>JAVUPR010000349.1:25391484-26711231 GCA_036785695.1 Gentiana straminea
AAGAGGTCTAGAGATGAAGGAAAAGTCCTTGATAAACCTACGATAAAATCCAGCGTGGCCTAAAAAACCTCGCAAAGTTTTAAGATTAGTAGGTGGAGGTAATTTCTCGATCACCTCGACTTTAGCTCTATCCACCTCTATACCGTTCTTGGATATGCGGTGACCTAGTACTATACCTTCCGTAACCATCAAATGACACTTCTCCCGCTTAAGCACAAGATTAGTCTCTTCACATCTCTTCAACACTCGTGCTAGATGTGTGAGACATGAATCGAAATCGTCTCCAAATACGGAGAAATCATCCATAAAGATTTCCAAGAAATCTTCCACCATGTCCGCAAACAGTGACATCATACACCGTTGAAATGTCGCGGGGGCGTTGCACAATCCAAATGGCATTCGATTATAAGCAAATGTCCCATATGGGCATGTAAATGTCGTTTTCTCACGATCCTCGGGCGAGATGTGGATTTGATAGTATCCCGAATACCCGTCAAGAAAACAATAGAAAGCATGCCCGCTCGCCTCTCGAGCATTTGATCGATGAAGGGAAGAGGAAAGTGGTCCTTACGAGTTGCGTCATTTAGTTTCCTAAAGTCTATGCACACTCGATGACCAAAGTGATTAGCCTCACCGGAATTAACTCATTCAACTCGTTGGCTTGCACCGTCAATCCTCCCTTTTTGGGAACTACGTGGATAGGGCTTACCCATTCGCTATCGCAATTGGAAATATAATTCCCATTTCTAGCATTTTTATAACCTCATCCCTAACCACTTCCTTTAATTGTGGGGTTAAACGCCCGAGGTTGTGCAACCGCTTTCTTTTCAGATCCACGGAGATCTTGTGCATACATACGCTAGGACTAATGCCCTTAACGTCGCCTATGGTCCATCCAAATGCTCCGCGGTACTCTCTCAGAACTCTCATTAGTTTCTCCTCTTGTAAGTCCGTCAAGGAAGAAGATATGATTAGCGGCAAAGTCTCATCTTGAAGAAATACATACTTCAAATTCGCAGGAAGAGGTTTTAAAGTCAAATTTGTGGGAGGTTCTTCCAAAGAGGTCTTCAACTTTTGACCAGTGAGTTTAAGTTCGAAGTACTTATGCCACGTTGGTCTATGATAGAATCTTTCAATCTCTCGCAAAGACTTACTTCCTCTACCGGTCTTGGGGTCCCTCTACTACATCCGGGCCATATCATCTTCTCCTCCTCACTACTCACGTACTTGACTTCATCTTCTTCTTCTAAGACAAAGATCTAGAAAATCCTTGATACTTTCATGTTGTTGAAATTCTTGAACGATCCCGTCAATGGAATCTAACATGAAACATGCATCCTCTCCATCATCAAAGTTGCTTCATCGTGTCAAAGACATTGAATGCAACTCTCTCTTCGTTCACCCTTAACACCAACTCGCCTTTGTAAACATCAATTAGCGTTCTACTAGTAGCCATGAAAGGTCTCCCTAATATCAATGGTACCTCGTAGTTAGCTTCCATATCTAATACCACAAAGTCGACAGGGAATACAAACTTTTCAACTCTTACTAGCACATCCTCAACCACTCCACACGATTCCTTAACGTAACGGTCGCTAATTGCAATGTGATTGAGGTCTTCTTAAGATCTTTCATGCCTAGTTCCCGAAAAATAGATAGTGGCATCAAAGTTCACACTTGCTCCTAGATCACACAAAGCTTTGTTCGTACATACGTTACCTATGGTGCGGGGAATGAGAAAACTTCCCGGATCTTTGCATTTTGGGGGTAACTTATATTGTTGAAGAATGGCCGAGCACTCCTCATTAAGGCATATGGTCTCTAAATCTAGAAGTTTCCTTTTAGTTGAGACGGCGTCTTTTAAAAACTTGGTATACTCAGCATTTCAAACTAGTGCTTCAACTAGGGGTATATTGATTTGTAACTTACTAAACATATCCACGAACTTCTTATACCTCTTATTATCAAACTTAGGCTTCGGCTTTGGTGGAGGATAAGGTAGAGTTGAAGGGTCGACATTAGTGAAAATTGGATACTTGTTATCGTAAAGTTCAACTCTAGGGCCAACAGGTTCTTTATACGTTCTTTGCTCAGGCAAAGTCTCGGAAGTATTAGTCTCATTGCTTGGCTCACTATCCTTATTCTTTGTGACTTTTTCTTTCTCTTGCAAGGATGGTGGAGTTACCTCCTTTCCACTTCTTGTCATGATCGCATTCAAATCCTTAGGGTTCTTCTCAGTGTTGCTTGGCAACCCTCCAGGAGGTCTAGTTGAGACTTGCTCACCTAGTTGTCCTACCTGGTGCGTGAGGTTTTGGACTAGAGCTTCTTGATTGGTCACCTTAGCATCGGTCTTTCGACAATACCGGCTAAAGTTAGTGGCTAAATCAGCCATAGACTTTGAAAGTTGTCCCATATTGTCGATGACGACATTACTCGCTTTTTCTATCGCAGCCTTCCCAACCAAAAGTTTTAGTCCATTCGTGGTACATAAGGGGTAGGCGGTTTAGGCCTTTCTCCCGCGTTAATGTCACTATATCGGAATCCAGGATGGTTATGATTAGGTCTATACCCTCCCCCGACATAATTGGCTTCTTCAAGTACTTTCAAAGCATTCTCACCTTGAGGTGCTACCTCGATTCCAGCCCATTTTTCTACTCTTGTCATCCTCTCTTGCATCCCATCTACCTTATTATTGATAACAGAAAGTTGTTCTAAGACTTTGGTGGATGCACTATCATCAAATATATCAGCGGCCATCTTCACAGTAGCTATGTCATTGCCTCCCCATTGGCTATTCATCGCTATTTGCTCCATCTTCCCTTGTGCCTCCTCAGAGATAAAAGAACAAACGCTCCATTGCCGGAGGCGTCTACTCTAATTTTCTCGCCCTCTCAACCCATGGTAAAAAGTTTGCATTAAAAGCCAAAGAGAGATGTCATGATGAGGACACTTCCTCATAGCTTCCTTGAAACGCTCCCAAGCTTGATCAAAACTCTCCCCAGGTTGTTGCTTAAATCCTAGGATATCTTGGCGTAACTTAAAAGTTTTTCCTAAGGGAAAATACTTATTCATGAATTTTTGCAACAATTGTTCCCAAGTTGTGATTGATCCAAAGCCTCTAAAGAGAGAAGCCATTGCTTAGCTTTATCTTTCAAAGTGAAAGGGAAAAGCTTACGACGAATGTTACCCTCCGGGATTAATTCTGGTTTCACAGTACTAACGATTTCCAAGAAATTCGTCACGTGAACACCAGGATCCTCGTTTTGGACTCCATGAAAAGTAGAATAATTGGTCACCATTTGAATTACATTAGGCCTAGGGTGATAGACTTCCGCAGCATCTTGCGGTGCTACTATAGCGGGAATGAATTGTTCAATAGTGGGCGTTGCATAACTTTGCAAAGTGCGCCTCGCTCCTTGAACTAGGGCTTGGTTCTCATTATTAACATTTGCATTCACATTATTGGCATTATTGATAACAGGATTAATAACAGGATTAGGTACCTGGTTTGGATTGACCGGATTTCCTTCCATTTCTGTTTCAGATTCGGAATGCTCAGAATGATCGGTTGTATGTCCTTCTTCCACCCCTTGCTCGCTTTCCTCAAGATTTGGATCCTCTTCTCCTTGTTTAGCCAGTTCCCTAGCTAATTTCCTATTCCTTCTCGCAAATTTTTCTATCTCAGGATTATAAGGTTCAAGCGGTTCCTTCGATTTCCGAGTAGCGTACTATAAAATAGTAAACAACAATAAAACAATTAATCACTAGTAAAGGCTAGGCCTTTAACTAACTAAGTAAAACTAAAACAGACTCGAAATAAGTTTGAGAAAAGAAAACGTAAATAAAACGAAGCGAATGTTTTAAAACTAAGATTTAATCGAAACGTAAAAGAAAATAAATTCTCGGTAAACGTAAAAGAAAATAAATTCTCGGTCGACCGAGAGCTGTGGTTCGGTCGACCGAACGGTTTTTTTTTTTTTTTTTTTTTTTTTTTTTTTTTACACATCTGTTTTAATATACAGACTCTTATTCACAGAATATTCACGAATCCAGCTCCAACAAAATAAACTATATCTCAATTTAATGACTCGAGTCCCCGGCAACGGCGCCAAAAACTTGATGGAGGTCAAGTTAAACTATTAACTCGATGCCTACTAACTCACTAGCAAGAGAACTAGTTCAATTGTAGTATAGCTAGATAGAGTCGAGGTCGATCCCACAGAGACTCGGCACAAATAAAACACAACTTTATCTTATTAGAACTAAATTGGAAGGGCGGTCTACGACCAACTTAAATGCAATAAATAAAATAGTGACAACCACAAGACACAAAGACCACAAAGACAAAGCTAAAAACTACTAAAACACGGATAATACGGTTGATATTATCTAAACAAATAGTATTGATTACGCTAGTAGATTATAACTCCCCCATGTGAATTAGGATGATAACGAGACAAAACAAACGTTAAAGATTAATTATTATGACTACGGGAGTCATCCCCTAAGGTAGATTTAGCTCCGGTTGGGCCCTCTAAATCATCGTGCCTCCATTACGTGACTTCGCCTTTTAATGCCTCCATCTCATATAACTTCTGACACAATTACGAAACTAGGGATGCCGGTATAAACCGTAACCTCATCTAAGCAACATTCCTAGGGTAAGGCGTACTTCTTAGATGCCGATTCAATCTATATCCTAAGTAACAATCACTTTTTGGGTTTCATGTTAAATTATGATGACAAATAATTAAGTTGATCAGGTTTAATTACTCGTTTTAATTCCAAATCAGAGAATCTGACGTAGTCGAAGCCGATCATAATATTGCCCTACACATTGCCACACTCGGTCGACCGAACGACAAGACTCGGGCGACCGAGTGACATGTCTCGGTCGACCGAACACAGCTTCGTGCCGGAACAAACCATGATTACTTCTTAACGTTTCTAACCTAAGCACATGGGTTCGTAAATAAATCTACATCACGCAATCAATACAAATAAAACTACTCCATAATAAAATATATCGATCTACAAATAAAGATTGCATAATTGAATAGTCATACCCTCGAAGATGAGAGTGACTCCCACTCTTTAATGCGCTCCCTAATCGGAGAATCCGACGAATCCACAATGAACGAACATAAAGAAAATAAAACTAAATCTCAAAATCTAAAATTGTATGAATTGTTTTGTGTCGTAGTGGTGTGTGTTCTCAACATCGTGGCTGCTGTTTATATAGGAGTTGTAGCCGACATAGGGAGAATCCAAAAGATTGACGTGCATTTATCAAATTAGGCTCGGGTGACCGAACCTACACGCTCGGTCGACCGAATGGCATGGCTCGGTCGACCGAGCCTCCTTCTTCACGCGTTTTCACTTCGGTTCGTCCGACTTGTTCCCCACTCCACGCTTTTGAATTGATCTGATTAATCCTTTCTTCAATGCTCCGATTTTCTTCTCTTTTATCTTGAGATCTCCCTGATTGCATGATAATTATCTTCCCGATTTATCATGATCTGCGAAATCAGCATTTATCACACAATTTAATTGCTCTTTTATAATAAAAACAGCTAAATACCAATTATCATATTAATACTCACTTATCATTAAATAATAAATATAAACACGTGATTTAAATATGAAATATATAATTAACTCCGATTTAAGGTTAGAATTGATGACATAAATAGGTATATTTTAACTGTCATCAAGGACTGTAGCCGAGAAAGATGCAGGTTTTGGAGCAGAAGTCGGTCTTGTGATGGTTGTAGGGACGGAGATAAGGCCAGCACACACACCTAAAGATCCGCAGGAAAGTATAGTCAAGAGGTCGATGGTGGACCATTTCATAGGGAGACTTATCATGAAGAACTTTGGTTGGAAGATGATTGATGATATTGTTGGAAAGGTGTCATAAACCCAATCGGGTCAGACCGGATCCGACCGGGTCGGGTCATTTACAGTCTATTTAGTTCATGTAATAACTTTATTATGATTAATAGCACTTATGTTATTATATATTGTTTATCTTCATGTTATTTGTTGTATATATATAGTAACGTCCCTAGTATCAATCTGTGATAGAGAAACCATGATAGTGATTATGGTTGATGAGATCTCTAATCACTATAACAAGTTTGGTACTTAAATGTCTCTAGTCTTATGTACTGTCAAATGGGACATTGATAGTATAATCAGACTAGCACGTATTGAGTGTCTTCTATCTTATAGAAGGTAGGGATATATCTCGTCTATCGAAGTGTAGAGACACTTGGACTATACGTGGACGTGTATTAGAGAATGCGTACGTTAGACTGACCCACTTACATTAAGTGTCACACTATGTGTCGGTTGTGTAATTATCCTTTTGACCGGAGTCTTCATGACATCACGGTGTGGATTGTCATGCTTTGACACTATTGAGATTTCCCCTAGCCACGGGGCGATCATGCGGTAGTGATTGGGTATGATATTGAAGCATGCGGAGTATACACGATTGTTCGTCCGGGAATCGTGTATCCTATGATTGAGATCGAATATCCGAAATGGCTTTCTTATAAGGAATGTCTAGCTCTCGAGAATCTTTGCAAAGTGGGAGTAAATGTGTTATCCCGAGAGAGCTTGGTATCCAGATTATAAGATACGATCGTTAATGTATTGACACTCAAGATACGATCGTATGGATATTGTTTCAGCGATAGGATTGTAAGTTACACGGTAACTGCTTCACATGAAAGGTAGTAGTCATTGCTTTTGACTCTTCCGATGATTGGGGGTCACGGTGTGTTGTTAGACGCTATCTCGTGATCGTTAGGCATGAAGGGCATTTTAGTAAATTGCACTTTGTGTCTACGGCCAACATATTCGGAAGCCTATCAGGTCACACACATATGAACATCGAGTCGGATTAAAATGCGGTTATAGTTGATAACCAAATAAGGAAAGTTTATCTCTAGACTATAAAGGTTATAGTGGTAAATTAATATGGTGGTATTTATTTATTATGAATAAATAAAATACAAGATATTAATTATATACAAATTATATTAATTAAAGAATATTCCGGAAGCCAATTAATTGGCATTTGGGGCGCCACATATAAGTGTATAAGATACACTTGGATTGTACACTTTAATTAATAAGATTATCATAATATTAATATAAGATATTAATTGATTTTGGAACAATAGATTTATGGTAATAAGATTATTATATTCAATATAAAATATTGGCAAAATTAATTATAATAAAAGAGATAAATCAATCTAGAAGATTTTCCTTATTTTATTGGAAAAAAGTTTTCTTCTCCTACACACATATGGGGCGCCACCTCTAGCTATAAATAAGAGGTGGGTGTCAAGCTCTTTTGTACATCACAATTGCAAGAGCTCATAGTTCTTGTGTAAAATAGAGAGCAATCCATAGTGAGTTTGTGAGATGGGAAAAAGGCCGGTCTAGCAACCGGAATTTTCCAATAGCATTCCAAGGAGGATTCCGGCGAGGAGTTCGTATGGATTAGCGATAGAGGCCGGACGCGTCGACGGCTTGCACACTGTACTACTCTCCGTTGACGGTCAAAGCGACGATCTTATAGATCACTGAGGTATAACCGTCAAACTACTTAACGTGTTTATTGCATTAAACGAAGAACGATCTAGTATAAGGAAATCAAATTTTAAATTCCGCTGCGTTAAACTAGTGATTTCCTAACAGTGGTATCAAAGCCAGACTTCGAGCTTAAGCAATAAGCATAATTTAATTGTGTTGTAATTAATCGATAGATGCAAGATTTAAACCACGAGACATTAAAACAAAAAAAAGGAAAAGATTGGGGGCTCGGCCGACTGGCGGCGGCCCCCTCCTCTGTGGCGGCGGCGGCGGCAGCGGCGGCTCTAGGGCTACCATCGTCGGCTGTCTTCTTCCAACGGGGGGATCGACCCTTTTCGTTTTGTGATATTTATTGTGCATAGATATCTCGTTTATTTAGTTGTGTCATATGGCCAACCAATGGTTCAAATAGTTTGGCCATTGGAAAACCATAGTGGCATATTAGCCAAAATATTGGCCTTTTCAAATTTTGATTTGGAATAGGCCTAGGCACTTTTCAAATATTTGATTTGTAACAGGCCTAGGCATAGGTCACTTCCAAAATTTTAATTTTGGAAAGTGGCCAGGCCTAAACCAAAATTATTTGGCCTTTCCAAATATTTGATTTGGAATAGGCCTAGGCTCTTTTCAAATATATGATTTGTATAAGGCCTAGGCCTAGGCCACTTCCAAAATTTTGATTTTGGAAAGTGGCTAGGCCCAAACCAAATTTGGTTTTGGAAGATGCCTTTTGGTTTGGGAAACCAAAGGCATCCCTTTTGGTTAAGAACCAAAAGGAAAGGAAACAAATTGGAGACTTTTATAATTTTAATTTTATTTTGGATAGTTCAAATTTAATAAAATTGAAATTAAAATTGATTTAAAATTAAATGTTAATTTTATTTTCGATTAAATCATATAATTAATTAAATGTTATTTAATTATTTGATGTGATAAAATAAGATGCTTAAGTAGTTAAAATTAGAATGTAATCTTTTTCATAAGATAAAATTGTATAGATTAGATGTGTAGATATAATGTGATTATATGGACCCCGATTGATCATGGACTCGACCAATAGGATAGATGAGAATATTTTCTTTATGTTGGTTTTTGAAAAATTGTCCTTGGCCGTTATGAAGAACGTGACCTAGTTTACTTTTTGCATTTATCCAATTCCCGTTAGCTCCCCCCCGTGTGCGGCGGGTGTAATTATTTATTAGATAGATTATTATGTAACAAGAATGGAGCAAGAAGATGAAGACCAATGAGAGATAAATAACCCATTGGCTACAACAATAAAGATCCTATTGGCGGTTGCAGACACCCTTAGTTTGTGACCCGCGGTTTCGTCAGTTTGTATTCGAAACCGCACCTAGGAAAAGTCCATGATCATACCGGTATTTTGTGCGCGGAATGTTGTGTACGTTTTACTTTATATGATATCGTAGTAATATGCACATAGTAGATGAGACCATAATTAAACCAAATTAATTAAGTGAATTAATTTAAAATTATTCCCACATCAAAAATCAAGTCGAAATCGCCTCCCCATATTATAACGACGGTGAAGAGCCCTTGTTCGGACCCAACTCACCAGCCAAAGCGGGGGTTGACCTACCTCGGGTATATCGTCGTTATCGAGATATGATCGAAAGAGATCTCACGAATATTGGGGTTATGACTCGACTAAGAATTCTCTCGGCCACCAGCCAAAGCGGGGTCGTTTGGATTTTAGAGGCAAGGGTTTGACTATTTTCATAAGATGAAGAATTGTCAAAGAGATGACTGGTCAAACAACAAGAGTCATAAAAGATACGATCGACAAATCGTTGTCCACCTGTTTAATTATTTTCGGCCCATCAGCCAAAGCTGGGGATCGAGGTAGTTCGATGGGATCTTGCCCACAAAATAAATTATTTTCTTGAAAGCCAATTGGGAGTAGTTGGCTAGTGGGAGTAAAAACCTTATAAAATCTTTAAGTGCAAATTTAGGGTTTTCATACATGAGCTTTTACTTATTCTATCTTTATTTATTGTTGTTGAAAATATCAAAAAAATTGGACCTTCGTTTTATCATCGACAATAAGCTTGACGAAACTAATTTTCTCGATTGGGAAAGAAACCTCAAAATTGTTTTGAGGCACGAGAAGATTGGCTATGTCTTGGACGAGGCCCTACCGGAAAAGCCCGCTGAGGGTTCGGCTGCAGATGCTGTCGAGAAGTATAACAAGCACTGTTCTGAAAGTACTGATGCTACATGTATCATGATTGCTTCCATGACACCTGAACTGCAGAAACAACATGAGTCTATGGACGCCTACTCAATCATGGTCCACCTAAAGGAACTCTATGCTTCTCAGTCTCGCACTGAGAGGTACGAGGTCTCGAAGGCCCTGTTTGGTTGTAAGATGGCATCCGGGACTGCTGTGGGGTCACACGTGCTTAAAATGATCGGGTACATAGAGAGGCTTAGGAAGCTGGGCCATAAGTTGGATGGAGAGTTGAGTATTGACTTGATTCTGCAATCTCTACCTGATTCATTCTCGCAGTTCGTGATGAATTATCACATGAACAAGATAGATTGCTCCCTTGCGGAGTTATTGAACATGTTGAAAACTGCTGAGGGCACCGTGGGGAAGTGAAAGCAAGTGTTGCTGGTCACTTCAAGCAAGGGTAAGGCCAAAGCCCAGAAGAAGTCCAAGAAGGCGAAGGCTACACCTAAGACAACGCCTAAGATAGCAAAAGACAAATCAAATGATGCTTGCTTCCATTGCGGTGAGACCGGACATTGGAGGAGAAACTGCAAAGGCTTCTTGAGTACCAAGAAGAATCATTCTGATGCTTCGACTTCAGGTATATTTATGATTGAGATCAACATTACTTCTTCTAAGTCTAAGCACTGGGTATTAGATACTGGTTGTGGTCCTTATATTTGTACGAATATGCAGGCACTAAGAAGAACTAGAGAGCTAAGGAAAGGAGAGGTGGACCAACGCGTTGGGAATGGAGCAAATGTTGCTGCACTAGCCATAGGAGTTTATTTTCTTTCATTGCCCAGTGGGCTAGTACTTCAACTTAATAACTGTTATTTTGTTCCTGCTCTTACGAAGAGCATTATTTCCATTTCCGCATTGGATGTTGATGGTTTTTCATTTACGTTTGAGAATAAATGTTGTTCTTTTTCACGTGATGGAATTTTTTATGGTACTGGCATACTTAGCAACGGTCTCTACATATTAGATATGAATGTTGACGTACTTAATATAAATAACAAGAAAGCCAAAACAAATGACTTGAATGAATCCTACTTATGGCATTGTAGACTTGGCCATATAAATAAGAATCGCATTTCCAAACTCCATAAAGTTGGAATGTTGGATCAATTCGATTACGAATTGTTTGATACATGCGAGGCTTGTTTACTTGGCAAAATGAAAAAGTCACCTTTCAGTGGTAAAGGGATAAGATCCAATGAATTGCTTGAGCTCATACATACTGATGTGTGCGGCCCAATGTCAATTCAAGCCAAAGGAGGATACTCTTATTTTATCACTTTCACTGATGACCATTATCGCTATTGTTATATATACTTAATGAAGTATAAGTCTGAAGACTTCGAAAAGTTCAAGGAATTCAGAAGTGAAGTGGAGAAAAAATTAGGTAAAGAAATCAAAACACTTCGATCCGATCGAGGTGGTGAATACCTAGATGGAGAGTTTCAAGACTATTTGAAGGAGAATGGGAATCTACCTGAATGGACCCCTCCCGGGATGCCATAGATGAATGGCGTGTATGAGAGGAGGAACCGCACCTTGTTAGACATGGTGCTATCCATGATGAGATACGCAGTTCTCCCAAAATCATTTTGGGGGTATGCTCTAGAAACCGCATCCTATACACTGAACCGAGTTCCATCAAAGACGGTTGACTCTACGCCATACGAGGTATGGACTAAGAGAAAACCGAGCCTAGGTCATCTAAAACCTTGAGGTTGTCCGACTTACGTGAAGCGGATGATGCCTGCCAAGTTAGAGCCCAAGTCTGACAAATGTCTATTTGTGGGATATCCTAGGGAAACCAAAGGGTACCAATTTTACCATCCTGAGGAACAAAAGGTGTTTGTTTCCAGGACTGGCCACTTTCTGGACAAAGAGTTTATTCGGTTAGGGTCAGTGGGAGTAAAATTGATCTTGAAGAAATTCGAGAACCACTAACGGATAACAGTCAGTTGATGGAAGTAGAGGACTCGCCACACACAGATGTGACACCAGTCTCTACCGTGGACACACTAGCACCTCGAAGATCCACCAGGGAACGCCGTGAACCTAAAAGGTACACATGCGTGTGTCTCATGGAAGATGAGGACCCTAGAACGTATGAGGAAGTGCTATTAAGGCATGACAAAGAGAAATGGCTAGAAGCCATGAATTATGAAATGGAATCCATGAAAGACAACCAAGTTTGGAACTTAGTTGATCCACCTGAAGGAATAGTTCCTATAGGGTGTAAATGGGTCTTTAAGAGAAAGACCGACATGGACGGTAACGTGACTACCTACAAGGCTTGGTTAGTGGCAAAAGGATATAAGCAAAGACAAAGAGTTGACTATGACGAAACCTTTTCACCTGTTGCCATGTTAAAATCCATTAGAATTTTGCTCGCTATTGTAGCATACCATGATTACGAAATCTGGCAGATGGATGTGAAAACAGCTTTCCTTAATAAGAACCTGTCTGAGGAAGTGTATATGACATAGCCTGAGGGTTTCACAACCAATGACGCCAGGATGGTGTGTAAACTGCAAAGATCCATTTATGGATTGAAGCAAGCTTCTCGGAGTTGGAATCGTTGCTTTGATGAGATAATCAAACAGTTTGATTTCATCAAGAACGAAGGTTAGTGGGAGTGCCATTGTGTTCTTAGTGCATTATGTAGATGACATATTGCTCATAGGGAATGATGTGCCTATGTTACAATCGGTCAAGGCTTGGTTATCCAAGAACTTCTCAATGAAGGACTTGGGTGATGTAGCCTATATTCTAGGAATAAAGATCTATAGAGATAGATCTAAAAGGTTGCTTGGTCTGTCGCAATCCACCTATATAGACAAGATGCTTAAGAGATTCAGCATGGAGCAGTCCAAGAAAGGATTGCTGCTCATGTCACATGGGGTCTACCTGTCGAAGGGAATGAGTCCTAAGACAGAGGAGGAAAGGGCACAAAAGATTAAGATCCCTTATGCTTCGGCAATCGGGTCTATCATGTATGCCATGTTGTGCACTAGACCAGATGTCTCGTACCCTCTTAGTATGACTAGTAGGTACCAGTCCAATCCACGTGATGGCCACTGGATTGCTGTCAAGAATATCCTCAAGTACATGAGACGTACTAGGGATATGTTCCTGGTTTTCGGGAATGATGATTTAGTATTACGATGTTACACAGATGCCAGTTTCCAAACTGACAAGGATGACTTTAAGTCACAACCTGGATTTGTTTTCACGCTTAACGGCGGAGCAGTGAGCTAGAAGAGTTCCAAGTAGGAGACTACTGCAGACTCTACTACGGAAGCTGAATACATAGCAGCCTCGGAGACGGCAAAGGAAGTAGTTTGGATGAGGAGGTTCATTACTGAAATAGGTGTTTATGGGGAAAACACACTTTTGGTCCCCTATCTTTTTCACTTGTCTCAGATATATCCCCTAACTTTTGAGATAACATGAAGCACCCCTAACTATTTTATTTGTTACGATTTTTGGACCAGTTAACGGTTTGTCTAACGTTTGACAGCAAAAAATAACGTTAATTTTTCCTTAAACAGATTGTGACATTTCATCTTGAAACCTTTTTTTTTCCTATTACAACCGAGTAAATGGGCACCGGTTGGAGAAAAGCCTTTTGCCTTACGATCCAAAAAAACGGGGATTTCACCACGGACATGGTTAAGTGCGCCGGAAGAACAAGAAGATCAACAAAAGCTAAAGTTTCTTCAAAAGTTCGATTTTTATCAAGTGGCGGTACCGCGGTAACAATCCCTCAACTCCACGATTCCACTCTAATGGCCCCAAATTAAGTTGCAAAACAAGTAATAGTACAACAGTTCAACAGATGAACAGACCACTTCAATTGTCGGCTCGAAGCTTCACCGTAATACTTCACTCTAATTGTGACTGTCACGGCCGGCCACACAACCCCAAAATCTTGCATCAAAGACTCACAAACACTTTATGGCTCGAACCCATCTTCTTCAACTGTTAACGCTTCGACCATTAATTACTAACCGTTTGACTACTTAATGAAGAATTTAAAAGAAGAAATAAGAAGAAGAATATACCTAGTGAAGAAATAAGAAAAAAGCAGCTCTTTTGATTTTTTATTTTGCAGTAATTTAGTCGATGGGAATGGTGGATTTTTTTTAGAAGGGAATGGTGGAATTTTTTGGCGTTAACTTCTGCAGTCAAACATTAGTAATTAATGGTCAAACCGTTAACATGTTCACTTGCATGGGCTTAGGCATATGGGTGATTGGCTTTAGGACAAATGGGAGATTGTTGGAAAGGTGTCCTAAACCCAATCGGGTCGGACCGGATCCGACCGGGTCGGGTCATTTACAGTCTATTTAGTTCATGTAATAACTTTATTATGATTAATAGCACTTATGTATATATATATTGTTTATCTTCAGGTTATTTGTTGTATATATATAGTAACGTCCCTTTGTATCAATCTGTGATAGAGAAACCATGATAGTGATTATGGTTGATGAGATCTCTAATCACTATAACCAGTTTGGTACTTAAATGTCTCTAGTCTTATGTACTGTCAAATGGGACATTGATAGTATAATCAGACTAGCACGTATTGTATGTCATCTATCTTATAGAAGGTAGGGATGTATCTCGTCTATCGAAGTGTAGAGACACTTGGACTGTACGTGGACGTGTATTAGAGAATGCGTACGTTAGACTGACCCACTTACATTAAGTGTCAGACTATGTGGCGGTTGTGTAATTATCCTTTTGACCGGAGTCTTCATGGCATTACGGTGTGGATTGTCATGCTTTGACACTATTGAGATTTCCACTAGCCATGGGGCGATCATGCGGTAGTGATTGGGTATGATATTGAAGCATGCGGAGTATACATGATTGGTCGTCCGGGAATCGCGTATCCTATGATTGGGATCGAATATCCGAAATGGCCTTCTTATAAGGAATGTCTAGCTCTCGAGAATCTTTGCAAAGTGGGAGTAAATGTGTTATCCCGAGAGAGCTTTGAATCCAGATTATAAGATATGATCGTTAATGTATTGACACTCGAGATACTATCGTATGTATATTATTTCAGCGATAGGATTGTAAGTTACACGGTAACTGCTTCACATGAAAGGTTGTAGTCATTGCTTTTGACTCTTCCGATGATTGGGGGTCACGGTGTGTTGTTAGACGCTATCCCGTGATCGTTACGCATGAAGGGCATTTTAGTAAATTGCACTTTGTGTCTACGGCCAACATATTCGGAAGCCTATCGGGTCACACACATATGAACATCGAGTTGGATTAAAATGCGGTTATAGTTGATAACCAAATAAGGAAAGTTTATCTCTAAACTATAAATGTTATAGTGGTAAATTAATATGGTGGTATTTATTTATTATGAATAAATAAAATACAAGATATTAATTATATACAAATTATATTAATTAAAGAATATTCCGGAAGCCAATTAATTGGCATTTGGGGCGCCACATATAAGTGTATAAAATACACTTGGATTGTGCACTTTAATTAATAAGATTACCATAAAATTAACATAAGATATTAATTGATTTTGGAAAAATAAATTCATGGTAATAATATAATTATATTCAATTTAAGATATTGGCAAAATTAATTATAATAAAAGAGATAAATCAATCTAGAAGATTTTCCTTATTTTATTGGGAAAAAGTTTTCTTCTCCTACACACATATGGGGCACCACCTTTAGCTATAAATAAGAGGTGGGTGTCAAGCTCTTTTGTACATCATAATTGCAAGAGCTCATAGTTCTTGTGTAAAATAGAGAGCAATCCATAGTGAGTTTGTGAGAGAGGAAAAAGACCGGTCTAGCTACCGGAGTTTTCCAATAGCAATCCAAGGAGGATTCCGGCGAGGAGTTCGTGTGGATTAGCGATAGAGGCCGGACGCGTGGACGGCTTGCGAAATCAAATTTTAAATTATGTTGCTAGTGATTTCCTAACAGATATAAGTGGCAGTGATAAAGGTATCTTCCCAATAGGGAAGTGGAGGTTGGATTGGGCAAGAATAGAATGGCCGTACTACTCTCCGTTGACGGTCAAAGCTATGATCTTATAGATCAAGTATTAAATTTATAAATCCGGTATTCCCCAAGTGTAGGGATCGTAGTACGGCGATTAATACCGGAGTCGGTCACATGGTATAACCGTCAAACTACTTAACGTGTTTATTGCATTAAACGAAGAATGATCTAGTTTAAGGAAATCAAATTTTAAATTATCTTATGCGTTAAACTAGTGATTTCTATCAATCTCATCATCTTCCGATCTATAGAGATATCAAAACGAGGTGCAAGATTTATTAGTGGCGGTGATAAAGGTATCTTCCCTATGGTGATAAGGGAAGTGGAGGTTGGATTGGGCAAGAATAGAATGGCCGACCTCGACAATTTGACGGTGACTAATGATTGTGTATCAATAGGAGTCACAAACTTGTTCGGTGGCTAAGTCGGCCGTGGACGGACGGGTCTTCGGAACGGAGACGTCCGTGACTACGTCCAAACTCTCGTATCAAAGTCCAATATGCCAAGTGGACGGGACTTGGACGGCTTGATCTTCGATTTTCTTCTTTCTTTATCCTTTCCTTCCATCTTTATCTCCTCTCCATCATATAAAGTTAATTCATCTTTAAATCCTCTTCTAATCCATATCTCGTGTATCTACAATAATCAAAAACATAACAAAGCGTAACATAACTCCAAAATAATATAAAATCACAATTTAAGCACATAATTCGTTACGTTTTGCAATTTAACTATAAAAACACCATTT
This sequence comes from Gentiana straminea, assembly GCA_036785695.1. NCBI lineage: Eukaryota > Viridiplantae > Streptophyta > Magnoliopsida > Gentianales > Gentianaceae > Gentiana > Gentiana straminea. The sequence continues at coordinate 25,408,146 of JAVUPR010000349.1, forward strand.
GCTCAATATTTCAATATAAAGCTCGATTTCTATGAGAAACATACGAATATGGAGAGAATTGATATAAAATTTATCCTTATAAAACGTATAAAATCACCCTTAAGACATGGATTTGTGTTTGGTGTTAAACTGGCGTTCAATCAAGACGAGAAAGTCAAGAAAGATCGTTTCAACATCCGATTTGTGTTTCAAGGGATAAAGCCATAAGTATTTTGTAAAGTCATCCAAAAAGATGACATAATAATGGGTGCCATAGATTGAGTGTTCAGAACTAGGGCCTTAAACATCAGAGTAAATAAGGTCCAAAGGAGCAGTAGAGGTAAAATAAGATGTGTATAACGGAAAATAGTGACTCTTAGTTAACTGACACGGGGCACACACAGTATGGGGATCTTTAGTAGGAGTAGGAGCAGAAAGGCTTTTTAAAGCTTGACGGAGCATGGAGTAAGAGCAATGACCGAGACGCTGATGCAATGTGGTGGTGGAGGTTAGGGAGGAGGCAAGAGCTTAAGGAGGGGCAGAGGGTTGGTGAAGCGGAGTGGAGAAGTGATATAGACCATATTTTACAAATCCCCTAAGATGGACGTGACCGGAGTAGTCTTTTATTATGAAGTAAAAGCCATGAAATTCAAAGTACACAGAGTTGTTAGAGGCAAACTTATGCACGGATAAGAGATTTAGGGTAAGTGAAGCTGTAATAAGAACATTAGATAAATAAAACGACTGAGAGGGGGAAGAAACAGAAGAAGAGCCATAATGAGTAATATATAAACCTGTACTGTTGGTCCAGTGAAAAGGCTGACAAAAGTTAAGAGGGGGTGAATAAACTTGTCACCAAAAACTAGATCTTAAAACAAATTAGGTTTAGTTTTAAACTTGTGTGGAGTTGGGCTAACTGAGTTGAGTATAAATCAAACTGATTATTGCTCAAACTGAGTTAACCGGCAGTGGATATATTAAAGCCGTTTGATTGTTCAGTTATCAGTTTGTAAAGATGAATGCAGTGCTAACTCAGTTTCTGATGTTTGCTGAGTTTGTGTAGAATGTAGTAAATAAATGCGTAAAGTAAAAAAGTAAATGAGACAGAGTTTATAGAGGTTCTAGGTGGTGTAATCCTGTCAGTCCTCTCTTCTCCTGTGAAGTTGGAGGAAATTCACTATGTTTTTAAGGTTTACAGTTACAAGACACAAAGTAAATTTTAAACACTGATTGTCCTTGACTATTCCCTAGCTTCACAATCTTCAAGCCTTAGTCTTTAATTGGTGCAATTGCTGTTAAGCCAAGATTGCTCCACTGGTCCTTGAAGGGTTGAATTGCCTCTTCACCGGCTCATCGCAAACACAGTTTTCCTGACTGCACCTCAACTGTCCTTCACACCTTCTTGGTGTTTCACAATCTAAAACCTTTGATAAAATCAAAGTTGAGACTTGAATGAATAACTATGATTCAACTTGTGATTTGAGATTCTTCTTCTGAATATATATAATTTGCATAGTAAGCTCTGATTTTTTCTAGTGTAAATCTTGATGTTTCTTTGAATACTTAAGAACACTTTGAAGAATTCTTGATCTGGATATATCAATATAGAATGGAGCAGGAGTTCTTTAAATTCTCTTTTCCCTTTACTTGAATCTTTCTTAATTAATTTTTATCTTGAACTCCGCACTTCTTCTTGATGTAGAAGTGGTCTGTTTATAGGGGTTATTCCAACGTTCATCGGTTTGAATTTGAATTCTTGTATCCGATGGTGGTCCTGCTATTCTGTTGAATGTCAAGGTCCATTCTGACAACTCTTTTATCCAATTGTATTGCTTGCTTTATAACGGTTAGTTTCTTCTTCAGTTCGAATGACTTCAGCTTGAAACTGAGACTTTGGGGTTTTGTCAATTTCTAGCTGGTATAACTGAGTGTATCAGTTTCAAGAGCATTAACTGAGTTTTTACTCTTCTTCAAAACTTAGTACTCTTTCTTCATCTGATTTCATATTGACTTAATCAAAGTACACCATATCCTAAAAACATCCAAGATATCATTGTCCTTATGTATCTTAGGTCTTCATACAAGATCCATAAAGTCAGTTCAGGTCATCACAAACTTACCTGAATTCTAACTTTACAGTCTCGACTTTAAGTCTTCACAAACAGAGTTTGAACACTCAGTTCTTCATTCTTCAATAACTGAGTCTGTGTCCCTCAGTTCTTCATTTACTGAGTTTGTCTAGCCAACCGAGTCTGTGTCCCTAGTGAATTTACCTTCTTCAGTTTTTTTTTCTCTGTGTAAACTCAGCAGATCAGTTCCACATCCTTCATCTCTTTATCAAGTCAGTTTCTCGGTTTCTTAGCTCTGAACCTTAAACTATTATAGTGCTTATCTGATTTACTTATACAAATATCAGATTCTATTAAATCCTATACATTTATATCTAGACATTTTTTTGCTTTGCACTATAATAGCTAGTTATGACACTTCATCAATGGGGTTTAAATTAATAACTGAATAAGTGATGAATTTTCATCAAAACATATATTTTATTTCCAACAATTTCCCCCTTTTTGATGATGACAATACCCTCCTTAAAATCAATGCAATAAGATAAGGACAAAACGTAAGGTAACAAACATAAAGAACTGAGAAACTGATACTTTTATTGATGATGATGTCTGTCTGAGTTACAAAGTAATAGAGTACAACAAATGCTTATGAAAAGAACTATGTCTCAGCTTCTTTTCCTTTCCCCTTGTCAGCTATCAAAGATTTCTTGTCATATTCTTCAGCAGTTTCTCTGATTGTAATATTCGTTGGGCTGTATTCAATGCAGCTGATGCTGGCATTTGCTAGGATGTTGTCAAGTTGTGTTTTCCACATAAATTTTTGTTAAAAAACTATAAACTTCAACACAATTATCTTTAGATCTTCATCAATTGTTGATTTCTCCAGTACATCCTTGGCAAACCCTAAATCAACTTTTCCAGCACTCTTCTCAGCTTTTTCAAGAGTCTCACTTTCTTCCCATCTAATCAGTTTGTCCCGGTAATGAACAAGAACTTTCTTCATTGTTAGAAATTTTTTCAAAGATTGCTCTCTTGTTTCATTTTCCTTAGGGGGCAAACTTTTGAAAATGCTGTAAAGCTCTGAGTCCAATCCAAGTCTCTTCTCTGTAGGCTCAAAAAATTTTGCAATCAGCTTCATTTCTTCATCATCCATGTTAGCTCTAGATTTCTTCAGTTTAGTGAGCTTCTCATATATGCAACTAAGAACACCCTCCATATCCTCAGCATTTGCTTTTAAGATATCCAAACTTTCCCCCTTATTGGCATCATCCTTTTGAATCAAACTCGTGATAAATGAATTTATGTGCTGTTGATTGGATGCCAATATGGTCTGTGCAATTATTGAGTCCTTCATGGTGTTTTCCAACAACAACATTCGGTCATGAACATCTGTAACTAGATTCTCAAGCCTTTCCTGAGTCTCAGTATTTCTTGCATCTGATTCAGTGGTGGTTCTTCTTATTTTGATCAGAGTGTCATGAGAGTCTTTCTTGACACTATCCATTTTCTTCACCAGATCAGTTCTTTCAGTTCTGTTTTCTTCCATAGACTTCAGGACTTTTCCAAAGATGTCCATATCTTCATTTTGTATTTTCACAATGTCATTGTAATTGTACTTGATAATCTCAGCTTGTGTTGGCACATCTTTCTTAGCTTCAACTTTCTTGTTGTCAGATTTCTCATATTCATTTTCTTACTTCTTCTCAGTTTTGGCTTTCTCAGCTTCTTCTTTCTGAACCTTCTTAGATTCAATCTTTTCAAACAACTTTCCTTTGGATGTAGTAGAAATTTCTTTCAGCTTCTCCTTATATTCCTATGATTTACTTCTTTCTTCAGATTTTCTTCTTATTTCTCTAGAGTGAAAGAATCATCTTCTCTTACTGGTGACAGTTTTACGTCAAACTCGTCATCAGTTTCCTCTCTGGCTTGATCAGCCTCAGCTTTTGCAATTTCCAAAATTTCTCTGTCAATAGGTGATTGATAACTTTCTGGATCTTCTTCTTTTCCTGATTCAGACTAGGTTTCAGAGTCCGAATCACCACTTTCTTCAGAACTTCAGATTTTCCTTCAACAACTTTACTTGACTCTTTTATTTGGAGAGAGGCAATAATCCCTTATTGTAGATCTGGATCTCCTTGTGAATCATCAACATCATCATCATCATCTTCCTTTGGTCTTGGGATTTCACCTCCTGTGAATCTCTTCCAGTACCTGTTCCTTATCAATGAGTACCCATTACTCAAAAATTCTTCGGCATTGAACAGTTGTGACAGATGGGTTATGTTATGTTAATCAACAACCCATTGTTCTTCAGCTTCCATGAGTTCTTGATGTTCTCTTTGATCTCTGATTGAAATGAACTTCCAATGTTGATATGCATCAAGTCTTCTGCAGTCAGCTTCAATCAATTTTCCAATGTCAGCTATGGAATCAGATAAGGTTGTGACAGCTTCAGTTTCTTGGGGAGCCTCTAAGGTAGATTCAGTTCAAGTCCCAACATGTTCTTCAATATTCTCAACTTCAGTTTTGCTGGATTCTCTCTCAGCAACAACTGGGATTACAGATATTTCAGTTTCAGCTTCAGGTACTATTGTGGATTTAGTAACATGTTCAGTTTCTCGATTCCCTTCAGCAACATCTTCCTTTTCAGCTTCAGCTACAGGTTCAACAACCTGTTCAAGATCCTCTTTCAGTTCCGCCATTGCTTCCTCTTCATTTTTCTCAAGATTTTCAACATATTCAGCTTCCCTTCTTTGACTTTCTTCTTCAACAAGCTCATCCAAGGTAATGACTTGTTGTTCAGCAGATTTTTCAACTTCTTTTTCTTTGCTTTCTGTCTGAGAGGCTTCAAACTCCTTGATAGATTCCTCATACTCTAGCCTTGATTCTGACTTTTGCAGTGTGGACTTGGCTTTAGATAGCAGATTGAGCATGTTTGCTATCTCCGGTGTAATCAGCTCTTCATCACTCTCAATTTCTTCATCATTAGGATCAGTCCTCAAAGTTTGTTCCCCCTGAGCGTTAGTTTCCGGTAGGGATGGAATGAGTACTTGAGCTTCTTCAACTGATTCCTTTTCAGTAGTAGGTTTTGTGGGGATTTACCATGAGTTTTTGATTTCTTTGCTGTCTGGCTTGCTGCGTCACAATCTAATGATTTTTCAGGTGAAGGTTCTTTTCTTTTCTCAGTTGCCTCAGCATTCTTCGCTTTCTCCGGTTCTTCTAACTTCCTTTTCTTTTCTTTAAGTATCTCAACTTGTTCTATTGCTTCATCGCCTGTAAACATTTTCTTTGATGATTTCCTATTCTTCTTTGGTTCAGCTTCAGAACTATCGGCTTTCCTCCTACCAGTTTTGCTTTTCTCCTATTTCATTGCAATTTTTCCATCAACAATTGCAGTTGTTTCTCTCATAGGGTTTTCAAAATGATCTATGATTCTTTGTACCAACAAGGCAAGTGTCTTCTTGTGGTAGAATCTCCATTTCTTCACGTCAATTTTCTTCTATGGTACTTCAGATGAAACTTGTCCTGCTATCTGGTCAAGAATGTATCTTTTCTAGTTGAACTTTTATTCAAACCATATCACATAAAGTAAATCTATCTTGGTGCCTGATAGATTGCTAAAGTTGTCAGCACTTCTAATTACACATTTGGCTAACATCTGGGCTAGATAGCCAAATTCAGGTTTGAGGAAACATGTCATACCCGTTAATGATACATTTGAATCTTCTTTTTCTGCAATTATCTTCCACAACGTTTCTCTTTGATCCTCGTTTAATTTTATTGCAGATGAATATCCAGAGGTTTCGAATCAAAAGATTTCTGCAATAAGGTTCTCAGTAACCTTAATCTCCTTTTGATTGACAGTGGTGGTGTATGTGTAGAAATTATCTTCTATGGCTGTCCTTCAAAACTCAAAGAAATCTCCTATGCTTTTTAAGCATACGCTTTCTAATGAAATATTGAACACTTCTTCCAGACCTTTGATTTTTCTGATTTTCTCCACGATTTGCTTAGCAATGTCTGAGTTGCCATGTTTTTCAAGATATTGATCAAGTGACATGATCAATCCGGGTTCAACTCAGGTGAAAGTCATAATTTCTAGTGGAAAGAAGGATTTGAAGAGATTGAAGACAGGATAATTCTTCAAACTGGGGGTTGAACAAAACTGAGTATAAAGATTTTGATAAAGATAGTACGAAGGTATTTATAGGTGGTAGATGTGTAGTTAGGAGAATTTGAGTGGGTTCGAAATGTCTTGTCATAAATCACATCTGGCGTTGAGATGCGAAAAAGATGATGAGTGGAGGATGTGGACGGTTGAGATCTGTATAGATTATGACTTTTCTGCCAACCGTAGCTTGTATCAGTAAATGTATCTGATATGTTGTATCTCCAGCTGTAAAAGTTCAGCTTTGATCTTATCCATATCTTGAGTCAGTCGTCAGTTATTGTCAGTACAAAAGACTCAGTTAAAAACATGATGTATGACTCAATTTTGATTGTGTCAGTTCTCATATTTTCTCGTAGTCAGTTTTCTCCTGCAAAAGAAATTAAGATCTTTTTGGTACCCATATTTGTTTGGGTTCTTTCTGGTTAGTTTTTAGATTAATTCTTGAACCCTTTAAAGAAGGTTCATTTTTCTTAGAATTAATCTCATCTTTAAGTGCTTTGAACATCTTGAGAATTGAGCTCATATATCCTTCTTGACTTTTTGAATTAATAGAATTCCTATTAGATTTGTCAGTTTTCACATAATTCTACTGTTTTGGCTTTTCAGTCTTTTCCCTATGAATTTTGTGAAACTGAGTTGATCTAGTAGTGATTGTATGACCATTCCAGTCTTCATCAGTTGGAAATAGTCTCTATTTTCCCCTGAATCTATTAACCTTTGAATGAGAATCATTCTTTGGTGAATAAGACTTGAATGTTTTGTTAACTGATCTTGAATCAGTTTTGCCTTTTTTCAGCCTTCTGAGTTTTTCAGTAAGATTTGTCAGTTTGTTGGATGCCACCAACTGATTTTACAGTTTTGTCAGCTTTTGATCGAGGGTGTGCTGAACTGCTATCTGTTCTAATAACTTCATCAGCTTTCCGAGTTCTAGACTTTTGTGCAACTACAAATTTAGGTGCAGCTAGGTCTGATCTTAGAATTCTATTGATTGTCAAACTCTTAACTTGATCTGTCTCCAAATGGTTTTCCTGGTTTGAACTGAACTTTAGTGATTTGATCAACTGATGATTCTGTGATGTTTATTACCTTTTTTACTTTATCAGTTGAGCCAACACCTAGAATTCTGTTTTTAGCTTTGATAAAGTTTATTTCGGCATTCAATCTTAGAACTTCAGCTTTCAACAATTCTTTTTCCTTTTTGACATTCTCATAATTCTTTTGAATTTCCTTTAATTCCTTCATGAGTACGTCTAAAGTTTCATTGAAATCTGCATTTTTGTGATTTTCTATGGCAGTGTGACAGTTGGATGTAGAAGCATTTACCTTATAAGAATTGATTGATAAGTTCTCATTTCTAGCTTCTTCATCTTCCATTATCTGTTTTCCTTTGCTTGATTATTCATTGTCCTTTGCTGGTTCAGCTCCAAAAAGTATGATTTCTTCATCACTTTAGATATGATCTTGTGTTGCATAGCTTATTGGTGAAATCTCGGATTTCTCATTGCTACAGGTATCCATTGGATCTTCAATGAATGTCTCAAATAATATTTCTTGGGTATATATCAGCAAGAAGAGCCTGCAATTTATACTTGTATTCCTCAAATCTTAAAAATGAACAACTGAGTAAATTCCTAAAGTGATTCTGTGAGTCCATGAGGCAATTTTGTAAAAACATTTTGAAGACAACTGATAAATCTGAATCGGAGATCACTTCAGAGGAGAAGATTTGCTCCGATACTAATTATTGGTCCCGTGAAAAGGTTGACACAAGTTTAGAGGGGGAGTGAATAAACTTGTCACCAGAAACTAGATCTAAAAACAAAGTAGGTTAAGTTATAAACTTTTGTGTAGTTGAGCTAACTGAGTTGAGTATAAATCAAACTGATTTATGCTCAAACTGAGTTAACCGGCAGCGGATATATTAAAGCCTTTTGATTGCTCAGTTATCAGTTTGTAAAGATGAATGCAGTGCTAACTCAGTTTCTAATGTTTTTTGAGTTTGTGTTCTGATGAGATATGAAATAAAATGTTGAAAATAAATGCGTAAAGTAAATAAGTAAATGAGACAGAGTTTATAGAGGTTCCAAGTGGTGTAATCCCATCAGTCATTTCTTCTCTTGTGATGTTGGAGGAAATTCACTATGTTCTTGAGATGTACAGTTACAAGACACAAAGTAAATTTTAAACACTGATTGTCCTTAACTATTCCCTTGCTTCACACTCTTCAAGCATTAGTCTTTAACGGTTGGAATTGCTGTTAAGCCAAGTTTGCTCCACTAGTTCTTTGAAGGGTTGGACTGCCTCTTCACCAGCTCATCACAAACACAGTCTTCCTGACTGCACCTCAACTGTCTTTCACACCTTCTTGATGTTTCACAGTCTAAAACCTTTGATAAAATCAAAGTTGAGACTTGAATCAATAACTATGATTCAACTTGTGATTTGAGCTTCTTCTTCTGAATATATATAATTTGCACAGTAAGCTCTGATTTCTTCAAGTGTATATCTTAATGTTTCTTTGAATACTTAAGAACACTTTGAAGAATTATTGATGTGGATATATCAATATATAATAGAGCAGGAGTTTTTTAAATTCTCTTTTCCCTTTACTTGAATCTTTCTTAATGAATTTTCTCTTGAACTCCGAACTTCTTCTTGATGTAGAAGTGGTCTATTTATAGGGGTTATTCCAACATTCATCTTGTTTGAATTTGAATTCTTGTATCCGTTGGTGGTCCTGCTATTCTGTTGAATGTTAGTGTCCTTTCTAACAATTCTTTTATCCAATTGTATTGCTTGCTTTATAGCGGTTAGTTTCTTCTTCAGTTCGAATGACTTCAGCTTGAAACTGAGCCTTTGGGTTTTGGCAGTTTCCAGCTGGTATAACTGAGTGTATTAGTTTAAAAAGCATTAACTGAGTTTTTACTCTTCTTCAAACTTAGTACTCTTTCTTCATGTTGGTCCCTTGAAAAGGCTTTGGTTAAGTTTAGAGGGGGGGGGGGTGAATAAACTTAATACTTAAAACTTTGGAGTTAACAAATTTCGCAACTTCGGCGGTCCGCGAGACTTCGTAGTCCGCGATACCTCGCAGCCTACGATAAACGTAGTCTGCGATAGTTGAGTTTCTTTGAATTTTGTGCGGCGGAATTATATCAAAATTAAGCCTTTATACTTGTTGTTAAAAATGATACTAAGTATTAGATACTCAGTAGTGTATTGTGTGATTTCAGTTGCTAGATTCAGTAGGTTGATGTGTAAAATAAACTAAGTGCGAATGTAAATCGAAAGTAAGTAGGCAGATTTTATAGTGGTTCCGGGTGGTGTAATCCTGTCGGTCCACTCTTCTCTCTGTGATGTTGGAGGAAATTCACTAGAGATCTTTGATGTATTTGTTACAAAGATTCCTAAGTTGGTTGTCCTTCCCCAATAACTATGGCTTCACAACCGAAAAGCGGGAACATGTAGGATTCTTTGTTCCCGAGTCTTCCACCGGTCCTTGAAGGGTAGGATTGCCTCTTCACCGGCTCCACCACAAACAACGATCTTTTCACACAATTGTGCTTCTTGTCTTCGACGGGTTCTTTATAAAATAAAGATTGAATCAAGTAAATGATTCGGTTGCGGCGACTTGATTAGGATGATATAATCAGCAGCTTGCAGTCTTCAAGTGTGTATACTTGATGTGGCTTGAAAGCAGAATACACTTGAAGAATTTCTCTGGATCAGTAGCTTTAAGTTCAGTAAGTTCAGCAGGGTGTTTTTCAGCTCAGTAAAATATCTCTTCAAAGTTTTTCAGTTTTCATCCTCTTGTTTCTGAGTTGAAAGTCCTCTTTTTATAGGTAAGAATGCATGTGACTTGTATTTGAAATTCAAATGTAACCGTTCCGTGTTTTCGTCCCATCTGATTTGCTTTCTGTCACTATTCATAGGACTGACACTGTCAGAATTCCTTTTTGACAGTGCAGTTTGTCCACCCTTTGACTTATAATCATTGGATAAAAGTCTGAATCATCCCAACGTTCTTTTAATCTCAGCTATGAAAAAGATCGAATTGAACAACCAGGCATCCCTCTTGCATATGCATACGGTCAGAGGTAGTTGGCTGTCCTTATCCATGTAATCTTCCAATATAATCTTGAATTACTCGAGGTATATTATCAGCAGGTTCATCAGTCTGATGAGATACCTATCAGTCGCTGAACTGCAATTTGTTGTGTATAAAATACAATGCAGCTGATTTCTTTTATCTAACTTTAATTTGTGAAGTTAGATTACACCTTTTTAATTATAACCAAGTTCCAAACATCATCCAACTTATGGAACTTAGACCTTCTACACAAGGTATATGTAATCAGTTTAGGTCATCACAGACTTGCCTAAATTCTGATTCCATATCCTTGACTTAAATTACTAAGTTTGATCCCTTAGCCTTCTGTAACTGAGTTTGAGCCCTCAGCCTTCAGTCTTCAGCAGGTTCAAGACTAGTCTACTGACCTATCTACCTTATCGATATGGACCGTCTGGCGATATAAATCAGCTGACCATTACAGTGCTTGTTTGATCAAACCTATTCATAAATCAAACTCTAATAAACCTATACATTTGATCTAGACATCTTTTTGCCTTTGCACTATAACAGCTAGTCTGGCACTCATCATCAAAACATAGAAATAAGTCCAACAATTTCCCCCTTTTTGGTGATGATGCCACTACCCTCACCTAACAGCAAAGCAAAAAGATAAAAACAAGAACATAACAAATTTCAGTCAATTCTCATTATAATCAATTGTTCATTGTTATTACAGTCTAGATGCAGCAAAGATAAAATGTGATAAGTATGCTGATCTATTGTCTTCTTTCTCTTTCTTGTCTAGCCTTCTCCACTTGTTCTTGGTAGGCTCTGATTTCTTCTATCATGTCCCTCATCCATTCATTTTCAATTAGTGTGAAATCAATGTAGGGATTTACTTCTTTCCACCACTTCCATGCTTCAGGCAGGAGAAGATTAATTTGATTCACTCTGAATCCAAACTTCATGTATAGTTCCTTGAACTCATCAAGTGAGTCCTTTGCTTTTGTGATAGGCAAAGTCCTATCACCTCTGCCACTTCTTCCACCTCTTCCACCTCTGTAAGTTGCCCTTAAGGCTTTGACTCTTGCTTCCCAAAATTTTAATCCCAAGAAAGAGTTTAGACCTTCATGATATCCCTTGTCATGATAAGGTTTCCTTCTGTTATAGTATTCTTTCTTGTATTGTACGAGGAGATCATCGGTAAGTTGAACTCGCAGGTGCGGGTTGTACGTAAGCATTAGTCTCATCCTCCCATCTTTTCTTTGCAAAGAGTCTTGCGGCCTCTCTTTTTTGCTACCGCTTTGTTTGGCCCTCTTCCCCCTTAGTGACATCATCAACAAACCGGGACATTAGGCCATGAACACCCTCCGTGAGATTACCAGATTATTCGGTTGTCCTTCCATAATCTCGGTTACGGTATCAATTGCGGTAATCCTTGATTGCGGGGTCTCTTCCGTAGATTGATCCTTTCGGTAACTTTAGGATCCAATCCAGCAAGTTGGGATGTTCCAGCAGCCTCAGCAGGCTTAGGTGTTTCAGCAAGCTTGTCAAGTTTCTGATGAATGGATGTAAGTTGGTCTTTCAGAAACTTCTCTTTTGCTGTGTTTCCTACCTTGATTCCCCTCACATCTAGTATCAGGTTATTCACAACATTTTGAGTAGATGTGAAGTTTGAAGTAACTGTATCAGCAGATTGTCTGTTCTCATTTACTAGTTTCATCAGTTCTTCAAATCTCTCTTCTTGTCTATCCAGTTGAGTTCTTAACTGTTGCATATCATGCCTCACAGTCCTTAACTCATTCAAAACTTTTACTGGTACCTCACCAGTCATTCTTCCACCAGTAGCCTCATCAGCAGGCTCCTCAACATTGTATTGTGGCCTCTGATTGCTCACAACCAATGCCCAACTCCTATCTAATCCAGCAGGATTAGGTCCTTGATATTCTTCTAAGATAGGATCAATGGCTGGTTCTTCAAAAATAGGTACAAATGCCTGGGGGGATCAACATCAACATTTTCTTCTTCAGGCATTTGGAACTCCTCATCACTAAAGTCATAGTCCAGCATCTGCTCATCCTCATTAACAGCAGTCTGCTGACCATCTTTCCCTTTAGTGGTCTTGACTCAGTAGGCTCCACTACGGCAACCTCTTGAACAGCAGGGGTTTCCTCCAAACCCAAAACTGGTTCCAACCTTTCTCCAGAGTCTTGTTTGTAACTCGGCGGCTTGTACCTCTGTTCCAACTTTGTGTCCGAGTCTTGTTTGTAACTCAACAACTTTGTACCTCCTCTTCAACTCTTTGTGGATTGAATATAGCCTCATTATCCACTTGGAATCCTTGACATGACCAATTTTTGTTAAAATAATGGCAGTTTTGGATAAAGTATCCTCAGTGTCAAATCCATCTTGATATTGACAGGAGTCCTTTGAACTAGCACTTGGCTCAATATAATCAGTAACCTTCTCTTCATCCAAATCAGCACTCTGTTCAGCTTCAGTTTGGGCAGTAGACTCTACAACATTGAATGTAAATGATTCATCAGCTAGCCTACTAGCGCTTAAATTGACTCCTTCATTGATCAATGCCTCCAGATCATCCATGGTGAGATCCTGGAGATCCTCATCCATCTCTCCACTCTGCTGGCCCTCAGCAGACTTACCAGTCTCAATGGGTTTAGCTTCTATGCCATCAATGGCTCCTTGACCAGTAGCTTCAATTGTTGTTTCTCTAGCCACTCCACTGGTCTCCTCAGGGAACATGGGGGAATCATCATCAGAATCTGATGAATCACTGTCTGGTGTGTACTTTGGATCTCTGAACATAATTCCTCCGCTTTTCTTTACTTCATCCAAAAGATCCATTAGCCTAGATTGCAGCATGCTAGTGTCTAACAAATCCAATAGGCTGTCCACACCCAGCTGCTCAAATGCCCATTCTTCAAATCCACTCATTGGATCAGCAGCTGGTTTCTGTTTCTTGTAGAATCCAAACTTCCACTGAAAGTAGTTTTGCACCTTTTTGAAGTTAGGATCTACTTTGTCCTTCTTAGATGCCTTCTCATATGGCATAGATGGCTTTCTAGTGGCAGGTTCAGTAGCTTGCTGACCTCCAAAAGCTCCCACAAGTAAATTCATTGTTTCTTCAACAGATGCTTCAAAGTCAGTAGGTTGCCGAGGTGGTATATTTGTACCTACTACTTCCATATGTACAACACTTGGTTCCCCCTGACTTACATGCTCATCAGCAGGGTTAGCAGCAGACTGCTCTTCCCCCGAGTTCTTGCAACACTGCAGGGTCTTCAACCAATTATTCAACTACCACAACAGGTTCAGGTTCAGTGGTTTGCTGTGGATCTTCAGTAGATACTACGGCGGGCTCGGGGTCGATGGCTGCGTCGTATATCTCCAACAGATTGCTCAACAACAACCTGTGCAGCTTCAGTAGACTTAACAACCTCTTCTGGTGAGGAGTCAGTAATTTCCACAGGCTTGATGATAGTTAAGGGCTCAGCCTCAATAGCCTCTTCTTCCTCTTCCACTGATGCTTCTTCTTGGACTCTTTGTTCTACCAGGATTTTCAATTCCTTTCCTTTGCCATACTTTTTCTTTGTGGCAATCTCCTTCATCCTCTTGGAGAGGGGTTCATCATCATCAGTTCTAGTAGACTTTCATTTTCTACTAGCTTCCTTCTGTTGTTCCCTCAGAGTCTCAACAACGCTTTTTTCGGCGACTACGGCGGGGTCGGTAACCTCTTCTTTGTTGGACCCTCGGCGGACACAACGATCTATCTTTGTTTGCTTCTTTGTTCTTTTAGGTTTCAATACCTCTGAAATCTTCCTTGTATCGCACCCTTTCTTTTCTCGAAGTTTTCTTTGGTGTGCGGGTTTGATGATTTCTTCACGGTTGCTTGCTTGACCTGCTCACCACCAGCATCACCATCATCTCCATCACTATCATTATCAGCAGCAGGGTCAGCAACATCTTCATCATCATCTAAACCAGGAATAGCATAATCAATTTCCTTCTTGTATCTAGATTGATTAATCTTCTCAGGTTCAATATGAGGAATCTTCAAGTGATTCAGCAGGGTCTGAACCATTAATCCTAAGGGCAAGGCCTTGGATTTCCTTTTTCCATCTTTTTCTTCCTTGGCTACTTTCTTCATGTAATGAATGAAGTATCCAGCCCAATCAAACTTCATGCTTCTGCAAATGATCATCATCAGCTCTATCTTGGGTCCTGATAGAGTGTCCATACTTCCAACCAGTCCAAGTATGTTCTTTGCATTGAGTTTGCTCAGCAGACTGTATTCATTCCCAATATGTCTGCAATTGAAGCCTGGAATGGATTTGGTGGCTGCATTTGTTTTGATTTTGTCAACAAAATCCATCTTGGATAGTCCCATTGCTTCAGGATTTGCTGGTGCATCTACCACTTCTTCAAAACCAAAAACTTCCATCAGTAGGCTCGGGGAAACTTCAATCTCCTCAGCATTCACAGTTGTTCTGAATGCTTCAGTTCCTTCTTCCACAACCATGTTTTTCCAAAAATCAATAACATTTGTGTATGAGATTGTTTCCAATCTGATATTGAGTATGTTTTCCAAACCTGCAAACCTCCTTATTCTTCGACCAATGTTGATGGCCAAATCTGTTTTGTTTGCATCAACAACGAAGCCTCTAACACTTTGGCTTGATTCAATCTGAACATCAATCCTTTCCGCCATTGTTATAAAAAAATGAGATGAAGAAGATAGATTATAAATCTGTGTTCACACAGTGTAAAAACAGAGATATAGCAGATTTTGCAAGTAGAGAGAATCTGCTGCGTGTAGGTCTGTATAAATAAACAGTGAGTAGTTGTAACTGTCAGTGCACGTACATCCATGTCAACCACGATTAATCTGAGTGAATTCTGTCTTGACACGTGTTCCATAACTCCTCCATAACGCTTTGTAACCGTTGGATCGTGTTAACTATGGTAATAAAGGATAGGATAAATATCCCGCCAAACTACTTTTTGACTTTAATAAAGTTTGACTGTGTAACGTTCCATTCAGCAGGGTTGTCCTCAGCAGGGTTGGCTCAGCAGTCTGCTGATAAGGGTGCTTCAGCAGCCTGCTGACAAAGTGACTCTGCTGATCCTTGATTTCTTCTGTTTTGTTCAATTGATAATACAAGATGAAGTTTAATACCAATGACTGATATGTCAAGTGAGCTCACCCAACATGACAAAGACCAATCCCCTTGGCAACCTCATTTGCTCAATTGTCCAAACATAAGTACATGGAATTGTTGATACCAATGACTAATCTGCTAAGTGAGCTCACCCAACATAGCAAAGACTAATCCCCTTGGTGAATTCCAGTACATTGCTGAATATCAGTCAACTTTTATAATTCCAAGTTCAGTCCTTAGCTTGGCAAATCTTTCACTATCAAGTGGTTTAGTGAAGATGTCAGCAAGTTGATTTTCAGTAGGGATGTATAGAACCACCACATCTTTCTTTTCAACATGATCTCTTATAAAATGATGTCTCACATCAATGTGCTTGGTTCTTGAGTGCAAAACAGGATTTTCTATGATTGCAATTGCACTTGTGTTGTCACACATAATTGGAATTTCCTTTTCTTCAATTCCATAATCCCTTAACTGTTGTCTTAGCCATAGTACTTGTGCACAGCAACTTCCAGCTGCAATGTATTCAGCTTCAGCAGTAGAAGTTGATATTGAATTCGTTTCTTGCTAAACCGGGAGACCGTCTATTTCCCATTAAGCGACAAGTTCTGTAGTGCTTTTTCTATCAATTTTGCATCCGGGATAATCGAATCCGAGTAGGATATAACTTTGAAGCTTCCATCCTTGGAATACCATATCCCTACTCCCAAAGTCTCCTTTAGGTACTTGAGAACTCTCTTGACCGCACCTAAATGACTTTCTTTAGGTTTAGATTGAAATCTTGCACAAACACCTACATCAAAGGATATATCGAGTCTGTGCGCGCGATAAGGTACATCGACCGCCTATCATCCCTACGTATAAGGTCGATCAACATCTTTGCCTTCTTTATCTTCATCCAATCGATGTTTGTACTCATTGGAGTTGATATCTTGGTGCCGTTTTCCATACCAAACTTTTTCAGCAACTCCTTGGTATACTTGGTTTGATGAATGAAGATTCCATCTTTCAACTGTTTGACTTGCAATCCTAAGAAGTAGTTCAATTCTCCCATCATACTCATTTGGAATTTACTCTTCATTAGATTTGCAAACTTTTCACAAAGTAAATCATTTTCAGAACCAAATATTATGTCATCCACATAAATCTGTACCAGCAGGGTGCTGTTCCCTTCACTGATTCTGAAAAGTGTTTTGTCAATGGTGCCTTTTGTAAAACCATTGTCCACCAAGAATTGAGATAGAGTCTCATACCATGCTCTTGGTACTTGTTTCAATCCATAAAGTGCTTTGTTGAGTCTATACACTTTATCTACTTGATCTTTAACTTCAAATCCAGGAGGTTACTGAACATACACTTCCTCCTCTAGAATGCCATTCAAAAATGCACTTTTGACATCCATTTGATATACCTTGAAGTTTTTATATGCAGCATATGCCAAGAATAATCTGATAGCTTCCAATCTTGCAACAGGTGCATAAGTTTCATCAAAATCTATTCCTTCTGCTTGAGAATAGCCTTTTGCAACTAGTCTGGCCTTATTCCTTACAATGGTACCAGATTCATCAAGTTTATTTCTGTATACCCACTTAGTACCAATGATATTTGCATGACTTGGACTTTCAACTAGTGTCCAAACTTGATTTCTTTCAATTTCATTCAATTCTTCTTGCATAGCAATTATCCAATCTGGATCTGAAATTGCTTCTTCAACAACTTTTGGTTCCATTTGAGATAGAAAGCAAGTAAACATAGCTTCCAGTTGTCTTCTGGTCCTTACACCTTGCTGTACATTGCCAATAACTTGTTCAGCAGGGTGATTCCTTAACCATTGTGGATTCTGGTTGGTTTGATTATTAGGAACCTCATCTTCAGTAGGGTCTCTGCTGTAGCTTCTTCAACAACAGGGGGTTCAGCACATCCTTGAATTGTTTCAGTTGTTGCATCAGTAATGTCACCAGCAGGGTGTTCAGCAGGGGCAATATCAGAAACTTTTAAGTCATTGAATCTTTCCAAAACTTCAACACAATCTGGATCAGTGACTTGTTGATTCTCAGCAGGTTCACAATCTTCATTTTCCATACCAGTGAACTTAGGTTCATCAAACACAACATGGATTGTTTCTTCATGTTTCAGTGACCTCTTGTTCAGTACCCTGAATGTCTTACTGACTGAAGAATATCCCAAGTAAATCCCTTCATCTGACTTTGGTTGGAATGTCTTCAAATGAACCTTATGATTTTAGATAAAACACTTGCTTCCAAATGGATGGAAATAGGATATATTTGGTTTCCTTCCATTCCAAATCTCATAAGGTGTCTTCAGCAGCTTCTTGTTCACTGATGTTCTGTTTTGTGTATAGCATGCTGTATTAATTGCTTCAGCCCAATATCTTTCAGGTAGAAATGCTTCACAAATCATTGTCCTTCCTGCTTCCTTTAAAGTCATGTTTCTCCTTTCAGCAACCCCATTTTGCTGGGGTGTACAAGCAGCATCAAGTTGATTTAGTACACCATTCTATTCACAATATTCTCTTATAACCTTGTTGAGAAATTCAGTACCCCGATCTGATCTTATTTTTATTACTGTTAAACTTTTCTTATTTTGTAATCTCTTTAAAAGATTAGGCATGCTTTTGAGTGTTTCACTTTTCTTGTTCATAAAAACCACCCAAGTGTACCTTGAATAATCATCCACAACCACTAAAGTGTATTTCTTTCCTGTTACACTTGTTGGAGTAATTGGTCCAAAAAGATCCATATGCATTAACTCCAACATTCTATTAGTTGATTGTTTAGTTTTTGACTTGAAGCTTGACTTTATCTGTTTACCCTGCTGACATGCATCACATATAGCATCCTTCTTGAATGTGATCTCAGCTAAGCCAATCACCAGCTTCTTCTTTACCAACTGATTGATATCATCAAAGTTCAAATGATTCAACTTCTTGTGCCATAACCAATTGAGTTCGACTTGGTATGCACAATCGAAGCGAGTTTCTAGAGCTCGTAGTAGACCAATCCACAACATACATGTTTTGTTGTCTTCTACCAGCAAGTACAACTTGATCACCTCTTTCACTAATGACAATACAGTTATTTTTGTCAAAAGTGACCTTGTATCCCATGTCACAAAATTGTCCAGTGCTCAGCAAGTTGTAGTCCAGTCCTTCCACATATGCAACATTCTTGATTGTAAGTCCATTTCTCACAAGTGTGCCATAACCTCTTGTATATCCAGGTGTATTCTTGTTGCCAAAATTCACCCTTGGACCATCCTTTGCCACAAAGTTTGACAAACAGTTCTTATTCTTTGTCATATGTCTGGAACATCCACTATCAAAGTATCAGACACCCTACAAAACAAAGTTAATGCATTTTAGGTACCCAAACGTGTTTGGGTCCATAGTGGTTAGTAGTAAGCATGACTTTTGGTAAGTTTCCATAAGGTCTTCTCTTAAAAGTGTCATACTTTGGTTCATACATGTATTCCACACATCCATAAGTCCTAACAGTAGGTTGTGTAGGATTCACATATGTTTTCTGGCCTTTTGGTTTATAATGCTGTTTGAAGTGACTTTTGGTGTTAGAAGCATTAGTATAACCATTTGTTTCCTTGTCTGTTAGGAATAGCCCGGTAGTATGGAGTCTGCGAGGTCCCTGTTGAGGCCTTTTATAAGTCCTCTGCCGAGTCCTTCTTCGATTCCATTGCTTAGGTTTTACCCTAGCAGCATGGTTATACTGGTTGTTTCTATCAGCAGGTACATGAATATTCCAATCATCATCAGTAGGGAACAGTCTTCCTTTCCCCCCTGAGATAAGTATCCCTTGAATGATTAACATTTTTAGATTTAGGATTCTTATCCTTGGAATATTTCTGACCTTTACCTTTTTGTGGTCCAGCAGACTTGGTAGCAGGTCTGCTATCAGGAGGTCTAGAAGGCACAACAATCCTATTTTTGGATTTATTCTTTTTGTTAGGAGCTGTTGACTTCTTTGACTTCTGATTTTGCTTCCTTGAAATATTCTCAGTAGGTTCTACTGCCTCAGCAACCTTACTTGGAGTTGGATCTTGTGCTGGTACAAACTTAGGACCAATTCTGGTACTATGTTCAGTAACCTTACCGGATCTACTCTTTTTGGATTGTTGAGTTCCAAATCCAAGCCCTGTTTTATCACCATAAGGCTTTCCAGATTTGTATGCAGTAGAGGAGCAAGATGGGTCAGCAGATTCAGGGGCTGCTGGATGATCAGCAGGCTTACACTGATTCTGTCCAACATCTTTTTCCTTACCTTTGAGAACTCTTAATTCAACTTTCAATCTTCCAACTTCTAATTCAAGAGCTTCTTTTTCAGCCTTCACAATCTCATAACCAGAATGTATTATCCTCAATTGATTAAGGATGGCATCCAAAGTCTCATTATTGTAAGAATTTCTAGGATTTGAACCACAAGTTGATTCACAATCACTTCCAGCAGGAGTATTGATGGATACAATATTTTATACCTCCTCAGTTTCATCCATATTGGCCATCAAAGCATAATCTTCCATGTCAGCAACCAGTGCTGTGTCATTTGATTCATTTCCCTTTTCAGATTCCACTTCATACCCTGATTCATCTTCAGCAACCATAGCCTTCTTGCCATGTCTTCTTTGTTGACTCTTGGTCTTCAGTAGGTCTGGACAATCGGGTCTGAAGTGTCCAGGCTTCTTGAAGTTGAAGCAAAGATAATCAGGTTCCTTACTTTGTTTTAACTCGGGACGATCGGAGTTTGAAGTGTCTGGTTTCTTGCAATGAAAGCACGGATAGTCATTATCTTTCTTTGATTCTTCTTTCTTTCTTTCGGTAGGCCTTTTTGTGAAATTTCTTGCGTAGGGGCCTTTCTGTCATCATCATCCCGATTTTCTTGCTCGGGAGGGCAATCGTTCTGCATCTCATCCGGCGAGATCATCTTTTCCTCCAGATGTTTCTTCCTGATGTGAAGCAGCCAATGCAGTGGTCTTTGGCTCTTCCTTTTCAGTCTCGGGTACAAGCTTTTTGCTAAATTCATAAGCCTTGAGATCTAAAAACAATTTGAAGGTGTCTTCTTCATGTAGCTTTCTCATTTCCTCTATTGCAGTCACCTTCATTTTCCAAACATCTTTTGCAGGTAATGCTTCCAAGATCTTTGTGTTTATTTCCTTTTTTGAGTAACTTACACTCAGCAGGGTAAGTTCATCCAGGATAGCATTAAATCTTGATTCCATCTGCTCAATGGTTTCATTTGGTAGCATCTTGAACTTTTGAAACCTCTTTTTGACCACAACGATTTTGTTCTTCTTTATTGCATCAGTGCCTTCACAGATCAACTGTATCTTGTCCCAAAGTTCCTTTGCAGTTTTGCAGTCTTTAACCTTCATGTACATATTGCTATCCAAGGTTCTGTAAATAATATCAATAGCAATATTGTTGAGGTTTGCTCTTTTTCTGTCTTCTGCATTCCATTCTCTTTTTGGTTTAGGAATGTACTCAGTTGTATCACCCACTGTTATTGACTTGGTAATCTCCAGTGGTCCATCAGTTAGTACATCCATCATCTCATCATGAGTTGCAGCAAGGTAAGCCTGCATTCGACGTTTATACTCATCAAATCTATCAAGAGAACACATCAGCATAGTTCTAGCATACTGGGTGTTATCCATGATGCAAGTCTTTGAAAATCAGTGATTTGAGAAAGTTTACAAAGAATTTTCACAATCACAACAAGTAGGATTTCTTCAGAACAGAAGCACTGCTCCGATACCAATTGTTGGTCCCTTGAAAAGGCTTTGGTTAAGTTTAGAGGGGGGGGTTGAATAAACTTAAAACTTAAAACTTAAAACTTTGGAGTTAACAAATTCTGCAACTTCAGCAGTCTGCTGACACTTCAGTAGTCTGCTGATACCTCAGTAGCCTGCTGATAAACAGTAGTCTAATGATAGTTGAGTTTGCTGAATTTGTGCAGCGGAATTATATCAAAATTAAGCCTTTATACTTGTTGTTAAAAATGATACTAAGTATTAGATACTCAGTAGTGTATGTGTGTGATTTCAGTTGCTAGATTCAGTAGGTAGATGTGTAAAATAAACTAAGTGCAGAATGTAAATGCTGAAAGTAAGTAGGTAGATTTTATAGTGGTTCCAGGTGGTGTAATCCTGTCAGTCCACTCTTCTCCTGTGATGTTGGAGGAAATTCACTAGAGATCTTTGATGTAGCTGTTACAAAGATTCCTAAGTTGGTTGTCCTTCACCAATAACTATGGCTTCACAAGCGAAAAGCGGGAACATGTAGGATTGTTGTTCTGAGTCTTCCTTGGTCCTTGAAGGGTAGGATTGCCTCTTCACCGGCTCCACCACAAACAACGAGTCTTTCACACAAGCGTGCTTCACTTTGTCTTCGGCGGGTTCTTTATAAAATAAAGATTGAATCAAGTAAATGATTCAGTTGCAGCAGCCTTGATTAGGATGATATAATCGGCGGCTTGCGGTCTTCAAGTGTGTATACTTGATGTGGCTTGAAAGCAGAATACACTTGAAGAATTTCTCTGGATCAGTAGCTTTAAGTTCAGTAAGTTCAGCAGGGTGTTTTTCAGCTCAGTAAAATATCTCTTCAAAGTTTTTCAGTTTTCATCCTCTTGTTTCTGAGTTGAAAGTCCTCTATTTATAGGTACAAATGCATGTGACTTGTATTTGAAATTCAAATGTAACCGTTCCTTGTTTTTGTCCCATCTGATTTGCTTTCTGTCACTATTCATAGGGACTGACACTGTCGAATTCCTTTTTGACAGTGCAGTCTGTTCACCCTTTGACTTATAACCATTGGATAAAAGTCTGAATCATCCCAACGTTCTTTTAATCTCAGCCTTTGATTTGTTTGATAAGGCAGAGGTAGTTGGTTGTCCTTATCCATGTAATCTCCCAATATAATCTTGAATTACTCGAGGTATATTATCAGCAGGTTCATCAGTCTGCTGAGATACCTATCGATCTATTTGAGCGCAATTTCTTGTGTATAAAATACAATGCAGCTGATTTCTTTTATCTAACTTTAATTTGTGAAGTTAGATTACACCTTTTTAATTATAACCAAGTTCCAAACATCATCCAACTTATGGAACTTAGACCTTCTACACAAGGTATATGTAATCGGTTTAGGTCATCACGAGACTTGCCTAAATTCGATTCCATATCCTTGACTTAAATTACTAAGTTTGATCCCTTAGCCTTCGAAGCGAGTTTGAGCCCTCGGCTTTCGGTCTTCGGCGGGTTCCGGACTAGTCTGCGACCTATCTACCTGCGATATGGACCGATCTACGCGATATAAATCGGTGACCATTACGATTCTTGTTTGATCAAACCTATTCATAAATCAAACTCTAATAAACCTATACATTTGATCTAGACATCTTTTTGCCTTTGCACTATAACAGCTAATCTGACACTCATCATCAAAACATAGAAATAAGTCCAACACTTCATCTGATTTTATATTGACTTAATCAGAGTATACCATGTCATAAAAACATCCTAGATATCATTGTCCTTATGTATCTTAGGTCTTCATACAAGATCCATAAAGTCAGTTCAGGTCATCAAAAACTTACCTGAATTCTAACTTTGCAGTCTTGACTTGAAGTCTTCATAAACTGAGTTTGAACCCTCAGTTCTTCATTATTCAATAACTGAGTGTGTGTCCCTCAGTTCTTCATTTACTTAGTTTGTCCCCTCAGCCTTCAACTTCAAGATAAGCCAACCGAGTCTGTGTTCCTCAGCGAGCTTACCTTCTTCAGTTTCTGTTTGTGTACTCAGTTTCTTTAATGATGACAATTTCTTTTTCTCTGTGTAAACTCAGCAGATCAGTTCCTCATCTGTTCATCAAGTCAGTTTCTCGGTTTCTCAGCTCTGAACCATAAACTATTACAGTGCTAGTATGATTTACTAATACAAATATCAGACTCTATTAAATCCTATACATTTATATCTAGACATCTTTTTGCTTTGAACTATAACAACTAGTTATGACATTTCATCAATGAGGTTTAAATTAATAACTGAATATGTGATGAATCATTATCAAAACATAAATTTTGTTTCCAATATGTACCGTCGCCTACATGCACTTTGTCGGGCCCAGCATAAGGGGCAGATGATAGGGTGAGATTGCGAAGATCATGAGTGAGATATTGAGTAGCCCCCGTATCCGCAATCCAATCAGAGCCGGGATGTGTGTAAGCCGCATATGTTTGAGGCGGCCAGGGTGGAGGAGCACGAGGAACTGGCGGGTGGGAGTACACATATCGAAGGGAGCAGGCTGAGGCTGTATGACCTGTTTTGGCACAAATTTGGCATATGGGGGGCTGTGCACCATGAGAGACGCCGAATTATGAAGGACAAGGGTAGCAACGATCCCGGCCTCGAGGGACACACACTCAGTTTTAAAATATTAGAAAATCAACCATATTTATTGCCGCTGTTTTTTTTTCCTTTCTTTTTTGTTTTTTTTGTTTGGAAGAAGATTTAGGGTTTAAGGAAGAATTGACATAACGAGAGAGAGAAAAATTGATCTGATATCATATCATAATTCAAAGTGTATTGTATTTTATTGATTCAACTAGAGGAGAGTACAAATACATAAGCTCGGTAACTTAGCCTCCAAATATGTAATAGATAAATACAAATAATATAAAATATAAGATAAATATGGAAACTATTCTAGAGCATCCTCGACAGACATGTAACGATACACTAATAATGCTATATCTATTTGATTTAACATACTTATAATAGTCACGGTCGAACAATGAAACAATTATATTTAGACAAAGCAGAAAAGACATCCCAAACAATGTACACATGATCAGGTTGGTATATATATATATATATATATATATATATATATATATATATATATATATATATATATATATATATATATATATATATATACGTGTGTGTGTGTGTGTGTGTGTGTGGAGTTTGTGGTGGTAGAATGTTGGATCATGAACTTGCAATATATATTGTAACGCCTCCCTGTTACCGAATTCCGAGTTCTTATCCGGAAATATAATGTCCAGCATGAGACTTTTAGAGTAAATTCTAAACTTACGTAAGTCTGACGTAATATCAAAATAATTATAAAAAAATGCGCAGAAGAAAGAAGCACGCAGACACCCCGAAGACAAACCCTCAGGGTCCTCGATAAAAAAACCACAAGATTAACGCTGATGTCAAACTAAAGTTAAAAATAATTGAAACTCATGAACTAAAATCTCATATAACCAACATGGCTGAAAAAGAAGAAACTATTGAAGTAATTAGCACAAATGCCTTAGAGGTGAAGGAAGAAGTCCCGAGACGAATCCCAAGTTTGAGGATAGATTACACACTAGATTTCTTCACCTCATGGGCGAATGAGTCCGGCCCCACTCTTTTTGTTCCATTGCCCAAGACTGGACATATCTGCAGCTCGGACAAAGAAATACTTCTCCTTCCATCCCTTGATAGGGGAGGGGCATCAACAAGGATTCGGGCGTCCACACCGATGTCTTTCCCACCCCGACGTGAGTAGTAAAACCAGTCTATAGAATTTCTTGACTTATTGACACTGAAGAAATATCTAAATAAAGAGGTTGAAAACTCCTAACTTATTATTCTACAGAAGAGGGCGTAACATACCATGGTCTTAATCCCGTTTGAGTAATTTAGTCTAAACCCAAGTTGGAAAAGGTTAAGAGATAATAAATAGCAGGTATCACCAGAAA
The DNA here is from genome assembly GCA_036785695.1 of Gentiana straminea. Classification (NCBI taxonomy): domain Eukaryota; kingdom Viridiplantae; phylum Streptophyta; class Magnoliopsida; order Gentianales; family Gentianaceae; genus Gentiana; species Gentiana straminea. The sequence goes on from JAVUPR010000349.1 coordinate 25,433,396, forward strand.
TCATGGACCGGCGACGAGCTGCTGAATATATACAATGCAAAAGCCATCAAGGGTATTAGTGGCTCTCCAATCAGAATGGGAAGGGTGGGCATGTATATATACCAACTACAAGAAAAATACTCTTTTGCCACAGTAATTTTTGCAAAAACAAAAAAAATGTTGTTAATATACTTACTTTTAGCCACAATAACGTGGAAAATGAGAAAAACTAAGTATATATTAGCCCCAATTGTTTTTGTTGTGACAAAAGAGTATTCTTCTTGTAGTGACCTCTCTGTTAATCTCATACTCATAGCAAGCTTTTATCACCTCCTCATTTGTGACAGTGGATGGGGTGTCCGGATCCTCTACTTTGAGAATCCCGGCTTTCCCCAAATTTGAGGACGTGGTGAGATCATGCCGTCTCTACATTCAGACCAGAAGATCCGACATGCTATCCTTTTGTTGAGTCTAGCCAACAAACCAAAACCTTCTTGAGAAAAACTTTCCTACGAGATCTCTCAGTCCGACTCTACAACTTTGATAACGGTAAAAAAATGATGGATTGACTCTCCTTTTTATAATAAGAAGAGAGAGGATATCCGAAGAGACGTGTCGGATCGTAATTTTCCCAATCAGTTTCGTCCTTCCAGACGCAATTTCATGAAACGACGCAGCAAAAAGATTAATAGTTGTTTTGAAATTGAAAACCGATAGTTGACATCTGACAGGCAGACGTCATTAACGTCAGAATGGTTACACTTCGACCTCTCAAATCGTTCTACGTCATCTCGGTGCAGACCTAACTCATGATACATATCTTAGCTCAGGTTTGGGGGTATTTGACGTAGGTGAGATCGGTCACCCTACACGTGACACTCATCGGACATCACAAAGAAGAGTATATGAAAAACCACGTCAATCAGCACAATTCATCTCCAACATGGTGCATGTCGCCCTTAGATCATGCGACGCATATTGTCCTTGGTCCCTCATAGACAGCGTGGCGTAGGTCGCCCACAATGCTTTACTACTGAATTTTTGCAGGACGTCCTCGGTCTCAAAAATTCATTACACCCCATTATTTGTGCAGTCGGGACATTATGCCACAGCCGTTACTACCCCCATATACTTGCTCCCCCACTTTAATGCGCAAAAACGTCTTTGACCATGATGGTAAACTATATAAAGGAATCATTATCCTTATTATTTATGTACGCCCACTTTTACATGCCGAACTCATGGGCTTTATAGAAATTTCTCTATTACATAACAACATGTACAAATGTATCAAATATTATTTACGAGCATTTATATTAATTATTTATTGTAATTGCTTGAGAGACCTAGAAGCTTCCACTAGCATGTATATATACACAATGTAACCTACTCCCTCCGTTCCTATTAATTGTCGTAGTTGCCAAAACTAAAAATTCTTTTTTAATTGTGTAGTTACATTTCCAAAGCATTATTTATTGGTACTTGTTAATTGCGGCAGTAAAAAACGCTCATGCGCAAACCTAAACGTCTGCCATCTGCTCTCCGGCCACCGGCAATCCCACCCTGCCAAATCCAAAATGAAGGACTCTATTATGGAGCCCTCCCTCGAAGAATAAGATCTATTGAAAAGAAATGTTAATCGGCCAAATCAATCCACCAACAACCACTCGTCGGCATGGTCTGACCGGAGTGGTACCGATGTCGTTCAAGAAAGATATGCCGATCCGGACATTTATACAGGTAATGACGAGGATGGTAATGAACTGAATAATTATAAAGATGTTGTTGATAATTTAATGGGAGATGAGCATGGGGAGGACACTGATTATCCCTCTCGATGAGTGCTTGGAGCTATGGTGGCCATGGAAACGGGCCTTGATCATCAAGCTCCTAGTGAAGTCTGTGTCTTAGAATTTCTTGTTTAATCGCCTCTCCAATCTCTAGCATGCTGAGGGTCGATTGGAGTTCACCGACCTCGACAACGGGTACTACATTGTTCGATTCACCAGAAAGAAAGATTATCTAACCGCTCTTGAGAACGGTCCGTGGGTAATCCAAGGACATTATTTATCCGTTACCAGATGGAAGCCCTTTTTTGACTTTGTCGAAGGAGCAATCAAGACCACTATGGCCTGGGTTAGATTTCGACGTTTTCCAGTTGAGGTGTTCCAAACCCAATATCTCACGAAGCTGAGGAATATGGTTGGATGAACCATCAAGGTAGATCATACCACCAGTTTTAATATCTGCGGTTGGTTTGCACGGGTATGTGTTGAGGTTGATTTATCCAAACCCTGAAAACCTTTATTTTCATCAATGAAAGAAAGAAAATGATTGAGTGGGAAGGTTTGCCACTGGTTTGTTGGGATTGCGGGAAGTTTGGCCACCGGAAAGAATCATGTTCCATTAGTTGAGCTGCTGCTATTGCTACAAACCCCGAAGTCCCAAGAAATGTGCAACCGGAAGGTCCTACCACTAAAAGGCCGTATGGGCCTTAGATGATTGCCCAAACCCGTCCCAGGAGAAATGCAACATCTTCATCTAAGTCTAACCGGCCAAACCCGGCCACTAAGGTAGCAACTGAACCCGAGCCAACTGAACATCGAGAAGAGCATGCTGCTATGAGTGGATCCTGCTTTTTAGTTCTTGTAGAAGAAAATACTCATGAAGATGCTCCCCCAAATGAAGTATCGGAATTGAGACAACAAACTAACCAAATCCTGCCTCATGGAGGCCCTTCCCACATCACCGAATTCTCAAAATAAAGCAGGGATGAGCCTTCGTCCAATCCCAAACCCACCAAACTGACCCACCAATCGCGTTCGAAGACCCAAACATGCAAAAATGTACCTGAAACAACCAAGAGAAAAGGCATGGACACAAATCTGGAGAAAACACCAACCATTCCCAAAACCCGACTGGAGGTGAGAGATCCACTTGAGGAAGTTGCAAATAATAGGCCCAAATTTTTTCTTCTTCTGAGGGCCGTGGGACCGTTTCTACTTCAAAACGAGACGTTCAAAGAGATATAGGAAAACCATCAAATAACCCCAAACTACACCCTCCTGACCAAGACAAAAATAGTGGAAAGAATCAAATGGACGTGGATCAGCAAGGTCAGAATATGCTTTTCAAAGAAGATGGGGTAGCTGCGAGCTCCCACACCCTTACCCAATCTTAGTACAATGCAAATCCTCTCGTGGAATTGTAGAGGAGCATGTCCTGATGATTTTTTGAGGCAACTTTGCAACCTCCTTCCTGAACATAAACCATGCATTCTTAGTTTATTGGAACCTCGAAGCAGCAGCTTTTGTGCGAAACAAATTCTTTTTCGGACTTACTTTACATGGGTTTTTAGGTTGGAAGCCCGCGGTTACTCTAATGGTCTTTGGTGCTTTTGGAACGACCAGGTACTTTCCTTTCAGTATATCTTGAACACAAATTTATGTCTCTCTATGGCTGTGATCAAGGACGACAGAATAAGCTGGCTCATAACTTTCATTTACCCTGCTCCTATTGCTAGCATTAGGAACGAGTTCTGGGAGTATCTTAAAATATTTTCGGATATTTTTAAATATCCTTGGATAATCATAGGCGACTTCAATCAAGTCATCTACCATTAGGATAAGCAGGGGGCTCCCGGTTGGTGGCCTCATTTCTGTGAAACTCTGGAGTACTTAACAACACTATGGGCTTATTGAACTACCTTTTCACGGCTCGAAATTCACTTGGAAGGGGCCTAAGCATGGCATAAGCATGGAAATATGTCAACACAGTCTAACAATGTATCTTACTCCACACCGATCTTGTGCATCAAAAGATCTATAATAGTAATGGCTTATTCTTTCAACGAGCCTGGCTCGATCATGCACAGTTCGATGATTTTGTTCGTCTTACAAGGGGCTTGCCTTCAAGATACGTTTCGGTATTTCAGCAAGCAAGTCAAGATTTGGAATAAACAGGTCTTCGGGAAAAAGTTTCATGTCACTGCGCATAGTCTTGAATCTTGCCTATTTTTCGCGAATGAGGATCTCAAAAGTGAACTTGAAACCACACTTCGGGGAGGAGGAGCCGAATCAACACTCCCAACTTAAATGGTTTGCGAAGGTGAGCGGAATACTTCTTGCTTTACAAAAAAAATCTAAATAGAGAGTGCTTTGCCTAAAAGATGAGACGGATACTTGGACTTATGATCAAGACAAAAGATCACTTTTATGAAATCTTTAGTAAAGGAATGGCTTCAACCCCCAATTTAATCTTTCAACTCGAGCTTTTTTAAATCTTTCCATTTGTGATGCAAAGATTGAGAAGGCCTTGTTTGATATGCGATCCAATAAAGTAACAGGACCCGACGGCTTACCTTTCATATTCTTTAAGTCGATGATTTTGTTACCCAATTTGTGCAACATGTGATTGAATCCGTCAAGTTCGCGAGCTCGATGAATGAAACCGTGTTGTCCTTAATTACAAAATATGATGCCCCCACATCCCCAGCTTTCTTTAGGCCGCTATGTTGTTATCTTCTTTGAATAAAGTTATACGTTTCGGTTCATTGATAAATTAGTGTGCCCGGCTCAAACGGATTTTATCCCCAAGAGAGGAAGTAATGGTACTAGTATAATTGTTCACTAGGCACATCACACTTTCCAGAAAAAAGTGAGGTAACAAGGGATTTATGCTTATGAAGATTTATTTAGATAAGGTCTATGATAGGGTTCATTGGGATTTTCTAGAAAAAGTTTCTTATCAAGTCTCAAATCGGCTAGTCTTTGGAACGGTGTTAAATTGGATGGAAGAATCCCTACTTATTTGTTCTTTGTATAGAGATTTTTAGCCACCCGATTTCTCACTTATTTTTTGTTGATGACCGATTTTTGTGAAGCGTCTGAATCACAAGCTGCCTTCATGGAAGAAGTCCTTGCAGATTTTTGTGGCATCTCGAGACAAAAAATCAGCATTCAAAAGTCTACCTTTCATGTTTCTAAGAATGTGAATGCACAACTCAAAACCTTGTGCGGTTCTTCCACTTCTTCTATATAGCTGATATAGTAGTGGATTCACTGCTTGAAGCAAGGACCAGGGTCTCATCAGAGATTCATGTGTGTGTTGAGGCGGTTCCTTTTGACTTGATCATTTGGAGCATGATATGAAGATAGTCTGAGTCCCCACGGATAGTGATCCGTTCATGCTTAGAGTTGGTTGCGAGTATTGCATAAGATTCATGTGTTTCAACTTAGTCTTGTGTGTATGAGTGATTGGATTTAGGCCAAGTGGGAGATTGTTGAAATAGTTTCCTAAACCCAGTCGGGTTGGACCAGATCCGACCGGGTCGGATCATTTTTACTATTTCTTTTTGTTTATACATATGATAAATGGATTTATGTTATTATATATTTTGTTTATCCATATGAACCAATTTGTGATTGTATATATGATAATGTCCCTACTGTCAAATTGTGAGAGAGAAATCATAATAGTGATTATGGTTGATGAGATCTCGACTCACTTTAAAAGGTTTGATACTTAAATGTCTCTAGTCGTATGTGCTATTAAAAAGGACATTAATAGTACGATTAGACTAGCACGTATTTGATGTCTTCTATCTTCTTGAAGGTAGGGATAGATCTCGTCTATCAAAGTGTTGAGACACTTGGACTATACGTGGACGTGTATTAGAAAATGCGTACGTTAGACTGACCCACTTACTTTATTAAGTGTCGCACTATGTGGCAGTTGTGTAATTATTCTGAGACCTCCGTCTTCATGGCATCACGATGTGGATTGTCATACTTTGAAACTATTGAGGTTTCCCCTAGCCATGGGGCGATCATGCAGTCATGATTGAGTATGATACTGAAGCATTCATAGGATCCATGTTGCTCATCCGGAAATCACATATCCTATGATTAGGAGTAAATATCCGAAAGGGCCTTTTTATAAGGAATGTCGTATTCTCGAAAGTCTTAGCAAAGCGGAAGTAATATGTTACTTCGAGAGAGTAGGATATCCAGATTATAAGATACGGTCGTTGATGTTTGACACTCGACGAAGACAATATGGATATTGTAACAGCGATATGATTTTATTTACACGGTAACCGTTTCGCATGAAATGTAGCAATCATTGCATTTGACTCTTCTGATGATTGAGGGTCATGGACGTGTTGCTAGACGCTATCCATGATCGTTAGGTGTGAAGGGCATATTCGTAATTGCACTTTGTGCCGATGGCCAACATATTCGGAAGCCTACCGGGTCACACACATAAGGACATCTAGCCGGATTAAAATGCGGTTATAGTGCTAACCAAATAAGGAAAGTTTTATCTCGACTATAAAGTGTTATAGTGATAAATTAATACGGTGGTATTTATTTATTATAAATTATATACATGATATTAATTATGTTGATTAATTAAATATACGTATAATGTATATGTATGTCGAAATATATTTGTGTATATTGATACACATGTATTTTGCAAATTAATTAATCATAGAATTATATTAATTAAGAATATTCCGGATGCCAATTTATTGGCTAAAGGTGGCACCATTTTAAATGTATTAAGATACACTTGGATTGTGCAATTTAGTTAATAGTATTACCATATATTAATATTAGATATTAATAGATTTACATAAATTGATTTATGGTAATAAAATAAAGATATATTCAATATAAGATATTGTCAATATATATTTTTGAAATATGTTTAATATAGGATATTGAATATTAATGAGATAAATCAAAAAAAAACTATTTTCTTTATTTTATTGGAAATTGGTTTTCTTTATCCACTATCCAAAATGAAGCTTTTCCCAATCAGATTGGGAATGAGAATATGCTCCACTTTCATTATAAATAGGGAGTGGGTGCCAAGATTTTTGGTATCACAATTACAAGTCTTATTTTCTACAAGGAAATTGAGAGAGTTTCTTGAGAGAGAGATCTGGGAGAGAGAAAAAGGCGGCCTAGAAGCTGACTTTTTCTGGTAGCAATCCATGATGGGATTCCGGCAGGCTGTTCGTATGGATCAACGGTAGAGGCCGAATACTTGGGCGGCTTCGTGCAGAAACTACAACCGTTGATAAAGCGACAATCTATTTTAGATCATCCAAGGTATATTCTACGTCTACTTCTTTTATGCTTGTTGTTTAAACGAAGTCGATCTTGGGTTATTAGGAAATAAATTTTAAATTCCATTGCGTTCCCGCGTAGATTTCCTAACTGTGGTATCAGAGCGAGCTTCAAGCTTAAACAATAAGCATGTTAATTTGCGTAGTTCACGAAACGAATAACAAAAAAAGGAAGGATCGGTTTTGGGGGCTTGGCCGAAGCGGCGGTCCCCCCATAATACCGCCGGCAGCGTCGGCGCCCCTAGGGGTTGCCGGCGTTGGCCGGTTGTGCGTAGTGGAAGTCGATTTGGTGTTTTGTTGTTTTGTGAATTTTTATTGTTCATTGGTATCTCTTAGTTTAGTTAATATCATGTGGCTAACCAATGGTTTAAATAGTTTGGGCCATTGGGATGCCACATGGCACTATAGTACAGAAGAGTTGGTTTGTGGTTCTTAGTTGGGCCTATAATTAACCTAGGTCTTTCCAAATTTTGTTTGCAATAGGCCTAGAACATTTTCAAAATACTTGATTATGGAAAAGGCCCAGGCCTAGGCCATTTTCAAAACATTTGATTTTTGAAAGGGCCCAGGTGGGTGCCTTTTGGTTTTGGAAACCAAATGCATCCCTTTTGTTACGAATCAAAAGGTAAGGAAACAAAAGAGACTTATTTTTATTTTTGATTTTATTTTAGAATAGTTCTAATTAATAAAATTAAAATAGAAATCGATTTTAAAATTAATCGTTAATTTTATTTCGATTAAAATCAATTAATTGATTAAATGTTAATTAGTTGATTTATTAGATAAAATCATTTAATTGATTAAATGTTAATCAATTAATTAAGAAGCAAGTTGGTAATTTTAATATTTATCTTTTTCATAAGATTTTTATTGTATGGATTAGATGTGTTAGATATAATATGATTATATGGACCTCGATTGATCATGGACTCTACCAATATGATACATGTGTGTGATTTATAATTTTCATTGGTTTAAAATTTGTCTTAGACCGTTATGAAGAACGTGACCTAGTTTATTTTCTGCATTTATCTTATTCCCATTAGCTCCCCGTGTGTGATGGGTGTATTAATTTATAGATAGATTATTATGTAACAAAATGGAGCAGAAGATAGAGACCAAAGAACGATGAATAAAGATCCCATTCGAGATGGCGCATTAAAGATTCTATTGATGGTTGCAGCTACCCTAAGATTGTGACCCGCGGTTTCGTCAGTTTGTATTCGGAACCGCACCTAGGAAAAGTCCATAATCATATCGGTTACTTTACGGATTTATTTATTTTGTGCTTGTATTTATTTTATATGATACGATAAATGTATGACTAGGCATGATCTGGATGTATGTGTAGGATGTATGTCTATAGAGATAGATGTTTTTTTTTTTGAGTAGAAGATAGATGTATTTGATGGGACCATAATTAAAATTAATTAAGTGAATTAATTTACATAAAGACTTCCACAACAAAAATCGAGTCGAAATATTGTCTCTTAATATTATAGCGATGGTGAAGATCCCTTGTTTGGATCCACCTGATCGGCCCTCATCGGGAGTTGACCTACGTCGGGTATATCATCGTTATTGAGATATGATCGTATGAGATCTCGCGAATATTGGGTTATGACTTGACTAGAATATTGTGGTGATTGGCCCTCATCAAGACCATCTTATTTTAGAGGAAAAGGGGTTGACTACAACATAGAGATGTGTAGTGTCAAAGAGTTGACTAGTCAACCACCAAGAGTCACATAGAGATGTGATTGGTAAAGTGATACCTACCCTTCGAATTATTCCGGTTGATCGGCCCTCGTCGGGAATCGGGGTAACTAGATGAGATCTTGGCCACTAAAGAATATTTGAAAAATTCTATAAAGTCAATTTGGAGTAGTTGACTAGTGGGAGAAAAATCATAATTCAAAAGACCATTTTTGATTTTGCATGAATAAACAACAACACTCTTTTATCTTTATTTCTAGGTTGTAGTATTTTAGCAAACTTTTATTTATGTTTTTCTATTCTCGATTGTTAGAACCAAATTATGAATTTTACCTTTTGAGAAACGTTCTCAAGTGTGGTTAAGCAATTTTAATCCTTTAAAAATAAGCAATGACAAGAGCAACCTCGTTATAGCAGTTAGAGACAAGGAGACTACATATTTGATGAAGTGCTCCAAGGCTTTAATTATTAATGAAAAAAAAGGAAGCTCAGTGATATGATTAAATCACTTGAAATAAGTTTCAACGAATTAATCATATACTGGATATGATCCAATATGATCATTCTGTCATACGATGACAATTAATTCAAATATCAGATGTGTTGAATTTGAATGACCACAACAAATTTTGGAAATGTTGTTTTCAAAATGTAAGATTTAAGTGTTGGCTTAATTCTTTAACCATTGCTTGAAGGTTAATTAGATGGTTCATGTTTTGAATATGATTCAAAAGGTTAATAAACCAATTAACAAACTTCAGATTTTCTTTATGAAAGAAAATTGAAGACGTAGCTCTTGTAATTTCTCTTAAGCCTTATGAAGACTAAATTGAGAAAAATTTACAAGTGCTTAAAGGATTAAAAAGGAAACTTAGGGAATATGCTTAAATAGAGAACTTATCGAAGTCTCCATTCTAAGAAAGTAAGCTGAGGTAAATCCATCTAAGTTCAAGTCAACTCTTAGATATAAGATTTAATATTATGAGTATGATTAAATTAGTATGATTAAATATGGAATGCACTGAGATACGAAAGTGAAGCAAACGTTGTAACATTTTCGGTATTGTATTCTAAATCTGGTAAACTGGTAAAGGAACTAAATAAATGTTATTGTGTTCCTGTTCTTATGAAGAACATGCGTTCAATTGTCTATTAGGATTTTGTTTGAAATAAAATTTATGTTTTGATGATGATTCATCACTTATTTAGTTATCGTTTTTAGACCCTATTGATGAAGTGTCATAACTAGCTGTTATAGTGCAAAGCAAAAAGATGTCTAGAAATCAATGTATATGATTTAATAGTGTCTGGTATTTGTATAAGTTATTCAGACAAGCACTGTAATAGTTCTAGGTTTAGAACTGAGAAACTGGGTAATTAACTAAAAGAAACTGAGATCCTAGAGATACCGGAAAACTGACATAAGAGCACACCTACAGACCCTGAAGAAGGTAAGTTCGCTGAGGGACACAGACTCAGTTGACTTATCTAATAATTAGAAGAACTGAGGGATCAGACTCAGTTATTGAAGATTGAAGAACTGAGAGTTCAAACTTGGTTTATGAAGACTAAAGTCGAGACTGTAAAGTTAGACTTCAGGCAAGATTGTGATGACCTGAACTGACTTTATGGATCTTATATCAAGGCCTAATAATCACAAGGACAATGATATCTAAGATGATCAATTGGATGGTGTACTCTGATTTAGTCAATTTTAATCATATGAAGAAAAGAGTACTGAGATTTTGAAGAAGAGTAAAAACTCAGTTAATGCTCTTAAAAACTGGTAACCGACTACGTCATGTTTGAATCAGTTTTTAACTAAAGTAAGGAGAAACTGAAGATAAATCAGACCGTTGTAAGATAAGCAATCTTATTGGTTACGCAGAAATGTCAGGAAGGACACTTACACACAAAAGAAAAGCAGGACCACTAACGGCTATAAGGATTCAAATTCAAATGATCTAACCGTTAGAGAAACCCCTATAAAATAGATCTCTTATACTACAACAAGAGAGGCGGAATTCTAAGATTTAATCAATTCAAGGAAGTTCATATTGGGGAAGAAAAGCAAATTAATAGAATTCCTGCTAAGCACTAAATTGCAAGATCAAGAAATATCTTCAAGTGATCTTAGGCATTCAAAGAAGATCAAGATCAATCATTTGAAGAAAAACAAAGCTGTGCATAAATTATTTATCTAGAAGAGATAGCTCAAATCACAAGTTGAATCATAGTTATTGATTAAAGTCTCAACTTTGATCTTATCAAAGGTACCAGACTGTGAAACACCAAGAAGGTGTGAAGGAAAGTTGAGCTGCAGTCAGGAAGACTGTGTTTGTGATGAGCTGGTGAAGAGGCAATTTCAACCCTCTAAGGACCAGTGTAGCAAGCTTAGTTCAAACAACAATCCTACCTGTTGAAGACTGAAGCTGGAAGATTGTGAAACTAGGGATTAGTGAAGGACAATCAAGTGTCTAGAATTTACTTTGTGTCTTGTAACTGTAAACCTCAAGAACATAGTGGATTTGACCTCCGCATCACAGGGGAAGAGAGGACTGACATGATTACACCACCTGGAACCTCTATAATTCTTGTCTATTTACTTTACGCATTTACTTACTGCATCATAGTTATATTCATCTAGTTCATATACTCAGCAAACATCAGAAACTGAGTCAGCATATTAATTGATAAATCTTATTTTACAAAGGCTTAATTTTATCCGCTGCCGGTTAACTCAGTTAAGGATAAGTCATCTTTGACTTATACTTAGCTAAGTTAGCTTAACTCCGTACAAGTTTGAGTTGAACTTAATCTAGTTTAAGATTTAGTTTTAAGTTAGGTTTTTGGTGACAAGTTTATTCACCCCCCTAAACTTGTGTTAGCCTTTTCAAGGGACTATTGCACTGACGCAGGGGTGGTCTTTGCGTCAATTTGACATTAACAATGCATTCCTGCAGGATACTCTCCCGGATGATGTTTATCTTTCTCATCCTACAGGCTTTATGGACTCAGATCGTCCTTATTTTGTTTGCAAGCTCCACAAAGCAATCTATGGTTTAAAACAAGCCCCTCGGGCTTGGTATGACGAGCTTAAAGGATTTTTTTATCATGTCTCTTTACACAATCACAGGCCGATGCGTCTATTTTTATTTATAGTTATGGCAGCCTTATTTTATATGTACTCGTATGTCGATGATTTAATTGTTACAGGTTAAAGCCTGCCATATTGGAGTCATTTATTACTAAACTAAGGGCTCGGTTCGCCCTCAAAGATCTTGGTTCATCCTTATTTTAATTGTTACAGGTAATCAGTCTTATTTTTTGGAAATCGAGGTCGTCCCTAACTCTGTAGGTTATATCCTTTCATAGCGTCGCTATGCTTATGAGCTTCTTGTAAAATTACATATAGACTGTGCCAATGATGTGGCTACACCTTTACCGGTGATATTTCGACTCTCACGGGTTCTCCCCTACCTGATCCCTCTCATTATCGCATGGTCTTGTGTAGTCTGCAATACCTCACCTTCACTTCCCCTGATATTGCATTCGCTGTCAATAAACTACCTGATCCCTCTCATTATCCTACTTGGCTGGCACTGTCTTCTACGGAATCCAGATTCACCATCAATCGCCTCTTTCTTCATGCATTTTATGATGCTGACTGGGGTGGTAACAAGGATGATTACTCCTCCATGAGCGCCTACGTCATTTATCTTGGTCGCAATGCAATATCCTGGAGTTCTAAAAAGCAAACCACATTCGCTCATTCTTCCACAAAAGTAGAATACCGATCAGTCGCTGCCACTACTGCTGAGATTAATTGGACTACTTTCCTGCTTCGTGATCTTGGCTTACATTGCTCTCATCCTCCGGTCATATATTGTGATAACCTTGGCCCCACTCAATTTTTCTCCAATCCGGTTTTTCACTCACACATGAAGCATGTCACCATAGACTATCATTTTATTCGCAATCAAGTACAAAATGGATCCCTCCAAATCGCTCACGTCAATGCACATGATCAGCCAGCCGATTTCTTAACCAAATCACTTCCTCGTCCGACTTTTCCACAACAACGTACCAAGTTAGGCCTCCTACCTTGTTGGTGCCTTGGAAAGGCTAACACAAGTTTAGAGGGGGGGGGTGAATAAACTTGTCCCTAAAACTAGATTTAAAACAAATTAAGGTTCAGTTAAAACTTGTGTGGAGTTAAGCTGACTGAGCTGAGTTTAAGTCAAACTGACTTAAGCAAAACTGAGCCAACCGGCAGCGGATATAATTCTAGCCTTTTTCTTGATCTTGTTGTTCTATGTGAAAGCTGAGTGTGTTAAACTGAATTCTGGTGAATGTCATTCTGTGAGCTGTGAGTTGTATAACAATCAATTCTCAGAATGCCGTAGATGAATGCTAAGTAAATAAATAAATGCGTAAAGTAAATGAGGCAAATATTATAGAGGTTCCAGGTGGTGTAATCCTGTCAGTCCTCTCTTCCCCTGTGGTGTAGGAGGAAAATTCCACTAGAACTTATTGAGGTGAGCTGTTACAAAAAGTCCTAAACAATAGTCCTTGGCTAATCCCTAGCTTCACTATCTAAACAGTTGTAGAACAGGTAGAATTGCTGCTCTTCAAATGCTTGAACACTGGTCCTTGAAGGGTTACGTATGCCTCTCACCAGCTACAACAACAAACACAGTCTACCCGATCGCCTGTAACAATCTTGTCCTTGGCAAAACCTTCCCGGTTTGCTTCACGATCTAAACCTTTGATGTAGAATCAAAGTTAATTTTGAGAATCAATAAATTGATTCTTGTTCGTGGTTCTTCAAAGTGTCCGAATCGGATAAATTATGTGTAGCTTGAACACTTGAAGAAATTCTTGATATGATCTTGTTATAGCGCAGAGATGATAGCAATTCGAATAACTAAGACTAGTGCACAAAAATGCTTGTTGATCTTAATAAATCTTCTTTTCGTTCTTGGTGCAAAGTCCTCTATTTATAGTGTGTGTGAAGTCCAACGTTCATCTTGCATGAATTCGAATTGTATCAACGTCTATCTTGTAACGGCTATATTTTCGGACCGTTTTGATGTGTCGGTATTTCATCCAATAAGATTGCTTCCTTTAAAACGTTCGACTATACTATCAGTTTGTTGGATGGCTGACATATAAAACTGAGTTTACTGATTAGTTTTATACTATCAGTTGTCAGTTTCTTGACTGACTTGGAGCATTAACTGAGATTTTACTCTTCTTCAAATATCAGTACTCCAGTTTACATCTGATTATAATTGACTTAATCAAAGTACACCATAACATTTATCTCTAAGAATTCATTGTCCTTATGATTCTTAGGTCTCCATACAAGATCCATAAAGTCAGTTCAGGTCACCACAAACTTTCCTGAAGTCTAACTTTATAGTCTCGACTTGTAATCTTCATAACTGAGTTTTAACCCTCGGTTCTTCAATCTTCTATAACTAAGTCTGTGACCCTCAGTTCTTCATCAACTGAGTTTGAAACCTCAGTTCTTCAATCTTCTGGATAAGCCAACTGAGTTTGTGTCCTTCAGTGACCTTATCTTCTTCAGTTTCATATTGGTGTATTCTGAGTCAGTTTGTTTATCTTAACTATTTCCAGTTTTCTAAATGACTTCCAGTTTTTAGTTTCACGACACACTAACTATTACAGTGCTTGTCTGATGTAACTTATACAAATATCATACTTTAGTAAAACCTATACATTCACTTCTAGACATCTTTTAGCTTTTCACTATAACAGCTAGCTCCAGCACTTCATCAATGAGGTTAAGATAATATTCTGAGTAAATATCATGAATTATCATCAAAACATAAATTTTATTTCCAACAATTTCCCCCTTTTTGATGATGCCAAAACTCTCCCTAAAATAAAAGTTTAAAGATCAAAACAATGTAAAACACTGTAAACCTGGAAAACTGGATTTCATTAGAATACGCAAAAACTGGAATAATTACACTTTGTTCAAATAAATTTGACTAAAGACTAAGCTTCTTTCTGTGCTTTTTGTTTAACTGAGATATACTTCATCTCTTTGTCATGTAGACGATAATCATGTTCTAGTTTTGAGTCTTCCTTAGAAAAGGTCTTGTTATAGTCTACTTGACTTCATTCTTTCCATTTTCTCCATAAAATTAACTTTGGTAAAGCTGAATCATTCAAGTAGTATTTTTCAAATTCTGCTACATTAGCTTTCATTTGTTCAGCTTTGTCTTTAATCTTCAGTTTGTCTTCAATCTTCTTGATCTTCTTATATTGTGCCATTTTCTGATTGTAGAGTTCATCAGATAAGAAGTAGTTCAAGGATTCTTCAATAGTCTTATCCTTGTACTTGGCTTTGATAGGATTATGATCTTTGACAAATTTTAACCACAGATCCTTTGTAAGAATAGCTCTCCGATCTTCAGGTTGACTAAATTTCGCAATGAGCTGCTCGTCAGTTAACTCTTTCTTTAAGAACTTTGGATCTGATTTATATCTTTCCAATTCGTCTTCAAGTTGATTCTTTTCTTTGAGTAATTTCAGCTTTTCTTCTTTAGCTTCCCCATTTTTGGCATCATACAATTGATCTACCAAAGCATGGGTTGCCTTTTGATCGGCTGAGATACGTTGCTGAGAAGCAAGTACTTCTTTGAGCTGATTCTCTAACCCGTAGATGTGTTGATTCATATGCCAGTGAGCCTGAGCATGTGATTCCCTATCTACTGCGGTTGAGTCTTCAAGTTTCTGTTTAAGTGACAAAATTTCTGAGGCAGAACTTGAACTTGACTTATGGATCATTTCTAGTCTTGCATGAACTAAGATATCTGTTTTTGTTCTATAATTACTCCTCCATGAGCGCCTACGTCATTTATCTTGGTCGCAATGCAATATCCTGGAGTTCTAAAAAGCAAACCACATTCGCTCGTTCTTCCACAAAAGTAGAATACCGATCAGTCGCTGCCACTACTGCTGAGATTAATTGGACTACTTTCCTGCTTCGTGATCTTGGCTTACCTTGCTCTCATCCTCCGGTCATATATTGTGATAACCTTGGCCCCACTCAATTTTTCTCCAATCCGGTTTTTCATTCACGCATGAAGCATGTCACCATAGACTATCATTTTATTCGCAATCAATTACAAAATGGATCCCTCCAAATCACTCACGTCAATGCACAAGATGAGCCAGCCGATTGCTTAACCAAATCACTTCATCGTCCGGCTTTTCCACAACAACGTACCAAGTTAGGCCTCCTACCTCGACCAACTTGAGTGGTGGTAATAGCATATACAAATGTAACAAATATTATTTATGTATATTTATATTAATTATTTATTATAATTACTATAGAGACCTAGAAGCTTCCACTAGCCTGTATATATACACAATATAATCTATTGATTTAAGTATGAATATATAAATAATACCAAAATATTCTCTCAATCATTTCTGATATTACAGAACTAATTTGAGCGTTAGAGTAGCAATCCGGTGAACAACTCCGGATCCTCTTACATATTTTTTTTGTTTTGCCTGCTTCTTGGATTATCAACTCAAATCATACCCAAAATGATAAACTTCTTTATAAGCCTTTCGTTCATTATTTTACTTTATTTATATAAAGCGAAATATTTCTGATATCCCATGTGGGTTGACAAATTCATATCTAATATGAGGACCCATTCTGAGATGACCACAACAAGGCATTAAATTGTGTTTTTGCAGAAACACAATGCTGCTTTGCCAATTGGAAGTTGCCTTTTTTGTTTTCTAACATTATGGTCGTCATCACTATCCATAAATGTAAATTTTGTCATCTTTTTTTTTTAAATAGATTTTTGCTGTCATCATTTAATATAGAGCATTTTAGGTTTTTATGACTTCCCAAAGAATAAATTTTCCTATAAATCAATGAAATATTATATTTTTTTGTTTTCATTTTAATATCAAATAATGCAATATTATAAGGCGTTTTCTAAAAATAATGCAACAATATGTCTTTTTTTTTCTTCTAAAAATACAATATCTCTTAAAATGTTAAAAATTAAAGTGATTCATTTATGATGCATTTTAAATTGTATGTAAAAACTAAACTCACTAATTTTATGGTGGTACAACATGGTACAACATAACCAAACAACTTCTTTTACTAAATTTCAACGCAGTATGGTCGTCATCACCGGATATCTTTTTTTTTTTAAATAGATTTTTGCTGTCATCATTTAATATAGAGCATTTTAGGTTTTTATCCATCACGAACGCCCGGCATAACCAAACAACTTGTGACGGCCCGTTCCGGATACCGAAGCACTTATCACGAACGCCCGGCATGCATAGATTAACTTTTAATAAATCAAAATTAATATATACATAAGCCTCTCACAATCAATCAGAGTAAAATCGAAATAAATTAAATTTAAAAGCTTACTCGGAAAAAAAAAGTCAAACGACAATCAAAAGGATCACAAAGTCCCAAAATCTACGTCTAAGAAAACTGAAACGACAAAACAACGAAATAAATGTTGTTTGACTCATTACATCCCAAATGAAACGGAAACGGTACTAAGTCTATCTCAAAACTGAATGATTAAAAGTGCATAAGATAAATATCCAGTCATCGTAACTTTAGAGCTCAAGCGTCGGCTCTGTCAACTCCGTTGTCATAACCAAAATCAACATCATCCTGTCAATCTCCTTCTCGGGGTGGAACAAGAGAGAGAGAAGAGGGGTAAGTACTTACGTACTTAGTAAGGGGTAGAAAAACCGGTTACACACAATATATAACACATCATACATAAAAAGTAAATTCTACAATCTCTACCACATATGTTGCATTAAAATACACTCCCCTCTGCAAGGTCTGTTAGCACCATCACGAGCAATTATCTATGTTACATTGTAATTCAAGGGCACAATGCCCGAATGATGGGTATGCACCGGGACATATTCAGCACCTCATATGCCACGGATGGTTCCGTGTGAAACATTTCTCAAAACCCGAATATTGTCCGTTACGTATGAGAAATGATTCCATGCTGCGAATCATAAATGTGCCTCACCAAGAATTACAACGTTTTTGCTTTTAGACTCATCACATATGTTTATTACGTAGTTAATCTAACCACCTAAGTTCATTCCACTTAAAAAGACTTCCTAAGGACATCTAGTCCTAGACAATCTAGATTAACTAAATAACACGTTGTAAAAGGCGTCAATGACTACTAAACCAATGACCCTGCAAGGTCTAAACAACCGCCTTCTGGGCTACCACCTTCTCCGCAGAGGGTCTCAGTTGTGGCGATTGATGCTAAGACACCTGAAGTCGGAAGTTAGACTTTTCCACATTCCAATTAATGTCTCAAAAGACATACATTTCAAACCGTAACACATAGAATAATATTTAGGTACATAAGTACCACCGTTGTATTTTATCATTACTATTATTATTATTATTATTTATCGTTTTCTTTCCTCGAACGAAGCAAAATAGCAGGTGTAGTTTAGTTTAGTTTGGAGACTACCTGCGTAGTCTTTATCATTATTATTATTTCTATTCTACTACTGCTATGTATCCCTTCTGTTCCAAATTATATATTTATTTATTTATTAACCAAACACAAAGTTCAACACCAAAAGAATTTAAAACATGTTCCCTTTCTTATTTATTTATTAACCAAACACAAGGTTCAACACACATGTTCCATTTCTCTTCTTTTCGTACGGCCCACTGCTACACTACAGCAAGCATCATGCATCAAAGTACAATTTTTTGTCTACCATATTTCGGCAATTACCAGCAACAATTATATAAAAATAATTTAAAGAAACAACCCTATAACATATAAAATAACAACAACCATGAATAAATAAACACACACTAAAATATCGTTGAGCATCCAAAATACGTTAAGAACACCCCCTTACCTCAATTGCGATTAAAACAACTTCCAAAAGAAAATCGAAAGCAAAAGGCTTGAATCCTTCGATTTCACAACCTCTACGAAAAATCTACGATCCAAAAACGATATACTACAATTAAAACAACCCTTAACATAATTAAAGCTCGAACTTTTATCAAGAACGATCAAAATTAATATTTTAAGGCTAAAACGAAAACTTACTGTTTTACAAACGGTTAGTATGGAAACGATCGTCTCCTCGCGGTGATCAATTTCTTCTACTATGGTCTGCACCGAAAATCAACCGTTAAACCCGAAATTGGAAAACAGCGTCCGACCTTCTTTTTTTCCTTTGTACAGCGTTGCCTCTCCAATTTTGCAGAAAGAAATATTGTCGTGTAAAAACTAATGAGTAATTTAGGTAATGTTTCCTTTTTATACCCATTAATTAAAACTCATTAAAATAAATCATTTTAATTAAATCATTTTAATTAAATAAATAGGTTAAATAATAATTAGTTCATAGTACACATACTTAATTACCATTTTACCCTTTCTCGGGTGTTACACAACTATTTAGCTAATGATGGAATTCGTGCTGGTTTTATATTCAAAGATGGATAAAATTGCTTCTTACCTACGGGCCGAGGGACAGTCTCAGGTTGACAGTTTTTATGGGGCGTATAGAGATGTGGCTTGTTTTACTAAATTTCAATTTTTTCTTTTTTGCTATTCTTAGGGATCATCAAATCAGATTTGGTCATGATCGAATTTTAAATTTGTAAAATTAAAAAAACCTTATAAATGTATTGCACCACTATGTTTTTTTTGGTACACCATGATCGGACAAACATAGAAAAATGTATTGCACCACTCTTTTTTTTTACATGTGTTTCACGTTTTAATTGGTCTGCGTAAGTTATGAGATCAAAAGTCTCACGTTTGTGGTTTAATAACGTTTTTAGTTTATATTTATAATATATATATGAATGAGGTCTTAGCATTTTTGTATAAGATCTTATCTTTGAGTTATTGTTATTTGAGTTTTAAAATGGGTTGCATTATCCATTACAATGATATTTGTTTTATTTTTCTTGTGTATGTAAGTCTGTTGTAAATTCTAATAGGAGTTATAATATTTACTATAATTATTCTTGTATTAATTGTAAAATATTATTTCATTGATTGTAATACCGTGATTGTATCCCTTGGTTGTATAGCCATAATTGTAGATCATTCCGGAATCTCTAAATAGCCACTATATATACTCTTGTGTATACTCTTGACAAAGTGTGAATAATATACGAATTATTTTCCCTAAATCTGATATGGTATCAGAGCCACCGTGCTCTCTCTTGCATTGATTCTCCCAAGTCTCCTCCCATTTCTTGCCGAGCAACCCTCCTCCTTCTTCTTCGTGTTCTTGCAGATTCTCTTCACCGGAATTCATGGCCTCCCACGCAAACACCAACCTCGTCTCTACTTCCTCCTCTTCTTCCATATTCGGTTCAGCTTCGCCTCATCAACCTTATTAGCATGCCGAAAATCAAGATCATGATTTTGTGCTCGGCTCACTACGTTGGTTTATCAACCCAAACTCGACTCAGAAAACCATACTTGGTATGTGCCAACTTTGTGCTACACAAGGGCATTCTGCAAAATTTTGTCCCGTGTTTCAGGTACAATCTCTCTCTCCGGCAGTCCCACACCCCCGGCCCCTGGTTCACCACACCCCCAATTAGGGCCCCCTCCGGTTCACCGGCTATCTTCTCCTCGACGGAGGAGACGATAGTGAAGTAAAAGAAGAAAAGTTCGGCCTATTCCCCTCCTTCTACCACATCTTGGTTACTCGATAGTGGAGCTATGCACCATGTCACTCCAGATTTGCAAAACTGTCTCTCCACACTCCATATTTAGGCACTGATGATATTATGGTCGTTAATGTATTGGTCTGCCCATCACTTATACCGGTTCTACTTCTCTCCCAGTCTCACCTTCTAATTTTTTAAATTTACTTGATGTATTATGTGTTCCTTGCATGTTCCGCAATTTATTATCCATCTCTAAATTATGCCAGCCGAATAATATTTCCGTTGAATTTTTACCCACTGAATTTCATGTAAAAGACCTCTTAACGAACAACATCCTGCTCCGTGGTCCAGTTAGGAATGGTCTCTATGAATAGCCCTCACAACTTTTGCTTGCTTTTGCTTCCACTAAAGACACCACAGATGTGTGGCATCATCGATTGGGTCAGCCCTGCCAGCAATATTTTAAATAATATTCCCAACACTCATAAACTTGATTCTGTTTCTTCCACTTTATTTCATTGTTCTGCCTGTTTAGAAAGCAAAAGTCACAAATTACCGTTTCATGCATCCACTTTACATTCCTCCCGCCTCCTGGAAATCTTATTTAGTGATGTTGGACCTCTCATGTTATTTCTCGTGATGCCTTTACATATTATCTTATTTTTGTTGACCATTTTACTAGATGTGGTTTTTTTCCTCTTACTCGTAAATCTGATGTGGCTGCTACCTTTATCCATTTTCGCTCTATTGTCGAAAAATTCTTTGAGCATCCTATTAAAATTTTATATTCAGAGAATGGTAATGAGTTTATAGCTCTTCGTGATTACTTGTCTAACAATGGAATTTCCTTTTACACAACACCACACACCCCTAAACACAATGGTCTATATGAGAGTTGCCCATATGCATATTGTTGAAACGGGACATACCCTCCTTTCTCATGCCTCCCTTCCCACTACTTTTTGGCCCTATGCATTTGCAACTTCAGTCTATCTTATCAATCATATGCCTACCATGGTGCTCCACCTATGCTCTCCTTATGAAGATATCTTCCACACCCCTTAATTATTAAAAAAAGCGCGTCTTTGGGTGCCTATGCTATCCCTGGCTACGCCTTTATACCGATCACAAACTCCAACCTCGCTCTAAGCCCTGTATCTTCCTAGGATATGCCCTCAACCAACATGCGTATTAATGTTTTGACCCCGGTGACTCCCGTATGTATGTCTCACGTCATGTAAAATTTGTAGAGTCGGTATTTCTCTTTTTTCCCTGCCTCCATCTCTTCTTCTCTCTGACTGGATCCCTGTCCCACCTCATGTTCCCATACCCCCTCCTACTTCTTCACCTACACCTCCTTCCCCATCGTCTCCTCTTTCCTCCCGCCTTCCCCTACCCCGCCCCCTCCCCTGCCTCCTAGTCATCCCATGCGCACTCGGTCTCAAAACAATATCCGCAAGCCTATTCAGAAATTGAACCTGCACACCTCTCTTTCCCCTACACTCACTGCTGAACCTACCATCGTCCATCAAGCCCTTAAACACCCACAGTGGAGAAATGCAATGCAAGAGGAATATGATGCCTTGATGCAAAATAATACTTGGGACATTGTTCGTCCTAATCCTTTCTAAAATGTTATTGGATCTAAGTGGATTTTTCGGTTAAAGTACAAGTCCCGATGGCTCCATTGATCGCCACAAAGCTCGGCTTGTTGATAAGGGGTTTGCCCAACGACCCGGAATTGACTACTATAGAACTTCATCTATGTTGTCAAACCTCCCACTATCCGTATCGTTCTTTCCATTGCACTTACGCAGGGGTGGTCACTGTGACAGCTTGACATTAACAATGCGTTTTTACAGGGTCATTTGTAGGAAGCATTCTATTTATCGCGCCCCAAATGGATTTGTTGTCGATTGTGTAAAGCTATCTATGGTTTAGAACAAGCCCCACAGGCTTGATATGATGAACTTAAAGGATTTCTGCTCTCTTGTCATTTTAAAAGTTCTCAAGGTGACACTTCTCTTTTTATTTATAATTTTGGTGGCATTGTATTGTATGTACTAATCTATGTGGATGAGTTGATTGTATAAGAAATAATTCTTCTATAGTGGACTCCTTCATTACTGTACTTAGAGCTCAGTTTGCTCTCAAAGATCATGGCACTCTCTCTTATTTTCTTGGTATTGAAGTTGTCCCTAACTCGACGAGGTTTATTCTCTCTCAACGTCGTTATGCTTTTGACTTGCTTGCCAAACTCCAAATGGATCGTGCCAATGCAGTTTCCACACCGTTAACTGTGACATCTCTACTTTGATTGCTAATTCCGGCCATTCTTAGGATAATCCTACACAATATCGGATGGTTGTTGGCAGCCTGCAGTATCTAATTTTCACTCGGCCTGATCTTGCCTTTGCTGTCAATAAGTTGTCCCAATTCATGCATTTTCCGACAGATGTTCAGTAGGCCCATGTCAAACGCTTATTATGTTATCTTGCTGGCACAATTGACTATGGTATTCAGTTACATCGTCATTCTCCGCTCACATTACATGTCTTCTCTGATGCCTATTTATTTTGTATAGGCATCTATGGGTTGATCACAAGTCGAAATATGGTTAGGGCCCTTATGTGTCTTGAACTTATACTGAATGCAGTTAATATGAATTTTGTAACATTTTCTGATTTTTTGATAATCGTCAATTAAAGGGAGAAATCTTATCAATTTTTGTTATAGCTATTGCAGCCGCTAATAATAGGTTGATGTCTCTAGTAAACCAAAGTCCCAATGAATCGTATGCTTATAACAATACGGATAGAACTTTCTCAATTCTAATCGATTGGGTGGAAATAAGGATGATTACCCATCCACTAGGGTCTATGTCGTCTACCTGGGTCGCAATATTATCTCTTGGAGCTCAAAGAAACAAACTACCATTGCTCGCTCCACCACTGAAGCAGAATACAGATCGGTTGCCGTTGCTACTGCTGAACTTAACTGGATCACTTTTCTCCTCACCGATCTTGGTTTACCCACTTCCCAGCCTCTGGTTATCTATTTTGACATTCTTGGAACAACTCAATTCTGCTCCAACCCGGTGTTTCACTCCCGTATGAAACATGTTTCAATAGATTATCACTTCATTCGCGACCAAGTACAACGTGGTACTCTTCGTATTGCTCATGTGAATGCCCAGGACCAGCTTGTTGATTGCCTCACTAAGTCTCTTCCTCGCCGGGATTTTCAACATCAACGTAACAAGTTAGGCTTCCTCCATCGACCAACTTGAGGGGTGGTAATAGGAGTTATAATATTTATTATAATTATTCTTGTATTTTTATTGTAAAATATTCTTTCAATGATTGTAATCCCGTGATTGTATCCCCTTGATTGTATCCCCTTGATTGTAGACATTTCGGAATATCTGTATAGACACTATATATACTCTTGTGTATACTCTTGACAATGTGTGAATAATATACAAATTATTTTCTCTAAATCTGATCAATTCCGGTGCTTCGTCTCAATTTTATTTTCCTCTGATTACCTTTGTTTTATATTATTGTTGTTCAGGTTATATCTCGGAATTTATTTATATGGATCTGATCCATGTACAATATATTTAGTGTAAGGAAGAAACATATTTTCATTGATGATTTTAGAATTACAATGAGTAGTCAATATATAGGATGCAATTAACTTAACGAAGAACAATTAAACTTGACGAGCAAGAAAGGAATGCGAGCTACACTAAACGAGCCGAGCTCGTAAACGACTAATTTCCTGCGCTAACACCCCCGGGAAATCCCATAGGCACCGTACGGACATGGAGATTGGATTTTAGGAGATGGAACCTCGGTTGGCGGAGAGGCTTGGTGAGAATGTCCGCCAATTGGTCATCGGTAGAGACATAGCCGACTTGGACGATCTTCTGCGCCACGAGCTCGCGAACATGATAAATATCGATCTTAATATGTTTGGTGTGAGCATGAAAGACAAGATTCATAGCAAGATAAGTGCCACCAACATTGTCACACCATACTATAGAATGAGGCATACGTGGATAGGGGAGCTCACGGAGGAGGAAAAGAAGCCATTGAACCTCTACGGCGGCAGTGGAGACGGACTTGTATTCAGCCTCAGTGCTGCTCTTGACAATGGTAAATTGTTGTTTGCAAGACCAACTAAGAAGATTAGAGCCAAGAATGACACATTAACCACCAATGGAGCGACGTTCATATGGATTAGAATCCCAACCAGAATCAGAGAAGGCATAAAGCCAAGTGGGTGAACAAGCCGAAAGGTATAGCCCATCTGAAAAATTACCCTAAAGATACGGAAGGATGGGCTTGACGGCTTGCATGTGATCAACCGAGGGAGCATGCATATATTTACTAAATTTGTGCCCGGCAAAAGAAATATCCGGGCGTGTGTGGCCCAAGTACTGAAGACCACCCATAATCATACGGTAAAGCTGAGGGTGCTCAAAGGGAAGGCCCTTGTACCGGGAGAGAAGCGAGAGAAACAGCCATAGGCGTAGGGCACGGCTGGGAATCTTGCATCCCGGCCTTTAATAGCAGTTCAGAGATATATTTGTGCTGGGATAAAAAAATACATGTATCTATCCAACAAGCTTCAATACCCAAGAAATTAGAGAGCGGACCTAAATCATTGACAGAAAAAGTAGTAGATAGTGCGTGAACCAAATCAGACACAACATGGGAAGAAGAGCCAGTAATAATGATGTCGTCAACGTAAATAAGCATAGATGAGTCAGCAGAGCTAGCACGAAAGCCCAGATGAAGCACATGTTGGGTGAGCTGAGAGAACCAAACACAAGGGACGTGCCGTAAACCATATGATCTACGTGGTTCAATTTACAAATATGTGTGGGAGAGTCCGAGTGAGCATAACCCAGTGGTTGGGCCATATAAATTGTCTCGTCAAGAAGCCATGTAAAAATGCGTTTTGTATGTCCAACTGCCGTGTGGGCTAATGCTGAATAAGAGATAATGTGAGAAAAATACGAATAATTACAAGCTTAACCACCGGGCTGAAAGTGTCATGAAAATCCATGCCTTCAGTTTGATTAAAGCTTTTGGCAACAAGTTGAGCTTCATACCGCTCAATATGTCCTTACGAATTAGATTTGATACGATACTCCCATTTACACCCAATAATATTAGCACAAGACGGTGGATAGGCAAGCATCCATGTTTTATTGTTTATAAGGGCTAAAAATTCACCCCTCATGGTTGCACGCCATTCGGGATAACGAGAGGCCTTAGAGTAACTTGTGGGTTCAGTTGTAGGTGAGGAGGTGGTAGTGTTGTGAGCGCAGGGTGGTGGTGAGGAGATGAAGTCGTCGGGTAAGTGTTTGGGCATGAGAGAGTGGGTGCGGGATCGGGTAGTCATCGGGTGAGGAGGTGGTTCAGGTTCGGTTATAGCAACTAAGTATCGAGATATAATAAAAGAGCCCAAAGTCACATACATGATCATATGAAACCAAAAAGGGGAACCGACTCAGGGCACATGCGATGCAATAACAATCAAACAAGTAAAACAAAATCCATGCAAAATGATACGAGCCAACAACGGATCGAAGAAGAACCACTCAAAAAGGTACTCATACCCTCAAAGTATCACCCTAGACCACTCCTAGCACAAAAACTAAAGCAAAAACAGAGAAATTGTGGGTTGCCTCCCCCAAACGCCTTTGTTTTACGTCATTGGCTTGACTTATTAAGAAACTAAAGGAAAAGCAACAAATCACGAGTGGAATGAAAGAAAAAAATTGCACATCTTTTACTCAATAGCATCAAGAACAAGGAAATTAAAAAAAAACTTTCATCCACTTTTATTTTGTAACAAAAATAAAAACATCTATCTAAAACATTCTAAGTTTAAAGTCCTTAGTTCGACTTTCTACCCCCAACGATGCTAAGGATAGTTGTACCAAAGGAGAGCAAACCGTTGCGTCTCCCTACACACATCATAAGAATTGAGCACACCTCTAAAATAGAGCAGGAAAACCAAGGGACTCAATCCCCACCACCATGATTGGTTCAAGAAATTCAGTGCATAAATCAATGAATTCAACCTCCCCGAATAAGAGCATATGCCAAGTAACAAAGATTCAAACACCAAACAATAACATTTTGGCTCAACTACAACATCAACATATTCAATGTGATCCACCACCACAATTCTTTCAATAAGGTTCAAAGGAGAAGGAATAAATGATTCACTAGTAGGATGATTCATACCTTCTCCATAACACTCGTGATGGGTGATTATCTCAAGAGTCGACGGTGGAGCAAATAGAATATCATCATTTTTAGCACTCATCGCAACGTTCCTCTTCACAATCAATTGCTCTACCCGGTTCTCCAAACTCTTTATTGCCGACTGAAGAGTGGTGGTAGTGTTGTTGGCATTTGTTCTAATGTCCCTAAATTCCCGACTATGCTTTTGCAAAGTCCGGCCTTGCTCTTGCAAAATCTCATTGATTTGCTCCAAGAGGATGTCGGTTGAGCTCTTTTATGGAGGAAGAGGTATTTGTGGATGTTGAGCATATTGCAAATATGCACCGGGGTGTTGAAACTGAGAATTTGAAGGACTCTCCCACTCATTGTTGTATGGTAATGTGTATGGGTTGAACTGATAATATGGTTGGAATCCAAAACCCATAGCACTGAAATTAAAGCCTCCAAAACAGTAGGGAGAAGAGACCTCATGACCATACGGATCCATACACTGCAATTCAAGGGAAAACAAAAACACAATCAAGGTATCTAGTCACCACCACTACCGCAGTAGATGGTGTGATTTTTCAACAAAAATCCAACATCAAGAAAAAAAAAACAAAAAAAAAAAACAACCTAAGCCTAAGTCTTCCAATGACTTAAGAGATATCGATTAATTCCCCGGCAACGGCGCCAGAAAAACTTGATGACCAAAATAGTAACGACCAACCTTAACCGGCAGAGTACCGGGTCGGAAGCACTATAGTGGAGAGCAAGGTCGTATCCCACGAGGAATCAATCGAATACCAAAGTCATTCTCATACTTAGTTTAGGCTAATCAAGTTTGTTCAAGTTTTGATTATGCTAAAAGAATATTTAAACTAGAGATAAAGAGAGATAGAGGCATACCCAAATCACGATCCAATTGAATACTTTCACCCCTCTAATCGATTATTTGGGAATGGAAACTACCAACCAACCATCCTGATGCTTATATCGACTTGTTTATGGGTGCAAACTCCTAAGATAGTACTAGACGCCATGCAACAACCTAATACCCTTTGCCCGGTTCAACAGTCCGCCTTTAAGGATTTAACTGACCGAAACAAGATAAACGCTCTAGAGCCGCTCGATTTACACCGACAAACCTCATTACCCAATCGATCTAAGCAACTCAGTCAATTGTAGATAACGATCTTCAAACCCCCTTTCCCACACCCCTTCGCAACATACGTTTATAAAAGTGGTGTGTGACTTCATGAACTAGGTGATCAAACTAATTCACGCATTAAGAACAAGTTTTAAGACATGAATTCATCGATATAACAACAATTAAACACTACCCAACCCCAATTAATCAACTAGAGGGTGATTTCTTCAACTATCACATGATTTAGCTATGTAGTTTTTAGCTACTCATTACAACTACAAAAGCAAGAATCAAACAAGAAATTAAACCCATGAAATGAGAGGAAAACGAAATCAATTACCCAAAAAAAGCGCAGAGAGTTGATGTTCTCCAAGCTTCAACAACACCCATGTCACTTTGGGGAAGAAGAAGATCCAAAACACACCAAAATTCAAGAGTTGAGCTAAGAATCTAAGCTAATTTGAGCTTAATCTAAGTAAATTAGGTGTATAAATTAATCTAAGAGTGAAGGGGAAGAAGAGAATGGTGACTAAGGGTTTTGGGAAAAAGGGGAGAATGAGAGTTCAGCAGGATATCCCGTTTTTGTGGTGAAAAACGCATAACGAGCCGAGCTGCTCGAAGCTCGGCTCGACAGGTGGTTCGATAATAGATTGTCTTCAGTAAATTGACCATAACTTTGCGTGTAGCCCTCCGATTTGAGTGATTCAAAGTGCGTTGGAAATCTCATTGAATTTTCTACAACTTTCATGAAGACCACGAGTCCATAAATTGCTTGTATCTTGGATCAAATGGCTGATGAAGTGAACATATAGTGAATGCACCAACCACTTTTGATCCATTCCATTCCCGGGCTTCGGTTTCGTCTTTCTAAGCCTCGTTCCTTAACTTCCGGGTTCACGAGTCACCTATTTCCTGTATCACAACATTCAGACACATACCGAGCATAATTCCACAAGATAAATAGGTCTCGAAAAGGGTCAAAAACATTGTAAAATGCCGAGGTTTTCTATCAATGTGATAGTTCACCTATAAGTGAGTGTGCAATGTGATTTTACCCTATAATGGATCTAAAACTACCCAGAATGAGCCAAAAGAGTTGTAAACGGGGTTAAAACATGCACCAAAACATAGTAAAGTTGACTCTCATCAGTGTGCACATGCAAGTTGGTGAATAATACGAGTACGAGAAAAATAACCATGCAACCTTTGAAATTCACCGCCCCGATCAGTTTGAACTGTCTTGATTTTAGTGTCAAAGAGGCGTTCAACAAGCGCTTGAAAAATATAAAATACATGCTCCGCACAAAACTTTAACGTAATAGGATAGAACCAAATATATTTAGTGCAATCATCCAAAAATTAAACGTAATATCGTGAGCCATAATTTGAAGCCTCGGCACAGGGTCCCCAAACATCTTCATAAATCAAATCCAAAGGGTTACTAAAGGTAAATGATGTGGAGGATAAACATAGACGATGACATTTAGCTAAAAGACGATCCGAACAAACAGAATATGGGGAATCACTAGAAGAGGGAACATTTAGTTGACGCTATACAACCGAAATGACCTCAAAGGTCAACGTATACATAAACCATCATGTAAGAATATTATCCAAAAATATTTACATATCACTAGCATTCATGGTCAATGCATCTGAATCAAAAAGCTTCACTTTTGTTATTCCATTGACTTTTAACATTTGAACCACCACTTTAGGTGGTAACTTGTGGGTTGCCTGAGTACCCCAATTTATACCAAGCCCTTAAATGCACAGATTATTACTCCAAAACCCATTAAGAATATTAAACAATAAAAAGCTAAACCAAAATCTGCTGCTCCTTGACATTACAGGAATCAACTGTAAACCCCACCAGTAAAAATCAAATCTTTTAGCTTAAATGGTAAAGATATCTTCATGTTTCCTCAGGAAAGCTGGAAAAAAACAGAGCCCACAAAAAAAATCCAATCTTTGTAGTTGGTAAGGCAAAGTTTTTCTAAAAACTGAAACAGGGTTCTTCCTAATTTCCAGAAATTGGAAATATAAATAAATGGGAGTGGTGAGTTTTGTCAGGTGACTGGCTGAACTTCCAAACAAAAATAAAAGGAAACGTGAGAACTGCAGAAATTATAGTCTACGGAGGAACATTTTGTTCTGATTCGAGGCGGTAAGATTTTATGTATCAATCAAGCAAAAAGCACTTATCCACAGTTTCAATTTCATGAAGAACAAAAAGCTTTCAATACTCACAGAGTAACCATTTACCCATCGGAGCACTGCACACCGAAAGGCATGCAAAACGGAATGGCCAGCAAGAGCGGAAACGATCTAATCAGGGCAAAATGATCAACACAGCAGGACCTGTGATCAACACAAACTGATAAGGGAAACCATACATAATAACTCCAGAATGAACTTGCACTCTAGCTACTCCAAAATCAGCAAACTTAATTAGCTAACAAAGCCACATAGATACAGAGAACACAGAAAGCTCCAAGACCAACTTTTCAGAATTAGCAAATGTTACTCTACATACCGCAATTAAGGTAGCAGTAATCTCAGGGATTGTTTATCACTTTCAGATTGTGATCTGGAGCCATAGCATTGTGGTTAACCGGAAGCTTAGCACAATCCCTGTTCACCAAAAAAACCACAACCCCAATTAATGAACTGTCTATCACTAATACACTTCACCTATATATTGTAGTACAAGAGATAATAATCAGTCTACTCACATAATTTGTGATTCCGAGAAACCCGTGTGAAACTTCAACGTGTCATTCCAGTAAGGGCTCAAAACAGCACATTTCTTCAATACTAAAGAAGTGAATACATCAATATGCTCCCCAGTTATAATCCAAAACAGGGGAGCCATCATCAAGGACAATAAATTGTTGTACAACACAAAACCCCATGTGTTCAACTTAAGATTAGTCACTAAATGCTCAATTTAAACCATCTCAATAGTTATAGTCACTAAATATGCAAAAGCCCGGGAATAAGCTGTCTAAGTAACAGCATAGGCTTCTAGTCCTTGCAAAGGAGTTACGTATTGACATGGAATGCCTGCAAAAGAAGGTGAAAATAAGTCTATAGGATTAGGTCTCGGTGCTTAAAACATGGAGAAAAGGGATGATCATGTGTTAAGATTTTTCTGTGTTCATTGAGTAAATTAATGAAATAAGCAGCATCTACCCTTTTGTATGAAATCTACTTAATTATGATACCATATATACTTGACTGATACATGCTGAAAGAAAAGAGAGAATCTTTAATTACCAGATTTTAAAGCCAAAGTTGCAGTCTCTTCTGGTGTTTCGGTGTACTTTTGGTATGTAAACATTACATCAAAGAATCACAGTCAGAAACTATGTACCTGCAAAATTTAATTTAACATAAGATGGATAAAATTAAGTTGACAAATATATATATTTAGAGAACAATATTAATTAACAAAATATTAGCAAATTATACCCATCTAAGTTCCAATTTCCTCTAATCACCCCTGCCAAGAGCTTTGGATCCCCACATGTTGGCTTTCCATTAACTTGATTATAAGAACACATCACACTTGCAAATTTTCCTTGAAGAACACAACTCATAAAAGGCACTTGAAATGTATCCACCAGATCTTGCTGTGTTACCTAATACATTCATTTCATGGACGTCAAAAAAATTAGATTCAGTATATATTATACAACAAAATATGAATCGACATACGTACCACAGCATTGAAGGTGAATCTGTGATTTCCTTTCCAGCTCTCTAAGTCATATGATGTATAGTGTTTGCAGCAAGCAGCAACCTTAAGCTTGTCAATGGCACCAATCTACAAAATTCAGCATTTTTAAGCAAAAGTAGTCAAAAACTTCTTAACCTGGAAATGGAAAAGTACAAGAAAGTAAGGGAGCAGTGGAATTTCTGAAATCAAAATTTTTATCCTCAAATTTTGGCCAAATCGCTGAACTTAGACTGTTGCAAATCATCGAGCACCAGAGTGTTCTGATTTTGAGCAAGAAGATGAAACATTTTCACCATTCTCATGTGTATGAACAGGAAATGACCGACAACATCCATATTTGTTCAATATGGAAGCAATTTCAATCAAATTTCATGAGGTGAAGAAGAAATGAACCTATTAGGGTTCGTAGTAAACAATCGAGAATTTATCCTTAACAGAAGTCGATGAACTCTGCTTTCTCTGAATCGGAATCTGAAGAAGAAGACGTGAATCGTGCTCATGATGATGAAACTTCTCTACAATACTCTCCACCAATGTCTCATCATTCTTCTCTGAATGCTCCATCGAATCCGCCATTGATAAATCTGAAGCTTTTTTCACCTCTGATGCTTCGAAGCTTTCTTCGATGATTTCCATCAATCAATACTACTCCGGAGAAGATCAATTTCTTCGATGAAGAAGGACTTTCGTCGATTTCCTATTGAATGAAGGGAGAAAGGTTAGATCGCGCCTAGAATTTGTTAAGCGAACAGAATGCATTTTCGTGAACAATTTCGTGTTCGGAACCGTTAGTGTTCGTGATCGTTTGTTCGTTTAACAACGGCGAGATCGAAACGTGATTGTAGGCTCGTTTTCTTAACGAGCCGAGCTCGAGTTTGGTTCGCGAACGTTCGATTATGTTCGCGAACACGCTTTACATGTTCGCGAACACTTTATTGTTCGCGAACATACTTATATAATGTTCGCGAACATACTTATACGCTTATAATATATGTCTAACGAACCGAACTCGAGCCGAATTCGAGCCAAAGTCGAGTCAAAAGACAAAAAATATGTTTAACGAGCCGAGCTCGAACAGTTCATGTTTTAAACGAGCCGAGCTCGAATAGATTTTTGTTCGTTTAACAAACGAACGAGCTCATGAGCTTAACGAGCTCGAGTTCGAACAGTCAATACTCGGCTCGGCTCGTTAACAGCTCGCGCCGATGGAAGCCAGGGTTTTGTTGATTGCCACCGCAGACTAGCGTTGCGTTGATTTTTGAGATCGTAATATACTTTGTTTTAGGTAATGTAAAGGTATTTAAAAAAGAAGTAAAGAACTTAAAATAAATACTAACTACGTATTACAAAAATAAAAATAGTAATAGCGGTGGGTGTTTATAGACCATCAATAAAAGAAAGGTTTTTGTTACGGAATTTTTAATCCACCGCTAAAAGGAAGTCTTTATTTGTTTTATCGGCGGATGTATAAAAACCACCGCTAAACCACATCACTAACGGTGGAATTTAAAATCCACCGCTAAAATCCGCCGCTAAATAGCAAGTTTTTTGTAGTGATTATTGGACTGATTGTTGAAGTTTGCAGCATGTGAAGACGAAGGGAGAGATGGTGTAGGAAGAGCCAGCGTGGTGTGTGAGGCAGCATCATTATGGTTGACTCGGGCTTCCATAGTTAACAGCATGAAGAAAAGTTCCTCGGTGGTAAGATTACTACGAGAAGAAACCATGGCAACCAATGCATCATATTCAGTACCCAAACCGGTAAGAACGTAATTGATAATATCAACAATTTGTAGGGGTTGATCGGAGCGGGGAAGTGATGGCACTGAGTAATAAATTGTCATGTTTCGACCATTGAGTAAGCGCTGGATTGGGCTGTCCATTTAGCCGGTGGCTGAACGATACTACCATCAACAAAGCCGTAAACTTCTTGTCCCTAATTAAAGGTATGTGACGATTTGTGCCTAGATATGAAAATTGGTTTGGGTTAATTTTATGAGATTAATGGAGTTGAGGAATTGAAGGATGTGGTATTTTGAGAGGAAGTAGGGGAGAGAGACATGGTGAAAGCATTAGTAGACTAGGGTTTTCTGTGTTTTTGTTGTTGGTGGTGTGAAGGGAACGACGAGGAGAAGGGGGCGGAGGAGGAAGGTAGAAAAGAGATATTCAGTGTAAAAAAGAAATGTATTTTCACTGATGATTTTAGAATTACAATGAGTAGTCAAATATATAGGATGCTAGTAACTTGACGAACAATAATTAAACTTGATGAGCAAGAAAGGAACACAAGCTAAGCTAAACGAGCCGAGCTCGTGATCTACTAATTTCATGCGCTAACACAATAATGGGTTATGGTAGTATTCAACCATCTAAAATGGTACAAATGCATATAAATGCATACCCTCATGCAAAGCATTATTCAAGAATAATCATACATTTCTTTGATTTTATTTCTTTTTGAATGGACATATTTTATCGTCATCCTGATTGAAACTTATAATTGTGTACCGAAATTATGGTATATGTCGGGGAAAAAAAATACCCTTTTAGAGATAGCCTTCAAATAGTGCAATTTCATACTCATTTATGGCATAGTGGTAAGCGGTTGAGGTGGTGTAATTTCAAGCTGGATCGAAAGCCGCAGGGTGGGGGTTCGAGCCCCGTAAAGGGCCGGCCCTTTCGGTAAGTGGTTTATAACAGCAAGTCTCTTCCTCAAGCTGCTAGGTCCCTGATTAACATCTCCTCGCATTCATATGGGATCGGGGACAAGGGGGCCCTTACGGTTAGGGTTTAACCGTTTTTTCATGCTCATTTATTGAGGACAATACAAACCATAACATAATGTCAAACTCCATAATATAGATGAGGACTGATTGAGGTTGACCCAAATATCTCCACGTGGCGCGTATCTCGTGGATAAATTAGATGACCAGGGCAGGTCCTTGGGCAGACAAAAGACTAGGACCAGGATATGAGCTAAACATCAGGTCAGGTCCCTGGTCAAGACGACCAGGTCAGGTCCTTATTGGTCAGACGACCAGTGCAGGTCCCTGGTCAAGAGAGAATAGATCGAAGATCTGTATGTACATAGTGGAGCGGTTAATTACAGACGTGAGACGTGGTGATAATACATAACTACCCACTAACTCCACTTAAAAAGATAACCGCATGAACTACGGTTGAACTTGATTCCAAATATATATATTTGGATACGTAGGCAGCTTTATGTAAGTTCAGTCCACAATAATAGCTACTCTATCTTTTGATCTTAGAGCAAGAAGGCCCATATAGTTTTCCACTACTTTTCATCTTAAGCTCGATCATTGGCGCTAGAAGGAGGACATTTTTCTTGTTTCTAGTAGCAGATTTGCAGAGTAGTTAAATATGCCACCTAAGAAAAATCAACAGGAAAAGGATCTAGCAAGTACAACCCAGAATTTGAAGAATTTGCAGGAGGATCATCGTGAATACGATCCTGAAAAACAACCGGAAAATCAATCAGATGCTCAAGATCCGACTAGGCAGGTCCTAGTGGTTGCTTTAAAAGCGATGGGGGCTTCTGAATTCCAGGCTCTTTTCGAAAGTGTGAGAAAAGGAAAAGAAATTGCAAGAAATCCTGAGCAAAATGAACTGCCTCCATTAGAAGGACCATCCCCACCAATAAAAGAAAAAGACGGTTATAAAGATGTGGCTGAATCCAGTTGCCGAATTATCAAGAGTAGAGCTCGTCAAGCGAATAAGGCAGCTAGGGATGAGTTAGAGGCCATGTTGGAGGATGAAGAGGACGAATTCAATTTGGCCTCACCTTTTGCAGAGTATATTGATGCCTATCCTTGTCCCAGAGGATTAAAGATACCAAAAATCAATTCATACGATGGTACAAAGGACCCTTATGATCATATGCATCAATACATAGCGCATATGCACTTGTACAATGCTCCAGACGAGATGAAATGTAAGGCGTTCCTAGCACTCTTATCTGGAAAGGCTAGAGATTGGTTCAACAAATTACCAGCCAGATCTATAACCAGTTTTTCTATTTTAACCAAAAAGTTTATGTGTATGTTCATTGCTGCAAGACCCTTTCAAAGGAACAACACTCATTTGCTCACTATTAAGCAGAAATCTGATGAAACCATTTTGCAGTTTATTAAAAGATTCAATACCGAATCAACCCAGGTGGCCGACGTGGGTGATCGTTTCTTAATAGCTTCGTTCGTAGCAGGACTACGGGAAGGGAGGTTACATGCTAAGTTAAATGGGAAAAATCCCAAAACCATGGAGGAGTGTTTAGCAATCGCCTTTAAGCATACTGTCAAGGTGAAGAAGCCAAGCCAAGTGAGTTAGAGAAAGGGGATCACAGGAGAACTGATCAGAAGGATAAGCAAACAATGGATTCCATGAGTAAATATCAGATTCTAGTAAGCGGCAAAAAGTTGCAGGAGCTGGAACGCATTTAATCTAAAACAAAAATTAAAAAAAATTGTTTAAGGCAAGTATTTATCATTTTGTTATTTCTCAAGTTTTCCATCCACTGTGATATTATGTTGAACTGTTTATGTTATGATTAAATGCAAATGGTGTATGCGGTAATATTACTCAATTGTATCATTAACTCTTACAAAAAGAGAAAACTTTATCAAGTCTGAAACATCAGACCGGTTTAAGACCTCAGGTCAGGTCTTAAATGCAACAGACCTCAGGTCAGGTCATTAACTTTTACAAAAAAAGAAAAATTTATCAAGTCTGAAACATCAGACCGGTTTAAGACCTCAGGTCAGGTCTTAAATGCAACAGACCTCAGGTCAGGTCGTTAACTCTTACAAAAAGAGAAAACTTTATCAAGTCTGAAACATCAGACCGGTTTAAGACCTCATGTCAGGTCTTAAATGCAACAGACCTCAGGTCAGGTCATTAACTTTTACAAAAAGAGAAACTTTATCAAGTCTGAAACATCAGACCAGTTTAAGACCTCAGGTCAAGTCTTAAATGCAACGGACCTCAGGTCAGGTCATTAACTCTTACAAAAAGAGAAAAATTTATCAAGTCTGAAACATCAGACTGGTTTAAGACCTCAGGTCAGGTCTTAAATGCAACAGACCTCAGGTCAGGTCGTTAACTCTTACAAAAAGAGAAAAGCTTATCAAGATTGAAACATCAGACCGGTTTAAGACCTCTGGTCAGGTCTTAAATGCAACAGACCTCAGGTCAGGTCATTAACTCTTACAAAAAGAGAAAACTTTATCAAGTCTGAAACATCAGACCGGTTTAAGACCTCAGGTCAGGTCTTAAATGCAACAGACCTCAGGTCAGGTCGTTAACTCTTACAAAAAGAGAAAATTTTATCAAGTCTGAAACATCAGACCGGTTTAAGACCTCAGGTCAGGTCTTAAATGCAACAGACCTCCGGTCAGGTCATTAACTCTTACAAAAAAGAGAAAACTTTATCAAGTCTGAAACATCAGACCAATTTAAGACTTCAGGCAGGTCTTAAATTCAACAGGTCACAGACCTGATCATTAAATTCTTACAAATAGAATGATTTGTTAAGTCTGAAAACTCAGACCAATTCAAGACTTCAGGTCAGGTCTTAAATCCAACAGGTCTCAGACCTGGTCATTAAACTCTGACAGAGAGAATGATTTGTTAAGTGTGAAAACTCAGACCTCAGGTCAGGTTTTAAAGTTCAACAGGTCTCGGACCTGATCATTTAATAGCCTTTAGTCAAAAGGTATGATGTTTCGACTAGGCGTCGCTTGAAAAGATTACAACATGTAATTATGGTGGCTTTTGAGATAACCGAGGCAATGGTGGTTACACCACCTACATAGTACACGTAAAGAATTTTTAAACTTCAGATCTTAATCCGCTTGTAAAATAAGATATCATCGATTAAGATCTGGGGGGCTTTGGTTGAGGTTGACCTGAATATCTCCACGTGGCGCGTATCTTGTGGATAAATTAGATGACCAGGGCAGGTCCTTGGGCAGACAAAAGACTAGGACCAGGATATGAGCTAAACATCAGGTCAGGTCCCTGGTCAAGACGACCAGGTCAGGTCCCTGGTCAAGACGACCAGGTCAGGTCCATATTGGTCAGACGACCAGTGCAGGTCCCTGGTCAAGAGAGAATAGATCGAAGATATGTATGTACATAGTGGAGCGGTTAATTACAGACGTGAGACATGGTGATAATACATAACTACCCACTAACTCCACTTAAAAAGATAACCGCATGAACTACGGTTGGACTTGATTCCAAATATATATATTTGGATACGTAGGCAGCTTTATGTAAGTTCAGTCCACAATAATAGCTACTCTATCTTTTGATCCTAGAGCAAGAAGGCCCTTATAGTTTTCCAGTACTTTTCATCTTAAGCTCGATCAAGGACTAACTAGCTACATGTCACGCTTATCTTTAATGGAACATTGATTTTTTTATTAAGGATTAGTTGGTACATGACTAGGAAACAATAAAACATTTGATAGTACTGTACTAGTGAATAGTGATTGGCCTATATACAGTAAACTCTCGATAAATAAATATTCGATAAAGTAATATCCTCATTAAGATAATAATTTATTCCGGTCCCGACTTGGGCATGTGTACTAAAGTAATAATTTCGCTAAATGCATTAAATAATAAAAAGAAATTGAATACAGTAAAGCCTAATAAAAATATAAAATAAGAAATGCATAATTCCAGTTAGAAATTTATATATTAAACTTACATACTTTTGAAATTTCACATTCCACTTCATATTTTCTGAAAATATGCATCTAGAGTAACTTGTTTCTTCTTAGTGGCTAAACCAAATTCGACCTCATCTTTAACTTTTTGTAGAGCATACACAACTTCAGGAATATTTTGTTCATGTTGTAGCAAGTAGTTCTGTAAGGTGATAGTTGCTTGAAAGGCTTCTTTCGATGAAACATTGGGTAAAACCGAACTATCGTCCGGTTCAGGATCATTCACATCATCATTAGACGTATTCATCACAGCTTGAATAATTTCATCATCTGTAGGTGATTCCATCACAGCATCATTCTCACTAGGATAGTTCAAAAGATGTTCTACCTCCATAACATTTCTATAGCCTAAACGAGAAATGACTTATTGTAGGATCTCTTCATCTTGGCAAACTTATGGTTCAAGAACAAAATTTTCCTATGATCGAATCTTGCAATGTTGAAAACAATTTGCAATCGTTGTTGTTTTCACATCAAATTTCCAAGCTGCATTGACAAAATTCATAGCATTCAAAACATGAATTTTCTCTGGATTTAAGCTCAAAACCCTCCAAGATGCTAGGACGTCGATAATGAAGTTTAAGAGACCGAATTATCCCAGCGTCACATGGTTGAATCTTTGATGTTGTATTTGGAGGCAAAAAAAATAATTCTACATTTTGCAATCCTTCAATAACCTTTGGATGACCTGGACAATTGTCTACTATCAAGAGAACTTTTATGCCATTCATTCTCTTGTTAAACCAACCAACAAATTCTTGAAAAAGCAAGCCAGTCATCCAAGCTTTTCTGTTAGATCGATACACACAATCAAGATTGTTCGTGTTCACATTTTGAAACATCTTGGATTTGTATATTTGCCAATAACCCAAAGAGGTATCTTATCAATAGAGATGGAAATAATTGTTAGAATTGAATAAGGATAGGAAATTTTATTTAACCCTAAAATATTAAAAAAAAAAAAAAAGGTACAGTACCTTGTCAGAACCATCACCATTGCAACAAATAGCAACAATAATTCTTTCTTTGTCTTTCTTTCGTCCTTCTAATTGCTTTGTAGCAAGAGAATGGTCGGCATCCAATCGAAAAAATAATCCAGTTTCATCCATATTGTAGATATCCTTCAACTGAAATTGGTCTAGTTTAGCTCGTATTTGAGGTAAAGCATTTTCAATGTTCTCCATTACAACTGAACCACTTTCACCAAATCGTCGGTAAGATCTGATTCCAAATCTTGCCTTAAAACGTTCTACCCAACTAGTAGAGAAGTTAAAGTTTGGATCAATTTCACCAGGCATTTTTTGCGACAACTCTTTTGCTTTGGCCTGGATCATTTCCCCAGACATATTAACCTTCTCTTGCCATTGAAGAAACCACTCGTACAAAACATTCTCTAGCTCAGGATATTTTGCAGATTTGTGCCTTTTGACATTACTATTTTTCATATCATTTGACAAATAGTTTGTTGGCCTTTTGAGAGTGTTTGATACTGTTGATTGACTAATGGAAACATCAAACTTTTGTTGAACCCATCCTTGCAATTTTTTTTGACTAAAAGAAGGATTTTCCTTCTTATGCTCAGTTGCTCACATAATGCTCTCCTTTGCTCATCTGTTAGAGTTGTTTTCTTAACTCTTTCAAATGATGAGAAGCCATTGGGAAAACAAGATACGTACAATATGTGGTTGTAAATTATGTTCTATTGTATACTTATTTATAAAGAATTGAAACCTTTTCATTTTTGATTTCGATAATAATCCAAGAGCACAAATTCTTATAATCTTTCTAGCTTCCCAAGCATTTTAATTAATATTTGTCTCTTCATTTTACAGACTGGATGCATAATATTAATTATTTCTTTGTAAAGTAATAAATATTAATTTATCGATAAATGAATAAATTATTCATTTATTGATAAACAAATAAACTCGTTAAAGTAATAATTTTGGTCGGTCCCAAAGATATGCATTTATCGAGAGTTTACTGTACAAATAAATTGATTGTGTACAAGTTAAATATACATAACTAATGTAATTTATATTATATTTATAATCGATTTTTTTCGATTGATGAATCACTTTTGAATTAAATTCGATGATCATCTACATGACTTATTTTATTTTTTTCCCCTTCTTTATTGCTCCTTTTCAATGTGCTTTTTTTTCCCGGGAAACAAAAATACATTAAATGACCATACTCGTGTAGGAAAAAACAAAAGGGTCAGAAACCATGTGCATGGACCATCGGCTTAATTAAAAATGGTTAAACCTTTAACCATAATGAGTCCCCACACCCTATTGGAGTTAATACACAACTTTTACAGTCATTG
Source organism: Gentiana straminea (assembly GCA_036785695.1). NCBI lineage: Eukaryota > Viridiplantae > Streptophyta > Magnoliopsida > Gentianales > Gentianaceae > Gentiana > Gentiana straminea. The sequence goes on from JAVUPR010000349.1 coordinate 25,474,181, forward strand.
GAGATGATCAAGTGCTCTTGTGGACACTTCATGAAACACCTTATTTAAAATTTAGTTGGTAGTTAGTTGGTAGGTAGTTAGGGTGGTTATTAGCGATCGTAAGTGCAAATTGTAGCACATTGTACTCCTATATGTACTCTTCTAGGATATAGGAATGTTAAGTATCCAATTTATTAGTAAATCGGAGTGAATTGCTGTTGCAATCTTCATGTTTCCAGATTTTCGTCATTATTGATGCTTTTCCCCTCATTAAAGAAGATTGTTCTCTAGTTAATGCGTTTTCTCTCATTTTTTGAGCTTTCTGCGTTTCTTTTTGTTCAAATTAGTTAAATTCTTCATGGTATCAGAGCATTTTATACTTCTAAAGCGTTATTCTGGTTTCAGTTGACAGAATTACTTGTTTTGTTTTTTTAATTTCTTGAAGGACCTTTTGTGCTATTTTGCTGTGTTCCTGCATTATGTTTTCTTGGTTTACCATGGATCCTGCAGCTCCAAATCAAGCAATCTTGCCAGGAAACCCTCTTTACTTGTACCCTAATGAAAATCCAACGTTGGTTTTGGTGCAACCTTTGTTGAATAACAAAAACTATCATGGCTTTCATCACCAAGAATAAGATTGGTTTGTAGATGGTTCAATCACTCCACCTGCTGTGACATCTCTAGATTTACAGGTTTGGTTACAATGTAATACCTTCGTTAAGACTTGGATATTAAATTTTGTTATGCCTTCAATTGAAAAAAGTGTAATGTACAAAGAAATATCAAGAAAAATATGGTTAGATTTGCAAGCAATACTTTCCGGATTAGATGTCTTTTGTTTATGAAATTTGTTGGAGTAGGTTTGGTAAACATGTTAAAACTATAAGATCAGATAATGGTGCTGAGTTTGATATTCCTGAGTATTATGCTGAAAAAGGGATCCTACATCAAGCATCTTGTGTGGATACTCTACAACAGAATGGAATATTAAAAATGAAACACCAACATATTTTGAATGTTGCTAGGGCCCTAAAGCTTCAATCTAGCATGCCATTGACATATTGGGGATACTGTGTAATGCATGTTGTTTTCTTGATCATTCTAATTCCCTCACCAATAATTCATAATAATACACCTTATTCTCTGTTATATGATAAGCAATTTGATTATTCTGATATTGGAGTTTTTGTTCTCTTGTATATGCTTGTACTCCATCACATAATAGATCAAAGTTTGATCCTAGGCCAAGATAGTGTGTTTATCTTGGGGTGCCTAAGTTCACCAAGGGACACATTTTGTTGGACACGCAAACTAGGGACATCTTTGTATCTAGAGATGTGAGGTTTTATGAAACATTATTTCCCTTAAAACTTAGAAATACAGATACACATCACAATGTTCCTCTACCTATTCCATATGATAATACCAGAGATGAAGTGTTACAACACTTTCCAGTTTCTGAGGTTGCACATGAGGATCCTCCCATAGTTCTAGGTGCTCCAAGTCAACCTAATCTTATTGAGACAAAGAGATCAAATAAACAAAGACAAGTTCCGGAGTATCTAAAGGAATATGTAGTTCCTAACAGAAGATCACCACATTCTATCAACAATGTGATCACCTATGACAACCTGACAAACAATTATCAGAAATTTGTGTGTGCAACAGACAGCATTCAAGAACCTAAGACCTATAATCTGGCCGTTAAGCATGAATGTTAAAAAGGGCCATGAAAAAGGAGTTGGATGCATTGCAAGCAACAAAAACATGGGAAGTTGTTACTTTGCCACCTGTACAGTCTACTATTGGCTGTATATGGGTGTATAAGGTTACGTATCATGCAGACGGTTTTATAGAGATGTATAAGGCTAGATTAGTGGCAAAAGGCTATACACAAACTATGGTATTGATTACCTCAAAACCTTTTCTCCTATAGCCAAAGTCACCACTATCAATCTCCGTTAGCCCTAGCAACTTCTAAAAAATTGCATATACATCAAATGGATGTCAACAATGCCTTTATATATGGTGAACTAGATGAAGAAAGCTATATGGATCTACCCTTTGGCTTCCAAACAAAGAAAACTTAACATGTTTGCAGACTTACCAAGTCTTTATATGGCCAAAATCAGGCTAGTAGACGGTGGATTCCAAATTAACCGAAGCATTAATAGAAATGGGATTTGTTCAGTCACCTCATTATCACAGTCTATTTACAAGAGGTGAAGGTAAAGATTTCATAGCACTAATTTTCTATGTGGATGATATAATAGCAACTAGCTCATCCATGTCCCTCAATTGATGAAGTTAAACAAGTATTGCACAAGAAATTTCAAATCAAGCATATTGGAGATCACAGATAATTCCTAGGGTTGAGGTTGCTAGAACTTGTAAGGTCGTCTACATCAATCAAAGAAAGTACACTTTGAATCTGTTAGAGGAATTTGGTTTCCTAGAAGCAAAACCTGTCAGCAAACCTATGCATTCCAAACAGAAACTATCTATCCTGGTGATTCTGAATTGTTAGCATATAATACACTATATAAAACAATTGTTGGGAAGTTAATATGTTTGTCCTTTTCCAGGCCCGACATAGCCTATGCAGTACATCAACTCAGTCAGTTCTTATCTCATCCCACAGTGAACCATATATAGGCTGCACATAGGGTTTTGAGATACTTAAAAACTAATCCTAGCCATGGCATTCTAACCGAAAGTGATAATGATCTGGTGCTCAAGGGATACACAGACTCAAATTGGGCTGGATGTGAGGATTCATGGAAATCCATTTCAGGGTACATCATGTTCCTTGGCACTACACTAGTCTCATGGAAATTAAAGAAACAAAGCATCATAGCCAAAAATTCTTCTGAACTAGAATATAGGACAATGCCAAATGCTACATGGGAATTGCAATGGTTAGTATACATCATGAAAGACTTGCAGATACCTATTCCACTACCTATTTTGCTGTTTGTGACAATGCAAGTGCAATTCACATAACAAATAATCCATTTTCCATGCGAGGACTAAACACATTGAACTTGATTGCCATTTCACAAGGGCAAAAGTTCATGCAGGATTCTTGATGTAAGTCAACTAGATGATAATTTTTACGATGTTTTATCCCCATTTCTCATGCATTAATTGATGTTTTCTTATCAAGTCGAGTCATTATTTTCTTAGTTTCATCCATATGTGTAGATAGTAATTATTATATAAAATATCACATTTTGATAGGTTTTGTACCGGTTATAGTAACCGGAGTGTCGTGTCGGGTTTACGCTTGGTATTTTGGTGATTCATTGCAGTATTATAGGTTGACCAAGACCCCGAGTGACGACATGTGTTGAGCCTAAACACGTCTTTTGAGGGCTAGGAGAGTATGCCGAAAGCTATCAAAGTCAAACAGATCATTTGTCCTTAGTGCTTCTACCGTAGCCTATCTTCAACGGACACTTGACCCAAATTAGAGGCATTTTTTGAAGAAGACTTCTTCATGAGAGTTTTAGATCAAGAAACGAGCTTTCCACCCCACTTTTAATCATATCAATCGGAGGTTTACAACTCAAATTATGGCCATTTTACCGAACTGCTGTGAAGAACCGGCCTATTACGGCGCGCGCCGAGCGTCACAAAAGAAGTTGTCAGAGATATTTTTACCGGAGTGTGCCGGTCCTTTTGTGGCGCACGCCGGAACATCGCAAAAAGCATATTTTCAGCATTTAAAAGTCAAATTTTGTATCTATTTTTTCAACGACTGAACCCCATCTTCTTCCCGAACTTCTTCTTCTTCCCTTGGAGGCAAAACCGCCGCTAGGGGCTCTCCTAGCCAAATTTACCACCAATTTAGCATTTCATCATAAGTGTAATTCCTTGGATGCTTAACTTAGCTTTTGGATAGTTAATTTGGAGTAAGGTGAACAACTTTTGGGTGCCAAGCTCCATTGAAACCTTTTGAAGGTGGATGAAGGTCTCCAACCGCAAATTCAACACTTGTGATTGGTAAAATTCTAGTTTTATCTTGTTTTGTTTGTTCTTCTTATTATGAATGCTAATCTTGATATGTTAGTGTTTGTAGTAATGAGTAGCTAAATTGTAACTAGCCAAGATGATGTTGTAGAATTAGTTTAATCTCTTATGTTGATTGTGAATGATTGTTGATGTTGTTTAGTTTAAATTGTTGTAAATATTTTCCTATTTGCAATGTACTGCTTGTTGGTGTTGGATTGATCACCTAGCACTAGCACACACATACTTAGTTGAGACCGAAAAGAGATATTAGGTGTGGGAGAAGGAATAGGAGAACCGGAAGGTAAAATTGACCTTAATTGGAATTCGATTTCTTATCCGGGGGTTTTCGACATTGTCATTGCATTCAAGTGCTTATCTTGTCAATTCATTAGTTTTAAGGCACTTAGAACAAGGAGGAGACAAATAGTGGTTTCATTCACTCGTATGAGGGGAAACCACTTGCTTAGGAATGCACCGGTAACACACACTTGAACACTAATGGAAGGTTGGTAGGTAGTTCATTCCCATGATACTAGTAGAGATATACTTGATCATTGCATTCTTGGCTAGGCCTTTTATCATTTTATCACCCCTTGTAGTAGTAGATTTTAGATACATTTACCTTCTTGTGTTATTGCGACTTAGATCAAGATAATAATAGCTTTTTGGTGTTCAACCTCACAATCCTCGTGGATACGACGTTGACCACTAGACTAGACTAAAATTGCTCCGGTACACTGCCGGTAAGATTGGACATCTAGAAAAGTCTGATCAAGTTTTTTTTGGCACCGTTGCCGAGGATTGTGTAACGGTTGATACTGATACTAGCTTAAAATTCTTGAGAATAAGTCAATCTTTTCTAATCTTTTCTATTTTCTTTCTTTGGTGCTTACCTCTTTGGTAAGTCACCAAGTGCTTTTAATTGTGTTCTTGTTGTTTTCTATCTTGTAGTTGATGAACCGTTCTCTACGTGGTAAGGCCCCCGATACTCCTTACATGCCGGATATCAACACTTATATTAGGGATCGTTTATTTGAGAGAAAGGTTGGCCAAGCTCGTAGTAAAACGGATCTTGGTGAAGCATCTTCACAAGAGTCATTAAACCAAGAAGAGGGAATGGACAAGGTGAAAGGAAATGCACAAGGATGGCATAACCCTGAAAATGCCCTTTTTGAACAAAATCCCTTAAATCCAAATGACTATCTCCCACCACCACCACAAGAACCATATCCACAAATTCCACCACCTCCACTCGAACCACCACCACCAATTCCTTCACCACCCCAAGAACCATATCCATATGATCCACCCCCAAATCCACCCTACCAATATAGACCGCTTTGTGAGCAAGCCACCAAAGAAAAAATCAAGTTCATAATCCTATTCGGCTACCTCACATTGATGCTAAAAACTTTTCAATCAAGTCTCATATGTTCGGTCTAGTGGAGAGTAGAGCTCAATTCCATAGAAAGGCCCATGATGACCCGCATTCACATCTTTATAACCTTGAAGAAATATGCAATATAGGATTCCAAAATAGTGCTTGTCAAGAATTAACCCGTCTTGCATTATTTCTTTTTCTTTGAAGGGTCAAGCAAAGGAATGTCACTTCCCCATCATCACTTGCAATCATGGGATGATATACAAACCGAGTTTTTGAAGCATTACTTTCCACCGGGAAGATATTTGGAGTTGAAGGTAAGAGTTGCTAATTTCAAGCAAGATTTAATTGAATCTTTGGAAAATGCTTGGGACCGTTTTAAGAAGCTTTTGAGGGCGTGTCCAAACCATGAATATAATTTGGACATGCAACTCCAATTATTTTGTAGAGGCTTGCATAAATTGTCAAGAAAAAAAAATGATTCGGCATGCCATGGATCACTTATGATGAGCACGGCCCAAGATGTTTATAAGGCTATTGAAATAGTGACAAGAAATGAGAAATTGTGGGATCCCAGTCCAAGTGAAACGGAAGTTGCCATTGAGGATGAGAAGATTTCGAATGAGGAAGAAATTTTGAGAGAAATGACGGTGATAAATAAGAAGATGGATGAATTACAAGCGGGGAAGAGAGAGTTGAAGCGTAGAAAATGTGATGATGTGACATTTGGTGTTTTTCATATCGAAGAATTATCAAACTCTGATGTATCTACACAAGAAGAAATGAGTTTATTGAGACAACATCGGGATTTAAACAACACTCACACCAATGTTTTTGAACCACATCCTTTTTACCAACAAGTTCCTACTCAACAAGCCCATGTTCAACAAAGTTCTCAATCCACGGAGGATGTCTCCCATTTGAAAATTTTGATGGAAAACTTGATGGGAGTTGTGTCTACTCAAGCCGCCAATATGCAAACAATGATGACTTCTATTGGTATGATGTCTCAAGAGGTTGGTACTTTGAAAACATCTATGAGTGGGCACGAAATAAGAATGAGAACGATGGATGCATCAATAAGAGTTATTGAAGATCTTTTGACTAGGGAAGGCGAGAGACATAGTAGTATACCACCGGGTGGATTACCAAGCAACAACGAGAGAAACCTGAGGGAAGTCAAAGCCATTATCACTCGAAGTGGGACAGTTTGTGGAAGTAATGGAGTGCAATTCATGGAAACAATAAAGTTGAAGATGACTTGGACAAGGAATTTGAAGTCCAAGAGTTGACCGAGGAAGAAGAAGAAATTGTTGATGTTTCTTGGGAAATGATGACTATGTTGAGGTGGAGAAAGAAGAAGAAAAAGTGAAGGTGCCAAGAATATTGAAGAACCCAAGGGCTAGTGATCTAAGAACTCTATTCAATGAACATATGAGAGAAGATCATGTTGAAGAAAACAAGGTTTCTAAGGAGCCTTTGGCGGTTCCTATCCAACAAGCTCAAAGGGAACCAATGCAAAAGTCAAGGAAAGAAAAGCAAAATGACATCAATTGGCGGCCAACCAATGCACAAACATTCAAGGAAGCTTCACCATCTTCATCAAAAGACAAAGGTAAGGGAGGTATACATTCTAACCCTACTTTAATTGATCTTGAGTCACTTCCCTACCCCCCGAGAGAGCAAATTAAAAAGATGAAGTTGGATAAGAAATACGCACATTTTCTCGACACTTTTCGGCACTTAACCATTAATATCCCTTTCATCGAAGCACTCACTAATATGCCGGCATATGGTAAGTTTCTTAAGGACATACTATCCAAAAAGAAACGGTTGGAACAGTATGAGACGGTGTGTCTAAGTGAGGAGTGTTCCGCCGTGCTTCAACAGAAGATTCCTCCTAAACTTAAAGACCCCGGGAGTTTTACTATCCCATGTGATATTGGGGGACTTTTGTTTGAGAATGCGCTATATGATCTCGGTGCGAGCATAAACCTCATGGCCTACGATGATTTTATGAAACTTGGCATAGGCAAGATTAAGCGTACGGAGATGACTCTCCAACTTACGGATCGGTCCATTAAACGTCCAAAGGGAGTCATTGAGGATGTACTAGTGAAAGTTGATAAATTTTACTTCCCCGTAGATTTTGTTGTCATGGATATGGAGGAAGGGTACACTACACCCTTTATCCTCGGTAGGCCATTTTTAGCAACAGGAGAAGCCAAGATCGATGTTTGTTAGGGAGAGCTTAGTTTGGGAGTTAATGATGAGCGCGTTGTCTTCAACATCTACACTTCATTGAAATATCCACACACTACACTAGAATCTTGTTCTTTTGTGGACACTTCGTGTCCCCTTGTAGTGGATCGTACTAACACGCAGGTAGTTGAAGAATACGTGAGCAATAAAGCGAAGGCTCGTAAACAAAAAACTCGAAAATCAAAGGAAAAGGTCAAGAATCGTTGGGATAGGTGGCTTCGTCTACATTATGTTGGAGACCAGTTTTGATGAAAAAGACGGATGTGGTGCATAAGAATGACCCACCACCGGTGCATTGAAAGATGAAGAAATCTAGCTATAGACTTTAAATTTAGCAACTACGGCTACTATCTTTCTTATTATTCCTTAAGATTATCTTCCGGTAGGCTTTTGTGCTTGAAATTGCATGCTTATGTGAGTAGTTGTTAGTATTATCTATGCACGATAATCTGTATAATTTCCATCATTTCTACCGTATAATCACGTCGAGCAAACGACGTTAAACAAAAGCGCTACCGGGAGGCAGCCCAAAAAAGTTTGGTATAGTATTTTTGCTCTTCTGTGAGGCCCGGTGTGGCCAAGAATCATTTTGTGTCTACATTTTGGTTGATACTTGCTAGTACTTGGGTATGCTTGCTCATTTCATTGGTTGTCTTTCATGTTCATACCCACCCACCCACCCTTTTATAGCATCCCGGTAATTGGTTTGACTTATCTTGATTCCCTTTTGTTTCCCCAACTACTTTCTTACCACTCACTTTACATTGGGGACAATGCAAGTTCGTAAGTGGGGAGTGGGAACGTAGTTAGTTCAACAAAAGGTAATGTCACTAAATGTTTGAGAAACACTTACTTTTGTGAATTTTTGAGCAATTTAAAGTTGAAAAAACCACCTTTTGTGAAAAGATATGATTTTTTGCAATTGATAGAGTGAGTACCTCAATGAAGTGAGTAACCTTGGTGACATGTAAGTGCATTTTAATCATGAATCTTTGATTGTAGTGTGAATTTTTTGAGTACGTATATTCCGATCTTTTGTTAACATGCAAACTTTTATGCAAGCATGCTTCCAAAGCAACTAGAACTTAGGCTTGATATGCTTTCGAGGCGAAATAGAAAGGTGTTTGGAGTTGGAGTTAGGGATGACGGTCATGGCATTTCTTTGACTCAACCATAGCCAAATGGCCTTCCCGAACGTATTTTCCATCTGTCCCCATCTCAACCTTTGTAGAGTGGTGAGACCCCACTCGAAACTATAGCCATTCGTGATTAGCCTCATTATAATCCGACCCTTAGCCTAATTTTGGTCTACATTCCCTTGATGTCCCGTAAGTTTAGCAAGTTTCTATGTATTGTTGTGGCGACGACATTAGAAGTTCGGCAAGAGTTGGATGACATTATTGGCACAAAGTTGAGATGGTATCTATCAATTTCGGAGTCCATTGGTGTTGTTAGGAAGAATAAAAGATTTAAGGAAAGAAATCAAGTTGATTGATCCAGCCGGACTGGCGTCCAGGGAGCTGAACTAGCGTTCATGGTGGACGAGCGTTTGAAAAGATGGACGGGCGTCCAGAAGAGGAAAAGTGATTCAGAGAGTTTGGACGTTGTTTGGACGAGCGTCTGCCCTTGAGTCCAAAGCAGTTGGACGGGCGTCCACCCAAAACGGACGGGCGTCCACCGCCGACTTAGCCTGGCCGACCTAAAAATCTATATAAAGCAGTTGCGCCCCAACCCTAAATCATACCATAATTTCTCATACACTAAAACCTAGAGGAGCAGCCGCACTTTGGGAGTCTCAAGGCCGGTCACCCGAGCCTTGTGCTCGGGTGATCCGAGGTTAGATTAGGATCGTTTTTGTTTCGTTTTCAATTCATGGATCATCCATTGTATAAACTATGTGAGTTCATCTTTTTGATTTATTCAATCTTCGTTTATTTTCATGATCTTGATTTATTTTGTATTTTTTTATGCAATTTAAGATGCCATGTGAATTAGATCGAAAGATTAGTTTGCTATTGATGTTTTACAATACGAGAGTTGCGTAAACTAGATCACCATAGAAAGATAGGATCTTTAATCGTTAATTCGTGACAAATTAATGGATTAATTATCTAGGTTGTTAGATTCTAAAATACGAGAGTTAACCTGAATCTACACCTTCGTTTTGTATGGAAATTGGTCTCAACATTCGGAAGAGGAGAGATCGATAATTGAATTCACTAAGGGATTAGGAATTCATAGCTTGAGAAACGGATTCACTAAGGAATTAGGAGTTTGTATCTCGTGTAAAGGTGAAACCACAATATTGAATTAAAATCATGAGATAAACTTGGATTGAAATCACTTAGTTTGTGTAATGTTTAATCCCATGTATCTTTAGTTTAGGTCGTTTTTATTATTCTTAGCTTATGTTTGTTTGTTCTTTCGTTTATTTGTTTTCGTAAGTAACAATTGAAAGGAATTAATAAAATTAGATTCAACATCCCAATTCCCTGTGGATCGACCCCTTACTTATCCCGCTTTACTAGCAATTACCCGGTATTCGGCCGGTTAGGAGTTAGTTTTGCATATAGGTTAGGGTTTATAAATTGTTTTTGTTTAGTGATGCAAAAATCCTCCGAACAGTTAGTAAAAAAAATCAAAAAAATCCAAAATCCAAAAACGTTTCCAAAATCAAATGAAGTTCAATAAAGTTGTAAACAAAGTTCAATAAATGGTTAGTCAAGAAGAGCCATTTGAAGACTAGTTTATCAAATTCAAGTAACTCAAGCTTTGGGAAATTGTGTTGATTTGAAGCGGTGTTTCTTATTTCTTTGAAACTTTGTGGAATTGGCCACCTCGACGATTTTTGGAAAAGAAGAAGAAGAGATACCAATTTGACATTCTTGGAAGTAAAGGTGTAGAGTCTTGCTATCTTGTTTGTTCTCTTTGATATATCATTTTTACCCTTTGCTTAGCCAACTACCCGGGTCTAACGTTACAAGCTTTCAAGTTCAACCCGATCTAACTTCTTGACTCCGAATGCCTCGATTAGTGGAGATTAGTATCATTCTTAAGCATACGGATTGCACCTAATAAGTCTTGCATGCATGATTTCATAATTGGTCGCTTGGTAACAAATTTGAGGAGTATTCACACACACACTCCACTACTTTCTTAGAATACGGTTAACATGTGGTTATATGTACAATTGGTTGCATCATCTAGTTGAGCTCTTACTTCTTGATGTTGTATGATCATATCTCTTGACTTGAGTTGTTTTATCGCTTTATTTGCTCGAGGACGAGCAAAAGCTAAGTCGGGAGTGGTTGATGTAAGTCAACTAGAAGATAGTTTTGACGATGTTTTATCCCCATTTCTCATGCATTTATTGATGTCTTTGTATCAAGTCGAGTAATTATTTTCTTACTTTCATCCATATGTGTGGATAGTAATTATTATATAAAATATCACATTTTGATAGGTTTTGTAAACCAGAGTGTCGTATCGGGTTTACGCTTGGTTTTTTGGTGATTCATTGCAGTATTATAGGTTGACCAAGACCCCGAGTGACGACACGTATTGAGCCTAAACACATATTTTGAGGGCTAGGAGAGTATGCCGGAAGCTATCAAAGTCAACCGGATCATTTGTCCATAGTGCTTCTACCATAGCCTATCTTCAACGGACATATGACCCAACTTAGACGCATTTTATGGAGACAACTTCTTCATGAGAGTTTTAGATCAAGAAACGAGCTTTCCAACGCACTTTGATTAACATCAATCGGAGGTCTACAACTCTAGTCACTACTAGAAAATTGATTTTTAGCGACGGGAAAAACGGTCATTAAAAGTCAATATCCTGTCATTGAAGACGTTTAATGACTGGAAATTTCCCGTCATGGCCCGTCACTACTGCCGTCCTAGCTAAAAGTAAATAATGACGGTAAGGTGTACTGTCATCATTGTTGTTATATAATAATGACGATATTATACTCTCACTAAATGTTCATGTTAATGAAGATTATTTTCATCATTGTTGTTTCGATCTCCCGTCATTAAAAATAATAATACTACCAATATACCCGTCATTAGAATATCAGTATTTCAGTCACCATAAGGCTTTTTACCACCAATATTTACTTGTCATTATTAAATACAGTGTCATTGAAAGTTAATTTAATAATGATAAACTTATCATCATTATTAATTATTAATCCCTCATAAATTTGCTGCAACACTACAATGATTTTGCATTAAATTGTCAATTGAATTACATTTACTTAAAAAAACCACAAATATTGATACAAAAACACTAAAAGAAATGACAGATTTTATTCAAAAAAAACATTAACATGATGTTTTCAAACACTGAATCATCTAAGCAAGACGAGTTCAACCTCAAAAGAACTAGCCAAATCAAATGTGATACTAAATGACAAAGTTATTTTAAAACACCTACACCACTCAAACATCAAAACACAACATCATCCCATTTAATGAACTTGAACTCACAATCCCCTACGAAATTGAAGCAGGTTCTTCTGGCTTATGCAACAATCAACCTTAGCAAGATCTTCAATCTTGTAATTTGGATAGTTGTGAATGTACCGATTTTCAGTATGGTATGCAATGAATTCACCATCCCCTGCGAAATTGTTATCAAATGCGTAAGATAACATTTAATGAAAAACTAAAAACTCAACGAAATTCTACTCAAAAAAAAAAAAAAAAAAACTCAACGAAAAAATCACAAGACCAAAAGAAAAAGTATAGGCACGTCCAACGACCAAACACATCTACAATATTGCTTTGGAAAAACATATAATCTCTAAGGTGCAACTAAATGATATCACATCCTCATCCTCATGTCTAATGTCTTCTACACTATCCTTAAAACATACTCCACATTTGTCATCAAAATGAGCCGTTCTCATAAATAGTTCAACGATGGTGCCTCATCTTGAACATATGTGGTTCTTTATTTCATCAAAGAATTCATCTTTATCAATACTTGAGTTGCATATCTTTACACTTATGACCTGAGGTGAATTTCCCATCACAACGGAAACTGAGCCCCCTTATTCTTCTTTTCTTGGAGTTGAGCTGTAATAGATATCTTACCACTGGGAACTTCTGATAATAAGACCGACTCAGTTGACTTGGATGGAACAAAAGTAGATTTGGCGACAACAGGTTTGACCACTCCTCTAGCCTTAATCAAGATGGAATTTGCCGTAGCTTCTTGAGCTCTAGCAATCTCAAGGTCCTTATTGGTTTTTCTAGGATCCATCCAACATACTATTTGCCTAATTTCCTTCTTAAGACCCCCAATGAAACCTGCTACAAACAACTCATCAGTCAATTCAGGATTCCTGTAGGCTTTTAAAGAACACAAATCCTCAGATCTTGATTGATAATATATCCTCCACTGTTCCTAACTGAGTAAGCTTGTGGAATTCATCCATCATATCATCTAGAGATGTATTACAAAATCTCCTACACAAGTTGTAGGATACACCGATCTCCACAAAGCAAACCAGGATTCTGCTCATCCTTACACATACAATTCTGCTAATCCCACATTGTTTTCTTTTGGTGCATGTCTGGTTTATGAATAAATATCTCTCACATTTTATCACCCCAATCACGAGCCCCAATACCGTCAAACGGAGGAAAATCGATCCCGGGTGGCCTAATATCATACGTATCATATTCCGATCTCACCGTATTGTGCCTACTTGTAGAAGGTGTGGGAAGTAATGGGACAAACATATCCATAGGTGGACGTGTCCCAAGTTCCTTTCCTTTGCTCATATTCTGGAGTAAGGTGAACATATTCAAATGAAACTTGAAACAACGAAGGTATCATGAGTAATATCAACTTCTTAGGCCAACCTGCTATAAGAATTCCATGAACACCTAGCGCAGATATTATACTAATTCACTGAATGACTGAATTCATCATACTAGATAGCTTTTTGAATATTAACAGGTGGGTAACTTGACACAGGAGGCTCACTTTCCCCAGTATCAGCATCTTCATCTAGAATGTCGTTCCCTAACAAAATATAGAAAAAAAATTGCAATTCAAGGAAATGATGGATTGATGATGTCTAGTCTCGCATCTCAGTGAAATTCCTGGAAATTTCTACTCCGAACTTCATGGTTTCGTCGATCTCTGAACCTCATTATCTCATCATATATTAAAATTCGATTGAGCTTTGTGTGAATTTTCAATTGCTTTCGATCGAGACCCTTCATCCATTGCATAGTCATTGGCTTGGATACCAATTGTTGCAATAACAGATGCAATCTCCAATAATTAGGAGAATTGCAGCAGAAAAAGGGGAAAGGGAGGGGGGGTGTAGGGGAAGAAGACGGATATAAGAACAGAATTTAGGGAGGAGAAAATAAGGGAGAAGTTTTATTGATATTTCACATAGTTACATTGCTTTCTTTCTCTTTTAAGCTCTCAATAATGACAATTAAGTGCTCGAAATAACTAACTTCTCCTAACTAACATGAAGTAGATACAACCGATTTACAACCAACATTTCAACATAACTTCCAATTACTAACGGCTAATAACTCAATCTTTGACACTTTTTTTTGATCATCATTGTTTTAGACCTTAACTGTTTAGTTGTTGATATATACTATAACTGAATTAGTCCTTTTTACCTTGAGGTATTTAGCACTATTTGTTTTGTTGTTCTTATCAAATTTATTAGGTGATTCATGATTTTCTTTTAAAAAAAAAATAATTATGGGAGATATAAGAGAACAAACCTTTGCCCTTGCTTATTATGTGAATAAATCCCACATTGTGTCAGTAAGACATAAAAATCGACCTACCGCATGCCACCGGTTATATGGACTTTCTTTTATGGCCGATATTTTAGCGTCTTTACATCTTCGTTGTTCATTGGCCCTGTTAGAAAAATAAAAAATAAAAAATAAAAAATATTCAATAACTTAACCATATTTCATGTTTTAGACCGATCCAGTGATTTATTTCCTAAGTATGTAATATGTCCGGGGTTTATTGTCTCTTCTTAATGGTGTCCTACATATAACTACACTTGCTAAAATGTTTATGGTTTAAATGGGACTGAAATGTTTGTTAGCACCTTTACTTCATATGGATGGAGTCTATTGTTGTTTGTTATGTTAATTTTTCACATTGTGCATTTGTAGTCGGGAAGGGTTCAGCAGAGGCTTACACAAAGGAAGACAAGACTTGAAGTCACAGATTCAACTGTTGAACTCGTTGGATGGCTTGGGTATGCAAGGCCAGTGAGACAGGTGATTCAGCAGCTAGTTGAAAAACAATTGGCCAAAGGCATATTAAAAAGGGAATTGGTTGATATACAATCGTTGTTGAAACAATCGATGCTTCAAACAACAACACTTCAGAATAATTCACGCCAATATATTCACTTCAGAATCGGGGGTGTGTGTGTGTGGGTGGGGGGGGGGGGGGGGTTCTACTCATCTATTTTTAAGGTTGCATTTATCTACCCAATCAATGACAAGTAATATGCCCAGACAAAATTTAGTAATGAGAGATATCTAAATATGATTCCAGTTCTTTTATACTCTGCTGATTAAAGGCCAATAAACTTAGTGCTTGAATTCGGGAGACTTACAAGGATCGGTGAATCATCACCAAGTCCAGGTAACCCTTTCACAATCATATCTTTAGCTATGTAACCTTTACCACCAATCTAGTCATTTGTTGGATTATCAACAATGTAGAAAATCTGTGAATTCGAGAACAAAAACAAGATCTTATTTTCTCTGCCTTTATGATTAAAGTTATATTCATTGCTTCAAGAAGTTGGTTACCTTCACATTCGGGTGGCCAGCAGCAATGGAATCAACCTTTCTTTTGAGAAGAATATCATCAGGGGATACATTAGCATAGAGCAGAGTAACCTAGAGTAGACACAGTGACAAAAGTATAGCTGTCAGATATCCATCAAAAGATAGGACATATGACGAATGTATCTGTAAGACACCAGGTATTTCATCACCACCTGTGAGTTATCATCAGGGTTTTTGGCAATAGCCTCTATTATTTGAAGCATTGGGGTAATGCCCGAGCACCCTGTAATCTGGATAGGGCAAAAAAAAAAAACATAAAATTCTGTAGCACATTTCATATATACTTCACATGAATACTATTTCATATACGAGGGAATTTACTGAGTCACCTTTTCATAATATTTGCCTTCATATATACTTAATATGAATACTGTTTCATATATACTCATATTAAGAAGGGAATTTGACTAAGAATATTGTTACAACATTTTGACCCCATTCCCACTTCCCAAAATTCACCGTTTACTTCTTCAACTATATAGTCAGACCTCATGTTATTCATTTGTTAAAAAAATTACCATTTCTGGGACCTATAGGTGTCAAAAAGCCCAATTATCAACATTCAACCTGATGAACAAAACAATCAGATTACAAAATAAGCTTCTATAATGAATTTCTCTATCATTTTTGCATGTCCAACAAAATAAAGCATCGATTGTTTCCCAGTTTTCAGCCTTGTTCATTCTTTTGAGTTACAACAACTAAAAATCCATATCCATGAAACCAGTAATCAATCCCAAAAACAACCGAACAGAATTTGCTAAGAGATATCCAATAAAAACTCAAACTTCCATCAAAACTCCACAGCAAACTCATTAATTTAACAGCGGATTACCACATAAGACAAAATAAAATTGCGATGATGTTTATCCACATACAGAGCGACAATTTACACATAAGACATCGGATTTCTATATGGTAAAAAAAATGCAATATATACAATAATATATATATATATATATATATATATATATATATATATATATATATACTAGTGGCGTTCGCCGTGCAAGGCACGGCGATGAACGGCCCTAGAAACAAATTACGGCGAAACATATCACGACAAAGAAGTAGAAGGTGTAGATCATGAGGCGAAGTTGCATTCACGTTGGACCATAAAGGAAAATATGCGTAGCATGTTGAGAATTTGCAAAGAGGCTTACTAAGCGTTTAAATCATGAATAGTAAAACGTGCACAAAAGCTGTAATGATTTATATTACACAAGCAAAAGCCATAACCTTTAAGTAGATTACATAAAAGAGGCATAATGATGTAAACCAGTGCCTTAGAAGAAAGTAGCCTTCAGTAAAAAATAACCAAATATTCCAAAATAAAGACAAAACCTTCAGTACAAAATAACCAGATATTACATCATGGACATACATTCTGACTATTTATCCAACAAAAGAAACGATAGGATGAAAAGGCATATTGCCAAACCATTACAATCTTAGAAGAGAGTAATGGCTTACAAAATTCCAACAACATATAAGCATGCTCTTAGTGCAGTACATAAAGTAGGAAATAGTTACCGTCATTAAAAGCAGTTTACATAATATTACAAAACATGATCAAGGCAAAATCAACTTCTTTGAAGTACCAAGACATTAGTTTAGCCTCAGTTCTCCTTTTCCTTTCTTCACAAGACTTTCAACAGGCTCACTTGTGCTTGTCACAATGTCAGCAGCTTCTTTGTTAGCCAGTATTTTTTGACCAGTTTTTTCAACTTTAGCAGGCATGGATATAAAGTCCAAGCTTCTTTTTTCTGGTAGGGTAGATTGTTCAGTTTTGTCACTTTCAGATACAGCTTCAATCTCTGTCAACACTTTTTTAGTGTTTGTGTTGAAGAACTGGGCATCATCAGTACACATGGGTTGTTGTGGTATAGCTGGTAACAAAGCAGGCACAGTGGGATCTGGCTTAAGAGCATCCACAGCATACGTTTTCACAACGGTGTAGCGCAGTCCTGGACCCACTGGGGCTACCCGTTGTGTTTCGGTCATATTTGTTAACGAAACACACCACCTGAAGCTTATCTAATGTTGTCTGAAGACCATCTTCAAGACCCAAATCCTTTGGAATACACATTTTAGAAAGAAGCAGGAAAGAAAAAAAAAATCAGGTGGGAATATATTAGAGAGACATAAGTGCACTACCGTGTAATTAATTCCATGCATGGAATTACTACTATTGATAAATGTAAGTGATGTTGGGAAGTATATTAAGTTATGCCAGATAAATGACTTGTTCATCAACCAGTAAGTATCTTTTGTACGTTTTCGATACTCCAAAGCACGCTACCGGTGCTTACTTGTGACTGTGACTCTCCACAACCTGGACTGCAACCGTCCACAGCTTCAAATTTTTAGTGACCTCAGAAATGTATGAGAGTTGTCTCTCAGGTACCACTGCCATTGCTGCTTTTAACATTACAGAAGTAAGTGTTGTATTTTTAACAAATAAATGGAACATGTGTGTAAGTAAAGGTATATAAAATTTTAACATACATGTAAAGAACAAACAAAAAAGAGATAGGAAAAGCACAACAGGTAAGTTGAACCTTCACTACAAAACCTTAAACAACAATAAGCTTTCTTTCTGCACATAAGCAATGCAAGTCAACTTAGAAGGCAAAAACAGCTGAATTAAAAATACTGCTATAAAACCATACATTTTTTAGTTGATTAAGACTTCTTTGTACACAATATTGATTAGCAACAGCTAGAAGCATAGAAGAGAAATTCAAACAAAGAGAATTTGTGAACTGAAAGGCAGACTCAGGCAACAGAAGAACATAACCAGTATGAATCAACACAATAATACGGATAGACACCAAGAAAACACAAAGAAAGTTCAATAAGAACAACCAATACAATGAATAAAGCTTAAACTCAAATAAATAAAGCAATGCGTAGACACAAATAAGGGAAGACATAACCAAGCGGGGTGACTAAAACGAAGGAAAACATAAGAAAGCGAGGATATGTAACTAATGTTTGCACAATTGTGGAAGCACTAAAACAAGTGAGAAGAACTCGGTGAAATGACTAAAACAACATAGACAATACATCAACAGAAGACAAGAAACAACATTTGTAAGCAAGAAACCACACCATCTAAGAGATGTCAGAGAGGCATACAAACCTGGTATGCAAAAGAGCTGAAGCAACAGCGAAGAACTGCAAAGACGACAAATAATTAATAAGAAACCTTAAAGATGCACAAATACTAAAATCAAGAACACAACCTGCACAGCAGCAGAAGATAACAAACATCCGTAAAAAAGAAAACACACCATCACAAGAGAAGAGAGAGAAACTTACAAACCTGGTATAGAAAAGATTTGATGCAGCAGCCAAGAACTGCAAAGAAAATAGAGAATAAGTACATGTTTAAACCACCAAACCCAACCAAAAAATCATTGTGAATGTAAGAAAATTTTCGATATTGTTTGAAAGCATGAAAGAAAAGAAAATAGCCGTATGAGACTTATATAACAGAAAGCACAATCAAAACACATGACTCCAAGTACTCAAGTGATAAACAACATTCAGTGGATACTAAATGCTAAAACAGAAAGGATGTTCATATAAAAGCTAGAGAAATAAATAGTAGGCATATTGAAAGCATCTCACCCAACTAAGAGCGAGAGAACAAATGAAAAAGGTTTTAATGCGCAATAACTCTATGAAAGCTAAGTGGAGTGTATATGTTAGGAAGGGAATTACGAAAAGGTTATTTTTTACACAATAGATCTAAGCATGCACTGCTTTGAAAACCATAAGTACTAATTTCTTCTACAATCCGTTGGGTAATAGGAAATTTTATTTCATGAACTCATAAGTACAACCACACAGCTGTAAACCTAGACCTAAGAGAAGCTACACCTAAGAGAGAACAAATCTTTACACTTGCCATAAGAAGAAATTAATTGGAAAATAAAAGAAACCCAAAAAGAAAAGAAAGAGTAAGAAATTTGTATCGGTCATTTGAAGCTGAAAGGAAATCCATCAAATATCTTGCATCACCCACGAAAAGCTGCCAAGCCGATCTCTTTCTTGTCTAATCGAAACCAGCAGGACGCCTGTATGTATAGGATGACGGAAAGACGTCATCTAAACTCGCACCACTCACCGGTAAACGCCAAAAGACAGCTGATTTTGTGGTGGAGATCGCAGCGGAAGGAGATGGCGTTTCATCTGATGAGAAAAGGGAAATGAAACCGGTTATCTTAAAATGAAAAAAAATAAAAAAAAATAAAACAATTGTTTTCTCCACCCTAGTTAACAGGCCTGGATTTTTTATTAGTTATAGTACTGGGCTTACTAATTGAAAAGCCCACACGCGAATTAAATCAAAAACCATCGACGTGTACCATTTGAACAAAAAATGCGCAGCTTCTATATCAATAAGGATATATGCCTAATAATCTGAAATTGATTACATCGATATCGTCCTAAAGAACAACGACGACACCGAACAAAGCAATAAATTGTTCACCTACACAGCCAAAACAAAAGAAGGAAGCGAATATGTGAAAAATTAGGGTGAAGGGAATCACTTTATACAATTAGGTGGGTATACCAGACTATCTTGTATACCTAAACCCTAATATAATCCTGTCCTTGTTCGCGAAGGGAGAAAACCCGACATATTCGAATCGGAAAAAACATGGGTCGGAGAAAATCGGATTGGGAGAGGGATGGGAACCGGGTAGGGTTGGGTTTTAAGGGATTTTTGGCCAGCCCTACTTTACAGCCATTATAACATAAAATATCTACGTAGTTAGCCGTCTATCTTAGATAAATTACTTTCTTGTGTGTACCATTCGGTCTTGTTTGTTTGGCAGAACTTTTTTCTTTAGGCCCAAAATTTTATTGTGATAAATGGGCTTTTCTTGTTCTTGTTGCCTATCCAACTTTCCGACTATGTTCCTCTTATTATTATGTTTATGATATGATAAAGAAAATCAAGGGTACGCTTGGAAAACATTTTTCTTGTATTACATTCAATCTAATTGAAATAAAATATTAATTGAATAAAATAACATATGTTTTTTTTTATCTCATGATATATCAAATTTTTTTTTACGGATACGAAAGATACGCACGTACACAAACTTTTGTCCCTACTAAGACTCAAACCCGAAACCTCCAGGTTATTCACCACATCATTTATCACTGGGCCGATGCCATGTTAGCGATATATCACCTATTTTACCTGTCGTGAAATTTGATACAATTTTTTTTTGGAAACAAATTTGATACGATTCACTCTACATTTAGAGCAAAATACATCACAAATAAAACATAATCCAAATAATTCTAGGGGCAGTTGTTTAAAAGAACAAAAAAAAATGGGGAAAATAGAAATCAAGACAGTGAAAATATAAAATGGGTGATAATGACAAATTCATTGTTCATAACCCAAAATCCACTGTTTCTGCTGTGAATTGGCATCAAATGTAATGTTTCACTATCACAGTGGAATAAGGACATGTCTTTTTTACCCGAAAAAAATTATACTGTCCTTATCGCATATTTCTAGGTTCAAATTGTCCTTTTTAACCATAAACCCATAATTCTATATATAAACAGATTCCAATAATTTGACAATTTTTGATAAATCCTTGGTGGAAATGCATTATCTTTCGTCAAAGGCCCCTCTATCCCGACCCGACACACTTTTGATAAATCCAATAGGCTTTAGTGAGAATCTAATGCTGTTCTCATTATTGCAAGACAAATGTAAATTTTAAAATAATTTTGAAGCAAATATAATTTGGTGTTACATGATCACTGAAAAACAATACCCAACGATGAACCCTATTTGTACGATATATGTCCCTAAACTTTATATTTTCCCCTCTCTCAAATTTTGTGATTGATGGAGAAATATGGCAATTTTCAATTCTTCAATAATTTTACCTCAACTCTTTTGAAACATGAAAATATTGGAAGTTTTAAACGTACAAATGTTATATTAGACGGAGCAAGGATCTTCTCAAGTGAGAATCTCAAGTGAACTCTCAAATTCAAGTATTTCTAGACATTATAAGTGAAACGGCGTAGTTTTGAAAAATATCTATAGTTAGATCATCTTCACATTGTGAGTGTGTGATTACTTCTCTTGCACTTGAGAGTTCATTTCAACCTCTCACTTTACAGGATCCTGGCTAGAGTTTTATTCACATTGTTTTAGGTCAACGTTATATGGTGTAGTCTATTCGAATAAAAATTATGTGTTGTAGTTTAAATATTATAACAATTACCACATTGAAAAAAAAATACATGACGGTTGCATACATAAGTTTGTGTCCCTCTCTCTAGATTGAACTTGGCCTTGTAAATAGGGTTATTCCACTTCCTGGTATCGATCAGAGGTCGAATCTTTGTCTCTGCCTCAATATAATAAAAATTCCCTCCATTTCTCCCGTCACACCCACCCTCAATATAATATTCCTATTTACATCTGATGTTAGGGTAGATATAAGGCATCATATTATGTTATGTCTATCAAGTCTGCACCCTCAATATAATAATCCTAGTTCTTTTCATTATATGTGCTGAGGGATTTTCTGCATTTGATTCGCCATGCCCAAAAACACTAGGTGCTACGGGAGTTAGCTATGGCAGGGGCTCTTTTGAATTAAGCCATATTCTCTTTGCAGATGACTGTATGATTTTTTCTGAGGCTACAAATGAAGTTGGCTATGCGATTATGGATATTCTCAAATCTTATGAAGAGCTTTCTGGACAGAAGGTAAGCTTACATAAATCATCCTTCTCGGGTTACCTTTTGTTGTGGGTCGTTCTAAAAAGGAAATCATTGCCTATATAAAAGATCGAGTCTCAAAAAAATTGAATTGCTGGAAGGGGAAATTTTTATCTTCAGCTGCAAAAGAGATATTGATTAAAGCGGTTATCCAAGCTTTATCTCAATATGTGATGCAATGTTTTATTTTGCCTAAATATCTCATCAACGATTTGGAGTCTATGATTAGACGATTCTTTTGGGGCAGTAAAAAAATTGGAGGGTGGATACAATGCGATTATCGCAGAGGCATTAGCAATGTATCATGCTATATTCCAAGCCATTTGTTGGGGATTTTTCAACGTCATTTTTGAAGATGACTCACTAACGGTCATAAACAAGATGACAAATGATAGAGAAAACTTGTCTCACATTGGTAGCATAACTGATGATTGTCGAAGTTTTCTGCAATGTTTTTCTCTCTCTAAATTCACTTTTCTTAGAGATGATGAAATTTTCTAGCACATCTCTTAGCAAATGAAGGCCTTAGTCTTATAGGAAGAATGGCTTGGGGTTCATCCCTTACTCCTAATGTAATTTATGCCGCTTTGGTAGACAAAACTTAATAAAGTGTGTTGGGTTTTAAAAAAAAAAAAAAAAACCACACTCTATTATACAGGAGCCAATATAGATTGTGAGGATAATATTCTATGTTCCTATCTAACCGATGTACTACGTTTGTCCCTAAAGATATGCCGGTATAGAGTTTTCACCAATTTTAAAAAATGAAAAATGTCATAGATGTATGACAAAAATGCCTAGCTAATACACAATTTAACTATCATAAACCACCACAAGAAAAGAAAGGTTTAGCGACGTTTGAAAACGCCTAAAAGTCCATAAGAAGGCGTTTTTGTTGTAAAATGAATAAAAGTTGTTGAATTGATATAAATTAGAGGTAAAAAGAATAAAATGTTAATAAATAGTATATTGGTTTTATAAATAACTTATATTAAGGGACATAACATAAATCCAAAAATGAATTATATTTTGAAACGACGTATATTTAGAAACATATTTGTTTTTTTTAAGTTGATGAAAAACATTTATGAACCATCAATAATTGTCATATTTTTCTCTTTTACCCTTATTTGTGAGTGAGAAACATAAAATAAGAGCGTATTAATTATACGAAAAAGATTATTCCGTCAAATAAAAACCAAAATGTAAATCCGTTTGAGTTTTTCACATAGATTAAGAAAGTTGGTTAACTTGATTATTATTAGGTGTAACGTGTATTTGTAATTATTATAATTATTATTACCATAAATAGTAATTATTATAATTATTATTACCATAAATAGTCCTAGTCTTTAGCCTAGTCATTAGCCTTAGATTGAGCTAATCTATTTATTGTACACAATATATATTCTGTAACTGTGAATAATACAAAATCAATTCATCACCAATCCATTATGGTATCGGAGCTATAACTTTCTCTTGCAAGCACTTCTCCTCTTCTTTTACCCTAAAAGCGCCGCCGTCTTCTTCAGCCTTTCCCTCACCGCTCTTCTTCTCCGATCTGTCCTTCTCCTGCTTTCATGGCCGCCTCTAGTCCTATCATCTTCAACTCCGCCACACAAACCCCAATTTAAGCTTGATTCCACAAACTACAGCATTTGGATTCTCCAAATAGAACCTTTATTCATTGGTTATGGAGTCATGGGCTACCTCGATGGCACCATCCCTGCACCTCCTCAAACCGTGCAAGCAGACGGCTCTACTAAACCCAATCCTGATTATCTGGCGTGGAAACGACAGGATTCTCTTCTCCTTCACACAATTGTTGCAGCGTGCTCTCCTCATGTTGTTACCTTCCTTCGCAAGGCCAAAACTGCACGAGATGCCTGGGAAATCCTTCACAACACTTTTGCTAAATCATCCTGGGGTCGTATTCGTGCTATCAAAGACAATCTTAAAGAATTGAAACGTGGAAATCAGTCAATCAGTGACTACATGTATGCTGTCAAACATCAAGCCGATCAACTTGCCCTTCTCGATGCTCCCATGGATCAGGATGATCTTAATGATCTAATTTTGGCCAATATTGGCGATGAATACCAAGTTCTGGCTACTGCTATTCGAGCACAAAAAGACAGTATTACCTTTGAGGAGCTCCACGAAAAATTACTCAATTACCGACCTCCTTCCCTGGGCTCATCTTCTCCGGCGCTCTTTTCACCAGCAACAGCCAATCCAGCTTACACTCCAAATCAATGGCGTGGCTCCCAATCGAATCAGTGGCGTGGCTCACCCTCTCAACAATCCTCCTACCGCAAATATCAGCCGCCGCCATCATACAACTCCTCTGCTCCTTCTTCCTATCAGCCACCGTCCGGCACCAACACCACCACTCGCAGCCCTTACCAAGGCAAATGCCAATTCTGCTATACTCAGGGCCACAGCGCAAAATTCTGCCCCCAAATTCAACAAATGCAGAGTCAACTCAAGGCTGCTCCTCGTCCTTCTTCCACCTCCCGTCAACAGGCTCACCTAGCCACCAATGTCGAAGGCTCAGCCCCGTCCGCAGGTCCCTGGCTCATGGATAGTGGTGCAAATCACCATGTGACCAACGATCTTGCTAATCTTTCTCTCCACACTCCCTATGTTGGACAAGATGATATCATGGTTGGCGACGGTAATGCCCTCTCATCACACACACCGGCTCTATTTCATTACCTGTATCTCAATCAAAAACTATTAATATCCGTGATGTCCTTTGTGTACCTCATATGAGTCGAAATTTGTTGTCTATATCTCAACTATGTCAAACTCATAATGTGTCTGTTGAATTCTTACCCAATGAATTTCTTTTGAAGGACAACAAGACGAATCAAATCCTCCTTCGTGGTCCGGTTAAAAATGGCCTATATGAGTGGCCCTCCAAACCTCTGCTTGCCTTCGCTTCTCATAAAGCTTCGTCCTCCACCTGGCACCATCGACTTGGTCATCCAGCTCCGCCTATTTTAAATAATATTATTACTACTTTTGCTTTAGAGGCCTCTGCCTCCCCTCTGTCACACTGTCCTTCATGTTTGATTAATAAAAGTCATAAATTGCCATTTACTGTTTCTACATTATCTTCTTCTAGGCCACTTGAAATTTTATTCTCGGATATTTGGACCTCACCCGTTACTTCTAATGATGGTTTTAAATATTTTCTGCTCATTGTTGATCACTTTACTAGATATATGTGGTTCTACCCTATTGCTCGTAAATCTGATGTAGCTTCAACCTTTATTCGCTTTCGGGCCATAGTTGAAAAATTCTTTGACAATCATATCAAAATTCTCTATACGGACAATGGCCGGGAATTTACTTGTCTTCGTGATTACTTATCCACCCATGGCATCTCCCTTTATACCACACCTCCTCATACGCCTGAACACAACGGCATCTCTGAACGTCGCAATTTACACATAGTTGAAACCGGTCTGGCTCTTCTCACTCATGCTTCCCTCTCCACCATTTTTTGGCCATATGCCTTTGCTACTGCTGTCTACCTCATTAATCGTATGCCCACACCCACTCTTAACATGAAATCACCTTATGAGTTAATCTTTCACAAAGCACCCAATTATCAAAAACTTCATGTCTTTGGATGTCTCTGTTACCCATGGCTTCGACCCTATACTTCTCACAAATTAGAACCTCGGTCAACACCATGTATTTTCCTTGGTTATTCCCTCACCCAAAGTGCCTACTATTGTTATGATCCTACCTCCTCCCGTATGTATGTCTCTCGTCACGTCAAGTTTGTTGAGATTGTCTTTCCTTCCTCCTCTCACGTCAACACCTCCACCTCTTCACCTCCTTATACATCCGACTGGCTCCCTACCCCACCTCCTAATCCCCCTCTCTCTGCCAATCCTTCGCCTTCTCCCTCACCCGACCCCTCGCCACCCTCGTCCCCCGACCTCTCGACATCCCCTCCTGAGCTCTCGCCATCTCCACCTCCGCCACCTATCCCTCCATCTCATCCCATGCGCACCCGCTCACAACATAATATCTATAAACCCATTCAAAAACTTAATCTTCACACTCATACCTCCTCTTCCTCTCCAACTCCAAAAGAACCCACCTCCGTTACTCAAGCTCTCAAAATCCCTCAGTGGAGAAATGCAATGCAAGAGGAATTTGATGCTTTGGTTCGAAATAATACATGGGATCTCGTTCCATTTGACCCCACTTACAACATCATCGGCTCCAAATGGATTTTTCGAATCAAGTATAACTCTGACGGTTCCATTGATCGGTACAAAGCTCGCTTAGTTGCCAAGGGTTTTACTCAACGCCCTGGCATTGACTACTACGAAACATTTAGTCCGGTTGTCAAACCCCCCACTATTCGTGTTATACTTACCTTAGCTCTGACGCAGGGGTGGTCTCTTCGCCAATTAGATATTAACAATGCCTTCTTGCAGGGTCATCTACAGGAAGATGTTTACTTAGCTCAACCGGCTGGTTTTATTGATACTAACCGTCCTCAGCATGTTTGCAGCCTTCGCAAAGCTCTCTATGGTTTAAAACAGGCCCCCAGGGCTTGGTATGAAGAATTGAAGCGCTTCCTACTTAACACCGGATTCACTAATGCCAAAGCTGACACCTCTCTTTCCTTTTTAAATCTGGTGGTATAATAATCTATATACTAGTATATGTTGATGACTTAATCATTATAGGGAATAACTCTATAGCTTTGGAACGGTTTATCACTACTTTGGGCGCCAAATTTGCTCTCAAGGATCTCGGGCAGCTTTCATATTTTTTGGGTATTGAAATCATTCCTAATTCCACCGGCTTTGTTCTCTCTCAACAACGTTATATCCAAAAATGAATTATATTTTGAAACGACGTATATTTAGAAACATATTTGTTTTTTTTAAGTTGATGAAAAACATTTATGAACCATCAATAATTGTCATATTTTTCTCTTTTACCCTTATTTGTGAGTGAGAAACATAAAATAAGAGCGTATTAATTATACGAAAAAGATTATTCCGTCAAATAAAAACTAAAATGTAAATCCGCTTGAGTTTTTCACATAGATTAAGAAAGTTGGTTAAATTGATTATGCATCATTAATTTTGATGAAAAGACTAAAATGACTTTTTGACTATTATTAATGCAAAGCAGTGAAAAGTGGTTGGGTATATAATAAGTGGGGGGTAAAAAGAGAAAAATATAATAAATGCTTCATTAGTTATATAAATGGACTTACATTATGGGACAAAATAAAAAAGTTAAATGTACTTACATTTTAGGACGGAGGTAGTAACTTTTTTACCCGCGGTCTAGCGATCCCCTTCCTCCTCGCCGAAACCCTAGCACCTCGTTTACTCATTTGAGCCGGCTGTGGTGAATTCCGCCATGGATAACCATCTCACAAAGTGATTCTAGCTGTGAGATGACTTTTTGACTAAAATGACTTTTTGACTATTATTAATGCAAAGCAGTGAAAAGTGGTTGGGTATATAATAAGTGGGGGGTAAAAAGAGAAAAATGTAATAAATGCTTCATTAGTTATATAAATGGACTTACATTATGGGACAAAATAAAAAGTTAAATGTACTTACATTTTAGGACGGAGGTAGGATAACCATCTCGCCGAAACCCTAGCACCTCGTTTACTCACATGGATAACCATCTCACAGGAGATTCTAGCAACGATATGGAAGGAGCTTAAGGAAGTTTGAGAAGAGACCATTCGAAGAGTACCAAATCGAATCGGAAGGAGCGACACCTTTAGTCTAGAAACAATGTGGCGGAGTTTCGATTTTGCAAGCGGGTGAGGATGACTTCGACGTCTACATTGGAGAAGATGAGCCAAATGATCATCTCATCCAGTTATGCATCAATATGCTTTAAAATTCCCGGTACCTGGCCCTTCGCTCCCTGAACAGGGGCGGACCTAGCTTTATGGGAAGGGGCAACCGCCTCCCTCGGATCCGGAAAAAAACACTACTATACATGTTATGTAATTTTTTTGCTCCCCCTCCCCCCTTAAAATTTATATATGCCCCTATCATTTATAATAATTGGATAAACTGATATAAAACTTTTATAATATGAATAAAAATACACCGGCATTACAAAAGTGATACATATAAACAAATATGAATAGCATTTTACTTATAAAAATTAAAAATATTAATGTGTGAAATGTTTTTTTCCCTCTAAAAACATTGTTTTTAATGTGTGAATATGTGAAATATTTATTTTCGGGGTAGAATGGTTAATGTGTTCGGATATAATACGATATATATATAGTAATGATTTTATTTAATATGTATCGCAAAATGTATAGTAGTGTTTATTTTCATTGTATAGTAGTGTTTATCCTCGAATACAAAGTGACAGAAAAAATCAATAGTATACATTTTGCTTCTACCGTTATCGCCCCCGTCACGCGGGTTATAAGCCGAGCATCGTGTATGTTCCACCGAAAGGATCCTCCGTCCGCCCCTGGGTGCCCCTAAGCGCGAGCATCGTGTATGTTCCACTCTATAATTAAAGAGTAAATATACAAATATATATGATGAAAAAATTGATAAATTTGGAAGCCTTGGAGGCCGGCACTAATTGTCAAGGTATCGGGACACACAGTCTCCAACAACGATTGTAGGACATGTGGGCATCTGGCCGAAAAAATGTTTTTCAGTGACCTCAAAAACGGATACGATCTGATACGATTTGGATTTAAAGAGGACTATGATCACGTTCTCTGACATGGCCAATGGCTAATATAGAACCCCACTGTATCACTGTCTCGAAAATTCAAAATAGAGACCATGCATGTTTCATGCGGCTAAGGAAACAATCGATCCCAACGACAATGGTGTGGGTTCATGTTCCATTTCTCCAAATCAAATTTTTTGATTCCGAAACGCTGATGGATGTTGGTAACTGCATTGGGAAAGCACTAAAAGTTGACGAAACGTCATTGAAGAAATCTAAAGATATATATATTATGGTCGCGTTTGTGTGGAAGTCGATTTGAGAAAGACGTTAATGCCTATTATTGAACTGAATGATGGATCAATGCAAGCTATGGCTCTTGTTATTCTGTTTTGACTGAAGCAGAACAACTGGATTTGGGTATCTCCGTGGAAACACTTGGAGAACAAATGCAATCAGTTCCTCATGTTGGATGGAAAATCGCGATTTTAATGAGTTTATTGCCGGAAGAGGCATTGCTAGCTGCCGCTGTTACTTTCTTCACTCAAAAAAAAATTCTTTATTCAATTATTTGAAACAGGGCCCATATTGAAGGTATATCTAAAAATGCCTTAGCCCAAGGACCCTCATTGTCCCTTCAGCAGCTTGAAATTGAACTTAGGGAAGAGTATCAATCTATCTTAAAGCAAAAAGAGTTGTATTAATTGGTTTCAAAAATCCCGCCTTAAATGGCTGAACGCATGCAACACTCATTTTTCCACATTGGCAGCCATTCGTTGAAGAAGTAGAACGACAATCTCACAACTCCAATAATGGAGCATTGTTGGTAAATCTGAACATTGTTGGTGAATCTGGTACCAACATTGTTACTAAGGCCTTTCACGACGAGGACGGTAGCTTCCATTCCCCAGGGATATGAACCGCATACTTATCACCCTAATTCCAAAGAAAAATGGGAGGAAAGTCTTTATATATGGTGTTGAATATTGATCTTGAAAAAGCGTACGATAAAACGAAATGTTGCTTTATTCAGCAAGTTCTCGAAGCTCTTGGCTTCAAACCGGATATGCTATAAATCATTGTGTTTTGCCTCACTTCAGCCTTACTCTCTATTTTGTGGAATAATAAAAGCCTCTAAGATTTTTCCCCACAGGGTCGGTTACGTCAGGGAGACCCACTGGCACCATACATCTTCGTTTTATGCATGCAAGTCTTAAGTCTGGATATTGATACCTCTATTCTTATGGGCGAGGCATTTTTCAAACAAGCATAAATAATGGAAAAGCTTCTAAAAGTCTTTTGTGAAGCCTTGGGGCAGAAAATCAGCATGGCTAAGTCAAAGTTCTTTGTATCCCCAAATGTTTGAGATGACACCGCCCGCAAGATCGCTCAACGGCTTGGTACTATGAATCTCATATACAACCTAGAAAAATATCTAGGTGTTCCGCTCCACCATGGTAGGGTGGGTAAGGTATCTTATGGCTATATACTTAGCAAAGTAAAAAAAAGTATACTCCAAAGCTGAAAGCTCGTCTCCTTTCCTAAGCAGCTAGACGAATTTTAATACAGTCGTCCATCTCAACTATGGCATATTATGCAATGCAAACGATACGACTTTCAGTCTTAGTGTTGGATGACATTGAAAATATTAGCCGTGAATTCTTTTGGGGTCAGGATCAAAAGACCTGACGAATGCATAACATATCTCAGGACTACATTTGCCAACCTAATGACCGCGGCGCTTGGGGATCCACAAACTTATAAGACCGATGAATCTGGCTCCGTTGGCTAAAGTTGGGTGGCACATTCTCCAAAATAAATATGCTTTGTAGGTGTAGATCCTTCGTGCTAAATATGGCAGCCCTGTTGATCGCCCTAAGGCTACTTGCCCTTACACTTGGCATAGCATCTGAGCGGCTGCGGACATCCTTGTTGCTGGAATATCCCTAAGTGAGCAGGGAGATATTACTTGAAAAGTTGAACCGTCGAGCTTCTTATGCAAGAGACACATCACTCAGGATGATCGATGCCCCATTTGTCACTCATAAAATGAAACGTTTTTGCATGTGCTTCGGGATTGCATTCAGCCCGGAGCATTCGGAAAATCAATGTTAGTGGATATTAATGGAGTGTGTTTTTATGTCTTGCAGCTCCATTCTGGATTGGTTGGATCTTTGTTTATCGTCCAATTTTTACGAAATGTTGATATTAGCTTGTGGCAAATGACCTTCAACGAGACTGACCGAGATATTTGGTTCTGGCGGAATAAGGCTATCTTTAACCCGGACGAGAGACCTCCTCCGGCGTTTGTCTTCGCTGACAAGTGTGTTAGGAAAGCAAGAGAATTACACGTGATTGACATTGTAGCTTATAATTTGTACAGTCTTAATGTTTCGTATAGTCGATAGTTCGTAGCAACTATAAAATCAGTTTTATTTTTTGATATATATGAATGATCCTTTTAGATAAGAAGAAGATTATTCCTTTATTTTATTGTGAAAGTCAACATTACCGCATTTAAATAAAAACAGATTGACGCAGTAACTACTACCTCCTTCCCCCAAAAATAACATTATCTTAATCTATTCACACACTTTAAGATCATGACTCCCTTAAACTTTCAAAATAAAAAACTGAAATATATTTTGACTCTTATTAATGTAATAATTATAAAGTAATAAAAAAATATAAAAATTGACAATAAATTATGCATTAAAAAATGTAATAAACAAATATTTGTATTTCAAAATGCCTTGTAGTATCAACGATGCTTGGCTAGTGACCAAAATTAATTAAAACATCGGAGCCGAGTGGTTCTCGAAGAATTTCATCAGGATAAAAATTTGTGTGCGAGTTATATTTTACTGCAACTGTTTTATTTTTTTTTTTTTTTTTTAGGTTTTTAGGTTGATCTAAAAATTTAGTGGTGTGAAGGAAAACGCGCGTTATTTTTTTATTTTTAGGAATGTAGGAGTATACATCTTTTTTTTGTCCAGCTGGCCTCTACTTTTTTTTTTTAAAAAAAGGAATGGAGTATACATAAAATAAAACTGAAAAGTTGGTATTTAGAATATGATGAAGGGAAATTTTTACATACTCATTCAATTTGGAAATGAAGTGCCGGATCACTTGATCATAACCACAGAGTTCGTATCCAGGATACGAATTATGTGGTTACGATCTAGTAATTTGTCATTACACTCTAAATGAAGTAAGTAGATAAAATATTACCGGTGAAGAGTTAATGCTGAAAGGTGACTAACCACCAATAACAAAACAAAACCAAAAAAAGTCCAATATTGTCTTTACAAAAGAAAAAAGAGTGGTGATAAACATTGATTTGACTACCACGCGTTTATAGAACGATTAATGTTTCTTTCATAACGAAATGATTATTACGACGTGGCATAATATACTTTTAAATCATTGATCTATCACTACTTTTATCGAAGAGTTTAATTTGTATTACTTTTAATACATATAAGAAAATGTATTAAAATATGGGCTAATTATTTAAAAGGATTGATTTTCAACTTATTAGGGGTAATAGGACACTCCGAAATCTTATTTAGTTATAAGGACATTTTAATTTTAAGATGGAAACTTATTTAGTTATAAGGACATTCTAATTTCAAGTGGATAAAGAGGAAGAAAAAAAAAAAAAAAAAAAAAAAAAAAAGGGAGGGAGGGAAAAAGGAAGCATTAACGTAGCAGGTTGTGTGTTTTTTTTTTTTTTTTTTTTTTTTTTTTTTTTATTTAAATTCATCATATTTCTAAACGTCATATATTTTCATCTAAAACTCGGATCATCATAATTTTTTTCACTAAAATTCATATTTTTTCATCTTTTTTATTCTAAAATCAAATTTGATATTTTTCCGAATAAATTTCATAAATCATTTTTTTTTCTTCATAAAAATCGACGTGGCGTATTGATCACCGTCATACATTGACCACCTACCCCGATGTATTGACCACCGGGATCCATTAACCACCCCGATGCAATGACCGCCGCGATTCATTAAATACAATGATGTATTGACCACCGTGATCCATTGACAACCTTGATCAGTGACATCTCATTGTATAAGTCATCAATGTCACTACATCGGATCAATCGTCATATCGACATCAACATCACCGCATAACATCAATGTCCATTGCATCGACATCAATGTCACCGCATAAGTTATCAATGTCACTGCATCAGACATCAATGTCACTGCATAATCAGCAATGTTACTGCATAAGCCCAGACCACCAAGATGATCATATAGGGCACTCTTGTCAATCTCTTGATGATGGTAACTCTTGCACACATAGTAAAACACACTCTACACTAATAGGCCAGCCATATTAACTATCACTAGCAACCCAACCAAGAATCCACCAACCATACTTGTTGTAAGCACACCATGATTATCCCCACCATTAACCACAACAGATGAGAATATAGTGTGATCAGTCCACAAATATCCATATACCCAAAAACAAGGTCGAAAGCTATCATGGTCCTGCCCTTTAACAACTGATAGCTCTTTTTCATAGTTGCAAGCCCATAAACCGGCTCCAATACAGAAACCACGCTAGCCAAATGCCACAAAGCACTTATATCGACCTGCAACCCAAGAAACAGGACAAAGACAACCATAAGAGAAAAGAAAAACAACCCCAAACTATGAGTATCCACAACTATTATAAGCAAGCACCAGAAACCCAAAAAAGACTTAATTGTAAGCCACCATGGTGAGTGAAACCCATAAGAAGGTAATAAAGAGCCTCTAGATCGTACTTGTCTTTGCGAAAGCAAAAGGGACTATACCATCTATTATAAGCACCCAAATACACTGTCAACTAATTAGTAAAACACAATCTATGAATGCTCTGAATGTTTCTCCTAGACATGTTATTGTGTCACTGCTTTAGACATCAATGTCACTGCATAAGTCATCAATGTCACTGCTTCAGACATCAATGTCACTGCATAAGTCATCAATGTCACTGCATAAGTCAGCAATGTCCCTGCATCAGTCATCAATGTCACTTCATCAAGTAGCATGTAAATCAGAAAAATATTTCTTAATTCGGTAGTTCTTGAGCTAACGTTATCACCCTATTTGTGTTATCCGCGCATTAGATCTCTTAATTTACCCTTGAGTGTCTTATGTTGGCCCGTGATCTTTATATGAATTAGTGCATTTTCTTGACCACATCAAACATGAGTTCTTTGTGTTATGACTACCCATGTGAGGCCATGTTGAAGTGTTTATATATCTTAACTATTCTTCCTCATAACATAAGGTATCAGGTTTGATGGTAATTTATGATAAACATTCCGGCTTTTCCGGGATTTCGAATTTGAACAATAAAAAGATCCCAAAAAAGAGGTTCAATGTCTATTTTTTAAATGGAAAAAAGTGGCCACCTTGTCAAAGGACACATACATATTAAAGCATTGAATATGGATCAAGGATTACCTAATAAAAGAAGTTCCTGTATATGCTTCTCAGCCTTAGATTCTTGCTCTATTCGCCTATCTATTTCTGCAGTATGAAAAAAACATCAAGCTAACATACATAAATATTGATGACAAAAAAAATCTCCACACAAAAAAAGAGAAATAAACAAATCATAGTTAACCTGCGCATTTTCTTCAACTTCAGCTTGATTATAGTCCTTTCCGTCTCTCGCATAGTAAACCCATATTTTGTTCCAAAACAGATAGTAAACAGAGGTGCAAAAATATCAAAATCCCCAAGGCATGTAGCTTCTAAAGAACTCCAAGCTCAATCTTTTTTTTATACCAAATTTGTGCTTTTTTCTGTGATTTTAGAACCCCATTAAAACATTTGGGCAAAATGCACCAAATACTTCACGTATCAGCTCAAAAAATGTAGTTTTTCACAATTACTCAAAGTCGGGATCCTAACATAAGGGATTTGGGAAGATTGAAGATCTTCACTTTTGCTTGGAGTCAGGATCCTAGTATTTAAATGGAATGAAAAAGATTTTGAGGGAAACAGAGCCAAAAAAAACAAGAATTCACATCGAGTAATTGCATATATAGGAGACTGTATTTGAGCAGGAGAAAAGATACAACAACATTCAAGGGAGTTTGAGGGGGGGGGGGGGGGGGGGGGGGGTGGTCTTAAACAACTACGGTCTTGACCGCATCCCCCCCCCCCCCCCCCCCCGCAACAACCAAAACTTCCCCAGTTATGTAAGAGGCATCATCAGAAGCCAAAAATGCAGCAGCCGCACCCATATCTCCCGGGGTCCCAAGCCTCCTCCTCCTCCGTCACCTCCTCCAACATCTCCTTGCCCACCAGGCCACCACCACCTTCACCTCCACCACCACCGTCTCCGTCACCACCGGCTTGTCCTCCACCTCCTTCTCTTCCTCCTCCGTCTAGCTGTGATTGTCCACCATCAACTTCTGGTCCCGTTTACCCCTCTCCGCCGCCGATAAATTCCAATCTGTATCCCAACCAAGCTCTGCCGGTGGTTGCGGAAGTGGTTGCGAGAGATGAGGAGATAAGAAATTAGAACGAAATTGAAGCGACTTGGTAATGCCTTTGGAAATAAAAAATAAATTAGACCGTCCTTATAACCGAATAAGTTTTTTGAGTATCCTAAATTATCATTAAGTCTCTAACGACGGCATTATAACTAATATCCACTATAAATAAGTGGATATTAGTTATAAGGCCGTCGTTAGAGACTTAATGATCATTTAGGACACTCAAAAAACTTATTCGGTTATAAGGACATTCTAATTTCTTTTTCGGAAATGATAAATCTACAGACTCTTAGCTACATAAAATCTCCCTCCCGTTAGCGATGAAGAGCTACAAATCTATGGCGAGAACCTTATCCTCTACAAATCTATGACAGTCCGTCGAATTTAGAGAGAGATTGCTCTCAATGGTGATTTTGGGCGACTAGGTCTCCTCCGCCATTTTTCGACTTTCTCAATACCTTCATCTCAATCATTCTTTCTCATAGATATCTTCTTCCTCGCTGAATCATTGCCATCTTCTTCGTCCTTTTTGGTCCCAAATGGGACAAAAATCAAAGAAAAAAACGGGAGCGAGTTCATCCTCAAAATTGAAGAAATTGGATGAATTAGCTCCAATTGTTGCTCTCCACGATGATGCAAATGAAGGTGTTTCTACTAGCTCAATTGCTTGTGAATTCCACCGGAGAAGCCATGGCCGAGAGAAAATGGAGCTTTGGCTACGAGGTACGGTAATGGGTGTTACGACGAGCAAGGTTCGACGCTTGCTTGCTTACGGAAATTTGAAGGAAATGGAGAAGGGTAAGTCCGTCCTAGAACTATATGTGGATATTTCTAAGACTATGGAGGTCCCTGCATCAACAATGGAAGCCCCGGTGACTATAAAACCCATTTTGACTAACAGGAAGGTGCTAATTGATGCCCAGATTTCGAAAATAGCTTCTAAGTCTTGTTTCAACAATAGAACAAGCATCGTACACCCAAAATCACCATTGAGAGCAATCTCTCTTATTTATTTATGATTTTGCGTGTACGATGCTTGTTCTATTGTTGATCAACAATAGTTTACCGAAATTCCGCTTTGTAGTATTTTCTTTATTGAGATAATCGGGACTTGGTAGATGCCTTTGAAATTTGGTGTCTTACGGTTGTTGTTATTGAATTTGAAAAAAGCTGTCGGATCGGTGTTTCTTGTTATTTTAATTCTTTAAAATACGTAAGTTGTAAACCCTGACAATTATTTTTGTTGTACTCGAGTAAAATTTGACCCCTCAATTTCCGGCAAAAGATAATTACTTGTCATGATTTTTTATAGTCCTATTGAAGAACTTGTTTAAATTTACGTTTTTGTGTACATTGAGGTGATATTGCTTCTTGATTGTTCTTTCTTCTTCTTTTTTGGTAGTAGAGCGTGTTTGCCACTTCTTTTGTCGAAACATGGCTCTTTATCAAGGTTCCATAAATGGACGAGACTTAAAGATTTACGAAAACACGGATGAATTAAGTGTAGATTTAACAGAATACATTGCAGAATTATCTGAGGCGTTCATGAAAGATAGAGGGGCTTTTTCCATTGCGTTATCCGGTGGCTTTTTCTCACATTATCTATGCTATTCTTGCGATGTCAAGTATCATTTAATTGCGGATGTATATAGTTATTCTTGATTGCTTGAAACGAGAAATGGTCAAGTCGTGTAGTGTTTTCTTGTGAACTTCAATATTTTTCTTTGAATTATACTTCACTTTAGAGATATGCATTACTAATTGTTTCTACTTTTGACTCATCCATGAAGAATTATTTCTCAAATTGGGGAGATTCTGGAGAAGTGGATTTGAAATATGAGTTGGAGCATCTAATTATCTTGTTGCAAGTAGATGTCTTTTGATTTACATGCTACTTGATGGAGTGACATTGATGAGCGATGCGGGGACATTGCGACTTATGCGGTGACATTGATGTACGATGCGGTGACATTGATGACTTATGCGGTGACATTGATGTACGAGAGCGGTGACATTGATCACTTATGCAGTGACATTGATGTCTGAAGCAGTGACACAATAACATGTCTAGGAGAAACATTCAGAGCATTCATAGATTGTGTTTTACTAATTAGTTGACAGTGTATTTGGGTGCTTATAATAGATGATATAGTCCCTTTTGCTTTCGCAGCACAAGTACGATCTAGGAGGCTTTTTATTACCTTCTTATGGGTTTCACTCACCATGGTGGCTTACAATTAAGTCTTTTTTGGGTTTCTGGTGCTGCTTATAATAGATGTGGATACTCATAGTTTGGGGTTGTTTTTCTTTTCTCTTATGGTTGTCTTTGTCCTGTTTCTTGGGTTGCGGGTTGATATAAGTGCTTTATGGCATTTGGCTAGCGTGGTTTCTATATTGGAGCCGGTTTATGAGCTTGCAACTATGAAAAAGAGCTATCAATTGTTAAAGAGCGAGGACCATGATAGCTTTCGACCTTGTTTTTGTGTATATGGCTATTTGTGGGTGATCACACTATATTCTCATCGGTTGTGGTTAATGGTGGGGATAATCATGGTGTGCTTACAACAATTATGGTTGGTGGATTTTTGGTTGGGTTGCTGGTGATAGTTAATCTGGATGGCCTATTAGTGTAGAGCGTGTTTTACTATGTGTGCAAGAGTTACCATCATCAAGAGATTGACAAGAGTGCCCTATATGATCATCTTGGTGGTCTGGGCTTATGCGGTGACATTGCGATTATGCGGTGACATTGATGACTTATGCGGTGACATTGATGTCGATGCGGTGACATTGATGACTTATGCGGTGACATTGATGTCGGATGCGGTGACATTGATGTACGATGCAATGACATTGATGACTTATACAATGAGATGTCAGCGATCAAGGTTGTCAATGGATCGCGGTGGTCAATACATCATTGTATTCAATGAATCGCGGCGGTCATTGCATCGGGGTGGTTAATGGATCCCGATGGTCAATACATCGGGGTAGATGGTCAATGTATGATGGTGATGAATACGCCACGTAGATTTTTATGAAGAAAAAATTGATTTATGAAATTTATTCGGAAAAATATCAAATTTGATTTTAGAATAAAGAAGACGAAAAATATGAATTTTAGTGAAAAAATTATGATGATCCGAGTTTTAGATCAAAATATATGACGTTTATAAATATGATGAATTTAAAAATAAAAATAAAATAAAAACCTGCTGTCGTTCCTTTTTTTTCCTTTTTTCTTTTTTTTCTTATGCAGTGACATTGCTGATTATGCAGTGACATTGATGACTTATGCAGTGACATTGATGTACGATGCGGTGGACATTGTTGACTTATGCGGTGACATTGGTGTCGGATGCGGTGACATTAATGATGACTTATACAATGAGATGCCAGCGATCAAAGTTGTCAATGGATCGCGGCGGTCAATACATCATGGTATTCAATGAATCGTGGCGGCCATTGCATCGGGATGGTTAATGGATGTCGGTTGTCAATGTATGACGGTGATCAATACGCCACGTCGATTTTTATGAAGAAAAAAATTGATTTTTGAAATGTATTCGGAAAAATATAAAATTTGATTTTAGAATAAAGAAGACGAAAAAATATGAATTTTAGTGAAAAAATTATGATGATCCGAGTTTTAGATCAAAATATATGACGTTTAGAATATGGTGAATTAAAAATAAAAAAAAAAAAAAAAAAAAACTGCTTTGAACGTGTGGTGCTTTTTTTTTTTTTTTTTCCTTTGAGAAAGCTTTTTTTTTTTTCCATTTCTTCCTTTTGTTTTTTCCTTCTTTCTCTTTATCCACTTGAAATTAGAATGTCCTTATAACTAAATAAGTTTCCTTTTAAAATTAGAATGTCCTTATAACTAAATAAGATTTCGGAGTGTCCTATTACCCCTAATAAGTTGAAAATCAGTCCTTTTAAATAATTAGCCCTATAAATAATGATACGAACATATCTGTTGTGTCATATAGGTGGTACAAAAATAATTTACATCTGTATATATGATGAATTTACATCATTATTAATATACACCCATCATAATCAATCAACTATATAAATTAGTGTTATATTACTCATTGTAAAACAAGAATTGTGCATGTCATTAACCAATATTATACTTCGTTGAATATCACATGTAACCCAATCTTTGGAGTCGGCGAGACTTTCGGGGGATGAAGCGTGTTATTGGGGACATAACATCACATCACTTTTACACCATACCACCTTTTCGCACTTAATATTTTAATAATTAACTAAACACCCACTACTATACACTTTTTAATTTGATGCTCTTCGCTAAGACGAACAGAATCTTCGATTCTATTTGTGTGTCACACCTTTCATTATTGTCCATTAAAGGGCAATCTATAGTTTACTAATACTATTCTTTTCCCCTATTAAAAAAAAAAGTGGGAGGAGGGAATTTTCCTACAATAAAAAGACTTTGGAAAATGATTTGAATTCAATCATGGGTATCGTTTAATAAATAAGAGTCGGCCGTTGTATGTAGGAGCATTCTCTATGAAATAATATTGGTAAACATCCTATCATTATGCATGTTGGTATTGTTTAATACTGCTACTTAAATATGTAAATAATTTAAGTTTGGTTTATGCTTTTCCTCAAATAATTCGATAAAATTCAAGCTTGAAAAGGCTCGACTCGATTACTAAACGAGTGACGAGAGTCAAATATATATATATTTTTATTTTTTATTTTTTTGCATTTCTGATATGTTTTTGTCCCTGTTTTTTATTCATTTAATGCTCTTTTGGGGTAATTTGATTCATTTACATGTTTTATTCATTATTTTTTGCACACTACTAGGTCAATGACAATTAGTCCGGAAAATGTCATCATTTTTGGTAAAGTATTGCATATTTCACGACCTACTTTATCTTGCGAGAGTTATCCGCGGTATTGTTGTAACGCCCCCAAGACCCTGGGCCTGGTAGCGCTAAATGAGTTATAAATGGTCCGGTGAACTGCTTAGACCGCCGTCCTCGTTTTGTCTAAAAGGGCTAACCCAAGTTGACAAGACATTTATGTCTCACGCTTATATGGGGGTGAGCAGGACATTCCTTTACAGATGTGAGACTTTACATTCTCCCCCCATTATAAGGGACTGTCGTCCTCGCCAGGACGGCCAAGACTTGTCCCAGTGGATTTGTCCCAGTTCGTCCCTACCATAGGATTCTAGAGGTGGCCCTCACCGCCTCTCATGGTGTGGCACTTAGTTCCGTATGATAGTCGGCTCTGAATATCATTCTGTAATGCCCCTCAGACCCCGGGTCTGGTAGCGCTAAATGAGTCATAAATGGTCCGGTCAACTGCTTAGACCGTTGTCCTCGCTTTGTCTAAAAAGGCTAACCCGAGTTGACAAGAACTTTATGTCTCACACTTATATGGGCATGAAAAGGTAAGATTGAACTTGACTCGGCTCGTAAGTTCGATTATTTTTCTTAGAATTCATTTAATTTTTAATAAAATATAACAAGATTGATCTCGACTCGTCTAATACTCGCCGTGAATAATACTTTTTCAATTATAAGAAACAATATTATATAATAAACTTAATAAATATAACTATTTAAATAATTATTTAATGAAGATCTATTAGCTCGCAAGGTATTCGATTATTATATTTTAAAACTCGAGATCGGCTCGGTTAATTATTCGAGTAGCTCGACTCGAGCTCGAACTCAAAAAATTTGAATCGAGTCAAAATCTCATGCGAGTCGAGTACGAGTAACTCACAAGTAGCCTGACTCACATACAACCCTAATTCAAATGTCACTGCATCGTCAAATGTCACTTCATCTTCACATGTCATTGCATCGTAGTGTCATTGCATCACGTCGATTTTATGTAGAAAATTTTGATTTTCAGAAATAATGTATGAGCAAAAATCAAAGGTCATTGCATAAATCGTTGCAAATGTTCTCGTCACTTTATTGCGGTGGTCAATGCATGACAATTGCCACTGCATCCCGGTGGTCACTGCATCACGGTGATCACTGCAATCCGGTGGTCACTGCATCTACACATGTCACTGCATCGTCAAATTATCATTGCATCAGCATATATCACTTCATCTTCACATGTCACTGCATTGCAGTGTCACTTCATCTATTGATTTTTATGAAGAAAATTTCGATTTTTAGAAATTCAGTTAGGAAAATATCAAATGAAATATTAGAACAAAGTGGATGAAAAAAATATGAATTTTGGTAAAAGAATTATGAAAATTGGATGTGTAGTTAAAAAGTTCGGTTATTTGTTTATAAGGACCAGTTTGAGACTTGTTTAGGCATTCGGGACACCAAAAAATATCATTGCAGTGTCACTGCATCTTCATATGTCACTTTATCTTTAGATGCCACTGCATCGCATCGATTTTTATGAAGAAAATTACAATTTTCAGAAATTTAGTCTAAAAAATATCACTGCATTTTTAAATGTCATTACGTCATCATATGTCATTGCATCATTAAATGTCACTTCATCTTCATATGTCACCAGAACTCAATGTCACTGTATCTTCACATGTCACTTCATTTTTAGATGTCACTGCAACAAGACAAAGAGGACAAAAAATATGAATTATGGTGAAAGAATTACGTTGATTGGAGTTTTATATCAAAGATATAACCATTTTTTTTTCTTTTTTTCTACCTATTTTTTCACATGTCACTGCATCCCGTTGATTTTTATAAAGAAAATTTTGATTTTCAGTTATTAAGTCGAATGGGTGAGCAGACTTAATGGCCTGGGGATGAGCGGGCCGGCCCCTTACCTTTTCTTGGGCTCGCATGGGCCTGCGGTCCCATAATGGTGGTGTTCACTGCATCACGGAGGTCACTGCATCACGATGGTCATTACATTGTGATGGTCACTGCATCGCGGTGGTCAATGCATCGGGGTGGTCACTGCATCAGGTGGTCACTATATCGTGATGGTCACTGCATCCCGATGGTCAATGCATCGCGGTGGTCACTGCATCGGGGTGGTGAATGCATCATGATGGTCACTGCATCGGGGTGGTCACTGCATCGCGATGGTCACTAAATCGCGGTGGTCAATACATCGGGGATGGTCACTACATCAGGGTGGTGATTGCATCGGGGTGGTGACTCCATCGGGGTGGTCACTGCATCGCGGTGGTCAATGCACCGCTGTGGTCAATGCATCGCGGTGGTCACTGCTTCTGTGTGGTCATTGCATCGAGGTGGTCACTGCATCGTGGAGCTCAATGCATTGTGGTGGTAACTGCATCGCGGTGGTCACTACATCGTGGTTTCTCACTACATCACCGGTGGTCATTGCATCGGGGTGGTGCATGCATCGTGGTGGTCAATGCATTGGGGGTGGTCACTGCATTACGGCGGTCAATGCATCGAGGTGGTCACTGCATTACGGTGTTCATTACATCGCGGCGGTCAATGCATTGTGGTAGTCACTGCATCGCGGTAGTCAATGCATTACGGTGGTCACCGCATCGCGGTGGTCATTGCATTGTGGTGGTCTATGAATCAAGGTGGTCACTGCATTGAGGTGGTCTATGAATCGCGGTGGTCAATGCATTAGGGGGTGGTCACTGCATCGCGGTGTCACTTCAATGCGGTGTCTCTACATCGCGGTGCCACTTAATCGCGTCGATTTTTATTAGGAAAATTTTGATTTTTCAGAAATCAAGTCAAAAAATATCAAATGATATATCAGAATAAAAAAGATTAAAAAATATAAATTATGGTGAAAAAATTACGATGATCGGAGTTTTATATCAGAAGATATTACCGTTTGAAATATTGATTAAAAGATATTTTTCTTTTGGTTATATGTCAAATTTTCAGCACTCCCTGAAAAAAAAAAAAAGAAAAACAAACAAATTGTTTTTTTTTTAATAACAGCGCTGCTTTTTTTTTTATATATATTAATTGAGGGTAGATTGGTTCATTTACTAATTTTATGTCCTTATAACAAATTAAAGCTTAAATGTGTCATATTTACCTAATTAAATCTAATATGTGTGCTTTTGGATCATTATAAAAAAAAAATCGTACGGATCAACTTTGGGCCCATATTTCATAGGCCGGCCCCGTTATTATACCTCAGGCAGTGGCTAAAATTCGAATGTGAGTAATGTTTTTTATTTTTATTTTTTTATTTTGAGGAAGTGAATAATGTGTTTTAACTCCTTGATTTAACCACTCAAAGGAAAAAAAAAAAAACTCCTTGATTTAGTAAGATTCTTGACCTAATAAATATATATGGATTAGGTTTAAAGATGATAGCATAAAACTTTAAGCATATTAATCCAAGAAAATAAAAATAAAATAAAAAGTAGCTTTTCCTGTAATAGATGGCATCATTTTTCTTCCATCATTTCAACTTTAAGGACACTTTTGACATTTTCATGAAACTTTCAAATGTAAAAGTGGCTGCCATGTTTCTTTCTAACTAAGCTTTTGGCGGTCTGTTTGTTGTCCGTATCTATGGAATTCCATTAGTTGTATGATAGGCCGGTGGTTCCACTCTCGGCTGAGTTTAGTTTTTAATTATGCCCAATCATTATTTCTCTTTGAGCCTTAAAATTTAAGTTTTAAGTGTTGTTTAAATCAAAATATTTTCAGTATTTATTTAGGGGGAATTGCCCTGATAGTCCATTTTTTTTACTTTT
This sequence comes from Gentiana straminea, assembly GCA_036785695.1. Taxonomy (NCBI): domain Eukaryota; kingdom Viridiplantae; phylum Streptophyta; class Magnoliopsida; order Gentianales; family Gentianaceae; genus Gentiana; species Gentiana straminea. The sequence continues at coordinate 25,518,395 of JAVUPR010000349.1, forward strand.
ACTTGCTAATATAGTCTTTGACCAAATGAGTATTAAAAAAAGAAGGGAAAAATCCGAAATTAGTGATATACCCATTTTGCCCTTCATACAATTATCCCAAATCTTCACTCCTTCCCCAAATTCAAATTTTGAATATAATTCAAACTCTCACTTATCTTTATTCTTCTTTTCCCTTCCTTCTCCAAATCCCATCTCTTATCTTTCTTCTCCTTCCTTTTTTTCTTCTTCTTCTTCCTTTCTTCTTCCTTCTTCTTCTTTCTCCATTAACTCGTTATTCTGTTCATAAATCACACGAGTTCGATTTCATGTAACTCGTTTGAATGGGTGTTCGAATAGGTCTTCCGGTGAGCTCGTCTGAATGGTGTTTGAATGAGTGTTCGAATGGGTGTTCCGGCGAGCTCGTTTGAATGGGTGCTTGAATGGGTGTTCGAATGGGTGTTCCGGCGAGCTCGTTTGAATGGGTGTTCGAATGGGCGTTCCGGCGAGATTCCGATTGGGTGATTTGGGTTCGAATGGGTGTGATTTGAGTTCGAATATGTGCGGTTTTTGGTTCGAATGGGTGTGATTTGGGTTTGAATGGGTGATTTGGGTTCGAATGTGTGTGATTTGGGTGTGAATGAGTGTGATTCGGGTGTGAATGGGTGTTCGGGCGGGATTCCGGCTTGGTTCCGGCGATGGATTTTGGGAGTTGAAGAAGATGGGTGAGGAGACTATCTAAGCAACATTTACAGTGGTATTTTGGGCAAGTAAGGAGAAAAAATATGGAAAAGATTGTTTTCCCCATAAAATAATTTGAGCAACAATTTTGGTCAACAAGACTAAATAGCCGCCGGCCCCATTATTTAGATGTATCATTCTTTTGATCTAAGATGATTCTGTGTTTCCGGTGGATGATACTATATCCACTCACCTTCAAGTTTTAAAGAAGTGTCGTCCCCGCTAGAGTCTATTTTTGGATCCGTTAAAACCTACGAGAGGACTTTAGCAGTGGCATACACGTCTATTATAGTGTGACATTTAGTTTTATATTGTATTATTGTGTTGATACCATATCTTATACACCAGAAGTTGGGTTTAACAACGTTTCTTCTGCTATAATAAATATGATATCTGCTTTGATGCATCGTACACGTTAGGCTCAATCATAATGGTTAACCATAGACTTAGAAACATAGTTTACCAGTCAAGATTTAACTATGATGTTGCACTGACGCCAAGTAGAGTAATTCGGATGTGTGGGAAGCAAGGGCTCGATGGTGCCATCAATTAATCCAAGCTTGTTCTTGGAAGACAAAGCTGCCAACAAAGATTCTCTCCAACTATGATAGTTGTGCTCATCAAGGGGAGGTTGCACCAAGATCAGCGTAGGATTTTCAATGGAATGCAGAGTTAAATCTGCTAAAACAACTTCAAGCATTTGATTAACCACAGCCATAGACTTTGAACAAAGGAAGGACAAAAAATCAACAGGATTGAAGAAGAAGAAGAAGATGGCGTGATTAACACTCTGATACCATGATAAATTTCTTCTTATTTCATGAAAAAAACATAAAGCAATCAAGAATGCAAAGAGCAGAAAACAAGAACAAGTGTTCTTGTGTAGAATATACTGTATACAGAGTAATCAAAGATCTAATTCTTTCGAATTAAGTTAACAATGCATATAGAAGTGTTTATATACTTCTAAGGAAGTGAGGGAATCAGTTAATTAACTGAATTAACTAACTAATTGAGTTAATTGAGTTAACTGACTCTTAACTAACTTTGGAGTAAAATGTTCGATGAAATGCTTCAAAGAGTATTCTGATTTTTTTTCATGCATCTTTGTGTGTACAACTTTCTATGAACATCTTCAACACCCCCTCTCTAGATGGACACATAGGCATGTAGATATTGGTGATGGGACAGTGTGATAGCATGTCATAAAACTTGGTCTTGTCCAAGGGTTATGTGAATCAATCTGCCAACTAAAGATGTGTGGATATAGGCAAGAGTTTTAGTAGTACAGACTGATATCTATCTCTTATAACATGGCAATTTATCTCTATATGCTTGGTTCTCTTATGAAACACAAGGTTTTCAACAATATATAGGTCACTTTTGCTATCACAAAACAATGGTATATGTTTCTGCTATTTAATGTTGAATTCCTCCAGCAAATAAAATAACCACTGCAGTTCACATGAGGCCATGTGATGTGATCCGTGATTGAATCAGATCCGAAATTGCCGAAGGACCGACTGAAGGCACCAATAAAACGAACACCGCGACCCTTAGCTAACTCGTAACTAAGAACCTTGGTATGACCTCAACCCTTCGATAACCCGTATCTAAGAACCTTGGTATACGAACGCCACAAGGTCTACTCAGAACCTTGATAAGTTCCGTTTGGAATCCACCAAACACCAACGTGAGAAAACTCACCAAAACTTAAAAGCTTCAAATATAATATATCATCAAAATTTTGTCTAATGATTACAATGACTCTTAATGCCTTTATATAGGCTACAGACTCCAAGACTAATTGCTAATTTAGCAATGTGGGACAAAATAACTATATATAAAAATAATAACAAAAATAAAAACTATCTAACCAATGTGGGATAACTAAAGATTACTTAAAATAAATAAAAGTCTCCAAATAAATTTAATACGTGGCTTTTTCATCGGGAATCACATCATTCCCTCCCGGCTTCGAAAGGATTCGACCTCGAATCAAAAGGATGTCATAAAACGCAGCAACAAGGACAAAATAGGCCGAACCAACAATGAACACCAATGACATGCCCGGATCAAATACAAGGCGGACATACCACTTCAAATCAACGGCGCGGTTTGATGTTGAACCAAACGTCGAAAATGCAACATCAAAGAAGTCATCTCGCATGCTAAAAACTTTGAGGAATCCCGGCAAAGTAGCAATATAACCAGGAGGGAATGATGTGATCGAAGATGAGACGTTTTGGCTTGGAGTCCACTTACGTTATCAATTATCCCACATTGTTTCCGTGGATGATTTTATTAGAATTTATTAGTATTTATTTCTTTTATTTTTATTTTTATTTCTGTTAAATAAGTTTGTCCCACATTGATTTGGGAGTAGTTTATTTGTTTTATTCTAGCCTATAAAAAGGCTTTAGTTGTAATCTTTTTTAAGAGACAAATTTTGATATAGTATATTTGAAGCTTTTAAGCTTGGTGAGTTTTCTCACGTTGGTTTTGGTGGATTCCAAACCGTTGTTTGGTGGATTTCAAACGGGACTTATCGAGGTTGTGAGCGAACCTTGTGGGTGTCCATTATACCAAGGTTTTTGGCTACTTGTTAGCCAAGGGTCGCGGTGCTCATCTTATTGGTGCCTTCAGTCAAATCCTCGGGTTTTCAGATCTGATTCGGCTACCGGATCACATCACCATGGCCATAGCCCAATATTCTACTTTAGATGAGCTTCTTGAAGATGTAGTCTCTTCATTAATCTTTAGCTGATCAAGGAATTCCCTAGAAACACAGAAAAACTTGTTACGGATCTTCTAGTGTCTTCACATCCCGCACAATCTGAATCTACATAAGCTTTTAGTTCCATGGATCCTTCTGCTGGGAAGAGAATTCCTTGTCCAAATGAGTTCTTCATGTATGTTAGTAATCTATGGGCAGCTTTGAGTTGTAACTCAGTTGGGGATTCAAGAAATTGGTTTAACTGTTGAGTGGCTAGGGTAATGTCTGATCTGGTGATACCCGGATACAGTAGTTTACCGTAGAATAAGAGTCCTCTGTGGTAGTTGATGGTCTCTAGAGGATAAGAGTCCTCTGTGTGTAACTTTACCGTAGAATCCATAGTAGATTTTGCAGGTTTACAATCAGAGTAACCATACTCTTTTAGCAGTTCTAAATAGTACTTCCTCTGTAATAGTACAATATTTTTCTTTGTTCTTGCAACCCCTAATCCTAGGAATATTTCATCTCTACAAGATCCTTGATTCCAAACTTCTTGTCCAAAAAATCTTTTAAGTCTTTTATCTGTTTGATGTCTGGGCTGGCACCAGAACATCATCTATATAGACAAAAGCTGTAATAAAATGCTCGTATGTCCCTTTTATAAACATGCTATAATATTTCTTTGATTATCTAAACCCCCTCTCAAGCGAGGCTTGCGTTAGTTTGATATTCCATAGCATGCTAGCCTATTTTAGTTCATATAGATATTTCTTTAGTTTGCATATTATGCCAGATTTTGACTGATATCCTTGAGGAACTGACATGTAGACTTCTTCATCTAGTTTATCATTGAGAAAAGCATTGTTTACATAAAGTTGATGTAGATTCCAACCTTTTGCTGTTGAGATTGCTAATAAGGTTCTGACAATAGTTGATTTTCCTAGAGGAGAAATGGTGTCTAGGTAGTCTAGACCTAGTTGTTGAGTGTAGCCCTTGGCTACAAGTCTTGCTTTGAATCTCTCTATTGTGCCATCCGCATGCCTCTTGATCCTATAAACCCATTTGCAAACTATGAGAGTTTTGCTTTTGGGTAGAGGTACTACTTCCCATGTACCTGTCTTATGTAGGGAATTTAGCCCTGCCAGCATTGCCTTCCTCCATTCTTCATACTGTATATCCCCATTGTAAGATTTTGGCTCATTAATAATCTAGGAACTTATGACATAATTCTTGCAAGATTATGACAAATCAGTTAAAGAATCTATTTTATTGAGGTCATAAGGAGAATTTTGAAGTTTGTGTTGCCATAAATGCATTCACTTAAATAAGATGAAGTGACCTTATTTCTTGTGGATCTCTTAGTCTCAATGGGTGTATCTACTATATGAGCATTAGCTAGCTCATTACTATCATGTGAAGTAGTTTATGACTCTTTTGTAGAAGATTCTACAGCTGGTGAATTAGAATGAACTTCATCATTATGTGAAGTATAAGTCTGAGAGAGAATATCAACACCAGCAGGTTCATCAAATAAGAAGGGCAAAGTCAAAGAATCTAGGGAATCATGACCCGCCCTATCATTATCCTTAAGGGAAAATGCATTTCATTAAATTTAACATCTCTGCTAATGAAGACCTGTCTATTTTGTAGATTCAACAAACAATATCCCTTCATATTAGGGGCATTACCTAAATAAACTGATTTTATGCCTCTTTCTACAAATTTATCACCATCAGTAGCAAGATTAGAAGAAAATGACAAACAACCAAAGACTCAAAATGTCATAAAAAGTTTTAGATCCAAAAAGCACCTCATGAGGAGTCTTATTCCTAGTGAGAGGTGAGGGAGTAACATTTATTATGTTTACAACATGCAAATTACATTAAGTCCAGTAAATAACATGTTACGCAGACTGAAATTTTAAACTTCAAGCAACATTCAGTATATGTTGGTGTTTTCTTTCCACCACACCATTCTACCATGGTGTTTTAACCACAGATCTTTGATGTATAATACCATTTTCAGCCTTAAAATCCAGGCAAAAAAAATTCAGACCATTGCCACTTCTAAGAACTTTAATTTTCTTATTGAATTGAGTTTCAACCATATTACAAAACATATGAATAATAGGTATAACATCACTCTTAGCTTTCAATAACTAAACCTAAAAAAACCAACTAAAGTCATCGACAATAGTAAGGAAAAATCTATGAGCAAGGGCTCCTACAACTCTATAAGGACACAATATATCCATATGAACTATATCAAACAAACCTTTTGTTATTGAAGTTCTCAAAGGGAAAGGAAAAAGATTTTGTTTAGCTAGAGGAAAATTTCATAGATTGAATATTTAGGAACCAAAATGTCTCTATTCTGAGTGTGGAAAACTTACAGTCTTTGATTATAAGCATGGCCTAATCTGTAATGTCAAAGCATATCAGAACCGTCTGCTTTTGAAGTGGCAACAACATCAGTTACGACAAAGGAGTATCAAGACTTATCACCTTGAAGAAAATACAAGCCATTGATTAGATTAGCTGTACCAATCTTCTGCAAGCTCACTATGTCCTGTATAACACAACAATTCATATAAAACTTCACAGTAAAAGCCCAAGATTTAATGATCTTGCTAATTGAAAGGATATTAAAATTCAAATCGGGCACACGCTGGACATTATCCAACACTGGATCTTTGTTAATTCTAACTTGTCCCTTGTGAGAGATCATAGCATCTTTACCATTAGGCAAACTTGCTGATAAACTAGAGACTGGCTTACTAGCATAGAAAAAGTATGAGTTAAAGACTATATGATATGAAACTCCAGAGTCTACAATCCAATCATATAACCTGAACTCTTAAGAATACCTGCACTATCATTTGCAAAATTGGAAGTAAGGACAAATGAATTAACATTTGCATTGCCAAGTTCTGCTCCCCCTCGTAACACATTAAGAATGTGCTTTTATTTCTCTTGAGAGTATACTTTGGCCTCCTCTTGAAAATCTTGATCCCAAGACTCATCAACAACATTATTAGTAGAAGAATTGAACCCTGGCTTCCTCTGCCTTTACCTCTAAAATTTGGTGGATAATTATGCTTTTTATAGCATCTGTCAACTATATGACCTAGCATCCCACAATAAGTGCATTGAGGCTTCTTGCTCCCATTACTAAAATTCTTTCTAAAATTTGGATTTTGTCCTTGTACAGCCATGCTAGACTTATCAGTAGAAGATCCTTGATCTGCAAGGCCAAAGACAACAGCATATTCTACCAATTTTCCATTGTTGTTACCATAGTGCTGCTGCTTCTCTTGCTTAATAGCTATAGAAAACACCCATTTAATAATAGGTAAAGGGTCTAACATCAAGGCTTGGGACTGAATGGCAGAAAAACTCTCATTTAACTCTTTCAAAAACCTAATCACATACTGCCTTTCATTATACTGTTTAAACCAAATCTTGCCACAATCACAATTAAGAGGAGGGGTTAAAACAAGCAACTGATCCTTGCTTTGTGCAATAGACTTAGAGTTTACCAGCAGATATTTAACCATGATGTTACACTGACACCAAGCAGAGTAATTCGGATGTGTGGGAAGCAAGGGCTCGATTGTGCCATCAATTAATCCAAGCTTGTTCATGGAAGACAAAGTTGTCAACATAGATTCTCTCCAGCTATGATAATTGTGCTCATGAAGGGGAGGTTGCACCAAGATAAGCGCAATATTTTCATTAGGATGCAGAGTTAAATTTGCTAAAGCAACTTCAAGATTTTGATTTACCGCAACCATAGAAGATAAACAAAGGACAAACAAGAAATCAACGGGAAAAAAGAAGAAGAAGAAAATGAAGAGATTAACGCTATGATGATACCATGATGATTTTCTTCTTATTTCATGAAAACAAACATAAAGAAATCAAGAATGCAAAGAGCATAATTCAAGAACAAGTGTTCTTGTGCAGAATTGTTGGTCCTAGAGAAGGGTAAAACTATAGTCAGAGGGGGGGAGGGGGTGAATGACTATAGTAGAGCTTCAAAACTTTTCTTATATTTAAAAGCTTTTGGGCAGCGGATAAGTCCTTTCTTTAAATGTTGGTTCAAATTAGATTATTCAATCACAGATATAATAAAATAAAGTACTGTAAGGTAAATTGCTGAAAGTAAATAGACACAAAGGTTTATAGTGGTTCAGGGTGGTGTAATCCCTTAATCCACTCTTCTCTACGATGATTGGAGGAATTCACTAATTTTTTCACAGATACAATAGAACGATTGTCCTTGACTACAACAACTTCACAATCTACAAGACTATCACTCCCTGGCTTCAAAAGCTTTAGTGACACAGTCTCTATCACTGCCCTTTGAGAGCAAATCTTTCAGCAGCTATCACAAAGGTTGCAACTCATTCTCAGATTCCTCTGATTCAATTGCCTCAGTTGATGTGAATTGGATTCACAGACTTGTGATCAATCTCAGTGCTTGATGTGGAATTTTGAGCTCTGATTTCTGAGTTGATCTCTAGATGTTTCTTTCAAGTACAGATAGATGGCTTTTCAAATTGACAGGGTTTCTGCTTGTTTCTTATCAGATTCAATCGTTATTTTTCTTTTCTGTCAGTGCCTTCTATTTATAGCCTTGTTAATCCTTGATTTGAATTTCCGTCCGTTGGCTATTTAATGTGAAGAATAATCCTTGATTTAATTCTTGATTCCCCCTTAATTGTATTCTCCTTGATTTCAGTGATCGGATTTTTCTTCAAACGTCTATCAGAAAATCCATCCTTGATTCATCCTCAACTGATTGTGCATTTAATGCTTGATCTTCATCATTTGAAATCTGAGCGAGTAAAGCTTACTTGGCTGTTCCCTGAACAGTTAAGTGATCCTTCTGACTTTGCTGTTAGATCTTCATTCTCTACTTAATCTTTACTCAGCCGATAATCAGTTTACTCTACCGGTTTACTTGCTTTTTATTTTCTTTGATCTTTCAGATACTTCTTGTACTTCACTGATCCTTGATTCGGGTGAGATCAATGTTCACCATATTTGACAATGTACTTCATCATTTGAATTATAACTTAGACTTATCCAAGGTCATCACATACTTCATTGGTTATAAGTCAGACCATAATGTCTTCATGCTTCTCTGCTGGTACTTGGCTGGCTTCACTCTGCCGGGTAACTGTTTTACTTTGCCATCCTACCAACTAGTACAATACTTGTCTGACTCAACTTATACAACATGTTAGACTCTAAGTAAAGACTTATACAGAGAATTCTAACTAATTTCAGGCTTGCTATAATAGCTAGTATGGCCATCATCAAAACATAATAAAATGTTCCTAACAATTTCCCTCTTTTTGATGATGCCAAAACCCTCATAAGCCTGAACATAAGTATACAAAATTTTCATAATAATCAACAAAATATAACTCAAAATTTTTATTCATCAATTCAAGAGCAATAAGGAAAGTAAGTTCAAAACATATTCAGAGTGCGATAATTATATTTTACTTAATTCTGCTTTGTACCTCGTGAACTTAGTGGTCTGGACCTCCTCCATATCTTTCCAATCGATTTCTGGAAACTTCCACTTCCAATATGCCATAGCAGTGTACTCAAAGACTCAATGAAATATTCTCTTGCCAAAGAATTTGTAAAAATTAGGCATAGTCTCATTTGCCCTGGGTTATCCAAAGTATTTCTCAAGTCTATCCCTAGCTTCAGCAATGTGTGAGTCAACAAACTTGAGATTCTTGAATAGACCCCATTGTTCTTGTCGATTCATTCTCCCCATAGGGTTGAATAATTTTACCATGTAGTTGAAATATTCTTGTTGTTCACTGGGTAAATCTTTTGGTCCTTTTGCAGAGAGGGGTATGCTGTACTATGTCTGTTGGTTGAGTCGGATCCAATATTTTGCTTAAGAGATGCATGATGTCTCTTATCATTATTGTAAATTTTGGCCATATTAGTTCTCATATTCTCATCCTGATATCTTAGCCAGTCTGCCCATGCTTCATCTTGTGCTTGATTTGGATATAGACCATCTTGGACTTTGAAGAACTCTCTTACATTATCTAGTACTTCAGCATCATATGCTTCCCTGTTTCTGTGAGTAGTAAATGTTCTTTTCTCACTAGCATATCTGGTGCTGCTGCTACCTCTGCTGGTGCTGAATCTGTGTTGGCTTGCTGATCCTTTTTGTTGACTAGATCCAGTTCTTTGCTGTCTTCCTGATCTATCTCTATCATCATCTCTTCTCTGGAAGGGATGAGGGAATCCAATGCAGGTTTCATTTAGGGCTTTTTCCTTCTCATATATAGCCTTTCTCAGTTGTTCTTCAGCTTGATTTCTAATTCTGATTTCTCTGTCCCTTGCTCTTAGCTGCTCCTCAGTAAAAGATGAGGGTCTAACTGTTGATCCTTCTTTAGGCTTATCACTTCTTTCCCCCTTTTTGGCAGCATCATCCCTTTGCTGTAGTAAGATACTGTTTGTAGCTTCAGCTGTACCAATCAGAGTGTCCAGTTTGGACTCAATGGATGTGAACCTTGAGTCATGGTCAGTCAGCCTCTGGGTTACATTTCAAAATCTGGTGCCAAAAGCAAGTGCCATGGACTCATTTTCTTGAGAAATATGCTGTCTAAGTCTTGCAAGATTGTTGGTGATATTGAGGTTTAACTGTTTTATCAGGTCACCTTGTCTTTGCACAACAATATTTTGTGCATCAATGTACTCAGCAACAGCCTGAAATCTTTTCTCTATGGAGTGGCTTTCATCTTTAAATTCTAGAGTCGTAGATCTGAGTTACATTGCTTGTTGTTCCAGTTCCTCAGCCAACAAGTCTGCTGCCTTTTCAAAGCTCTCATTTGATATGCCAGTAGTCAGTTGAGCAAATTTACGGCGGATATCAGCTGATTGTGGCTCAGTTTGCTGTCCCGTGTCTTGGAGGTGCCCAGTTGGAGGTACCTCAACTGATTCTTGGTGATGTGCTGTTGGTTGAGAAACATCTACACCAGCTTCTACTTCTTCAAGTACTTGGGTTGATGTTATTTCTGGAGTAACATGTTCTCTTGTTCCCCCTTGCTCAGTGCCGGCAATTGTCTTGACTGGAGTGCCAGCAGCTGAGCCAGTGTCTAACACTGTTGTTGGTTCGGCTGTAGTGTCAACTGAAAGTTGTGGAGAATGTGAAGGCTGTGGAGCTGGCGCAGTCATCTTTGTTGCATCCATAGTCTGATGATCATTTTGGGGTGCTGATGAAGGTGCCTGAGCTGGTGGGGTATTCTGTGCGGATCCTTGTGGCTGCTGGAATGAACTTAGGAGTATGTTGTCATCAATTGTATCAGCTGTTTGTTCAAGCTCCTTTTCTTGTCCATCATCACCATAAGGATTAGTGCCACTATCATCATTTTGATCATCACTATCATCATTGTCATGGTCATCTCCATCATCTTCCGAGTCACCACTGTCTTTGTTAGAGATTTGGGGCAGTTTAGCTTTTGCCGCATCAACCATGTCCCAGAGTGGGGATTCATCCAGTACACCAACCAGGGTTGTGATCCTAAGAAAATCAAAAAACCAAGCCTCCTCAGCAAGCATGTGTTCTGAGTCTTGAAGCTGAAGTCTTGAGTCACCTTCTTTCCATTCAAGGTATGCTGCAATTCGATCATCAATATCATTTGCAGACATCTGTGCTGATTCTTCTGGAGTTTCCTCATCATCTCCAGTGTCTTCTTCAACTTCCTCATTTTGAAGTTGTTCATCCTCACTTCCATTTTCTTCCTCCTATTGCTCTACCTCTTCTTCTAATTCCTCATCTTCTTCTTCTCAATTAACTTCCAAACTCCTCTTTGTCAGATTTCTTTGAACTTTTGACCAGATGTGTTTCTACTTGATTGCTTTCGCTTCCCTCCTTCTACTTTCTTGGTCTATTTAACATAGGTAAACATGACTTTGGATTCATGCAATTTATGGAGTTTGATTAGCGGTACATTCAGACATTGTATGAGGTAGTGGAGTTGAAGATCTCTTTTTCTTCTTCCCTTCGGCAACTCCTTTTTTCTCATCATTTACCTCACCTTGGATCTGTTCATTGAGTCTTTGAAAGAAGTAGTTTGCCCAATAAGACGCATTCGAACCTCTGTCATGGCATTGTTTGCTCCTAGCTTGCCTTCAATTATCTTACCGATTAGAGCACTGAACTCATTGAAGGGTTTCTTCAAAGAGGATCTGAGACAGTTAAGCTTCTTGGAACCTGGGTTTGCCGTTTTGGCAATTGTTACCCAGAAGTCATCCAAGTTTTGTGGTACCAAGATTGATTTTGTGTAACCTTTATTCGAGAGTTTGAGGTGTTTATGAATTAACTTTGCAGTAATGACCACTTCTGTTCCGTTGACAGATGCGACAATCTTGTCTTCATCCATTTGTCACATTTTTCAGCAAGGAGCCTAGAAATGAACTTTGCAGTTTTCTAGAAAGAGATAAGGTTTTCATAACAAACATCTTTGATGGGGGGGTTGAGGAAAGTCAGCAATCCCAGATTTTTGTATCCATCTGCCAAGCTTTTTGCGTCCTCGTCATTTCCATAGCTTTAAGTAGTGTTCTTCTTGAAGGAACGATCAAGTGGCAATCGATTTCTCATATTGTTTGCCAGTTTGAGTGGTTGAAGAGGATGAAGCCATTGCTTTGAAAAAGTTTGAGACTTTGGAAAAGTTTCGATTTTTCAGAGAGGAAAAAATAGGGTTTATGTTTGCAAAGGAGCGTAAAGATTTCTGAAAAATCTCTAAGTATGGTTTTTATTGGATGATTTGAGTAGTGTGAATGTGGTTGAATATGGAAGGATTTTGTGACGTAATGGCGTGATTTTATGCATATAAATCACGGTGTTTGAGTGTAGTGGGGGAGTGGATTGAGGTAAGTAATGATAAATCCCTGGAATCGAGGTGTTTTAATTCAAAAATTAATATAGTTACCTCCATGATTATAATTTGACCTCCACGTGTGTAATCTTCCACAGTATAATCCTCCATAACTTCTTCATTTTCTACGTGTATAAAACTGATTTAGTTCACACTTTAGTTTGCTGTTTATTCCAATATATATTTCAGTGAAGTGGCTTGGCTGGTCACTAGTCCGGTGTAGTGACTTCTTTTACTGAGCTGTTGTTTACAACTGTTCCTAACAATCAGTGTAGTTAACTTCGCTGAGTACCAGTGCCTTACTTGCCAAATGAGCTCATCCGTAATGGCAAAGGTTTAGTCAGCTGGTGAAGTTACTTACTGATTACTCCAGTTAGCTGCTTCTGAGTACTTAGTCAATTTCTATCATTCCCAACTCAGTTCTCAACTTGCTGAATCTTTCATGACTGAGTGGTTTTGTGAAAATGTCGGCCAGTTGATATTCAATTGGTATGTATCTTTGAATGACATCTCTTTTTTCAATATGATCTCTGATAAAATGATGTCTTACATCAATATGTTTTGTTCTTGAATGCAATACTGGATTTTTTGTGATAGATATTGCACTTGTGTTATCACACATTATTGGAATTGTCTTCTCCTCCATTTCATAATCTCTTAGCTGTTGTCTAATCCATAGTACTTGAGCACAAAAACTGCCTGTTGCTATATACTCTGCTTCAGCTATTGATGTGGATATAGAGTTTTGCTTTTTGCTAAACCAAGATACTAGTATGTTGCCTAGCATTTGACAGGTTCCAGAGGTTCTTTTTCTATCTATCTTGCATCCAGCATAGTCAGAGTCTGAATATGATATCAGTTTGAATCCTCCATCTTTTAAATACCAAATTACAACATTGATGGTGTTCTTCATGTATTTGATTATTCTTTTGGTTGTTAGAAGGTGTGATTCCTTTGGTTGAGCTTGAAATCTTGCACATACTCCTAATGCAAATTCTATGTCAGGCCTTCTTGCAGTTAGATAAAGTAGGGATCCAATGATTCCTCTATAAAGTTTCTGATCAACATCATTTCCACTTTCATCTTTTCAAAGAATAACTCTTGCACACATTGGTGTATCTGATGTGCCACTTGTGTTCATACCATACTTGTGTATCAAGTCTTTTGTGTACTTGGCTTGATTAATAAAGATGCCAACTTTCATTTGCTTTACTTGAAGTCAAAGAAAGTAATTCAATTCTCCCATCATGCTCATCTAAAATTTGATTTTCATTAAGTTTGCAAATTTCTCACATAGCTTCTCATCTTCTGATCCAAAGATAATGTCATCAAGATAGATTTGGACTAACAAGGTGCTTGTTCCTTCCTCTAGCTTGAAGTGAGTCTTATCAATAGTTCCTTTGTTGAATCCATTGTTGATCAAGAATTGTGATACTGTCTCATACCAGGCTCTGGGTGCCTGTTTGAGTCCATAAAGTGCCTTTTTGAGCTTGTATACTTTATCTTCTTCCCTTTGAGTTGAAAGCCAAGAGGTTGTTCCACATATACGTCTTCTTCCAAAAGTCCATTCAGAAATGCACTCTTGACATCCATTTGGTAAACTTTGAAGTCTTTGTTGGCTGCAAAGGCTAGAAAGAGTCCGATTGCTTCCAATCTTGCTACTGGGGCAAAGGTTTCATCATAATCTATTCCTTCTGCTTGAGAGTAGCCTTTTGCAACTAGCCTTGCTTTGTTTCTGACAACTGTCCCTTGTTCATCCATCTTGTTTCGAATACCCATTATGTTCCAATGATGTTGGCTATGTTTGGTCTGTCAACAAGTTCCCATACCTCATTTCTTTCAAATTCATTTAGTTCTTCTTGCATGGCTGTAATCCGATCAGCATCTTGGATTGCATCATCTATTGTTTTGGGTTCCACTTGTGATAGAAAACATGTTAGCATATTCTCCAGTTGTCTTCTGGTTATGACTCTTATGTGAATGTCTCCAATGACTTGATCTTCAGGATGGTCTGTTAGCCAGTTGAGGTCAGGTTGAAGTTGCTCTTGACTTGGTGCTTCCACAACTTCAGTTTGTGCATCAGCTTCATGTTCTTATGTTGGTGTCTCTTGTATTGTGTTGACTGGTGGCTCATCTTGATTTCCAAAATTGTGATTCAGAATGGTAGTTGGTACTGTTGTATTCATATAAACTTGTCTTTGACCTGCTTCTTCTTCAAGTTCTTGAAAGCTTTCACCATTTGTGTTTGGATCATCAAAGAATACATGAATTGATTCTTCAATCACCAAAGTTCTTTTGTTGAGTACTCTGAAAGCTTTGCTAGTGTCTAAGTATCCCATAAAGATTGCTTCATCAGCTTTTTCATCAAAAGTATGCAGCTGATTCCTGTTCAAAACAAAACATTTAGATCCAAACATATGCAAATGTGTGATGTTAGGTTTTCTTCCATTCCATATTTCATATGGAGTTTTTCCATGATGTTTGTTGATGATTGATCTGTTTTGAGTATAGCATGCTGTATCGCTACTTCAGCCCAAAATCTCTTTGGTAAGCATGCTTCTGCAATCATTGTTCTGACTGCTTCTTTGAGTGTCCTGTTTCTTCTTTCTGGCTACACCATTTTGTTGTGGAGTCCCTGTTGCTGATAGTTGATGCAGTACTCCATTTTCTTCACAATAGGTTCTGATAATTTCATTTAGAAACTTTGTGCCTCTATCTGATATGATCTTGATGATCTTCAGTTCCTTTTTATTTTGAATTCTTCTTAACAAATCCGGCAGTTTTTTGACTGTCTCTCTTTTCTTGTTCATGAATGTGGTCCAGGTGAATTTGGAAAATTCATCCACCACTACTAGAGTGTATTTATTTCCACTTACACTGAATGGTGTGACTGGTCCAAAAAGATCCATATGCAATAGATGTAAGATTCTTGTTGTTGATTGATAGGGCTTTGACATGAAAGAGATTTTGATTTGCTTCCTTTTTTGACATGCATCACATAGACTTTTATTTTTGAATGTGTTGATGGTTTTGAAGTTGAGATGATTCAATCTTCTATGCCAAATCCAGCTGGTTGATTGTTTACTTTTGACAAGCAAACATGTTTCCGCTCTTGCTGTCTTCTAATCTACTACATACATGTTATCTTCTCTTCTTCCTGCAAGTACAACTTTGTTGGATTGGCTGTGAATCACTTTGCATCCTTCCTTGTTGAAGTGCACATTGTAGCCTTTTGTTAGGAAATCACTAGTTTAACGCAGCGGAATTTAAAATTTGATTTCCTTTTACTAGATCGTTCTTCGTTTAATGCAATAAGTATGTTAAGTAGTTTGACGGTTATACCTTAGATGATCTATAAGATGGTTGCTTTGACCGTCAACGGAGAGTAGTTCAGTGCGCAAGCCGTCCACGCGTCCGGCCTCTATCGCTAATCCACACGTACCCCTTGCCGGAATCCTCCTTGGATTGCTACTGGAAAACTCCGGTTGCTAGACCGGCCTTTTTCGTCCCTCACAAACTCACTATAGGTTGCTCTCTATTTTACACAAGAACTATGAGCTCTTGCAATTGTGATGTACAAAAAAGGTTGACACCCACTTCCTTTATATAGAGGAAGTGGCGCCCTTATGTAGTGTGAAGGAGAAGAAAACATTTTCCCAATAAAATAAGGAAAATCTTCTAGATTGATTTATCTCATTTATTATAATTAATTTTGCCAATATCTTATATTGAATATAATTATCTTATTATCATAAATCTATTTTTTCAAAATCAATTAATACCTTATATTAATATTATGGTAATCTTATTAATTAAAGTGCACAATCCAAGTGTATCTTACACACTTAAAAGTGGCACCCCATTAGTCAACTAATTGACTTCCGGAATATTCTTTAATTAAAATAATTAATATCTTGTATATTATTTATTCATAATAAATAAATACCACCATATTAATTTACCACTATAACCTTTATAGTCTAGAGATAAACTTTCCTTAGTGGTTATCACCTATAACCGCATTTTAATCCGACTCGATGTTCATATGTGTGTGACCCGAGAGGCTTCCGAATATGTTGGCCGCAGACACAAAGTGCAATTTACTAAAATGCCCTTCATACCTAACGATCACGGGATAGCGTCTAGCAACACACCGTGACCCCCAATCATCGGAAGAGTCTAAAGCACTGACAAGTACCTTTCATGTGAAATAGTTACCGTGTAACTTACAATCCTATCGCTGAAATAATATCCATACGATCGTATCTCGAGTGTCAATACATTAACGATCGTATCTTATAATCTGGATATCACGCTCTCTCGGAATAACACATTTACTCCCACTTTGCAAAGATTCTCGAGAGCTAGACATTCCTTATATGAAGGCCATTTCGGATATTTGATCCCAATCATAGGATACGCGATTCCCGGACGACCAATCATGTATACTCTGCATGCTTCAATATCATACCCAATCACTACCGCATGATCGCCCCGTGGTTAGGAGAAATCCCAATAGTGTCAAAGCATGACAATCCACACCGTGATGCCATGAAGACTTCGGTCAAAAGGATAATTACACAACCGCCACATAGTGTGACACTTAATGTAAGTGGGTCAGTCTAACGTACGCATTCTCTAATACACGTCCACGTACAGTCCAAGTGTCCCAACACTTCGATAGACGAGATCTATCCCTATCTTCTAAAAGATAGAAGACATCCAATACGTGCTAGTCTGATTATCCTATCAATGTCCCATTTGATAATATGTAAGACTAGAGACATTTAAGTACCAAACTTGTTATAGTGATTAGAGATCTCATCAACCATAATCACTATCATGGTTTCTCTATCACAGTTTTACACTAGGGACGTTACTATACATATACAACAAATAATATGAAGATAAACAATATATAATAACATAAGTGCTTTTATTAATCATAATAAAGTTATTACATGAACTAAATAGACTATAAACGACCCGACCCGGTCGGATCCGGTCCAACCCGATTGGGTTTAGGACACCTTTCCAACAATCTCCCACTTGGCCTAAAGCCAAACACCCATATGCCTATGCCCGTGCAAGTGAACATGTTTCTCATGCTTAGCTTGAGACAATTCCTTGGTTAACGGATCAGCTATGTTATCATCCGTGTGGACTTTCTCTCTCTTTACATCTCCTCTATCTACTATCTCTCTAATCAAGTGATAGCGCCGTAGCACATGTTTGGACTTCTGATGAGACCTTCGTTTCTTTGACTGAGATATCGCTCCATTATTATCACAGAACAGAGGCACTGGACCTTTAATGTAGGGAACCACACCAAGTTCAGTAATGAACTTCTTCATCCAAACTGCTTCCTTTACCGTCTCCGAGGCTGCTATGTATTCGGTTTCGTTGTAGAGTCCGCATTAGTCTCCTGCTTGGAACTCTTCCAGCTCACTGCTCCGCCGTTAAGCGTGAAAACAAATCAAGATTGTGACTTAAAGTCATCCTTGTCAGTTTGGAAACTGGCATCTGTGTAACCTCGTAATACTAAATCATCAATCCTAAAAACCAGGAACATATCCCTAGTACGTCTCATGTACTTGAGGATATTCTTCACAGCAATCCAGTGACCACCACCTGGATTGGACTGGTACCTACTAGTCATACTAAGAGGGTACGCGACATCTGGTCTTGTGCATAACATGGCATACATGACAGACCCGATTGCCGAAGCATAAGGGACTTTACTCATTTGTGCCCTTTCCTCCTCTGTCTTAGGACTCATTCCCTTCGATAGGTAGACCTCATGTGACATGGGCAGCAATCCTTTCTTGGACTGCTCCATGCTGAATCTCTTCAGCATCTTGTCTATGTAGGTGGATTGCGACAGACCAAGCAGCCTTTTTGATCTATCTCTATAGATCTTTATTCCTCGAATATAGGCTGCATCACCCAAGTCCTTAATTGAGAAGTTCTTGGATAACCAAGCTTTGACTGATTGTAACATAGGCACATCATTCCCTATGAGCAATATGTCATCTACATAAAGCACTAAGAACACAATGGCACTCCCACTAACCTTCTTGTAAACACAAGGCTCATCTTCATTCTTGATGAAATCAAACTGTTTGATTATTTCATCAAAACGAAGATTCCAACTCCAAGAAGCTTGCTTTAATCCATAAATGGGCCTTTGCAGTTTACACACCATCCTGGCATCATTGGTTGTGAAACCCTCAGGCTGTGTCATATGCACTTCCTCAGTCAGGTTCCCATTAAGGAAAGCTGTTTTCACATCCATCTACCAGATTTCGTAATCATGGTATGCTGCAATAGCGAGCAAAATTCTAATGGATTTTAACATGGCAACAGGCGAAAAGGTTTCGTCATAGTCAACTCCTTGTCTTTTCTTATATCCTTTTGCCACTAACCTAGCCTTGTAGGTAGTCACGTTACCGTCCATGTCGGTCTTTCTCTTAAAGACCCATTGTCACGGATTTTATCTAAGCAAAACAAACAAGTAATAAAAATAATCCGGTTTACCCCAAGTGCAGGGATCGTAGTATAGTAGCTACAACCGGAGTCGAATCACAGGGAATCGAGGTTGTTTATCTAGTTTATTAATCTTTCTAAAGGTTGTCACGAAAAACACAAAACGAAACTAAAAAGGAAAACAATAAACTGGACAGAGGGTTGTCAATCCAAAGCCAGGAAATATGATTACGAACCTAAAATAACTAATTCTATTCTATAAACTAAAACGAAAATAAACTTCTAAGCTAGCAACGAAGAACAAGGCACAATGATTCTTTCAATTAAGGTAACGAGGAACAAGCAATGATCCACCTATCTCGCAACTCTCAATTTCTACCCTAGATCGTTTAGTGAAGATTTAATAAAGATGTGGTTCACCTATCAAAGGTATGAATTTCTACTCTCGTAGATAATTCGCCTATCAATCTTCTCTCTTTCGATCTTAAAGATTAACGCTTCCATAACAAGGTGTAAGATTTCTCAATCTAGCAACCTAGAAATTTAACCTAGCAACTCTCGTTATTTTTAGGTTAAAAATCTAATCTTTAATATGGTGATCTAGGTATAACAACGATTCTCATCAAACATTAAACATCAAATAGCAACCATCTCTCGATTTAAATTGCATAATCAATAAAGCACATAATAAAGATACAAACTTTAAATAAAAACTCACAAAACAATCCAAGATTCGAAATCAAAACGCTGCACGATCGGCTTCACAAGGCTTGTTCAAATTGCTTAGCCTCTATTCATCGTTGGAATACAAATCATATAAATAAAAAGGAAGATAAAAAGATGTTTATGATGGTGGGAAAACGCAGCTAGGGCGCCCCCAAGGGGCCTGGGGCGGCCAGGGATTGAATTGTGGTGCTTAGGGTTCAGAAAAACGCGACTATATATAGGATTTTAGGTCGGTTTCGCTGAGGCGGTGCCGTGGACGCCCGTCCATAGGGTCTGGACGCCAGTTTAAAGGGGTGAACGCCCGTCCAATGTCTCTGGACGCCAGTTCAGCCATGCATAAAAACTTTGAGTCGGGCTGAGCTGGATCAGACGCCCGTCCTATGTAATTTTGAACGCTTGTCCATAGAAAATCTGAACATCCTGAATCCAAAAGCTCCAGTGGACGCCAGTTCACTCTCTTGGACGCCAGTCCACTGGACGCAATGATCAAACGCTTGTTCAACTTGTAAATCTTCATTCCAACTTCAATATGCATCTTCCTCCCTCTACTTAATCTTCAGTTAAACATCCTTTTAGCTTCCATTTACTCTCCTTTCACGACATGCAAATGTACCTACAAAGCCATAGAAACGTGCAAAATGTAGAACCATATATATTGATGAAAAATCACTAATAAAATCACGTAATAAGCTCGATTTTGCATTTAAACCAATTTCATATGCATTCTCTCAATAAATCCTTTAAACACTTACTTTTCTATAAAAAGTAATAAAACACGAAGGAAATTGCTACGAAATAATATCATATATATCGTAAAAATCACCGTTAACAACTCCCTCACACTTAGCTTTTGCTCGTCCCGAGAAAAACAAAACAAGAAGACATAGGCTTACTCATGCAAAAATCCCATATTCCATATCACAACCGGTCGACTAGCATCAAAACATACATCCAATGTAATAAACGATTACTCAAATGTGTAGTGTGTGCAAAGCCTTCTTCAACTTCCACTGGTTTCATACTTGAAAATTAAAGTCAAGCTAACCAACCAACACCCATTAAAGACAGATAATGAATCACCCTGACTATACATACGCCCTACAAAACTACTCACGTCATGACTAGAGTAATACATGTGTTTTCAAAATCTTTTCAGTTGTACCAAGAGGATATTCCCTACAACATATACCTTGGCCTATATACTGGGGATAAGGTAGGCGATAACTAAGTCTTTCACTTATTTCAAACTACTTTCTTTCGTAAGTTGATTCAATTAATTCACATTTAAAACACACATCAGAATGAGCTCTTGCCCGTCATAGCAGAATAGGACATTCGGGATATGCCCTACCTTACTCCAATCATAAGGCAGCTTCTTCTGACTGTCGTGAGCTTTTGGTCATCATAGTGGTATAGGACATTCGTGATATGCCCTACCTCACTCCAATCATCGACCAGCTTCCGACACACCCAATTACTTCATTTATTTTTCTTTAAAACAACTTTTCCAAGCACAATAGTTACGTTTCACTTATCACATTCAGGCTTTGGTATATTCACGATACTTCCTACTTCAATTCCAACTGCATACATATTACAATTGTCATGACATTAGCATTAAGCGAACGGTCTGATAATCAAAATAAAACATCATCGGTTTAAATGAGTACAGTCTACTAAATTCAGCTCATCATCGAAGAGGCTTACGTGAAAAGAATTCGGGTAAAAGCTTATCACCAAAGGTCTATGCTAAAATACTAGTCAACTTAACACAAGTATGGGAATATAGCAAGTAAGTAAACCAAAAGAAAATCATGCTCGGGACGGATTTTTAAAAATTTCAAAAATTTTCGATTTTTCACAAAAGATACAGAAGATAAGTATAATAATTAAGCACATGTGTGGATACCACTAATCCCTCCCCCACACTTAAATAGCAACATGTCCTCATGTTGTGCAGAATAAGAAAAACTTAGCTGATTGTAGTTCGAAGGTGGCAAGTCTGGAAGTGGTCGCGAGTCAGATCCAGAAATGCTTGAAGAAATCAGTAGATTGTGGACCATCCACCGGAAAACTGATATCGTCTGAAAGCTCACAAGTGCTATAGCAAATATCCTGCATACATGAAAAACAACACAAAACGTACCTCGGGGATAGGGGAATATAACATATTGCGCAGAAAAGTTTGATATAAGCACAGGATATAATTGCTCAGATGGAAAAATCACCACACAGAGAAAACACAGGGCATCTAAGCGTCAAATATAAAGCCACAGAAGCTTACAATACAAATATGGACCAACATGTGCATACAGAAATATCAAACTCCAATTGAAAGTGTAAATGCGCGTTAAGGCTTACAAGATTCATCAAAAAGTAATAGCAACGGAAAACCGACAGTAGCTTCAACTAAAGTACAAATGAATCAAGTATTAAGCGACGAAGCATGTCAATAGCAGGAAGGAGATTATAGTCGAGATTGCAAGTTACGACTATGCAAGTTGCCTGACCCCAAAAACCGACACCAAAAACCTAGACGACACAAGACAAACCTAGCTTCCCTTATTCAACAAAAACAAAATAATAGAAAATAATAAAAAAAAACTATTCTTATTATTGGGTTGCCTCCCAACAAGCGCCTCTCTTTAGTGTCTTTGGCTAGACACATTTACTCCACTATCCATTATCAAGGAGGACTAAACCAAAGAAGGGCTTCCCTCTGCATCTTCCTCCACAAATCAGGGGTATTCATACGGATTCTAAGATATAGCATAGGAATCCTACAACCATGTCTTCTTAGAAAGTGATTAAACATTTTAGCTCTTAGGGATGAAGTGTCAGTCAACAACTTGTAGATCTCTTTATCGATGCTCATGACGAATCTAAGAGAATTATAGACTATTAGAGGTGCAACATCTATGTACTCGGTATGATCAACATCAACATTCTTTGTTCAAGGACGGATAACTAACAAGTATCGATGACCGATGATCAAGAACAATAGTGTTACCTGCCTTTTCATCTTTTTCTTGTCTCATCAATGTTGAATCTTGAATTACTGCACCGGTATCTTGTGAAGATGGTTCAGATTTCCATGTGGCTTCATTCTCGTGGATTTGGAGGCTTGAACCCTCAGCGGTTTTCGATAAATCATCACCGGAAGCATTTAGATCAAGACAATGTGGGTTCTCATAAGGATTACAGTTTACATCCCTACGACTTTCAAGACCTACCTCATGCTCATGACTCGCCATCATCTCAGGTTCCCGTTCATCTACAATAACTTGGCGATCATGTGCACTTAATTCTCCTAAAGTCAATTCCCTCTTTTCTAGAGCAGGATCCACCAGGTGTGTCCTTTCTCTAGAAACTTCCTTTCTGCTCTCTATATATTTCTCTAACAAAGCTGCCATGTACGACTCGGGCTCTAAGTGAGGGAACACTTGTTGTTGATAATTGCTTTCTTCTTGATCCCATGGAGAATAAGGATGGTTACTCCTCCCACCATTGTATGTGGATGCATAGTTAGATTGAAGTGGATTCTCATAACTTGCATCATAATTGTCATATGTATTCCATTGATGGGATGAATATCCTTCATTGAACTGAGCCTTATAATGGTTTCCACCACAATACGAACATCTCACTTGAACGTTATTAAGTCCATGTCCATAAGAACTCTCATCAGTTGATGGTATACGAGCATCGGATCCAAAGACAAAAGGATCCATTAAACTTGACACTTCTACTTTTGGGGGACCACTGAATTGAATGCCGGATCCTAAGTTCATGGCATTGTCCTCTTCGCTATCATAAGGAAATGTGGGAGCTAGGTCAATGCCTAGGTCTTGAGCCATTTCCCCGATTCGTCTCTAAAGATTCTTGTATGTGCTCATCAGGAGTTGGATGTTTTTATTTTGCTCCTCCAATTTAGCTTCAAGATCGTCCGATTGAGAGGGGCCTTGATAGTTCTGAAAGTTCTGTGGGAAAGGTTGGCTAGACTGACTTTGAAACATAGGATCGGGACCGTTCGATTGAACCACCGATATTGATTGGAAAAATTGATATTTTGGTTCGGCGAAGTTCGGGTTTTGATAGAAATTCGGATTCCGAGAATTGAAACCCCGGTTACGAAAAGCGCTTTGGCCGAGAAGGCGATTATTAAATCTCTGATATTGCTGGCCACATGAAGCATTTACTTCAGTGTTCTGTCCACTCATAGGACAGGAACGAGCAGTGTGTCCCACATTGTCACAATTTTGACATATGACTAGATTGAAATTTCCCTGATTATGGACAGTGTTAACTTGATACGCAGCAGGGGAAAGGAACTGACACTGGCCAACAGCATGGCCAGGTCGACAACATCTTCCACAGAACAGAACTTGTGAGTTCTGTGGAAAAGACGGGGTCTAATTCATAGGATTAAGCGACATTTGAAGAGCTGCCATCTGCTGTTTCAGCATGGCGTTCTGATCTTGCATAATCCCAGTTTGATGACATTTTTTTGTTTTTTTATTTTTTATTTTTTTATTTAGAAAAGAAATAGAAAAAGAAACGGAAACAGAAAAAGAAACCTACCTACGAAAAATTTAAAACAGAAAACAAGAAAACGATAAAAGGGAGAAAAACGTGTTGAAATCTTCTGAGCCCAAAATGGAAGGGAAAACAGCATATTTTGACCTCGAAACGGTGTCGAACGGCCGTAGGAGGTTCACCACATCGTCGGCGTCGGAACGAGCTTTCCGAATTGGGGTCCTGTGCGCCAAACGGACACTCGAGCCGAAAGTTACGGCCTAAATACTAACGAGTGCTAAAACGATCCCTTTTATCCAAAAGTTCGATCGCTAAAAACGTGGAGTCAGATAATTCAACCTCAGATGTCCCCGAATCAATGTAGAAACTAGAAAGGATAGAAACAAAAACCTATCTACGAAAAATTCGTAACAAAAACAGAAAAATTAATAGAAACTAGACAACCGTACCGATTCCCCGGCAACGGCGCCAAAAAATTGTTTTTGGTTCCGTTGGCGGGAATACTCACCACTATACTACCTTAGAAAAATTAATAATGAACTGGACAACCGCACCGATTCCCCGGCAACGGCGCCAAAAACTTGTCATGGATTTTATCTAAGCAAAACAAACAAGTAATAAAAATAATCCGGTTTACCCCAAGTGCAGGGATCGTAGTATAGTAGCTACAACCGGAGTCGAATCACAGGGAATCGAGGTTGTTTATCTAGTTTATTAATCTTTCTAAAGGTTGTCAAGAAAAACACAAAACGAAACTAAAAAGGAAAACAATAAACTGGACAGAGGGTTGTCAATCCAAAGCCAGGAAATATGATTACGAACCTAAAATAACTAATTCTATTCTATAAATTAAAACGAAAATAAACTTCTAAGCTAGCAACGAAGAACAAGGCACAATGATTCTTTCAATTAAGGTAACGAGGAACAAGCAATGATCCACCTATCTCACAACTCTCAATTTCTACCCTAGATCGTTTAGTGAAGATTTAATAAAGATGTGGTTCACCTATCAAAGGTATGAATTTCTACTCTCGTAGATAATTCGCCTATCAATCTTCTCTCTTTCGATCTTAAAGATTAACGCTTCCATAACAAGGTGTAAGATTTCTCAATCTAGCAACCTAGAAATTTAACCTAGCAACTCTCGTTATTTTTAGGTTAAAAATCTAATCTTTAATATGGTGATCTAGGTCTAACAACGATTCTCATCAAACATTAAACATCAAATATCAACCATCTCTCGATTTAAATTGCATAATCAATAAAGCACATAATAAAGATACAAACTTTAAATAAAAACTCACAAAACAATCCAAGATTCGAAATCAAAACGCTGCACGATCGGCTTCACAAGGCTTGTTCAAATTGCTTAGCCTCTATTCATCGTTGGAATACAAATATAAATAAAAAGGAAAATAAAAAGATGTTTATGATGGTGGGAAAACGCAGCTAGGGCACCCCCAAGGGGCCTGGGGCGGCCAGGGATCGAATTGTGGTGCTTAGGGTTCAGAAAAACGCGACTATATATAGGATTTTAGGTCGGTTTCGCTGAGGCGGTGCCGTGGACGCCCGTCCATAGGGTCTGGACGCCAGTTTAAAGGGGTGAACGCCCGTCCAATGTCTCTGGACGCCAGTTCAGCCATGCATAAAAACTTCGAGTCGGGCCGAGCTGGATCAGACGCCCGTCCTATGTAATTTTGAACGCTCGTCCACAGAAAATCTGAACATCCTGAATCCAAAAGCTCCAGTGGACGCCAGTTCACTCTCTTGGACGCCAGTCCACTGGACGCAATGATCAAACGCTCGTTCAACTTGTAAATCTTGATTCCAACTTCAATATGCATCTTCCTCCCTCTACTTAATCTTCAGTTAAACATCCATTTAGCTTCCATTTACTCTCCTTTCATGACATGCAAATGTACCTACAAAGCCATAGAAACGTGCAAAATGTAGAACCATATATATTGATGAAAAATCACTAATAAAATCACGTAATAAGCTCGATTTTGCATTTAAACCAATTTCATATGCATTCTCTCAATAAATCCTTTAAACACTTACTTTTCTATAAAAAGTAATAAAACACGAAGGAAATTGCTACGAAATAATATCATATATATCGTAAAAATCACCGTTAACACCCATTTACACCCTATAGGAACTATTCCTTCAAGTGGATCAACTAAGTTCCAAACTTGGTTGTCCTTCATGGATTCCATTTCCGAATTCATGGCTTCCAGCCATTTCTCTTTGTCATGCCTCAACAGCACTTCCTCATAAGTTCTAGGGTCCTCATCTTCCATGATATACACGCTTGTTTACCTTTCGGGTTCACGGCGTTCCCTGGTGGATCTACGAGGTGCTAGTGTGTCCACGGTAGAGGCTGGCGTCACATCTCTATGCGGCAAGTCCTCTACTTGCATCAACTGACTGTTATCCGCAAGTGGTTCTCGAATTTCTTCAAGATCAATTTTACTCTCACTGACCCTATCCAGAATAAACTCTTTCTCTAGAAAGTGGCCAGTCCTGGCAACAAACACCTTTTGTTCCTCAGGATGGTAAAATTGGTATCCTCTAGTTTCTCTAGGATATCCCACAAATAGACATTTTTCAGATCTAGCATCTAATTTGTCAGGCATCATCCGCTTTACGTAAGTAGGACAACCCTAAGGTTTAAGATATGCTAGACTCGGTTTCCTCTTATGCCATACTTCGTATGGTGTGGAATCAACCGTCTTTGATGGAACTCGGTTCAGTGTATAGGATGCATACCCCCAAAATGATTTTAGGAGAATTGCGTAGCTCATCATGGATCGCACCATGTCTAACAAGGTACGGTTCCTCCTCTCAGATATGCCATTCATTTGAGGCGTCCCTAGAGGGGTCCATTCAGGTAGAATCCCATTCTCCTTTAAATAACTTTGAAACTCTCCATCTAGGTATTCTCCGCCTCGATCGGATCGAAGCGTTTTGATTTCTTTACCTAGTTGTTTCTTCACTTCATTTCTGAATTCCTTGAACTTTTCGAAGGCTTCAGACTTATACTTCATTAAGTATATATAACCATAGCGAGAATGGTCATCAATGAAAGTGATAAAATAAGAGTATCCTCATTTGGCTTGAATCGACATTGGGCCACACACATCAGTATGTATGAGCTCAAGCAATTCATTGGATCTTATCCCTTTGCCACTAAAAGGTGACTTTGTCATCTTGCCAAGCAAACAAGCTTCACATGTATCAAATGATTCACAATCGAATTGATCCAATATTCCATCTTTATGGAGTTTGGAAATGCGATTCTTATTTATATGGTCAAGTCTACAATGCCATAAGTAGGATTCATTCAAGTCCTTTGTCTTGGCTTTCTTGTTATTTATATTAAGTACGTCAACATTCATATCTAACATGTAGAGACCATTGCTAAGTATGCCAGTACCATAAAAGATTCCATCACGTGAAAAAGAACAACATTTATTGTCAAACGTAAATGAAAAACCATCAACATCTAATGCGGAAATGGAAATAATGCTCTTCGTAAGAGCAGGAACAAAATAACAGTTAC
Organism: Gentiana straminea; assembly: GCA_036785695.1. Lineage (NCBI taxonomy): Eukaryota > Viridiplantae > Streptophyta > Magnoliopsida > Gentianales > Gentianaceae > Gentiana > Gentiana straminea. The sequence goes on from JAVUPR010000349.1 coordinate 25,546,061, forward strand.
TAAGTTCAAGTACTAGCCCACTGGGCAATGAAATAAAATAAACTCCTACGGCTAGCGCAGCAACACTTGCTCCATTTCCAACGCGTAGGTCCACTTCTCCTTTCTTCAGATCTCTAGTTCTTCTTAGTGCCTTCATATTCGTACAAATATGAGAACCACAACCAGTATCTAATACCAAGTGGTTAGACTTAGAAGAAGTAATGTTGATCTCAATCATAAATATACCTGAAGTTGAAGCATCAAAATGCCTCTTTTTGGTACTCAAGAAGCCTTTGCAGTTTCTCCTCCAATGTCCGGTCTCACCGCAATGGAAGAAAGCATCCTTGGATTTGTCTTTCGTTATCTTAGGCGTTGGCTTAGGTGCAGCCTTCGCCTTCTTGGACTTCTTTTGGGATTTGGCCTTGCCCTTGCTTGAAGTGACCAGCAACACTTGCTTTCCCTTCCCCACAGTGCCCTTAGCAGTTTTCAACATGTTCAATAACTCCGAAAGGGAGCAATCTATCTTGTTCATGTGATAGTTCATCACGAACTGTGTGAATGAATCAGGTAGAGATTGCAGAATCAAGTCAATACTCAACTCTTATTCCAACTTGTGGCCCAGCTTCCCAAGCCTCTCTATTTACCCGATCATCTTAAGCACGTGTGACCCCACAGCAGTCCCGGATGCCATCTTACAACCAAACAGGGCCTTTGAGACCTCGTACCTCTCAGTACGAGACTGAGAAGCATAGAGTTCCTTTAGGTGGACCATGATTGAGTAGGTGTCCATAGACTCATGCTGTTTCTGCAGTTCAGGTGTCATAGAAGCAAGCATGATACATGTAGCATTAGTACTGTCAGAACAGTGCTTGTTACACTTCTCGACAGCATCTGCAGCCGAACCCTCAGCGGGCTTTTCCGGTAGGGCCTCGTCCAAGACATAGCCAATCTTCTCGTGCCTCAAAACGATTTTGAGGTTTCTTTCCCAATCGAGAAAATTAGTTTCGTCAAGCTTGTTTTCGATGATAAAACGAAGGTTCAATTTGTTCGACATTTTCTACAACAATAAATAAAGATAGAATAAGTATGAAAAACCCTAAATTTGCACTTAAAAATTTCCTAAGGTTTTACTCCCACTAGCCAACTATTCCCAATTGGCTTTCAAGAATTTAAATAATTCTTTAGTGGCTGGGATCCTATCTAGTTACTTCGATTCCCGACGAGGGCCGATCAACCGAGATAATTTCGACAGGTAGGTACTCCTACCTGCCAGTCGCATCGTATGCGACTCCCAGTGGCTGACTAGTCAACTCTTTGACGTTTCACATCTCTATGTGATAGTCAACCCCTTGTCTCTAAAATCAGACGGTCCTGACGAGGGTCAATCACCGTAAGATTCTAGTCGAGTTGTAACCCAATATTCATGAGATCTCGTAACGATTATATCTCAATAATAATGATATACCCGTTGTAGGACAACTCCCGACGAGGGCCGATCAGTTGGATCCGAACAAGGGCTCTTCACCATCATTATAATATTGGGAGACAATATTGGCTCGAGTTTTTGGCGTGCGAATAATTTTAAATTAATTCACTTAATTAATTTTAGTTTAATTATGGTCTAATCTACTATGTGCATATTACTACGATATCATATAAAGTAAAACACACACAACATTCTGCGCACAAAATAACCGGTATGATCATGGACTTTTCCTAGGTGCGGTTTCGAATACAAGCGACGAAACCGCGGGTCACAAACTAAGGGTATACGCAACCGCCAACGGGATCTTTATTCGTACGCCAATGGGTTCTTTATCTCTCCTTGGTCTTCATCTTCTTGCTCCATTCTTGTTACATAATAATTTATCTAATAAATAATTACACCCGCCGCACACGGGGGGAGCTAACGGGAATGGGATAAATGCAAAAAGTAAACTAGGTCACGTTCTTCATAACGGCCTAGGACAATTTTTCAAAACCAACATAAAGAAAACATTCCCATCTATCCTATTGGTCGAGTCCATGATCAATCGGGATCCATATAATCACATTATATCTACACATCTAATCCATACAATTTTATCTTATGAAAAAGATTAAATTCTAATTTTAACTACTTATGTGCCTTTATTTTATCACCTCAAATAATTAAATAACTTTTAATTAATTATATGACTTAATCGAAAATTAAAATTAACATTTAATTTTAAATCGATTTTAATTTCAATTAAATTTGAACTATTCAAAATAAAATTAAAATTATTAAGTCTCTTTTTTGTTTCCTTTCCAAAACTAAATTTGGCTTAGGCCTGGTCGCTTTCCAAAATCAAAATTTTTGAAAGTGGCCTAGGCCTAGGCCTTTTACAAATCCAATATTTGAAAAGGGCCTAGGCCTATTCCAAATCAAATATTTGGAAAGACCAAATAATTTTGGTTTAGGCCTGGCCATTTTCCAAAATCAAAATTTTGGAAGTGGCCTAGGCCTTGGCCTTTTACAAATCAAATATTTGAAAAGGGCCTAGGCCTATTCCAAATCAAAATTTGGAAAGGCCCACATGCCATATGGTTTCCCAATGGCCCAAACTATTTGAACCATTGGTTAGCCATATGACACAACTAAACAAACGAGATATCTATGCACAATAAATATCACAAAACGAAAATGGTCGATCTCCCCCATTGGAAGAGGACAGCCGACGGACGGCAGCCCTAAGGCCATCGCCGCCGTAGAGGAGGGGGGCCGCCGCTAGTCGGCCGTGCCCCCCAAAACCCTAATTTTTTTGTTTCTACGTCTTGTGATTTAAATCTTGCATCTATTGATTAAATACTGCGCATTTAAATTATGCTTATTTCTTAAGCTCGAAACCTTACTCTGCTATCACTGTTAGGAAATCACTAGTTTAACGCACCGGAATTTAAAATCTGATTTCCTTTTACTAGATTGTTCTTCGTTTAATGCAATAAACACGTTAAGTAGTTTAAAGGTTATACCTTAGATGATCTATAAGATCGTTGCTTTGACTGTCAACGGAGAGTAGTTCAGTGCGCAAGCCGTCCACGCGTGCGGCCTCTATCGCTAATCCACACGAACCCCTTGACGGAATCCTCCTTGGATTGCTACTGGAAAACTCCGGTTGCTAGACCGGCCTTTTTCCTCCCTCACAAACTCACTATAGGTTGCTCTCTATTTTACACAAGAACTATGAGCTCTTGCAATTGTGATGTACAAAAAATCTTGACACCCACTTCCTTTATATAGAGGAAGTGGCGCCCCTATGTAGTGTGGAGGAGAAGAAAACATTTTCACAATAAAATAAGGAAAATCTTCTAGATTGATTTATCTCTTTTATTATAATTAATTTTGCCAATATCTTATATTGAATATAATTATCTTATTACCATAAATCTATTTTTCCAAAATCAATTAATATCTTATATTAATATTATGGTAATCTTATTAATTAAAGTGCATAATCCAAGTGTATCTTACACACTTAAAAGTGGCGCCCCATTAGTCAACTAATTGACTTCCGGAATATTTTTTAATTAAAATAATTAATATCTTGTATATTATTTATTCATAATAAATAAATACCACCATATTAATTTACCACTATAACCTTTATAGTCTAGAGATAAACTTTTCTTATTTGGTTATCACCTATAACCGCATTTTAATCCGACTCGATGTTCATATGTGTGTGACCCGATAGGCATCCGAATATGTTGGCCGTAGACACAAAGTGCAATTTACTAAAATGCCCTTCATACCTAACGATCACGGGATAGCGTCTAGCAACACATCGTGACCCCCAATCATCGGAAGAGTCAAAAGCAATGACTACTACCTTTCATGTGAAACAGTTACCGTGTAACTTACAATCCTATCGCTGAAATAATATCCATACGATCGTTTATCGAGTGTCAATACATTAACGATCGTATCTTATAATCTGGATATCACGCTCTCTCGGAATAACACATTTACTCCCACTTTGCAAAGATTTTTCTCGAGAGCTAGACATTCCTTATAAGAAGGCCATTTCGGATATTCGATCCCAATCATAGGATACGCGATTCCCGGACGACCAATGATGTATACTCCGCATGCTTCAATATCATACCTAATCACTACCGCATGATCTCCCCGTGGTTAGGAGAAATCTCAATAGTGTCAAAGCATGACAATCCACACCATGATGCCATGAAGACTCCGGTCAAAAGGATAATTACACAACCGCCACATAGTGTGACACTTAATGTAAGGGTCAGTCTAACGTACGCATTCTCTAATACACGTCCACGTACAGTCCAAGTGTCCCTGCACTTCGATAGACGAGATCTATCCCTATCTTCTAAAAGATAGAAGACATCCAATACGTTCTAGTATGATTATACTATCAATGTCCCATTTGATAATTTGTAAGACTAGAGACATTTAAGTACCAAACTTGTTATAGTGATTAGAGATCTCATCAACCATAATCACTATCATGGTTTCTCTATCACAGTTTGACACAAGGGACGTTACTATATATATACAACAAATAATATGAAGATAAACAATATATAATAACATAAGTGCTTTTATTAATCATAATAAAGTTATTACATGAACTAAATAGACTGTAAACGACCCGACCCGGTCGGATCCGGTCCAACCCGATTGGGTTTATGACACCTTTCCAACACCTTTGTCACATAATTAACTGATACTTAGCAAATTGAAGTTTAGTCCTTTAACATAGGCTAGATTTTGAAACTTCAAGCTATTTTTGAGCATTATGCCTTCCCCCTTAATTTTTCCTGGGTTTTCTTTGCCTCCAAATGTTACTTTGGGTCCTTCAAAAGCTTTAAAATCATTCAACCATCTCTTATTCCCTGTCATGTGTCTGGAACACCCACTATCTATTTACCAGACATCCTACAAAACAAGTTAAGTATGTTTAGGTACCCAACACTGTTTGGGTCCATGCCTATTAGCAGTCATGCCTCCTACTCCAAGTGTATATCCAAAGGATCTTCTTTTTGGATAATTGAAGTCATCAACTTCATATTTATTAGGCATGGCAGAATAGATTCTAATATTTCTACTAAAGGTATTCTGATACTTTTCTCTACTTTTTGGTGCATTTGCATCCTTTTTCACTCTCCAATATGCAGGAGGAAACTTGTTTTCATGTTGCTTCTTGTGTCCAGGAATGTGCCTTGGTTTGTTTTTCTTAAGCACAAGATGCATAGCATGAAATGCTTTTTTCTTGTATTTTGGGGGTGCAACATTCCAATCATCCTCGGAGGGGTAAAGTCTTCCCTTACCTTTCTGAAATCCTTTGCCTTTACTTGGCTGGATTGATGATTTGTTTTGCTGTTTCACTACACTAGGTTTTGACTTCATCAGTACAGGATGAGTGGTTGAAACTATGGTCTGTCCTTTTATAATTTTTGGTCCAGCCTTGGTCCTGGATTCAGAATTGTGATGTCCATTGTTTCTATTTTCATCCTGACTGTTGTAGCCAAGACCAAATCAGGATCCAAGTGTTTTTGGGGGTTTGTAAGCTGGTGCACTGAGTGGTGCAGTGGTGATCTGAACTGGTAGGGAGGTTTTCTCAGCTGGTCTTTCAACACCAGATGTATGTACATCTGCTGTTTGTTGATCAGGTGAGTTTATTTCCTTACTTGTTTATTCAGCTTTTAGTTCATCCAGTTCTTTCTTTAGCCTTTTATTTTCCTCTCTTAAATTCTTACACTTCTGTTCCAGAATTTCATGAGTCATCTCAATTTTTTCAAATTTACTCATGAGATTTTGGATAGGTTTGCAGAATCTAATGGGAGAATAGAAGATTGTGCAGTGTCAGATGTGGATGCTCTTGATGATGAATATGAACTAGAAGTTACCTCTGTTTCATTTGATTCTTTAGCCATAAGGCATAAGTAAGCCTTTTCATTGTCTAAGCTGTCAGCTTCATCATCATCAGAATCATTTTCAGATGATTCTTCATTCCTTTCACTGCTAGTTTTAGCTTTGAGTGCCTTATTACTCTTTCTCTTTTTAGTTGTCTTGTACTTCTTTTTATCCTCATCTTTGTCTTTTTTCTTCAGGGCAATCAGCCTTGAAATGACATTTCTTCTTACAGTTGAAGCATCTGTATTCATCATCCTTTTTCTTCATGTCTTTGCTTGAGCTTGACTTCTTGTTTGATGATGAACCTCCTTTGAATTTCTTCTTCTTGCTAAACCTGTCAAAACGTTTAACCAGTAAAGCTACACGTTCCTTCAGCTTATGTGTCTCTTTGCCATTTGCATCAGCTATTTTGCTTTGCTGTGGTGCTACCTGTGCACTGGCCTTGTGTGTCTCTGCTGGTGTACTGTCTTCACCGTTCAACTCAAATTCATGAGCCTTTAATTGAGACATCAGAGTCAAGGTTTTAGTGTTTGCAAGATTTGTTGTCCCTCGATTACGATGTGATGATCTTCCATCTCTCGGGTAAGCCTCTCAAGATTTTTAGACAGACTTCCTTCTGTGGATATGTATATCCAAGCTGCTGCAGTTCACTGATGATGCTTGAAAATCTATTCTCCATTTAATCAAGGGATTCACCTAGTCTTCATTTTGAAGTTCTGAAATTTCTGTTTTGCAACAGATAATTTGTTTTCTTTAACTGCTTTCGATCCTTCATTAATCAATGCTAATTTGTCCCACATCTCCTTTGATGTTTTTCAATCTTTAATCCTCATGAACATATTACCGTCCAGAGTCTTCAAGATCATGTCTTTTGCAACAAAGTTTAGATTTGCTCTTCTCCTGTCATCCTTGGTCCAATCTTTCTTAAGTTTATCTATTTCTTTTCCTTGATCTGCTCCTGTGGTTATCACAATTGTGATCTTGATTGGGCCATCATTGATTACATCCAGCATCTCCTCATGAGTTCCTGCAAGATGAGACAACATCCACATTTTATATTCATCAAAATTATTAACATTGAATACAGGTATCTTTGATATAAAATTTGAGGAATCCATAAGTACAAATAAGAGATATATATAGAAAGCACAAATTTGAAAACTACTTTAAAAGTATGTGATCTCCTTGTTACCAGAAATTAGATCCGAATAGTTCTAATACTAGGAACACTGCACCGATACCAATTGTTGGTCCCAGAGAAGGGTAAAACTATAGTATGAGGGGGCGGGGGGGGGGGCGGTGGTGAACGACTATAGTGGAGTTTCAAAAAATATTCTTATTTTTAAAAGCTTTTGGGCAGCGGATAAGTCCCTTCTTTAAATGTTGGTTCAAAGTAGATTATTCAATCACAGATATAATAAAATAAAGTACAGTAAGGTAAATTGCTGAAAGTAAATAGACACAAAGGTTTATAGTGGTTCAGGGTGGTGTAATCCCTTAATCCACTCTTCTCCTGTGATGATTGGAGGAATTCACTATTGTTTTCACAGATACAATGGCACGATTGTCCTTGAATACACAAGCTTCACAATCTACAAGACTATCACTCCCTGGCTTCAAAAGCTTCAGTGACTCAGTCTCTATCACTGCTCCTTAAGAACAAATCTTTCAACAGCTATCACAAAGGTTGCAACTCATTCTCAGATTCCTCTGATTCAATTGCCTCAGTTGATGTGAATTGGATTCACAGACTTGTGATCAATCTAGTGCTTGATGTGGAGTTTTGAGCTCTAATTTCTGAGTTGATCTCTAGACGTTTCTTTCAAGTACAGATAGAAGGCTTTTCAAATTGACAGGGTTTCTGCTTGTTTCTTATCAGATTCAATCGTTATTTTTCTTTTCTGTCAGTGCCTTCTATTTATAGCCTTGATAACCTTGATTTGAATTTCCGTCCGTTGGCTGTTTAATGTGGAGAATAATCCTTCATTTAATTCTTGATTGTACCTTAATTTTATTCTCCTTGATTTCAGTGATCGGATTTTTCTTCAAACGTCTATTAGAAAATCCGTCCTTGTTTGATCCTCAATTGATTGTGCATTTAATGCTTGATCTTCATCATTTGAAATCTGAGAGAGTAAAGTTTACTGGGCCGTTCCCCGAACGGTTAAGTGATCCTTCTGACTTTGTTGTTTAGATATACTTCACTGCTTGTCTTTACTCAGTCGATAGTCAGTTTACTCTGTTGGTTTACTGCTTTGTTATTTTCTTGTATCTTTTAGGTACTTTACTGATCCTTGATTCGGGTGAGATCAATGTACACCATATTTCATCATTTGAATTATAACTTAGACTTATTCAAGGTCATCACAGACTTCCCTGGTTATAAGTCAGACCATAATGTCTTCATGTTTCTCTGCTGGTACTTGGCTGGCTTCACTCTGCCGGATAACTGTTTTACTTTACCATCCTACCAACTAGTATAATACTTGTCTGACTCAACTTATACTATATGTCAGACTCTAAGTAAAGACTTGTACAGAGAATTCTAACTTATTTCAGGCTTGCTATAACAACTAGTTTAGCCATCATCAAAACATAATAAAATGTTCCTAACAGTAATCAAAGATCTGATTCTTTCGAATTAAGTTAACAATGCATATAGAAGTGTTTATATACTCCTAAGGAAGTTAGGGAATTAGTTAATTAACTGAATTAACTAACTAATTGAGTTAATTAGAGTTAAATGACTCTTAACTAACTTTGGAGTAAAGTGTTCGATGAAATGCTTCAAAGAGTATTCTGATGAAGTTTGTAGAATTACAAACAAATAAAATAAAATGAGGAATTATTATTGATCAAGTAAAGATTACAAGGTAAGGTACAATGCAGCTGATCATGGGGTATTAATAGTTTCATACACCTCATGAATCAGTTAGAAGTAAGTTATAAACGGTTATGACAGAATAACCGTTTTCTAGATCACATTACACTAGGACTGATCAGTAGATTGATCAGCAGGCTGCTGAGCTTCCATACTGTCAGCCAGCTGCTAGTGTCTTCATGTTATCAGGAGATTTTATCATCAACTGACTGCACTCAACATTCCCTTCAGCCTTTATACTGTAACACCCCCTCAAGCTGAGAGTGGTACATGAATAGCTTCCACTCAACATTTCCTTCAGCTACTTGAATTCTGGAAGATCTTTGAAACTCCCAATTTGTCTAGTAGATAAGAGAAAATATGTGCATCCAAGGCCTTGGTGAGGATGTCAGCTATTTGTTATTTTTCTATTGACTGGAAGAAGTTTGATAAGTCCTGATTTGACTTTGTCTCTCACAACATGCCAGTCAATTTCAATGTGTTTTGTTCTTTCTTGAAAGACATGATTATGAGCAATGTGAATTGCAATGACATTGTCACAAAATATCACAACAGGCAACTAAACTGGAATCTGTAAATCCTGTATTATATAGATGAGCCACTGGATTTCACAAATTGCATTTTCCATGGCCCTGTACTCAGCCTCTGATGAGATTCTAGCAATTGTTGTTTGTTTCATTGCCTTCAAGGAGATTGGAGCATCTCCTAGGAACATCATAAAACCTGATACCGATCTTCTTGTTTCATGACAACCAGCCCAATCACTAACTGTAAAACCCTTGAGTACAAGATTGTTGTCTGCCGGGAAGAAGATTCCTTGGCCAGGATTGGTCTTCAAATACCTCAGCAGTCTATAAGCTACCTTCATATGATTTTCAGTAAGAGTATACAGAAATTGACTTAGTTGTTGTACTGCAAAAGCAATATCTGGTCTGGTAAAAGTGAGGTAAATCAATTTACCCACTAATGATCTGTATGCAGTGTTGTCTTCTAAAAGTTGTGAATCACCATGTTGTAAAAGTCTGCTTAGACTCCATATGTGTCTTGGCAGGTTTGGCTCCCAAAAATTCATATTCTCTTAGGAGGTTAAGTGTGTATTTTCTTTGTAAAATAGATAGGCCTTTTGGACATCTAGCAGCATCAATGCCTAGGAAATATCTCAATTTCCAAGATCTTTGATGGTGAATTGCTGATGTAAAGCATCGTTAACTTGCTGAATTAACTCTTCACTAGGGCTAGCAACTATGATGTCATCAACATATACCAATAAGGCAATAAATGACTGTCCTGACCCTTTTGTGAATAGACTGTGGTCATGGTTGGATTGAATGAATCCTTGAGCCTCCAATGATTCAGTCAACTTGCAATTCCATTGTCTGCTGGCTTGTTTGAGGCCATATAATGATTTGGTAAGTTTGCAATCTTGGTTTGGTTTAGTTACTGCACAACCTGGGGGTAACTGCATGTATACTTCTTCATGTAGATCTCCATGTAGAAAGGCAATATTGACATCCATTTGATTTAGATGCCAATTATTGGTTGTTGTTGTTGCAAGTAAGGTTCTGATAGTAGTGATTTTGACAACAGGGGAAAAGGTTTCTTGATAATCAATCCCATATGTCCGAGTGTAGCCTTTTGCTACTAGTCTAGCTTTGTATCTCTCTACTAACCCATCAGGATTGTGTTTGATTTTGTACACCAATTTTCACCCTATAGGTTTCTTTCCTAAGGACAGATCAACTATCTCCCATGGGTGAGTCTTTTCTAAAGCTTCAATTTCTTTGTTCATTACCTCCTTCCATTCATCATGCTTGATAGCTTGATTGTAGGTCTAGGCTCTGTAACAGCATCAATGGCATTAATGAATCTGGCATTGTCTGCTGAGAGGTAATCCAGACTCATGACTGCACACAGCATACGTGGAGTCTGCTGAACTTTATGAGCACCCCATTGATAAAAGGTTGGTGATTTCCTTGTTCTTGTGGACCTTCTTAGTTGTGTGGGTTCAGGTGCCTGATTAATTGGTGCTTGCCTTTCATTGGATGTTTCAACTGCTGCTAATCCCATTGCTGGTTGGTATGCTGATTCATTCAGCATGTCATCAAAATTGTCCATTACTGGCAAAGGAACATGCATGTCAGCAAGATATCTAGGCTTTCCCAACAACTATTGAAAAAGAGGAAAATAAGTTTCATGGAATTGAGTATTTCTAGCAACAAAGATATCTTTGTTGGTTTTATCTAAGAAAATAGCACCCTTGGATGTATTTGAATTCCCAAGATAGACACAAGTCCTACATCTTGAGTCAAATTTGGTCCTATACTACTGAAGTGTGCATGAAAAAACTAAGCAACCAAAAACTTTAAACACAACATAGTCCGGTTTGGTGCCATAAAGAACTTCATGTGGAGTGCTTTCCTTCAGCAGTGGTGTAGGTGTGGCATTAATTAACTTGACAGCATGTAAAAGACAAAAACCCCAATATTCAATTGGTAGATAACTCTGGAACCTCAAACCTCTTGCAACATTCAGCAGATGCTGATGTTTTCTTTCAACAATACCATTTTGTCAGGTGTACTTACACAGGATATTTGATGTATGATACCATGCTGAGCATAAAAGTCAATAAGTTGAAATTCTACACCATTGTCAGATCTAATTACTTTAATAATTTTATGAAACTGTGTAGAAACAAATTTAACAAAAGATTAACAAGGTCAGAAGCTTCGATTTATGACTCATAAGAAAAACCCAAGTAAATCTAGAAAAATCATGTACAACAGTAAGAGAATATTGTTGTCCATTCATAGTATGCGGTCTCAAAGGACCCTAAATATTCATATGAACAAGGTCAAAAGTAGCATTTACAACAGTAGTACTTAAATGAAAGGGGTTTTTCTTCAGTTTAGCCATAGGACAGACATAACAAAGATCATGATTACAAAATTTGACATCAGCAGACTGTGAACTAATGACTTGCAATCTCTTATCTAGCAAGTGCCCAAAGTGCATCATCTAATCTATCTGATAAAGTGTGATTTTCTACAACATTGGTTACAGAAAGTCTTATTGGTTGATCCATGACATAAAATCCTCTCTGTAACTCAGCTAAACCAATCATTTTCTTGTTCTTGTCCTGTAAAATACACTTGTTAGCAGAAAAAACAGCTGCACGTTTTGTATTATTAATAAAAGAGGGTAAGGATAAAATGTTATACTTAAAACCAGGAATGCAAAACACATCATGTAGGACTAGTTGAGTGTTGATCCTCACTTGTCCTATATGTGTGACAGAGACATTAATTCCATTAGGTAATCCTATTTTTATACCAGATGAAAGTTTGGGATTGCTTAATAGATCTAATGATCCTACAATGTGATATGTGGCACCAGAGTCCAAGATCCATTGTATTGATCTTACTAAATTTAGGTCACATGTTCCCGTAGCAGGTGAGTAATGTGTGACAATATCAGCAGGTTGGCCAACAGCAAATCCTGCATGTCTAGGAGGATCATTTAGTAGAGCCATCAACTTGTCAAGTTGTTGTGCAGTAAGATAGGGAATCCCTGGTCCAGCAGACCTGCTTGGTGCCTGATCTTCTTCTGCTGATTGTTCCTCTTCTACCATAATGCTAAATATTATCAGGTCCAGAATTTGTTGACTATTTTTTGTGTGCTTTAGGTGATTGATTATTTATGATTTTCTATTTTCTTTTGCCTTTTTTGATTTAAATCCAGGAAGAAAACCATGCTTCTTGTAACAAGTCTCCTCAGTATGACCATTGAATCCACAAAAACTACATTGCATCTTCTTGGGATTTTTAGGCCTGGGATTTGTAGCAGAGTTAGGTCTGCTGGCAATCTAATTTTGTCCCTGTCCATTCTTCTATGATAATAGAATAATGGAATCTTGATTCTTGGCCTTATTAGCCACATACAACTTCTGTATTTCAAACTTGATTGCCATTGCAAAGGCATCAAGGGCACCATCAACATTGGCTCAAATTCATCCTTTTAAGGAATTTCTGACATGTTCAGCCTCCATATGATCCATCAGATCGCTGATTGCATTCAGTGACATTGAGGATCATAAGAACGGACTATTACATGCCTGATGGTCTTGATTTATTCCCAAAGAATCATTAATTTTGTGAAATATCGATTGACAGAATCCGTGTCTGGCTTCAGTAGATGCATTTCTTCAAGAAGATCTGAAAGTCTTAATGCATCAACATTTGAAAATCTTGCTGCAAGATTCTTCCAAACTGCATGTGCATTCTTGAAATACATGAAACTTTGTGCAATGGTGTTTTCAACAGAGTTTAAGATCCATAATCTCACCATTTTATCACACTGTCTCCATGCATGGAAGTCTGCTGAATCAGCTTATGGCCTTTTAATTATGCCGTCTACGAAGCCCATTTTTATTCTTGGTGATCAATACCATCTCCATGGACATTTTCCATGGATTATAGTTGTTGCCATTCATCAATGGCTGACCAAGAACCAAAGAAGGATTCTCATTTAGATGAACATAGAATGGACTGGAGGGACTTATTTCTTGTTTCTTAGTTGTCATGGCTATCAAGAATTCCAGAATTGATCACAAATCAACAATGATAGTGAAAAAACGATCAAGAACTGATCAAAAAATAGGGAAAAAGGTAACAGTTTACTCTCAAGAAACTGAAAACTCAAGAAAAATGAAGAACACTCTCCAGATTCTTCAGCAAATGGAGAGAAAATGCTGGAAAGCATTCAGAAACTCTCAAATTTCTGCTCTGATACCATGATGAAGTTTGTATAATTACAAACAAACAAAATAAAATGCAGAATTATTATTGATCAAGTAAAGATTACAAGGTAAGGTACAATGCATCTGATTATGTGGTATTTATAGTTTCATACACCTCATGAATCAGTTAGAAGTAAGTTGGAAACAGTTATAACAGAATAACAGATTTCTAGATCATATTACACTAGGACTCATCAGCAGATTGATCAGCAGGCTGCTGAGCTTCGATACTGGCAGCAGGCTGCTGGTGTTTTCATGTTATCAGCAGATTGTATCATTAGCTGACTGCACTCAGCATTCCCTTTAGCCTTTATAATATAACATATTCTGCAAATTTCTTCTAGCATCTTTGTGTGTACAGCTTGATATGAACATCTTCAACATCTCCGACGCTAATAACATGATTCGGGTCTAGTGGAACAATATAATGCACTAATATTCAAAAATTGTTGTAGCCACAAAGAATCCATACGTAAAATTGCAGTTCAATGTGTTGAAACAGCTCAAGAAACAGAAAATTATGAAGAGAAACTCCATTGATGGATCTCAAGCATTCTACGTTTTGAATAAACAAAAGGCGGGAAAATTGGGGAAGAAGTAATTTTTGTGTTACAGCTCTAATGTTGCGTAATTGAACTTTCTAATCTCTTTCTAACTATCCTAATAGCTAATATATACACTTTAGAAGTCTTCAAAGCGGTTGTAACAACTTAACCGTTCTTGTAACTAAATATGCCCCTGTGTGCTCGACGAAATGTCAACTTTAAAATGCCAAAGAAACTCCTTCACAATTTATATAGTTCCACACCCCCTCAAGCTTAAACTTGGTTGATGAAGCCATGTTTGAAGCTTGCCAGAGAAACTCCTTCACACATTATAATTCAGACTCTGTTGTGGAATGTTGGACTGCATATAAATCTTTTAAAGGATAAGCTTGTAATAACCCGTTGAATGTAGTCTTTGTTGGAAATAGCGACCAAAAGACAATTTACGTAATTGTTTTTATAATTAATAAATGACAGATTTTATTTCATCTTTTTATTTGATTTGTGTTTATATTTAATACACTGCTGAAAACCCCAAGTCGTATCTTATGTAGCAATACAACTTAGTGTGTGTCACACATGAGGATTAAGTTTATGGTGATACACTTGAACTATTAGTCCATGGTGAAATTAATCAAAGTATGGGGTCTATTGATTAAACCACCATTAATGCACCAAGAACACTTTATGGTGTGACCGTCTCATCCGTACCGTCGATATTGGTTATCTGAGTGGGGCATTTATATATGGTGTGGTCATATAGGACTGGACCGATTTAATCTGTGATTCTCATATAATTCCGTGATTGAGAAATCTCATTAAATCACAACATGATCATATATGGATTAACCTTAATCCTGAAGTGATTGCATACTCCTACTTGTTTTAGGATAGGGTTTGATGTGTTCGTTAAGGATCGCTAAGAGGCGCGGTCCGACTCACTTTCACGTTGGCACTATTCTGAAATGAGTGAGAAGTGTGTGTCTCACAGATATGGAATCCATTCCTTCCTGCAGGAAGTAGAAAGACAATCTCCTTATTTGTTAATCCTAGAAACTGATCGATCCGCGGAGTTCGTATTGGTTATGAACTAATTGGTCACTAGTGGGTTAATGGTAAATAAGGATAAGAGGTATTGGAGAAGGTTTACGGAAATAATCCCGCTTCATTACGGATAGTCTATGGAGGGTTAGTTTGTATGTAATGATTATATCAATGGACACTTATCGACTCGACTCGACGTTTTGAAAATAAGTTATATCTATAATCGATAGAGTTCAGTTTCGGATTTCTGGTTGCGTAATTACGGAATTAATAAGTTGAGTAGAAATATTATGTTCGATAAATATTTTATTTAATTTATTGTAGCTACTAGTTATAGGTCTATGGTCCCCGGGTTGGCTCCTAACACGCGAGTATTTTCTCGTCTTATGGAACCTCGAGAATAAATTAAAATAGTTGGTCTATTTAATGAATATGCGATATTATTTATTTGGTAAATAATATGTAAAATAGAAAAGACATATTCTATTAAATTAATGATGAAAATGGTGCCGCATTGTGGATAAGTTTGGAAAAGAAATTTTCCTAGATTATGTCACATGTGTAATTAATTAATTATCTATTTGTTAGATAATTAATGGAAAATTAAGAGATTGTTTTTTTGGGAATTATCTCTTATCTTTTAGCAAATATCTTTTCCTTGTGGGAATAGGTAATTGTGGTGTGAAAAGGATAACTCTCTTGACTAGTTATTTTCTATATAAAGAGAGTTCCTCCTAACACAATGATACATCACAATTTGCGTCAACATCAAATAAAAAAAGAGAAAAATTAGTTTCTTGTTCTAGTCATTAAGAGGAGAAAATCTAGGATTTTTCTTGTGCATATTCGAGGAGGTTCTACGGCGTGGTTCGACGTCCACCTGTCATCGCTTAGGAGATACAATCCGGAAGATCACACCTTCTCCCTTTGGTCGATTGCCTATTTCTCTCCGGTTGGGGTAAATCTACTAACCTTCTTGTAGATTAATTTATTAAGCGAAACATGTCGTGGTAAAATCGTAAACGAATCTACTTCGTAGCTTCCACTGTGCATGATCGAGCGTCTCGATCGGTGCTGTGAATCAGATCTGACGATCCAATTATGGATCGGATCCTGATTCGGGTTTCTGTATATCCAACATGTGGTATCAGAGCAAGGTTAAAGCGATTTTGCGATCTTGATTGCATAATTAATTAATAAAGAGTGGAATAGAATAAAATTGCATCTTTTATTTAATTTAATTTTTTTAAGCGATTAAATGTTTTGGGTGACGAGATGGATTGGGGTTGGTACCTGTTTACCGTTAGATCTATTGTAAACCTGGTTTTTGGGTATATGATAATTTATTTTTGCAATTAATTTTCTGCTATTTAGAATTTATTTTTAAATTGGCCGCACCTATTTATTCAATGGGACGCATTTTTTCATCAAACGTGGAAGCTGGCGCAGGGGTCAAGGCACTGAAACACCAAACTGCAGACCTGAGTTTGAATCCCCTTGGCCGTATCAAATTTTGATTTTTTTTTCTGTTCGTATTTTTTTTCCTTTTACTGTTCAAAAAATAATAATAAAACGATTTTAAAAAAAGAAGGGGAAGGGAAACGAACTCGGGTAATGAAGATGAAAGTAGAAGGAGCTTTACCAACTCGGCTAGAGCACTTTTGTTTTCAGAAAACGGAGCAGAAAATTAAAATACAAAGCGGTGGCGGCTGGACATTGAAGACTTGTAATTTTTTATTCTATGCTTAGGGTTTATTTAATTTATAGATTAGATACGGGGGTACTAACAGTCCATCTCAGTGGTTTATTTTTTGCATTTATTTTCTTGTATGATTATTTTTATGATATAACAATGCCATGCATCATATTCATGAATTCCACTCCTACCACATGCATACATGTAGAAAATTAATATTGAAATTAATTAGACATGCATGTATCAACACAATAATTAATTTAGATGAAAAATAAATTAAATTAATTAAAGGAAACGAAATTTTATCGGGACATAAAATTCACATGATAAATTTAATTTGGGATTAGGAATCCTTCGGGGTTTAGGTTATGTAGTGTCTACATAAATTAGAATTTTGATAATAAAAAATTGGAAAATCATGAAAAATTGTACACCAACTAGACGGTATTTGGAACCGATAAGTTAGTCATTGTTTTTCTTGATTTATTGTTTTACGATTTATTGGAAAAATTCTACAATCCTAAATCTTTTATCATGACAAGATTAGGACTTTAAAATTCTTTGGTGAATTTTAGTTGTGTAGTGTTTGCACAAGAAATTTCTAAATATTCGAAGAATTTGAAAATCATGAATATAGCATCACTAGTTAGACGGTATTTGGAACCGATAAACTAGTGAGAGCTTTAACTTTTGTGATTTATTGTTTTTCGATTTTATAGGAAAATTCATAAGTCCTATTATATTAGGATTAAAAAATTCTTGGTGAATTTTAATTGTGTAGTGTCTACACAAATATTTTATTAATCCGAGAAATTGGAAAGTCGTGAATAAGTGACACTAGTTAGACGGTATTTGGAACCGATGAACTAGTGGGAGGATTAAAATTTAAATATTCATGATTTATTGTTTTTCGGATTGCGAAGAAATTCTGAAAATCCTAATAAGACTACCTGTTTTTCAAAATAACGTGTGGGAGCGAGGAAGGTGATCGACAACCGACCCCATGGCCTCTACTGTTGACACAAGCAAGTGAGAGAATGGTGACGCCTCGTGCCGCTTTGATTTCGGCCCCCTAAGGATGGCCTTCACCGCTATCAAAATGCATGGCTTGGTCTCCGAAAGATAGGATTTTGGGTACTCGCCGAGTCACTGACCGTCCCTAAGGTGGCATACTCGGGGCGTACTTTGAGATCTGAAATAGTAGGTCACACTCATAACGATATTGTTGGATATATCTTGGCTGAAAAAGGAAGGTAATCAATAATTAAATAGAGATGTCCGATTCTCAGTTAATTGTTGAGAGAGATCGTCTCAACTTAATCGTAACCTCTTTGACCTACCCTAAGGCGGCACTGTAGGTGTGAGATTAAGTTTTTGGAATGGTAGGATAAACTGCAAGCATGACATCATGTTTATAATTCCTTAAATTTCTTATTTGTTGTGGTGTATGATTTGATTTATATTTCTGTCATAATTTATTTTTGCAACTACATATCATCCCAATGTATCTAAACTGCTAATTATGATAAATTGACTAGTAATGACTTCGTAAAAGTGGAAATGTAACAAGAACGTTGAACTCATAAATCAAGAATGAAAATTAATTCTTCGGAAGAGGAAGTTCCTCTTGAGCCTTCAAATTTAAGTGACTAGAATGTCACTACTGTCACTTGTGTTGAACGAGAGACAAAACAAAATTAGCTCAATGATGATGAGAATGATTTGGTATCAATCTCACTAAGACATCCCACAGTTCACGAGTAGTGGCTACTCAAATGAACTGCTAGTTAACGGTCATTTCCTTTAAAGAAAGCCGATAATGGGAAGGTAAATGTCTACAAGTATAAGTCATCTAAACTAAATAAGTTAAAGGCTAAACCGAAACATTAATAAAAGAAAGCATAGGATAAGGAAAGTGATTTCGGATTACAAACCTATGAATCCTTAGAAACTTTCTTAACCGAGGAATTTAACTCGGAAGCTAAAGTTCTTTTGTAAGAACAAGGTAGCCGGACATTCATGATGAAGAGTAGACAGCGGACAGTTATTTCAGGAAACAAATTTCGGATTTTAATCATTGAACATCACAGAAATTTAATTTATGTTTTCAGATTCGTTGGAACGAATGGATTCACTTTCAAATCGATAATATAGTTGCCTTAAAGAAAGTGAATATGACATTTGTATACGATTCTGAGACTCGGACTTTTGTCTGATAAAGTCAGAACCACTAAGTAATGCCGAAAAGGTATATGTAACACATCATAAACTATTATGTTGGACTTATTTCTTAGTTTTGATGATGAGTGCCATACTAGCTGTTATAGTGCAAAGGCAAAAAGATGTCTAGATCAAATGTATATGTTTATTAGAGTTTGATTCATAAATAGGTTTGATCAAACAAGCACTGTAATGGTCGGTGACCTGATCGGTCAGGTCGACAGGGAGATAGATCAGTAGACTAATCAGGAACCTGCTGAAGACTGAAGACTGAAGACTGAAGACGAAGACTGAAGGCTGAGGGTTCAAACTCAGTAAATGAAGGCTAAAGGATCAAACTTAGTATTTAATGTCAAGGATATGGAATCAGAATTTAGGCAAGTCTGTGATGACCTAAACTGATCACATATACCTTGTGTAGAAGGTCTAAGTTCCATAAGTTGGATGATGTTTGGAACTTGGTTATAATTAAAATGATGTAATCTAACTTCACAAATAAAAGTTAGATAAAAGTAATCAGCTGCATTATATTTTACATACAGAAATATGATGATCGTTGCAGATCGATTGGTACTTCAAAGCGGTCTTATGAACCCATTCGATATGATACCTCGATTAATTCAAGTTTATTGGAAGATTACATGGATAAGGACAGCCAACTACCTCTGACTTATCAAGAAAATCAAAGGCTGAGATTAAAAAGACGTTGGGATGATCTCTATTTTTATCCATTGGATACAAGTCAAACGGGTGGACGGACCTTGCTTGTCAAAAGGAAATTCGACGAGTGTCGGTCCTATGAATAGTGACGAGAATGCAAATCGGATGGGACAAAAACAAGGAACGGTCACATTTGAAATTCAAATACAAATCACATGCATTCTTGCCTATAAATAGAGGACCTTCAACTCGAAAAAGATGATGAATGTTGGATAAACTTTAAGTGATATATCCGAGTGAAAAACACCGCCGAACTTACCGAGCTTAAGGTCGCCGATCTAGAAAATCTTCAAGTGCATTTTATATTTAAGTTATATCAAGCATACACACTTGAAGGCGCAAGTCGCCGATTACATCATCCTAATCAAGGCTCGCAATGAATCATTTATTTGATTCATTCTTTATTTTATAAAGAACCCGTCGAAGACGATGAAGCATCCGTTGGGTGTGAAAGATCGTTGTTTGTGGTGGAGTGGTGAAGAGGCAATCCTACCCTTCAAGGACCGGTGGAAGACTAAGGAGCGACAATCCTACCGTTCCCCTGTTTTCGGTTGTGAAGCCATAGTCATTGGTGAAGGACAAACAACTTAGGAATCTTTGTAAAAGCTACATCAAAGATCTCTAGTGAATTTCCTCCAACTTCACGGGAGAAGAGTGGACTCGACAGGATTACATCACCCGGAACCACTATAAAATCGGCTATTTACTTTCTCGCTTTTACTTTACGCACTTAGTTTATTTCACTCATCAACCTCGAATCTAGCAACCGAAATCACACACTTGCACTACCGAGTATCTAATACTTAGTATCATATCTAACAACAAGTATTAAGGATTAATTTTGATATTATTCCGCTGCACAAATTCAGCAAACTCAACTATCAGTAGACTCTATCGTTTATCGAAGAAGCTATCGAAGTCTCGCCAGACTCTGAAGTATCACGAGTTGACGCGAAGTTGCAGAATTTGTTAACTCCAAAGTTTTAAGTGTTAAGTTTATTCACCCCCCCTCTAAACTTAACCAAAGCCTTTTCAAGGGACCAACATATTAAGACAAATGGTTTCCGTATTTAGATAAATGATTCTTCAGCATCTATTAATTAGAGCATTTATCCAAGTGAAACGATTTCACTGAAAGGACAAACCATGTATTGCCTTGTATAGTTATTGATATGTTACGATACACTGCTTAACTCAATTAAGATATTGATTGCAAACGGTTTACATTGTTATGTAATACCGAGAAATCTACCTAGAAGATGCTTATGAATTTGTGGATAAGGAGTGAAGTAAATTTACTCCACTTCCGCAAAAATAGAGGCATTTAGCATTTATGCTTGAAGGCAGGACTGGAGATTTTGCATACACGTTCAGATGTTGACTGATCGTGAAATATCTTAATTCAATGAGTGAAGGTTGGTTATAAGATTTTGAAGATCGGATAATGACGGTTGTACTGTTGCACCCTTCCTGAAAGATTGTTTAAATAACAACCTTGGACCTTGAAGTAAAGATACTCAAGGAGTTACTATATGATTTTATCAGACCACATCCAATATTGGTTGTTGGGGATTACACTGATTAATACTACCGAACTAGATCAGAATATCAATTCCACTCAGATGCAACGGGAGTATGGTCTACCCATTGACCCGCTGTGATTATGCAGTCTTTACAGCCTGGTTGGGATGATCGATCACCTATGATACTTCTGGAAGAACTGTATAGGATTCTAACAATAGGAGATTGGTTTAAAGCCATAAACCTGTAAATGGAGTTTTGGTACTCCAGTTTTGTTAACAATCTTATAGAACCACCTGAGTGTCTCAGACCCAGTGGGAGTAATTGGATCTACGTGATGAGAATGAATGGAAAGTTTATCTTTCAAGGAAAAACTAAGTGGTCTAGGGGTCATTCCCTACGAAGTAGAGAGTTAACCAGGTGTGATGCCTTGAAACTCTCTCACAACTCGTCCTTGCTTGACTTATTGGAAAGCAGAAAGTTCAATAGGGGTGATGCCCTGAATATTTTCTTGCCAAACAACGGAGTCTAATCTCATTCTGAACTGAAGGGTAATAGCTTAAAGCCAATGGCAGATTGACTGCCTATGCTTCTATCCATTGGTGAATTAAAGCAAACCTCTAGGTCATTAAAAGTCACATGTTTTAAATGTGTGGGCTTGACTAGAATATTGATGAGTCTTTGTAGACCAGAGAATCAATATTGGTTAAAGTAGTAAACGTTAATGTAAATAAAAGATAACACTGCAACAGTTGGAAACAAATGGGTGTGTTGTCTGAAGTCAGAAACTGTCAAGCCAAAGATTCTCTGAATTAGAGAAGTGGACTATATTCTTAGAAATCGATTCGGTCGAATTCATGAGAATAAGTTGTTGGTCATATCCCATTCATCTTATTGTTAAGATGATGATGCATTTTCAAATGCTTGATTCAACGAGAGGTATCCTACCCAACCGCTCACGGAATAATTCTCTCAAATCTTCGGATATAGAGAAAATAGGATAAGTTCTCTTTTGGATAGAGAAAGTCGGGTTACTAAAAGTCAATTCTAATCAAATATTGGATTCGAGTATTGGTAGCAGTATAGTGCATCCTCAAGTATCTTTAGAGAATGAGGAATCATATGCTTAAGTATTCAGGTGCAAACTTGAGTGTTGTTGACTACACTGATTCTGACGTTCAGTCAGATAAGGATGATCATAAGTCGATCTCAGGCTCAGTGTTTACTCAGAGTGAATGAGCTATAGTCTGGAGCAATCCAGCAAGGCAAATTTGACTCTGTTAGTCGAATACATAGCAGCTTTCGGGGCAACTAAAGAGGTAGTGTGGCTTTATAAGTTCTTTGTTGGACCGGGAAGTGATTCCAGATCTCGATGAGCCGATACCATTTTTCTGTGTAAAAAGTTGAGAGGTAGCTCATGCAAATGTTCTTCATAATCATAAGAGGTCAAAAGCATATTGAGAGAAAGTACCAGCTGCTCAAACAGACCGTACAGTGAGGCGACGTTTCGGTCCTAAAGATTGCCACGAGCCGACAACCTAGCTGATCAGTTTATCAAGTCGCGTGACATCTAATGTCAATGATAAGCGCTTGGCGGGTACGTGATTGAGAGATATGTCTCATCTTCTTTAGAGCAAGTGGGAGAGTGTTGTGGATAGAAAGAATAAGGGTGTGGTGCTCTAAAAACAATTGTTGCTTGTCTTTACGGGCAAATTGAGAGATTGTTGGATGTAGAGTGCCCGAAAGACAATTGTTGTTTGTCTATACGGGCAAGTGATAGATTTTTGGAAATAGCGTCTGAAAGACAATTTATGTAATTGTTTTTATAATTAATAAATGACAGATTTTATTTCATCTTATTATTTTCTTTGTGCTTATATTTAATACACTGCTGAAAACCCCTAGTCGTATCAAATGTAGCCATATAACATAGTGTGTGTCACACATGAGGATTAAGTTTATGGTGATAAACTTGAACTATGAGTCCATGGTGAAATTAATCAAAGTATGGGGTCTATTGATTAAACCATCATTAATGCAAGCATAACACTCTATGGTGTGACCGTCTCATCCGGACCGTCGATATTGGTTATCTAAGTGGGGCATTTATATATGATATGTTCATATAGGACTGAACCGATTTAATCTGCATTTCTTATATAATTCCGTGATTGAGAAATCTCATTAAATCACAAGATGATCATATATGGATTAACCTTAATCCTGAAGTAATTGCATACTCCTACTTGTTTTAGGATAGGGTTTGATGTGTTCGTTAAGGTTCCCTAAGAGGCGCGGTCCGAATCACTTTCACATTGGCATTATTCTGGAATGAGTGGGAAGTGTGTGTCTCACAGATATGGAATCCATTCCTTCCTGCGGGAAGTAGAAAGACAATCCCCTTATTTGTTAATCCTAGAAACTGATCGATCCGCGGAGTTCGTATTGGTTATGAACTAATTGATCACTAGTGGGTTAATGGTAAATAAGGATAAGAGGTATTGAAGAAGGTTTACGGAAATAATCCCGCTTTATTACGGATAGTCTACGGAGGGTTAGTTTGTATGTAATGATTATATCAATGGACACTTATCGACTCGACTCGACGTTTTGAAAATAAGTTATATCTATAATCGATAGAGTTCCGTTTCGGATTTCTGGTGGCGTAATTCCAGAATTAATAAGTTGAGTAGAAATATTCGTTCGATGAATATTTTATTTAATTTATTATAGCTACTAGTTATAGGTCTATGGTCCCCGGGTTGGCTTCTAACACGCGAGTGTTTTCTCGTTTTATGGAACCTTGAGATTAAATAGTTGGTCTATTTAATGAATATGCGATATTATTTATTTGGTAAATAATATGTAAAATAGAAAAGACATATTCTATTAAATTAATGATGAAAATTATGGATAAGTTTGGAAAAGAAATTTTCCTAGATTATGTCACATATGTAATTAATTAATTATCTATTCGTTGGATAATAAGAGTTATTTTTTTGGGAATTATCTCTTATCTTTTAGCAAATATCTTTTCCGTGTGGGAATAGGTAATTGTGGTGTGAAAATGATAACTCTTGGCTAGTTATTTTCCTATATAAAGAGAGTTCCTCCTAGCACAATGATAAATCACAATTTGCGTCAACATCAAATAAAAGAAGAAAAAAATTTAGTTTTTTGTTCTAGTCACTAAGAGGAGAAAAACTAGGGTTTTTCTTGCGCATATTCGAGGATGTTTTACGGTGAGGATCGACGTCCACCAGTTATCGCTAGGAGATACAATCCGGAAGATCACGGCTTCTACCTTTGGTCGATTGCCTATTTCTCTCCGGTTGAGGTAAATCTACTAACCTTCTTGTAGATTAATTTATTAAGCGAATCTTGTCTTGGTAAAATCGTAAACGAATATCATTCGTAGCTTCCGCTGTGCATAATCGAGCGTCTCGACCGGTGCTGTGAATCAGATCTAACGATCCAATTATGGATCGGATCCGGATTCGGGTTTCTGTATATCCAGCAGTCTTATCAACTGGTTTTGTTAAGATGTCAGCAGGCTGATCTTTTTTGTTAATTGGAAGTGGATTTAGGACTTTGGCAAGATACTTTTCTCTTACAAAGTGACAATCAATTTCTATATGCTTGTTCTCTCATGAAAAACAGGATTTTTGAACGATATCAAGTGCACTCTTGCTGTCACAATATAGAAGAACGATGTCTGTGTAGATAATCTGAAAATCCTTTAGGAGATAAATCAACCATTGAATCTCATAGGTAGTAATAGCCATTACTCTATATTCTGCCTCACTTGAACTCCTTGAAACTGTTGGTTGTTTCTTGAATTTCCAAGAAATCAAAGCATCCCCTAGGTATCCAGTAACTGGTCTTCTAGTTTTATTACAACATGCCCTATCCTCATCACTGAAAGCTTTTAATCTGATTGTGCCTTTGCTAGGAAACATTTGACCTTTGCTTGGATAGGATTTCAAAAATCTGAGTAATCTGTGGGCAGTCTGTAGATGTGCCTCATTGGGGCAATCCAAGAATTGGCTTAGCGGTTGCACATAAAATGCTATGTCTGGTCTTGTGTTTGAAAGGTAGAGAAGCTTACCTACCAGACTTTTATAGTAAGTATTTTATTCTAAGGCAGGTGCTTGAACTGATGTTAGGTTTTGAGATGTGTCCATAGGGGTAAAAGCTGGTTTACAATCCTTCAAGTAAAAATGCTTCAGTAAATCAAGGCAGTATTTCCTCCGATTGATAACTATTCCTTGGTGTGATCTTGCTACCTCAAAACCTAGAAATATTTTAAGGTACCTAGATAACTATTCCTTGGTGTGATCTTGCTACCTCAAAACCTAGAAATATTTTAAGGTAACTAGATCCATGATAGTGAAAGCTGAATGTAGAAGATCCTTTAAATGTTGAATTTCTGACATCTGCAAACTGCCTACTATAATGTCATCAACATAAACTAGTAGGGCTATGAAATTATCTCCAGATCCTTTTGTGAATAGGCTATGATCATATTGTGATTGTCTATAACCATCGTCAATGAGTTTTTGAGTCAACTTTGCATTCCATTCTCTGCTTGCTTGTCTAAGTCCATATAATGATCTGTTCAGTTTGCAAACCAATCCTTTTTCTTGTAGACCAGGGGGTGGCCTCATATAGACTTCTTCATCAAGGTCACCATGTAAAAATGCATTTTTCACATCTAACTGATGTAGTAACCAACCTTTCTGAGCTGCCAATGCCATAAAAAGCCTTATGGTGGTCTATTTTACTACTGGTGAGAAGGTTTCAAGGAAATCTATGCCCTCTGTTTTTGTAAAACCTTTGGCCACAAGTCTTGCCTTGTATCTTTCTATTGATCCATCTGATTTTCTTTTGATCCTGTACACCCACTTGCAGCCTATGGGGTTGACATGTTTTGGTTGTGGAATAAGTGTCCAGGTGTTTGTTTTCTGTAAAGCTCCAAATCCATTGCCTTTTTCCATCTTGGATCTAATACTGTCTCATTGAATGTATTTGGTTCTCTAGTTCACTAATATGTCCTATAAAACTTTGATAACTATTGGAAACATTACAATAAGACATGACAATATCAAGAGTATGAGGTGAAGTCCTTTTAACATTGTTAGTACACACATAATCATTCAAATAAGATGGTGCATATCTATTTCTATTAGATCTTCTTTGATTTTGTGAAACATTATCATCAACAGGATTGGACACATCAATGTTATCAATAATAGGATCAGTATTATGAGCATTGGATGTTGATTAGTGGATTGAGGTGTCAAAACATGAGTGCTATCAATATCATATAATAGAGGCAAGGGAAGACAAGGATTTTCCTGATAAGAAGTATTTAGGGAAAAGAATTTTCATGAAAAATGACATCCCGGGAAATATATATATTCCTGGTTTCAAGGTCCAGTACTTTCATGTTGGGTTCAAACCCTAAAAAAACAGATTTCTTGGTTCTAGCATCAGACTTCCCTCTACTCTGAGCAGGGGTAGATACAAAACACAAGCATCCAAAAACTTTAAGCATGCCAAAATCAGGGTCAGAACCATGCAACATAGCAAAAGGTGTCTTATTGTTTAACAAGCGAGTTGGGATCATGTTGATCAAATAAAATGCATGGGAAACACAATGGCCCCAATACCTGTTAAGGCCATATTTATATGATTATTAAAGGTTTATTTCATTATTATTTTCCCCACATTTGCATAATGTACATGAGAATTAAGGGTTTAAGTGTAATTATTTAGTAAAGATGATTTTAAGAGGGTTGTATGCAAAATTGATGATTTTAAGTGTTGATTTAATGGAATTATTATTATTTGGATTTTATTACATTTTTGCATTGTTTATTTATCATGTAGGTGTTGATTTTCGTGCATAAAGAGGATAAATGAAGCTCAAGTCGAATTATTCAAGATAGAGTCGGAATTGGCTTGAAGAAATTGGATAAAGATGAAGAAATCCGACCCTCAGCATCTTGGACGAGCGTTCGTGCGGCGTCCATTCCAGACGGGCGTTTGATAAAGTGAACGAGCGTCCGGGATTGTATTTTACATTCAGAGAGTTCAGACGGAGGATGAACGAGCGTTTACTCAGCGTCCAGGCATTCTGGACGGGCGTCCACAAGACCAGACGAGCGTCCATAGCCGACTTACTTCCGGCCGACTTAAAACTCTATATATATAAGTTGGCCTCTTAACCCTAATTCATATACCAAAATAATTGAGATCGCAAATTCACCAAAAAGTTGCGGCCGAGAGAACCCTAATTCCACATAGATGCAAATCTCCCAACCAACAATCATCTCCAACATGATTGTTGGCTAAAAGCCTTGCAGTGAGTCGACGGAGGAAGCCTATCAACAACCAAACCAACTAGAGGAGTTCGATGCTTATGTTTAGTGAGTTTAATTCATAGTTTTTCATTACTTTGGATCTGTTTTATATTGTTTAAGTTTTATTGAATTAAGATTTGATGAAACGATCTATGTTTAATTTATGCTTGAATAAATTTATGAAAGTTTGTTTGTTTGAGTTCTCTTTTATTCAAAGTAATGCATCTAATTGTGTTTTAAGAGATTATGCATGATTAGTTGAGTAAGAGCTTGGAAACGATCTCGTGATTTCGTTTTGATTGCATGTTTAGTTTGTTTGAAAAGATAAACGAAACCCTAGAATTTGATTGAAGATATTTAATTGAATTCGTGAATAGATCACTACTAAAAACTATGTCTTTTTAATCACCATCTAGTTGGGATTGTTGGTTGATAGGTGGAATCTAGTCGCCTTGCTGTGTTTTCCCTTTATTGTTTATTAATCAAATCGTTTAGATTAAGTTTAGTTAAGTTCTAGTTTTATAAACCCTAGTTTCCCGCAAGTTTTTACGCACGTTTCGTTTCGGTTCGTAGTTGGACGCTCGTCCGCAATAGCGTACGCCCGTCCGTTAGATTCCGTTTTCGGACGCTCGTTCACCAAAGTGAACGCTCGTCCGGCTTTCTCGTTTTCTTATTTTTCTTGCTTGTTTTTATTCTTGTTTTAGTTTTAATTCTTAGGTTTTAGTTAGTTTCAGCTTTAGTTTAGATAGATAATTGTGACATAATTGATATAGATTTATATTTGAATCCGATAAACATTCCACTCCCTTAGGACGACCCGTAAACACCCTATACTACGATCCTTATACTTGGGGTGTTTCGGTTATAAATTTAAAACTAGTTTTTACCGAACAAGTTTTTGGCGCCGTTGCCGGGGAGTCGGTAACGGTTGTCGGATTCTATTTAGGACAATTTTCTGAGTCAAAAGGGATCGTTTTTAGCACGCAGTAGTATTTTGGCCGTAACTTTCGGCTCGAGTGTCCGTTTGGAACGCAGGACCCCAATTCGGAAAGCTCGTTCCGACGCCGACGACGTGGTGAACGGCCATAGGCCGTTCAGTGCGTTTTCGAGGTCAAAATCCACTGTTTTCCCCTCCTTTTTGGCCCTAGAAGATTTCAACACGTTTTTTTCCGTCTTAGTGTTTTTCTTGTTTTTTAAACTTTTCGTAGGTAGGTTTATTTTCCAGTTTCGTTTAATTTTAGGATTACATTTATTACTGTTTTATTTTATTTGATTTTCTTTCAATTATTTTCCTTACTTTTTATTTTTATTTTTATATAGCTTAGATCTGTTTCCGTACTTATAGATTTGTTTGATTTTATAAGTCTTTTCTATTTTTATTTTTTACCTCGTTTTTAATTTCTGGTAACCTTAGTTTTTAGTTTTTCGTATCTGAACGAGCGTTCAACAACTTGAACGCCCGTCCACCTCAATTCTGTCCTCTGAACGAACGTTCATTCAACTGAACGAGCGTTCAGTTCTGAACGAACGTCCACTAACACTGGACGCCAGTTCAGTCTGTTCAATCATCACTTCTTTTCTCTCTTCTCTTTTCTTCCTCTAAACCATCTAATCTTTTCTAAACCTATTCTAATCAACCCCAAAGGGTTGATTTCTTCCTTTTCCTTTCTTCTGGTTTATGCAAACGAGAAGTAAGAAGGGACTTCTGATCTTTGATCCTGAGCCTGAACGATCTATCCTTAGAAGAAGGCTTCTCCCTGATTTGGACAAAATGGCGGATCAAGATCCACCAATTCCAAATCCTGACCCCCAAGCTCAGTTAAATTTACTCCTTCAACAGATGCAAGCTCGCAAAGAACAATGTAATCGCAAGTGGCATAACTCAACAACTTCAACAATTTAGACAAAACCAGCTTAATCAACTGAACCAGGACCCCTACACTCCATATCTAAACCAAGATTTTCTCGAGGGACATAGACCTATTCGTCCTCCCGACATGGGAGGAGTGAACTTTGATCTAAAGAACGGAGTTGTTGCACTGGTTCAGAATAGCTCTTTCCATGGTACTGCTCAGGAAGATCCACACGACTTCTTGTCCACATTCGTACAAATCCGTGAAGCCGGGCCATTATCCTGGTGTTGATTCTGAGATCGTAAAGTTGAAGCTATTTCCTTTTGCTTTAAAAGGTGAAGCAAGCAGATGGTTTAAGTCGTTAGCACATCATTCCCTCCATACATGGAATGATGTCAAAAGAGCCTTCGCTCTTAAGTGGGTTTCACCAGGCAAGATTATGGAGATGAAACGGGAAATAGCTACTTTCGAGCAGTTGGAGGATGAGACCGTTGGCAAGGCTTGGGAGAGATTAAATCGTTGATGAGGAAATGCCCCAATCACGGATATGACAGACATGAGTTGTTGGAACCGTTTACGAGAGGTGTCTCTCAACCTAATAGAGACTATCTTGACTCCACAACTCATGGATCCTTCTTGTGGGGAGGTGATGAGACCGCTACGAGTAGCCGAGACAATTGCCAAGAACAACATGTGGTCGACTCCTAAGAAGACCAATATTGTTAAGAAAGAAGGTACCGCAAGCAATCCCGATACACACCGTTGGTTGCTCGATGGAATCGATAAGCAAGCAAACGGTGGCCAATCTTCGATGCGCCTTCCGAGGTGAATTATCTTGGAACACAAAAGTGTGGACCGAGATGACGGAGGAGGTAAACTTAATGGATAATCAAAACCAACCCTTCCGAAACTTCAACCGAACCGAACTATTCAGATTTCAAAGGCAAAACTTCAATCAAGCCAAGTTACCACCGGCCCTTCAAATTCGAATTCTTTCAACTCGAACTATCAAAGGCCATTCGTAACTCCCAAAGGCCTCAAGGTGGTGGAATCAAACTCGAACAACAATCATACCACCTCATGTGTCCCTCAACACAAATTCGATGAGCCGGTAGACATGGTGAAGACTCGTCTACTAGTGTTAAAGCAATTGAGAGACAAGTTGGTCAAATGGCGGACGGCAAGCAAGCAAACCTCACGGTAAACTTCCGAGTTATACCGAGAGAAATCCGAAAGCTGATGTGAATGTTTGCACCGCCATTACACCTCAGTGGGAGTATGGGCAAGAAGAGGAGTTGAATGAAGTAACTTTGAGAAGTGGTAAGAAAGCTTCGGACCCGGCAAGGTGTCGGGAAACGAGTAGCCCCTCCCGACGCCATGAGTTCGGGAGGGGAAAATCGAAACCACATGCCGAAGAAAGCAACGATGAGGAGCTTAGTGACAATTCTTCGGAGGATGAAAATAATTCGATGACGAGGAAAGAAAGGAAAGTCAAGCGGGCGGTACCCCCGACTAAGAAAAAGGAAGAAAAGTTCGTGAGATGGAAGGATAAGGAGGATGAGGCGATAAAGAATCAGGCCACGAAGAATGATAAAGCCCTTCCTTATCCACCAAAAGGAAAGAGAAAGCCCTCGCCAAAGACAAGCAAGTATGATGGGGTGAGGAGGATACTTAGGGACACTAAAGTGAGTATGCCCTTAGCCGAGGTATTGTCTCGAAATGCCTAAATGTACTAAGTATCTTAAAGAATTCTCGTGGGAGTAAGAGAAAGCTTCGGGGATGGTGAAGAAGTGCTTCGCGAGGATTGCGCGATGGTTTCACGTAAAATTGTCGTTAAGCGAGGTGACTCGCGTACCTTCAATCTCCCGTGAGATCGAAGGCCATTTATTCGAAAATGTATTATGCGACTCGTGGGCCTCTATTAATGTGATGCCATTAAACGTATGCAAAAAGCTCGGGTTAGATAAAAGGATGCGGGAACGCCCGATTTCTCTTCAGATGGTAGATAAATCTAGCCGGACTGCAGCCGGTTGTGTAGCTAATGTGCTCCTTCAAGTTGAACATTTAGTCTTCCCTACCGACTGGGTTATTCTAGACTATCCACCTGATAAGGAGATGCCTCTAATTCTAGGCCGAACCTTTTTAGACACTTCTAACGCTCTCATCGACTTCTGCAAAGGACAGATTACTCTTAGAGTTGGTGACACATCTGTCACCTTCACACGAGGGACACATCCTGAAAGAGCCGTAATTGATGAAATATCGTTTGTCGAAGCCATATATGAGGACGGAGGAGATGCCTATTATGAAGATACAATGGAGCTTACAGAGATAGGTGTTTTTGAAGTCATGGACATTGAGGATCCGGCCGATCGCGGACCACCTTCTAATTCATTTCAAGCCGTAGGCATTGACGAGTCATCTTCACTCGCTCACACCGGGCCCGGTATTGAGTTAGAAGCATGGAGATGGCCAAGCAACAAACGATGATTTCAAAGAACCGAGTCGGGGAAGACTTCATCCCCGGTGAAGAAGAAGCTCGATGGGTAGTTGGGACGAGGTAGAGTTTTGGAGAGAAGCTACTCATTGGGAAGTAGATGATTGGGAGGAGATGGCGTAAGAGCTTAAAGATGAAGAGTTAAGAAAAATGATCGATCACAAGAAAAAGGAAGCAAGTGTTGACCGGAGGATTCCGATGGATGATTTGATCCAAGACCTTTCGGGGTTGAGCCTCGGGAAGATGAGGTGTTCTACTGTCAACCACTTCAAGCTCATAAGGAGAAAGGTGGCCCGTTAAAGTCTAGTATTGAGCAACCACCTACTGATTTAGAGCTCAAACCGCTTCCCAAACACCTTAAGTATATCTTTCTTAAGGATGAAGATAAATTGCCTTTGATCATTTCTTCGAAACTCGACCCTGACCAAGAAGCACAGCTGATAGAAGTGCTTAAGAAAAACATCCTCGCGTTCGGTTGGCAAGTGGGTGATATCCGAGGGATCAGCCCGTACATATGTATGCATAAAATCCGAACGGAGGAAGGAGCTAAAAGGTAAGACAACCTCGGCGAAGGCCGAATCCGCATATGCAAGAGGTTGTCAAGAAAGAAGTGATAAAGTGGCTCGACATGGGAATCATCTATGCAATCGCCGACAGCGAGTGGGTCAGCCCTACTCAAGTTGTGCCAAAGAAGGGCGGAATCACAGTCGAAAAGAATGAAAAAGGGGAGGAAGTTGCCTTGCGTCTCGTGACTGGCTACAGAGTCTGTATTGACTATCGTAGACTTAATGAGGTGACTGCCAAGGACCACTTTCCCCTACCCTTCATTGACCAGCTAATTGAACGACTGAGTGGTCATAAGTATTATTGTTTTCTTGATGGCTATTCTGGCTACTTCCAGATAGCCATTGACCCCAATGACCAAGAGAAGACCACGTTTACATGTCCATCTGGTACTTTTGCTTTTCGTAGAATGCCATTCGGTCTATGCAATGCACCCGCGACTTTTCAACGGTGTATGTTGGCCATTTTTGATGGACTTGTTGAGAAATGCATGGAGGTCTTCATGGATGACTCGCTCGCCTACGGCGATAGTTTTGATGAAATTTTAGAGAACCTAGATATGGTACTCCAACGTTGCGTTGAGAAGAATCGGTGCTTAACTGGGAGAAATGCCATTTTCTAGTTGATGAAGGAATAGTTTTGGGACATAAGGTGTCCAATGCTGGTATTCAAGTTGATAAGGCTAAGGTCGAAGCCATTGAAAGGATGACGTACCCTAAGACAGTGAAGGAGGTACGAGGTTTTCTAGGACACGTTGGCTTCTACAGGCGGTTCATTAGAGACTTTTCTACGATTGCCAAGCCTTTATCAAATCTCTTGAAGGAAGATGTCGATTTCTTGTTCGATGCAAAGTGCAAAGAAGCTTTCAATTGTTTGAAAGATAAGCTTATCAGTGCCCCTATTTTAGTTGCACCCGACCGGACCAAGCCTTTCGAGCCGATGTGCGATGCCTCTAATTACGCCGTAGGCGCAGCTTTAGGTCAAAGAGTTGATAAAAGGTTCGGCCCATCTATTATGCGAGTCGTACCTTGAACCCGGCTCAATGCAATTATACTACGACCGAGAAGGAATTCTTAGCCGTCGTCTTTGCCATTGACAAGTTTAGAAGTTATCTTCTCGGGTCTCAAGTGATTGTATGGACAGATCATGCAGCCTTTACGCTACCTTATGGATAAAGCGAGATGCCAAACCAAGGTTACTTAGATGGATTTTAATTCTACAAGAGTTTGACCTTGTGATTAAAGATAAGAAAGGTAGTGAGAATATTGTGGCTGATCATTTATCTCGCTTAGTAAATGAGGGTGCAGAGAATCACAATGATATAGGCATTGATTTTCCGACTGAGCAATTGATGAAGCTTGAAACGGTTAGGCCGTGGTATGCTGACTACGTCAACTATTTAGCGAGTGGTCAT
The DNA here is from genome assembly GCA_036785695.1 of Gentiana straminea. NCBI lineage: Eukaryota > Viridiplantae > Streptophyta > Magnoliopsida > Gentianales > Gentianaceae > Gentiana > Gentiana straminea. Next base: position 25,580,060 of record JAVUPR010000349.1, read on the forward strand.
TTAGAGGATATGACGTATCAGGAGAAGAAAAAGTTCTTTTCTGATCTTAAATATCTCGTATGGGAAGATCCTTATTTGTTCAGAGTCTGTAAAGATGGGTTGCTTCGAAGGTGTGTTCCTGAGCATGATCAGTGGGATATCCTAGAACAATGCCATAGCGGTCCTACCGGAGGTCACTATGGAACACCAAAGACGGTTGCAAAGATCCTTCAAGCCGGATTCTACCGGCCGACCCCGTTTAAGGATGCGAAGCCTTTTGTAAAGGTTGTGATAGGTGCCAGAGAACTGGACGGCAGAGTAGTAGGATGGAAATGCCACTTAAGCCCATTCTTGAATGTGAAGTTTTCGACGTATGGGGCATAGATTTTATGGGACCCTTTCCATCCTCATGTGGTAATAAGTATATCCTCGTCTTTGTGGATTATGTTTCAAAGTGGGTCGAGGCCATAGCTACTCAAACTAATGATCATAAAGTCGTGAAGAAATTCTTGCAAAAGAATATCTTTACTAGATTCGGCTGTCCGAGAGCACTCATTAGTGATGAAGGTACTCACTTTTGCAATGCGCCGCTTGACAAGATCCTTGAGAAGTATGGTGTCAAACATAAGATTGGTACACCATATCATCCTCAAACTAGTGGCCAAGTCGAGGTAAGCAACCGGAGCACGAAAAGAATTTTGGAGAAGACCGTGAACAATAATAGATCTAATTGGAGTCTTAAGCTGGATGACGCATTGTGGGCTTATCGTCGCATTCAAGACCCCGATGGGCACGTCACCCTTCCAAATGGTTTATGGCAAAGCTTGTCATTTACCCTGTCGAACTTGAACACGAGCTTTACGGGCAATTAAATTCTTAAATTTTGATAGCCAACTCTGTGGGGAGAAAAGGTTGTTACAATTGAACGAGCTCGACGAATTCAGACTCCGTGCATACGAGAATGCTAAGCTCAGCAAGGAGAGAACTAAGATACTCCATGACGCTAAGATCAAGGACCGATAATTCAAAGTTGGTGACATGGCTTTACTCTATAATACTAGACTTCACCTGTTTCCAGGTAAACTCAAGTCTAGATGGTCCGGTCCCTTTGAGATTCTCGAGGTTAATCCAAGTGGAGTAATTACTTTGAACGGGTATGGTAATCAAGCTTTCAAAGTAAATGGTCATCGACTTAAGAAATATTTTGGGCAACCAAAGGAAAAGCCTGAGACTCTTTATTTCCAAAGAAGAGATGAGAGTACAGAAGTCCTGATTTGTGAGGAGATTCCATCTTATTTCTTTGATTCAGATGATGACATTCCTATATCCACCCGTAAGGTACCTTCTGTTGAGACTTCTGATCATACCACTATGCCTATGCCGATCATCCGCAAGAACAAGAAGAAGAGAGTCAGTGTAGTTTGGAGAGAAAAGTTTAATGATCTTATAGCACACTTGACTTGTTGTTGTGGTGAAAATCATTTCCGCCCCAATACTCCTGATTCCGATACTGAGGTGGCGGCAGTTAAACCAAAGTGGCCCGATCCGGGTTGATTCTTGAACTTTGTGTCAAGCTATTGACATTAAAAGAGCGCTCCTAGGAGGCAACCTAGTTTTCTTTGTTCGTTTCCTTTTCTTAGGTTGTTCTGTTTTATTGTTTTAGAATTAATACTTTAGTTGATTATGTGTTGATGGTTATTCCTCCTACATTCATTGTAAGTGTTTTGTGTTATGTGTTGCTCATATACCCCGTGTACCCCGAGATTATATGGTATGTCGAGTGTTGCAGATACTTTTGAGCAGGTTTTCGAGTCACTACTGTCCAGTGTTGTCTTTTCGAGTTGCTGCGGTACATTCATGCTCCGGCCTGACCTCTGCCAACTTTCATCCGACAACCACCGTTGAAACCAGCTAAGTTTTCTTTTCTTTTATATTTGCACATTCTGAGGACATAATGTGATTTAAGTGTGGGGGGGTATATTGGGTATGTTTTTATGCTATATCCTTTGAAATATGAGTGGATGTTAATTTCTGCGAAATTTAAAATTTTTTTTGTTAATCTCGAGCATATAATTGGAACTAGATGCTTACTAGTTGTAGTTTTCTAACGATGATAGTATGTGACTTAGTGAGATAATTATAGCATGTTTTACTTCTATGGAGATAGTTTCGTTTTTCACTCACGAAAGCCTTTGATTTTGAAGCATGACTTTTGAATTATATCCTTTCATTATTTTTAATGATTTATCTTAGGAAGGTCAGTATAGTTACACCTAAGTTAGACCGTGTACTGTGAATATCATAAAGTTTGAATGTGATAAGTAAGATGTAACTTATGACTTTGAAAAGTGAATAAATAAAGTGAGTGAGCAATTATTAATAAATACGTTGTCGGAAGCTGGTTAATGATTTGAGTGCGGTAGGGTATACCTCGTATGTCCTATACCACTATGATGACCAGAAGCTCACGACAGTTAGAAGAAGCTACCTTATGATTTGAGTAAGGTAGGGTGTTATCACGAAACATCCTATTCTACTATGATGGGTAAGAGCTCATTCTGATATGCGTTAAATTGAACATTTTGAAAAATGATGAGTAAGAATAAAGTGAAGTCTTTGTTATCATGGATCTTATACCCAAGTAGAACCGCATGATATCTTGTAGGGATTATCCTACCGAGTGCGTGGGAAGGCTTTGAGTGGAGGCATTCGTCATGCGTACACGGGATAGTCATTGGAATTTTTGAAAGGATAATTCTTTGAAAGGCTTGCTAGATTGAGAATGGCTTGTCACACTTACACCGAATCTATCTCTCGTGTTGGTATCATTTGCTATAGTTGTTGTATCTTTTGTTACGTGAGTTAGAGACCTATGTGGATTATTTATAAAGTTGAGCTATAGTTTTGATTGTTTTGTCCGAGGACGTACAAAAAGCTAAGTGTGGGGGTGTTGTTAAGGCCATATTTATATGATTATTAAAGGTTTATTTCATTATTATTTTCCCCACATTTGCATAATGTACATGAGAATTAAGGGTTTAAGTGTAATTATTTAGTAAAGATGATTTTAAGAGGGTTGTATGCAAAATTGATGATTTTAAGTGTTGATTTAATGGAATTATTATTATTTGGATTTTATTACATTTTTGCATTGTTTATTTATCATGTAGGTGTTGATTTTCGTGCATAAAGAGGATAAATGAAGCTCAAGTCGAATTATTCAAGATAGAGTCGGAATTGGCTTGAAGAAATTGGATAAAGATGAAGAAATCCGACCCTCAGCATCTTGGACGAGCGTTCGTGCGGCGTCCATTCCGTACGGGCGTTTGATAAAGTGAACGAGCGTCCGGAATTGTATTTTACATTCGAGAGAGTTCGGACGGAGGATGAACGAGCGTTTACTCGCCGTCCGGGCATTACCGGACGGGCGTCCACAAGACCGGACGAGCGTCCATAGCCGACTTACTTCCAAACCGACTTAAAACTCTATATATAGCAAGAAAGCCTCTTAACCCTAATTCATATACCAAAATAATTGAGATCGCAAATTCACCAAAAGCTGCGGCCAGAGAACCCTAATTCCACAGAGATGCAAATCTCCCAACCAACAATCATCTCCAACATGATTGTTGGCTAAAAGCCTTGCAGTGAGTCGACGGAGGAAGCCTATCAACAACCAAACCAACTAGAGGAGTTCGATGCTTATGTTTAGTGAGTTTAATTCATAGTTTTTCATTACTTTGGATCTGTTTTATATTGTTTAAGTTTTATTGAATTAAGATTTGATGAAACGATCTATGTTTAATTTATGCTTGAATAAATTTATGAAAGTTTGTTTGTTTGAGTTCTCTTTTATTCAAAGTAATGCATCTAATTGTGTTTTAAGAGATTATGCATGATTAGTTGAGTAAGAGCTTGGAAACGATCTCGTGATTTCGTTTTGATTGCATGTTTAGTTTGTTTGAAAAGATAAACGAAACCCTAGAATTTGATTGAAGATATTTAATTGAATTCGTGAATAGATCACTACTAAAAACTATGTCTTTTTAATCACCATCTAGTTGGGATTGTTGGTTGATAGGTGGAATCTAGTCGCCTTGCTGTGTTTTCCCTTTATTGTTTATTAATCAAATCGTTTAGATTAAGTTTAGTTAAGTTCTAGTTTTATAAACCCTAGTTTCCTGCAAGTTTTCTGCACGTTTCTGTTTCAGTTCGTAGTTGGACGCTCGTCCGCAATAGCAGACGCCCGTCCGTTAGATTCCGTTTTCAGACGCTCGTTCACCAAAGTGAACGCTCGTCTGGCTTTCTGTTTTCTTATTTTTCTTGCTTGTTTTTATTCTTGTTTTAGTTTTAATTCTTAGGTTTTAGTTAGTTTCAGCTTTAGTTTAGATAGATAATTGTGACATAATTGATATAGATTTATATTTGAATCCGATAAACATTCCACTCCCTTAGGACGACCCGTAAACACCCTATACTACGATCCTTATACTTGGGGTGTTTCGGTTATAAATTTAAAACTAGTTTTTACCGAACAATACCCTAATGGAATGTTTGATTGAAACTTTAAAGCCCTAGCAACATTCAAAAAGTGCCGATGCTTTCTTTCTATCAAACCATTCTGTTGGGGTGTTCTAACACATGATTTTTTATGCATAATTCCTTTCTGCCTATAAAATTGTTTCATTGCAAACTCTCCTCCATGATCAGACCTAATGGTCTTGATACATCTATCAAAATGGTTTTGCACATAAGTACAAAATAATTGCAGTAAGGAGTTTGCCTCACTCTTACATTTCATAAGAAAAATCCAAGTGTACCTGCTATGGTCATCAATTATGGATAAAAAATAAGACTTACCATCCACTGTAGGAACTCTATTAGGCCCCCATATATCTACATGAATCAAGTCAAATACAGATATAGTAGAAGATGCACTAATAGGAAACTTCAATTTCTTTTGTTTTGCCAAAGGGCATACAACACAATTGTGCACATGCAACTTTATTGTAGGATCTAAAAGTTTTAAAGATTTCATCCTTTCCTTAGAATGATGCCTAGTCTAAATTGCCACAAAAGAGAACCAGAAAAATCACAAGCATTGCACAAGACTGAAGAAGTATCTAAACTAGTACTTGGATCTTGATCAGGTTTGCTACATAAGATGTATTATCCATTCACTAATTCTTCTATACCAGTCTTCTTCAAAGTTTGTAGGTCCTGCATCACACACTTATTAGCTCCAAAAACAACAGTAATATGACTATCATAAGCTAGTTTCCTTACTGAGATCAAGTTGTAAGTGAAAGATGGGATACATAACACATTATTCAAAGTGATATGACTATTTAATTTGACTTTAACTATGTGTCTAACATTAACATGAGAACCATTAGGTAGAATGACAAATAGACCTAGAACAACATGAACATCAATCAAATTATGTAAATCAAAGGTAATATGGTCAGTAGCCCCTGAATCAACAATCTAGTGATGGCTACTGCCCTTGATACCTGAAGAATTCGCAGAAGTACCAGCATTCATCATTACTGAATTGCAGTGGCTGCTTCCAGCTTGAAGGCCTTGAATCAGAGATAATAAGTGATCATATTGAGATTTAGAGATGGATGAATCAGCTGCTATCTGAATAGAAGCCCGATGATCATTATTAGAGCTACCATTGACCTGTTCTTCCAATCCTTGATCAAAAGTAACATTATTAGCCACAGCATTATGACCTCTGCCAGAATTCTTGATATTTGGTGGAAAACCAAACTTCTTAAAACATTTTTCAACTATGTGTCCTTCTTTACCATAATACACACACTGAGGCTTCTTTGAATTTCCTCTACCTGCACCGGATCCCCTTCCTTGACCTCTACATTGACCACTAAATCTTGGATTAACAACAACATTACTCTCCAGGTCTCTGTGACTATTAGCAACTAACAAAGTAGAATCAATGCTGGAATTAGAGTAATTCAACTGTTCCTCATGATTAAGTTCCATCACAAAGGCAGTCTTAACATCTGGGAGGGGTCTAGTCATTAAAACTTGAGATTTAACGGTCCTAAAATTGCCATTTAAACCTTTCAGAAACCTTGTTGTATAAGAATCGGCATTATGCTCTCTGATAATTGGTAGAGTAGCACAGGTACATGGAGGAATAGGTTTCAAAACCAAATACTGATCCCACAGAGACATCAACTTTGTGAAATATTCAGTCACAGACAATGTACCTTGCTTAACCCTTTCTTCTTCAAGATTTGATAACCTGTAAGCATCAGCCCTACCAAATCTATCTTGAAGATCTAACCAAATTTCACTTTTATTGTCAAAATACATGACATTTTTAGAAATATTAGGAATCATAGAATTTATAAGCCAAGAAGTAACCAAATCATTCTGTTGCATCCAGTTTTCATAAGTAGGATCATCTTCGGGTGGCATAGTAGTTGTACCATTGATAAAGGACAACTTACCTCTTGAAGACAATGCCTTAGAAATTGCTCTTCTCCAATGGTGAAAATTCTTTGTGCCTTTCAAGAGTGGTTGAACCAAGACAAAACTTGGATTGTCCGTATTTCTTGGATGATTCACCGGTGCAACTCCGTGATTCACAGTAGCCATTTAGAAAATCAAGAAGAAATGTAAGAAGAGAGATTAAAATCAAACAATTAAACAACTAAACACAGCGGAATTGAGCGTTATTGCTCCGATACCATGTTGAAAGTGCTCAAGAAACAGAAAATTATGAAGAGAAACTCCATTGATGGATCTCAAGCATTCTAAGTTTTGAATATACAAAAGGCGGGAAAATTGGGGAAGAAGTAAATTTTGTGTTACAGCTCTAATGTTGCGTAATTGAACTTTTTAATCTCTTTCTAACTATCTTAATAGCTAATATATACACTTCAGAAGTCCTCAAAGCGGTTGTAACAACTTAACTGTTCTTGTAACTGAATCTACTCTTGTGTGCTCGACGAAATGTCAACTTGAAAATGCCAAAGAAACTCCTTCAAACTTTATATAGTTCAACACAATGATTTGATGTAAATTTTTACTATGCACAAACTACAACCATTCTGTTCGATGGAGAAAAAGATGTGACTCCGTCAAAAACATTAGGGATTTTATTTTCCTTCTTTGTTCTTAACTATTTTAGGATAAAATTAGATTACAAAATGTATCCATTCTTATAAAACAATTGCTTAAGTTGTCTCATAAGATATGAAAATGAAAGTTCTTTGACATAGGTGAGATCTGTCAACGTACACGTGATACTCATCATACATAGTTCGCTAAGTATGGGCCGAGAGGGTCTTTATTCACCATCATACTTTATTATATGCTAAGTATCCAAAAATCGGCATTAGCATCTGGCCTATTTGGCATCAGTTCGCTACTTGGGCTCTTTCGGTAGACTATAGGGTCTCTACTTCTATGAAGAGATTATCTTTATCAACAGAGCATACGTCGTTCAAATACAACGAACGACCAATGTGGTGCAACACACTACCGGTCTCACATATGTGACGTGGCACATGATTGTTACTGTGATGACCTAAATCCAATCGGGTTGGACTGGATCTGACCGGGTCAAATAATTTCTACTACGCTTTTATGCTTATACATATAATAAATCACTTTTATGTTATTATATATTTGTTCGTTTCACGAACCATTTATTATGTTGTATATATGATAACGTCCTTAATATTAAATTGTGGTAGAAAAATCATAATAGTGATTATGGTTGATGAGATCTCGTATCATTTTAAATGGTTTGATACTTAAATATCTCTAGTCGTATGCACTATTAAATGAGACATTAATAGTATGGTTAGACAAGCACATATTAGATGTCTTATATCTTGTGAAGATTGTGACATATCTCATATGTCGAAGTGTGAAGACACTTAGACTGTACGTGGACGTGTATTAAAGAATGCGTATGTTAGATTGACCCACTTACTTTATTAAGTGTCACGCTATGTGGCGGTTGTGTAATAATCTTTAGACCGGAGTCTTCATAACATCACAGTGTGGATTGTCATGCTTTAGACTATTGAGGTTTCCTCTAATCACGGGGAGATCGTGCAGTAGTGATTGGGTATGGTATTGAAGCATGCGTAAAATTTATGTCGCTTGTCTAGAAATGGCGTTTCCTAATAATAAGAGTAAATATCTGAAATGATCATGTTATAAGGAATGTCTAATTCTTGAAAGTCTTTGCAAAGCGGAAGCAATGAGTTACTTTGAGAGAATATGATATCCAAATTATAAGATACAGTCGTTAATGTTTCGACACTCAACTACGGCTGTACGGATATTATATTTGTGATATGATTATATTTACACAGTAACCGTTTCACATGAAATGTTATAATCATAGCACTCGACTCTTTCCGATGATTGGGGGTCGTGACTCGTGATGCATTGCTAGATGCCAACCACGATCGTTAACTATGAATGGTATTTTTGTAAATGCATTTTGTACTCACGACCAACATATTCTGGCAGTTGTTCGTGTGGATTATTTCTAGAGGACGGATATTTGGACGACTCGGTGCTTGGTTAATCAACCATAGATAAAGCATCGATCCAATTGGATCAATTTGGTATAATACTTTGTTTTGTTCAATATGTATTAATTGTTTAAATGAAGTCGATCCTTGGTAAAATGAATCAAATTTTATTATCCGTTGCGTCAACCATGCTTGATTTCCTTACAATGACGTTCTCATACATTATAGCCGACATGACGCGGGACATTATCTATCACAGACAACATTTTCTTTACAGTAATTGGACCTCCGTCTCCTACTTCAACCTAAGTAAACTCCTTTCTCACGATATCATCGTCGATCGTACTGCCACCTCTACCATGAAACGCCATATAAAGGGATGAGCTCCCTCATTTATAGAATTAAATGGTATGTTCTCCATTGCAAATTTCTTATATCACTACACGTTACTGTCAAATATCTGCCTTGAACGTCGGAGGGTTTTCCCAGAGAAGAACTTTGGAACCCCAAACGTTTTGTTCATTTTGCAGATGCATGCACGTTGTTGATCTTTTTTCACATGCTCACTCATCACTTGAACGACTAGATTTCACTCCGACAGGCCAGGGGCGGACCCATGTGCATAATGATGAGGGCATTACCCCGCACTGAGATCCGAAAAACAATATAGATTTGTTGGTAAAAAATGTATAAAAAAACTCTATTAATATTCTCACTCGATCTTTAAATTTATTCCATTGCCCCCATTGAGAATTTTTCAAAGGTCTGCCGCTCTCACACGCATCGTAATTCCCGTAAAAGAATGTATATTTGATTTTTAATATTGATGTGAAAATTACGTAGCTTGATAAATATAAATGTCATTTTATTGTATACCGACTTTGTTGTAGTAATCACCAATTATTTCAATCATCATAAATACATAAATTCCTAAATAAAATGAGCTTGTATATAGTCCTTTTAGCAATGATGACATAAAACTTGTATTGTGAAAGTTCCTACAAATCAAAGGCCCTCTCTCTCTCTCTTTGCTTTTAAAAAATCTAAAGATCTATTTTTTTTTTTTCCGAAACGAATACGCACGCTCTCATCCTAAATTAAATTATGCTCCAAGCGGGGCTCGAACCTGCGTCTTTCAACTGAAGACATGGTTAGGCTCTTAGTCGCAAACCACTAGGGTATGTACCTGAGTAAAAAAAAAAAAATCTAAAGATCAAAATTCAAAAAGCAAACCCACTTTCTTATCTTATAAACTACTCTTTGAGAGAGAGAACATATATACTTGAAAATATACTTGCTTCTGGTACAAGAAGCTTAATGTAACCTTTTTGAAGTGAGGTGGTGGTGGTGGTAGTGGTGTGACACTTTATGAATTATTATTTGTTTTATACATATAGAATAGTTGTTGAGATGTGTTTGCTAGCATAAAAGTTTAAATTTCGATGTGGCAAGATTACATAAATATTGATATTAAATCGTATAAAGTTATTATGTGGGGTTTGGATTGCACTAGTGAAAAGATTTCGGGGCCTATTGCATGCCTCATGATAATATTCTATCAATTCAACCTCCAAAAGAGGAGCTTTTTATTAACGGATGAAAAGTTGGAAATGTTGATTTACGTGCATTTTGGTCAACTTGTGCTACTTTGGACAACTTTTACTCGAAAGGTATACTTTAAAATAATGACATGTTTTTTTTATATTAAAAATGAAATATAGAATCAAATGTTTATCTTATTTTCTCTAATAATTTTAACGCGTTGGAGATACAACTAAATGACCTAATAATAATTCATCATTTTGGTCCATCTAAAAATGATGAAATATTTGGAATAAATTAAATTCTAAAACACAGTCTAAATTTTAAATAGTTGTTGTTGTCACCCACCCATCAACACCATCACCATTGCACAATCTACCTTACCACTCACCGTCACCATCCTGAACTCTGGCCATCATCAGGAACGGAATCACGAATTAGAGGTCGGATGAGTTAATGGATTATATTTATATGATCGGATGTGCTGAATTAAAACAAGTAACTGTATTTGACTGATTTATGTAAGGTTTTAATATACTGACGATAAAAACCGGGTGGGCACAGGCACTTGTTACCACCCCACCACCCGTCTACTATCCTTCCCACCACCATGTCTCTTGCGGATAGCAATATTCACCGGCCATCACATTTTTCATCATCACATATCATCACTCATCCCACCATCACTTACCCTACCAACATCCGTTGTGTTATTTTCTTTTCCGAAAAATACGAATATACAATTTGGTAGAAAACGGATTAAGTGGTTAATATTATTGTAATGCGTAACTTGAATTGTAGTTTTGTTAATGATCTTAAATAAGATTAAATGAAAATGAACAAGCCTCGATTGAGCTTTTGATTCGTTTAGTTTCGGCCCCAAATGTACACTTAAAGGGAGTTGAAGTTCGGATCCGTCGGAAGAGCATGAAAGGCTTGTGCTTTGATGAATTAGTATTTATCAATGTCTGTGTAATTGTTAGGCCTTGTCCGTATCTAGTGGTCTAGGAAAGAGAGTAGTGTATGTGAGGGATCTTACTTGAAAATACTTAGGTGGATAGTTAACAATTAATGATAAACGTACTTGTGAAGTTAAAAGATTAAACATCAATCCATTCTTGGTAAGACACAAGTCTATATCGCAATGTGTGTGCGTTCTGAAAGTGGATAACTCTGTAAGTCTTTGGGCCCTACGTACAGAGGAAAACCACCCCGAAAGTCCGAGACCCTACGTATGGAGGGACTTCATTAAACCTGTACAGTATCGGAGTCGACCATACTAGACTTCCATGGCTATTGGTGTGATCCACCAATAGGTTGCACCCAGTTACTTCATGGTGAGTAGCACCATGCATAGTGCCATTGAATGCTGATGATACAGAGATAAGCTAGGTTAGAAACCAATAGTCACAACATGTTGATAAGAATGAAGTGAACGCGAGAGTTGGTGGTCTATGAGTTCGATGACGAGGATGTTTGATGAAGATGACGTTTGATGGCATTGATGTTGATGATGCGTCCAGTTTTTTTTATTTCTTGTTGCACTAGACTTTGTCGTTTCTTCTTCCTTAGACAAATGTTGCTCTTTTATTTCTAGACTTTTGTAATGAAGTTTGTACTTCTTTTAAGACAAGTTTAGGTTTCTTTGGACATCATACTTGTAAGACGTTCGTTGTCTAGGGACACCTTTCTATCTTTAGTATGTTGAGTTTCTATTCTAGTAGCATTTATGACCTTTACCCGAGTCTTTTGGGTTTCCGTTTCCTTTTAATTGATACGACGACGTAGATGCTTGCGTATAATATTAGATTAATTTAATGCTATATGCGCCGAACATTCTTTTCCGGATAAGGACTCGGCATCCGGGAGCGAGGCGTTACAGTTGGTATCAAAACCAAGCGTCCTTGTTGTTTAAGGATTCTTTCCTCTAAGATAAGATTTTCTTAGACCATGTTGAACCTTTCTGATCCCTCTTGATCGTGGTGGTAAATCTTGAATGACTAAGTATCCTTAAACCGTGGTTAAGTTGCATTATGACCAAGTGAAGAGTCTCCTTAAGCGAAGGTTAGGTTGAGTTCTAAGCACACATCTCTTACGTGATTCCCTCGAGTTTGTTCCTCTAGGATTCTTAATAGAATCCCTCCCTTCCTTCAGAACTTTTAGACTTCCCTCAAATGTTCTTTATCTTGGTGGATTTAAGTATTTTTTTTATTGGCTACGTTTGCTCCTAATCATTTCTTTTAGTAACTTGATGTTATGCAAAACGAGTAAACGATTTTGTTCACCTTTCTCTATGCCTTGTAATATCATTTCTGAAATACCAAAAATTCTGTAAATTTTCAGTCACTTAGAAAGTGTCTTATCTACAACTTCTCTCTTTACATCAACTCAGTTTTCAAATTGGATTGTTCATAAATTTCACGACAAGGATTAGCACTCTGTTCAGAAAATTCTGCAGCGGTACTCTTACTCATCAATCTGTTTTGAATAAGCTAAACACCTCCAAATGACTTGGATTTTTGATATGTTGTAGAAAAACATCCTGAACAAAAATTTTGGTTTTGAAACAAAGTGTGAATTCGTCTTGGTTTGATCACAGTCAGCAACACAAGACAGTTTGTGAAGTCGTGAAATTATTTGACAGCTTATAGCAGCAGACGAAAAGAATTATTTTGACCGACCTATGGCTTTCCAATTTAATTGATTTTTAAGCATCATATGTAAAACTTATATACTTACATATTTCTCTTTGCCTCATGTTCAAAATCAGTTCGGTTTGTTTTGTGCAAATCAATTTTTTCATGGCCTATGTATGCACGTGAATTTCTCAAAACCATTTAAGTCCTTTGGTCATGAAAGAATAGCCGCCTTTCTTTCACCCAAGAAGTTATGGTGTGGTAGATTATTGGAGATGGGTTTGCTTTGTCTTATAAGATTCTTAAGCTAGTTTTTACCCGGAATAAGAAGTTTGGTAGGTAGAGACTAGGTGTTGTTGTTCTAGTGCTCAACAAGAAGCGAGTGTGGTTCAAGGCAGTTGTGATTCAGTTGGCACATGTTGATCCGTTTCAGAATCAGGCACCCCATTTTAGATTTAGTAAGAACAACCTCAAGGATTCATTTGGTTATAACAAGACATTTTGGATAGATGAATCAAGGTTGCTAAGTTACTACAAGTTGTTGGTTGTGTTGGAATCTACCGTTGAGAAAGGGACCCTATAGTTTTGGATTCTACGGACTTGGTGTGATTCTTGGTATAAGTCGGATATTCAAGAATTTAGTCTACTTGGATTATAAACATAAGAAAGTATCTTCCGGTGGTGGTTGCCCCGAGTAGAAGAGTGGTCGATCAGTTTGGGTTTTGTGTACAAGGGTTTAAACGGTTTGAGGAATCGGTAGAGTTTTGGTACATGGTTAGCAAGATCAGAATCGGTTAGTTTTTGTTCCGGGGGAAAACACGTGAAGCTCCGGTTTTGGGTTGTGTTGAAGAAGGAATTGCTAAGGAAGGTCAATGGAATGAGTACGTTCAAGTTTAGAGGACGAAACTCCTTTTAAGGGGGAGGGGGGGATGTAATAACCCGACTTTTTGAAAAGGGGCAGACGTGTCTTTTTGCGGAAACGGAATATTATGTTTAATGATTTACGGATTAAAGTATTTTATTTATATATATTTAGGATAAATATATATATTTAAGGGTAATTAAAAGAAATTTAGTTATTTAATTAAAGGATTTTAAGTAATAGCTATAAAAGGAAAATATCCCCTAATTCCTCATAACACACAAGACGTAAAATCTGATTAAATACGCAATACGTAGAAGAGCAACGCATGTTGCCAGGAAGTGAAAGAATGGAATTTTCAACCGCGCGGCTAATACGTCAGGATTTTGTGTAGACAACAGTAGAAATAATCGATCACTGGGAGAAGACGATCGTTTTCATTCTCTTCGTTTTCTAAACAGTAAGTTTCCAGAAAAGCCCTAGTTTTGGTTTTCGTCGAGTTTGATCCCTCAAATCGTAGTTTCAATCGTTTAGAAACACTTGATCGCAATTAATCCTTGATTGAGTGTTGATCAATTAGGTTTCGAGTTGAAGGTTTAGAAGATCTGTAGTTCATTTGTGTTTTGCGTCGGTTTTGCTTGCTAATAAGGTGAGAGACTCTTTCTAATGAGTAATTATAGTTTTATAATGTCATTGTGAAATAAATGGATGTTAAATTTGAATAGCAGCGCTTATAGAGTTTGGGTTTCGTCTATTTGTACCAAATTGCTATAGGATGAATTCGATTAGTTTTGTATTTGTTTATTCTTATGTTTTCTTCCTTCCTTCTGTTTATTTATATGTTTTTTTTTCCTCCAGTTTATAGTACAGGTTCGTGGGTCTATTTTTGTTTAGTTCCTAGTATATGTAAATATTTTAGTATATATAATTTAAGATAGTCTTTCTTATTTTTGGTTATTTTGTAGTAGTCTATTATATAATTTTGTTGCTGCACTATCGAAAACCAAAAGGAGCAGAATTAGATAAATAAATAAAAAAGTAGCGGCATTAAAAAAAAAGAATAAATGGTCTTATAATATATATAATGTATAGTTGTGTTGTGTTAATTCTTTTCCCGAAAAATATGAATATACAATTTGGTAGAAAACGGATTTTGTGGTTAATATTATTGTGATGCGCAACTTGAATTGTAGTTTTGTTAATGATCTTAAATAATATTAAATGAAAATGAACAAGCCTAGATTGAGCTTCTTATTCGTTTAGTTTCGGCACCGAATGTACTCTTAAAGGGAGTTGAAGTTCGGATCCGTCGGAAGAGCATGAAAGGCTTCAGCTTTGATGAATTAGTATTCATCAATGTCTATGTAATTGTTAGGTCTTGTCCGTATCTAGTGGTCTAGGAAAGAGAGTAGTGTATGTGAGGGAGCTTATTTGAAAATACTTAGGTGGCTAGTTAACAATTAATAATAAATTTACTTGTGTAGTTAATAAATTAAACATCAATCCATTCTTGGTAAGACACAAGTCTATATCGCGATGTGTGTGCGTTCTGAAAGTGGATGACTCTGTAAGTCTTTGGACCCTACGTACGGAGGAACACCACCCCGTAAGTCCGAGACCCTACGTATGGAGGGACTTCACCGAACCTGTACACTATCGGAGTCTATTAGACTAGACTTTCATGGCCATTGGTGTGATCCACCAATAGGTTGCACCCAGTTACTTCATGGTGAGTAGCACCATGCAGTGCCCTTGAATGCTGAAGATACATAGATAAGCTAGGTTAGAAACCAATAGTCACAACATTTTGATAAGCATGAAATGAACCCTAGAGTTGTGTCAGTCACATAAAGGTAAGCTAATAATAATAAAAGGAACCTTTTCGTGGTAAAGCATAATTATTCATTAGCTTCTCACTCTTGCTAAGTACCTATGTACTTACCTCCTTTGCATGTTTCTTTTGTGTGCATTGTGGGGTGAGAAGATGAACAGGTTGTCCGTGAGTTCGATGACGAGGATGTTTGATGAAGATGACGTTTGATGGCATTGATGTTGATGATGCGTCCAGTTTCTTTTATTTCTTGTTGCACTAGACTTTGTCGTTTCTTCTTCTTTAGACAGATGTTGCTCTTTTATTTCTAGACTTTTGTAATGAAGTTTGTACTTCTTTTAAGACAAATTTAGGTTTCTTTGGACATCGTACTTGTAAGACATTCGTTGTCTGAGGACACCTTTCTATCTTTAGTATGTTGAGTTTCTATTCTAGTAGCATTTATGACCTTTACCCAAGTCTTTTGGGTTTCTGTTTGCTTTTAATTGATACGACGACGTAAAGGATTGCGTATAATATTAGATTAATTTAATGATATACGCGCCGAACGTTCTTTTCGGATAAGGACTCGGTATCCGGGAGCTGGGCGTTACAGTTGGTATCAAAGCCAAACGTCCTTGTTGTTTAAGGATTCCTTTCCTCCAAGATAAGATTTCCTTAGACCTTGTTGAAACTCTCTGATCCCTCTTGATCTTGGTGGTAAATCTCGTAAGACTAAGAATCCTTAAACCGTGGTTAAGTTACATTATGACCAAGTGAAGAGTCTCCTTAAGCGAAGGTTATGTTGAGTTCTAAGCACACATCTATTACGTGATTCCCTCGAGTTCGTTCCTCTAGGATTCTTAATAGAATATCCCTCCATTCTTTCAGAACTTTCAGACTTCCCTCACATGTTCTTTGTCTTGGTGGATTTAAATATTTTCTTTATTGGCTACATTTGTTCCTAATCATTTCTTTTAGTAACTTGATGTTATGCAAAACGAGTAACGATTTTGTTCACCTTTCTCTATGCCTTGTAATATCATATCTGAAATACAAAAAATTCTATAAATTTACAGTCACTTAGAAAGTTGTCTTATCTACAACTTCTCTCTTTACATCAACTAAGTTTTCAAATTGGATTGTTCATAAATTTCATGACAAGGATGAGCACTTTGTTCAGAAAATTCTGCAGCGGTGCTGTTACATATCAATCTGTTTTCAATAAGCTATACACCTCCAAATGATTTGTATTTTTGATATGTTGTAGAAAACATCCTGAACTAAAAGTTTCTTCTTGGTTTGATCACAATCTGCAACACAAGACAGTTTGTGAAGTCCTGAAATTTTTTAACAGCTTATAGCAGTAGACGAAAAGAATTATTTTGACCGACCTATGGCTTTCCAATTTTTTTGATTTTTATGCATCATATGTAAAACTTATATACTTACAGATTTCTCTTTGCCTCATGTTCAAAATTAGTTCGGTTTGTTTTGTGCAAATCAATTATTTCATGGCTTATGTATGCACTTGAATTTCTCAAAACCATTTAAGTCCTTTGGTCAAGAAAGAATAGATGCCTTTCGTTCACCCTAGAAGTTATGGTGTGGTAGACTATTGGAGATGGGAATGCTTTGTTTTATACGATTCTTAAGCTAGTTTTTACCCGGAATAAGAAGTTTGGTAGGTATAGACTAGGTGTTGTTGTTCTAGTGCTCAACAAGAAGCGAGTGGTTTGGTTCAAGGCAGTTGTGATTCAGTTGGAACATGTTGATCCGTTTCAGAATCAGGTACCCCACCTCAGATTTAGTAACAACAACCTCTAGGATTCATTTGGTTATAACAAGACATTTTGGATAGACGAATCAAGGTTGCTAAGTTACTACAAGTTGTTGGTTGTGTTGGAATCTACCATTGAGAAATGGACCCTATAGTTTTGGATTCTACGGACTTGGTGTGATTCTTGGAATAGGTCGGCTATTCAAGAATTTTGTCTTCTTGGATTATAAACATTAGAAAGTATCTTCCGGTGGTGGTTGCCCCGAGTAGAAGAGTGGTCGATCAGTTTGGGTTTTTTGGGTACTAGGGTTTAAACGGTTTGGGGAATCGGTAGAGTTTTGGTTCATGGTTAGCAAGATCAGAATCGGTTAGTTGTTGTCCGGGGGAAAACAATTGAAACTCCGGTTTTGGGTTGTGTTGAAGAAGGAATTGCTATGGAAGGTCAATGGATTGAGTACGTTCAAGTTTTGAGGACGAATCTCCTTTTAAGGGGAGAGAAATGTAATATCCCAACTTTTCAAAAAGGGGTAAACGTGTCTTTTTGCCGAAACGGAATATTATGTTTAATGATTTACGGATTAAAGTATTTTATTTATATATATATTTCGGATATATATATATATATATATATATATATATATATATATATATATATATATATATATATATATATATATTTAAGGGTAATTAAAATAAATTTAGTTATTTAATTAAATGGTTTTAATTAATAGCTATAAAAGGAAACTATCCCCTAATTCCTCATAACACACACGACGCAAAATCTGATTAAATACGCAATACGCAGAAGAGCAACACATGTTTGCCAGGAGGTGAAAGAATGGAATCTTCAATCGCGCGGCTAATCCGGCAGGATTTTGTGCAGACGGCAGTAGAAGAAATCGATCACTGGAGAAGACGATCGTTTTCTAAACAGTGTGTTTCCAGAAAAGCCCTAGTTTTGGTTTTCGGTGAGTTTGATCCCTCAAATCGTAGTTTCAATAGTTTAGAAACAATTGATCGCAATTAATCCTTGATTGATTGTTGATCATTTAGGTTTCGAGTTGAAGGCTTAGAGGATCTGCAGTCCATTTGTGTTTTGCGTCGGTTTTGCTTGCTAATAAGGTGAGAGACTCTTCCTAACGAGTAATCATAGTTTTATGATGTTATAGTGAAATAAATGCATGTTAAATTTGAATAGCAGCGCTTATAGATTTTCGGTTGCGTTTATTGTACCAAATTGCTATAGGATGAATTCGATTATTTTTGTATTTGTTTATTCTTATGTTTTCTTCCTTCCTTCTGTTTATTTATATGTTTTTTTCCCTGTTTATAGTACAGGTACGTGGGTATATTTTTGTTTAGTTCCTAGTATATGTAAATATTTTAGTATATATAATTTAAGATATAGTCTATTATATAATTTTGTTGCTGAACTATCGAAAACCAAAAGGAGCAGAATTAGATAAATAAATTAAAAGGTAGCAGCATTAAAAGAAAAAGAATAAATGAACTTTTAATATATAATGTATAGTTGTGTTGTGTTATTTTCTTTTCCGAAATATGAATATACAATTTTGTAGAAAACGGATTTTGTGGTTAATATTATTGTGATGCGTAACTTGAATTGTAATTTTGTTAATGATCTTAAATACGATTAAATGAAAATGAACAAACCTCGATTGAGCTTCTGATTCGTTTAGTTTCGGCACCGAATATACTCTTAAAAGGATTTGAAGTGCGGATCCGTCGGAAGAGCATGAAAGGCTTGTGTTTTGATGAATTAGTATTCATCAATGTCTGTGTAATTGTTAGGCCTTATCCATATCTAGTGGTCTAGGAAAGATAGTAGTGTATGTGAGGGAGCTTACTTGAAAATACTTAGGTGGCTAGTTAGCAATTAATAATAAACTTTATTGTGTAGTTAAAAGATTAAACATCAATCCATTCTTGGTAAGGCACAAGTCTATATCGCGATGTGTGTGCGTTCTGAAAGTGGATAACTCTAAAAGTCTTTGGACCCTACGTATGGAGGAACATCACCCCGTAAGTCCGAGACCCTACGTATGGAGGGACTTCACCGAACCGGTACACTATCGGAGTTTACCAGACTAGACTTCCGTGGCTATTGGTGTGATCCACCAATAGGTTGCACCCAATTACTTCGTGGTGAGTAGCACCATGCATAGTGCCCTTGAATGTTGATGTAACAAAGATAAGCTAGGTTAGAAACCAATAGTCACAACATGTTGATGAGCATGAAGTGAACCCTAAAGTTGTGTCGGTCAAATGAAGATAACCTAATAATAATGAAAGGAACCTTTTCGCGGTAAAGCATAATTATTCATTAGCTTCTCACTCTTGCTAAGTACCTATATACTTACCTCCTTCGCATATTTCTTTTGTGTGCATTCTGGGGTGAGAAGATGTTCAATGTTGTCCATGAGTTCGATGACGAGGATGTTTGATGAAGATGACGTTTGATGGCATTGATGTTGATGATACGTCCAGTTTCTTTTATTTCTTGTTGCACTAGACTTTGTCATTTCTTCTTCTTTAGACAGATGTTGCTCTTTTATTTCTAGACTTTTGTAATGAAGTTTGTACTTCTTTTAAGACAAGTTTAGGTTTCTTTGGACATCGTACTTGTAAGACGTTCGTTGTCTTAGGACACCTTTCTATCTTTAGTATGTTGAGTTTCTATTCTAGTAGAATTTATGACCTTTACCCGAGTCTTTTGGGTTTCCATTTGCTTTTAATTGATACGACGATGTAGAGGCTTGCGTATAATATTAGATTTATTTAATGCCATACGCGCCGAACGTTCTCTTCCGGACAAGGACTCGGTATCCGGGAGCGGGGCGTTACAAGTTATACCAACTGTCCAGGAAGAATCAGAAAGCAGTTAGCAGTAGAACGCATCAGAATCTGGAGAGAAAGAGGGTCCGGTAAACTGGGACACCACTCCGGTAAACCGAGAGTCTAAAAATTCAATAGAGAAGCAGGCAGAGCAGCAACAGGTAAGTCTTAAAGAACTGTAACTTCCTGCTATGTTTGCCTATCCCTCTAGGAAATATAATCCAAATAATGATGATGTTCGTTATAAAAAATTCATAGAAATGTTTAAGAAGTTGCAAGTTAATATACCTTTGGTAGAAGCTTTGGCCGGAATGCCAGAGTATGCGAAATTGTTGAAAGAAGCAATATCTACCAAAAGGAAATTTCTAGACCTTGAGACTATATGCCTTAACGAGGAATGCTCGGCAGTTTTGCAACGCAAACTGCCTCCTAAGTGTAAAGATCTTAGGAGTTTTCTCATACCTTGCACAATTGGATGAGTGTGCCTAAACAAATCATTGTGTGATCTTGGAGCCAGTGTCAATCTAATGCTACTCCCCATCTTTCATAAGTTAGGCATGAAAGAGTTGAATGAAACATCTATAACCCTTCAATTAGCGGATAAGTCTATGAAGCAACCATGTGGAGTGGTGGAGGATGTTTTGGTGAAAGTTGATAAGTTCGTATTCCCTATAGACATTGTGGTGCTAGACATGGAGGCTAACCACGATGTTCCACTAATCTTAGGAAGACCTTTCTTAGCAACGAGCAAGACATTGATAGATGTTCATAAGGTCAAACTGATTTTGAGAGTGAATGAGGACAAAGTAGTATTCAATGTGATGAATTCAATAAAGTATGCTCAAGATAAAGGAGAAGCATGCTACATGCTAGATGTCATAGACGAGCTTGTTCTAGAACTATATCAACAAGTGGCACTAGACCCTAATGTAGCAGAGACTTTGCTCTTAAAGGAAGAATAAAGTTATGAGAAGACCTAGCCTGGGTGTAGCGAAGGTCAAGTGCGAGAAATAGAGCCTATATCTTCTGTGGATTTAGGAGGAACAATTCATAGACCTTCGTGGCACAAGTTCTTTGACCTACAATTGACTGGTAAGCTGTTAAGATCATCATTAGAGGAACCACCAAGGAAATTAACATTTAAATATTTGCCATCTCACCTGAAGTACATGTACTTTCAAGATGATACTCTTCCCCTCATAATTTCATCGTTACTATCACCTTTAGAGGAAGAGAAACTTTTAAGAGTACTGAAAGAGCATAAGGGAGTGTTTGGGTAGACGATTGCAGATATTTGAAGAATAAGCCCATCGGTGTTCATGCATAAGATCTCTGTAGACTCTGAAAAGAAAGTGCTAGCACAACCACAAACGAGGTTGACGCCACAACTGAAGGATGTTGTTAAGGAAGTGATTATAAAGATGCTGGAAATGGGAATCATTTTCCCAATTGCAGGCAGTGAGTGGGTAAGCCCGATTCATGTGGTGCCCAAGAAAGGAGGATTCACTATCCAACCTAATGAGTTTGATGAGTTACTCCCTGTGAGGCTAATTATTGGACATCGAGTTTGCATTGATTTTAGGAAACTGAATGACACAACTCATAAGGATCATTTTCCCCTACCAATCATCGACCAGATGTTGGAAAGATAAAGCGGTCATGATTTTTGGTAGATGGATATTCTGGTTACTATCAGATCCATATTGCCCCTGAAGACCGAGAAAAGACCACTTTCACATGTCCCTACGGAACATTTGCGTATAATCGCATGCCTTTTGGACTTTGTAATGCACCAGCAACTTCCCAATGTGCATGATGTCATTATTTGCGGACATGGTGGAGAATTTTCTGGAAATTTTCATGGATGATTTCTCTGTATTTGGAGATAGTTTTGATAAATGCTTGGACAACTTGAGTAGAGTGCTAAAGAGATGTGAAGAGACCAACCTTGTACTTAACTGGGAGAAATGCCATTTCATTGTTACAGAAGGAATAGTGTTTGGTCATAAGATGTCAAAGAAAGGAATGGAGGTTGATAAGGAAAATATAGAGGTAATAGAGAAGTTACCCCCTCCAACGAACTTAAAGACGTTGCGAGCCTTTCTTGGCCACGCAAGATTCTATAGGAGGTTTATCAAGAGTTATCTAGAGTTTCTAGACTTTTGACGGAATTACTTGCAAAAGATATACCTTTTGTGTTTGGAGAAGAGTGCAAGAAAGCGTTCAACACATTGAAGAAAATGCTTATAACCACCCCAATTCTTGTAGCACCAGATTGGAACAAACCTTTTGAGCTTATGTGTGATGCAAGTGACATGGCAGCTGGAGCAGCCTTAGGACAAAGGGAGGATAAAATATTTAAACCAATCTATTACGCCAGTCACCCTTAATAGTGCCCAAAGAAATAATGCAACTATAGAGAAGGAACTCTTAGTTGTCATCTTTGCATTTGACAAGTTTCGACCTTATCTGATAGGATTGAAAGTCACTGTATTCACTGACCATGCAGCTTTGAAGTACCTTCTAACCAATCAAGACTCCAAGCCGAGATTGTTGAGAAGGATTCAACCTTTACAAGAGTTTGAAGTGGAGATTAAAGATAAAAAGGGATTTTGAGAACCAGGTGGCTGATCACCTGTCAAGATTAACTTTGCTAGAAGAAGAGCAACCAACTGAGATCAGAGAGAGCTTCATTGATTAACAAATTTTTTCCATCTCAGTGGTAGCTCGAGTTGAATCTCAGCCCCGACAAAATACATCAAGAGTAGGCAAGGTATACCCTTGGTTTTCTAACATTGTCAATTATCTAGCAGGAAGGTACCTACCACCAGAATTCACAAATTAAGAAGAAGTTTTTCACGTATCTGATGCATTATCATTGGGACGATCCCTACCTATACAAGATGTGCACTGATGCCATTCTTAGGAGATACGTCCATGATGATGAGATTCCAAGTATTTTGCACCTATGTCATTCTAGAGAAGCTGGAGGTCACTATAGGCCAGACAAGACAACCGTAAAGATATTGCAGTGTGGATTCTATTGACCAACAATTCATAAATGTGCTTACGAGTTTACAAGAGCCTGTCATTCCTGTCAAATAACCTGTAACATTTCTAAGCGGAATGAGATGCCACTGCAGAGTATCATAGAAGTGGAGTTATTCGATGCTTGGGGAATTGATTTTGTTGGGCCTTTCACATCGTCAGAATCAAATCATTACATCCTGGTAGCAGTTGACTATGTTTCCATATGGGTGAAGGCAGTGGCCTCACCTACTAATGATGCCTGGGTTGTCCTGAGGTTTCTTAAGAAAAATATTTTGACGAGGTTTGAAGTGCCCAGAGCCATAATTAGTGACGGAGGGAGTCATTTCTGTAATAGGTTGTTTGAGAAATTGATGATGAGATATGGGGTTAGACATACGATTGCAGCAGCATATCACCCTTAGACGAGTGGACAAATAGAAGTCATGAATATAGAGATTAAGAGGATCTTAGAGAAGACTGTGCATCCCATGATGAAATATTGGTCTTTGAAATTAGATGACGCTCTTTTGGCGTATAAACAACTTATAGGACCACAATTGGGATGTCACCATATATGATTGTGTTTGGAAAAGCGTGTCATTTACTGTTAGAACTCGAACACCGAGCACTATGGGCTATGAGGTTTTTAAACAAGGATGAGAATTTAGCCGGTGAAAAGAGAATGCTAGAGTTGAATAGATTGGAGGAGTTTAGACTTCAAGTGTATGAGAATGCAAAGATTTACAAGGAAAGAACGAAGAACATGCACGATAAAAAGATTCTGAACCGCACATTTCAAGTTGGAGATAAGGTGCTGGTATATAATTCGCATCTTCGTCTTTTTCCTGGGAAGCTGAAGTGTAGATGGTATGGACCACATGTAGTCACCAAAGTCTTCAATTCAGGTGCATGTGAAGTTAGAAATGAATAATCTGGGAAGACTTTCATAGTAAACGGCGACAGGCTGAAGCATTAACTAGAGCACAATTATAACCCTGAGTTGGAAGTCTTTACGTTGACGGATCCAAAATACGAATAAATGAGCCCTATTAGTACAGTCGATCTGCCACTATAAACTCAAAACAATTTATAAACCCTTATTTATTGCTTTTTATTTTTTATTTTATGTTATTTTGAGTCAATAAAGTAACATGACAATCGCAAGGTTTTTTTCATCACATATATCTTCGGTCATCTGGCTAGAGATATATGTGGTTTTTTCCTTCACAATTCTCATGTGATACCCTCGTATAAGTTTTCGCATCTTGTTTAGGCCAATAAAGAATAAAGTGGCTTAAACTGTTTTTGTGCATTCCTCCGGTATGCACAATTACCGCCACCTTATTTTCTTATTGCCATTCGCATGTTACTCACAGTTTTCGGAGTATTTTGGAAAATAGGTAACAAGTTGGAAGATGGATGACCTAGGAGCTAATGATTCTGCTCCAGGATATCCTTTGACTCAGCCGACCAATTCCAGAGCTAAGTACCTTTTCTTTTCTTTATTATTTGTCATTGGGGCCAATGTCTATAATAAGTGGGGGGATAGGTGTCTTAGCTGGATAATAAAAAATGGGAATAATTTTGAAAATTTAACACTATTTTTAGCTTGCTTATTGCACGTGTCCGAGTAAGGATTCGGTAGAAAAGGAGCCCAAGAACAATTTGAAGTTAGCTATAGCGTATTCAATTTTGGAAGAATGAGCATATATTATGTTTCATTAAGTAGGAATTTATTAATTGTTATTCTATCATTGCACTCAATATTTGAGCACATAATCTGAGTGAGAAGTGCTTGAGAATAGATGATAAATTGTTTTAACTGGAAATCATTATTTGTCTGTCTATATACTTTAACAATTTGTTGTAGGACAAGGGAAGTAACTTGAATGCCAAAAGAGGTAACCGGGACAAAACGGGCTTGAGAGAGAGAGAAAAAAAAATAGTGAGAAAACCAGCCCAAAAAAAATTTGAAAAATGAAAAGAAAAATATATGAAATAAAGGCAGTGAGGGAAGCGAACACGTGTAAAAAGGGCACGACCCTCGCATGAAAAGAAGCAAACGAGGACTTAAGAGTGATACTCAGTCCCCGAGTCCGCGCGGCCCAAGTAAGGTACCATGTTGTGTAACCAAGTCTGAAAGCAAGATGAGCGAGTGTATGCGCAGGTAAGATAAGATTGTGAGGTTAATACAACTTGATTCTCCTCACGAATGCACTATCACGACTGATTCATTACACGGCACATTGATGCATGATAAGCAGTGATTAATGGGGAGTTATGGATTGTGGCTTAATGTATGTTCTGCCGGAAATCTTTATTGAATATGTGGTAGTTGATGGAGGTTGCTCTTGGAGGTACATTCCGCCTTGATACTCTGCTCGAGGACGAGCAAAGGGCTAGTGGGAGGTAGTTGATGACGCTTAAAATAGTCTATTCTACGGCATCAACATTCTGTCCATTACGAGCTAAAAATAGTTGTTTCGACCTATAAATATGAACCATTTAAGTTGAATATCACATGTCGGGTTCGTGAGTCGAGTATTTTGCACTGAGCGTTTATTTTCCCTATTTCGATATTATTTCGTGCATTATTTGACTATTTTCAAGATACGGAATATTGGGCTGAGCATCATGGACGAATGGAGTGGACTGAACGAAAGGATTGGGCATAGGGTATTCCCGAACCTTCCAAGCTAAGTCGGTAGAGAAAAAAAGGACAAAAATACCCCTGGTTTACCGAGGTCTGCTGCCGACTTACCGAGGTTCCAGAATCACCGAAATGCTTTTTCTTGGATAAGGGGTAGATCTAGGTGTTTCTAAGTCGGTTTATGTAGCTATAAATAAGTGGCTTCGCATCAGAATTCAATGTACACAAATTTCAAGGCAAAATTATGCAATAAAAGTTCTTTGTTCTTTATTTTATTATTTAATGAGTTCTGGTCGGAGAGACGACGGAGTCGCCGCCTAGGGAGAGATCCGAGGGAGATCTATGCTCATCTTTGAGGGTATGATTTTTTGTCTTTTCCAAGATGTTGATATGTCGTTGTTCTATTCGACTTGTATGTTTTAATTGTCTATTTAGTTTAATTATGTAGTAGTTAGTTTATTTTACCCCATGTGCTATAGATCTAATTCGTTGTTCAAGAAATCATGAAATAGTGATTGCGATGGTCTATATCGCTAGATCTGAATACCTAGTAAATTATCAATTCATGATAATCGGCGCCATCTACGTTGATTGATAGATTTCATTTACATGTTAGTAGCCTGATCAACTATTTGCATGTCTTCGTAAAATTAGCATGAAATACGAATAGTGTAGTGTTAATTTGGACATTATCTTGATGGACCCTATGAACGTGCCGATCAGTGTCGACAGCTATCTAGGCGGGTTTGCGGTATGAGTTATCGCTCAATATCGACAGCTCTAGTTCTTTATGCGTATGGGCTATTACGGACCAATTAAGGAGGGTAGCTTGCGTATAGATTGTCTACTACCATGGTCAGAGTAGATAGGGTTATGAGTTGTACCCGTAGCTGATAATGAATTAAAATTCACCAATGGGGAGGACTGTTGTATGTGCGGGGAAATAACTAATTACTCATAATTTAACTAATACATTAGAAACTCTTGTTTGCTTTGTGAGAACTAGCGTAGTATTGTTAGTTCATGGCACCAGTTTTACTACCGTTAGAGTATAGTTGGTCATAGACCATTAATTGTGACAAGCTCAATCTTGATAATTAGACGTTCTTATGAGTCTCTATGGGATCGACCTTGACTTGCCCGTACTCTACTACGATAGACCTAGTCCTATTGCTAGTAAGTGCTTTGCACGCGATCATAAGCTTCGGTACACATAAAACATTTGATAATTTAAAGGTAAAATTAGGAGAGGGTAAAGTGGCAGAACCCGAATGTGTGATGGGCAAGGCACGCCCATCACCAATGATGATGTCGTCTGGACTATGATATGGCTCGTGCACGGAAAGCAGATTCAGGTCGGAGGTCATGTGATGTGAGGCACCATTATCGAGGAGCCAGGAATCGGGAGCGGCTTGAGCTAGGTGGGCTTGAGGCCTGGGCCAAGCTGAATGAAGGGTATTCATTTGCTGGAAAAACGGGTATGTGGGGCACCGTTTTTCCGAGTGACCATGTACACCACATAGTTGGAACTTGCCTAAATACGGATGGGGCAGATAAGAGGGCTGATTGTGAAAGCAGTAGCAGGAGGAGAGGGTCGGGCTGGGGCTGGGGTTGGACTGCTTGCGGCTGGGGCTGGGGCATGCCAAGGTCTGGGTGAGGTGGGGCGACGGTAGTTCTGAGCGGCGAACGCTGAATGAGGGGTGGTGACTGGAGGAGTTTGCACCATTAAACCTGCTTCAAAATTCAACAATTTTTCATGCAATTCATCAAATTTGATTAAAGTGCCCGTGCATGCACGGCTCTTACCAGTTCCATGTACTCATCCCCAAATTGTAGAGAATATGATCGTTAAATCTTCAGGATCAAAAGGGACCCCAAGTGAAGCAAGTTCATCGGATTTTGTTTTGACCGCCTGCATAAAGAGAGAAACCGACAGCTTACCTTTGGTTATCGTGCGAAGGTGATGATGGAGTTGCTTGATACATCCTCTAGACGGCGTGGCGAAGGTGTCGGCCAATATTTTCCATGCTTCCCGGCTGGTTTTTGGGCGGGAGATGAGGGACGCAGCTTGAGTGGCGAGGGAGCCGAGAATGGTGTTGTGGATGAAGTTATCTTGTCGGGTCCATATGGTATTAGAAGGATTTGGACGGGAGCCTTTCTCGTCGGTGATGGTCGCCGGTGGACAAGTTTTAGTGCCATCAACATATCCAAACAAGTCGTATGCATTGAGGAGTGTGGTAAATTGGAGATGCCAGGCAGGGTAATTGGTATTGTCTAGTTTAATTGGTGTTTGATGAGAAGAAAGTGGGATGATGGAGGCGGACGGATTGGGTGGAGTAGTGGTGGAGCTTTCGGCTGTGAGTTCAGACATGGTGGAAAGGAGGGGGGTGAGGGCTGTAGAGAGGAGAACGGGGAGGGTCGAAATGGGAGTTACCAAGACTCTAAAAGCTCCGATACCATTATTATAGGAAATAATTGTGTGTGTTGTATATTCACAATTGCAGAGTATTACATATATAAACTGTACAAAGAATATTCTAGAGGGATTATGCTATAACTACAGCAAATTATATGCTAAGAGAATATGGTAAGAATCGAGCTATAATATTTATAATAAATACACAATTTGCGGTCATTACTGCCTAATATAATTAAAGTATGATAGAGAAGAAAAAAAAATGTTGCATTTTTAACGTAGAATAACTTATATTGTGTAAAAAATCTAAGAACATATAATAGCTTATATTTTGAGATGGGAGAGTACTTCGGCCATTACTTTATTTTGATAGCATATCATTATTTTGATATTAACTCAAAATTTAACGCTGGATTGCATTCCTAGTGTTTGGCATGGAACGCTAACACTTGTTGTATTTATTTCCTTTTTACTGTGGTATTGTCAATACATTCACATTATGATATTAGAATTGATTTTCAGCGTAGATGCTTCGTGATTCAAAAGCAAATTTGGGACATGTCCGAACGGTTCAGATCGGATTTAATTACGTAAATTCAGGTCAGATTAGTACAATTACAAAATCAAGCTTTGAAAATTGCTTGGACAAAATTTTGCCTAGCTTTAAAATCAAGCCTACTACCTTCAAGAGCATTCATATTGGAATAATCAAGACTTTTTGTTTTACGGACTCAAACACAAGTTTTCTCTATTTTATAGAATTCAATTCACGTGAGCTGTATCAGAATTTGTACTATAATTTATAGCACATTAAAATATGACGTCAAATCATAATTTTTAAAAAAAGATACATATATTCGCACACACACATCCACGATAAATATTTTAAGAATGAGACTCATAGTTAATAGAAGATCTATGCAATTCCTGTTGGAACTTTATGATGTTTTAGCTCCGAAATGGGTTTAAGTTTAAGTGACGAACAGTCAACTTCAGGCCCGGATTTGAATGCGTTACGGAATGAATTTTCGGGAGCTAAAATAGTTTTGGAAACCACTAAGATAGTAGTTGATGTTAGGCTTTTGATTCACTCGATTTCGATATCGGGTGAACGAGAAATTAATGTCTAAAGGTAGAGTGTTTTATGTTAGCCGAAGCAGACATCAGTTTAGATCGAACTTGTTGAAACAATGCATTTGTTCAATTTATGTTCATGAACAGAATGGCAATCGTTCAAACTTCGGTTATTTCCAACAAAAATAACTTCCTCTGTAACCGAAATTTTGAAGAGATGCTTCTCTTCCAAACAGCTTTTCTCTACCTATATAATCTCAATACATGGAATGAAAACATACAGAATTTTCTGCATTAAAATTCTGCATACTTTTCTTACATTTTGCAATACCAAAAGGCTGCACTTTTTGCATTTCATAAGTCAGAGATATTCAAGGCCGGATCAGTTCGCCGCTTGTTCGCATTGAAGTGCCACAACCAGAACAAGGAAAAGAATGTTGTATCTTGGGAGACTTCTTGCCATAACCGTGGGCATTTAACCGGGGCAATAAGTCTTAAGGAAAACGTTCTACGCGCCTCAGTCTAAACAATAATGTTAGTAAAGGTATATTTATCTGGTCTTGTAAATTGTGTATCTAGGGTTTACTATCTTGTAACTATAAATACTTGTGATTGTGTAATACAACAACACGGATTTTCTTCCAATTACTTGGAGTTTATCATGGCATCGGAGCTCTCTCCATGAGAGATTAACCAATTTTTTTTTCGATCCTGGTTCTATTTTTCTATAAAAAAAAAGTCCATACAGCATTTTTCTCGTTTCATATCACAACAGCATGTTGCTTTTGATGCAGACG
Organism: Gentiana straminea; assembly: GCA_036785695.1. Lineage (NCBI taxonomy): Eukaryota > Viridiplantae > Streptophyta > Magnoliopsida > Gentianales > Gentianaceae > Gentiana > Gentiana straminea. The sequence goes on from JAVUPR010000349.1 coordinate 25,610,020, forward strand.
GTATCGGAGACTTGTGATATTCCTCGGGCTGATGCTATTAGATTTGCTGATTCAGGTTCATCATCCGGCAGGCCTACCAAACCTGCTGCCGGAGATGGCAACCGGACTCACCTTCATTGCAGACGGAATGGACACGAAAATGAGAGCTGCTTCAAAATTACCGGTTACCGCGATCGGTATCTGGGAGAACGCAGCTCTGGTGGCACCCGTGGTGGCCGACTGCTCGTGGCAACGGTCGACCAAGCCGAGGGGGAGGCCATGGTGGTGCTCGTGGTCGGAACTTTGCTTCTCATGTTGGGAGTTCTTGACAGGTTGGATGCTCTGATGTTGGTGAATTGGACAAAGTCAATTTTCCACCATTGTCAGAGGATCAATGGTCCGAAATTATTATGTAGTTAAGAATTTTAAATCATCCGCCATTTCCTCTAAAAAAAATTAACGGGTATGCATGCTTCTGATGATTGGATCATTGATACGGATGCTTCCATCCATATGTCCGGTAATATTGTGTGATTTGTCTTATTCTGTTGGCTTGTCTAATGGGAAAAGTCCTACTGCTACGAAAAAAGGCCATGTTCTGTTGAATGACCTGACTTTGGATAATGTACTTTATGTTCCGTCTATGGAATGCAATCTGCTCTCTGTGTCCCAATTAATTGACATCCACCATTGCACCGTTGTATTTGCTAACAAGCTTTGTATTATTCAGGACCACATTTTGAGGAACCTGATTGGTGTTGGGGTGCCATTTAGTGGGGTCTATCTCTTCCGGTCAGTTTGTGCGCCAGATTTTCAGACTAATGTTATGGCAGCTGCTGATTCAGGTTTATTATGGCATCAGTGTTTAGGCCATCCTTCATTGACTATTGTGTCTTCATTACCCGGGGTAGTTTGTGCTCAAAATTTGAATAAAGGTTGTGCTCTTGACTGTCAGGTGTGTTATATGAGCAAGCAGCCACGTAATTCTTTTCCTATCAGTTTGAACCGAGCTACTGCTATTTTTTATTTGATTCACTGTGACATTTGAGGACCTAATAAGGTTGTATCTAGTTGCGATGCCCATTTTTTCTTACTATTATTGATGATTTTTCACGTGCTACTTGGGTGTATTTAATGATTGGAAAACATGAGGTTGGACAATTGATTCGTAATTTTTATCACATGGTGAAAACTCAATTCAACAAAAAGATTAAAATTCTGCGTAGTGACAATGGACAGGAATTTATCGGTCTGCGCTCATTTTTTGCTGATAAGGGTATAGTGCACTATACTTCTTCTGTTGATACTGCGCAACAAAACGGGCGTGTTGAATGTAAGCATCGTCACATCCTCAATGTGGCTCATGCTTTGCGTTTTTAGGGTAAGTTGCCTCGTTATTTTTGGGGAGCATGTGTTCTTACGGCTGCGCACTTAATTAATTTGACGCCCATCCCTATTTTGTATAATAAAACCCCTTATGAATGCCTTTTCGATCGCCCTCCTACTTACACATCTCTTCGCGTGCTTGGATGTTTATGTTATGCGTCTAATCACCCTCATATTAAGGATAAATTTGATTCTCGGTCACGGCGATGCATTTTTGTTGGATATCCTTTCGGTCAAAAAGGGTGGAGGTTGTATGATGTTGTTACCCATGATTTTTTTGTTAGCCGCGATGTTAAGTTTTTCGAGGATACGTTGTCATTTCTTGACTCCCTTCCTGACCATGCCCGTCTTCAGTGGGAATTATATTTTAATCAGCCTCTTTGTAGGATGATAATGATGATCCGATCTTGGCATCTCCTCCTGCTCTTACTTTGCCGCTTCCCCCGCCTAATGATCCTGATACAATGCTTGATTCCAGGGGTAGTGTTCATGTGCCTCCTTCGGATGCACTTCCTCCACGCACAGAGGTATTGGGTCGCAGTTTATGTACCAAGACCCCTTCCACGAAGCTCCGTGATTATATTACTCATACGGTTCTCCAGCAGTAGATAGACCCCCCTCCCCCCGCATCTTCTGCGCCTCCTCCTCCATCAGCCTCCTCAGGTAAACCTGTTGACATTTCTTGTTTTGTGCATTATGAGAATTTTTCTGTCCGCAGAAGTGTTTTTTGGCAGCTCTCTCAAAAGGGAAAAAACCTACCACCTTCCATTATGCTATACGCTATCCGGGTTGGCGTCGTGTTATGCAGGAAGAAATTGAAGCACTTGAACGTTATGGCATTGGGAATTTGGAGGATTTGCCTCCCGGTAAGCGTGCTATAAACTGTGGTTGGGTTTACAAGATTAAGTACACCTTCACTAGGGATGTTGAATGTCTTAAAGCTCGTCTTTTTGTACACGGAAATCGTCAAGTAGCTGGTGTGGAATATTCTGAAACCTTTGCTCCCGTGGCCAAGATGGGTTCAGTTCGGGTTTTTTTCTCTGTTGCCATTGTCCTTAATTGGGAATTATATCAGATGGATTTCATAATGCCTTCCTGCATGGTGACTTGTCCGAGGTGGTTTATATGAAGCTTCCTCCAGGCTATCATTGTTCCTTGCCCGGGAAGCCGTGTCATCTTCGTAAGTCTTTATATGGTTTGAGACAGGCTCCTCGCCAATGGTTCGCGAAGTTATCTGCTGCTTTGAAATCCTATGGCTTTCATCAGTCTTATGCTGACTATTCTTTATTTAGCTATGTTCGGGATGGGTACTCTCTACATGTGCTTGTTTATGTTGACGATTTAATCATTGCTGGCTCTTCCTCTGAGGTGGTTCTCTGATTTAAACAATATTTTTACTCTTGTGTTCACATGAAGGACTTGGACCCGTTGAAGTATTTTCATGGTTTAAAAGTTGCCCGCAGCAGGGAAGGTATTTCCCTATCTCAGCGCAAGTATGTCTTGGATCTTTTGATGGAAGTAGGTATGCTCGGTTGTCGGTCCACTGATATGCCCATAGAACAAAATCATCGTCTTGCTACTTTGCAGGGGGGGCTGTTTCCTTGTCATGATCAGTATCATCGTCTTTTGGGATGGTTGGTTTACCTCTCTGTTACCCGTCCCGAATTGAGTTATGTCATTCATACTTTGGCCCAGTTCCTGAGCCGCCCCTTGGTCCATCATTGGGATGCTTCTTAGCACGTTCTTCGCTACCGTAAGGGTTACCCAAGCCAAGGAATTTTGCTTCATGCTGATTCTAATTTATCACTCATGGCTTTTTATGACTGTGACTGGGCAGCTTGTCCTCTCACTCGCCGTTCGATGACCGGGTACTTGGTTTTTCTTGGTAGTTTCCCCGTTTATTGGAAGACGAGAAACAAGCCACGGTCTCTCGCTCCTCTGCCGAAGCTGAGTATAGGGCTATGGCCGTTACTATTTGTGAGTTGAAGTGGCTCAAGTCCTTGCTGAAATTTCTTGGAGTTGGGAATCCTACTCCGATGCACTTATTTTGCGACAATCAATTCGCGCTCCATATTGCCCGTAATCCTGTCTTTCATGACCATACAAAGCATATAGAAGTTGATTGTCATTTATTCGCGACGAGTTGCTTTCCAGGAATCTTGTGACGACTCATGTTCCTACGTACCACCAGTTGGCAGATATTTTGACTAAAGCCCTTGGGAAGCAAGAGTTTTTTTTTTCCTTTTACGCATGTTGGGCATTTGAGATCTCCATGCTCCCACTTGAGGGGGAGTGTTAGTAAGGGTATATTTGTACGGTCTTGTAAATTGTGTATTTAGGGTTTACTATCTTGTAAGTATAAATACTTGTGATTATGTAATACAACAACACGACTTTTCTTCCAATTACTTACAGTTTATCAAATAAGTTTTCGTATTTATTTATGCTTTGTGTCGTTCAAATTTATGTGCATATTGTTGTGTTGTTGTGTGAATAGATATGAAATATATGTTCATAAAATTGTTTCTTCATCTATGTTGTTCAACATTTCTTTTTCTATTTGAAAAGTTTCAATAAACGAAAAAAAACAGATTACTATAAACGAAATCAGACAACTAATTTTTCCTAAAATCTTAAGACTATATCTTGCTTCCTGTGTTAATAATCTGATTTGTGTGTAATCTGTTTGATGTGTATATACTTTTGTAAAACTTTGAACACTGAATTGCATCTGCAATTATGGAAAAATTACATAGGAAAAAGTTGTAGTAATACAAACAATTTTTACACTTTTTTCAGAAAAATGGCACGACTATTTACATTGTTTTCAAGGGTAAAATACTTTGTAATTACTACGTATTTTTCTGAAAACTCGAAGAATAAAAGTTGTTTCTAAGGTGTTATATATTACAAATACGTATGTATTATTTGTTGAAGTGTCCGTGAATTTTTAAAACAACTTTAGAAAAAGTTGAAGCAGAAAATTCATGTTTAACCGGATGCATAATAGTTAAATGTGGTACAACAACATGCTTATGTGCAAATCTTTAGATAAATTTATTTTACATGATGTGTGCGATCTTAAACATCTTCTAAGATATGTTGGTATCAATTATGGAGATGTGAAATGACTATTAGAAAAAATATGCAACATGAAATTGTGGAAAAATAGGATACTTTTGTGTAAAAATACACTTGTTGCCTTGTATACCTTTTGAATAATTATGTAAAAAACATGATTTTCATATTACTATTATGCTACAAGTATGTGAGTATAGTTCACTTGTAACAAAAATCTGCAATTTGGTTGAAAAAATTGTTGTGGCGAAAAATATAAATAGAGTCATGACTTTTTGAAAAACTTTTTGAAAAATTGTCTACCTTGTGTTGTAGTCCAAAATAATTTCTAAATACTCGTTCATTTCAGAAAAGCTAATGAACGAAAATTGTTTATTTGGTGTTGTTGATTACAAAAATGTTCATCATATGTGTTTAAAATGTTCCTGAATTATTAAAATTGCGATATACCAATATCGGGAAAAGTGTGCATAACAGAGTCTGTTTTGCAACTTTGATTGTTGATCTTCTATTTATAAACAGAAATTGAAGGAATATTGGAAACAACCTATTTGTCTTTTGTGCAACCTGTTGTTGTGCAAGGAACGAGTTCGTCTCACCATTAAAAACCGGAGAAATTCAATGGGCAGATGTCAGCAAAGTGACTTAAATTCTACAGCTGGTAGTTATAATCTGGTTATCAGCAGAGTGATGGTCTGCTGAGAAGTGTATCCAAGTCTGTGAAAGTCAATTGTGAAGTCTGCTGAGTTTCTTCTTGTGTCAGCAGTCTGCTGAGGGTCTGCTGAGGTTTTGGGTACAGCTGAGTTCTACATCTGGGCATTGATCAGCTGAGTTGGATCAACAGAGTGTTTCAACATCTAGGGTATTTATGGCAATCCGACAAAGATTCTTGGCAGTTAAGGTTTAGGGATGCCGACAAATGTGTAATGATCATTGTAACGTGTGTAATCCGTCTTAAATTCAGTGCATAATAAAATTTCACTTTTCTGTCCGTGGAGTAGTCGGCACAACGCCGGAAACCACATTAAATCCTCTGTTCTTCTTGTTTCTATTATTTCTGTTAATTATTACTGTTATTGCATCTGTTAATTATCTATCTTACATCTGTATTGCCTATCCTATTATAACAAACTGGTATCGGAGCGTAGGTTCTGGGAATCATCTATATGGACAACCTTTATCTTCACCAAGACCTTCACCGGTGCTAGGAATCTGTGATAAAAGTTGTGATCTTTGGCAAGAAAGATGTCTGCAGTTAACATAAAAATTGACAAATTTAAAAGAAGAAACAGTTTTAGTCTGCGGTAAATCAAGATGCGGGCATTGTTAAAACAACAAGGATAATTGACTCATTTATATGGTAAAGGAGATGCCAGTTCAGCAGATTCTACCAGTCTAGAAGAGAAAGCACATTCAACCATCATGTTGTGCTTATCTGATTATGTTATCACTGAAGTTGCTGAGGAAGACACAGCTGCCAAGTTGTGGGAAAAGCTTGAAAGCCTGTATATGACTAAGTCATTAACCAACAAGTTGTTGTTGTGGCAGAGACTGTTTAGTCTGAGGATGCATGAGGGAGGTCTGCTGAGAGAACATCTCGATCAACTGAACATAATTTCTTGATCTCAGGAATATTGATGATAAAATTGAAGTTGAAGATGCAACACTATTCCTGTTGGTGTCATTACCAAGTTCATAAGAAAACTTTGTGAAATCGTTCATAGTTGGGAAAGATATAGTGGCTTTAGAGGATGTGAGGACAGCCTGGCATGCCAGGGAGCTGAGACACAAGGCAGCAGGGAGAGACAATCAGGCTACTGGACTAGTAGTCAGCAACATTGAAGAAATCCAAGAAGTCCAAAGGTCCTAAAGCCACAGATGTCTGTAATTGCTGTAAAGAGCAGGGGCATTGGAAGTCCAATTGTCCAAACAAGAAAAGGCAGTGCTGAGCATTCTAATGAGGATCTGGTTCTAGTTGCTGGGGATTCAGCACACCATGCTGATATTTGGATCCTAGATTCTGGAGCATCCTATCATATTTGTCAACACAGGGAGTGGTTTTCTACTTATGAGTAGATAGATGGTGGTCATATTTCAATGGCAAACAACAAGGTCTGCTAGATAGTGGGAATTGGCTCAGTCAAGTTGAGGACAGAAGATGGTAGATTCTGCACACTGAAAGATGTTAGACTTGTTCCACAGATGACCAAGAATTTTGTATCTCTTAGTATACCGGACAACAAGGGGTTCAATTTCAAGGGAGAAGGTGGAGAGCTGAATGTCTACAAAGATTCAGTTATGCTCCTCAAAGGTATTAAGAAGGGAACCTTGTATATATTACAAGGCTCTACTATATATGGCTCTGCTGTTGTGGCATTCTCAGCAGACTCAGTTGTGGCAACCGAGACTTGGTCAAATGAGTGAAAAAGGAATGCATCTCCTTCCTTCAGCAGGTTTTCTTGGGCAATATAAGGTCAAGAATATAGACTTTTATGAGCACTGTGTGTTTGGGAAGCTACGTAGAAGCAAGTTATCAGTAGGTATACACAGTACAAAGTCATCACTTGATTATATCCATTCTGATTGATGGGGTCCATCAAAGGTGGACTCATTACGTGGTCACAAAAATTATGTATCATTCATAGATGACTATTCAAGAATGACTTGGGTGGTGATGATGAAACACAAAAGTGAGGCATTCAACAATTTCAAGCTGTGGAAGGCTCTAGTAGAAAATAAGACATGCAAGAAAATCAAATGGTCAGAACAGATAATGGTCTGGAATTCTACTGGTCAAAGTTTGATACATTATGCAAGGATGAGGGTATTGCCAGACATCATACATTTAGGAATACACCTCAGTAGAATGGTGTAGCTGAAAGGATGAATCAAACTCTTATGTAGAGGTCAAGATGTGTGCTCTTTAATGTTGGTTTATCAAGGAGATTTTGGGCAGAGGTTGTAACCACATCATGCTACTTAATCAACAGGAGTCCTCACACAGGGATTAATCTCAAGACACCATTTGAGATGTGTTCAGGCAAGCCTACTGACTACTCAGTTCTCAGGGTTTTTGGAATCATAGTTTACTATCATGTGAATGAAGGGGAGCTGGAACCAAGAGCCAAGAAAGGTGTGTTTGTAGGGTATGGTGATGGAGTTAAGGGTTATAGAATTTTGTCATCAGCAGAGTCCGGGGTCATACTCAGTAGAGATGTGGTCTTTGATGAATATTTTATGACAAACTCATCAGTAGGGAGGTCTGCTAAATTTGAAACCAGTGCTAAATCTGAGAGGATTGAGAAACAGGTGGAGCTTCAAGTAGAGTCAGCTGATATGAACCAATTAGCTAATCCAACTCAGCACTCATCTAATCTGGTTGCAGAACCAGAGTCTGATCCAAGCCAGTCTGCTGAACAAGGATCAGCAGAGCATCAAACAAGGAACATTGGTCAGTAGAGTATAGCCATCAGCGGGGCTAGAAGATCAAATGTTGGGGTACCTCTCAAGGGGTATGTTTTTAATGATATGGTTGGATATGCACTACAAGTTGCAGAAGAAGTGGATGGTTTTGAACCTTTTAGTTATAGGGAAGCAGTGACATGTTCTGAAGCATCTCAGTGGTATGCTGCCATGAGAGATGAAATGGAGTCATTATTGAAGAATCAGACTTGGGATCTAGTTAAACATCCAACTGATAGGAGAGTTGTTACTTGCAAGTGGATCTTCAAAAAGAAGGAAGGAATGACTGAGGCAGAAGAGGTCAAGTATAAGGCACGTTTGGTTGCAAGACGGTTCAGTTAGAAAGAAAGAGTAGACTTTGATGAGATATTCTCACCAGTGGTCTTACACGTTTCAATCAGAGTGTTACTATCAATGGTGGCACAGCAGGATCTTGAACTTGAGCAGTTAGATGTGAATACAGCCTTTCGACATGGTGTGGTAGATAAGGAGATATACATGACTCAGCCAAAGGGTTTTCAAGTTCCTGGAAAGGAAGATTTTGTGTTCAACTTGAAAATGTCCTTGTATGGACTGAAGCAAGCTCTTAGACAGTGGTATAAAAGGTTTGACAGTTACATGATCCGGATGGGTTATAACAGGTGTCCATATGACTGTTGTGTGTATCATAGTCAGCTGAGAGATGGATCACATATCTATCTTGTCATGTATGTGGATGATATGTTGATAGCTGCTGAAAAGAAGTTTGATATTCAAAATCTGAAGAAACTTCTCAGTGCTGAGTTTGAAATGAAATATTTGGGTGCTGTCAAAAAGATTTTGGGGCTGGAGATCTGGAGAGATAGGAGTCAAAAGAAGTTGTTCTTGTCTCAGCAGGGTTATATACAGAAGATAGTGGTCAGATTTGGCTTGTCTGCTGAAAAACCAATAGATACTCCTATGGCATATAATATTCATTTGTCTGTTTATGATTCACAGTCGGTAGAGGAGAAGGAGTATATGTCAAAAGTTCCCTATGTTTAACCGGATGCTTATTAGTTAAATGTGGTACAACAACATGCTTATGTGCAAATCTTTAGATAAATTTATTTTACATGATGTGTGCGATCTTAAACATCGTCTAAGATATGTTGGTATCAATTATGGAGATGTGAAATGACTATTAGAAAAAATCTGCAACATGAAATTGTGGGAAAATAGGATACTTTTGTGTAAAAATACACTTGTTGCCTTGTATACCTTTTGAAAAATTATGTAAAAAACATGATTTTCGTATTAATATTATGCTACAAGTATGTGAGTATAGTTCATTTGTAACAAAAATCTGCAATTTGGTTGAAAAAATTGTTGTGCCCAAAAATATAAATATAGTCACGACTTACTGAAAAATTGGAAAAATTGTCTACATTGTGTTGTAGTCCAAAATAATTTCTAAATACTCGTTCATTTCTGAAAAGTTAAAGAATGAAAATTGTTTATTTGGTGTTGTAGATTACAAAAATGTTCAATATATGTGTTTAAAATGTTCCTGAATTATTAAAATTGCGATATACCAATATCGGGAAAAGTGTGCATAACAGAGTCTGATTTGAAACTTTGATTGTTGATCTTCTGTTTATAAACAGAAATAGAAGGAATATTGGAAACAACTCATTTGTCTTTAGTGCAACCTGTTGTTGTGAAAGGAACGAGTTCGTCTCAACATAAAAAACCGGAGAAGTTCAACGGGCAGATGTCAGCAAAGTAACTTAAATTCTACAGCTGGTAGATCTAATCTGGTTATCAGCAGAGTGATGGTCTGCTGAGAAGTGTATCCAAGTCTGCGAAAGTCAGCTGGGAAGTCTGTTGAGTTTCTTTCCGGAGTCGCGGTCGCCGAGGGTCTCGAGGTTTTGGGTACAGCTGAGTTCTACATCTGGGCAATGATCAGCTGAGTTGGATCAACAGAGTGATTCAACATCTAGGGAATTTATGGCAATCCGACAAAGATTCTTGGCGGTTAGGGTTTAGGGATCTATGCCTATAAATACAAACTGTAATGATCATTGTAATGTGTGTAATCCGTCTGAAATTCAGTGCATAATAAAATATCTCTTTTCTGTCCGTGGAGTAGTCGGCACAACGCCGGAAACCATGTTAAATCCTGTGTTCTTCTTGTTTATGTTATTTCTATTAATTATTACTGTTATTGCATCTGTTAATTATCTATCTTGCATCTGGATTGCCTATCCTGTTATAACAAACTGGTATCGGAGCGTAGGTTCTGGGAATCATCTATACGGACAACCTTTATCTTCACCAAGACCTTCACCGGTGCTAGGACACTGTGATAAAAGTTGTGATCTTTGGCAAGAAAGATGTCTGCAGTTAACGTAAAAATTGACAAATTTACAAGAAGAAACAGTTTTAGTCTGTGGTAAATCAAGATGTGGGCCTTGTTAAAACAACAAGGATTATGGACTCCTTTATCTTGTTAAGGAGATGCCAGTTCAGTAGATTTTGCCAGTCTAGAAGAGAAAGCATATTCAACCATCATGTTGTGCTTATCTGATTATGTTATCACTGAAGTAGCTGAGGAAGACACTGCTGCCAAGTTGTGGGCAAAGCTTGAAAGCATGTATATGACTAAGTCATTAACCAACATGTTGTTTCTGTAGCAGAGACTGTTTAGTCTGAGGATGCATGAGGGAGGTCTGCTGAGGGAACATCTCGATCAGCTAAACATAATATTACTTGATCTTAGGAATATTGATGATAAAATTGAAGTTGAAGATGAAAATGAAACACTAATCATGTTGGTGTCATTACCAAGTTCATAAGAAAACTTTGTGCAATCGTTCATAGTTGGGAAAGTAACAGTGGCTTTAGAGGATGTGAGGATAGCCTTTACATGCCAGGGAGCTGAGACACAAGGAAGCAGGGATAGAGAATCATGCTACTGGACTAGTAGTCAGCAACAGTGAAGAAATCCAAGAAGTCCAAAGGTCCGGAAGCCACAGATGTCTGTAATTACTGTAAAGAGCCGGGGAATTGGAAGTCCAATTGTCCAAAGAAGAAAAGTCAGCAATAGAGCACTTCTGGCACAACAGCTGTGGCTGCTGAGCATTCTAATGAGGATCTGGTTTTAGTTGCTGGGGATTCAGCACACCAGGCTGATGTTTGGATCTTAGATTCTGGAGCATCCTATCATATTTTTCCACACAGGGAGTGGTTTTATACTTATGATCAGATAGATGGTGGTCATATTTCTATGGAAAATAGCAAGGTCTGCCAGATAGTGGGAATTGACTCAATCAGGTTGAGGACAGAAGATGGTAGATTCTGCACACAGAAAGATGTTAGACATGTTCAACAGATGACCAAAAATTTTGTATCTCTTAGTCTACCGGACAACAAGGGGTTCAATTTCAAGGGAGAAGGTGGAGAGCTGAATGGCTTCAAAGATTTAGCTGTGGTCCTCAAAGGTATTAAGAATGGAACCTTGTATATATTACAAGGCTCTACTATATCTGGCAATGTTGTTCATTAGTCATAGCAGACTCAATTGTGGCACATGAGACTTGGTCATATGAATGAAAGAGGAATGCAAGCCCTTCCTTCAGCAGGTTTTCTTGGGCAATATAAGGTCCAGAATCTAGACTTTTATGAGCACTGTGTGTTTAGGAAGCTACGTAGAAGCAAGTTCTCAGCAGGTATACACAGTACAAAGGCATCACTTGATTATATCCAGTCTGATTGCTGGGGTCCATCAAAGGTGGAATCATTACGTGGTCACAAATATTTTGTATCATTCACAGATGACTATTCAAGAATGACTTGGGTGGTGATGATGAAACACAAAAGTGAGGCATTCAACAATTTCAAGCAGTGGAAGGCTCTAGTAGAAAATCAAACAGGCAAGAAAATCAAAACGCTCAGAACAGATAATGGTCTGGAATTCTGCTGGTCAGAGTTTGATACATTATGCAAGGATGAGGGTATTTCCAGACATCATACAGTCAGGAATACACCTCAACAGAATGGTGTAGCTGAAAGGATGAATCAAACTCTTCTGTAGAGGTCAAGATGTATGCTCTCTAATGCTGGTTTATCAAGAAGATTTTGGGCAGAGGTTGTAACCTCATCATGCTACTTAATCAACAGGAGTCCTCACACAGGGATCAATCTCAAGACACCATTTGAGATGTGTTGAGTCAAGCCTGCTGACTACTCATTTCGAAGGGTTTTTGGAATCACAGTTTACTATCATGTGAATGTAGGGGAGCTGGAACAAAGAGCCAAGAAAGGTGTGTTTGTGGGGTATGGTGATGGAGTTAGGGTCATCAGCAGAGCCCATGGTCATACTCAGTAGAGATGTTGTATTTGATGAATATTTTATGATAAACTCATCAGTGGGGAGGTCTGGTGAATCTGAAACCTGTGCTAAATCATAGAGGACTGAGAAACAGGTGGAGCTTCAAGTGGTGTCGGCTGATATGCAACAATTAGCTGATCCAAGTCAGCACTCATCTGATCTGGTTGTTGAACCAGAGTCTGATCCAAGCCAGTCTGCTTAACAAGGATCAGCAGAGCATCAAACAAGGAACATTGGTTAGCAGAGTATAGCCGTCAGCAGGGCTAGAAAATCAAATGTTGGGGTACCTCTCAAGTGGTTTGTTTTTTATGTTATGGTTGGATATGCACTTCAAGTTGCAGAAGAAGTGGATGGTTTTGAACCTTCTACTTTTAGAGAATTAGTGACATGTTCTGAAGCATCTAAATGGAATGCTGCCATGGGAGATGAAATGGAGTCATTATTGAAGAATCAGACGTGGGATCTAGTTAAACATCCAACTGATAGGAGAGTTGTTACTTGCAAGTGGATCTTCAAAAAGAAGGAAGGAATGACTGAGGCAGAAGGGGTCAAGTATAAGGCACGTTTGGTTGCAAGACAGTTCAATTAGAAAGAAGGAGTAGACTTTGATGAGATATTCTCACCAGTGGTCAGACACGCTTCAATCAGAGTGTTACTAGCAATGGTGGCACAGTAGGATCTTGAACTTGAGAAGTTTGATGTGAATATAGCCTTTCGACATGGTGAGGTAGATAAGGAGATATACATGACTCAGCCAAAGGGTTTTCATGTTCCTGGCAAGGAAGATTTAGTGTTCAAGTTGAAAATGTCCTTGTATGGAGTGAAGCAACTCTTAGACAGTGGTATAAAATGTTTGACAGTTACATGATCCAGCTGGGTTATGACAGGTGTCCATATGACTATTGTGTGTATCATAGTCAGCTGAGAGATGGATCACATATCTATCTTGTCATGTATGTGGATGATATGTTGATAGCTGCTGAAAAGAAGTCTGATATTCAAAATCTGAAGAAACTTCTGAGTGCTGAGTTTGAAATGAAATATTTGGGTGCAGCCAAAATGATTTTGGGGATGGAGATCTGGAGAGATAGGAGTCAGAAGAAGTTGTTCTTGGCTCAGCAGGGTTATATACAGAAGATATTGGTCAGATTTGGCATGTCTACTGAAAAACCAACAGATACTCCTATGGCATCTAATATTCATTTGTCTGTTTATGCTTCATAGTTAGCAGAGGAGAAGGAGTATATGTCAAAATTTCCCTATGCTAGGGCAGTTGGCAGTCTGATGTATCCCATGGCGTGCACTAGGCCTGATCGGCTCAGGCAGTCAGTGTTGTCAGCGGGTTCATGGCTCAACCTGGATAGGAACACTGGAAAGCTATAAAAAGAATGTTCAGGTACCTTAGGGGTACAACTGATGTTGGTCTCATTTATGGAGGTGATACTCAGGGTCTGATCACATGGTACAGTGATGCTGATTATGCAGGTGATGTGGACAGTAGAAAATCAATGACTGGTTATGTTTTCACGTTGGGGAATTCAGTTGTCAGCTGAAAAGAAACTCTTCAGGCAACAGTGGCTTTATCAACTACTGAGGCAGAATATATGTCTCTTACTAAAGCAGCCAATGAGGGTATATGGTTGAAAGGGCTAGTCAGTGATTTGAGGCTACATCAGGATCAAGCAGAGATTTATTATGACAGTTTGAGTGCAATTTGTCTAGCTAAGGATAAGGTTCATCATGAGAGAACCAAAAATATTGATGTGAGGTATTATTTTCTGAGAAATGAGAAGAGGGTTGTAGTGAAGAAAATCAGCACCAAGGATAACCCTTTGGATATGTTCACTAAACCAGTTCCGCAGAGCAAGTTTCAGTAGTGTCTAGACTTGCTGAATATTCAAAGCTTATAATCTAGAAATTTGGAAGTTTAGCTGAGAGCAGGTGAGATGAGTGGATTCTGTGGACTAATCTGTTATAGTACATCTGGCATTGATGAATCCATCTGGTACAAGTACATATGTTTATGCAATCTGGTTGATTGTGAATGAGAGTTCAAGTCAAGGTGGAGATTTGTCAGCAAAGTGACTTAAACTCTACATCTGATAAAACTAATCCGGTTATCAGTAGAGTGAAGGTCTGCTGAGAAGTGTATCCAAGTCTATGAAAGTCAACTGGGAAGTCTGCTGAGTTTCTTTTAGTGTCCGCAGCCTGCTGAGGGTCTGCTGAGGTTTTGGGTACAGCTGAGTTCTGATGATGGTCAATTTACACCGTTAATTATCTATTTATTACCCCCGATTCAAGCTTAAATAGGCTTTAAGTGGTTAATAATCAGTCGTCTCGTGCATAAATTACACCCGAACCGAGTTACGACTCGTTATTATGTAATTAGCCATTTTATTATATTATTTGATATTACAAGCCTTGTTTTATGGTTTATTTATAGTCTTCTTCATTCGGAAGCAATTTAGCTGGACTTCGGAGTGGATAAAAGCACCAAGACGGGCCAGGAACGGCCCAGGCGAATCCTCAGGCTCGCTGGCAGTGAGCCCTGCTCTGGCTCCCAGCGAGTTGACTAAATTATCCCTGCTTCTCCAGACGTGTTTTCTATCTCGTTAGGGTTTAGGATTTACGAATTAGGTCAGCCGACGGCTATTCTAAGTCAGTTTTACAGCCTATATAAACTCCTTTTCATTAGAGACTTTATATCACAACTCATAACACAAATCCTCAGTTTCTCAGAGCAGTTTTTATACAAATTTCCAGCAGCAATAATGTTAGTTATTTGTATTTATTTCTTCTTTGTTTGTTGTAATTAGATTCCCACCAATTATTGTTTATCGTTAGAGGTTGTTCGTTCTTCACCGGACGATGTAGATCTAAGGATACGATATGAGGCAATGGGGATTCCTTGTCTATAAGGATCCACATGCCCAGATCTGTTATCCGGTGACCTATATATTACTTTGGTATGATCGACAATTGTTTTTCTAGTGGATCTATTTAATTACTTTATGAATCTCTATTTTATCCGTTACGTATGTAGAAACGCTAAGATTTAGGTTTTCGCCCCGTCAATCTAGCCACGTCTTTATGGTGTGATTGTCCACCTAGAATTTCTTATCTTAGTAGGTATGGCTACGGCTACGTTGCTTGTCTGTTTTAATTAGCGTATGATTAGAAAATACCAATATAGGGCTCCTAGGTCGGCTCATGAATTGATCTTCCGGGACTTTCAGCGAGATCTAAATATGTTCTATATTAAGGAATTGAGCTCATCTAGTTATACGTAAATCGTAGATTAACATGATACCTAAAAAGTTAGTGTTAATGGGACGGAGACTGATGCGATCGCCTAGGAAGTATGCCTAACTGTTTGGAGTAATTTTTGCATCAATCATTCAAAACAAAAACAATTTATATAAAACCAATACTTAGTATGCAAACTACCTCCTAACCGACCGAATATCGGGTAGTTGATAGTATAGTAGGATGAGTACAGGTATCGATCCACAGGGAGATGGTTTTTGATGATGTTTTATGGTTTAGATTCAGCGGTAAAACGAGCATAGACAGAGAATCAAAGTTGATTCAAAGCTACGGAAGGATTGTTTGGACTGAAAGTTAACGATGTTTAAATTAACTAAATTAAATGGCGGCTGGAAAGTAAAAGCTACAGTTTATGTAATCAAAAACGAGTAATTTGGGAGAAGAGAGGCAAACATTGGTTCAGCAATTTAATCAACAATAAAAGCTCAATTACAATCAACCAAAAGTGTTTTTCAACAAAGGTGGGTTCACCTTATCAAATGCAAAACGATTAATTTCTTAACAACGTTTGTATCAATTAACGATCTAGGTGTGCAATCTCTCGATTAACGACCCGAACAATTAAGTTAGCAACTTTCGTCATGGGCTAGAAACTAACTGCTCAATCAATTTAGCAAGATGATCTAATTTCATAAACTTTCATTCATGAAGCATCATAAAATCGTTATCTTTCGATGTAAACGAATTGAAACAAGTAAAGCAAGCTAAATGATCTAACCTTTGTTGAAGAACACAAGATTAATTATAAGAAAACCAGGATTGTTGATTACAATTGCATCCCCACGTTTGCCACAAGCTGTTTAGCTATCCATGGAGTGATTGATTACAATGCTTGAAGAGAAATCCATAAAATCTAGACTAAAAAGTGAATTGAATCTATTTTTGGGACTGTTTGAGCTCTGAGATATCTCAGATTTTCGATCTGAGAAAAAGATGAAATCTAATAAGGTCTGTATCTGAGATTACAAGTGACGACTATTTATAGAAAACCAGCAACTCTACAGTTGGAACGCCAGTTTCATTCATGGGACGCCCGTTCGATCTCATTTTCTCAGCTTTCAGACTCTCTGTTGCACTTGAACGCCCGTTCTCTCCACAGAACGTCCGTTCTGTCTTCCTGCAACTGAATTTGTTGAGATGTAACCGTTCTATCCACTTATTGATGCACATTTCATCTCTCCTCTAACAACTTTGCTCTTATCTACATTTCCACCTCATCATTTGATATTATCTTCATCTACATCACAATTAATAAAATGCAAAAACATAATATGGCCCAAAATGATATAAAATTTATAATAAAGCCCAAATTAAAGCCCATTTTTGCACTTGATTAATTCGAAAGCAACTTTACTCATTAAATTAATTATAAAGCCCAAATTCAATGCAAAATATTAATAATGTGGGGAAATTTATAGGAAAGTTATCATAAAATTTCATATAAATTAGCCCTTAACAACTCCCCCACACTTAGCTTTTTGTTCGTCCCGAACAAAACACTACATAATCATTGCCCGAGATAAATACGCGTCTTAGCAAATATATAAAACATATTCAGTAGTTTAGAGATTCACCCAAGTGTATGTGTGCATTGCCATAATAAATTTCTACTAAATCCACACTCGAAAACAATCCGAGCAAAACTAGCTAACATCCCTTTTCAATTAGAAATCAAAACGATTATCACAAGCGCTTCACGAAGCATACATATTCGGAAATATTAACAGGAAGTATTTAAACTTATTTCCGACATATTTAGAGGATAATCCCTACAACATATCTTTCAGTTTCTACTGGGGATCAAGTATATGGTGACTAAGTCCTTGACTTATTCATAATAACACTTTTTTTTTTTTTTTTTTTTTTTTTTTTTTGAAGAACACATCAGAATAAGCTTTTGCCCGTCATAGTAGAATAGGACATTTCGAGATAATCCCCTACCTTACTCCAATCATAAGGCAGACTTTTTTCGACCGTCGTAAGCTCTTGGTCGTCATAGTGGAGTAGGACATACGTGGTATACCCTATCACACTCAAATCATAAACCAGCTCCCGACACACACACAAAAAATTTTTTTTTTTTTTTTTTTTCATTGTTCGAGATTTCTGGCTGGCAGTGGTTAACATGCTAGAAGCAATTTAAACCTACTGAGCATAACACCCCAATCAATGATTTAATTGTTAATTATTACGTAAGGACATTAGTTACCATTCACTTATCACATTCAAACTTACGGATATTCACAGTATGACGTACTCTTAATTTCAAATACAAACCATTAAAAATTTCAAAATTGTATGCTAGCGAGGAACATATGATAATCATCAAACATTTCTAATCAAATTGGGCATAGCTTAAAAGTATAGCTCATCATCTACTATGACATGTGATAAATAGGGGTGAATCATCTAAATAAACTAAATATGTAAGATAATGCTTCAATGATATAGACTCGAGACAAGATATGCATTCGCTTATTCGAGACAACACAAAAAGTTTCAAAATTAACTCATTTTGCATGGAATTAAGAAATTATGAGTAAAGATAATATAGATTAAAATTGAATAGTCCCCTCCCCCACACTTAATTTGACAACGTGTCCTCAAGTTGTCCAAAAGAAAATGTAGAAGAGTACTTAGCGTCTGTGGTTTATCGAGAGTGGAAATTGGTGGAAAAACAGCAGCATGAAAAGCAGACCAACGATGTCCATAAAGAAGGAGGACGTAGGTACCTGTAGCAAGTGAGAGACACCATACGAAAAAAACTAGGGGAAATCGGGGGATAAACACATCGAATTCAGAGAGGTGCATAGGGAAAATGACTGAACAAAGAATCATGAAACATGCATAGACACTGATCCCAGGCCATTAATTGAAAGGAGAAATGGAGAAGGTAAATTGCAGTTTGTGCAGGATGGAACGCCCGTTTTACACGCAGAACGCGCGTTCAAACAGCATTTAGAAGAACAGAGACTCAAATTATGTAACAGAGTAGGCAGAACGCCCGTTCTGATCATAGAACGTGCGTTCCAACTGGAAAATGACAGCAGGAAGAGAAAAATAACAGCAGAGCATTCAGATTATCACCACAAACATCAAACATAATCCGTGACGAATTAAAGAAAACCATTCAGGAGCAGGTCAACACAAGTTTTAACGGTCAAAGGAAAAACAAGTAGCAATAGAAAACAGAAAGAAAAAGTAGACAAGTCTATTACAACTTCAAAGTCGGAAACAGAGAAACAAAAATAGCACTAATCATCAGACTCCGGCTCATCTGCACTTGTAGCAGCAGCGGCATCACTGGCCTCACCCTCATCATCTCTAGCTGTCTCAGACGCCCCTGGTATGATACGAGCAATAGTGCTCTCCACCTCATCTTCAAACAGGAACTCGGTTGTGTTTGGAGCAAACCTTGATTCCTGAGTAATTGGATGGCCCCGGTTCATTTCCAACTGATTTGCGAGAATGTCATTCTGTTTGCAACAAAGAATACGCATCCATTTACGCAGACTGTGCGCAATGCTTAGCTGGAGTCTGTCAGAAGGAGAAAGAGTAGAAAGCGGTGCGGAAGACGACCCAGGAGGAGTAGGAGTGGCAGCACGAGCGGAGGATTTTGGGGTAGGCCTCTTTGCTTCTCTCTGAATGCCCCTTGGATTCTTAGGCCTGTGATCGGATTTGTATTCAGGCACCTTGGCGTCTAAGCATAGGCCATGGATAAGATGAGGGCAAATTATGCAACGGTTTGGATTCTTCAGATGCTTGTAGACTTCGGCATAAATGACCGCTCCGACATTCACCTCTATACCCCACTCCATAGCATACAATAGACCGAGGTCTTCAAGACCAAAATGAGTGATATTGTCTGTTGGACGGAGTCTGTTCTGAATGAATTTGCACTTCACCCGCCAATCCTCAGGCCAGTGTGTAGTGGTGATGTTTTTTCGCTCATCCCGCCTCCCTGACTTATAAGTCCACGGGATATCCTTGTCAATCAACACCCGCAGATCCTCCAAGGGGTCACAATCACTATCTACTAACTCCTTGATGTCATCCCTATGATCGACACCTTCTAAATCATCCTCAAACTTATATTTCTCATTGATAATCTGCGGAGTAAAGGGAACCTTGATTTTCCTAACCATTACGAACCCGGCCTCTAGATGTTTGGCATCAAGGTTGGCGTAGAACTCTCTTACCAAGGTGTCATTTACAAGTGTTTCCGGAATAACCATTAAAGCTTCCCAATCCTTATCCTTGAGCGACTTGACAAACGTAGGGTCGACCTTGTCTTCTACCAATTCTCGTTCAATCAGCATCTTACGGGCAACGTACTCTTGGGTATAAAGGTTCATGGCTTTCGGGCTAATGAAACGCTGGGCAAACGGTAAAGGTACGGCCTCTCGAGTGGGGGCCCTAGGGCTACCAATCCTAATTCCACCAGTGGACTGACGAGGGGGGCCAGAATCATCTTGTTTACGTTTTTTCTGTCTGTGGGTTTCAGCCATTGGTTGCTTACCATCACGTCGAGACATTTTCGCTACAAACCAAAGGATAATGATTCAACCGAATCAGCCCGCCACCAAACAAAACATAACACCCCCATCCAACACCAACCACGCCAACCGAACCACCGTCCAACAAACAAAAACAAACCGAAAAAAAAATAAAAACAAAATTAGGTACGTGGAGAAATGGGTGATGTGATTTGGGACCACAAATTGCGATGGAGTGAAAATAAAAACAATAAACGCTTACCAAATTGGTGTGGGGGTGATGAAACGCAAGGTTGGAGACCCAAGAAAGTGTTCAAAAAAATGCAGCTTTTTACCCAAAAAGACGGAACTTGGTAGCCCCGATTGGTGAGAATTAGTTGCAGGAACGGGGAAAGGGCTTGTAGATTGGAAGAGAGGAGATTGAGGGCGTGCTTTGGAGCCAAAAATCGCTCAATTTGGTGAAGTTTTGAAGAAATTAGGGTAAAAGAGGGGAGAGAAACCGTTTGTACAAGGAGAGGAGGCTAAGAAATGGCGATGAAAACTGCAAGTTTTTTCTTTTATAAGCAGCCCGAACGGGCGTTCTAGTATAGGACGGGCGTTCTACATTGAAAAACAGATACAGAGAGTTCAGAGACAGGTGGAACGGGCGTTCTATATATAGAACGGACGTTCTATCTGTAGCAGTGCAAAATTAACAGAAAAAAAACAAATCCAACTAACGGGAATATAATTTAAACGTAAAATATTGTACTACATATAAGAAAAAGAACAAAAATACATAGAAACGGTGGGTTGCCTCCCACCAAGCGCTTGTGTTTAACGTCGATAGCTCGACGATTAAAACTAGAAACAGACACTAACTAAAAACTAATCATAGAGCGAGGACCAATCGATCAGACGAATGAGACGGCGAAGCAGGTCAACGGCAGGCCAGAGATCAAAATCATACTGAAGGTTCCAATCTTCTCCAGCTCGCTCAATCCCATGGGCATGCTCCTCCATAAACACTAAGACGAGATCCGCGAGGAAAGGGTCGTTGAGGATTGTGAATGGCCTATCAAGGTCATCCTCGATCTCCTCGATGGTCCACTCCCCATCTCCGCCAGACAGAAAAGGAGGCAAGACGACCACAAAGGTGAAAGTCTGGATGCGGGTGAGGATGTCGATATCTGCATCTAGAACCCTCAAACCGCCAGGGCCTTCCTCTAGTGAAATGGCATGAATCCTACTGACAAACTCGAACTCCGACTCGGACATCCCAAAGAACTCATATGTAGGTATGCCAAAAGGGTAACGCTCATCCTCCTCAGCCATCTAACCGTAGACTGAAACAGGCAACGCTCGTTAAAACTAGACAAATAAACAAAAACGAAACAGAAATCAAACAACGCAAAATAGAAAGAAACAGATATCTAGGGTGCCTCCTAGTAGCGCTTCAGTTATTGTCGGGAGCTCGACAAACCGTTGAAACTCAACCCGGATCGGGCCATTTTACTTTTCCATTTGCCACATTATGCAAAGCGTGATTGTCAGGGCAACGGTGGACATAATGCATACCAGGAGTGAGTTTACGGAAGAACTGCAAAAGATGCTGAAATGTCCTCGAGGTAAACTCCTTTTTCTTTCGTCTCTTCTTTGATATCATTTCGCGACGCAACTCCTCCATATCCCAACTGCCGGCAAGGACCTCCTCCATGGTCTCAGGACTATTTCCCTCGGAGAATAATTCAGGCGAAAATTCCTCAAAGTCTTGAACTTCTGGACTACAACATCCGAAAATATCGAGGAATTTGACAGTCAACGGTGCTTCTTTCGGTTGACCGATGTATTGTTTACATCTTTGACCATTAACTTTGAAGGGTTGATCGCCGTAGCCGTTAAGCTCTAGAACACCTCCAGGAAGGATGTTGAGAATTTTGAAAGGTCCGGACCATCGTGTCCGTAACTTTCCAGGGAAGAGATGTAGACGAGAGTTATATAATAGAACCGACTCTCCCACATGAAATTCTCTCTGTTTTATCTTTGCATCGTGAAGGACCTTCATTCTATCCTTGCTTATCCTAGAGCTCTCGTAGGCTCGAAGTCTGTGCTCATCTAGCTCGTACAGCAACCGCCGAAGTCTGTGCTCACCACAAGCTGTGGAATCAAAATTCAGGAACTTCGTCGCCCAGTAAGCTTTATGCTCAAGTTCAACCGGCAGATGACATGGCTTTCCATAAACCATTTGGTAAGGAGATGTACCCATAGGTGTCTTGTACGCTGTCCTGTAAGCCCACAGTACATCATCCAATTTCAGACTCCAGTCCTTCCGATGACTGTTAACCGTCTTTTCTAAGATCTTCTTGAGACTTTGGTTACTTCGCTCCACCTGACCACTGGTCATAGGATGGTATGGTGTACCGGTTTTATGCCGAACACCATATTTCTCTAATACTTTGTCCGAGAGGTCGATTACAAAAGTGTGTCCCCTCGTCACCGATTAAGGCTCTCGGGCGACCAAACCTTACGAAAATATTTTTCTTTAAGAATTTCATGACCGTTTTATGGTCATTGTGAGGAGTGGCGATAGCCTCCACCCATTTAGACACATAGTCTACACGGACTAGGATGTATCTATTCCCGCATGAGGATGGAAAGGGACCCATAAAGTCAATCCCCCAGACATCGAACACCTCACACTCCAGAATGGGTGTTAATGGCATGTCATATCTCCTTGTTACAGCACCGGTTCTTTGGCACCTATCGCAACCTTTACAAAAAGCTTCAGTATCCTTAAAAACTGAGGGCCAAAAGAAACCACATTGGAATATCTTCGCAACGGTCTTCCAGGGACCAAAATGGCCACCGGTGGGACCACTATGACATTGTTCCATTATGTCCCGTTGCTCGGATTCGGGACACACCGGCGAAGCAACCCATCTTTACTGATTTTAAAAAGATAAGGCTCTTCCCGGACATAATACTTGAGATCGAGAGAGAAATTTCTTCTTTTCTTGATACGAGAACTCGGGATTCGAGATCATCGGGAATGGAGGTAGTTAACGATTGAGGAATACCACGGAGAACCAGACGTGCACTTATTCACAGACATAACACTCTCAAAGGGACAGTATAAATCAATGTCTTGCGGATCGTCTTCTATTGGTAGCACCCTTGATATATGGTCGGCTACTGTGTTTTCACTACCCTTGATATCTTTGATATGAACATCAAACTCTGAAGGGTAAGAATCCAACGCAAGTAAGCGCGGTTTCGTGTCCTTCTTATTCATCAAATAGCGCGAGCCGCGTGATCGGTCCAGACGATCACCTTGGCACCGAGCAAATAACTTCTGAACTTGTCCATAGAGAAAACAACAGCTAAGAGTTCTTTTTCGGTGGTAGTGTAGTTTGCTTGTGCCGGATTCAAGGTATGGCTGGCGTAGTAGATAGGTTGGAATTTACCATTAAGTCTTTGCCCCAAAACCGCACCTACGGCGTAGTTGGACGCATCACACATTAATTCGAATGGTAAATTCCAATCCGGAGAGATAAGAATTGGAGCGGAGATTAGGCGATGTTTAAGCTCTTTGAAGGCACACTTGCAATCATTGTCGAAGTCGAAAATGACGTTATCTTTAAGTAAAGTTGATAGGGGCTTTGAGATTTTAGAGAAATCTTGAATGAATCTCCTGTAGAAGCCGACGTGACCAAGAAAACTCCTCACTTCTTTCACGTTCTTAGGGTAATTCATCTTTTCTATGGCCTCTATTTTGGCCCTATCAACTTCTATGCCCTTAGCTGAAATTTTATGGCCGAGAACGATCCCTTCATCCACCATAAGGTGGCATTTTTCCCAATTGAGGATTAGGTTCTTCTCCACACATCTGTTAAGCACCTTGTCCAGATTAGCAAGACAGTCATCGAACGATTGACCAAACACCGAGAAGTCATCCATAAAGATCTCCATGCACTTCTCAACTAGCCCATCAAAAATTGCTAACATGCATCTTTGAAAAGTGGCCGGGGCATTACACAAGCCGAACGGCATTCGCCTATAAGCGAAAGTACCATATGGGCAAGGTGAAGGTCGTCTTTTCCCGATCAACCGGATCTATAGGGATCCGGAAGTACCCGGAGTATCCGTCCAGAAGCGATAAAAGGAATGTCCCGCCAAACGCTCGAGCATTTGGTCAATGAAAGGGAGAGGGAAGTGGTCCTTCATGGTTACTTCATTCGGCTTCTTCCCGTAGTCAATACACACACGGTAACCGGTGACTAATCTCAAAGCGACTTCTTCTCCCTTGTCATTCTTTTCAACAGTGATACCACCTTTCTTAGGAACCACCTGCGTGGGGGACACCCAATCACTGTCAGCTATCGCATATATGATCCCCATATCTAGCAATTTGATGATTTCTTTCTTCACCACCTCCTGCATGTGAGGGTTTAAACGTCTCTGAGGTTGTCTAATTTGCTTGGCTCCTTCTTCGGTTTTTATCTTATGCATACAAACGTCAGGAGATATACCTCTGATATCTCCTACCTGCCAGCCAAAAGCTTTCTCATTTCTTTTCAAGACGGCTAACAACTTTGCTTCTTCTTCGGTTGTCAGTTTAGCAGAAATAATTAAAGGAAGCCGATCACCCTCTCTCAGGTAAACATACTTTAAATGTTTGGGTAATGGTTTCAAGACTAAATCTTCAGGAGGCTCCTCTAAGCTGGACTTTAAAACTTTACTTTGCAAATTGTCAGAAGAGAGTAACATAGCTTCTAGCAAGTCCACTTCTTCTGAAGGTGATAGGTTCTTATTTTCCACAATCTCATCGTCAGTCCCAACTCCAAGCTCGTTCAAATCTATCCTACCTTGTTGATTTAGCTTATCAATCAATCGCTCGTATTCATAATCTACCGCAAGGACTTGCTCTTCTAGAAAATCGGTGAAATCATCAACTGATTCCTCTATAGAGTAGCCGGTTGGATATTCAGAAGGTCTTTTGATAGCTTTAGATACACTATAGCTCACTTCTTCATTTCCAACACGCAAAGTCACTTTAGCACCATCATCACAATCGATGAGGGCTCGAGCAGTGGATAGAAAAGGTCGTCCAAGAATCAGGGGTGTATTGGGCTGTTGGATGTCTAAGACATACCAATCCACGGGGAAGGTAAATCGATCGACTTGAACCAACAAATCTTTTAAGATCCCTGTTGCTTTCTTGGATGATCTATCGGCGAATTGAATGTTCATAGTGGTAGGTTCTAGAAGATGGTCTAAATGGAGTTGTTGACAAACATATAACGGCATCAGACTAATCGAAGCTCCTAAATCACATAGAGAGTTGGGGAAAACAAGATCTCCGATTTGCAAAGTGAGGACGAATCGCCCAGGATCATCTTTCTTAATTGGTAACTCGTCATAACTCATCATTGAACAGTCCTCACTGGTTACCTTTTCCATACCCTCTAGCTTCTTTTTAGATGAGACCACATCCTTTATGAATTTGGTGTATTTGGGCATCTCAACCAACACATCAGATAAAGGCAAATTAACTTGAGTGTTTTTAAGGAGGTTGAGTACCTTCTCATACTTCTTATCCTCACATAAGGGGATGTTAGTCTTCCGAGGAGGGAACGGAAGCTTCTTTAATTCTTCTTCAGAAAAGACTTTCTTATGCGAGGAACTCACAGCGTGGTCTTCGAGGTCTTTCCATCTCATGGACTTTTCAATTCTCTTCCGGACAGGCTTATCTGCCTCAATATGCTTCTCCCCATTATCAGGTTCATCTTCTGAAGTTCCTTCTATCTCATCCTTCTTAAGATCAGTTTCTTGAGTGATCTTTATAAAGTTGGGGGTATTGATCTTATCTTCTACTCCCCCTCCTGCACTTCCACTGGCAGGAGGGGCTAGTGGTTTCCCTGGTTCTGTGGACCAGAGAGTTGAGTGCCGGATCTCAAGCTGATGGCATTAGTATCTTCTTGACTGTAGGGAGGAGATGGAACAAGAGCAGTACATTGACTTAGATTAGCTTGATTTACCTGACCACTTCCACGAGGATTTTTCTCGGTGAAACTTGGCAATTGTCCAGGTGGTCTGGAAGCAAGTCGTTCGACCAATTGCCCCAATTGCCTCTCGAGGTTTTTAATCGTCTTATTTTGCTCGTCTAACCTCGTAACAATCTCATTTGGGAGAGAAAATCCAGGGGGATTTTGAGGGTTTTGACTCAAAGATTGATTTGGCCTATTGTTGAAAGCAGAGGCAGAAGCAGGATTGTTAGGCCAATTCTGATTAAATTTTTGAGCAGAGACAGGGGAATTTGAAGATTGGTTCTGATGATTACTCGGATTTCGGTTGTAATTTTGATAACCAGGGTTGTATCCCTGATTCTGATTATTTTGACCGGAGTATTGGTTTGGAAACCTCTGACTCGATTGACCATAAAAAGCGTTTACCTCAGGGTTTTGTCCATTCATAGGGCACGCAGGAGATGTGTGTCCCTCAACAGCACAAGTCTGACAAACTACCGGAGTATACTGCCTCGTATGTTGGGCCGCATTGACTTGATAGTTAGGTGGGAACTGGCATTGACCAAACATATGGCCAACTTGGTTACAATTATCACAAAACAGAACAGAACTCTGTTGAAACTGATTGACTGACTGAGGATTTGAATTTGAATTTTTGGAAATACTAGCTACCTGTTGTTGAAGCAATGAGATCAACTGATTCTGCATATTTACTTCTTCAATCTTCGGTGCAGGTGCTTGGATAGCTTGGTAGGATGGAGCATAATTATACTTTGCTATATCCTCGAACAACGCCCATCCTTCTTGTGGGGTCTTCTTCAGAAATGTCCCACCACTTGAGCTGTTGACCATACCCTTGGTCATCTCAGTTAAACCACTGTAGAATGTATTAGCTTGCCTTTGCAAGTCTAATCCGTTATGGGGGCATTTTCTGAGCAAAGATTTAAACCTCTTAAAGGCTTCAAAGAAAGATTCATTTGGCTGCTGAGTGAAAGTATAAATATCACTAAGACATTGAGCAGTCTTAGATGGAGGAAAATATTGACTCAAAAATTCTCTCTCCAATTCCTCCCATGTTGTGATAGACTCAATGGGCAAAGAGTCATACCATTCCTTGGCTTCACCTTTCAAAGAGAAAGGGAACAATTTGAGTTTAATGACATCCTCACCAACACCTTGTAACTTTGTAGTACTACAGATTTCAAGGAATGTACGAACATGGGAGTGAGGATTTTCAGATTGGTACCCATGAAAAATAGATGCATGTTGCATCATTTGAATCAGAGCAGGTTTAAGCTCAAACGTTGGAGCTGCAATGGCTGGTATGATAACTCCAGGATTGACTCTAACCCTGCCTGGTCTGGCATAATCAGCTAGGGTCCTAGTATCGTCGGCCATCTCGAAGACAAACTCTTCAATTTCTTTCCGGAATTTCTCTTCCAAGTCTTCTTCGACAATTTGGATGCGAGAACGGATTCTACGGCGATTGGGACGAACTATAGATCGTTCGAGCTCAGGATCAAAGATAAGAGTGCCTTGTTTGCTCCGAGTTAACATAAACTGGAATCAAACGAGAGAGAGAACCCCAGAACGACAGAAAAATGAAGTAGAATGAAAGCAGACAGGACAGAACGGGCGTTCTTGTTTCAGAACGCCAGTTCACAACAAAACGGGCGGCCTATGTCCAAAACGGGCGTTTTGCCTGAACAGAGAGCAAAAGTAGCAGAACAGAGCAGGAAAAACCAGATTTTTTTTTTTTTTTTTTTTTTTTTTTTTTTTAAAGCACAGCACTTAGACTAAAGCTTTTATGACCATCTAAAACAACAAGAACACATCAAAAACAGCAAGTCCCCGGCAACGGCGCCATCTTGTTTGGAGTAATTTTTGCATCAATCATTCAAAACAAAAACAATTTATATAAAACCAATACTTAGTATGCAAACTACCTCCTAACCGACCGAATATCGGGTAGTTGATAGTATAGTAGGATGAGTACAGGTATCGATCCACAGGGAGATGGTTTTTGATGATGTTTTATGGTTTAGATTCAGCGGTAAAACGAGCATAGACAGAGAATCAAAGTTGATTCAAAGCTACGGAAGGATTGTTTGGACTGAAAGTTAACGATGTTTAAATTAACTAAATTAAATGGCGGTTTGGAAAGTAAAAGCTACGCTTTTATGTAATCAAAAACGAGTAATTTGGGAGAAGAGAGGCAAACATTGGTTCAAACAATTTAATCAACAATAAAAGCTCAATTACAATCAACCAAAAGTGTTTTTCAACAAAGGTGGGTTCACCTTATCAAATGCAAAACGATTAATTTCTTAACAACGTTTGTATCAATTAACGATCTAGGTGTGCAATCTCTCGATTAACGACCCGAACAATTAAGTTAGCAACTTTCGTCATGGGCTAGAAACTAACTGCTCAATCAATTTAGCAAGATGATCTAATTTCATAAACTTTCATTCATGAAGCATCATAAAATCGTTATCTTTCGATGTAAACGAATTGAAACAAGTAAAGCAAGCTAAATGATCTAACCTTTGTTGAAGAACACAAGATTAATTATAAGAAAACCAGGATTGTTGATTACAATTGCATCCCCACGTTTGCCACAAGCTGTTTAGCTATCCATGGAGTGATTGATTACAATGCTTGAAGAGAAATCCATAAAATCTAGACTAAAAAGTGAATTGAATCTATTTTTGGGACTGTTTGAGCTCTGAGATATCTCAGATTTTCGATCTGAGAAAAAGATGAAATCTAATAAGGTCTGTATCTGAGATTACAAGTGACGACTATTTATAGAAAACCAGCAACTCTACAGTTGGAACGCCAGTTTCATTCATGGGACGCCCGTTCGATCTCATTTTCTCAGCTTTCAGACTCTCTCGTTGCACTTGAACGCCCGTTCTCTCCACGAACGTCCGTTTCGTCTTCCCGCAACCGAATTTGTTGAGATGTAACCGTTCTATCCACTTATTGATGCACATTTCATCTCTCCTCTAACAACTTTGCTCTTATCTACATTTCCACCTCATCATTTGATATTATCTTCATCTACATCACAATTAATAAAATGCAAAAACATAATATGGCCCAAAATGATATAAAATTTATAATAAAGCCCAAATTAAAGCCCATTTTTGCACTTGATTAATTCGAAAGCAACTTTACTCATTAAATTAATTATAAAGCCCAAATTCAATGCAAAATATTAATAATGTGGGGAAATTTATAGGAAAGTTATCATAAAATTTCATATAAATTAGCCCTTAACACTAACCACAGGAATGTTGCCTAGGTGAGGAATAAGGTTAATATCGGCATCCCTAGTTGTTGGAAATAAAATTTATGTTTTGATGATAATTCATCTTATTTGTTAAAATATTATCTTAACCCCATTGATGAAGTGCTGAAGCCAGCTGTTATAGTGGAAAGCTAAAAGATGTCTAGAACTGAATGTATAAGTTTTACTAGAGTCTGGTATTTGTATAGGTTACATCAGACAAGCACTGTAATTATTAGTGTGTTGTAAACCGAAAGCGGAAATCATTTAGAAAAGCGGAAATCATCGAGACAAGCAACCGACTCGAATACACCTACATGAAACCGAATAAGGTAAGTTCGCCGAGAGTTACGGACTCGGTTGACTTATCTAAAAGATCGAAGAAGCGAGGGTTCAATCTCAGTTATTGAAGAATGAAGAACTGAGGGGTCAAACTCAGTTATGAAGATTACAAGTCGAGACTGTAAAGTTGGACTTCAGGCAAGATTGTGGTGACCTGAACTGACTTTATGGATCTTGTATGAAGACCTAAGAATCATAAGGACAATGAATTCTTTGATGATAATGAATCATGGTGTACTATGATTAAGTCAATTATAATCAGATGAAAACAGGAGTACTGATATTTGAAGAAGAGTAAAATCTAGTTAATGCTTCAAGTCAGTTAGGAAACTGACAAAAGAAAAACTCAGTACAAAACTGATAAGGAAACTCAGTTTTATAAGTCAGCCATCCAACAAACTGAAAGTACAGTCGAACGTTGTAAAGAAAACAATTTCATTGGATGAGTTACTGACACAGCAGAACGGTCAGAAATTATAGCCGTTGCAAGATAGACGTTGATACAATTCAAATTGATGCCAGATGAATGTTGGATTTCACAATATAAATAGAAGACTTTGCACCAACAACAAAATATATAGAACAGAGCATATACAAGAATCAACAAGCAATTTTGGGCATCAGTCTATTCTATTCGAATTGCTATCATCTCTGAACTATAACAATATCATATCTAGTATTTCTTCAAGTGTTCAAGCTACAAAGAATTTATCAAGAATTCAACACTTTGAAGAACCAAAAACAAGAATCAACTTATTTATTCTCAGCCCAACCTTGATTCTACATCAAAGGTTTTAGACTGTGAAGCAAACCGGGAAGGTTTCGCCAAGGACAGTTGTGACAAGAAGTCGGGTAGACTGTGTTTGTGGTGGTAGCTGGTGAAGAGTCAATCCTACCCTCTAAGGACTAGTGGTTCAAGCATTTGAAGAGCAGCAATTCTACCTGTTCTACAACTGTTTAGATACTAAAGCTAGGGATTAGCCAAGGACTATTGTTTAGGACTTTTTGTAACAGTTCACCTCAAGAAGTTCTAGTGGAATTTTCCTCCGCACCACAGGGGAAGAGAGGACGTACATGATTACACCACCTGGAACCTCTATAATATCCGCCTTATTTACTTTACGTATTTATTTATTTATTCAGCATTTACTTACATCATTGTGATACTTGATTGTTATACTCCTCACAGTCACAACTGACATTCACCAGAATTCAGTTCACAACACTCAGTTTTCATAATAGAATAACAAGATCAAGAAAAAGTCTAAAATCATATCCGCTGCCGGTTGACTCAGTTTTAGCTTACGTCATTTTGACTTAATCTCAGATTTGTCAGCTAAACTCCACACAAGTTTTTAACTGAACCTTAATTTGCTTTAAATCCAGTTTTAGGGACAAGTTTATTCACCCCCCCCCCTCTCTAAACTTGTGTTAGCCTTTCCAAGGGACCAACAATTGGTATCGGAGCAGTGTTTCTTTAACAAGATATCATTTGCTCTTTATCTCCTCTAGTTGTTCTTCTTTGAAAGCTCATTTTTCCAGTTAATCTACTGTCAGTCTTCACTCACTCACAATGGATAACAATCAATATGCAAGACAAATGCTTATGTGCAACTTGGACAGATTTGACGAATATAAACGTCGTATGCAGGCATTTCTAGTAGCTACTCATGATGAAATGATGGATGTACTCACTGATGGACCAATTCAAATCACTCATATGAAAACTGTTGGTGGAGAGCAAGTTCGAGTTGCAAAACCCAAATCCGAATGGACTAGTGATGATCGCAAGCGAAACAATCTCAACAATGTTGCCATGGACTTTATCCTCAGAACTCTTGACAGCAACATGTACTTGAAGGTGAAAGAATGTACAACTGCCAAAGAAATGTGGACAAACTTCAGTTAGTTTGTGAATGAACAGATTCAATCAAGGAAAATAAAATTTCCGTTGCAAAACAAAAGTTTGAGAATTTCAAGATGAAATATGGAGAAACCATTGACCAAATGGAGACAAGATTCAGTGATATCATGGATGAACTAGATCTACTCAAGATTGAATACTCAAAGAAAGTCATCAACACAAGAATCTTGAAGGCATTACCAATGTGCTGGAAGATGAAGGTCACTGCTATGGAAGAATCCAGGAGACTTGATGTTGAAGATTCATTCAAGATCTTTTCAGATCTGAAAGCTTATGAATTCAGTGAAGATTTCACAACCACGGCTGCAATAATCAAATCTCTGGAAGAACCAAAGACCACAAAGCACTTGCAGCATCATCAAATGAGATTCAAGAAAACTCATCTAACAATCTTCATGAATTGGATGAAATGGAAGAACAAATGGCCCTAATGATGAACAGAATTCGAAGAATGAAAAGTGGACACCCAGTCACTCAAAAGTTCATCAAAAGGACTTCTGAGAAAAGAAAAGACGATGAATACCACTGTTTCAACTGCAAGAAACCAGGAAATTATAAAGCTGAATGTCCAGAATTGATCAAGAAAACTCCACCAAGAAGAGTTGGTAGAAGAGCACTCCTTGCTGAAGATGAATCAGAGTATGATGCTGGTACTGAAAGATTATCAGATGACACAGATTTAATGGCACAGATGGAAGATCCAAATGAGGATATATGGTACATTGACAGTGGTTTCTCTAGACACATGACAAAGAGCAAAGACTGTCTCAGTAATTTTATTGCAAAGGATGGACCAAAAGTCAATTTTGGAAGTAAAGATAAACCTGGTTACACCAGAGGTTTTGGCACCTTAATCAGAAATGGACTTACAATCAAGAATGTATCTTATGTAGAAGGACTACACTACAATCTACTCAGCACAAGTCAATTTTGTGATATGGGATACAAAGTTACTTTTGATAAAGAATTCTGCGTTGTCATCAGCGAATCAGCTTATCAAGTTGTCCTAGCCGGAAGAAGAAAGGAAAACATGTATGTGGTAGATTGGACAATTGCCGTTGCGGAAACTTGTTTGCTCGTGCATACCAAATCAGAAATCAGTTGGCTATGACACAAGAAACTGAGTCATCTCAATTTTGATGACATCAACACACTTGTTAAGAAGCAGCTAGTCATTGGACTACCAGAGATATCATATAAGAAGGACAGCTTATGTGATGCATGTCAACAAGGAAAACAAACAAAAGCAAGTTTCAAGACCAAGTCTCAGCATTCAACAACCAGACATCTAGAATTGCTACACATGGATTTATTTGGACCTATTACACCAATTAGTATCAGTGGAAAGAAATATAAATTGGTGGTAGTAGATGATTTTTCAAGATATACTTGGGTAATCTTTCTAACCAAGAAAAGTGAAACCAAGCAAAAGCTCACAGAACTTCTCAAGAGACTTCAGAATCAGAAAGGAGTTTCAGTTGTGAAGATAAGATCTGATAAAGGAACCGAATTCCTCAACAAGTGTGATTATTGAATATTGTGAAGAAAATGGTGTTTTACACCAACTTGCGCCACGGGAACACCACAACAAAATGGTGTAGCTGAAAGAAGAAACAGAACACTCAAAGAAGCTGGGAGGACTATGATCTGTGAAGCTAAACTACCTGAAAGATATTGGCCAGAAGCAGTTAACATAGCTTGTTACACTCAGAACAGAGCTCTCATGAACAAGAGACATGAGAAGACTCCTTATGAAATTTGGAATGGAAGAAAACCAAATGTTTCATACTTTCATGCTTTTGGAAGCAAATGTTTCATACACAATAATGGAAAAGATCAATTTCACGTTTTTCAACCAAAAGCTGATGAAGGAATTTTCCTAGGATATTCAAGTGTCAGCAAAGCTTTTAGAGTACTAAATAAAAGGACACTCAAGCATGAAGAATCAATACATGTAGTATTTGTTGAACCAAACTTCCCTGGTGAAACAACTGAAGACCGACCAGAACCAGTTTCTCAGTCTCAGTTACCAGTCACGCCAGAACCAGTTTCAATTGACGTTGGAAAACTACAAATTTCAGAATGTTCAGATCAAGATCAGCCTCAATTTCCAATTGCTCAACAACTTGAACAACTTCATTCAGATTCAGTTGAACAAGTTCAAGAACCAGTTTTTGAAGAATCAGTTGAACAAAATGCAAATCAGTTGATACAAACTCACACACATCAATGGGTGAGAGATCACCCTGAAGAACAATTTATTGGTGATACTCAAGCTGGAGTTCGAACAAGACATCAACTAGATGCAATGATTGCATGCTTTCTATCTCAATCAGAACCTAAAGAAATTGAAGAAGCCTTGAAATATCCAGATTGGATATTAGCTATGCAAGAAGAACTCAATGAATTCGAGAGAAATCAAGTATGGGAATTGGTGGATAAACCAGTTCATGTCAATATCATTGGAACCAAATGGGTTTTCAGAAATAAACTTGATGAAGATGGGAACATCATCAGAAACAAAGCCAGACTTGTAGCCAAAGAATACTCTTAATCAGAAGGCATAGACTTTGATGAAACTTATGCACCAGTTGCAAGACAAGAAGCAATCAGACTATTTCTTGCTTATGCAGCTCACAAGAAATTCAAAGTTTATCAGATGGATGTTAAAAAGTGCGTTTCTAAATGGAATTCTTGAAGAAGAAGTATATGTTCAACAACCACCCGGATTTGAAATCAAAGATCAAGCGAGATAAAGTTTTCGGACTAAGGAAAGCTCTTTATGGATGAAACAAACACCAAGAGCTTGGTACGAAACTCTATCTCAGTTTCTAGTGGATAATGGATTTATCAAAGGAACAATCGACAAAACCTTATTCAGGATGAAGAATGGAGAAGATACTCTACTCGTTCAAATTTATGTTGATGATATCATTTTTGGATCAGAAAATGAACAGTTATGTGAGAAATTTGCAAGTTTGATGAAAAGCAAATTTCAGATGAGTATGATGGGAGAATTAAATTATTTCCTAGGATTGCAAGTTAAACAATTAGCTGATGGAATTTTCATTCACCAAACCAAATATACAAGAGAACTTATCAAAAAGTTTGGTATGGAGAAATCTATTGGAATTTCTACACCAATGGGGACCAACATCAGATTAGATGAAGACAAAGAAGGTAAAGATGTTGATCAAACACTCTCTAGAAGGATGATTGGAAGCTTACTCTATCTTACAGCAAGTAGGCCAGACATATCTTTTACTGTCGGTGTATGTGCAAGATTTCAGTCAAGACCAAAGGAAAGTCATCTCACAGTTGTGAAAAGAACTTTGAAATATCTGAAAGACACAGATGGAGTTGGAATTTGGTAATCAAAAGAAGGAGAATTCAAGCTGATTTCTTATTCAGATTCGGACTATCTTGGATGCAAAGTGGACGAGAAAAAGCACATCGGGCACATGTCGGTTATTGGGAAATAGACTTGTGTCATGGTTTAGCAAGAAGCAAAACTCAATCTCAACTTCAATGTGACCGAAGCCGAATATATAGCATTTGGAAGTTGTTGTGCTCAAGTTTTATGGATCAGACAGCAATTAAGAGACTATAGGATAAAAGAAGGAACAATTCCCATAATGTGTGATAACACAAGTGCAATTGCAATTACTGATAATCCAGTTTTACACTCAAGGACAAAGCACATTGATGTCCGTAACCACTTCATAAGAGATAATGCAGAGAAGAATGATATAACAGTTCTTTATGTACCTACTGAAGATCAGTTGGCAGATATCTTTACAAAGCCATTGGACAAAGAAAGATTTGCCAAATTAAGAACTGAGTTGGGAATAATTAAAGTCGGTTAAGTCAGTTAAGCCAGAGATTGGTCAAGGGGATTAATCTTTGTTATGTTGGGTGCGCTCACTTAACAGATTAGTCATTGACATCAACAATCTCAAACTGACAAACTGAAGAATTTGACAAAACTGAATAATTTGATGAAACTGAATTATCTCTTGAACTGACCTAAGCATCAGTTTTCATTCCAGTCAAATTTAGTCAAAGGTTGATAAGATAGAATCAACAGCGGTTATATCGCATTAAATTACCACAGTTCTTTTTGTCAGAATTTCGTGTGTACACCCCACGATTTTCAGAACAGTACACGTATCGGTTATCAAAACCATCATGGAATTTGAAAAGTTGTACCACTCAACCGCCAGAATATCCTACCTATTTATTCAACCTCCGTTCACACTATTCTCTATCAAAATTCAAATTATTTTCAGAAAGCAAAATAGACTCTTTGCAACCCTCTCTTTCAAAAATCAAATTTTTGTGTTCACACTCAAATATGGCCACTTCAGATGATTCGAAAGACAAACGATTGATCACAGAGCTGGATGAACTAACACTTGAAATGTATGAAGGTATGTGTCAAAACACCTTGTTAGCCAGCTGTGTACGAGATAAAATCGAAAAACAACCAGGATTGAACAACATCCTCGAAGTTAGTTTCAAAGAAAAACGAGATGTGGAAGGCATTTTGCAATTTTGGCAAAATATGCGATTAGTCAGAGACTCCTTGATAACTACAGTTCGTGGAGATCGCATTGTTCTCAATGAAAGAGTCATGAGGTCACTCTTTGGCTTCGCAAATACAACAGCAACTTCAACAGAGTTAGCCACTCTACCATTGAAGAAAGAAGCTTTTCTCGCAATGATTACTTCGTCTACAGAACCAATCGAACCTGGTATTCATGTCGACAAATCAAGCCGGAATTTGGAAATCTCAGCAGATGGCTCAGCAAACACGTCATTGGAAAATCCAAAGGAATTAATATACTTTCGGAAGAAAATATTTTGTTGATGAACATAATCTGGGATAATATAGAATTTAATTAGGTAGGTTATATAGTCAATCAGTTCAAGAAGCAACACTTAGCTGAATTAGAAAGTGTGAAAAGAGCTCAAGCTGAAGGACAAGTAACTGATGGTAGATTCCGACTGAAGAAGACTCTTAGTGGAATCATTCAGTTTTATTTATAAAGAATTAAGGAAGGGAAGCAAGCAAGGCAAACTGCAACATCGAAAGAAATCGCAGAAACAACTTCCCAACCTGAAGCAAGTCAGACAACTGTGTCTCAGCAGGAAGCCGAACACAAAGGGACTAAGTGAAAAGCCGAATCCACGAAGGAAGATCGGTTGTAAGATGTTTGTACCACGAAATCTCAAGTGAGAAAGCACCAAGGCGAGGGGAACAACAACATCAATTGACAAGCGAAGTTACTCAAGAGAATGTCACTTTGCAGACCATACTTCTCGATACAACAAAGCAATCGGTTCGGCAATCGGCACCGTCTTCGAAGGCGACAAAATCATTAAGGCGATGAAAATGAAACTTCAACCGAGAAGATTCTCGAGATGTCGATTTACGGACCGAAGAAAACTTACTCTTAGAGAAATTGGAAGTTAGAGATCTTTACTCTCTGTTTCCTATTTCAAAATTTCTTGACAACTGTTTCAAAAGATTTACCGAACTAGCAAAAAGAAGAGAATCAGGCACATCATCTAAAGATAGTTCAAAGAAAAAGGATGATGATGACCATGATAAGTCAAGAAAAGAAGCTGATGATACTACAGTTTTGCAAACAGTCACTCAATCTCAACCTCTAGCAACGCAAACTGTACCACAGCAAGAAGGATTGCCGGTTGGAAATTAGACAAGCGACAATCGCAAACGGCGATAAAATCGGACAAGCGATGGTTATTGCGATAATACTCGGGATAAGGATCAAATAGAAGCTACATATGATCCCCTCGATTTTCTATCTAAGGATGAATTGGCCGAGTTCATGAAAACTTGAAAATTGTACTCAGTCAGAGAGATACACAGAATGGCATTTTATCAAACATCTTTGGATATCTTGATTATAGAACTAGAACTGATGTTTCAGTTCATGCAAGAGATTGTGTTACTCAATCAACAACTCGAAGATTCAACCGCAGTAGATAGAGAAACTCATGCTCAGACTCATTGGCATATAAATCAGCATATCTACGGGTTAAAAACTCAGCTTAAGGAAGTATTTGCTTCTCAGCGACAGATTTCAGAAGATCAAAAAGCAACCCATGCCCTGGTAGATCAGTTATATGATGCCAAAAAGGGGGAAGCTGAAGAAGAAAAGCTTAAATTAGTTGGAGAAATGAAGCGACTTGAAGAAGAATTACAAAGATACAGATCAGATCCTAAATTTTTGAAGAAAGAGTTAACTGATGATCAACTTATTGAAAAATACAATCAACCTGGAGACAGAAGAGTTACTCTTACAAAGGATCTGTGGACACAGTTTATCAAAGATTACAATCCTATTAAATCCAAGTACAAGGACAGAACATTTGAGGAATCCTTGAACTACTTTCTGTCTGATATTTACTCAAAGCAAAAAAATACACAACATAAGAAGAATTAGAGGATTGATGATAAACTGAAGATTAAAGACAATACTGAACAAATGAAAGCCGATCTAGTAGAATTTGAAAATTACTACTTGAAAGACTCAAGCTTACCCAAGCTAATTCAATGGAGAAGATGGAAAGAAAGTAGTCAAGTTGACTACAACAAGACCTTTTCAAAGGAAGACTCCAAGCTTGAAGAAGATTTTCGCTTGTATGACAAAGCAAAAAGTTATGACTCAGTCATGCAAAAAGCTAAGAAGAAGCTTAGTCTTTAATCACAGTTATTTGAACAAAATGTACTTATCCAGTTTTTGCTCATTCTAATGAAAACCAGTTTTCCAGTTTTACATTGTTTTACATTGTTTTGATCTTTAAGCTTTTCTTTTAGGGAGAGTTTTGGCATCATCAAAAAGGGGGAAATTGTTGGAAATAAAATTTAAGTTTTGATGATAATTCATCCTATTTGTTAAAATATTATCTTAACCCCATTGATGAAGTGCTGAAGCCAGCTGTTATAGTGGAAAGCTAAAAGATGTCTAGAACTGAATGTATAAGTTTTACTAGAGTCTGATATTTGTATAGGTTACATCGGACAAGCACCGTAATTATTAGTGTGTCATAAAACCGAAAAGCGGAAATCATTTAGAAAAGCGGAAATCATCGAGACAAGCAACCGACTCGAATACACCTACATGAAAATGAAGAAGGTAAGTTCGCGAGAGTTACGGACTCGGTTGACTTATCTAAAAGATCGAAGAAGCGAGGGTTCAAACTCAGTTATTGAATAATGAAGAACTGAGGGTTCAAACTCAGTTATGAAGATTACAAGTCGAGACTGTAAAGTTGGACTTCAGGCAAGATTGTAGTGACATGAACTGACTTTATGGATCTTGTATGAAGTCCTAAGAATCATAAGGACAATGAATTCTTAGATGATAATGAATCATGGTGTACTCTGATTAAGTCAATTATAATCAGATGAAAACAGGAGTACTGATATTTGAAGAAGAGTAAAATCTCAGTTAATGCTTCAAGTCAGTTAGGAAACTAACAAAAGAAAAAACCAGTACACAACTGATAAGGAAACTCAATTCTATAAGTCAGGCATCCAACAAACTGAAAGTACAGTCGAACGTTGTAAAGAAAACAATTTCATTGGATGAGTTACTGACACAGCAGAACGGTCAGAAATTATAGCCGTTGCAAGATAGACGTTGATACAATTCAAATTGAAGCCAGATGAACGTTGGACTTCACACTATAAATAGAAGACTTTGCACCAACAACAAAATATATAGAACAGAGCATATACAAGAATCAACAAGCAATTTTGTACATCAGTCTATTCTATTCGAATTGCTATCATCTCTGAAATATAACAATATCATATCTAGTATTTCTTCAAGTGTTCAAGCTACAAAGAATTTATCAAGAATTCAACACTTTGAAGAACCACAAACAAGAATCAACTTATTGATTCTCAGCCCAACCTTGATTCTACATCAAAGGTTTTAGGCGTGAAGCAAACCGGGAAGGTTTCGCCAAGGACGGTTGTGACAAGCGATCAGTAGCTTGTGTTTGTGGTGGTAGGCGGTGAAGAGGCAATCCTACCCTTTAAGGACCAAGTGGTTCAAGCATTTGAAGAGCAACATTTCTACCTGTTCTACAACTGTTTAGATAGTGAAGCTAGGGATTAGCCAAGGACTATTGTTCAGGACTTTTTGTAACAGTTCACCTCTAGAAGTTCTAGTGGAATTTTCCTCCGCACCACGGGGAAGAGAGGACGTACATGATTACACCACACCGGAACCTCTATAATATCCGCCTTATTTACTTTACGCATTTATTTATTTATTCAAAGCATTTACTTACAGCATTGTGATACTTGATTGTTATACTCCTCACAGTCACAACTGACATTCACCAGAATTCAGTTCACAACACTCGTTTTCATAATAGAATAACAAGATCAAGAAAAAGGCTAAAATCATATCCGCTGCCGGTTGACTCAGTTTCAGCTTAAGTCAGTTTGACTTAATCTCAGCTTTGTCAGCTTAACTCCACACAAGTTTTTAACTGAACCTCAATTTGCTTTAAATCCAGTTTTAGGGACTAGTTTATTCACCCCCCCCCTCTAAACTTGTGTTAGCCTTTCCAAGGGACCAACACTAGTTTTGTAAGCGTGCGAGTTATATGAGATGGAGGCCTACGAAGCGAAGTCACATAATATAGCATAGTGATCTAGATGGCCTAACCGGAGCTAAATTTAGTTTAGGGGATGACTCCCGTAGCCAATATAAAAGAAATAAGAATCAGATTAATAGTTGTCGAGTCTAGTTTTATTATATAGAATCTTTAGATCCAAACGATAACATAATAATAGGGGAGGTTAATTACGTTGCTTGTGTTGTGTCAAGTCGTGTCCTTTATCTTTCTTGTCTCTTGTTGGTCGTAGACCGCTTTGTGTCCTTGACATGAACAATTAATTGTTTGTATATAAATGATCCACAATTGGTTCCCTGTGGGATCGACCTTGATTCACTATAGCTATACTACGATGGACCTAGTCCTCTTGCTAGTATTGGTTTATGGTGATCAAGTATTTTATTATCACTTGATCTACGTCATCAAGTTCTACATCTGGGCAATGATCAGCTGAGTTGGATCAGCAAAGTGATTCAACATCTGGGGCATTTATGGCAATCCGACAAAGATTCTTTGCGGTTAGGGTTTAGGGATCTATGCCTATAAATACCAACTGTAATGATCATTGTAATATGGGTAATCCGTCTGAAATTTAGTGCATAATAAAATATCTCTTTTCTGTCCGTGGAGTAGTCGACACAACGCCGGAAACCACGTTAAATCCTGTGTTCTTCTTGTTTCTGTTATTTCTGTTAATTATTACTGTTAGATTGCATCTGTTAATTATCTATTTTTCATCTAGATTCCATATCCTGTTATAACAGCAGAACTTTAAAAGGTGGCATTAGAAAATGCTATTCTATTTGACTACTTTGAGTTTGGCAAAATGGCTAACTGAGGATCCTCCTGCAGTGCAAGAGGGTGAAAATATATTATTGACCGGTTTATGGAATACAAGATGGTGGAATCCAAAACCGTTAGCCAAATGGAAGAGTTGCAGATAATTATCTCTGATTGTCTCGAGGAAGGATTGGTTATTAATGAACCATTCCAAGTTGCTGGAATAATTGGGAAACTTCCACCTTCGTGGAGAGATTTCAAAAATTATTTGAAGCATAAAAACAAGGTGATAACCATGAATAAGTTGGTGGTGAAACTAAGGGTTGAAGAAAACAACCGGCAACTTGACAGAGGAGGGAACTTTGGACAATCCAAGGCAAATTTGGTGGAGTCCAGTTCCAGTGAAAATAATTGCAAAGGCCAGAATAGAAATTTCAAGGGTGAAAGTTCTAAGGGCAATCAAGAGGCTAATCTATTTAATGGTAAATTCTTTAATTGCGGGAAACAAGGACACCGCAGGAATAAATGCTGAAAGCCTCGAAAGATTGACAATCAAACGTGGCATAAATAGTCACCGAGACTATGGATGAATTGAATTTGTCCACTTGTTGATTGCAATGAACTTGATGATTAAACTTCTTTTGTTGAACTTTGAATCTAATTCATGGTTTGTAATAAACAATTTAATTTATACATTATTATGTGTGTAATTTGTATAAATGTGTATGTAGGTGTTTATGTAAACACCTTAATGATTGTGATAAGTTATTATGAATATATGTACAATATGTTATTATATTCATATAAATTATATATTTTCTTTCGGTTTTGTGATGTACATTTCAAGATGTAAAGACGAAGTTGTTTATGCGTTTGTTGATACGTTTAATCGACATAATAAAAAGGTTAATCAATTCATGGTGATCAAGGTGGAAAAGTGTGATTCAAGATTTAATGAATTTTGTTTTGGTACCGACAACATTCATCAAATCGTTGAACTATACGTACCTTAATCAGTTAATGTTGTGAAATGATGATTAATTTGAGGTTTACCCAAAACCTATGGTGGAGAAAAATATCTTCTGGACTGAAACTTCGTCAGAGTCTTGGAAATGTGGGGGTGATTGGTAAAGTGAATTTACCTAAACAAAGTGATGTAACAAAATCAAGAAATGGAAAGGAAGTTGAATTAATTCAAAGTTCCTTGAAAAGGTATTGCGTGTGGTCTTAAAGCCTATCACTGTTATTAAATAGTCGGTAAGTGATAGAACAAGCACACAGTAATATGGAAAATGGTAAGTTAAGATTCATATCTCGTAGACACAATACCATTTAAGAATGATCTCTAATGGTTTGATTTCCTCGATTGTATAAAGTCGAAAGAGAATCTTGCGGATCCGCTTATAAAAAGGTTTAGCAAGAGATCGAGTGTCAAATTTTGACAAACGGAATGGGACTGAATCCTATTACGCATGTTCCCTTATAATGGCAACCCAACAATAGTGACTGGAGATCCCACGATCATGGTTCAAAAGGAACAACTAAATTATGAAGGACAATTAGCACTTATCCATTCTGTTAAAACAAAAGTGTTGTCTGCTGAAGGGTTCAAGTTAAGCATAGAGCTTTTAATGATTCCTATATCTTGGTTAAGCCAAGTGGGGTATTGCAGAGTACTCTTTAAAGGAGATCTCCTATGTAAGTGGAAGTGGGGCCTCTTTTGTGAGAGTTT
The DNA here is from genome assembly GCA_036785695.1 of Gentiana straminea. Lineage (NCBI taxonomy): Eukaryota > Viridiplantae > Streptophyta > Magnoliopsida > Gentianales > Gentianaceae > Gentiana > Gentiana straminea. The sequence goes on from JAVUPR010000349.1 coordinate 25,652,841, forward strand.
GTGGGCTAAATTCTCTAACACACTTTCTGAAACCAAGGTGTTCCAGGGGCCAAAATGGACACAACCATGAGAACTTCGAGAAGGCCAAGGGGTCTATTGTGTGGGTATCATTGTCTAGGCATGCATCAAAGCCTAAGAAGTTCAAGACCTAGTTCACTTCTTAGCCGAGTATGTCCGATGGTATTCTACTAGGGAAGGTTCAAGGTAGCAAACCACCTCGCCCGATGCAATAGAGCTCCGTTTGTTATCTCTACAGAGTCTACATAGCATATACATTAATTTTCATTCATGTGTGGAATTGTTGGAACTTTATGGTGTTTTACCTCCGAAATGGTTTAAGTGTAGGTGACGAACAGTCAACTTCAGGCCCAGATTTGAATGCATTATGGAATGAATTTCCGGGAGATAAAAACAGTTTTGGAAACTACTAAGATAGTAGTTGATGTTAGGCTTTTGAATCACTCGATTTCGATATCGGGTGAATGAGAAATTAATGTCTACATGTAGAGTGATTTAAGTTAGCTGAAGCAGACCTTAGTTTAGATCGAACTTGTTGAAACAATGCATATTTTCGAATTATGTTCATGAACAGAATGGCATCCGTTCAAAATTTGGTTATTTCCAACAAAAATAACTTCCTCTATAATCGAAATTTTGAAGAGATGCTTCTCTTCCAAACAGCTTTTCTCTACCTATATATTCCCAAGACATGGAATGAAAACATAAAAAAATTTCTCCATTAAATTATGCATAATTTTGTTACATTTTGCAAAAACAAAAGCCTACACTTTTTGCATTCCATAAGTCAGAGATATTCAAGGCCGGATCAGTTCGCCGCTTGTTCGCATTGAAGTGCCACAAACAGAACAAGGAAAAGACTGTTGTATCTTGGGAGACTTCTTGCCATAACCATTGGCATTTAATCGGGGCAATAAAGACTTAAGGAAAGCGTTCTACGCGCCTCAGTCTAAACAATAAGTTTTCGTATTTACTTATTCTTTGTTTCGTTCAATTTTGTGTGCATATTGTTGTGTTGTTGTGTTGTTGTGTATATAGATGTGAAATACATGTTCATAGAATTGTTTCTTCATCTCTGTTGTTCAACATTTCTTTTTCTATTTGGAAATTTTCTACAAACAAAAAAAAAACATATTACTATAAACGAAATCAGACAACTAATTTTTCCTACAATTCCATCACCAACCGAAACAATCAACTCTTAAAAGGATATACATAACCGAAACAATCAACTCTTAAATGGAAATATATACTTTTTTTTGGTTAGAATAAAGGAAATACATTCAATAGAAAAGCTATCCCAAAATACAAGAGCAATTTTCCAAATAAAAAGCTGTTATAAAACTCAAAAAATAAAATAGAAGGAACAAGAAGAAAAACAAAGATGAAGAAGAATGCGAATAATGATTGTGTATTATTTCAATAGTATAAGGGGTATTTATGGTACATTCTATTATGTGAATACAATAAATGAATAGAATCGTAATATTACAAAATATAAATCAAAATCAATCAATATAAATAGACAATCCAAAATATATTATTACATAATACTCCCCCTAGGATGTCTATTGTTAATCAACAGATATGATATGCCTTATTATAAACTTATTAAGAAAAAGCCCAGTGGGAAAAAATCTTAGTTAAAGAAAAAGAGTACATATTTATCTGTGTTTGATTTACTCCCCCTAAACCAAGCATCAATTTAGATCTTTCAAGCGCCGCATCCCAATGCTCTTCATCAGTCTTTCAAATGTTGCAGCCAACAATGTCTTGGTAAATAAATCTATCAGATTTTCCGTTGACTGGACCCTCTGTGCATTATTATCTCAACTCATTTACAAATAATGAGTAAGAATAACTTAGCTGAAATATGATTAGTCAATCCCCATTAATATAACTCCACTTCAATTGAGATATGTAAGATGCCTTGTCTTCATATAATACAACTGGATTATTTTGATTCTCATGTGGACAATTTCTCAATGAATAAATGAGTGAATTCATTCTCTCGATTGTTGTTGCATAACGTATATGTCATTTACTATTAACTTTGCTAGGAAACCCTAATGGAAAAAAACTAGACAAGGTAAATAGTTCATTTCATATGTGTATTACGTGTTGCCACAAACTGTCCCGTTAAAAACCTTTAACTAAGAAAACCCTATGGAAAAAACTTAGTTAAGAGGAAAATAGTACAATCATTGGTTTTAGAACCATATCCTCACAAAAGTTTTGAAGTTGTCGCTCCTCATGCCGACAACAATCTTTCAAATGTAGGCATTCCAATATTATACACACATTTCATCCAAAACATATGTAGGAATATGATGTTAGTGCACAAATCTGGTAGACTGTGACTAGAGCGTACTTTAGTATATCAACTCTCTTCTAGAGTTCATATAGATAATCAATTGTACGGGCTAATAAATGCCGTACCCACTACTCACTTATGAAACACATACAACACAATTAGCACTGTAATTATCAAAACAATGGGGATGTAATATAATCACAATTTGCATGCTTATATTTCCACTATCATGCATCGTAATGCTCTAAAATTCATGACATTAACCATTCATTATTTACACATTCCATCCTTAATAGGAATCTACCCAACATGTCATCATATTACATTCAACATAATGTTGACGACATTTACAACTTAACAATATGCATGTTGCGATTCATTACTGATATCCATCAGGGATTTTCATATAAATGCTTATGTCTAATGACCCAAAAATATGCAATCATGACGTCAAATAAAGCTCATAGTTGCTGCCAGAATCATTAAGTAATGGAACACAATGTTGTTAATAACAGGAAAATATAATTTATCAATATCAATATTTGGTCACTACAGAATCAAATTTTCAATTCAAGACCAACCTCTATTGCTTATTTCAGTTTTACCCAGTCTATGTGCTTCTGGCACGCCACTACGGACTTGGGTTCTCGATCCAGATTATTAGCAAGTTATGAGGCAAATATGTCATCGATGAATATGATATTTCATTAAAAATTTCTCCCATAACCTTCATTGCTAACTCGATATTAGCATAACAAATTCTCCATTAATGTATGAATTGGTTGTTCCGCAACCCCAATATTTAAGGGGGAGTGGTTTAGAAGGACAAAAAAGAGAGGGAAATGAGAATCAAGACAGTGGAAATATAAATTTGGTGATAATGACAAATACACTCACTGTTCATAACCCCAAATCCATTGTTTGTTGCAGTGGAACTGACCCCAAATCTAATATTTCATTATCACAGTGGAATAAGGATATGTCCTTTTTACCTAGAAAAATATTCCATTGTGCTCTTTGCATATTTCTATGTTCAAATTGTCCTTTATGGAAATAAACCCAATATTTAATCATTTGATGCACGTGTGGTTTTATTTGGGGTTTTCATCTCCAAGACGAATCTCTTTAATAGTATTCATGAGTAACTGACTATGAATTCATTTACCGCGGATTTTTATCTTTTGCGCCGATCGGTCATCTACACTTCAATGCCGAGATAAATATCATCAATCAAATTTGATGTGGTGAATTTTATAAATAGTCACTCCTTTATTTTAAGTAAAGACATCTGGCAGCTTACTTGCAAAATACTACAAGTAAAATTTTGCCAGATACTGAAGATCATTAATGTTGTTAAAATTTCTAGGCATTATTTATTCTAAGATGAGGTTTCCTTTATCTCCCCCTAGTGCCGAGAAATGATCTTCATCAAATATATAGTAATTGCACCGCGCTATTAATTGATGCTCTATTATTAATTCGCTGAAGCAATCTTCACATTTCGAAACACAATGGTTTTGCTAAATCAACCTCATGATCAAGTGCTATTTCTCTTTTGTTTCCAATGATAATAAAATTTATTTAACTATCTCATATCCATGCGATTTATATCTGTTGGAAACAATATATATCATATGCTTTATGAGTTTAGAGTGAATATCAACATAGTACTATGTCATTTCAGATTCTTTAAAGATTATTCAAATTATTTTTCACATTCTTTTGGGGATTTCGATAAAACAACATAATATAATGAAATTCATGTTTATTTTCTCCCCCTCTTGAGGCTGACCATGCTTATTCTGTCCCATATACTAATATGTTATATAGCTATTTTAGAACATGTCCTTCCAGGACTTTTATATTACTAGAACATTCATATTTGATAATTCTTTTTTGAGCTCTTAATTCTCCTGGTAAATTATGTCAACACTATATGTGTATTACGAGATTCAATCACGACTATCCATATATGACCTTCAAGTTCATTTTTATTATAATGTTTTGCACGATATATAATGTAATATTCTGATTTTCGGGAAATGGCAGACGTGTCATTTTGCGTAAACGAAATACTCTGTTCATTATTTGTTCTTGGATTTAAAGTGTGTGTGTGTGTGTGTGTGTGTGTGTGTGTGTATATATATATATATATATATATATATATATATATATATATATATATATATATATATATATATATATTGGAAAATTGGATTAATTTTAATTAAAGGACAAATAAGGAAAAATGGAATAGGTTAATATTTTGGGATTGGTTATTTAAGGAAAATAAATCCCTTTATTTCCATAATCTATCCAGTTTATCAAAAATTGGTTTTTTTACGTTCTTGAGAAACTCTTTGAGAGCAAGGAGATGGCCTATGTCACGGATTTTATTAACACAAAATAAACAAGTAATAATCCGGTTAACCTCAAGTATAAGGATCGTAGTAATAGTGGTTAATGCCGGGTCGATCTTACGGGGAACTGGCGATTGCTAACCCTAGTTTTTATTTAACTAACTAACCTATGTCACGAAACTAATCTAAACAGTGAATAAAAACCAAACAAAACAGAAAATAAAACTAGACAGAGGATATGATCCAAAGCTAGGAAGAATACGGGCTGCGAACCAATTTAAACTAACTAAACAAAGGTGCAAATAAAAGTAAACTAACTAAACAAATTCAAGTTTTAAGGATTTAAATCAAGTGTATAACAAGCAAACGAGGATTGATCCACCTATCCAACAAGCATTGATTTCCTATCTCGATTATATTGTGGTTTTTATCTAAGTTGTGATTCACCTTATCTAATTATGAACCCTAATTCCTTAGAAAGTTCATCTATTAATCTATTATCTTCCGATGTAAGATTAACGCGTTTTCTAACCAAAGGTGTAAACTTTATGTTCTTAATCTAGCAATTAAACCTATTAACTTCCGTTATGATAGATTCGAATTACTATTCTTATTCATGATGATCTAGGGTTTATTAAGATTTCCATCAACAATAAACAATCACACATGCATATCTTCCGATGTAAAAGCAATTAAACGTAATTAACATGAATAAGAAACAACCTTTAAATAAAAACTCACAGTACAACCGAAGAAAACGAAATCAACAATCGTTGGACGGCTTCACAATACTCGTTTGATGAAGCTTTTAGTCTCTAAACATCCTCAGCAACTCGAATTTGCAGAAATAGTACATAAAAGGTAACTAGTTTAATCTAGATCTAAAGTGCATAAAGACTGGAATAAAAGGAAGAAAAACGCAGCCTAAAGCCGCCCCTAGGTTTAGGGTTTTGAATAATGAGTGTCTGGTATCCTTAGGGTTGAGAAACAGCCGCATATTTATAGATCTCTAAGTCGGTTTCACTAAGTCGGCTACCGGACGCCCGTCTGGATCCTTGAACGCCCGTCCATTCTTCAATAAAACTTCAAGTCGGGCCGAGTCATGACCAGACGCTCGTCCATTCAGCGTCCAAACCAGCGTCCAAACATCCTGAATCAACTTTCCTCAACCGGACGCTCGTTCGGTCTCATCAGACGCCCGTCCAATGGACGGGACCTGGACGCCAGTCCAATATGACTGAATTTCGATTTCTTGATCTCTATCTCTTCTATCTCTATCCCACTTCTTCATTATCTCTTTTATCATCAATTAGCTCGAACATAATCAACTTTTGATCATCTTTTGAGCCTCAATCATGTATCTACAACACATAAAAACATCGCAAAGTGTAATATCATCCAAATAAACATAAAATCACAATTTAAAACACATAAATTAACCTATTTTGCGATTAACTCATTCAAAATATCATTTACTCAATATTTCCATTAAACACACGTTTCTTATGCAAATTAATACAAATATGAGGGAAATTAACATAAAATATAGCGTTATAAATCGTGTAAATTCACCCTTAACAGACTACGAGACTTTTTCAGAAATCTAAGTCATCTTTCAACCTTTTTCAGATTCGAGTAGAGCGTTCGAATAGTCGGGAAGAGGGCGTCGTTTCACTACGGAATGGTTGAAGCTTTTCTAAAGGTATGTTTTTCGACCTAGATGTGTTTTTGAATGAGTTTGATGGATCAAAACTCATATTCATAGGATTGTTGTGTTAGAAGCGTGTGATCGAATCTAATATAAGTTGTGATTGATCACATAGGTTTTCATGCGGAAAAGGTCCAAGTTTGCTACAGATTTTCGTAGCTTTTGGTGTTGGAAAAGCTTGCTAAAAAGTAAGAAGCTCTTCCTACGATTTAATTATGGTTTATTGGGTTAAGGTTGATGATTTTGATATGTTTAGATGTTAGAAATCATATCTAAATGTTGTTAAGGGACTATGAGATGATTTGTGTTGTTAAAGATGCGTTTTATGCTATTTCCTGAGTTTTATCGTTGTTGAATGAGTTTAGGATTGGGTAGGAATCATAAAAGTACATAAAAATCGAGTTAGGGCTTTCTCTGCATTCAATGCGCACACATGGCCTAGCAATGCGCATGCATTGTTGAGACAGAAAGTTGGGTTTTGGTACAGGATGCTCAATACGCACGCACAGGTTAGGATGGGCATGCATTGAAGTGCAGGAAGTGGGACTTTTGATACCGCGTTGTTTGTGCACGCGCATAGGAGGGCTATGTGCATGCATTGGATGAACAGGAGTATCCTGAATGCTTCTGGTCGGTCAATGCACACACATTCCAGAGGATGCGCACGCATTAACCCTGTTTTGGGGAAAAGTTGAGTTTTAAGCCCGAGTCCAGTTTTAAATGTGGTTTCACGATCTAATAACATTAAATGAATATGAACAAGCCTTGATTGAGTTTTTGATGCGTTTAGTTCCGGCACCGAATGGATTCTTCCTATCAGTTGAAGTTTGGGACCGTCGGAAGGGCATGATAGGCTTGTGCGTTGATGAGTTAGTATTCATCAATGTCTATGTATCTGATAGGATGTTGTGTATAGCCGTCTAAGCGAGGGAGTAGAGCTGTTAAGGTGAGGTTTGCCTTGAAAACACTTAGGTGGATAGTTAATGATTAAAGAACTACATATTTGACTAGTAAAAGACTAAACATCATGTCATTCTTGGATAGGAATGTGACCATATCGTGATGTGTGGGCGTTCAATAAATAACTCTGCTAGCCTATAAACGCTTGAAGGGCTGTGGGACTTCGCAGAACGTGTACTCCATCGAGCTTTCCCCTATGGCTATTAGTGTGATCCACTAATAGGTTGCACGGTATATCTCATGGTGGATATACACCATGCATAGTGCCCTTGAATGCAGATGTAACATAGATGTCGTGAGCTTTTAGTCATCATAGTGGTATAGGACATTTCGAGATAATGCCCTATCGCACTCAAATCATCGACTAGCTTCCGACACACCCAACTAATTCTTCATATTTTTTCAACTTTTTCATTTGACAATAAGTTACGTGTTACTTATCACATTCAAACCTTAGATATTCACAGTATAACATACTTCGGATCTAAATACGAACTATCATAAGTCTCAAGATATATACGTAGCACTAAGCACATGACTTATAAGAAAATCAGAAATCACTCGTCCAAAAGGGGTATAACTTTATATATTAGCTCATCATTTACTATGGCTCGTGAAAAATAGATCTCAGGTGAAACAACTAACTTACTAAACATATGATATATAGCTTAAATGACTATAAAAATAACGAACAGTGAATCGAATTGCCTACTCGGGACAAAACAAAAACAAAAGTGTCGAAAAATTTAAAAATTTTAGCTCATTTTGCATAGAAACATAGAAACATTACGAATTAAGCAAATGTGTAGATACATATCGAAACATTCCCCTCCCCCACACTTAAAAAATCAACATGTCCTCATGTTGTGCAAAACGAAAGAAAAAGGAAAAGACTTAGCTGACTTAAATCGAAACTCGAATCGTCGGTCAGGCCGGAGCCTACATAATGACACTTAGAACGCGTAACCAGACAATGTAGCTCGACGAAACCGCTAAAAATATACCTGCACGTCTGGACAACCATGGAACCATCTCGGGGAAAACGGGGAATTATACCAGAACGAAAAGAGATATCAAAAACGAAGATAAAGCAAAAGTGAAAGCATTCAATACATCCAGAAAGTATAAACACAGTAGAAGTGAAAGTACGGGTGCCTTATGGCTTACATGATCCATCGGGAAAAGTAACAGTAGCAATATCAAAATTACAACGAATCATATAAGAAAAAGTATCAATAACATACATCCATCGAATCAAAGAAAAAGAAAAACTAGAATCAGAAAAATAAAATCAAGGCTGGCTCGGTGTCGCAGAATCATCGGCCGGAGGATCAGAGGAGGGTCCAGAAGGTGGTGCCGTAGCCCTAGCTGCCGAGTCAGGCTGCTCCTCATCTGAAGATGACTCAGAGTCGTGTAGAACATCCGCAATGACCTGTTCAATCTCATCAGCAAAGAGATAATCAACGGAGCTCGGATTGAAGGTTCTTTCGTCCCTCGGCTGCCGGCCCTCACAGATACATTGAAGAATCGACAAAATGTTGTTCTGCGTATCACGGATATCACCCAGCCATTCCCGGAAACTATTGGCCATGCTCAACCACATCCTAACTGCGGGAGATAAAGTAGGACGGGAGGATGCACGAGGCGGTATAGGCTTACTCTTTTCTCTCTGTATAGGCCTTGGATTCTTCGGCTTGTGATCGGCTCCATACTCAGGCACACCAGCATCGATACACAAACTGTGGTTAAGGTGAGGGATGATCAAGCTCCGCGTGTAAACCTTCTGATTAATCGATATCTCGTCATACAAGGCTTGTCCCACATCCACATTCAAGCCAAATGTCAATGCATATAACATGCCTAGGTCACCAATATGAAAGTGTGTCAGGTTGTTCTTAGGCAACAGCCGACTCTGAATAAACCGACACTGGACTTTCCAATCCTCCGTCCAGGTCGTGGTAACCAACTCCTTCCGGTCGCCTCCCGGCCTTAACGTCCACGCCACATCCGGGCAAACTCGCAACCTCAACTCCTCCAAGGGATCCTGCCCCAAACTCTGCCTATGTAAAATCTCCTCCTTGTAATCCCGACCCTCAAAAGCCGCCAACCCATACTTTGCATTGATCACCTCCGGCGTAAACGGAACTTGGACTCCTCGAACTACAACCACCTTCGTTTCCAAGTCGGTTTCTGAACAATTGGCATAAAACTCCCAAACCAAGGAACTATTGACCGGGGTAGTTGGAATCGTCATCAAAGCGTCCCATTTTCGATCCCTTAACAGCTTGACAAACCCGGGATCAACCTTTGCCTCCAAAGTGGCCCTTTCTATCAACATCGTCCTCAAGAAATAGTGATGTTTATACGCATCGTGAGCTCTAGGGTTCACGAATCTACGAGGCAAAGGCATAGGGGGTACGGTTTTGGCTCTCTTTCTAGGTGGAGCAGCCCTAGGTTCAACCGGCTCATCTTCCCGTGTATCTTCTACAACCTCCTCAACCCTAGACGAGGCTCCGCCTTTCTGAGCTCTAGGCATCCGTACTAAAGGAATATCGTCGTCCGTCTCAGAGTCTGAGGTTGGTTCATCTCTTAAGGTTGCCCGAGTTTGGGTGGCTCTAGGGGGTTGCTCACGAATACTCACACCCCGGTTAGGATCAACTAAGGTGGGATCAAACTCCTTGCGCTTCTTCCCGGCCTCCCTAGCAACTTCCTTCCCGTGTCTCTTCACAACTCCCTTCTTATGAACCATTTTCAAGCCTAGTCTACACCAAACAATCCCAATACGCCACAAAAGATACCCGTTTAACATCCAAAGCGGGATTTCAAATCAACCAAACCACAAACCACAACCATCCATGATCAATAACCAACCCATTCATCATCAACAGTATCAACCAACAAGAATCAAGAATCAAAAACGAAAGAAAGAAAACAAATAAGATGACATTCAAGTGAACGAGCCGACTCAAAGATCGAACTCAGAAAAACGTGAAGAAAAACGAGAAAAGTTGTTACTAACTTACCGAGTAAGATGAGTAGATGCTGATCGAAATGAAGATTAGTCCAAACAAGTCCAAATGGCCTCCAAAAATCGGATTTTTTCTCTTAAAAGTCGGACTACAATGGGTGCTGATTCTCTAAAAATATAGCGTGTTGGGAGTTTTGGTTATGAAAATCGAAGAGAGGGTATCAAAAGCGGTCTATAGCACTTGGAATCGCTCAAAATGGTTTAGAATTGACGATTTTAGGGCAAAAGGAGGGAGATAAACCGTTTTTCGCGTTTGAATATCCTGAAAAGTGAAGGTTCACTCGAAGAAGGGGTATATATAGACAGAGGGTGGACGCTCGTCCAACTCAGTGGACGGGCGTCCACTGAGAAATCAGATGAACTGGACGGGCGTCCAATTTATTAGACGCTCGTCCAAAAGTTTAAATCACAAACAGGATTGGAGGGAATAAATCAGACGGGCGTCCAGACTTAGTGGACGTTCGTCCAAAAATTGGTCATGGCGGACGGGCGTCCAGTCGTCTGGACGGGCGTCCAAGCAGGAAAATGCACAAAAATCATAAAATTCCCATATAACTCAAATTCAAAATTTCATCTCTTATTAAACTTAAATAAAGCTTCAAAAATACAAGTAAAAATCAAACGAAGTACATAAAAGTTCTAGAAAATAAATAAAAACAAATAGAGAATAGTGGGTTGCCTCCCACGAAGCGCTTTTGTTTTACGTCGTTTGCTCGACGAAACAAACCTAACTAACGCTAGTCTGCATAAATCTCGTCCCAATCCACCAAACGGATGAGACGACGAAGCATATCAATAGCAGGAGGGAAATCATAGTCGTCTTGTACGCCCCAGTCATCTCCAGCTACCTCTAAACCTCTAAAATGTGAAGCCTGTAGTACCGGCGCTAGATGTCGGCATAGGGTCATTTAGGACCGTATATGGACGTCCTATAGCTTCTGTAGCTCCTCGTAGTGAAGTCACTACCTCCCGAACAAGCGGGGAACAATGAGAACATAGGTGATGGTCTTCGTACGGGTACTAAGCTCAAAATCTACGTGCAAGACTATAGTGCCTCCTGGTCCATCGGCCCTACGTAATCGGTGGGATCCGACTAATGATGGGGAACTCCTCGGGAAGAACTCCGTAATCCATATCTAAAAAGCAAACCAAGGCGACGGATGTAAACGAGAAAAACTTAGTCAACTAAAACTTAATTAAACTAAAACTTAAATAAATATAACACTAACAAGACATAAAACGAAATTTAACTAATATAATAAGGGATATCTAGGATGCCTCCTAGTAGCGCTTTTGGTTAATGTCGTTAGCTCGACACCGTTGAAAGCTCGGCTGGATCGGGCCATTTGACTTTTACGCCCCACTAGCTCGTGTAAGCTCGATCGTAGTGTGGGCTGCGAAACGACATCTCACACATGGGGTGAAATCTTTAATAGCTTTCCAAATACGCTTGAACTTCCCCATGGGTGACTTCTTCATTCTCTGAGCCCTCTGATGACGCTTTAGCCGACGCTCCCTCTCCAATTCTTCCATATCCCAACTACCAGCTAGAACTTCTTCAGAATGATCACTACCGCCATCCTCTGAAAACAGGTTGGGTGAAAACTCGTCAAATTCTTCGACTTCCGTAGCACCACACCCGAGGATATCGAGGCAACGGACATTCAAAGGTTTCTCTTTAGGTTCACCAATATAGTGCTTGCACCTTTGGCCATTCACTCGAAACGGGTCACCACTATAACCACGAAGTTCTAGAACGCCTCCAGGAATGGTTTGGAGAATCTCGAAGGGGCCGGACCAACGTGTCCTCAACTTTCCAGGAAACAAATGTAACCTAGAGTTGTATAGAAGAACTTGTTCGCCGACATGGAATTCTCTCTTCTTAATCTTAGCATCGTGGAGTAGCTTCATCTTATCTTTACTAATCCTGGCACTTTCATAGGCTCCGGAGTACGAATTCGTCTAACTCATGTAAGCTCGCTGCCGGTCGATGTTGTCCACAAGATTGGGAATCAAAGTTAGAAACTTTGTAGCCCAATAGGCTCTATGCTCTAACTCGACAGGCAGATGACATGGTTTACCATAGACCATTTGATATGGGGATGTACCCATAGGAGTTTTATAGGCAGTTCTGTAAGCCCAGAGTACATCATCCAACTTCAAACTCCAGTCCTTTCTATGACTGTTTACCGTCTTTTCCAGGATTTTCTTAATACTTTGGTTGCTCCTTTCAACCTGACCACTAGTCATCGGATGATATGGTGTGCCAGTTTTGTGACGAACACCATACTTTTCAAGCACTTTCTCTAGGGGTCGGTTGCAGAAATGTGTCCCTTCATCACTGATCAAGGCACGTGGACATCCAAATCTCACAAAGATGTTCTTCTTTAAGAACTTCATTACCGTTTTATGATCATTGTGAGGAGTGGCTTGAGCCTCCACCCATTTAGACGCGTAATCTACGCAGACTAAGATGTATTTGTTACCGCAAGATGATGGAAATGGTCCTATAAAATCGATACCCCATACATCAAAAACCTCGCATTCTAGGATGGGTTTCAAAGGCATGTCAAACCGCCTTGTCAGAGTACCGGTCCTCTGGCACCTATCACAAGCTTTACAGAAAGCTTCTGTGTCCTTAAAGATCGTAGGCCAATAGAAACCGGATTGAAAGATCTTAGCAACGGTTTTCCACGGACCAAAGTGACCTCCAGTGGGTCCACTGTGGCATTGCTCAATGATATCACGTTGCTCAGATTCCGGAACACATCTCCTAAGCAAACCATCTTTACAGATCTTAAAAAGATAAGGTTCATCCCAAACGAAATATTTCAAATCAGAGAAGAACTTTTTCTTCTCCTGATAAGACATTTCTGGATCGAGATAACGGGCATGAAGGTAATTTACAATGGAAGAATACCATGGAACATCAGGAGGACATCCGTCTATCAACATGATGTTCTCTAGAGGAAAGTAAAGGTCTATATCATCTGGTTCATCCTTTTCCTCATTAATCATCCTTGAAACGTGATCAGCCACTACGTTTTCACTGCCCTTTTTGTCCTTTATTTGAACGTCAAACTCTTGTAGGTTCAATATCCAACGTAGTAGGCGCGGTTTGGCTTCTTTCTTAATCATCAGATACCGCAAAGCAGCGTGATCAGTCCACACAATCACTTGAGCTCCTAACAAGTAACTACGGAACTTGTCCATAGCAAAAACTACGGCCAACAGTTCTTTTTCGTAGTAGTATAGTTAACTTGAGAGGGGTTCAATGTGTGACCGGCGTAATAGATAGGTGGAATTTCCCCTTGATCTTTTGTCCTAGAACAAAGCACCAACCGCATAGTTCGATGCGTCGCACATAAGCTCAAAAGGTAGGTTCCAATCAGGCGATATAAGAATTGGAGCAAGATATTAAACGGTCCTTGAGCTCCTCAAACGCTTGCTTGCAGTTTTCATCAAAATTGAATTCAACGTCTTCCTTCAGTAAAGTAGACAGGGGCTTGGCTATCTTGGAGAAGTCTTGAATGAATCTTCTGTAGAAACCAACATGTCCAAGAAAGCCTCTAACTTCACGTACATTCTTAGGATAGCTCATCTTCTCGATAGCTTCCACTTTTGCCCTGTCAACTTCTATACCTTTGGCTGAGATCTTGTGGCCAAGAACTATTCCCTCATCTACCATGAAATGGCATTTTTCCCAATTTAGTACTAAGTTCTTTTCCACACATCTGGATAACACTTGATCAAGATTGTCAAGGCAATCATCAAAAGACTGACCAAAAACCGAAAAATCGTCCATAAAAATCTCCATACATTTTTCTACAAGCCCGTCAAAGATAGCTAGCATACATCGCTGAAATGTAGCGGGGCATTGCAGAGACCAAATGGCATTCGCCTGTAAGCGAATGTACCAAAAGGGAGGTAAAAGTGGTCTTTTCTTGGTCAGCTGGATCAATGGGTATCTGGAAGTATCCTGAATAGCCATCTAGGAAGCAGTAGAATGCGTGTCCCGCCAGACGCTCAAGCATCTGATCAATGAATGGAAGGGGAAAGTGATCTTTCATGGTCACCTCATTGAGCTTTCGATAATCGATGCAGACTCTGTAACCAGTGACAAGTCTTAATGCAATTTCCTCTCCCTTCTCATTCTTCTCAATCGTAATTCCACCTTTCTTGGGAACTACTTGAGTCGGGGACACCCATTCACTATCCGCGATGGCATAAATGATTCCCATGTCCAGAAGTTTGATGATTTCCTTTTTAACGACTTCTTGCATATGAGGGTTGAGCCTCCTCTGGGGCTGTCGTACACATTTTGCACCCTCATTCGTCTTGATCTTGTGCATGCAGATGTCCGGAGATATCCCTCTGATATCTCCTACTTGCCAACCAAAAGCTTTTTCATTCTTCTTCAAGACGTTGATTAATTTCATCTCCTCTATACGAGATAGCTTGGCAGATATAATCAATGGAAGCTTGTCACCTTCTCTTAAAAACACATACTTAAGATGTTTAGGCAACGGCTTCAACACCAAATCTACAGGGGGGTCTTCTAAACTCGACTTGAGATCTCCACTTTTCAACTTAATATCACTGAGTTTACTCGTGGTCCCCTTTCGCCAAAGCTTCTCCTTCCAACAATTCTTCCTCAAAATCATTTGCTAATTGATCTAGATTTACCACACCATGAGTATTTAGATTATCAACCAATCGCTCGTATTCCGCTTCTACGACCATGACTTGCTTATCCATATAGTCGGTGAAATCATCCGTCATATAATCAATGGAAAAGCCGGTTGGAGGGCCGAGGGTACTTGAATGGATTTTAAGACATTGTAACTCACCTCTTGATCACCAACTCGGATAGTCACCGCCCACCATCGCAATCGACGAGGGCTCTAGCTGTAGATAAGAAAGGTCTTCCAAGAATCAGGGGGACGTTTTCATCTTTCTCCATATCCAAAACATACCAATCAACTGGAAAGGTAAATCTATCAATCTGAACCAAAACGTCTTTCAGGATCCCTGAGGCTTTCTTAGAAGATCTATCCGCGAATTGTAAACTCATAGTAGTGGGTTCTAGAAGGCTTTGTAAACCGAGTTTGTTTGCATACGGACATTGGCATAAGGCTTATAGAGGCACCTAGATCACACAAAGAATTAGGGAAGACTAGACCTCCCATTAATACCGTAAGTATGAATTTGCCGGGTCACCTCTTTTAATTGGTAAGTCTTCATAATTAATCATGGAGCAATCCTCACCAATTTGCCTTTCCATGCTCGCTAACTTCTTTTTCGAAGATACAACATCCTTGATGAATTTTGTATACTTAGGCATCTCAACCAAGACATCCGATAGTGGAAGATTTACCTGAGTATTTTTCAAAAGGTTCAGCACCTTCTCGTACTTTTTGTCCTCAATCAAGGGAATGTTGCTCTTTCTCGGTGGAAATGGAAGCTTCTTAAGGTCACTCTCAGAAAAGACTTTCTTTGAGGATGCACTTACAGCTTTATCTTCCAGATCCTTCCATCGAACAACTTTTTCAGATTTTTTTGTAGTCAGGGGATCAACTTCCTGACTTTCGTTTGCTTTTTCAGTTCTCAAGGGATCAGCCACTTGAGGATCTTCAAATTCTTCACCTCTCAGGGGATCAGCCACCTGAGTTTTCTCTTGCAGTTGAGGGGAGTGTAGGTGCTCAGCTTCCCCTCCTGCCTTATCAATGGCAGGAGGGGCTAGTGGTTTCCCGGATGGGAAGGACCACTAACTTGAGTACCACTTCTGAGGTTCATTGCACTGGCCTCTTCTTTACCGTATTGAATTGATGGCACGAGGTCAGTACATGGGCCTTTGTTCAAGTCAGCCTGAGCAACTTGACCACCCTTCGGATTCTTCTCGGTGGCGGGCGGTACCGCCACGGGGGTCTAGAAGCTAAATGTTCAGCCAGTTGCCCAATTTGTCTCTCTAGATTCTTCATTGATCTACTTTGCTCCTCCAATTTAGCTTCATGATTGGTAGATTGGGAGGGGCCTTGAGAGTTCTGGAAATTTGGAGCATAGGGCTGGCTGGGCCGACTTTGGACTGCAGAATTAGAATTGGCGGGCCAATTCTGATTGAACCTTTGAGTAGGATTTGAAAATTTTGAATTTTGGTTCTGATTAAACCCAGGGTTTCTATTGAAATTCGGATTCGAACTAAAATTCGAATTAGGATTAAAACTTGAAGATGGATTAAACCCTTGGTTTTGAAAATTGTTCTGGCCAGGAAACTGATTGAGCCTTGGATTGTTCTGGCCATAGAATGCATTCACTTCCGCATTACGTCCGTTCATAGGACAGAATTTAGAAGTGTGCCCCACCTCGTCACAATTCTGACATGTGACTTGATTGTACTGTCCATAATCATGAACAGCATTCACTTGATAAGGTGCAGGGGGATTAAATTGACATTGGCCATTCATATGGCCAGTCTGACAGCAGTTTTCGCAATACAGAACCTGAGGGTTCTGTGGAAAAGGAGAATTTTGATTTACATGATTGGAAACTGGAGGTGTTGCCATCTATTTCTGCAGCATGGCGATCAAACTTTGCAAATTGACTTCCTCAACCTTGGGAGGAGGAGGTGCTTGGATGGCTTGATAAGAGGGGGCATAGTTGTACTTTGCAATATCCTCAAATAGTGCCCATCCCTCTTCAGGCGTTTTCTTCAGAAATGCCCCACCAGAAGAGCTATTGACCATGCCTTTTGTAAGCTCGGTCAATCCACTAAAGAAGGTGTTGACTTGCCTTTCCATTGGCAAGCCATGGTGGGGACACTTTCTAAGAAGAGACTTGAATCTCTTCCAACATTCGAAAAAGGACTCATTCTCTTTCTGGTAGAAAGTGAATATTTCATTTAAGCACTGGGCATTTTTAGAAGGTGGGAAATATTGACTCAAGAACTCCTTTTCGAGTTCTGCCCAGGTGGTGATAGATTCAGAAGGGAGAGAGGTGTACCACTCTTTAGCCTCTCCTTTCAGAGAAAAAGGAAAAAGTTTTAGCTTAATCGCATCCTCACTTACTCCTTGGATGCGTGTAGTACCGCATATCTCTAAGAATGTATGTAAGTGGGTATGCGGATTCTCTGATTGATAGCCGTGAAAAATTGATGCGTGCTGCATCATCTGGATAAGTCCTGGCTTCAGCTCAAAGGTTTGTGCGGTAATGGCTGGGATAACAATAGCCGGGTTGACTTTGACTTCGCCTGGCATGGCGTAGTCTGCCAACGTACGTCTATTATTGGCGGCCATTATCACAAAATCAGTGATTTCCCTTGCTAGTTGATCTTCGAGATCTTGCTCGGCTCTGTGTGCCAGAACCGCAGAGCGGAAAATCCGCCTGTTTGGCCGGACTACGGTTCGCTTGGGGTCAGAAGTGTATAATAACGGTCCCTTTTGACTCCGAGTTTGCATAAACCGGACCAAAAACAAGTGAAACGAAGCCTAAAAGCTAAGAAATTAAAAGCCTAAAGAAGAGAAAAGGAAAAAAAAAAGAAAAAAGAAACAAGAAACAAAATTATTGAAGAAAAAGGGACCAGACGGACGTCCAATGTCTTGGACGGGCGTCCGGATGGAATTTGGAATGGACGGGCGTTTAGTGGTCCAAACGCTCGTCTGAAAGACAGAATACTTGAACGGGCGTCCAAATATTATGGACGCTCGTCTAAGTGGTTAAAAACAGAACAGAATTGAAAATTTTCCGGCGGACGGACGTCGATATATCCCGAACGCCCGTTTGGTAGCGGGAAAACTAGAACAGAAGCAGAAATTTGCAGAAAAGAAAAGAAGGTAAGACAGAAAGACAGAAAAACAGAAAGAAAGACGATCTAATCTCAAAGGAAACTACTAAGGGAAGGTTTTAAACCCTAACTAAACCCTAATTATCTACTTAACAACTACCTAAAACAATTATCAACTAAAAACAGGAATTTAAAACGGGATAAAAACAGGAAAAACAGAAACAAACAGAAAAAACGACAAACAAAAACTAGACAACCGTCCGGCTCCCCGGCAACGGCGCCAAAAACTTGTCACGGATTTTATTAACACAAAATAAACAAGTAATAATCCGGTTAACCTCAAGTATAAGGATCGTAGTAATAGTGGTTAATGCCGGGTCGATCTTACGGGGAACTGGCGATTGCTAACCCTAGTTTTTATTTAACTAACTAACCTATGTCACGAAACTAATCTAAACAGTGAATAAAAACCAAACAAAACAGAAAATAAAACTAGACAGAGGATATGATCCAAAGCTAGGAAGAATACGGGCTGCGAACCAATTTAAACTAACTAAACAAAGGTGCAAATAAAAGTAAACTAACTAAACAAATTCAAGTTTTAAGGATTTAAATCAAGTGTATAACGAGCAAACGAGGATTGATCCACCTATCCAACAAGCATTGATTTCCTATCTCGATTATATTGTGGTTTTTATCTAAGTTGTGATTCACCTTATCTAATTATGAACCCTAATTCCTTAGAAAGTTCATCTATTAATCTATTATCTTCCGATGTAAGATTAACGCGTTTTCTAACCAAAGGTGTAAACTTTATGTTCTTAATCTAGCAATTAAACCTATTAACTTCCGTTATGATAGATTCGAATTACTATTCTTATTCATGATGATCTAGGGTTTATTAAGATTTCCATCAACAATAAACAATCACACATGCATATCTTCCGATGTAAAAGCAATTAAACGTAATAAACATGAATAAGAAACAACCTTTAAATAAAAACTCACAGTACAACCGAAGAAAACGAAATCAACAATCGTTGGACGGCTTCACAATACTCGTTTGATGAAGCTTTTAGCCTCTAAACATCCTCAGCAACTCGAATTTGCAGAAATAGTACATAAAAGGTAACTAGTTTAATCTAGATCTAAAGTGCATAAAGACTGGAATAAAAGGAAGAAAAACGCAGCCTAAAGCCGCCCCTAGGTTTAGGGTTTTGAATAATGAGTGTCTGGTATCCTTAGGGTTGAGAAACAGCCGCATATTTATAGATCTCTAAGTCGGTTTCACTAAGTCGGCTACCGGACGCCCGTCTGGATCCTTGAACGCCCGTCCATTCTTCAATAAAACTTCGAGTCGGGCCGAGTCATGACCAGACGCTCGTCCATTCAGCGTCCAAACCAGCGTCCAAACATCCTGAATCAACTTTCCTCAACCGGACGCTCGTTCAGTCTCATCAGACGCCCGTCCAATGGACGGGACCTGGACGCCAGTCCAATATGACTGAATTTCGATTTCTTGATCTCTATCTCTTCTATCTCTATCCCACTTCTTCATTATCTCTTTTATCATCAATTAGCTCGAACATAATCAACTTTTGATCATCTTTTGAGCCTCAATCATGTATCTACAACACATAAAAACATCGCAAAGTGTAATATCATCCAAATAAACATAAAATCACAATTTAAAACACATAAATTAACCTATTTTGCGATTAACTCATTCAAAATATCATTTACTCAATATTTCCATTAAACACACGTTTCTTATGCAAATTAATACAAATATGAGGGAAATTAACATAAAATATAGCGTTATAAATCGTGTAAATTCACCCTTAACAGCCTACGAGACTTTTTCAGAAATCTAAGTCATCTTTCAACCTTTTTCAGATTCGAGTAGAGCGTTCGAATAGTCGGGAAGAGGGCGTCGTTTCACTACGGAATGGTTGAAGCTTTTCTAAAGGTATGTTTTTCGACCTAGATGTGTTTTTGAATGAGTTTGATGGATCAAAACTCATATTCATAGGATTGTTGTGTTAGAAGCGTGTGATCGAATCTAATATAAGTTGTGATTGATCACATAGGTTTTCATGCGGAAAAGGTCCAAGTTTGCTACAGATTTTCGTAGCTTTTGGTGTTGGAAAAGCTTGCTAAAAAGTAAGAATCTCTTCCTACGATTTAATTATGGTTTATTGGGTTAAGGTTGATGATTTTGATATGTTTAGATGTTAGAAATCATATCTAAATGTTGTTAAGGGACTATGAGATGATTTGTGTTGTTAAAGATGCGTTTTATGCTATTTCCTGAGTTTTATCGTTGTTGAATGAGTTTAGGATTGGGTAGGAATCATAAAAGTACATAAAAATCGAGTTAGGGCTTTCTCTGCATTCAATGCGCACACATGGCCTAGCAATGCGCATGCATTGTTGAGACAGAAAGTTGGGTTTTGGTACAGGATGCTCAATACGCACGCACAGGTTAGGATGGGCATGCATTGAAGTGCAGGAAGTGGGACTTTTGATACCGCGTTGTTTGTGCACGCGCATAGGAGGGCTATGTGCATGCATTGGATGAACAGGAGTATCCTGAATGCTTCTGGTCGGTCAATGCACACACATTCCGAGAGGATGCGCACGCATTAACTTTTGTTTTGGGGAAAAGTTGAGTTTTAAGCCCGAGTCCGAGTTTTAAATGTGGTTTCACGATCTAATAACATTAAATGAATATGAACAAGCCTTGATTGAGTTTTTGATGCGTTTAGTTCCGGCACCGAATGGATTCTTCCTAGCAGTTGAAGTTTGGGACCGTCGGAAGGGCATGATAGGCTTGTGCGTTGATGAGTTAGTATTCATCAATGTCTATGTATCTGATAGGATGTTGTGTATAGCCGTCTAAGCGAGGGAGTAGAGCTGTTAAGATGAGGTTTGCCTTGAAAACACTTAGGTGGATAGTTAATGATTAAAGAACTACATATTTGACTAGTAAAAGACTAAACATCATGTCATTCTTGGATAGGAACGTGACCATATCGTGATGTGTGGGCGTTCAGTAAATAACTCTGCTAGCCTATAAACGCTTGAAGGGCTGTGGGACTTTGCATAACGTGTACTCCATCGAGCTTTCCCCTATGGCTATTAGTGTGATCCACTAATAGGTTGCACGGTATATCTCATGGTGGATATACACCATGCATAGTGCCCTTGAATGCAGATGTAACATAGATAAGTTAAGATAGAAACTTATAGTCATGACATGTTGATGGACATGAAACGAACCCTAGATCGAGTTGGTTTTATAAAGACAATTTACTAAACATGATCCTTACTTTATAAATGCTTAATTAAATCATAGCTTCTGCTTCTTATTGAGTACCTTTGTACTTACCTCAAATGCATGTTTTACTATGTGTTTAGGGATGAGGAGATGAACAGGTGAAACCGGATTACGAAAAAGATTTTGATGACGATGTTTGAGGACGCCTTTTTTGAAGCTTTTCTCTATTTCTTTTTCATATGAAGACCTGGACTTATATATTATTCTTTGATTTGATGAATAAACTTGTATTTTCTTTATTGACTCTTTTGGAGGAATTTCGTACGTTATAAGTTCTTTTGGTGTTTTTCGTTGTAATAAGTTACATTTCTATCTTTAGAATGATGTTTCTATTCTTGGTTGTTGGAAAAAAAATATACGGGAGTCTTTTAGATTCCGTTTTTCTTAACTCGATACGACGTAGTAGTTACTTAGGTACAAGGTGGAATTTATTTTATATTATACGTGCCGAACGTTCCATTTCCGGATAAGGACTCGGTGTCCGGGAACAGAGCATTACATATAATTTATTTGCATTGAGTTTTCCGCCCATTAATCTGGACAATACTTTTATCACAATCGATATCCAGAATATTTGCAATAACCTGTAACGGATTCTATATTTTAATGTGAGATCCTCTTATGCGGGTATCAACAAACTTCTTTGATATTTAATAACGGGGTGATTCAGATAATCTCTTCTAGAGACTGATATCTTAACGGTCAATTACTTCATCCGTTATCTCATTATTGTATACCGGATTGTCCCAACATTTATAATTGCCAACAACTTTTGGTGGGAGTTTTTTTTTTCATCATGATAAAATTCTCATAATCATCTGGTAGTACCCATGGTAACTAATATCTCCAGAAGAATTTTATTTATTCACGTTCACTTCATGGAACGGAATAATGCATCTTGTAAGATATGAAACATATATCATTGAATAAATGATGCATACATTATTAATCACATTCTCTTCTCGGAATGGACTTATCTCATCATTTCCAAACATATTGCTTGTACACATTTCTTCGGGAAAATAGTATTTAATGCAAGTATTTTAGTCTCGATATGATACCCAATTTTACGGATATCCTTAAAAATAAATAAAATGAATTCGAGACTCGGGAGAGAATAGTGCTTTATTTTGAGCAATGTTGTATTCATGGCTCTTTTAAAGCCTTATATTTATACAGCACTTGTACATATTGCATAATATTTCATTCTCCTGTATTTTTCTTTTGAAATATTCTATTCATTTCTCTCTATAACGTGCATTCTCGCATTATCAATGATACAAATATTGTCATCATCACTAATCAATATTAAATTTTATGCTTTCATTCTTTATCATGAAGAAACGAAGATTAAGTTATTTTGAAAAAAAGAAAATAGAAAACTACCAAAAATATATAGGCATTCATAATAATTATAAATGACAACGATTAATGATAAAATCGTGTCATATCCATTTTTATCATATTAAATCGAGCAAGCTAGTATGAAGTTCCAATCATTATGCATGGGAAATAAATCAAAATACATTACCACAATCAAAATACAAGTTTCATTCTTTTATTTAAATAAAAAATCAATGATGACCATATATTTCGTCATTAATCATATTTTTACAGTTAGTTAATACGTATGATTCTACTTGCCGAAATTACAATTGACATTATATATAAGATTTTTCAAACAAGCAATGATTGCATCAAAATCTACCATCTTACAATCATAAGAGCTAAATTTATATATCAAAAGTTATTTGATAAGATTATCAAAGATGCAATTCTTTAATCAATTAAGCTGAAGATTCGAGCAATCGTGTAATAATCATGATTTATATAAATCAAATATTTAATTATATATAGAAACACGATTTTGTTATTATTACACAGAATCAACGTCATAATCATAAATAACTTGCTAAAAAGGAAAACATATAAATGTATGTGTTTCTTCCTGCATGACACATTATTCCGTGACTACGAGATTTTTCTTCATCCATCATTAAAAAATACTCCAACCATATAAAAATAAGGTCAATACAAGAAAACAATTTATTTAATCATGCACAAACAATGCTAAAATTTTGATGCATTGTATAAATTGATTTTCTCAATATTACCACTGATTATGATGCGTGGATTGATCTTCTAAAGATCATTTCATTTCTTATTATGATTATTGTATCAATCGTTTAAATATTTTATTAGGACTGTATCCATAATGTCCTCCTCCACGACCATAACCAAGTAAAATGAACTGTCATAATTTGGTCGGGAGTCATTCGTCATATCAGTGATGACTCATTATTTGTTTTCATAACTCCAAATCCAGTGGATTGTTATTTTTCATTTATGATACAAAATCATAATCAATTTGATAGACATCATAAATGACTTTAATTGATATCGTTGCTTCAGGAGCATATCATCATCATAAAAAGGTGATTTGATTTTTTTCTCAAATGGTGATCTTGAACATCTCATGATATATTCAATAGATTTCTTATCTCTGAATATTACATCAATCATGGAAATATGCCAATTTAAATGAATTTCAGATCTTTAAGTCTTTTAATGAATGACTTGTCCACCTTTTTATTTTTATTAATCTCATATTGAGTTTTATGAGTATTCGACATGTCAAACATTTATTTATGTGAATTTCATATTCACTTTCGTCGTTGTTTGACATGTCTATTTATGTTAATTTCATAATCACTTTTTTCAAGCTTTATAGTTTCATATGGACTACTGTTCCATTATATGCTCATTTCAAACATTGATCAACTAAATGTGAGCATATCTTCTTTTCCAAATTGTTTAAAAGACAAACATTTTTTTCTCTTTTGATCAAACTCTTTTGTGATCATATCTTCTTATTTATTATGGTTTGATGTCTTCAGTATCATTAACATCGATCTTATACTCATATTACATATGATATATAATAATAAATTATATAACAATTTTCATCATATAGATCACATTTTACCTCACCTTTCAATGATCTTTATCAATGATGTCTTGTATGACTCTGTTGCATGCATTGCTTCGATGAGTGTATGCTTGACTGTTTATCATTGGGAAAAACCAATGGTAATGATAAACCAATGGTATAGTCGCATGCTGATAACGTGTTATAAAACTAAGAAAATAAAAAAAAAAGAACAAGAAGAAAAACAAAGATGGAGAAGAAGGCGAATAATGCTTGTGTTATTTCAATGGTATAAGGGCGTATTTATAGTATATTCTAGAGTGTGAATACAATAAATGAATAGAATCGTAATATTATAAAAAATCAATCAAAATCAATAATATCAATAGACAATCCAAAATATATTATTACATAATAAAAGCATTATAAAAATAAAAAGTTTTTCTTTTTTAAACACCCTCTCACCCTTCCATTAAAAATTATCCTTTCCTTTAGACTTATCAATATATGTATATTTGGAAAGAATAAAAAAAGTTCATAACATAGCCAGACAAAGCACATAAAACAGAAGAAAGCATAATGGCCTTGCCTCCCTAGCTTAAAAATATACACTTCCGTATGTCAAGTTTGGAATTCAACTTTTGAGATATAAAATTGAATATATGAATTTTATATCTACTATAATAATGAGAGAAAGCCTCAAATACTAATTATAAAAAAAACATTGCCCGCTACCAAAAATTATATTCAAAATACCTTTTTTTTATTATGATATTTCATAATTTTGATGAAGAATTAAAATAGAGACTTCTAAAAATTAATATATAACTGGATTGTTTATGCCACATGTACGTCTAATTGTCCATATTTTAATTTCAGAATCGAAACTGCCGAAATAATAAGACATGCATGGAAAAAGAAAAGAAAAAGAAAAAAAACAAAGAGATATTAATTGATGATGGGCTAAGACTGAGGGTCTGTTTGTTTACACCACTTAACACTTATTCTTAAAAGAATAAGTGATTATTAAAATAAGTGTTGTTTGATAATACTTTTTAACACCTCTTAATTAATTAAGATCTTCTGAATTTCCTTTGAAAAATTATGGAAAATTTTAAGTGGTTGAGGAACTACTTAATGCTGAATTTTTTCAATAAATCTACGTTAGGTAGGGGTACACCCCACACCCATACCTACCTCACACCTACACCCCACCCTCACCCTACCCCCAACCCCACTCCCATCCACCCCACCCATACCCCCACCCACCCCACACCCCCACACCCACACAACCCATACCCCCACACACCATACACCCGCCCACACCCTCACCCACCCATACCCACCCCCACCCCACACCCTCATACCCACCTACACCTTCACACCCCTACTCCAACACCCCCACTCCCACCCTCCCTACACCCACACCCACCACACACCACACCCACACCCACCACCCCACACACACCCACACCCACACCCACACCCACCCATAGCCACCCCTACACCCCCACAACCCCCACACCCACACCCACCCGACACCCACCCGCACACACTACACACCCGACACCCACCCACACCCACACCCCACCCTACACCCACCTACACCCCCATTACCCCACACCAACACCCCCACCCACCCTACACCCACCCTCCACACACCTACACCCACATACACACTCACGAAACAAATTCTAATATCGATATAATAAATGTTACCAAACAAGCCTAATCAATTTCAGCACTTAAAATATTCAGTTACTTAATTTATTCAGAATTAAGACTTCAGATTTCAGACTTCAGATTTCAGTCTTCAGTTTTAACAAACGGCCCCTGAGTCATAAGTAAATTTTATATGGGAAATTAGGGATGATGACACAATCTGAAATATTTTTAAGTAACAGCACAGCTATATATTTTTTATAGGGAGAAGGACAACAGCATAATTTTTATAGCGAGAATGACAAACTGTGAATCCTGAAAATCAGTGAATCTCCCCAGTGAATCCCGAAATCAGTGAATTTCGACAGTGAATTTTGACAGTGAATCCCGAAAATCAGTGAATTTCGACAATGAATTTTGAATATTAGTGAATTTCGACAGTGAATTTCGGCCACAGTGAATAATTAATTTTGTCCTTTATGCAAATGTTTCAAAAGACTGTCCTTCTACCCAATTGATGAAATATTTATGTCTTTCTCCCTCTTTCCCCCTATTTTATAATACAAAGACATTTAGGAAGATCCAAAGCAAAAACAATGTGTGATTTGGAAATAATACACGTTATCTTTTTTTTTCTTTCCCGGAGACGAAAGAAACACACACCAATTTAAACGTCCCAAACGAGATTCGAACCATGGCCTCTCCACTGGGAGCCAGGTTAGACCCTAGTGGATTACCACTAGGGTATGTACCCGAATACATAATACACGTTATCTGAAATATTAAAAAAAAAGTATGTTGATTTTTAGGATAATGGTTATTACTATCATAAATATTAAACGGAAAGTTTTTAATTTTTTAACCAATTAGTATGTTTTTTTGTAGGGATATGAAATTTATTCCTCAATATCTTTCAAACAAGCAGAAAAGACATCGTTGGGAGGTCTGCTGCCACACGAAGTTACACCCAAAGAAGATAAAGCATATCTAGTCAGCAAATAAGTCGGGACATTTCTCAGGCTCCTAATACAGAAAAACAAAAAAACAAAAAAAAAACCTTAACGAAAGAAAAAATTGAGGTTTCCGTCAGGCAATCTTGCCCTAAGACGGAAAATCCTCGCTCGTTCCAGACAGTCGCTGCACGCACGATAGACAATCACTTTCTACCTCTAGCCTTGCCACGTGTAGCTGAGTTGCTTACAATTAGTAAGTTTTAAGAAAAAGTAATTAATTTCTTTTTATTTAATTTTTTTTACAGAAACGAAAGGTTTTACACAGGCAATTTTTTTTTTTTTTTTTTTTTGTTTATTGGATTGTTAATTGTGTCGTCCGACTCTATAAATATTTAGTAGTATTTTTTATAACAAAATAAATATCAATTAAGTATTTGAAACATTAAATAAACGAACCCATAGGAAATTTCATTTTCTTCCTTCAAAGGCGAGGACAAGGTCAAATAACATTTCTGGATAAAGTGTTTTAATGTAAAATATAAAGTGTTTTTCTCTTTATAGAAGGCGAAAATGTCTATTAATAATTATAGCTTAATGCAGTTGGGCAATTTATTAGGTGTAAAAAGGAATCATTATAGATTGTTGATACACAAAGGAACCATTATTATATGGACCAATTCAAAGAAGAGGTTTCGAGAAAGGTTAAATGAACAACTAAGTTAATGAGCAATAATGAATAATTTCACATATGCATATATCTAGGGATGTTCTTGGGTGCATCCGTCATATGCGGAGTGCTCCCATGTGGTAAACTGTACAACTTGTATTTTTAAATAGAATTTAAACTGTGTAATCAATATTTGTTTAGCGGTCAATTAGATGCATTTGGATATACCACACAAGAACTTCACATATATCAAACAATACAGTTAGACAAGCAAATATAATACATATCCGTTTGCAGGGCCGACCCTATGCTAAATGAGACGTAAAGCCGATTGATCGGACGGACTTTTTGTCATTCGGTTGATCTGGTGGACCGGTTGATCGGTCATACGATACCACTTATTATATATATATATATATATATATATATATATATGTTTTAGAAGATCTATAAAATCAATTACCCAATTGGAAACTCGTACCCGGATTTCAACCCATTTATTAATAATTGCATTCCCTTATGCAAATTTAAAATAAAAAAAAGTAGTCAAGTCCAAAAATTACATTCCCTTATGCAAATTTTATTCTCTCATATTACTTTAATAACTGAATTCAAACATTCGAATATTGAATATTCAAATTTGACTTCTAAAATCCAATAATAGTGTCAAGTCCTCCTAAATACACTCAAATCTTTCTCATATCTCATTGATTACTTCTTAAATCTCTCATATTACCATAATTATTGTATTCAAACTTTGAAAATTTTAAAATTCAAATTTGCCTTCAAAGATCCGGTAATAGTGTCCACTCATCATTTTATTCTTCTCGGATGAAATGGGCGGGGAGTATGGATGGGGTGGCATTTCAGAAACGTATCTATCCAGCATGTGAATTTTTTTTTGACAATTTCATTGAACTTTCTTATATTGTATCAACGCCCAAATTGGGATGCATTTTATTTTTTATTTTTTATTTTTTATTTTGCAGAAATTGTTGAAACGATAATGTAGGTAAGAAAAAAATTCCCTCATTTGTTTGAAATGAGAGTCCTATTGTGTTTTACCTATTTAGTTAATTTTTTAATGTTGATTTCTTTTTCTTATCAATTTATCATTTTGAAATTTTGATACCTCTTTGTGCGTTAAGGTGGACAAGTTCAATGTGTTTAAGTTGAGCATAAGCTGCATTTATCTTTTGGCCCAATTGATTCTTCGTTTTGGTTTTATATGTTTTATGATATAGTACTATGCAACGGTAATGTGTTCCGGGTATTACGCTGTTTCATGCCCGCTACCATGTGGTTACTACCGTAAGTTATATTATTTTTCTATCCAAAGCCATATTTTGTCTAACAAATAAGTTCTGTTTTCATGGTGTTTCAGCGGTTTTGTAGACGTTTGTATGAAATTCTCCGAACCATTTGTCGTTTTGGGATACACATATGAATTTGAACATACAGGTTGGTGTACAAGAAAATGCATTGTAGAACGAAGCTGAATTAACCTTATAATTAGTTGAGAAATGTGTGACACTGTACGATTTTTTCAATTAATTTTTTTAGGTTCTTAAAATTTTGACGACCTTTGGATTTCTTAACCCACGGTACTTGCAAGGACTCAAGTATTTTACCAAATTCTCCTTGGGTTTGTGATTCCTTGAATGTAATTCTTTCTACGTTTTTTAGTTTGAGTCTTTTGAATTATACGGTGAAAGATTGATATCAAAGATTTGTATGCTTTTTTTTTTTTTTTTCACTTTATTTAAAAATATTTTTCCATATCTCAATGATTATCTTAACCTCTTCCGTTCGCAAACCTCCTCCATTTGAAGGTGAACAAGCCAATTATATAGATATGATTTGCAAACCTCTTCCATTCAAAGTTGTACTACTACAAAAAAAAAAATTGTTATTATCAATGTTGGTTTTCAACAAGTTAGTGCCGATGATGTTTTTTTTACATTTTATTCTATTGCTTTAATCCTGAAGGCAAGGCATGAAATGTAGTCGTTCTAGCAACATATTTTCAGTTCTAACAACAATTCCCATAGTTTTTTAAATAAAAAACAACGATTCCTTTTGTATATATATTACTGATTTGTACCGTCCCGTGCATGATGCACGGGTTTTTAGGCTAGTATATAGATGTATAATATAAAATAATAATAAATAAATCATAAATCCAATATTTTTTTCGCTTATGGAATGCCGCATCTATTACACTTATTATTTTATTTTTCTTCAATTTAATTACATGTGTTCTATTGTAAACACAAAATTGATAGTGTCACCACATTACATTAAGCATTTTATGTAATTTTAAAATACGGATCTAGAAATTATATGTGTTTGTATTAATATTTTTTGTACTTTTCTAATAAATATGTACTATTGGTATTTTTGAGGGTGTATTCTTGATATTTTAAATGATGCTAAAAAATTAGGGTTTTTTGTGCATCCAGGAAATAATAAGATGTACATGGGCTTAAGACAATACTTCTAGTGGAATAATATGAAACAAGAAATTTATAAGTATGTTAAGAGATTCCCTATCTTCCAACAAGTTAAATCAGAACATCAAAGACCGTCTGGAATGTTACAATCTCTGGAAATTCTAGTATGAAATTGGGAATACATAACAATTGTTTTATAACCGGTCTACCAATGATTCAAAAGTTAGACACAATATGGGTTATATTGGATCTGTTAACCTAGCCTACACACTTCTTAGCTATATAGGTTACATCATCATTAGATGAGTTGGCAGATTTGTTTTATCGTGGAATTGATAATATTTCATGGAGTACTAGGGTCCATTGTCTTACATAATGCATAAACATTATTTCTTGAATATAAGTTGAATGAATGTTTTCAGAAAATGATACATAAAAATGAGTCCTTTTTTATAGGAGGCATGCTTACCTTATAGATGAACTGAATTTGCGATCAAATAGTGACTAGTCTTCGAATCTATGTGTATCTACAAACAGAAAACGATGTCTAACATGAACACTATGATAAACCAAGATATGATAAACCAAGCTTTTACCTTCAATAGACGATTATCGATTCGATGCGACTTTTGAAACTAAAGCGAACTCAGCACTATGATCTGCGAGACACCCAACAATATGAACAAAACTTCGTATGTCAGTTGTTACTATGACAAATAACAACTGCATCATAATGTTCCAAGGCTCACCTCAGTCAGCCTATGCCAGGCCTCAATGAGCCAGGTGGAGTCCAATAAAACCTTTGTTTTCATTTATATGGCTATTATGTGATGATTGACGTATTTTCAAGTATAATATGTCTTCTGGAAATTCTCGTGTTTCGTTTTTATGTATTTTGCTACGAATAATGAAGATATGTTGGTAATACGGTGTTGCTATGGACATTTGCACGATCACATATGTTGTAATATGAAACTGAACATGATGTGATATATGTCGAAGAGTGAGCTGCGTGTTAAAGTGAATTATGACAAATGTTATGGACCTTCGGCATATAGAGGGGTTTCAGCGGGCCTTAGCTGATTGTGATTTTATTGATCTTGGATATTTTGGAGCACCATTTACGTGGAGCAACTGACACCCTGTAGGGACGCCCACTTGGGCTCGGCTTGATCGGGGAGTGGCAAACATTGAGTGGTGTATCGTTTATCGAGATCGCGATCAAATGGTGTATCATTTATTGAGATCGCGATCAAACCATGTTCATATACTTATTTCAGACGTTAACCCTTACAAGAAGGGGGACTTTAGATGGAAGCCGATTTTGAGGTATGACACTTTTTGGGTTTGATATACGGAGTTTGAGGGTAGGTTTCTGGCCACGTGGCAGGCACAGGCTGTGGGTGGGCCCGAGGAGGTAGATTAATGTTAAGGCTGTCCGGTGGGAGTTGCGTGCATAGATAAAAACTAACCATGGGGTAATGCGTTCCTAAATAAGCAAGAAGGAGGAAAATTTGCAGACACTCCAAGAGTTGCCAGGATATACCGTCACGGAGGAAGATCGTATCTTGAAGGAGATTGACTACTGGTATAGTACTCTCGATGAATATTATTGGAGGCAGCAGGGGCGTAGTGATTGGTTTGTTTTGATCGACCAGAATACGGAATATTTTCATCATAAGGCCACTTTGCTGCGGACGAGGAATACCATTCATTTCCCGCATGATGGAGATGGGATCCTACGATGGAATCCGCATGAGTTGGAGCGTATCGTTGTAGATTATTTCGGCATGTACACCAGGCTAAAGGGGCGGTAATTAATCTTGATGACTTGCATTTTTTGACTTTGGTTGTGCAACAATATGGCATCTTGGAGGCACCTTATACAGAGAGAGAGGTACTTCTAGCTTTGAAGCAACTCCCAGAGAAAAAATATCTTGGCTCTGATGGGATGCACATCATTTTTAAACAGAAGTACTGGCATATCCTTGGGCCGGATATCTTAGCTATGGTTCTTCATGTCCTGAATGGTGGAGCTAACCTGGGAAGTATAAATGAAACATATATTACTCTGATACCGAAGGTGGTTCTCCTTCTATTATGACGGAATTGAGACTAATTTCTTTATGCAATTCGATTTACAAGCAGATATATAGGGGGTGGTCAAAAGAAAAAGGTTATCGAGGATGTGGTTTCAGGGAATCAGAGCGCGTTTGTATCAGGAAGACTGATCACAGACAATGCGATGATTGCTTTCGATCCCTTTCACTCACTAAAGGCCACATCTCCAGGGTGTCATAATCATGCGGCACTGAAGTTAGATATGGCCAAGGCGTTTGATAGGGTTGAGTGGCAGTATCTATGGGAAGTTATGAAATGCATGGGTTTTCCTTCTGGATTCATTGATAATATAAGGCAGTGTGTGACCTCGGTAACGTATAGGGTGCTCATCAACGGCAGGCCTAGTCAGGTTATAGCCCCGTCTCAGGGTATAAGGAACGACGACCCCCTGCCGCCTTTCTTATTAATCATTTGTATAGAGGGGCTCACAGCACTATGAACAAATACAATAGTCAGGCGTTGTTGCAGGGTGCTCGGTTTGAGGGGTTGGGACAGATGAAGATGTCACTGTTGGATGTAGTGCCCGAAAGACAATTGTTGTTTGTTTATACGGGCATATGGGAGATTGTTAGAAGTAGCACCCGAAAGACAAAATTATTCTCATCTTATTGTTTGCTTCGTGCTTATATGTAATACACCGTTGAAAACCCCAAGCCGTATATGTAGTCATAATACTTACTGTGTGTCACACGTGAGGATTAAGTTTATGGTGATACACTTGAACTATTAGTCCATGGTGAACTTAATCAAAGTATGGGGTCTATTGATTAAACCACCATTAATGCTCCCAGAACACTTTAAGGTGTGACCGTCTTATCCGGACCGTCGATATTGGTTATCTAAGTGGGCATTTATATATGATTTAGTCATGTAGGACTGGACTGATTTAATCTGCATTTCTCATATAATTCCGTGATTGAGAAATCTTATTAAATCACAAGATGATCATATATGGATTGGCCTTAATCCTGAAGTGATTGCGGACGCCTGTTTGTTTCAAGATAGGGTTTGATATGTTCATTAAGGATTGCTAATAGGCGCAGTCCGAATCACTTTCACGTTGGCACTATTCTGGAATAAGTGAGGAGTGTGTGTCTCACATATATGGAATCCATTCCTTCCTGCGGGAAGTAGAAAGATAATCCCCTTATTTGTTGATCCTAGAAACTGATCGATTGGCCGAGTTCATATTGGTTATGAAGTAATTGATCACTAGTGGGTTAATGGTAAATAAGGATAAGGTAGAAGACAGAGTTACAACATTTATTCCACTTTGATTTCCACTGATGTAATTATTTATGGGGCAGGGATTTTATTGGGAGTGCATAGAGCGAGTACTCTTCCCTATGCGATGGATTTTCCTACTCTGGGTTTGCCACACATAGGGTTTCAGGAGGTCATGCTATGCACTTTATCACGTAAACTTGGGGAGGGCCGGGATATGGCAATGAACTTTGTGTTAGGTGTAGTGCCCGAAAGACAATTTGTGTAATTGTTTTTAATAATGAATGACAGAATTTATCTCACCTTATTACTTGCTTTGTGCTTGTAAAGTAATACACCGCTGCAAACCCTAAGTATATCTATATGTAACCACTTAACTCAGTGTATGGATTTCACGTGAGGATTGAGTTAGTGGAGATATGCTTAAACTGTTAGTCCATGGTGAACTTAATCAGAGTTTAGGGTCTCTTGATTAAAACACCAATAATGTGCCCAGAACACCTTAGGGTGTGATAGTCTAATCCGGACTGTCGGTAGAGGGTACCTACGTGGGGCATTTATATATGATGGCATTCATATAGGACTGGACCGATTTAATCTGAATTTCTCGATATAATTCCGTAATCGAGGAATCTTATTAAATTATTAGATGATCGTATATGGATCAACCTTAATCCTGAGGTGATCACAGGGTGCTGCTTGTCTCGGGGTAGTGTTTGATGTGTTAGTTACGGTTCACTTGAATATGTGTTTCAAGCCACTTCTCATTGGCACTATCCCCTGATGAGTGAGTAGTTCTGATTTTCACAGACATAGAATCCATTCCTTCTGCGGGAAGTAGAGAGACAAGATCCCCTTATTTGTTAGCCCTAAGAAAGTGATCGATCCCGGGAGTTCATATTAGACTAATTGATCACTAGTCGATATGTGAACTAATTGATCATCGGGGGTTAATGGTAAGTAAGGATAAGATATTTCGTGTCGGGTTTACGGAGACATCCCGCACGAGTGGACGATGCATGGAGGGTTAATCCGTATGTAGTGATTATATCAATGGACGCTTATCTACTAGCATGGGTTGAGTGTAAGTATATATCTGTAATTGGTAGAGTTCAGTTTCGGGTTTATGGTGGCGTAATCCCGGAATTAATAATTTAAGTATGCATATTCTGTTCGATGAATATTTTACTTAATTATTGGAGCTACTGGTTATAGGTCCATGGTCCCCAATGTGACTCATGTAATTCAGGCTGATATTCTTGTTTATTTGGGCCTCAGTGATAATTAATTGGTTGGGCTAATTAATTGATATGTATGGATATTATTTAGTTGGGCTAAATAATATAATACACATAAAAGACATTTTATGTGGGCTAATAAACCCTAATGTGGCGCCATTATTGATCTCTTTTAGCACAAGAATTAATTTTCTTGTGTTATGGAAAATAAAAGATATTCTTGTTATATGATTGGTTGGATGACTTGTTATTTGATTTCCTATTGGTCAATACATGTCACAATTAGTCGTTAAGGAAAATATCCTTTTATTTTGTTTAATTATTTATTTATTTAATTAATTAATACTTGGAGACCAAGGATTTACTCTCCTATAAAAGGAGAGTTATTCCAAGCGTATTGGCAATGAAATTTTCGCCCCATATCACCAAAAAGAGAGAAAAAAAATAGTTTTCTTGTCTTGGGTTTTTGAAGAAGAAAAACTACAATTTTTTCTTGGTGTTGCATATCAAGGAGGTTCTCATATCAAGAAGGGTGTCCACCAACCACTGTTTGGAGAACACATTGGAAGATCAAGGCTTCTCATCCTAAGATCTTGACTTCTCTTCTTTCTAATGGTATGATTTCTTAACCCCCTTGTAGTTGTTAAATCCTTTATTTATGTATTGTAATATATAAATCGTGATCCATCCGCTGCGCATAGATCTAATTTGCTTAGATCTGAGCTCCTACATCCTTCACTTTGTAGCTCTTTATTTGGTTTCTCGATAAAAATAAAGTTGCTTTAAAAAATAATAATAATAAGATGTAATGAAGAAGATTTACAGAAATATTCTCGTGTCGTTACGGATAGTTTAGGAGGGTTAGTCTGTATGTAATGATTATATCAATGGACACTTATTGACTCGACGCTTTGAGAATAAGTTATATTCATAATCGATAGAGTTCAGTTTCAGATTTATGGTGGCGTAATGCCGGAATTAATAAGTTGAATAGAAATGTTCTGTTCGATGAATATTTTATTCAATTTATTGTTGCTACTGGTTATAGGTCCATGGTCCCCGAGTTGGCTCCTAACACGCGAGTGAATTCTCGAATTTTAGAACCTCGAATAAATTAAATAGTTGGTCTATTTAATAAATATGCGGATATTATTTATTCGTAAATAATATGTAATATAGAAACACATTTTCTACTATCCCAAATGGCATAAAAATGGCGCCATATTTTTTTGATTTTGGGAAAAGAAATTTTCTCCTAATTAATTATAATGTGAATAATATAATTATTTATGCGTTAAATAATTACAAATAAGAAATTAGTTTTCTTATTGGATAAATAGGAAATTTGTTTTCCAATTGGATAAAGGTTTTTACTTTCCTTAAAGGAAAAGATAAATATGTGTGTATAAGATAAACTATCAAACTATTTGGTTATTAGCCTATATAAACAGAGTTTCTCCCAACACCAAATTGAAAAGAAAAAAAACCAACGCCATTTTTGAGGAAAAAAGGGCGACGGCTATTTTGAATAAAATAGAGAAATTTTGTTTTCTTGTCTTAGCATTTGGGAGAAGAAAAACTAGGGTTTTTCTTAAGCATATTCGATGAGGTTCTACTACGAGGATCGACGTCCACCAGTTGTCGTTTGGAGATACAATCCGGAAGATCACGGCTTCTCTTCTTTTCGGTAAATCTTCTACCTTATATTACTTAATCATGTGAATTAAATCGTGGTAAAATCAAATGCGAATTTAATTCGTAGCTTCCGCTGTTCATGATCGAGTGTCTCGATCGGTGCTATGAATCAGATCTGACGATCCAATTATGGATCGGATCAGGATTCGGGTTTCTGTATATCCAGCATGTGGTATCAGAGACAGGTTAAAGCGATTTTGCGATCTTGATTGCATAATTAATTAATAAGGAGTGAGATTGAATAGAAATTGCATATTTATAAATATTTTTATATATGCATATTGAATGTTCTTGGTTGACGAGATGGATTGGGGTTGGTACTCGTTTACCGTTAGATCTGTTGTAAACCCGTTTTTCCGGATATAGGAAATTATGTAAATTCTTTGTTGTAATTTAATTTTCTAGTAATTAGAATTTATATCAAATCGGCGACACTGTTGTATATAATTAAAATTCACAGCTTTTATGGAAGAAAAAGTCGGCGGCGCAATGGTCAAGATGTGTTACAGCAATCCCGTAGGTCATGGGTTTGAATCACCCTTGATGCGTTTTTTAATCAAATTTTTTCCAGAAAAGTTGCAGTTTTGGTGGATAAAGGAAAAATAAGGGTTCGAATCACCCTTGATGCGTTTTTAATCAAATTTTAGATACGGGGGTACCAACGGTCCATTTCAGTGGTTTATTTTTCGTATTTATTTTCTTATGTGATTATTTATGTGATATAACAATGTCATACCATGCATCATATTCATGAATTCCACTCCTAGCATATTCATACATGTAGATAATTAATTTTGGCATTAATTAGGCATGTATGAACACGTAATTAATTTAGATTATTTTAGGTAATTAATTAAATTAATTGAGCAAACGGAATTTTATCTGGATATAAAATTCACATGATAAAAATAAAATTACGGGGTAAGCTTGATTTTAGGATCTTAAATCCTTCGGGCATTTAATTATGTAGTGGCTACATAAATGGGATTTTGACGATCGAAAATTCGGAAAATTGTGAAAATATAGGACACTAACTAGACGGTATTTGGAACCGATAGGTTGGTGTTTTCATGATTTATTGTTTTTCGAATTATTGGAAAATCCTCAAATCCTAAACTTTTATCATGATAAAATTAGGACTGTAAAATTCATTGGTGAATTTTTTTTGTGTAGTGTTTGCACAAGAGCTTTCTAAATGATCGGAAAATTGGAAAATCATGAATAAGGTGACATTAGTTAGACGGTATTTGGAACTGATAAACTAGTGGAAGGATTAAATTAAATATTCATGATCTATTGTTTTTTGGATTATTAGAATATTCTACAATCCTAATGAGACTACCTAATTTTCAAAATAACGAGCGGGAGCGGGGAAGGCGACAACCACCCCTCGGCCTCTACTGTTGACACAAGCACCGTGAGAGAATAGTGACGCCATGTGCCGCTTTAATTTTTCGGCCCCCTTTGGATGGCATTCACCGCTATCAAAATTCAAGGCTTGGTTTCAGAAATGATAGGATTTTGAGTACTCGTCGGGTCACTGACCTACCCTTCAGCGGCATACTCGGGGTCTACTTAAAAATCTGAAACAATAGGTCACACTCTAAAGGGTTTTTTTGGAAATATCTTGGCTGAAAAATGAAGGTAATCAACAATTAAATCGGGATGTCTGATTCTCAGTTAATTGTTGAGAGAGATTGTCTCAATTTAATCGTCACCTCTTTGACCTACCCGTCGGCGGCATTGAGGTGTGAGATTAAATCCTTGGAATGGTAGGATAAACTGCATGCATGACATCACGTTTATAATTCCTAAAATAATTATTTTTTGTGGTGTATGATTTGATTTATAATTCTGTCATAATTTATTTTACAACGACATATCATCTCAAGATGACTAGCCTGCTTAAGTAATTAAAATTGACTGATTATAACTTTGTGAAAGTGGAAAAGTAACAAGAACGTTGAACTCATAAATCAAGAATGCAATTAATTTTTCGGTAGAGGATTTCCCTCTTAAGCCTTCAAACTTAAGAATATTAGTAAGTATATCATTGCTGTCACTCGTGTTGAACATGAGACAAACGAAATTAGTTCATAGATGATGAGAATGATTTGGTATCAATCTCACTAGACATCCCACAGTTCACGAGTAGTGCCTACTCAAATGAACCGTTAGTTCACGTCCATTTTCTTTAAAGAAGCCAAGAATGGGAAGGTAAATGTCTACAAATGTAAGTCATCTAAACTAAATAAGTTAAAGACTAAACCGAAATATTAATAAACGAAAGTAAAGGATAAGGAAAGTGATTTCGGATCACTAACCTATGAGCTATTAGTCCATGGTGAACTTAATCAAAGTATGGTGTCTATTGATTAAACCATCATTAATGCGCCCAGAACACTTTAAGGTGTGACCGTCTTATCCGGACCGTCGATATTGCTTATCAAAGTGGGGCATTTATATATGATGTAGTCATGTAGGACTGGACCGATTTAATCTACATTT
Source organism: Gentiana straminea (assembly GCA_036785695.1). Classification (NCBI taxonomy): domain Eukaryota; kingdom Viridiplantae; phylum Streptophyta; class Magnoliopsida; order Gentianales; family Gentianaceae; genus Gentiana; species Gentiana straminea. Next base: position 25,691,799 of record JAVUPR010000349.1, read on the forward strand.
CTCATATAATTCCGTGATTGAGAAATCTTATTAAATCACAAGATGATCATATATGGATTAACCTTAATCCTGAAGTGATTGCAGACGCCTGCTTGTTTCATGATAGGGTTTGATGTGTTCGTTAAGGATTGCTAAGAGGTGCGGACCGAATCACTTTCACGTTGGCACTATTCTGGAATGAGTGAGGAGTGTGTCTCTCACAGATATGGAATTCATTCCTTCCTGCGGGCAGTAGAAAGACAATCTCCTTATTTGTTGATCCTAGAAACTGATCGATCGGCCGAGTTCATATTGGTTATGAACTAATTGATCAATAGTGGGTTAATGATAAATAAGGATAAGATGTAATGAAGAAGGTTTACGGAAATATTCCCGCTTTGTTACGGATAGTCTATGGAGGGTTAATCTGTATGTAATGATTATATTAATGGACACTTATTGACTCGACGCTTTGGAATAAGTTATATCTATAATCGATAGAGTTCAGTTTCGGATTTATGGTGGCGTAATTCCAGAATTAATAAGTTGAATAGAAATGTTCTGTTCGTTGAATATTTTATTCATTTTATTGTAGCTACTGGTTATAGGTCCATGGTCCCCGGGTTGGATCCTAACACGCGAGTGAATTCTCGAATTTTAGAACCTCGAGAATAAATTAAATATTTGGTCTATTTAATAAATATGCGGATATTATTTATTCGGTAAATAATAATATGTAATATAGAAAACACATTTTCTATTATCCCAAATGGCATAAAAATGGCACCATATTTTTTGATTTTGGGAAAAGGAATTATAATGTGGATAATATAATTATTTATGTGTTAAATAATTATAAATAAGAAATTAGTTTTCTTATTGGATAAATAGGAAATTTATTTTCCTATTGGATAAAGGTTTTTCTTTTCCTTAAAGGAAAAGATAAATAGTGTATAAGATAAACTCACAAACTATTTGGTTATTAGCCTATATAAAGAGAGTTTCTCCCAACACCAAATTGAAAGGGGAAAAAACCAACGCCATTTTTTAGGAAAAAGGGCGGCACCTATTTTGAATTAAATAGAGAAATTTTGTTTTCTTGTCTTAGCCATTGGGAGAAGAAAAACTAGGGTTTTTCTTAAGCATATTCAAGGAGGTTCTACTATAAGGATAGACGTCCACCAGTCGTCGCTCGGAGATACAATCCGGAAGATCACGGCTTCTCTTCTGATGGGTAAATCTTCTACTTTCTTGTAGTTATATTAATTAATCATGTGAATTAAATCGTGGTAAAATCGCATGCAAATTTAATTCGTAGCTTCCGCTGTGAATGATCGAGTGTTTCGATCGGTGCTGTGAATCAGATCTGACGATCCAATTATGGATCGGATCCGGATTCATGTTTCTGTATATCCAGCAGTCACACCTTTTATTTGCAGATGACAGCATGCCTTTCTTCAAGCTTGATGAGGGAGCAGTTAAGAACCTTCTAGATATTTTTCAGAGATATGGAGAGTTGTCGGGCCAGGCCATAAATTTTCATAAGTACAGCATGTACTTTAGTAGTGGGGTTTCCACTGACGTACGAGAACATGTGTTGGATATGCTGCAAATGCCTTGTGAGGATAGGTCGGGAAAATACATGGGGCTTCTATATATGATGGGGCGTAATAAGAGGCAGGGTTGTGCATTCTTGAGAGAATGTATATGGAAGAATATATACTGCTATCTCCTGCGGGGAAGGATATGATGATCAAGTTTGTTCTGCAGGCCATACCGACTTACATTATGCAGTGTTTCAAGATTCCCAATAAAGTCATACTTTCTCAACAAAAAGAAAGTACAGTCACACGAGAGCTAGAGAAAGAGGTTTCAGGGTTTCTTCTAAGGGATACGGATCAGCGTCGGAGGGTGCATTAGAAAAGTTGAGAGACTTGCGGCCTGCCTAAAAACATGGGTGGATTTGGATTCCGGGATCTTGAGTTCATCAATTTGGTATTACTAGCTAAACATGTGTGGCGTCTATTATCACTTCCAACTTAGCTGGTGGGGCAGGTGTTGGGGGCTAAGTATTTTCTTGGCTCATCTTTCTTCATGGCTAACCTTACTGGATGGCCATCCATTACGTGACGTAGTATTCTTGAAAAACATGATCTTCTACTGAATGGCTTGCGGTGGTTGGAGATGGAACATCGGTCTTTGTTTTCTACATTGCTTGGACCACGCTAAAACCAAGTTTCGGGATTCTATTTACGGGTCTTGCATGTCCTATAGATACTAAGGTATCAAACTTGATGATCCCAGGTACACGACGGTGGGATGTAGGCCGGGTGCGGGAGTGTTTTTTATCGTGGGAGTGTCATACCATTTTAAACACCCCTGTGGCTCAGGGCATCACTTGGATAAATGGATTTGGAATTACAATAGGCGGGGTGATTTGTTAACTATGATGGGTTCTTGAACACGTACGCATTATATCACCGGGGCAACGAGGTTACTTTTGTTTCATCATCACCCTAAGAAGCATATGCAGAGCAACTTAAATTTGCTCAAAGTCGGGAGGTTAAAAAGCAAAAAATGGGTGTACATTCTGTGGTGCAAAGTGGAGAAAAGAATACGTGTTTAACTTTATTGGCTGTTTGTTCGGGTTCTTCTTTTTCTTTATTGCTGGTACATAAAGATCCACCATTCCACGCTATTAAAGTTGTAGCCAAAATGGAGAGAAAATCCATTACACCGAGCATTGTTCGAGATGTTGATGTTCGGATTTGAGGTTGAATCCTTCCCGAACCGGGAGGGAATAATGTGATCCCGGGCAATATTCATGGTTGTTTTCAAAGGAAAAAGAAGAAAAAGAAAGAGAGTGGAAGAAGCCGGCATTTTATCCCACATTGCAAGTTTGACAGATTTTCTTAGAATTTTATTAGTATTTATTTCTTTTATTTTTATTTCTATTAAATGACTTTGTATCACATCGCTTTGAGAGTAGTTTATGTCTTTTATTCTAGCAAAAAAAAAATGCATCATATGTAATCAGTTGAATAATTTGAGAGATATACACTTCATTTAAAGAGACTAAGCTTTGGTGAGTTTTCTCACATGGAGGATTCCAACCGGACTTATCAAGGTCGTGCGCGTACTTTGTACGTGTCTACACACCGAGGTTCTTAGATATGGGTAATCTAAGGGTTTAGTTTGTACCAAGGTTTTTTATTACGGGTTAACCAAAGGTCGAGACGCTCGTTTATTGGTGCCTTCAGTCAAGTCCTCGGCATTTTCAGATCTGATTTGCACCGCGGATCACTGATAACGGTCATTTTGTGCCCGTTATTCTATGATCTTTATCCCCGATTCTAGTTTAAAAGAGCTATAATAGAGTAATAATAAGTCGTAATACGCTTAAGTTGCATATGCCGAGAGTTACGATTCGTTATTATTTATTTGGAGGTTTTATTATATTATTTGATGTTACAGACTGTATTTCATGCTATATTTGTAGTAACTCATTGGGGAGCGCAAGGATGGACTTCGGAGAAGCTTTAATGGATTGCAGACAAGTTCAGAAAGCCCAATGCATAAAAAGACGGAAGCCCAAAAGCATACAAGGCTCGGTCGACCGAGCCTATGCATTCGGTCGACCGAGTGGGCCTGAAGTCCAGCAAAAGTCCGGCACATTGTTTGAGGTGGTTAGGGTTCAGTAGTGTCGGCATTTAAGTCGGTTTTCTTAAGTCGGCTGTAGCTCTATATAAACACAAGTCTTTGTATTTTTTTTTAGAACACACATATATACAACAATATCAATTCATATTTACATATAAGCAAATAAGGATTCATTAGGCTTGTGAAGGAGCTGGGGGTGCAATCATGTAAGCCCTAGTTTTTCTTCTTGTTTTCTTTTAGTAATCAATTTCCCAATTATGCTTTGATTGTTTGAGTAGTTATTCATATCTAGATGATGTAGATCTAGGCTATGACGTTAGGGAGGTGGTGATGCCTTGTCATGAGGATCTCATACCCTACGTCCTCTTCCTACGATTTATGGATGAATCTACGTGTTTAATTTACGTGTATTTAGATTAATTTATATAATGTCCCGATGATTCACTATATAATCCGATTCGTATGAGAAACGCTGAGAAATATATTCAGGGATGTAATCTGGGGAGTGAAGAACTCCGGTGACCGAGAGGTGTCACTCGGTCGACCGAGTGTCTGTATTCGGTCGACCGAGAGTCTCTAGCTCTGTTTCATCCGTTAATCAGTCACGTCTTTATGATTAGGTTAGCTTAATTGAATCTGTTATCTCAGTAGGTATGGCTATGGCTACGTCACTCGCTTAATTTAATTAAAACGTGTAAAAAGGAAATACCAATATAAAACTCTTAGGTGGGCTTATGAATTGATCTTCACGGACGTTCAGCGTTATCTAGGTAGGTTTATATTAGGGAATTGCGCGCACCTTGTTTATACGTAGATCGTAAACTAGCATGAGACTATGACTTGGTAATTGTTAGTTGGACGAGAGTTTGAGTGATCGTTTAGGAAGTACGCCTAACCATAGGAATGTTGCCTAGACGAGGTGTACGGTTAATATCGGCATCCTTAGAGTCGTAAGCATGTGAGTTATATGAGATGGAGGCACTTAAAAGGCGAAGTCACGTAACAATATCACAGTGATCTAGTGACCTACCGGTGCTACGTCAAGTTTTAGAGGATGACTCCCGTAGCCAATATAAATAGATATGAACGGATTAATAGTTGATAAGTCTCGTTGTTATATAAATTGTCTAGGTCCAAATGATTACGGTTATAATTGGGCAGTTGATTACGTTATTTGTTTACATGTTTATATGTTTGAGTGTGTCTTTCTTTTCTCGTATCCTATGTTGGTCATAGACCGTCTTTGTCAAACGAAATAAATAGGTTGACTATTTAAGTTAGGATCCACAAATTGGTTCTCTGTGGGATCGACCTCGACTCTATCTAGCTATACTGCAATTGAACCTAGTTCACTTGCTAGTGGTTATTTAGGCATCGAGTTAATAATTTAACTTGACCTCAATCAATCACATCACGGGGTATTTACACAGTTAAGTCGGGACACTTCTTAACAGTATCCCTATACCGGGCGGGAGCCATGATTTGGGAGGATCCTCGTCAGCAGGGTCGGATAGTGTGTGGAGGTAGTGTTGGGGTGTTCATGTCCATTAGTGGGTATCTCATTTCTTGTGGCGATGTCTGCATGACTGTATGTCGATTGCATGCAACCTAGAGAAGCGTGGTTTAGGGAGGAGGTGGTGCCTATCATGTGGCCAGCAGATGAGACGATGTGGCATGTGCACTTTTAGTGTGAGTTCGTAGCTCGGATTTGAGAATTGACCCCATATGCGGAGATGGTGCGGAGGACAAGGGCTGTAGACTTCCGAGGTGTTTTTGCCCAATTGCTGCAGAGGTTGCAAAAGGATGAGGTGGGAGAGTTTGTTTCGGTGATGTGGCATATTTGGAAGCCATAGTGTAGTGCTATGTTTGATGCCCAGGTGATCTATATCTCTCGAATATGGTCTACAACTCATTCAGCAGCGTGTGGGTATCGGGATGCTTGGAGCATAAGTATGAGTCGGCCTAATCGTCCCCAGTTGGTTGCTCATTGGGAGGCTCCAGCTGATGGGTGATTAAGTGCTATGTGGATACTTCAGTCACACCAAATGTTTTGGCGATTTATATTCCGTAATGGTCAGGGTGATATTCTGGCTGCGTATTCGTTTCACTTCGACCCGGGAATTGAGGTGGTTATGCTGGAGATGCGAGCAATTCTACAGGCTCTGGTGGAGTGCCAACACTTAGGCATACAACGAATGATCGTGGAAAGTGATTGTTTGACGTGTGTTCAAATGCTATGTCATGTGGAGGAGGACCTCTCACCGCTAGGTTGTTTAAGACAAGACTGTTTGTCGGAAATGCCTTTTTATTTTCTTCGGTTTTCTTTTATTAGACACACGGAGAATGTCCCAGCGTATCTTCTTTTTAGGCTTGGTTTCTCATGGTGTTTTGTCTTGGGGTTCTCAACCACCGAATGATGTCTCGATGCGTGTCTTGCGGATTTGGTAACTACTAAAGTTCTTTGGTTTCTCAAAAAAAAAATTTACTTTCACACATGGTTTTTACTAAATATCAAAACAATGTCATCTTGAGTTTGTATGAAGATGAAGAAATTTAAATAAAAATGTAAAAATCCAAAAATCCAGGATAAAAAGTGATTGTAATAAAGCTGAAACACGCGTAGGAGGCAAGTGAGAGCGTGCGTTACCAAAAGGAAGAATCTGATGATGAATTTTGTTTTTTAAGTCTTCACAAAAAGTTTTTTCTAAAAAATTAAAAGAATCGTAACAAAACGTTCAGAATAAAGAGAAAGGTATTGGAAAAAGATCATGTTAGGCTAAGCTTAAAGTTAGTTCCTTAAAAAAAAATTAAAAAAATAAATAAATAAAAAGGAGAAGAAGTTAAAGGAATACCCTAAAAGTTAAAATTATTTGCATCATTATGTATCTTTTAAGTACAGTAACAAAGTTATCTCCAGAGCTACTTTACCATCTTTTACGACAGTTGTCTAATGGTCTTCAAAAAATCTTAGTTTAAAGCTGCTTACATATGAATTTCAAATGATATATGCTTGGTAGTTACTAGTTATTTAATGGTAGTTAGAGCATATGCAATAAGCAAATGGTTTAAAATGCCCATTTACCTCGTGAAAATAAAAAAAATCCTATGTGGCAACATTTGCTTTTACAAGCAAAAGAAAAGACTATAATAGGCAAAAGAAAATACTAATAATACAGGTTAAGTGGAACAAATTGTGGGCAGAACCACTACAACAATCACAGCCCTAAAAAAAAAGACAGCCCATTTTCTGCTATTGTAGATTTATTTTTTCATCCCAACGTGGCTTTACTCAAAAAAGTGTACTTCACAATGTGATTATTTGACCTATTGCATGTGCTCTTACTTAACGTGTTACACTTATCTCAAGTGTAATTGTTACTTTAATTTCGATATGATTGATACTTTATAATTGTTAGTTCACTCAAAATTGTTACTTTATATAAATAGCATTTTCTTTTCAATAAAAAGCATTATGCATTAATTTTTTTCTTCAATAAATTACATCATTTATTTTTTAACCATAAGCATTATTATCTTTTAGTCGTAACCGAAAATCCTGCAATAAATATCAAGACATGCAACTAGGTTGTAACCCTTAATCAAGGTGAAGAAAAAAAAAACACACAACAGTAGTAAAATAGGGGTATTACTAAAACTTTAATTTCTTTATCATCATTAATCATGAGTGTCCTTCTAGCCTGCTTAAATCATAAATTTGTCCTTTTATGCAAAAATGATATTTGCCGAGATTCCAAAGGACAATCATCATGATTTAACTATCTTTTATCAAAACTCAACTAGCCGCATTCAACAAGGTTGCTAGCCATTCTTCCCAATCCAATTTCTTGAGACCATTAGCATTAGAAAGCCATGTGAAGGAGATTCTCTGCACATCTCTAAACATAGACTCTGGGATAAAAACAAAAAAGTTAAATATAACTTTGTTTCTAGTATTCCAAATAACCCAAGCAGTTATTCCGAAAATTGCCAGCCAAGGTGTGAGGATAAACTCGAAGAAGTCATCCTAACTCTTTCGTGACATAAATCCGTAAACCATTTAATCCCGTGATCTTACACTAATTAAAGATATGAGACCAAATCCACAAAGCCACATTGCAAGCATAAAAAAGATGATTGACAGTTTCATCAAATTTATAAAAAAAAAACGGACAATAAGAGTCTGCAACCTTCTTACAGTTCAAGATTTCTGCCGCATTAGCAAGATCACCATCATGTACCTTTATTCCTGCTAATGAGCTTTTTCCTATATTTTCAAACCCGAGATTTTCTCAAAACATGATAATATTCTTTTTAAATTCTTCAAATTTTCTATACTCCAAATTATTAGAGTGTATATATATTTTTAGAATAGTGTATTATTTATTGTACTGTATTTTATATTAATATAGGTAGGCTCGACTCGATTCATTGTACTCACAGTATATATACTGTCAAACTCAATTGTGAATAATATACACAATAATTTTCCAACTCTGTTATGGTATCAGAGCCCTTGTGGTTTCTCCTGCATTGCTCCCTCTCCATCGGCGCCACCCTCCTCCTCCCCCCTCATGTCACGCCACCAGCTTCCTTCCCAATTACCGCCGTCTGTCCTCTCCCATCTCCCCTGGTATTTCCGTCCCTGTTACTTTTCTTTTATCTTAGTAAAGTTTTTTTTTCTTTCTGTTTTATTTCCTTTCTTTCTGTTTCTTGCGGCAGTCCTTTCTATCCCTCTTCTCCCCCCACCAATCGTAGATTTTTTTTTTATTTTTCATCCACTCCCTCTAATGGCTGAATTTACACCCACTGTTTTTAATTCTGATACCCAAACCCCCATCAAGCTTGATGGCACCAATTATAGCATATGGAAACTCCAAATTGAATCCCTCCTCATTGGTTATGGTTTAATCGGTTATGTTGATGGCACCAAGGCCGCCCCATCCAAGATGATTCGTGGTGAAGGAGCCGCAGCCACTACCACCACACCCAACCCCGAATATGAAAAGTGGATGCGGCAAGACAGGTTAATTCTTCACATGCTTATAGCCTCTTGTACCCCCCAAGTTGCTGTTTTTCTTAGTCGTGCCAATACCTCGTACGATGCTTGGGATATTCTCAAGAGCACCTACGCCAAAGTATCCTGTGGTCGCATCAGTAGTGTTCGCGAATCCCTCAAATCGATCAAAAGAGGAACGCAATCGGTTTCTGATTACATGTATGCCATAAAAAACAAAGCCGATGAATTAGCACTCCTTGACAAACCGATTGATAATGATGAACTTGTTGAACTGATTTTTGAAAATATTGGAGATGAATATAAGGACCTTGCAAGAGCGATCCAAGCTCGGAAAAATCCCATTACGTTTGAGGAACTCCATGAAAAGCTTTTGAATTTTAAGGTCTCCCCGTCCTCACAACCCTCGCCATTTGGTCCTCATTCTGCCCATGCAGCAAACTACCACCGTGGCTCCTCCTCTCAATGGCGTCCTCCCAATTCCGGAAGACCTCACCCATCCCAACAGCCCCAGTCATCGGCAAACTACCGATACCCGATTCCCTCCCCACAGCGCCCCTCCTACCGAAACACCTACCCTCAGCCCCAATATCAAAATTCTCATCAACGGCCTCCCCTTCAAACCCCCTACCAACCGCCCGTTTTCAATCCCAACAACCCTCAGCAACCACCCCGCCCATATGGTGGAAGATGCCAGTATTGCCAAGCTATGGGGCACTCAGCCAAATTTTGTCCAACTTTACAACACCTACTTGGTCAACTTCCCCCTCAAGTCCGCAATGCCTACCCACCTCGACCTCAAGCACATGTGGCAACCTCACCCGATGTGGCCCCCTATGATGCAACTTCCCCTACGCACCCATGGCTTCTGGATAGCAGTGCCAATACTCACATCACAAATGATTTGCAAACTCTCTCTCTTCACACTCCTTACTTGGGCACAGATGATGTTATGGTCGGCGACGGGAATGGTCTAAACATCACGCATACGGGTTCCACCTCTATTCCCTTATCTTTGTCAAAATCCCTTAATTTAAATGATGTGCTATGTGTGCCTAATATGTCCCGCAATTTACTGTCTATTTCCCAGCTTTGTAAATCGCATAATTTATCTGTTGAATTCTTACCTGATGAATTTCTTGTGAAGGATATCCTGACGAAGACCACTCTTCTCCGTGGTCTAGTCAAGAATGGCCTGTATGAGTGGCCGTCTCAGCCTCTTCTAGCTTTTGCTTCAAATAAAGCCAGCACATCGGTCTGGCATCATCGCTTGGGCCATCCAGCTTCTGTTATTTTTAATAAAATTGTTAGTCAGTATGCTTTGGAGATGTCTCCTTCAGCCTTTTCTCATTGTACTGCTTTCTTAGAAAATAAAAGCCATAAGCTACCTTTTACTGTTTCTACTTTATCCTCTTCCCGTCCACTTGAGGTAGTGTTTACTGATCTTTGGACCTCCCCAGTTTTATCTACTGATGGCTACAAGTACTATCTTATTTTAGTAGATCATTTTACTCGTTATATATGGTTTTACCCGCTTACCCGTAAGTCTGATGTGTTTGGCACTTTTACTCGCTTTCGTGCCCTTGTTGAAAAATTCTTTGGCCACCCCCTTAAAATACTTTATTCAGACAATGGTGGTGAATTTACTGGTCTGCGTGACTACTTAGCCGTAAATGGAATCGCCTTTTACACCACACCCCCTCACACCCCTGAACACAATGGGATATCAGAACGACGCCATTTGCATATAGTTGAAACTAGTCTTGCTCTTTTGACAAATGCCTCTCTGCCAGATGACTTTTGGCCCTATGCGTTCGCCAATGCTGTCTACCTTATAAACCGTATGCCCACTCTTGTCCTCAACATGCGTTCCCCTTACGAATCCATCTTTCACGCTGCCCCAAACTATCAGAAACTCCGTGTCTTTGGATGTCTTTGCTATCCGTGGCTTCGCCCATACACGAGTCACAAACTACAATCCCGATCCAAACCTTGCATCTTTCTCGGGTATGCTCTCAACCAGCATGCATATTACTGCTTCGATCCCGTTGCCTCCCGTCTCTATGTCTCTCGGCATGTCAAGTTTGTCGAATCTGTCTTTCCCTCCCTCTCCTCCACTACCACGTCCACCTCCTCCTACACCCCTCCAGTCGTCTCGGACTGGCTCTATACTCCGCCTTCCCTCACCACTACTCCCGACCCACCTCCTGCCTCTCCCCCGGCTTCCCCACCTTCGGCCTCCCCACCTCCCAATCCACCTGCGCCTCCACCTCCCCATCATATGCGTACCCGGTCTCAGAATAACATCCATAAACCTATCCAAAAGCTGAATCTTCATACTCAACTCACCCATTCCGCTGACTCTGAACCCACATCCGTTGCTCAAGCTCTAAAAGTGCCTCAATAGAGAAATGCAATGGAAGAGGAATATGACGCTTTGATGCGAAATAAAACATGGGATCTTGTTGCTTATGATTCTAGTCTCAACATTATTGGCACAAAATGGATTTTTCGATTAAAGCGCAAACCTGATGGATCCATCGATCGCTATAAATCTCGTTTAGTGGCCAAGGGCTTTGCACAGCGCCCCGGCGTTGATTATTATGAAACTTTCAGTCCGGTTGTCAAACCGGCCACTATTCGCCTTGTTCTTACACTTGCTTTAACGCAGGGGTGGTCACTCCGCCAATTGGATATTAATAATGCGTTTTTGCAGGGACATTTAAAGGAAGCAGTCTATTTGGCTCAACCTGCTGGTTTTGTTGATTCTTCTTGTCCTACTCACGTTTGCAGGTTACATAAGGCGATTTATGGCCTTAAACAAGCCCCTCGGGCCTGGTATGATGAGCTTAAGAGTTTTTTAACAGAGTGCAACTTCAAAAATTCTCAGGCCGACACGTCCTTATTTGTCTATCATCATGCTGGTCTGATCGTCTATGTCTTGGTGTATGTTGACGACCTTATTATTACTGGTAATGACTCGCCTACTTTAGAAACTTTCATTACCCGTCTCGGCTTACGGTTTGCACGGAAGGATCTTGGCCAGTTGTCGTATTTTCTTGGGATTGAGGTTACTCATAATCCGGTTGGCTTATTATTGTCTCAGACGAGGTATATCACTGAACTCCTTCAAAAATTAAATTTACTCGATGCCAATTCCACGGCTACCCCCCTTCATGCTGACATCTCCGGTTTAAAAGCCAACGCTGGCACCCCCGTGGATGATCCTTCAACGTATCGTATGGTTGTTGGTAGTCTCCAATATCTCACTTACACTCGTCCCGATATTGCTTTTGTGGTCAACAAGTTGTCTCAGTTTATGCACTCGCCCACTGATGTTCACTGGACTCATCTCAAGCGCTTGCTTCGCTATCTTGCGGGTACGACTAAGTATGGCCTTCAATTTTATCGTGATTCCCCCCCATTATTACATGCCTTTTCTGATGCCGATTGGGGTGGGGACAAGGACAACTATGCCTCCACAAGTGCACATATAATTTACTTTGGTAAAAATGCTATTACGTGGAGCTCAAAGAAGCAATCCACTATTGCGCGCTCCACCACCGAAGCCGAGTACCGGGCCGTAGGCCTGTGCTGCTAGCTGTGAGCTTAATTGGATTTCCTTTCTTCTCCGTGACCTTCATGTTTCCTCCGTCGGGCCGCCGGTAATTTATTGTGACAACCTTGGCACCACCCTGTTCTGCTTGAATCCCGTTTTTCATTCCCGCATGAAACACGTCGCAATTGATTATCATTTTATTCGCGATCAAGTCCAGCGTGGCACGTTACGTATTGCTCATGTCAATGCCCATGATCAATTGGCCGACTGTCTTACGAAGTCTCTCTCTAAAGAGGATTTTCTTCATCAACGTGACAAGTTGGGTCTCCTCCCTCGCCCAACTTGAGGGGTGGTATTAGAGTGTATATATATTTTTAGAATAGTGTATTAATTATTGTACTGTATTTTATATTAATATAGGTAGGCTCGACTCGATTCATTGTACTCACAGTATATATACTGTCAAACTCAATTGTGAATAATATACACAATAATTTTCCAACTCTGTTACAAATGCCCAAGAAAACAGTATCATCCGCATATTGAAGATGTGAAATCAGAACCTGATCCTTACCAATAACAACCCCCGAGAATTTACCTTTTTCAATTGCCTCTTTCATCAGAATATTCAGCCCTTCAGCTGCAACAAGGAATATGAAAGGAGACAACGGGTCACCTTGTCTTAAACCTCGTTCCAAGTTGAATTCCTTAGTCGGGCTTCCCCCCCACCAAAACAGATGCTCTAGCCAAAAAATACAACCTTGTATCCACCTTCTTCATTTCAAACCAAAGCCCATATTTTTCAATGTATTATTTTTAAAAGGTCCAATTAAGACAATCAATGCCCTTTCAAAGTCTACTTTAAAGATAAAACTGGTCATACCTTTCTTTTTTAGGAAATCCACCGCTTCATTAAGATTGAGGACGCCATCAAGAATTTGCCGACCTTTGATAAACCCGGATTGACAATTTCCAACCACCGAAGAGATGCTTTCATCCTTTCTTCTAAATTTATTGAAACAATCTTTTTTTTTAGGGAAAACAATCTTGTTGTAGCAACCGATTAAACTAATAGGTCTGTAATCCTTTATGATAACTGGATTAGAAGATTTAGGCACAAAAGATATAAACCAAGAGCTACTCCCATTTTGAAATCTTGTAGTTTCCTCAAACTCATGAATGGCTTTACAAAAATCAATTTTTAGAATTTCCTAGATTTTAAAAAAAAAAATTTGAAATTGAAGTCATCCGGCCCGCGGCCGCGGCCTTAGAGCCTTCACATAACCAAACTGAAACCTTAATTTATTCATCGGTAATACCTCTTTCCAGCCAAACACTTTGATTATGAGATAATTTGCAAATAAACTGCAATTAAAAAAAGGTCTATATCGAACTTTCTGAATAGAGTTCTTTAAATGATCCCAGCACCGCATCTTTGACTAAAATGAGATCCTCTAACCATTTTCCATTTACCTTTAGCCCTGACATTGCACATTTCCTTGTTCTGCCTTAACCACATCTGTGAAAGAATTTGGTATTTGTCCCCTTCTTTTAGCCACTTTATCCTTGATTTTTATCGTAGGTTATTCTCCATCAGGGCGCCATGTTGAAAAAACTTATCTGCAGCTTCGGCTCTACACTTTTCTTCCTCCCCATCATGTTCTTTTGTTTCATCTTTTACATCTAAACCCCCTAACAATTTCTCCTCTTGTTTAATTTGGTGAGATAAATTACCAAAATCCCCCTTATCCCAAATATTCACAGCTTCTTTTAATTGCTTAACTTCCAACTTCATTCTTATACCTGGAACATTAGAACTCACTTCCTGTCGCCCACAATTTCTCACCACCACTTCTAAATCGTCATTTTCTAGCCAATGATGACACACTCTGAATGGAGTCGGACCAAAATCAATTTTTTTTAAGAAAGCAGAAAAGGACAGTGGTCCGACAACCTTCTATCAAGTGCATATACAGCGACATCTTCCTATTTAAGAAGAAATCCTTAAGAGACAAGGATTCTATCTAATCTACCCAATTTAGAGCCGGCTTTGTTGTACCAAGTGTATTTTCTCCTTCCCATTTTTAGATGAATCAAACCTGAATCAAAAATGAATTAGTTAAAAGCTGCAGCATCAGCTTGGTTAAAAACGGAGCCTTTCCTTTTATCAGACGATCGAACTGAATTGAAGTCATCGTGAAAACAAGTCAGCCCCTCCTGATCCTGGATTAAATCAATCAGTTCATCCCACAACAAACATTTTTCCTCCAAACCTTGAGGATCAATTGTTTGTAGCTTAGCTCATCAGTTCCCAAACTTGAATTAAGTTTGATCACAAAGGGTTGTTGTTGAAGAATCAAGGTTTTGTTGCAGTATCTTGAAGGTTTTACATAGGAAGTTTCTTATAATAAGTAAGAGGCTCTTCCTTTTGTTTAATTATGGTTTAATGATGTTTAGGTTGAGTTTTAGTGTTGTTTGGTGCTAGAAATCATGCTATATGGTTGGTAGTGAAATGTGTTATGCTATGGTGTGATAAAATTGGGTTTTAGCTGTTGTTTTTCCGAGTACTTTGATGTTAAACATGTTTGGATTTGGTTAGAATTCTTAAAAGTGCAGTAAACTGATGTTTAGGGAAGTTTTTAGGTTTTGGCACGCGCATAGGGGGCGTAGCACGTGCCAAAATAGTCTTGAAAGCATCATGAATGGGGGAAGTGAGAGCTTGTAGCGCATGCTAAAGGCCTTCAGCACACATGCCAAAAGTAGGCCAAAACCATCCTGAATGTATCAGAGAGGTTATAGCGCATGCCAAACCCTTGTTTTATTTAAATGGTGAGTTTTGAGCCCCGAGTTGAGGTGTGAAAGTTGTTTCTTGATCTAATAACATTAAATGAACATGAACAAGCCATGATTAAGTTTATGATGTGTTTAGTTCTGGCACCGAATGGATTCTTCCTACGAGTCGAAGTTAGGGACCGTCGGAAAAGCGTGATTGTCTTGTGCTTTGTGAATTAGCATTCATCAGTGTCTTTGTATGTGTTAGGATGTTGAGTCTAGATTTTCTTAAGAGAGTGAGTGGAAGGAGTGATGGAGCTTTGCTTGAAAATGATCCGCATGTGTTGCACAAATACTAGAAATAGGACTAGGTCTATCTTATCAGAGTATTGGCTAGTCAAGGTTGAATCCCACAGAGACTTGTAAGATACATTTAATTCAGATTAGGTGTCACAAAGAGAGTCAATGACCAACTATAGAGCAAGAAGGATAAAAGTGGTGACAATAAATCAACAAGATCAAGCACAATTATACTTCTATAAGTTCTTATTGATTAGTTCTAACTATGAGTGATTAGTTATTCCCCACATATCATGCATCAATCCCGTTTGTAAATTTTAATTCATTTTCAGCTAAGGGTGTTAATCCCCAATATTACGCTACTTCCATTGAAAAGACAGTAAGTGCCTAAGTTCAATTAACCTCCTTTGTTGGTTGTATTAATCCATATGCAATAAGAATTAGGACTAGGCTTAACACCGAAAACATCCCTAAGCAGCTATTATGGATTGTCTAGCATGTTCCTAAGGATCGATCAAGACTATGTGCGAACTAACACTTCATTTTGTCGTCCTACATGTTAATTTACGATGACATGCAAATAGTTGATCTTTCTACAAACATGTAAATTAAATATGTCGATCAAACCTAGCTGGCGCCGATTATCATGAAACAGGATTTACTAGGTATTCAGATCTAGCGATAAAGACCATCACAGATCTGAAGAACGCAACATCTATTTCATGATTTCTTCACCAAATTTTCATATCTATACACATATGAGGTATAATAAACTAACTACTACATAGTAGAACTAATGTAAACAATTAAACCATACTAATCACACAAGAAAAGAACGACAGATCTACATCTAGAAAGCCAGAAAATCATACCCTTAAAGACGAGTGCAAATCCACCGTAGATCGCTCCCTAGGCAGAGAATCTGTCGGATCCGTGACTAGAACTCATAGAGAAAATGTAAGAACAAAAGAACTTATATTGAATATAATGTATTTGTCTTGTGGAAAGTTGAACATTGAAAATTGAGGCTGGTGCCTCTTATTTATAGTGCTAAAACCGACTTAGTTGACCCTAAAAACTACTCCACATCCAAGAAAATGCGTTTTAGAAGGTTCTGAGAGGCTCGATAGGTTGGCGGCCACTCCTATTGAGTCAGGGGCGTTTTCATTCTTTTTCTTCTGCCGACTTGGCTTGAAAGGTTCTGGAATGCCCTAGGCCCGTTCAGCCTGCTTCGCGATCCATCCTTAACGCGTGGCCCAAATTTCGTAACCTGAAAATAATCTAATCAAACATGAAATAATACCAATTCCCGAAATAATAATGATAAATACCAAAAACTCATCTCGTGAACCCAACATATCGCATTCAACACAAATGGTTCACATTTAAAGACCGTAACAACTATTTTTAGCTCATAATAGGTTGAATGCTGATGCCGTAGGATATGCTATTTTAACCGTCATCAATTACCCTCCACTAGCCCTTTGCTCGTCCTCGAGCACAGTATCAAGGCAGAATGTACCTCCATAAACAATCCCCACTAACTATCATATGCTCAATAAAGATTTCAGGCAAATCACATGTCAAGTAGCAACCCATAGCTCCCCATTAATCACCACCTACCAATGCCTCAATGTGTCGTATGTTAAATCGTCGTGATAGTGCATTTGTGAAAAGAATCAAGTTATATTAACTTCAAAATCTCAACTTGTCTTTGCATACACTCACACTTTCTTGCCTTCAGACTTAGTTACACAACATGACACCTTAATCAAGCCGGGCGGACTTGGGGACCGAGTACTACTCAAAGGTCCTCGTTTTTTAATTTTGTGCGAGGGTTGTGTGTCTTACGCTCCGAATTTGCTTCCCTTCTACCTTTATGCTTTTCGCATTTATTCATTTTCTTTTTGGCAGATTTCGCTCTGAATTTTCTCTAAAGCTAACTCTCTCATAAGCCCAATTTTTACCGTTTACCCTTTCGTGGCATTCAAGTTGCTTCATTGTCCTCCAACAATTAGTTAAAGTATACACACAGACAAATAACGACTTCCGGTTAAAAAAACTCATCATCTGATCTCAAACACTTCTCACTCAGATTACGTGCTCAAATTATTGAATGCAGTGGTAAAATAACAATTAATAAGTAACTATTTCATGAAATAGAACATATGCACAGTCTTCTATACCAAATTGAAGATGCAATAGCTATCTTCAAATCATTCTTGCGCACCTTTTCAATAGGCAAGCTAAAAATAGTGTAAAATTTTCAAAACTTTCAAAATTATTGCCTTTTTCAGTTTAAAATTTTCAATTTCAAGCTAAGGCCTACTACACCCCACTGATTATAGGCATTGTCCCCAATGACTAATAATAAAGTAGAAAATAGAAAATGTACTTAGTTCTGTCCGAGTCACGTACTAAACTGTAGAGCATCACTGTTGTGTATCAGCTCCTAGGTCATCCATCTTCCACGTAATCACCTGCTTTTTAAACACTTCCAAGAACATTGAGTAACATGTGAAGGGAAATAATAAAATAAGGTGGAGGTAATTGTGCAGAGCTAAGGAATGCGTAAAAACTGTTTATGCCGCTTTATTCTTTAACGACCTAAGCAAGACGCGAAACTTTTACGAGGATATCACATGAGAATCGCTAAGTAAAAAACCACATAGATCTAAAGGCAGATGACAAAAGATCTACGTGATGAAAAAGACCTTCTCGGTTGTCATGCTACTTTATTGACTCAATCAAAAACAAAATAATAAATAAGGGTTTATCAGAAGTAGTTCTAAGTTTATAGTCGTCAGCTCGACTGTACTCATAAAGCTCCATTACTCGTATATCGGGTCGTCCAACATAAAGACTTCCACTTCGGTGTCATAATTATGCTCTAGGTAATGCTTCAGCTTGTGGCAGTACATTGTGTAAATCCTCCCAGAGTGTTCATCTTTTACCTCACATGCACCTGAATTAAAGACTTTTGTAATGACATATGGTCCAAATCATCAAGACTTCAACTTCCCTGGAAAGAGTCGAAGTCGCGAATTGTATACCAACACCTTATCTCCAACTTTGAAGGTGCGGTTCTTAATCCTCTTATCATGTTGGCATTTCGTTCGTTCCTTATAAATCTTCGCATTCTCATATGCTTGCAATCTGAACTCTTCTAGTTTATTCAATTCCAATAACCTATTTTCTCCGGCTAAACTTTCATCCAAGTTTACGAACCGAGTAGCCCACATGGAACGATGCTCTAGTTCAACCGGTAAATGACACGCTTTCCCACATGTTATAATACACGGTGACATTCCAATGATGGTCCAATACGTTGTTCTATACATCCAAAGAGTGTCATCTAATTTCAAACCTTGGTCCTTCCTCGTGGGATTCACAGTCTTCTCCAAAATCTTCTTTATTTCTCTATTTATAACATCCACTTGTCCACTTGTTTGGGGGTGATATGCTGCTACAATCTTATGTCACACCCCATACTTCATCATCAATTTCTCAAACAACCTATTATAGGAATGGCTTCCTCCATCACTAATCATGGCTCTTGGTACCCCAAACCTTGTCAAAATATTCTTCTTAAGGAATCTCAGGACAACCCTGGCATCGTTGGTAGGTGAGGCCACAGCCTCCACCCATTTGGAAACATAGTCGAATGATACCAGGATGTAACGATTAGATTTTGACGATGTAAAAGGCCAAACAAAATCAATTCTCCATACATCAAATAGTTCCACCTCAAGGACACTATACAGTGGCATATCATTCCGTTTTGAAATTTTACCAGTCATTTGACAGGAATGACAGGCTCCAGTAAACTCGTAAGCGGATTTGAATATTGTTGGCCAGCAGAATCCACACTACAGTACCTTTGCGGTTGTTTTATCTGGCCCATAATGGCCTCCAACTTCCCTTGAATGGCAATAGCTCAGTACACTTAAAATCTCATCATCATGAACACATCTCCTCTGAATGTTGTCAGGACACATCTTATATAAGTAAGGATCATCCCAGTAGTAATGATTCATATCTGTAAAGAACTTCTTCTTGCCAATGCTAGTGAATTCCGGTGGTAGGTATCTTCCCGGAAGATAAATCACAATGTTTACAAACTGGTATACCTTCCATACTCTTGATGTGGTGTGTTGATAACACCCTAAATGGTACCAATAATTATACCTTTATTCACCCTGAATTTTGCTCAAGAGATGATAGACAGGCTCGTTATGATATGGAATATGTGTTAAGTGCTATGTGTATGTTTCCAGGATCGTAATTCTGTATCTATGTTATTTTCCCGAAGATTTGGTACTATTTTGCCTCGTTTTGTGTGTTTTATAGGATGTACCGAATCTGGAGAATTTGAGAATGATCTGAACCAGAAGAAGTTTATTGGGCCAAGTGATTAAATTCCAAGAAGAAGTCTGCTGAAGAAAAAGAGGAAAAGTCATCCTGGTTTACCGAGGGCTAGGGCCGGTAAAACGATGACTTGTTGGACACGAAATTGATTCTGCCGCCTCTACTAGGTCGGTTAGGGTTTTAAAGAGTCATAAGTCGGCCATTGTATCGATATAAGGCCGCATTAACCGATTATTGTATAAGTCTTGATAAGTTACATATCTTATTATTGAATCTTCAATTACATTATACAATTTGATGATATAAAGTTATTCCAAGCTATTGAGGAGTTATTTCTGGTTTTCTCCCTTTCTCTACCATCTCTAGCTTGAGTACATCAAGCTAGATCTCCATTGTTCAAGGTATGAAGCTTTGAACATTTCTTTTTGTCTTCAATATGGAAGATATGTTCGTATTTATGCATTTTAGTTAATCTGCATGTTTAAAGACCCCATGATTTACTTAGATTAATCGTAATTGAGCAATGTAGATCCAAGGACATGAAAAGCTGACCCCGGTAAACCGGCGGTCTATACAAGTTCACCGAGGCAATATTTAGGAAACCTAAAACTGGGATTCACTACAGCTACGTTGATCGGCAGGATTAATTAATAGTAGGTTAGAATAGGCCAATATGCTTATTGTAATCGTAAAACTAGCATGAAATATGAATAGTGAAGTGTTAGTTTGGACATAGTTTTGAATGGACCCTAGGAACGTGCTGATCGGTGTCGACAGCTGTCTAGACGGGTTAGCGGTATGAGTAAGCACTCGATATTGGCAATTCTAGTTCTTTATGTGCATGGGCTGTTACGGACCAATTAAGGAGGGTAGCTTGCGTATAGATTGTCTACTATCATTTAAAGAGTACATAGAGTTAGGAGTTTCACCCGTAGCTTATGATAATTAATACAAAAGCTCACTCGATTAATTTAAGGAAATTATGTGGGGAAGTAAACGTAACGATTAACTAATCCAACTTAGTAGATCGGTGAGAAGAGGGGGAGAAATACCAAGTTTGTTTTATGTTCATTGTTGTTCCATGACCACCTCTATATTGCTTCTTAATTAGGTTAGAATCATTTATAGTTAAAGTTGCATTGACTCTGTGGGATCGACCTTTACTCGCATTTACTATACTACGATGTTCATAGTATTCTTGCTAGTAATATCAACGTTAGTGACTTACACGCGATCAAGATTTTTGGCGCCGTTGCCGGGGACAATGGCTAATTTTAAAGATAAACGTTTTAGTTCAGATTAAGAAGTCGCTTTTATTTTAAATTTATTTTCTTTTGAGTCTTGAGTCATTATAGATCAAACCTATAGCTGTTAATTTGTCAGATTAAGAGATTTTAGGTCCGGTTTACCGAGGGTTACTCCTGATTTACCGAGACCCAAAAAATCAAGTTCTGAACAGCCTTTGTTATTCTGTGTTATTCCCTGCTGATTTTAGTTAGTAGGTCCGCACATACCCAACTGAAGCGGAAGTTGCTAACATTTTCTTTGTTTTATTTTGTCTTTTTCGCAAGAAGATCAGGACACTTCAGAGATTCGATCAAACCGGAGTTTAAAAAGAGCAAACAAGTCAAGCAATATGCCTAGGACAATATTGAACGTCACACCAATTTCCTTGTATCCTGGATCCGCAGTCAGGGAGCAATACGAAGTGGATAAGGAACGGGTGGAAAAAGAGATAGAAGCAATCAAGCAAGAGCCTGAAGAGAACTTAAAGGAGTACATCACGTATCGTCCAAGTGAGTTCCCTATCGAGCAAATAGAAATATATTCTTTGGATTATGCTTCTGATGATCCTGAAGAGGATCCTGACACGATGTTCTCTGAGCCTGAGGATTACCCAGACTCAGACACTGTGGTGAAGTTAGGAGACCCTGGCAAATTCCGACTCCCAATCTCTATTATTGGTATATCAGTAGGATTAGGTCTCTACGACTCTGGCTCGAGTTGCAACATTCTACCTTTTTCCCTCTGCCAAAAGATTAAGCTTCCGGTTATTATGAATAAAAATCGAACCATGACTTTCATCGATAGGACTAGAGATATGTCTGCCGGTCTGCTTAGGAAGTGCACGATTAAGGCATGGGGGTTCACTTTTCCAATTGATTTCACGGTTATAGACGTACCAGAGGACCCAAGTGCCCCAGTTTTGTTAAGAAGACCTTTCTTAGCGACAAGCAGAGCAGTCATGGATTTTGATAGTGGGGAGATCACTTTGAGTTTGAATAATGATGCAGTATCTTTTAAAACCTTAGAGCCCGTAGATAAAAGGCCGGAAAGTTGCAAGATGGCGTATGATTCAGGAAAGGTGGAAAATTATGGAGATAGAACAGAAAGGGCACATGCATCGAGAGGTAGTAGTAGAAACCGTTGAGCAGAAATTCATGAGACTAATGCTTAGAGAGAGAGAAGAGAAGGACCACAACAAGACGCTCACGGAAGCTAGTCCTTCCGTATTGCGTAGTGAACGATTTGAGCCTGAAGTAGGAAATATGGAATCTTTGGGCATCACGGTTAAATCTCGACGCATATGCAGACCTAGTACGCAAGCTAAGAGAGAGAGGCGTGCTAGGAAGAGAGCTCAAAAAGGTTCTGTGAAGATACAAACCACTAGAGCAAAAGTTTGGCGAGTTAAAGCTCCATCCCCTGAATGATCGAAGATCTGAAGAAAGTCGAGCAGGCGACTATAAACTCAGAACTATTCTCTTGAACCCTTAGGTAGATTAAGAGTGAATAAAAGTAGTTGGATGAAGGGACGGGCTTTTTTTCATCCTACCACACCCCTAGGCTTGAAACCGATGGTTGTTAAAAAGGTTTTTTTTTACTCTTTGTGGATTCTACTGAAGTATGTTAGGATTGAGTCGGAAATAGCAACAAAATGAGTAAGAGACTAGTCAATTTGAGGTCAGAATTGAGCAGAGAAGTTGAGTAAAGTGTGCAGAATAGAAGTACAGAGAAATCTGAGGAAAAGAAGCTCCGGTAAACCGAGGGTTACCTCCGGTTTACCGAGCCAAGATTTTCAGTTTTCTGAACGTCAGATTGAAAAGCTGAATTATTAGAGACACGTGGAGGACACACGTTGCACCGATACGGCCAGTCAGCGAAAACCGTCCCTATTTTCCCTCTTTTGAAATTATTCATCATTTCCCACACTCCACCATAACTCCACCTGAATCCTATCAATCACCCCCTCAAATCCCTCACCCTAATTACTCCTCTACCCACTATCCCACCAAATCCACCGTCTACTCATTTCTCTTATTTAAACCACTCTTCCACCACCATTACCATCATTCCCATCTATTATCATCTTCTTCAATCACCATAACTATCCCATTCCTTCTATCTCTAGAAAACCCGCCCACCATCACCACCACTATCACCACCACATGTCTACCAAAATAAAACCTTTCTTCCATTTTCCTAACACAAAACACCAACCATATCATTTTCTCCATCCCTGTTGCTGATTTGCAGTATTTCTGCACGATGAAGTGCTGCAGATCTTCATCTTCCATTACTAGAGGCACTAGTTATAATTCAGAAAAAACCAGCCGGTAAATCGAGGCCCACCTCCGGTTTACCGAGGGTACCTTTTCCAGAATCATCTTCATTTTCAAGTCCTATTATCATCCAGGATGGGTCCTAAGCGTAGCCGATCTGTCCTTCATCCCAGTGGTTATCAGAGAATCTATGAAGATGCTAACCCCTTGATAGACAGGGTTGAGCAATTTCATTCGTTAGAAATCTACGAGTCGTTCTGAGGGCATTGGAATGGAAGACATGTTGCTCAAGAACATGGCGTAGAATTGGACGATTGCGGGGAGATCTTGCCCCGAGCCCTACAAATACAAGACATTTTGGATATGGCAGAGGCACCGACACGGTTCAACGCCATGTTGGTAAGGGAATTTTATGCTTATGTTTCACAAAACCCTGGTGCTACTTATTTGATGGTCTGTTGTGTTAAAGTTGACTTTTTGATCGAGCGGATCAATGAGTATTATGGGGTTCGCAATCCACCGATGGGCCCAAAAGAGTACACATCCTCGAGCAACGTTGAAGATCTTGAGAGGATGGATATGATAGATGAATTCTTTGGGGTGTAATGGAAGCGCAATCTTGTGGGAGCCCCCACCATCTTCCTAGAGAACGAGTTATCCTGGGATAGGAAGGTGGTCAGTAGATTTGTATGTGCTCGACTTCTGCTGACCAAGCACATGGTGTCTGTCACACCGAAGAGGGAAGAGTTGATGTTCTACCTAGAGCAGGGATCTCCAGTCAACATCGGTCTCTGGATGCACAACCGTATTCACGAGCTTGCTGCCACATCTGAGCGCGAGCAGCTGCCGTATGGACCGATAATTGACATGTTCGCTTTGGAGAACGAGGTCAAAGTTTTGGTTAGTGACGAGTGGGAAGACCCTGAGCCAATGATTAGTTCACAGTCAGTTTTAAGAGGGCAAAGACGGTTTGGACAGAGAGCAGAGAGAGCATACTCCAGTCCACGGAGCACCTCGGACTCGGAGAGCCTTGTTAGAGGAGCACTCGAGAGAGATTGCGAGTCTGCACCGCAAGATGGATAGGATTATAAAATTTCTAGGTGTTCCTACTGCTACCCCACCACCTCGGACTGCCCCACGTCATAGAGCATCTTCTTATACCGCTGCTGCCTCAAGTTCTAGACCACCTCCCGGTTTTGAACCTAGAGATGACTGGGAGGATTATTATGATGAGGACTAGTTTTTTTTTCCTTTCTTTCTTTTTATTGTTGTTATTGTCCATTTTCTTGTTTTTATTTTTATTTTTCTTTCCTATATAATGGATGTAGCAGAATTTTATTAATATAATGATTTTGACGGCATAAATTGTTTGGAGTTATTTATTTTCTCCTTCACTGCCGCAATTTTATTCTACGATTTCTTGTCACCGCTATTCTCCTTGGTTTGTTTGAGATACTTAACGCAGATTCTTCAAGTCTTACTTACATGTGCCCGCTAAATTATACGACGATCCAATTCTTCTTTGTATCTACCCTTAACCGAAGCTAAGTTCCTTTTCGTTTTTCTTTTTCATCTTACACAATGGGGACAATGTTTAGTTTAATGGGGGGTACGGGACGTCACTTAGCTTCTTAGCATTATATTCCGTGAATTACGTGATTATCTTGATTCTCTTTGAAGCACGATTCTCCACCTAGAATTTGATTCATTTCGATAGAATTTCAACAAAAAAAAGTGATATCTTTGATCTTTTTGAGTTAATTAACTTCATCTTTGTTCCACGATGTACGAGTAAAAGTAAATGCCCACTTCTAAAGTAGTGGCGTATTAAGCGCATATTCCGTTATGAGCCACCATTTTAAGCACGTATAACTCACTTTCCTTGGTGTGTAGTCGATAGCATATTTCTTTGACTAGAGTTGACCCAAGCTTTATCCCGAATTATGTTTCACCAACACTTATAAAGGAAAAAGGAATTTCGGATTCGGTAGTTTATCAAGAGTGAGACTGTGAGGATAGATAAATCAATGAGAGTCCACCCGCCAAGAAAGAGAAGTGCATTGAAATATATGCATCTATATTCTCTTTGGCAAAATTGAGTCGATGGAGCGTAAAACGCACAACTTTTGCATAGACCGATAAACGCGAGCCTAAGAGTAATACCTACTCGGTTCTCGATCCACCTTGCCATCTAATGTGATTAATAAATAACATGTTCGAGACAGGTTAGTTCGACTACGGGTTGACGTCATGTGAAATTGTCTGCATTACTAAGCGGTTGTGAAAGTTATTGCACACGCACATTGGCTCATGACGTGAATAATGTTTAATGCGTTACTGATGGATATGAGTGGCATGATCTTGATCTTGACTTTGTGAGGCATAGTTGTTTTTAATTAACTTGTATACTCATCAGAGTGTCGTTTCTTTTTCGCCTTTTTGCTCAGGACAATCAAAAGCTAAGTGGGGGGTAGTTGATAATGCCCTAAATGGTACAAATAATTATACCTTTATTCACCCCGAATTCTGGTCAAGAGATGATAGATAGGCTCGTTATTATATGGAATATGTGTTAAGTGCTAATGTGTATGTTTCCAGGATGGTAATTCTGCATCTATGTTATTTTCCCAAAGATTTGGTATTGTTTTGCCTCATTTTGTGTGTTTTATAGGATGTACCGAATCTGGAGCATTGGAGAATGGATCTGGACCAGAAGAAGTATTTGGGCCAAATGATTAAAGTCCAAGAAGAAGTCTGCTGAAGAAAAAGAGGAAAAGTCAGCCCGGTTTACCGAGGGCTAGGGCCAGTAAACCGAGGACTTGTTGGACATGAAATTGATTCTGCCACCTCTACTAGGTCGGTTAGGGTTTTAGAGAGTCATAAGTCGGCAATTTTATCTATATAAGGCCACATTAACAGATTATTGTATAAGTCTTGATAAGTTACCTATCTTATTATTGAATCTTCAATTACATTATACAATTTGAGGTAAAAAAAAGTTATTACAAGCTTTTGAGGAGTTATTTCTGGTTTTCTCCATTTCTCTACCATCTCTAGCTTGAGTAGATCGAGCTAGATCTCCATTGTTCAAGGTATGAAGCTTTGAACATTCCTTTTTGTCTTCAATATGGTAGATATGTTCGTATTTATGTGTTTTAGTTAATCTGCATGTTTAAAGACCCCATGATTTACTTAGATTAATCGTAATTGAGCAATGTAGGTCCAAGGACATGAAAAGCTGACCCCGGTAAACCGGCGGTCTATACCAGTTTACCGAGGTAATATTTAGGAAACTTAAAACTGGGATTCATTACAGCTACGTTGATCGGCAGGTTTAATTAATAGTAGGTTAGATCAGGCCAATATGCTTATTGTAATCGTAAAACTAGCATGAAATACGAATAGTGAAGTGTTAGTTTGGACATAGTCTTGAATGGACCCTAGGAACATGCCGATCAGTGTCGACAGCTGTCTAGGCGGGTTAGCGGTATGAGTTAGCGCTCGATATCGAAAATTCTAGTTATTTATTTGTATGGGTTATTACGGACCAATTAAGGAGGGTAGCTTGCATATAGATTGCCTACTACCATTGTCAGAGTAGATAGGGTTAGGAGTAACACCCGTAGCTTATGATAATTAAATCAAAAGCTCACTCGATTAATTTAAGGAAATTATGTGGGGAAGTAAACATAACGATTAACTAATCCATTAGTAGATCGGTGAGAAGAGGGGGAGAAATACCAAGTTTGTTTTACGTTTATTGTTGGTCCATGACCGCCTCTATGTTGCTTCTTAATTATGTTAGAATCATTTATAGTTAAAGCTGCATTGTCTCTGTGGGATCGACCTTGACTCACATTTACTATACTACGATGTACCTAGTATTCTTGCTAGTAATATCGACGTTAGTGACTTACAGGCGATCATGTGTCTAGGCTGAGATTTGATTGGAGCTACTACTAAGACAACAAAAAGTTGTTCGTCCGGAAAAGACTCCTGAATCTCAGTAGATATCTCTTCTTCAAACTTTTTTAATCTCGATAGGTGGTCAGCCACCTGGTTCTCAGACCCTTTCTAATCCTTAATCTCAACATCAAACTCTTGTAAGTGTAGAATCCATCTCAACAGTCTTGGTTTGTAGTCCTGTTTCGTCAGTAAATACTTCAAAGCTGCATAGTCAATGAAAACTATGACTTTAGATTTTAGAAGATAAGATCTAAACTTGTCAAATGCGAAAATGACAGCTAAGATTTCCTTCTCTGTAATCACATAATTCCTTTGGGCACTATTGAGTGTACGACTAGCGTAATAGATTGGTTTAAAGATTTTATCCACTCATTGTCCCAAAGTTGCTCCAACTGCCGTATCACGTGCATCACACATTAGCTCAAAGGTTGGTTCCAATCCGGGGATGCCAGATTGGGGCAGTTATCCACATGTGCTTTAATGTGTTAAATGCCTCCTTGCATTCTTCTCCAAAGATAAAAGGCACATCCTTTGCAAGCAATTCAGTCAAAGGTCTAAAAATTTTAGAGAAATCTTTAATGAACCTCCAATAGAATCATATGTGGCCAAGAAAGGCTCGCAGTGGCTTTAAGTTCGTTGGAGGTGGTAATTTATCTATCACCTCGATCTTTGCTTTTTCCACTTCTATTCCTTTCTTTGAAATCTTGTGACCTAACATAGTCCCTCCAGTGACCATAAAATAGCACTCTCCCAATTAAGCACAAGGATGGTCTCTTCACATCTTCTCAGCACTTTACTCAAGTTGTCCAAACATTCATCATAGCTATCCCCAAAAACTCAGAAATCATCCATAAATATCTCCATAAAATCTTCTACCTTGTCCACAAACAAAGACATCAAGCACCTTTGGAATGTGGCTGGCACATTACATAATCCGAAAGGCATGCAATTATAAGCGAATGTTCCATACGAGCATGTGAAAGTTATCTTTTCACGGTCCTCAGGGGCACTGTGTATCTGGTAGTAACTAGAATACCCATCTAGAAACAATAAATTGCATGGTAGCTTAATCTCTCTAGAATCTGGTCAATAAATGGTAGGGGAAAATGATCTTTTCAAGTTACATCATTCAGTTTCCTAAAGTCGATACAGACTCGATGTCTAGTAATTATCCTTACAGGGATTAACTCATCAAACTCATTAGGTTGAACAATAAATCCTCCTTTCTTGGGCACCACATGAATTGGGCTTACCCACTCGCTATCACCAATCGGCAAAATGATTCCCATTTACAGCATCTTAATTATCACTTCCTTAACAACGTCTTTCAACTGAAGCCATCAACCTTCTCTGAGGTTGAGCTACAGCTTTCTTCTCTGGGTCTACAGAGATCTTATGCATACACACAAAGGGGCTCATCCCTCGAATGTCCGCAATATTCCACCCGAATGCTCCCTTATGCTCCCTCAGCAAACTCTTAATAGTTTCTGTTCCTTCAAAGGTGATAACATTGCGGAAATAATCAAGGGGAGAATATCATCGTGTAAGTATATGTACTTCAGGTGAGAGGGCAAAGATTTAAGCGTTAAATTTCTTGGCGGCTCCTCCAACTATGATTTCAGTATCTTGCCATTCAGTTGTAAATCAAAGAACTTGTTCCATGAAGGTCTATGAATGGGTTCTCTTATATCCACAGAGGATACATGTTATATTTCTTGCACGTGACCTTCACTGCACCCAAGAAAGGTTTTCTCCTCACTTTCCTCTTCTTCCTCCTTCAACAGCAAAGTCTCCGCCACTTCAAGATATGTTGCCACTTTAAGTTGTAACTTCAAAACAAGCTCATCAATGTCATCCAACATATAACATGCTTCTCCTTTATCCTTGGCGTGCCTCATCGTCTTCAACATATTGAAGACCACACTGTCATCATTTACTCTCAAAATATTCTCCTTTATAGACATCTCTCAATGTCCTACTAGTTTTTAGGACACGTCTTCCTAGGATTAGTGGAACATCACAGTTAGCTTCCATGTCCAGCACAAGAAAGTCCACTGGGAACACAAACACGTCAACTTTCACCAAAATGTCCTCAAGAACTCCACAAGGTTATTTCATCGACCTATCCGCCAATTCGAGGGTTATCAATGTCTCATTCAATTCCTTCATTCCTAACTTATGAAAAATGGACAGTGGCATCAAATTGACGTTCGCAGCTAGATCACATTGTTTAGGCATACTCCTTCAATGGAACATGGTATGAGGAAGCTCTCAGGGGCTTGACACTTATAAGGCAGTGAGCATTCCTCATTCTAGAAAATGGTCTCAAGTTCTAACAACTTCCTTTTGGTAGAACCCGCTTCTTTTTGAAACATCACGTAATCTGGCATTCCTGCCAGAGCTTCTACCAAAGGTATATTCACCTGCAGTTTCTTGAAAATTTCTATGAACTTTTTATACCGAGCATCATCATGATTTGGTTTAGACTTTCTACGGGGATAGGGTAGAGACGCAAGATTAATAGTTATAGTTCATGAAGACATACATGATGCATGCCGCTACTCTCCCTGCTCATCTGCTGCATCTCCAGATGCTCGATGGAACGGACTGGAGTGACGCTGAATTGAGTCCCATGTTTTCTCTGATTCAGCTATGTTTTGCTCATCCCTGATTTCTAGTTCTTCTCTGATAACTGGTCAAGGCAATTCTTTTCCGCTTCTCATCATAATGGCATTCACGTCCTTCAGATTCTTCTTCATATTACTCGACAATCTTCCCAGAGCACGAGCTGACACTTGTTCGGAAATCTGCCCCACTTGGTGTGACTGATTCTGCACTAAGGCTTCTTGATTGGTCAGTCTAGCATCATTTTTCTGACAATACGTGGCAAAATTTGCACTGAGCTCGCTCATGGACTTTGTTAGTTGATTGACACTCTCGGTCACCGTTGAGCTCATTTTGTCCATAGCTGCTTTCCAACCACCGAACTTGAGGAAGAGAACCTCCACTTTGCTTTGCTCTCTCCACCATCAAGATTACTATATCTGAAACCATGGTGGTCTTGAGATCCTGAGCGATATCTGCCCCCATATGGATTTTCTTGCTTTCCCATATAATTACGTCTTTGGTGTTGGATGTCTCAATCCCTTGGACCTTTTCTACCTTGGCGATGCGATCTTTCATGCCGTCCATCTTCTCATTGATTATTAACAGCTGGTATAAGATATATTGAGAGGTATCCTCTATGAATACGCCTTCGGCTGCTCTTGCCGTTTCAATCCGATGTGTTCCCCATTGGCTTGTAAGTGCTATTTGCTCCAAATTTTCTTCTGCTTCCTCCGGTGATAACAAAGCGAAACACCCGTTGCTCGACGTATCAACTCTTATTTGTTCACTTGGCCGCAATCCATTATAGAAACTATACATGCATACGGGCAAAGTGATATCATGGTGAGGGCATCTTCGTTGTGATTCCTTAAATCGTTCCCAAGCTTCTTCAAAAGGCTTTTTCTTGATGTTCATTATCTCCTGTCTCATTTGCAATGATTTCCCAGGTGGGACGTACTTATTCATAAATTTCTGCAGTAGATATGTCCAAGATTGGATAGAACCTGCTGCCAGAGACAAGAGCCATTGCTTTGCTTTCTCCTTCAGTGTGAATGGAAACAATTTTAGCTTGATGTTGTCTTCAGGTACTCATGCAGGATTGGCAGTGCAGACTATCTCCAAAAGTTTGGTGACACGTACACTTGGATCTTCATTTGGCACTCCATGGAAAGTGGTGTAGTTGGTCACCATTTGTCTACATTTGGCTTTGGATGCAAAACATCGGCCGCATTCTCCTGTTGAACAGTTGCTGGCACAAATTGCTCAATCGTTGGCATGGCATAGCTCTGTAGAGTCCTTCTATCTACCGGTATGACAACCTCATTTCTTCCTCTATTGGCACCATTTTCTCTATTGACTTCTTTCAGTGCTGTCATCGTCTCTTCACGGTCTTCTAGAGGTGGGATCTATTCGTCTATACCCTTCTTGCTTCCTTCGTGTGAACTTATGTCATCCGCCAGCCTTTCGGTTCTCTCACGAGCTTTATTTAGCTTCAGTTTAGCAAAATTTTTGATCTCTAGAATGGATCTCTCGAGTTTGGCTGCCGAACTCTGTATAGTGTACTGCAAAACACAAGAAGAAAAAGAAAAAGTTAGTTGCTTGCCACGGTGGCTGTTACACTCTTCTGGATGAGACTCTGACTACTGACTCAGCACTGAACGGACATGATCGATTCTGCTGATTCCAGATGCTCGATTAGTCAGGACAGAGTCTCGTCTAATCGGGTGAATTTTCTCTGTAGATTCGAACAAAACCGACACTCCAGTACTAACAAACTATTAAACAGACTCAATAAAGCAGACTCTAAATTTACAGAAACAAATTATATACAATTCATAATCTTAAATTAAAAATATTCTTGACACGAGTTCCAGGCAACGGCACCAAAAAGTTTGATCCGCGTGCACTACACAACTACTAACTATAGGACTAGGTCTATCATAGTAGAGTACTGATGTCGAGTCAAGGTCGAATCCCAAAAAGACTCGTAAGATACGTGTAATTTAGATTGAGTGTCATAAATGTAGTCAACGACCAAACAATGGAGCAAGAAGGATAAAAGTGGTGAAAATAAATCATCAAGATCAAGCACAATTATACTTCTATAAGTTCATATAGATTAGTTCTAACTACGAGTGATTAGCTATTCCGCCCATATCATGCATAAATCATCCCCATTGGTAAATTTTAATTCATTGTTAGCTATAGGTGCTAATCCCTAATATTACGCTACTTCCATTGAAAGGACAGTAGGTGCTTATGTGCAATTAACCTTTTTTGTTGGTTGTATTAATCCACATGCAATAAGAATTAGGACTAGCCGGCTCCAGACCGAAAACCTCCTAAACAGCTATCGTCGATTGACTAGCATGTTCCTAAGGACCAATCAAGACTATGTCCGAACTAACACTTCACTTTATCGTCTTTCATGTTAATTTACGATGACATGAAAGTAGTTGATCATGCTACAAACATGTAAATTAAATCGGTCGATTAGACGTAGCTAGCGCCGATTATTATGAAATAAGATTTACTAGGTATTCAGAACTACCGTTAAAGACTGTCGTAGATCTGAAGAACGCAACCTCTATTTCATTAATTCTTCACAAACGATTCAGATCTACACACATATGGGGTAAAATAAACTAACTACTACATAGTAGACTAATATAAACAATTTACTAATCACACGAGAAAAGAACGACAGATCTACATCTAGAAAGCCAGAAAATCATATCCTCAAAGACAAGTGCAAATCCTCCATAGATCTCTCCTTAGGTGACGAATCCGTCTGATCCGTGACTAGAACTCATAGAGAAAATAAAATAACAAAAGAACTTCTACTAAATATAATGTATTTGTCTTGTGGAAAGTTGTACATTGAAAACCGAGGCTGGTGCCACTTATTTATAGTGCTAAAACCGACTTAGTTGACCCTAAAAACTAGCCCTCGTCCAAGAAAACATGTTATAGAAGGTTCTAGGAGGCTCGATAGGTCGGCGGCCACTCCCATTGAGTCGGGGGCATTTTTGTCCTTTTTTTCTACCAACTTAGCTTTGAAGGTTTAGGATACCCTAGGCCCATTCATTCTGTCAGCCTACTTAGTGATCTATCCTTAACTCGTGGCCCAAATTTCGTAACCTGGAAATAATCCAATAAAACATGAAATAATACCAATTTCGGAAATAATAATGATAAATACCAAATACTCATCTCATGAACCTGGCATATCGCAATCAACACAAATGGTTCACATTTAAAGTCCAAACAACTATTTTTATCTCATAATAGGTAGAATGTTGATGTCGTCATCAAAAAACACTTAAGTCGCTAGTTAACAACAAATAACAAACGTAATTGTACAATTAAAAGACTAAACATCATGTCATTCTCAGTAAAGCACAAGTTCATTTCGCGATGTGTGGGCGGTCAGTAGCCTCTGAGAGGCACCAAGAGTAGAAGACGTTGCCGATCGTGTACACTATCGGGGTCAGCCCATGGCTATCGGTGTGATCCACTGATAGGTTGCACCCAGATACTTCATGGTGAGTATCACCATACGTAGTGCCCTTGAATACTGATAGGCCTCTTCACATTAGAGCTCAACCTAACCTTTGCCTAAGAAGACACTTCACTTGGTCCTAGTGCAACCTAACCACGGTTTAAGGATCTCAGCCTTACGAGGATAACCACCAAGATCAAAAGAGATCAGAAAGGTTCTAAAATGTTTAAAGAAATCTTATCTCAGAGGAAAGGAAGCCTAAGACAGCAAGGAAGCTTCGTTCTGATACCAACTATAACGCCCCGCTCCCGGATACCGAGTCCTTATCCGGAATTGAACTTTCGGCACGTATAATATTAGATAAATTCAATATTATACGTAACCCTCTACGTCATCGTATCGATTTTAGCGAAACGGAAACTAGAAAGACTCGGGTGAAAGTCATAAATGCTACTAGAATAAGAACCGTCAAAACTAAAGAGAAAACTTACAACAACAAAAAACTTACATTGTACCATGTATTACAAAAGGAAGCAACTTATTTTACAACGTATCTTATAAAAAGGTACAACAAGTCTTGAAATAATAGTACAACATAGTTTGAGATAAAAAGTAACATAAATAATAGAAGAAGCATGAAGTTGTCAAGCACAGCATAGAATCATCATACGTCATCCTCAAAGTCATCATCAAACTCTGGTTCAACTTGTTCGCCTTCTCACCCCACAAAGCATACAAATAAACATGCAAAGCGGTAAGTACAAAAGTACTCAGTAAAAGGTAGAAACTATTGAACAACCAAGTCTTACAACGAAATTTTCATATTATTATTAAGTTATCGTTGTGAGACCAACTCAAACTCTAGGGTTCATTTCATGCTCATCAACATGTCGTGGGATCCTAATTGTTTATAGCTTAGCTTATCTTTGTTACATAAATATTCAATGGCACTACGCATGGTGATACTCGCCACAAAGTATCTAAGTGCAACCTATTGGTGGATCACACTAATAGCCACGGGCTAGCCCCGATAGATTACACATTCGGCGAAGTCCCACCACTCCTAGTGCCCCACAGAGGCCAGCAGAGTTATTCTCTTTCATTGGCCGCCCACACAATGCGATATAGACTTGTCCTTACCAAGAAGACATGATCTTTAGGCTTTTAACTACACAAGTACGTATGTTATTAATTGTTAACTAGCAACCTAAGTGTTTTCAAAGAAAAGCTCACTTACAACATCTACTTCCTCACCTAGACTCTAGACAAGGACAAGGCCTAGCACATTACACAGACAATGATGAATACTAATTCATCAAAGTATAGGCCAATCATGTTTTTCCGATGGTCCCGAACTTCAACTCTTTGGAAGAATACATTCGATGCCGGAACTAAATACATCAGAAGCTTAATCATGGCTTGTTCATGTTCATGTTCATTTAATGTTATTAGATCAAGAAACAACATTCAAAACTCATTTTGGGGCTTAAAACACCAAAAACAGCAAATTAGCCCATTTTGGCGCGCGCTATGCACCCTTGGCGCGTGCTAAAACACTCAGAACCCAAGCAGATTTTCTTATGTAGTTTTGGCATGCGCTAAAGCCTCCATGCACGCGCTAAAAGTTGTCTGCCATTTCTGTTCACTGTCTGGGACTTACTAAAACCCCTATGGCGCACGCCAAACGCCAAGAAAACTCTCCAATAACCCCTTATCTGTACTTTTACGATTTCTAATTCAAATTAAACCATTTTGACAGCAAAATATACATAAAAAAACAGCAAAATAGACTTCCAACTTGCCATATCAACACAAACTCAATAGCAACTTAAAACATAAATTCTAACATCAAAAGCATACCAAAAGCTCAACCTTAACATCATAAAACTTGAATCATTCGATAGGAAGACCTTCTTACCTGGATTCCAAATCAAAAGCAAAGCAAAGCACAACAGCCACAACTCTTCAATCCTCAAGCTAATACATAATCGATCAACTATTAAACCAAAATTAATTGTGATCGAAAGTTTCTAAACAGTCTAAACTATGAATTGATCAACTAAAACACCAAACCAAGATCTAATCTTTAAGATTCTAGATTTAGGGCAAAAGCCATACCTTTACGAAACTCCAAAACCTTGATACCAAAACTATGCTCTCTTCATGTTGAGTCTAATTCTATACTTGGTTCTGAAAACCGGTGAACGACCTTCAAGATCATGTGAAGGTTCCCTTTTGGACTTATCTATTTTCAGTCAAACGTAAATTTCAAACTTGCAGGAAAAAGAAATGGAGTTCTGACAACTCCCAAAATAAATATGGAGTTTTCCTTTTATTGAAAATAACTCCAAAGGAGTTATTATTTTTTTTTTTATATAAAAATTTGAAAATAATAAGAAAAAAGGAAATGAGATGGAAATACAAATTATATATTCCACCATTTCCATAAAAGACATCTTTGCCCTTTTTTGAAAAGTCGGGATGTACATCCTAGCTTGCAATTCAATAAAGATGGCTACGACAACAAGATGTCATCTCCGACATGGCGTATGTCGCCCTTATAATAGTCAAACGACATTGCGCATGTTGTTCTCTGTCCTTTATAACCGATGTGACACGCATGTCGTCCTTGGTCTCTCGTTACCGACATGGCACAGGTCGCTCGTGCTAATCTACATCCGATATGGTGCAGGTAGTCCTCGGTCTCATACAATAGTTACACCCCCTTAATAGGCATTCCAAAACATTACGCAGACATTACACCACGACTGTAACTTCTCCAAGACATCCTCTCCATTAATTTAATGTGCGGTGATGCCTTTGCCCACTACTTGATTGTGCAATAATGAACCATCCCATGATGGAACACTATAAAAAGGTCTCATTATTCAGGTACGCCAAATATACACATCATTTATATTACCGAACTCATAGTCTATAGAAATTGTTATATTATCGAACTGATTCGAGTATCAGAGTGTCCCTCTAGAGACAAGCTCATGGACCTCTTACATCTTATTGTTTTGATGGCTCATTTGAAAGCTTTTTGGATCATCATTCAGAAGCCCAATTACTCGACTATCAACTCAAATTATATGCACATGATTTCATGCATCGTTAATATGCATCATGCATCATAATTCTAGTCTATTTCATA
Organism: Gentiana straminea; assembly: GCA_036785695.1. Classification (NCBI taxonomy): domain Eukaryota; kingdom Viridiplantae; phylum Streptophyta; class Magnoliopsida; order Gentianales; family Gentianaceae; genus Gentiana; species Gentiana straminea. The sequence continues at coordinate 25,728,243 of JAVUPR010000349.1, forward strand.
CGGTATGAGAAATTTGATTAATGATATCATTAATTTATCATGACATCATGTATTTTTTTGGAAAATCGAAATTCTGAGTATGTTAGAGGTCTGACATTTTTTTCAGGTCATGTTTTTGACATCATGAAACGAGGACTTCAAAGATAAATTTTCTATGAATATCGTATATAATGCCAATTCGTTGATAATTATCTACGATTTATATAATTTTGTTATATTTATCCATGATTCAATTTATAAATAGATATCTGTCCGTCTGGAACCCCGAATCTAATTTGATGCATAAGGCATTTTTGGATCCCGGTGACATCATGAATTATCTTGTCTCCTTGAATACATCCATTTTTATTGTAAAAATATCAAGAAAACTCCTGAAATTCACCATGTGGGTTCCCGAAGGACGGGAGCCACCTTCTCGGCGGTAGATCTTGGTATAGACCAGACGGGAGCTCGGTCATATATTTCTGCAACTCTTCACATCTTATAATCCAGATTTATAATGGCACCATAATGGTGACTCTTGGCCTTCTGATTTCGTCCAAAATAGCTTTAGCATTCGTGGAAGCTTCAAACTTTGACCTATAAATACCAAGATATCCCATCTTATTTTCCTACCTCTTTTTTCAAGTCTTAGGGAACTCTACAGCATTCCAGCCTCTTATCATCTACATGCTTTCAGCCCCTTCAAATGCTTGTAAGTTGATTTAAATTTATTAAAAGTTTTAAGCATAGTTTCTACAAGCTTAAGTTAGGGTTTAAAATATGATATAAGCTTGTACTAGTATAATATAGGAGTGGAGTTCTTTCTTGGTAGAAAATAGGCTATTCTTGGCTTGAAATCTCTCCTAAAGTATCATGTAAAGACTCATACATCAAAGATTTTATAGCACTTTGTATACAATTATGTGTTATGTTGAATTCTATGCTAAATACTTTTGTTTCTGCATTCTAATTTTTCAATGAATGGGGTATGTGCCTTAGTTAAGCATGTTACATGATAAGAAACATGTTTTGAAACGTTTATGGTTGTTGGTCACCGTCTCTGCAGCACACCAGTGTAACGTGTAGGCAACAACCTTATTTCTGGACTATGAATTTGTAGTAGGTTTGTGGTATTTTGGAACTAAAATAATCTGTAAATGGTTCTGTATGGATAATATGTGCAAAAATACGGTTTTTATTAACATTAAAAATAACGTTTTAGGATTTATAATGAAAGATGATCATGTTCATGTTTTTGTTGGTAATTCAAAAGAGATTCAGGTCTGTTATGTGGCTAGATATCATGCCTTAATATCTATATCTATTCAAGAACATGATACTTGTTTTAGTATACCAAATCATTGAATCTATGCTATTTGTTAAATGTTACCGATATAGAAATCTTGTCACGGTAGTATTCAAAGGCTAATACGCGACGATAAAATAAACATGTTGTTAGGTCATTATGTTATATGACTATTTGCTAGTCGACATATACTTGTTATGTGATATAGAAAACATGTTATATGATTGTATGTTAAATGTGATATTTATGAGTATGAAACATGAAATATAAAAGAAATCATTAAATGTCATGAAAAAGATGGTGAAAAAAATATGTTAAAAAAAATAAAAAGATGTTTCAAGCAGACGTTCAAGGTAAAAGTATTTTGACAGCAATAAAGACAATGAATCCTCGAGGGTCCCCGACATCAGTCTCTGTTCATGGGCAAGAATAGTGAACATATGTCATGCCAGTCAGCAGCCCCCGACCATGGGTTATAATAGTGGTCAATTTCCGGTCCTCGGCATCAGTCCAAGTTCATGGGCAAGAATAATATAAAATTTTCTCGTGGCATGACAGCAGTCCGTATCGGGGAATGTATTCGGGTTTTCGGGTCAGGATACATACATATATATATATATATATATTATCACGGATGGAGATAACTTCAGATACAAGAAATAGAAACATATGCAATCAAACGTAAATAATCAAAGGAGATAACAGAAAACAAGAAGAACACAGATTTAACGTGGAAAACCTCTCTCAAAGTGAGAGAGATAAAAAATCACGGGCAGAAAAGAGATCTTTATTATTACGCACTGAGTTACAGATTTCACACACACATACAATGCAACAACAACTGTATTTATAGGCACAAATCCCTAAACCCTAGACGTCAAGGAATTTTTGTCTGATACGCCATAAATACCCCTACACGTGTTCTCCTTTAAATGACACTGTACAACTGTCACATAACAGACGTGGGACCCTGCTGTATTCCAATACTCAGCAGACTTCACTCTCCTGAAAGAAGCTTCAGTAGACTCCACCCTACTGATGCACAGAATTGGATATACTTCTCAGTTGTCCATCACACAACTAAGTCTTCAGATTGGTTCCACCAGATGTAGAGTTTAAGTCACTTTACTGACAAATCTCCACCTTGACTTCAACTCTCACCAGAGTCAAAACAGATTGCATAACCAGATATACTTGTACCAGATGCATTCGTCAATGCCAAATGTACTTGTACCAGACTATCTCCACAGCATCCACTCCACTGATCTACCCTCAGTAGAGTTTCCAAAAATAGATTATAAGCTCTGAAAATTCAGTAAGTCCAGGCAAAGCTGAAACTTACTCTACTGAACTAGTTTAGTGAACATATCAACAGGATTCTCATTTGTGCCAATCATCTTCACCACAACCTTCTTTTCATTCCTCAAGAAATGATACCTGACATCAATATGCTGGGTTCTTTCATGATGAACATGATCATTGGCTAAACATATTGCACTTAGATTGTCACAATATATCTCAGCCTGATCCTGATGCAACCCCAAATCACTGACTAGCCCCTTCAACCAGATGCCCTCCTTAGCTGCTTCAGTAAGAGCCATGTATTCTGCTTCAGTAGTTGATAATGCTACTGTAGCCTGAAGAGTATCTTTCCATCTGACCACTGCATTTCCCAATGTAAACACATAACTAGTCATTGATTTTCTACTGTCAACATCACCTGCATAATCAGCATCACAGTAGCCTGTGACCAGACCAGTATCACCTCTATAAATGAGACCAACATCATCTATACCTCTCAAGTACCTGAATATTCTTTTAACAGCTTTCTAGTGTTCTTTTCCAGGTTGAGCCATGAACCTGCTGACAACACTGACTGCCTGAGCCAGATCAGGCCTAATGCATACCATGGCATACATCAGACTGCCAACTGCAATAGCATAGGGAACTTTTGACATATACTCCTTCTCTTCAGCTGGCTGTGAAACATAAACAAACAATTGAACATTTGATGCCATAGGAGTATATATTGGTTTTGCAGTAGACATACCAAACTTGGCCAATATCTTAACCCTGCTGAGACAAGAACAGCTTCTTCTGACTCCTATCTCTCCAGATCTCCATCCCCAAAATTTTCTTGGCTGCACCCAAATCCTTCATTTCAAATTCATCATTGAGAAGGTTCATCATATTTTGAACATCAGACTTCGTTGCTGCAGCTATCAGCATGTCATCAACATACAGGACAAGATAGATATATGATCCATCTTTCAGCAGACTATAGTATACACAACAGTCATAAGGACTTTTGCTGTAACCCTGCTGAAGCATAAAACTGTCAAACCTTTTATACCACTGCCTTGGAGCTTGCTTCAAACCATACAATGATTTTTTTCAACTTGCAAACATAATTTTCTTTGCCAGGAACTTGAAAACCCTTAGGCTGTGTCATGTATATCTCCTTATCCACCTCACCATGTAGGAAAGCAGTCTTAACATCTAATTGCTCAAGTTCCAGGTCCTACTGTGCCACCATTGCTGGTAACACCCTGATTGAAGTGTGTCTGGCCACTTGTGAAAATATTTCATCAAAGTCAACCTTTTCCTTTTGACTGAATCCTCTTACAACCAAACGTGCTTTATACTTGACCCCTTCTGTCTTAGTTATTCCCTCCTTTTTTTTTTGAAAATCCATTTACAAGTCACAACTCCCTTGTCAGTAGGCTGTTCGATCAATTCCCAAGTCTGATTCTTCAACAATGACTCCATTTCATCTCTCATGTCAGCATGCCACTGGGATTCTTCTGTACATGTCCCTACTTCCCTGTAAGTAGTAGGTTCAGCAACCTCTTCTGCAACTTGGAGTGCATATCCAGCCAAATCATCATACCCATATCTCCTTGAAGGTATCCCAACATTAGATCTTCTAGGCCTGCTGGTGGCTAGATTCTGCTGATTAATATTTGTATGACGCCCTACTGAGGTCTCAGTAGGCTGGCTTGGATCAGATTTTGGTTCATTATCCAGATCAGTATAATGTTGATTTGGATCCACTGATTGTTGCATATCAGTAGACTCCACCTGAAGCTCCACCTGTTTATCAACACTATCAGATTCAGCACTGGTTTCATATTCAGTAGACCTCCCCACTGATGAGTTTAACATAGAATTTTCATCAAACACAACATCCCTGCTGAGGATTACTCAGGACTCTGCTGATGACCAAATTCTATATCCCCTCACTCCATCATCATACCCCACAAACACTCCCTTCTTAGCTCTAGGCTCCAACTTCCCTTCACTAACATGATAGTAAGATGTACTTCCAAAAACCCTTAGAACTGAGTAGTCAGCAAGCTTGCCTGACCACATCTCAAATGGTGTCTTGAGATTGATCCCTGTGTGAGGACTCCTGTTGATTAAGTAGCAAGCTATTTTTACAGCCTCTGCCCAAAATCTCCTTGATAAACCAGCTTGAAAAAGCATACATCTTGCCCTCTCCAGTAGAGTTTGATTCATCCTTTTAGCTACACCATTCTGCTGAGGTGTATTCCTTACAGTATGATGTCTGGCAATACCCTCAGCTGCACACAATGAATCAAAATCCTTCCAGCAGAATTCCAGACCATTATCTGTACGAAACTTCTTGATTTTCTTGCCTAACTGATTCTCCACTAGGGCCTTCCACTGCTTGAAGTTACTGAATGCATCACTTTTGTTATTCATCATTACCACCCAATTCATCCTTGAATAGTCATCTATGAATGACACAAAATATCTGTGACCACCCAATGACTCAACTTTTGATGGACCCCAGCAGTCTGAATGGATATAATCAAGTTATGCCTTTGTGTTGTGCAACCCTGCTGAGAACTTACTTCTATGCAATTTCCCAAACACACAATGTTCACAAAAGTCCAGATTCTTGACCTTATATCCCTAAGAAACCCTGCTGAAGAAAGAATCTGCATACCCCTTTCACCCATATGACCTAGTCTCATGTGCCACAGTCGAGTCCGTCGAGATCGGTAAGCGCGAGGATGCAACAGCAGCGGTGCGATCTGATAGATCCTTGTAATATATATAAGGTTCCCCTCTTGATGCCTTTGAGGACTACAACTGAATCTTTAAATACATTCAGCTGTCAAAATTCACCCTTGAAATTGAACCCCTTGCTGTCTAGTAGACTGAGAGATACCAAATTCTTGGTCATCTGTGGAACATGTCTTACATCTTTCAATGTACAGAATTTACCATCCTTTGTCCTTAACTTTACTGAGCCAATTCCCACAACTTTGCAAACCTTGTTGTTGGTCATATAGATTTGACCACCATCCATCTGCTCATAAGTAGAAAACCACTCCCTGTTTGGACAAATATGATAGGATGCTCCAGAATCAAGTATCCACACATCATTATGGTGTGTAGAATCACCTGCAACTAGAACCAGATCCTCATCAGATTGCTCAGTAGCCAAGGCTATTGTGCCAGAATTGCCTTCCTACTGTTTCTTCTTCATTGGACAATTGGACTTCCAATGTCCCTACTCCTTACAATAATTACAGACATCAGTAGACTTAGGACCTTTGGACCCTGACTTCTTTTTCTTGTGTCCATATTCTTTTCCACTATTGCTGCTGGCTACTAGCCCAACAGCCTAACTGTCTGTCCCAGCAGCCTTGTGTCTCAGTTCCCTGGCATGTAAGGCAGACCTTACATCCTCTAAAGCTACTATATCCTTCCCAACTATGAAAGACTGCACAAAGTTTTCATACGATGTCGATAATGACACCGACAGGATTAGGGCTGCATCTTCATCTTCAATTTTAACATCAATATTCCTTAAATCAAGTAATATTGTGTTCAGCTGGTCAAGATGGTCCCTCAGTGGACTCCCTTCATGCATCTTCAAACTGAACAACCTATGTTTCAACAACAACTTGTTGGTCAGTGACTTGGTCATATACAGGCTTTCAAGCTTCTTCCACAACTTGGCTGCGGTGTCTTCCTCAGCAACCTCAGTGATAACATCATCAGATAAGCATAACATGATGGTTGAATGTTCTTTCTCTTCCAGACTGGCAAAATCTGCTGCACCTGTATTTGGTTCTTCAGATAAAGGACTCCACAAACCCTGTTGTTTCAACAGTGCACGCATCTTGATTTGCCACAGACCAAAAATGTTCCTTCTTGTAAATTTATCGATTTTCACGTTTACTGCTGACATCTTTTCTTGCTAAAGATCACAACTTTATCACAGATCCTAGCACCTTGCTGAAGGGCTTGGTGAAGATGAAGTTGATCGTACATATTGTTTTCTCTAGAACTTTCTCTGATACCACTTGTTATGAAGGATGGAGATAACTTCAGATACAAGAAATAGAAACATATGCAATCAAACGTAAATAATCAAAGGAGATAAACAAAAAGAACACAGATTTAACGTGGAAAACCTCTCTCAAAGTGAGAGAGATAAAAAAACCACGGGCAGAAAAGAGATCTTTATTATTAGGCACTGAGTTACAGATTTCACACACACTGGCAATGCAACAGCAACTGTATTTATAGGCACAAATCTCTAAACCTTAGCCGTCAAGGAATCTTTGTTTGATACGCCATAAATACCCCTACACGTGTCCTTCTTTAAATGACACTGTACAGCTGTCACATAACAGACGTGGGACCCTGCTGTATTCCAGTACTCAGCAGACTTCACTCTGCTGACAGAAGCTTCAGTAGATTCCACCCTACTGATGCACATAATTGGATATACTTCTCAATTTGTCCATCACACGGTGAGTCTTCGAATTGGTTCCACCGGATGTAGAGTTTAAGTCACTTTCCGACAATATACATACATACATACATACATATATATATATATATATATATAAATATATATATATATATATATATATATATGTATGTATGTATGTATATATAACTCCCATCTTGAATTTTTCCCATCCTGAACTTTTCCCGACCCAAACTTTTTGAGAATCGTCCCATCCCGACTATAATCGGGAAATATTTGGGTACAATTTGTACATCCGACGGGAATCCCGACCCATCCCGAATCAAATAGTAGTAAATTTCATAAAATCTTATTTTAAGAAAATCATTAAGATTACCCGGTTATTATTTAGCTTTTTCCAAATTTAGCAATAATATTTTCCACATATACCATATGTTTTCTCAACTTTGGAGGTGTGTGTTTTTTTTCATTTAAAATTTATCAATTTTTGTGTCAAGCTCAATCATTTTTTAAAAATAGCCAAGCTCAATCAATGCGTCTATATTTTGTTACGTTACGGCACTTTGTTTTACTTAATAAGAAGTCGAATAAGTTGCCACAATCTTTATGTATTTTCACAAGTTGTGTTTAATTTTAAGACAATCACAAATTGAGTAAAATCCGGTTGATTTTTCACCTTCAAAAGGAGTGCCTAAGTTAAAGAAGAAAAAAGCTTTTTGTTTAATGAATTTGATGAAAGAAGTAAAATGACATATTTTTCGGGATATCTTCTCCCGACCCGACGGGATCCCGAAATTCGGGTACCCTGATCGTCGGGTCCCGACACTGTTCGGGTAGGGGACGTCGTAAAAAATAAATTCCCGAATCCTATCGTGACGTAAATCGGTTAACAGGGTTACGGGGCGGGTCCCGACCTCATTCCTCCCATATATATATATATATATATATATATATATATATATATATATATATATATATATATATATATATATATATATATATATATATTTTTTTTTTATTTTTATTTTATTTTTTTTTTTTTGAATCGAGGTTACAGTTACGAAAATGCTATTAAATCGTAGATAATTATCTACCGGGTGACAATATCAATGAAATTCATAGAAAATTTATTTATGTAATCCTCGATCTTAATATAAATTTATCTACGAAACCCTCATTTTGTAATAGGCTATCTCCAGTCATAAACCTTTTAAAAGGTTTATGACTGTGTCACGTCATCGGTTATAAACCTTTTCGTTTTATAAACCTTTTATCTACTATCATAAACCTTTTATTTTTCCACGTCATCGGTTCATAATCATTTTACAAAAGGTTTGTAAACCTTTATAAAAACCTTCACACAATAGTAAAAACCTTTTTGCAAAAGGTTTGTAAATACAAACCTATTGGAAAAAACCTATTGAAAAAACCTTTTGCTGCAACGGTGAAAATCCTTTTAGAAAAGGTTTGTAAACCTTTTGTCTCCTATCATTGGAGATAGTCAAACATGATCAGAAAAAGCAAAATATCATTTTGACGGGGCTTGATTTTTCAACCTTACAATCTTTTCGGTTTTTAATTAGTGGATGAAAAATGATTCTTCAATCGAAGAATCAAGGATGTTTTCAAAAAAAAACAAAGAATCAAGGATGATGATATATAGACTACCATTATTCACTACATCTTTATCGGCACACATCATTATAGAACCAATTCCTATAATGAAACAAACACTTTAATGAATGGATAAAAATGATGTAGTGAAAAAATGTGTAGTGGATATATAATTTTCCAAGAATCAATTATGGCATTATAACACTAATACTCTATCCGTTCTGAAATAACTGAGGTGGTTGTCAAAAAAAGATTAATTTCAAAATAACTCAAGCAGATGCATTTCTAATACAACATTTATTGTGTTTTTCCTATATCTACCCTTATTTATTAAGGAATTAGAGAATAAATGCAATATTACCTAAATTATAAACTAAGGGTTTTATAATCATTTTGACAATCAAATTAAAACATTAACTCAAATCCTTAATTAATATACATGTTTTTAACAATTGCATTAATTATTTTAAGGCATTATTAGTTATAAGGCCGTCGTTAGAGACTTAATGATCATTTAGGACACTCTAACAACTTATTTAGTTATAAGGACAATCTAATTTATTTTCCAAAACCCTTCTCACCATCCCTTCTTCCCCGCCATTCTAATTTTGCCCTCACATCTGTTCCGCCATCGCTATTGTGTGTGTGTGGGGGGGGCGCATCAAAGCGGTGGTTACCTTCTCAGATCTTCTCACCAAGTCTGGCATCAAAGCCCTTCACAATTTTCTAGCTGGAAAATCATTTATTTCTAGAAATCAGCTTACGAAGGATGCTATTAAAGTATACGGTGCATTTTCTGATAAAGTTATTGTGTGTGTGTGTGTGTTTCCTATTGGTTTGATCGCTGTTAGAGAGAGTTAAGTTGTATAGATGAGCTTTGGATTGATATTAGTCAATTCTAAAAGAATGTGTCAGTGTCAATTCTTTTTCTTTACCGTTTTTGGTGATTAGAAGAATACGTGTCTCTGTTTATTCTTTTTTCTTTACTGTGTTTAGTGACTACAAGATTATGTGACTGCTATTTCTTTTTCTTTATTGTTTTTGGTGACCGACTGCCCTCTTTTTGTTGAAAACTGCAGATTCTGAAGGAGAATAAGGACAAGAAAGATGCAGAATTTACAGAGCGTTTCAAGCACAGTAAGTCATCAAAGCACAAGTTTCCACACTCTGTATCCCTTCCTGTAATGATATACTTTTTCAGCTTTTTAATAAGTTAGATATGTTTTACAGAGAAAATGTATGGTTCTTCCTCATGTAACCTTAAAATTGTAACGAGAGACTACACAACATGAAACATCTAGATGGACTTTATTAAGGAGGTTAAAGTTTTATAGAACTTCTTTGGTTATTCTTTGCTGCTTGAAACTGGAGGAAATAAAGTTTTTTTTTTCTCAAGTATAACTTGATCCACGAAACTTGGCATATTAAACTCGGCCTTGAAGGATATGATTGGTAAAATTATCATGGGATTAGTCATTTTAGTAGAATATGCGGTTATATCTATTAATTTTTCTTCATTACAATCTGTTTGCATGTTTCTTTTTGTAAAATATCAGAAGCCAAGTTGCTTGTTCTTTTCCTTTCAGAGCCACCAAAAGCTTTGGACGAAGATGAGTTAGAATTTCTTGATACAGTAGATATGGTGATTCCTCTTCCCTTGAAAGAAACCTTGCTCTGCTGGTTGGATTAATGAGGCATATGATTTTTTGTTGAATGAGTTCAAATAGTCAAAGTAAATCCACTATATTATACAATGTAATCTATGCTTTGCATTTTTTTTTTCCAAAATCTTTCTCCTTTTCTTTGTCTGTTTTTTTAACCGTATAAAAAAACCCGAACCTTATTTCATGTATTCTTTTGACCAAGATACTCCATCCCAGCTTGTACTGTACATTTTTAAAAATAAAAGTAATGCCTTTTTCCACTGATTGTGAAGCTACTAAATACTACCCCCCCTCCCCCTCCTCCCCCCCCCCCTCCCCACACACACACACAATAAAAACAAAAACTAAGACATCTTACTTTTGATGTGGTCATTGATGCCATGATTGCCGAGGCGACCCGGACTTGAGCGGTACGTGTTGATATTTTGACTCTTAAGTATGATTGATTAAGGTTCTAACGAAATCGTTGTGGCGTTAAATGGCGTTTGATATGTTCATTGTATGGAACTAATATTTCTAAAAAAAAAAAAGATGATCCTCATTTACTTACGGTCTCCCTGTGTTTATATGCATTTTGACAAACAAGTGTAAGCTCAAGAACTACCGAATTAAGAAATATTTTTCTGATTTACATGCTACTTGATGGAGTGACATTGATGACTGATGCAGGGACATTGATGACTTATGCAGTGACATTCTTGACTTATGCGGTGACATTGATATCGATGCGGGGACATTGATGACTTATGCGGTGACATTGATGACTTATGCAGTGACATTGATGTCTGATACAAGGACATTGATGACTTATGCAGTGACATTGATGTTTGATGCAGGGACATTGATGTCCGATGCAGTGACATTGATGAATGATGCAGGGATATTAAGCTAAACAAGATCGTCAAATGATTCAAGATCATGTTAAAGAATTGAGGGATTCCACAATGAATCCAATTATCAGGAGGGCACAAACAACGTGTGGCCATTACAAAGAGTCATAGTGAAGAGTCTTTGTAGTTTCACCAAACTTGTACTTTATCCATATTAAAAGCTCCACATTCGGATCCTTTTTTACTAAAGATTTGGAGTTTTTTTTGTCAATTGAATCTGCTTGTTGGAGAAGATGAATCCATACATTTTCGAAGCAATTTGTAGATATTATCCCGAATTTGAATCAGTATAGATTCCTAGCTAATATCTGAATTGCTCGGAAAAGTTAAGATTTGTATATTTTTTCCGCTTCATAGTTATTCATACAAATGACTAAGAAAACGTAGAAAATCTTCAAATTCGAAGTCCTGTTTCCATGTGTCGGATAAGTTGTGGTATTTTTTTCCAAAACTTCCCTCTGCTGGCCCTCAAATGCAGTTTTCCCTATGTTTAGAGATATAAATGGTCGATTTTGAAAGTTGTTTTCTAAGGCTGATAGAATTGTGATGGAATTGTTTGCAGATCTCACACCTAAAATGGCTTGTAATTTCAGAGGATTCCCAAGTTTATGTGTGAAGGTGGGAATACATTTATGGTTTGAAGTTTGCTGATGAGAATACAAAGTTGAAGCACTTAGTGTGCGCCATTTTCTCTCAACAAACAAGTGGATGCATATGATAACATGTGCTTCTTCAGAAATAGAGTAATGTATGAGTTTAATGATTTAGGTTGGATCAAATTCAACAACAAAACATTTTATATCGAGTTAGGAGGACCTCAATATCTTCCGTTCAGTCGAGTGGATTGTCGAAATTATTTGTCACGTGACGTGTAACACCTCAACTAATAACCACGTGACGTGTAACACCTTTATGATCATCTTGGTGGTCTGGGCTTATGCGGTGACATTGCTGACTTATGCAGTGACATTGATGTCTGATGCAGGGACATTGATGAATTATGCAGTGACATTGATGTTTGATGCAGTGACATTGACGACTGAAGCAGTGACATTGACATCTGATGCAGTAACATTGATGACTCATGCAGTGATATTGATGACATCATGGTGGGGATAATCATGGTGTGCTTACAAGAATTATGGTTGGTGGATTCTTGGTTCGGTTGCTGGTGATAGTTAATCTGGCGGGCCTATTAGTGCAGAGTGTGTTTTACTATGTGTGCAAGAGTTACCATCATCAAGAGATTGACGAAAGTGCCCTCTATGATCATCTTGGTGGTTTGGGCTTATGCAGTGACATTGCTGACTTATGTAGTGACATTGATGTTTGATGCAGTAACATTGATGACTTATGCAGTGACATTGATGTCTGATGCAGTGACGTTGATGACTTATGCAGTGACATTGATGACTCATGCAGTGACATTGACCTTTGTTGCAGTGACATTGACCTCTGATGCAGTGACGTTTGACGTCTGTTTTTACAATTAGAAAATTGATGCAATGATATTGATGTCACTACATATACTATTTGATATACCAATTTGGTAATTTTTTAAAATAACTTTATTTCTTTGATATCTTTAAATATTTGATTGGTGTTGGTTCATTTGATTAGTGTTGGTTTAAATATTCGATAACTTTGTAAAATAACTATATTTCTTTGTTTCTTTTGGTTTAATGGCAAATTTTTATAACAAAAGGTATGCATAAATCGTTACAATAACACGACACCGCATAGTTCGATACAATAAGACGTCCTTTGCATAGATCGGTACAATAAGAAGTCAGCATTTGCATAAATGGCTACAATGAGACGTCATTGCATAAATCGTTACAATGAAATGTCAGCGATCAAGGTTGACAATGGATCGCGGCGGTCAATACATCAGGGTAGTCAATGAATCGCGGCGGTCAATGCATCTGGGTGGTTAATGGATCCCGATGGGCAATGCATCGGGGTATGTGGTCAATGCATGATGGTGATCAATATGTCACGTCGATATTTATGAAGAAAAAATCGATTTTATGAAATTTAGTCGGAAAAAAAATTTCAAATTTGATTTTAGAATAAAGAAGACGGAAAAATATGAATTTTAGTGAAAAATTTTGACGATCCGAGTTTTAGTTCAAAATATATAACTTTTAGAAATATGGTGAATTTAAAATATAATCACATTGTTTTTGCAGTGATTGTTCAATAACACATATGTAATTTTCTTTTGTTATGGTTGCACTTGCAGCATATCCATAACCAGATAATGTCATTAGAATTTTCGAAAATAGAGATCAAAACAGTATGCGCCCTTGATAGTAGGAGCGCTTCCTTTTTTTTATTTATTTATTTTTTCTTGTTCTTATTTATCCACTTGAAATTAGAATGTCCTTATATAACTAAATAAGTTTCCTTCTTAAAATTAGAATGTCCTTATAACTAAATAAGATTTCGGAGTGTCCTATTACCCCTAATAAGTTGAAAATCAGTCCTTTTAAATAATTGACCCTTATTTTAAAACAAATAGAGTAATAAATATGTTCGATGTGATATCATTAACAACACCACATATACATACTCCTTCCTTCTATCGCACAATAACGAGAGCGATTCTTAAAAAAGTTTTGTTCCATTTTATGTGAGGCAGTATAATTTCAAATGCGATATTTATTGTGTTTTTACTTGATTTACCCTTGATTATTATACTAGGAGATATAAAAAAAGAAAGTCATATTAATTACATCTAAGTACATTTTAGTCATTTTATTATAAAAGTTAATGCTTTAACTCATCTCTTTAATATGTGTGTTTTTTACAACTGCCTCAGATATATTGAACGGAGAGAGTACATTATACATACACTTTAATTATCGTTAAAGCAGATCCACATAGATAGTGGTAAAAGAAAAGAAAGAAGAATATTGCTTTATAAGATACCGTGCAAATGAAAGCTGAAGATACAAAAGCAGTAAAAAAAAAAAAAAAAAATTAAATGAGAGAGAAGAGAGGAGAGACAAACACAAATGAGAGCAGGTAACTTTTCACCAGACATGCTATTTTTTATTTTTTTATTTTTTTATTTTTTTATTTTCTGAAAAATAAATAAATACATAAGTTTCCAACATTTCCTATTCTCCATAAATTCTCAACCTTTTTCTCTTTCTCTCTCTTTTCACCAATAAAGACAACCAACACTTCATGCTTCCCTTTTTTTCTGCCACCTCTCCATGTACTACTACTACTACTACTAGTACAATATACATTTACCTCACTTGCCTTTTTTTCCCTGCTTTTTCTGCAGTCCAAAAAGTTTGTTTATAAATAAAGTATTTTCATTTCTGTTTTTTTTTTTCCTTCTATTTAATCTGTTATTATGTCATCTATCCTTCGATGTCATATTTTTCTTTCGCGTTATTAAAACGAGAAAAGGACGGTGATTGTGTGTGTGGGCTCTTTGCTTTTATCATCATCTTCCCACCAGCTGTGTGGGTTTTTTTTTTTGCTTTTTCATTTTGAGAGAGAGAGAAAATATGAAATACAAATCGAGTTAGAAAGTTGTATATGCAAAGGAGTAGGTTTGATCTTTTCTGTTCCTTTTTACTTCTTGATTACAACTTTATTAGTTTTGCAACGCAAGAAGTGTGAAACAGAGGAAAAAAAAAAAAAAAGTGTTTCGATTTCAAACTAAGCAAAAGAGTAAGCAATAGATCAAACTTTTTTTTTTTAACTTTGCTTTTAAACGAAGGATAGGATAGGCGTGAGCTGAAAGTTGTTGAGACATTTTGAAGCCCAGAAGGAAAATTAGCTGAATTTCGAAAGGATCTGTGAAATTGGATTGGATTTGTTTGGTCTGGAATTTGTGAATTATGAGGGCTGGATTGAGTACTATTCAGCAGACTTTGACGCCGGAGGCGGCTGCCGTATTAAACCACTCAATAGCTGAAGCTGGCCGGAGGAATCACGGTCAAACTACGCCGCTGCATGTGGCGGCGACCCTTTTGTCTTCACCTTCTGGATTTCTTAGACAAGCGTGTATTCGTTCTCACCCAAATTCATCTCACCCTCTTCAGTGCCGTGCTTTAGAGCTATGTTTCAGCGTTGCACTAGAGCGTCTTCCGGCTGCTCAAAATATGGAGCCGGGTTCGGAGCCTCCAATTTCTAATGCTTTAATGGCCGCTTTAAAACGGGCTCAAGCTCATCAGAGAAAAGGATGTCCTGAACAGCAACAACAACCCCTATTAGCTGTTAAAGTTGAGCTTGAACAGCTGATAATTTCGATATTGGATGATCCGAGTGTGAGTCGGGTCATGAGGGAAGCCAGTTTTTCGAGCCCGGCTGTTAAAGCCACTATTGAACAATCCTTGAATTCAAATCCTCATCCTCATCCTCATCCTCATCCTCATCCTCTTTCTAATCCAAATGGGCATGTTAATTTGGGATCATTTGGAGGAGGAGGAATCGGGCCGGGTCGGTTGCTTGTGAATCCACAATCAGCTCTTGCTCCAACTTGTGTTGCTCAAATCCCTAATCGAAATATGTATCTTAATCCCAAGCTAAGACAAGGTGGGGTTGCAGGGCAGTTAGGGAATCAGAGAATCGATGAAGTGAAGAAGATTCTTGATATCTTGTTACGGACCAAGAAAAAGAACCCGGTTTTAGTCGGTGATTCGGAGCCAGAAGCTGTGGTGAAGGAATTAATAAGGAAAATTAGCCTTGGGGAATTGGGTACAAATTTCCCCCTTAATAAAATCCATGTTATTTCTATTGAAAAAGAGCTTAATTTGGATAAAAATAATCTGATCCTGAAAATAAAGGAGTTAAGTGATCTTGTTGAAAACAGGATTAAAGATTATTCAGGGGTCCTTATCGATTTAGGAGATTTGAAATGGGTGGTGGAGCCACCACCGCCTAATTCCGGCACGATTCAGCAGCCTCAGCCGCAGCAAGCGGTTTCTGATGCCGGAAAAGAGGCGGTGATGGAAATGGGGAAACTATTGACTAAGCTTACTGAAATGAATAACAACGCCGGCAAGGTTTGGTTGATCGGAACAGCAACGTGTGAGACTTATTTGAGGTGCCAAGTTTATCATCCTACCATGGAAAATGATTGGGATCTACAGGCTGTGCCGATCGCCGCCCGATCACCACCGTCGATCACTGGAATGATGCCAAGGTATGAATGACTGACCTTTTTAGCCTATATTCCCTTACTTTTTGATAATGCTTTGAATTAAGATTTTGTTTCTATATTGGTTTCTGAAGTTCATTAATTAACATAGTTCCCAGTTCTTGTATTCACACTGATCAGGTTTAATAAATTCTGACATTCTTGTTATCTTTGGTACTTTGAAGACAGCTTTATGTCCTTAAAAAAAAAAATTCTCTTCAAACTTAAAAGTTGATACTTTTAGTCTTTGTTTTTGTTTCAGATGTTTATTGAGATATAATGGACATGGGTCAACCATTTTAGACCGAGCGAGGACGTTTATTGTGACTTAAGTAGCGTCATTAGGCTCAAAATCTGGGGGCGTCGTTTTGTTTTTGGTTACTAAAATAATTTGATGTCTTCTTCTATATAGGTTGGGAAATGACAGAATTATGGGCAACTCTATTGAGCCTTTAATTCCATTGAAAAGCTTCCAGACAATGGTACCTGGTTTAAATAGGCAACCATCTGAGAACCACCTGGATATTTCTCGAAAAGTTTCGTGCTTTCAGCCGCCCTTTTTAGAGAAAAACGAGCATGAACCGACAAAAGAGGTTGAGAATTCTTCTGCAGAAAAGAAATCCAAAGAACCTCGGTCTTCCTTGCCACAATGGCTACAAAATGCAACTGATCAATCACAAGTATGGTGTTGTGTTGTTATTTAAACGTTAAAACCGACATGATGAGAGTGAAAAAACAGAGTGTTTTGAATCTGATTGTGTTTTTTATACTTTTTTTGCAGAACAAGGATCAAGAATCTCTTTTGAAGCAGAATGGTGGTCCAGAGTTACAAAAGAAATGGAGTGATGCATGCTTGAATCTTCATAACTTGAACCGAAATGTTACATCCGAGAAAACCGTCCCGTCTCCTCCCGTGAGCTTGTACAATCCAAAATTGTTCCTCCATCAGCCTATCCAACAACCAAAATTATTGACAACATTCAGCGGAACACTGCAATTGAACTCGAATATTCCATCCACTCAAACTCCACAACAAGCACCACGTACCCCTCCTGGAAGCCCCGTAAGGACAGATCTTGTTCTTGGAAGAAAGGTTGCTGAGAAAATTCAACCTACTTGCCAAGAAACTGTCAAGGATTTCTTAAGCAGCATTTCAACCGAACCCGAGATGAAATTCACCGAGAAATTCGCTAATGCATTAGATGCTGCATCATTCAAGAAACTTCTCAAAGGGCTAATGGAGTGTGCGTGGTGGCAGTCGGAAGCAGCATCTGCAGTAGCTTCAGCTGTGACACGGTGTCAATTAGGCAATGGTAAACAACGCGGTTCAGGAACAACAAAAGGCGACATTTGGTTGTTATTTACGGGTCCTGATAGAATTGGAAAGAGAAAGATGGCTTCTGTTCTTTCAGAGCAAATGTGCGGTTCTGGTCCGGTTATGATATCTCTTGGTTCAAAGCGCGATGACAACAAAGAACCGGATAATACAAATACAAACAACCGTGGTAGAACTGTGTTGGACCGGATTGTTGAGTCGGTCAGGAGAAACCCCTTTTCAGTAATCATGCTGGAGGATATAGACGAAGCTGATTTTCTATTGCGCGGTAACATAAAACGGGCAATGGAAAGGGGTCGGCTTACGGATTCACATGGCCGTGAGATCAGTCTTGGAAATGTTATATTCATTCTTACTGGCAATTGGTCTACTTATGATAATCATCATCTTGCAGCTACTGCTAATGGCAATTGGAATCTTAAATTAAGCATCGGCGAGAAGAACTCGAAACGCAGAGCTCATTGGATGCCAGATGGAGATAGACCAATTAAACCAAGGATTGAACCGATTTCTGGTCTATCTTTCGATCTAAACCGAGCTGCTGGTTCAGACGACGATAAAAACGATGGGTCTTACAATTCAAGTGACTTAACCGTTGATCATGATGAAGAACTTGGACACGAGACAAGACAATTCGCGATCACATCAGTTCCTCAAGAACTTGTCAATTTCGCGGATGAAGCAATAGTGTTTAAACCGGTAGACTTTGGGTTTATACGCCGTGAAATCAAGAAAACCGTTTCCGTGAAATTATCCATGGTTTTAGATGATGAGAACCTGTCGGTTCAAATCGAAGACGATGCACTGGAGAAAATCATTGGGGGCTTATGGCATGGTAAATGCAATCTTGCTGAGTGGGTAGATAAAGCTTTGGCTCCTGGGTTCGAATTACTAAAAACCCGCCTTCCATTGTCGCCGGAGAGTTCGATAGTTCAGCTCAGGCTCCACCAGAGCGGCGGCGGTACGGATAGCCGGAGCAATGGAGACTGGTTGCCTTCTAAAGTTGCAGTCATGGTTGATGAAGCATGATTTTGGGTTGTTACTTGTATTTTGGGATGTGGTATAAAATGTAAATATGGGAACTTTTGGAGGGTAAAGAAGTTAGGGTGTGGGGGGTATTGGTAAAGAGAGAAATCCTTGTGAAAAAAAGGGTGAGGAAATGATAGATTTAAATGATTAGCTGAAAATTTTAAGAAAAAAAACTAATGTTATACTGTTGTAATTTTCAATTTATTATTTATAATTTACCTTTCTTCTTTTATCTTCTCTTTGTTATGCACTTTTTCTTTTTTTAATGTTGCTCAATCAGCATATCTGAAGAGATGAAGGTAAGGATTAAGCTCTTTTTTGTGACATTTACAGTGCCTTTTTTTTTTTTTTTTTTTTTTTTTTTTTCTTTTTCCTTTTTTATCTTCCAATATTGGCGTTTTTGAAAAATTATTTTAATCTTTGTTGTTGTACCATTTTTATTTTTAAAATATTATGGTGCATTTTTTAATACAAAATAAATAAACATGACACACTTATTTTTTTAGTTGTAAAAAGGATAAATAATTTTCGTCGGACACAAATACCTTTATTACCAAAATGTACGTGCGCAACACAGCCTATTCTTTTTGCACAGGATGTGATTAAACATGTTGCTGCTGGATATATAGAAACCCGAATCTGGATCTGATCCATAATTGGATCGTCCGATATGATTCACGGCACCGATCGAGACACTCGATCATGCACAGCGGAAGCTACGAATAAATTCGCATTCGATTTTACCACGATTCGATTCGCATAATAATTAATACGAAAGTTGAAGATTTACCTTATCTAAGAGGTATAGTAAATCGACATATGGGGAAGCCACAATTTTCCGGATTGTATCTCCTAACGACGACTGGTGAACGTCGATCCTCGCCGCATAACCTCCTCGAATATGCTCAAAAAAAACCCTAGGTTTTTCTTCTCTTAACGACTAAGGCAAAAAACTAATTTTTCTTCCTTTTTATTTGTAGTGTGGCGCCAATATTGAATGACCATTGTGTTAGGATGAACTCTCTTTATATATGAAAATAACTAGTCAAGAGAGTTGTCCTTTTCACACAGCAATTACCTATTCTCATAAGGAAAAGATATTTGCCAAAAGATAAGAGATAATTCCCAAAAAATCAATCTCTTTTCCAATAATTATCCAACAAATAGATAATTAATTAATTACACATGTTGATATAATCTAGAAAAATTTCTTCTCCTAATTTATCTACATGTGAGGCGCCACTTTCATCATTATTTAATAGAAAATGTTTTTTCTATTTTACATATTATTTATCAAATAAATAATATTGCATATTCATTAAATAGACCAACTATTTAATTTATTCTCGAGGTTTCGCAAAACGAGAAAACACTCGCGTGTTAGGAACCAACCCGGGGACCATGAACCTATAACTAGTAGCTACAATAAATTGAATAAAATATTCATCGAACAGAATATTTCTACTCAACTTATTAATTCCGGAATTACGACACCATAAATCCGAAACTGAACTCTATCGATTATAGACATAACTTATTCTCAAAACGTCGAGTCGAGTCGATAAGTGTCCATTGATATAATCACTGCATATAAACTAACCCTCCATAGACTATCCGTAATGAAGTAGGATTATTTCCATAAACCTTCTTTAATACGTCTTGTCCTTATTTACCATTAACCCACTAGTGATCAATTAGTTTATAACCAATGCGAACTCCATGGATCGATCAGTTTCTAGGATTAACAAATAAGGAGATTGTCTTTCTACTTCCCGCAGGAAGGAATGGATTTTATATCTGTGAAACACACACTTCTCACTCATTCCAGAATAGTGCCAACGTGAAAGTGATTCGTACCGCGCCTCTTAGAGATCCTTAACGAACACATCAAACCATATCCTGGAACAAGTAGGAGTCTGTAATCACTTCAGGATTAAAGTTAATCAATATATGATCATCTTGTGATTTAATAAGATTTCTCAATCACGGAATTATATGAGAAACTCAGATTAAATTGGTCCAGCCCTATATGACTCTCATAATATATAAATGCCCCACTTTGACAACCAATGTCGACAGTCCGGATAGGACGGTCACACCATAAAGTGTTCTGGGCGCATTAATGGTGGTTTAATCAATAGACCCCATACTTTGATTAAGTTCACCACGGACTAACAGTTCAAGTGTATCACCATAAACTTAATCCTCGCGTGTGACACACACTAAGTTATATGGCTACATTTGATACGATTTGGGGTTTTCAGTAGTGTATTACTTACAAGCACGAAGCAAGTAATAATGTGAGAATAAATCTGTCATTTATTAATTCTAAAAATAATTACATAAATTGTCTTTCAGGCGCTACTTCCAACAGTTGCTGCTCTTTTTTTTTCTTCTTATAAACAACCGTAACTTTTGATTTATAACTCCGATTATCAAAAAAATTCACCAAAATTCATGTTTTTTTCTCTCTTTATTTTGAGATCTAATACGATACCCTTCCGACGTAAATTTTGAAAGCCGAAAAATCATTTGCATTAATCAGAGCGTTTTTCTTATAAACGACCGTAACTTTTGTTTTAGAACACCAATCTTCAAAATTCTTTCACCAAAGTTCATATTTTTTTTTTCTCTTCATTTTGAGCTCTCATACGATATCATTTCGACGTATTTATTGAAAGCCGAATTTAATCGCAGCGTTTACACTAACACAGTATCACTAACACAATATCAATAACATCATTACCGTTACCATTAACAATAGCAGTGTGGGATTAGACAAAAAAACTTGTGTCTTTTCAAATAACACATTCAATCACAATGGAAAAAATTACTAACATATATGATAAACAACTTTAACATCAACATATATGATAATTAAGTTATATCAAGGAAATGATTACTCATGCCATTTCTATAAAAAAAAAACAAAAAAAAACATAGATGTACGAGAACCAACTAACTAGTAGTATGTAAATGCAACATATAGCTCTTAGGCATATGATGATCTTGATTTGTTCTTGTATACTTGTGATGAAACACCAGCATTGCCTCACCATTTTGAATCAACAGCCTTCAATCACCTGGGCCAAAACCACCTGTAATGACACCTTTTAGTAACAATACATTGTGATATTAACCAGTAACACAGTATAGGTAACATATTATCAGTAACACAGTATCAGTAACACAATATCAGTAACACAGTATCAGGCTCATTTAAGGCTTAATTCAAGTGACTACTTCAAGACACACATATCTGGCTCATATAAGGCTTATTTAAGGCTTAATTCAAGGGACACAATATCATATCTGGCTCATATAAGACACACAATATCAGTAACAATATCATATAAGGCACACAGTATCAGTAACACAGTATCAGACTCATATAAGGCTTTATTCAAGGGACTACTTCAATAAGTTGACAGAAGTTGTAAGTGAGGATAAATTAAATATATTAGCAAAGATAAATAAAAAGTAGTAGTAGGAATTAATGGAGATTAAAAATAAATAGAAACCATTAAGGAGAGAAGCCACAAAGCCTTTACAAGAAAACTAGAAAATGAGATAAAGCCGTTGTCAGTCAAGAACAAGAACGAACAACATCCATCCAATGAAAGCATATCCAGAGGTGCAATGCATCTACTTATACCTTAATGTTGCTCAATCAGCATATCTGAAGAGATGAAGGTAAGGATTAAGCTCTTTTTTGTGACATTTATTGTGCCTTTTTTTTATCTTCCAATATGGCGTTTTTGAAAAATTATTTTAATCTTTGTTGCACCATTTTTATGGTTTTTTTTTTGAGAGATCATTTTTATGATTAAAATATTATCATGCAGAGTTAATAGCACAAGATGTATGTTATTGGTGGGACTTGTATTTGAAACTCTCATAATTTTTTTAGATGACTTCAATTGAAGTAACAATTGAAGTAAAAAGTGATGTTAATAGAAGTCGTTTTCTATATATCTGGAAAGAATCGAACCCAAACCTTGTCTAGATATGGTTCTAACTCTTTATAATGCCGTCTTAGAAAATAATCGAACATTTACCTTAGCGTAAACTTTCACTAGCCAATTAATAGGAGTTGAGATTAATAGAGTGCCCATAAATACTGATACATGTCCCCTTCAAAAAAAAATATATATATATATATAAAATAAAATATTGATACAAGTCCTTATTTTCTTTTATTGAGATATTGGAAAAGTGCCCACAAATACAGATACATGTTATTTTCTTTAGATGTCCACTCTAGAACATGCTTAAACGTAAATTAACATGATCTTGTAAAGTTGCCGGACACATTAATTATTGACAACATTGCCGGATCCGGAAATTATATTATCGTCGTCTGGATTCAATATATTTTTCAAACATGAAAACATAATACCGGATATAACCAGTTAAAAAACTTTTGGGCAAGGAAAATAATTTTGATGTGAACAAAATGTTTTCATCTATTTATATTTTCTTTACACAAAGTTACTTATATATATATATATATATATATATATATATATATATATATATATATATATATAGAATAAAATAGTTGTGATATATTTAGGGTCGTCTCTGTGAAATCGGAGTCCCTAGGTAAAAAAAAAAAATTAGGGCCCTCAAGCCTGTGAAAAAAATAATATATCACAACTATTTTTTAGGTACACTATGTTGATGAACGTTAAAAAAAATGTAACGAATTTGATTAGACTATCTTTCAATGAATTCGGCTATAAATTTAGGTCTTACCGTTTTTTTTATTTTGAGTAAAAAATAAAATTGACCTAAAATACACTTCTATTACGTGGAAACAAGGCCCCCTAAAATTTCGGCTTTTGACGTGGGCCTAGGCCGCGGCCTTGTTGGTATGGGGACGGCTATGTGTATATATATGTTTAAGAACAAGTTTTGAGTGTTAGATTTTCTTTCTTTTTATTTTTTAAAGTTCAGCTGAAATTTCCTCTTTATACCCTCCCCTCCTATGCATGGGTACAGCACGATGTTGTGAAAGGGGACACAACAAGGGATCCTGGCACCACTAATGTTGACAAAGTGGTAGTTCCGCCATTTATTTGTGGCAAGGGCAGACCCAAAGGTAATAAGGAGCGAGCTAATGTGTTCACTGAAACGAGTCTTTCCTTTAATATTAGAACGATGTTACTTTATCGTGAAAGTGTAAAAATAACATTAATACCCTCGGCGAAACATTATTTTTATAGAGAATTAGGGATAAGGACATGTTTTGGAATATTTTTAAGTAACCGGACAACCACACATTTTTTATACGGAGAAGAACAACTTTTATATCTTTTTAAGAAATATTTTTTCACACAAATTTATATCTTATCACACATAAATTTATTTCCAATTTCGCCCTTACTTTTTTTTATTTTACGCGCGTTCATTCTGACCAAAGTTTGGTCAGAATGTGACACATTATCCATACTGAAATATGGTCGGAATATACGTGTTCGAGTCACACTTTGGTTGATTCTGACCATCTTTTATGTAGAATGTTTGAAGTTTTCCAAATTCATATATAGTCAGAGCATCATTATGACCAATATTGAGTCCGGAATACTCTACACATTCAAACTAGAATTTGGGTCAGGATAACAACAACAATATAAGAGCACCACTATTGACTCTGACTGAATTTCAGACAAAATATTAAAAGTTTTTTTCACTCAATTGTAGTCAGAATGTCTTTCTGACCGATATTGAGTATGAAAAGCATATAAAATTCTAACTAGAATAAAATCAGTATAATGATCGTATTCTGACTCAAATTGGGTCAGAATGGTTGTTGTGTCAATTGACCATAAATTGGCCAGAATTGTATATATTTTCCGGACTAATTTATGGTCAGAATGGCAGGCGTGTGGAATATCCAAACGAAGCCCACTCTCGGCTCTTGGTAAGTGTAAAACAACATTGATGTGAAAAGATAGTCCCTTTTTTTATAGCCCGACAGACAAATCCCAGAAAAAAAAAAAAATTCCGACGTCATGCGTCCTGTTCTAGTTTTTTTTTTTTTTTTTTTTTCTCTTTCCTCCCTGATTTTGAAACGCTCATATCTTTTGATCTAGAGATCCAAACGCGATAAAAAATTTCACTGAATTTTTTATTCTTTGATGCTCTTCGTTTTGAGACTTGGTTCGATATAATTACATCGTTTTTCGTGAGATTCACTTTCGAAATTTACTCAGTGGATATTCCAAGTGAATCCCGAAAATCAGTGGATTTCGTACAATAGTGAATTTCGAAAGCGGATTTTCTGAAATCTCTTCGGAATATGTTGAATGTGGTATCAAAATAAAGATAATGAAAAAATAAAAAAATTGGTGAAAGAATTTTTAAATTTGGAGTTATAGATCGAAAGATATGAATTTAAAATTAGAAAAAAAAAATGAAAGAGAAAGTGTGTTGTTTTTTTGGGTGGAAATGCGCCAGAAAAATTAAAATTAAAAAAAAAAAAAAAAGTTTTTTCGCAAAAGTTTCCAAAACCTGTCATTCTGCTTAATTGATAAAATATTTGTGTGTTTTTCTCCCTTATTACCCCTTATTTTTATGTTGGTGCGTGGTGCCCTTAACTGAAAAAAATTTATGGGTTTGCCAATTGCCCTTGATCCGTGATGACTTAGTATAATAGTATTTAAGTGGTTCTGAGTATTAGCACACATCATTAAAATACTATGCTTCTATGCTAATATTGTGAACAATATTCGTTCCTTTTATTTTTTATTTTTGAAGAAACAATATTAATTCCTATAAATAAATAAATAGAAACTAAAACCATATAAATATTTGCAAGAAGATATCTAAAAAAAAATATCTAAGAGGTCAATGATTTTGATTCAAAGAACACCCAACTAACCATATTTAATGCAAAAATGAAAGAAGCCATTGGGTTATTCAAAGGTCGAGTGAAATGCCACGTTAAAACCATCAATGCAAGCGGCCAAGAACCCCACTTTAAAAAAATCGGCATTCATCCTTCAGTTCAGACCCAAAATAACTAAAAAAATTACACTTTAGAATATAATAAATAGTTAAATACTGCATTAAAAAATCAAACCTATCAAATAAAGAAGATTTCTTTGGGCAATCTCTCATTTAAATATAAACGGAGGGACTAATATAAAAGGAAAAAAGCGTGAAAAAATATATATTAAATGTTGTGACGATACTGGATCTCGTGTATAAATAAATCTAGGTCGTAATAACCTAGTGACAATCTATTCAAGATCCAAAATTATGAAACAAGATGAAACGACGGGGTGATTTGGGTGTTTTTAGACTGAGTCTGAGATTGTATAATCCCAAGTTGCCAACGTATCATTTAATTGTTCAGAAAATCAAGTCTCTTGTAGTTCCCTGGGATGGTTTATATAGAGAAAATCTCGTCCATGGCATCATGTGCCGTGTCCTTCAAGGACACTCTTTCTTAACCCCTAAAGATTATTATTGCGTCAATCCCTATTATTTATGAGATAATCATTGATAGTTTAAATATCAGAATCAGAGTCTTAATGGGTAAATGATCCTTTGGATCTTCCCATAATTATCTTATAAGCACATGGGCTAATTATCATAAGAAGAAGGCTTTGGCCGACATGCGTCGAGCCCCCCAGGACGTCTCGGCCCTAACTGCACTTGCCCAGCTCCGTTGCAACCTAGCCAACCCGGTGGTATGGGGAGCGGGACCGGTCTCCCCCTGCGGTTTAGACATGCCTTAGGCATGAAGTGGGGCTCCTGGCCCTTCATGTTATAGTTTTTATGTCTTCGTTTAAAGATTGATGAATTAAGAGATTACACGTGGCGAGGTTCAGTTCGATCCTCATCATAAGCCCCCTAGATCGGGCTGAACTACTCGTTGTGAGGTCGGATCTGTTAAAGGTGCCGTTCGGTCACCGTCACCTAGACTTGTAGAATTTTACAATGACATTCTCTGAAAGTACTGAAAATCCTTTTACCCAAGAAGGGGAGGATGTTGCTCCCGAGCAGAATCGAGATATCGGAGATGTTCGACTAGCAGCTAGCTGAGGCTAGTTTTAAGGCCATTAAATATGTGAGTTTTGCTTTCTCTATTTGATTTTTACACTATAACTTGATAGCGTTTCTCATTCTTGTTGTTTTGTCATTCAGGGGACCTGGGTTGGCTAGGAAGTATTCCAAAGGGTGGCTAAGTCTTCAGTCAGCACTGAGAGTCTGAAGAAGAAGGTTGCTGAACTGCGGCAAAGCCGGGAGAAACTAAAGAGCTCTGCTGAGTCCAAAGGTAGGGAAGTCGAAGCTCTCCGGGAGAAACTCCGAGCTCAAGAGGCTGAGCAATAGGCTAAGGAAGATCAGTATACTTCTAATCTTCAAGCCGCAGAGGACAAATTCACAGGAGAGAGAACTAAGCTGGAGTAGGCCGTGGCCAAGTTCAAGCTGAAAAGACCGATCTGGAAATTGTTGTTCCAAGTCGTGTTGCTAGAGCCCGTCAGGATCACAAGGCTTCAGATGAGTTTTCTCAGGCTCTGAAGATGTTATTTACCCTGGTCTCAAACCACGGCTATACTTTAGGGGTTGACGAGGCTAAGAGTCAGTTCCCGGATCTTAGTCGAGAATTTGGACAACAAGGCTTTTTATAAGCTGGGCATGGGTGCGGTTACGACAACCGTTTGAAAGAGTTCTAAGAGGGAGTGGACATTGCGTGCAAGTACTCTCGCCATGCTATGGCTGATCATCAAAGTGCCTATTGGGTCAGATCCTTCTGTTTCGGCTACTCCCATCTCGGCTCCTCCTTCTTCAGAGCAACAACAGAGTCCTTGCTCTCGTTGCTTAGCTCAAGTGGACTTGTGTTTTTGTTTTGAAAATTCAAATTGTATCATGTACAACTTTTTCAGAATATATGAATTGAAAGTTTTTCTTACCTTTACTTTGTTTTGAGTACTTATTTCAAGTACTTCTTTGATCCGTAATGGGGATTCATGTACCCAAACAATTCCGATTTATATTAGCTAGACAAATCAAATATTTGTAGGTATGCCATGCATTAACTTATAGTTTTTGGATGGCATACTTAGTTGCATATGTAATTCATAGCATGTGAGTCGATGAAGAATGAATTTAGATCCCTTAAAGAACCATAATTTCATGCCATCGAGCTATGCAATTTGATGTATGAATTGCGATTATTCACCCTCTCGTATACTTAGTAAGTTTGACATTTGCAAGCTTGTTGAGTCCGACCTACGGAGCTCAACTTTTTGAGTCCGACCTACGCGGGCTCAACCCCTTGGGTCCGACTTGTGGAGCTCAACTTTTTGAGTCCGACCTGCGGACTTGAAGAGTTTGTCTTGAAAACTTCTAGAGTCCGACCTACGGAGCTCAACTCTTTGAGTCCGACTGCGGAGCTCAACTTTTTGAGCCCGACACGCAGACTTGAAGAGTGTCTTGCAAACTTCTACAATCCGACCTACGAGCTCAACTCTTTGAGTCCGAAGCTCGAAAGTTGATTTATGTCCTACGAAAGTTGATGTTTGTCCTACAGACTGTATGAGTTTGGCTTTTGCAAAGTTGTTAAGTCTGACCTACAGACCTCTATTCGGTGTCTGCCCTGTAGACTTAGCGAGTTTGTCCTACGAACTTGGTGAGTCCGATCCGCGGAGCTCAATTCGATGATTTGACATGCAAACTTCATTGAGTCCGATCTGCGGAAGTCAAGCTTTTGAGTCTGTCCTGCAGACTTAAGCAAACTTTTCAAGTCCGACCTGCGGAACTCAAGCTTTTGAGTCCGACCTGCGGAGCTCAAGTTTTGGAGTATGTCCTGCAGACTTTGGAGAAAAGTTTCAAAACCGTAACATGTACAATTTTTTATAATATATGCCACATTTTATTAACTTCTCTTGCCTTAATTTTATTTTCAGCACTTACCTGAAGTACTTTGATCCACAGTGGGGTGTCTTGCCCCCCGTATGTCATGCATTAACTTATAGTTTTTTTGGATGGCATACTTAGTAGCGTGTGTATATTTTTTGCTTCTAAAACTTACATACAGGGCTCTGCAATTCAATGTCTGTCCTGTGGACTTTAAAAGTTTGGTTGTTGCAAACTTGCTGAGTCTGACTTGCAGAGCTCAGATCAATGTCTGTCATGCAGACTTAATTTTTTTGAATCTGGCGTGCAGACTTAATTTTTTTGAGTCTGACCTGTACACGGAATTTTTTGAGTCTGACCTGCAGACTTAATTTTTTTGAGTCTGTCCTGCAGACTTAATTTTTTTTAGTCTGACTTGTAGACTTAATTTTTTGAATCTGACCTGCAGACTTAAATTTTTTTTGATTCTGTCCTGCTGACTTATTTTTTTGAGTCTGTCATGCAGACATACTTTTTTTGAGTCGACCTGCCGAGTTCGACCTGCGGAGCTCAGTTGGTCTGTCCTGCAAACCTAATATTTTTTACTGAGTCCGTCCTGTGGAGCTTAGTTTGTTTGTCCTGCAGACTTAATGAGTTTGTCTTTTGCAAACTTTATGTGTGTTTGTCCCGCAAACTTGATCAAAGCCATAATGTATAATGGGAAAAGAGATTTTATATTGAAATGACATAAGTGTAATAACACAGAGTACCTAAATTGAAACCGAAAAAAATAAAGCAATTTAATAAAGTCCGGAACCAGTCCTAGACGTGAAATTTTGCGGAGATTGTTCACATGTCAGCTCCGCGGAATGGTCCTGCCATTTGTTCTACCAGCGCTTGTTGTGCGGATCGAAAGCGGGTGCTTCTCCCGCCGGGCTGGTTAGTGGTGGTGTGTATCCCTCCCTCCCCCAGTTTTGTCTCCATCGTCATGAGCAGTTTTCCCTCGGGTTTTTGCCATGGTGATCTTAAATAATTGCCAGTAAATGGGCCCTCATTATAACGCCAATTGACGATGCTGGATCTCAGCTTTCAATAAATCTGGGCCGTAATGACCTAGTGACTGTTATAATAGGATAGAGAGAATCCAAATGCAATAAGATAAACACAGAAGCAATCTAACATAAATAATAACACAGAGGAACAAAAACAAGGAGAACACAAGATTTAACGTGGCTTCCGGCGTTGTGCCGACTACTCTATGGACAGAAAAGAGATATTTTATTATGCACTAAATTTTAGATGGATTACACACTTTACAATGATCAATACAGTTGATATTTATAGGCATATATCCCTAAACCCTAACCGTCAAGAATCTTTGTCGGATTACCATAAATGCCCAGATGTTGGATCACTCTGCTGATCCATCTCAGCTGATCATTGCCTAGATGTAGAACTCTGATGTATCCAAAACACTCACCGACCTCCGCGGATCGTCCTCCGGACTTCGACACCGACGAAAGCTCGGCGGACATCCGGTCCGACTTTACAGACTTGGATACACTTCTCAACAGACCACCACTCTGCCGACTTCCAGATTAGTTCTACCAGATGTAGAGTTTAAGTCACTTTACTGACAATGACAATCTTTTCAAAATCCAAAATTATGAAACAAGATGAAACGATGGGGTGATTTGGGTGTTTTTAGACTGGGCCTGAGATTGTATAATCCCAAGTTGCCTACTGTATCCTATAATTGTTCAGGAATCAAGTCTCTCGTAGTTCCTTGGGATGGTTTATATAGAGAAAATATCGTTCATGGCATCATGTGCCGTGTCCTTCAAGGACTCTCTTTCTTTACCCCTAGGATTATTATTGCATCAATCCCTATTATTTAGGAGATAATCATTGATAGCTTAAATATCAAAATCAGAGTCTTAATAGGTAAAGGATCCTTATGATATTTCCATAATTATCTTATAAGCACGTGGGCTAATTATCATAAGAAGGAGGCTTTGGCCGACCTTCGTTGAGCCCCTGCCGTCTCGGCCCGAAGTGTACTGGCCCAACTCCATTGCAACCTAGCCGACCTGCGGTGGTCTGGTGAGCGGGACCGATCTCCCTCATGCAATTTAGACTTGCCCTTAGGTAGCCCTATAAACGAGCCGAACCCTACCGAACCCATTCGGCGACCGAATACATGGCTCGATTCGGCTCGAAATTTTCGAGCCTAAAATATCGTGGTCGGCTCGGCTCGAACTTAAAAAAAGGGAAAAATAGTACTATTGGGACCGATCTCGGTCCGAAAATTCAAAAATACCCAATAAATAATTCTAGTTCAAAAATACTTCCAAAACCAAAATAATACATTACATGTCCCAAAATATAACATAACATGTCCAAAATGTTCAAGGCCCTATTCCAAAATATAACATAACATGTCCAAAAATACCCTGCAATTCTACGAGCCGAACATGTTCGAACATGTTCGGCTCGTTTGTCCGAATACCAATTTCCAAGGCCCTATTCTACGTTTGATGATACGAGCCGAGCCCCGGGCTCGAGCCGAACACGCCGAATCGAATCGAACTTTAAGGCTCACTTACATGCCTACCCTTAGGCATGAAGTGGCGCTCCTGGCCCATAATGTTATAGTTTTTATGCCTTCATTTAATGATTGATCAATTAAGAGATAACACGTGACGAGGAGGATCTGTTCGACCCTTATCATGTTGCTTTTTTTTTTTGAGGAAAAATGTTGCTTTTTAAATACTAAGAAAAGTACATTACACAAAAATATAAGGAAATTAGAGCACTTTTTTCCGATATTTTTAGCGGATTCAGTATTTGAAATTTCAAATAATATTTTTTAGTTTACAGAATTTCTATCAAAAACAAATACATTAGATTTTCTAATTCATTAGATAGAAAAATCAAATACATTAGATTTTGTAATACATTAGATTTTTTTTATTTTAGAGAACGTGGATGAATGTGATAGACATAAATTAAATTATATAAATTATGCGGCGGTGAAGGAAATTTTACAAAATATACATTTTACATAAAAAATCCAATATGTGTTGCAACCTTTTTTTCTTCTTAAATCTGAATTTTGAAATCTCTGAAATAACGTTTTAAAGACATATACACCATCTAGTGTAACGCAAATTTTATCCTAGTCTTGGACCAAGTATGACTTGGTGATCAGAAACATAAGAAATCATAATAACACGCGGGGCCCGACCGTGTAAATATAAATGTCATAATTTTACAATTTTACCCTTTGTTGGTCACCCACAAGCCAATGGACAGGTGGAACAAACTAACAGGCAGATCAAGCTTGGTTTAAAGAAAAGGCTGGAACAGGAAGGAAAGCACTGGGTGGAACACCTCCCAAATATTCTCTGGGCCTACAGGACCACCCCAAATATGTCAACACGTGAAACTCCATTTTCACTGGCATATGGATGTGAAGCTGTCATTCCAGCAATAATTGGATTGCCATCCCCCAGAACAACACTGCATAATGATCAGGTCCAAGAAGAGGAAATAAGGCACGCTAAGGATGAGCTGGAGGAGAAAAGGGATATTGCTTTGATCCGAATGGCTAGATATAAGCAGCAGGTATCTCAGTATTATAACTCCAAAGTGAAACAGTGTTACTTTAAGGTTGGTGATCTGGTTTTACGCAAAAACGAAGTCAGCAGGCAAGAGCCAAGTGGAAATTTGAGTCCTAACTGGGAGGGACCTTACCAGATTATCAAAGTACATGGAAAGGGAGCATATCAGTTGGCAGACAGCAAAGGGAAAACCATCCCTAGAAGTTGGAATGCAGTTAATCTGAAGAAATTTTATGTTTAAGGCAAGTGGTTGTCATTTTTATGTTGCAAGTCTATTATGCGTTATGACACTATTTTGAACTTTTGAATTATGTTGTGTGGTTATAATATACCTTTATTGTTAAACTCTTCAAAAGAGAAAATTTGTTAAGTCTGAAAAATCAGACCGCTTAAGACCTCAAGTCAGGTCGATAACTCTTAAAAAGAGAAAAATTATTAAGTCTGAAAAATCAGACCACTTTTAGACCTCAGGTCAGGTCGCTTATTTTCAGACCTCAGGTCAGGTCTAAAACTCTTAAAAAGAGAAAAATTCTTAAGTCTGAAAAATCATACCACGTTTAGACCTCAGGTCAAGTCGCTTATTTTCAGACCTCAGGTCAGGTCGAGAACTCTTAAAAAGAGAAAAATTATTAAGTCTGAAAAATCAGACCGCTTAAGACCTCAAGTCAGGTCGAAAACTCTTAAAAAGAGAAAAATTATTAAGTTTGAAAAATCAGACCACTTTTAGACCTCAGGTCAGGTCGCTTATTTTCAGACCTCAGGTCAGGTCGAAAACTCTTAAAAAGAGAAAAATTCTTAAGTCTGAAAAATCAGACCACGTTTAGACCTCAGGTCAGGTCGCTTATTTTCAGACCTCAGGTCAGGTCGAGAACTCTTAAAAAGAGAAAAATTATTAAGTCTGAAAAATCAGACCACGTTTAGACCTCAGGTCAGGTCGTTTATCTTCGGACCTCAGGTTAGGTCAAGAACTCTTAAAAAGAGAGAAATTATTAAGTCCGAAAAATCAGACCACTTTTCGACCTCAGGTCAGGTCGTTTATCTTTAGACCCCAGGTCAGATCGAGAACTCTTAAAAAGAGAAAAATTATTAAGTCTGAAAAACCAGACCGCTTAAGACCTCAGGTCAGGTCGTTTACCTTAAGACCTCAATTCAGGTCAATATCTATATCTGTTTAAACCAGTCTAACGTATGCCGCATAGACAAGTCATACGTCACACTGGGGGAGCAAAGGATAAACACAATATAAGGCACAAAGACAAAAACAGGTTGTAGAAAATATGCAGATAATGGCACAAAGACAAACACATGTTGTAGATAATGTGCAGATAATGGTGCTAGAGGCACTAAAATTCCATAAAGCAAAATAATAAAGTTTGATGGCAACAACAGCAAAGTTATAATGTTTGAAATCAAAATTGAAATAGAGGATTTTCACTTTGAACTGGGGGGAACTTGAGATTGAGATGATGAGCCAGCTTGAGCAGTGGAGGTTTTATGCCATACTTGGAGACCAAATCCACTCCCTCCCTAAACTCCTTAAATCTGGCCTCATAAAGTTGTGATCCATCCTTTCTGTTCCAGCCCGCATGGGATAGCTTGGTAGCATCAACATTGAGGCCTGCTTCTTTCATATCTTCAATGGCTGAGGAGTATCCAAACCAGATAATTGGGGAAAATAACATCTTGATACTATCGGCTAGCTCATCAGACCTCCTATAATTAGCAAGGGCTTCGGCAATGTGCTCAGGCTGCCTGCTTTTCAAATTATCTCTCTCCTCTTCAAGGGTGGCTACCATATTTTCTAGATCTGATCTGATTTGATTAGCAGTAGCGGTGTGAGTTTGGAACTCATCAGTCTTGGCCTTCAGTTCATCAGATAAGGCCATTTTCTCAGCAGCAAAAGTGTTCAATAAATCCTCATACTTGGCCTTCCATTCTGATAAGGAGCTAGCCAGGTCTTCCTCAATTTTTCCAGAACTTCTCAGTCTGGACAGGATCTCTTTACCCAGTTTGGCACCCTGAAAAGGAATACAAGGAGCAAAATCAGCATATATCACCTAGAAAAGATAGATTATTACTTGTGAAGAAGACCCTTACAAATTTGGACAAATCTTGATTGGTCCACTCTTTCCAATCATATATTTCCCTTTGAGCTCGTTCAGAGGCCTCAGCATCTCCATCAACTTGATCCTGAGATCTAATACGCTTGGACGCACGCCTAGTCTCAGCTGTAGTCTCTACCAAAGCAGTACGAGAAACCATCCGATAATCGTTGGTTTCTTCAGAGTCGCCGTCAGCAGGATCTGTCTCGATCGAGGGCTCAGTTGGATGACTGTCAACAGGCTTGGTAGTCTGATCTGGCACCTCTGGATTGATAACGGGACATGATGCATCCTGACCTCTGGGAGGTGAAGCCTCATCAGCAATCTGGATGATGTCAGTGAAGCTTTCCACTGCAAATATCAACAAGAAATTAAAAGCATGCTTCAGATAGAAAACATAAGCATTCAAAATGGGAAATCCTACTTATATCATATCTCTCATCAGATAGCTCAACATAAGGTTCTGGACCGGCAGTCTCCAGACGAGCAGCATCGATTAAATTGGAGCTATAATGCCTCAGACCCAGGTATATGGTGGACGCCCTGATGTCATTTAACAACTTCTTGTCTAATTTTCCTTCCAACACATCGCTATTCTTTGTTGAAGCGTTCCATTTCCCTAGATCCCTAGCAGTTTTGTGCCTAATGAAAAAGAAGTGTTTTTTTTCCAATTGGAGAAGGATTGGTCCGTTTTCTTAATCAAAGGTACACTACTCAAACTATAGTTCTCCTGCAAAAGCAATACCAACCAGGACTCTTCTTAACCTACTTACACTGATAAAAAGTTCTGAAAAGTAGCAAAGTGAAAGGGGTTACAAAACACCTACACCATATCAGGAAACCTGTAATGGCTCTTATACTATTAGGGACTATCTGATCAAGCCCTAAGTCATAATATCGGAGTATTTCCAGGAAGGCTAGAGGAAGAGGAAATCTGAGACCGCAATCGAACTGTTCTTTATAAACAGCGCAATATCCGGCAGGAGGAGTAGCGGCACTCTGTCCAGACGCAGGTCGAATGGGTGCATAAACGTTCATGTTTATCCCGTATCTATCACAGATTTTTGTGATATCGGAATCCTTCAACTTGGAGTCGATCGCATGGCAAACCATCATTTTCTTGGTCTCGTAGGTCCTCCTCAATGCTTGTATGGGCGCGGATAACCCAGAAATATTATACTCTGTCGGAGGCGATTCGACAAGGGAAGGAACAATAGAAGCAATCAAATGAGGGGGAAGAATAGAGAAAAAGGGGATTTTCACCAGGATTGGATACTTCAGGCTGATCTGGATTCAAAAGGAGGGAAAAAGAAAAAAAAATTATTATCACACAGAAATGAGAGAGACTTACTTGTTAATTGAGGGAACAAATCCGCCAAATCGGACGTCTATGGCTATAAATAATGATGGGCGTTTGCAAAGTTTAATAGATTTAATAGCTCTTAGTCAAGAGATGGGACGTTTCGGCTACGCATCGATTGAAAATATCACCACGTGCAATTATAGTGACGTTTGGGATAACCGAGGCAGCGATGGGCGTTACACGTGGAAAACCCTTGAGCTTCAGAGCTTAATCCATCTAAAGGGCCAGACCAGATCGAATAAAGATCTCGGGGGCTTTGATTGGAGGTGACCCGAATAGGTCCACGTGTCAAGCGTATACAGAATGGATCAGCAGAACATGATAGGGCCATATCTGACCTGGAGGTCAATACTACAGGTGGACCAGGCAACTTGGTAAAATTCCGATCGATCGACCGGGGCGGGTCCATGGCCGAGGAAACAGGCAGATCAAACCAGGGCAGGTCCCTGGCCAGAGGAAGCGTGCAGATCAGACCAAGGCAGGTCCCTGATCAGAGGAAGCATGCAGATCGGACCAGGGCAGGTCCCTGATCAGAGGAAGTAGGTCGGAGATACACACATCTGGGATAAGATGCAGTCATGGGTAAACGTGGAGACGTGGGGGGTTACATAACTGCCCACTAACTCCAGTATCACGGGTAACCGCCTGAACTACGGTTGGACTTGATTCCAAATATATATTTGGATACGTACGCAGCTTTTTTTTTAAGTTCAGTCCATACACAATTACAACTACTCTTTCTGGATCCTAGAGCAAGAAAGACCCCAATAGTTTGTAATCTTATCCGTTTCATTCTATGTTAGATCATCCTTCTTTTAAAAATTCCTGTTGGAGGAACAATTATGAAATGGTGGTTCAGGTGCATCATAAAACTGTTGCTAATGTAAATGCTCTTATTAAATGTTAATTTTTGTGTTTCGATTTTTTAATCAATTTATTTATAAATGTTAAAATTCGCTATAAATGTCATTTATATTTAAGTTGATCTAATAAAAACGAGTGTGGATATGGAGGATTGAAAAAATTATTAAAATAATATAAATGCAACTATTGAATTTTTTGTTTTTTTTTTGAAAAGACGATCAATTTTATTGATACTCAATGCCCAATTATTTTTTTATAATTTGAAAAGACGATCACATTACAATCATTAGTAAAAATTGATACAACCTCAATGCCCAATTATTACAGAGTCTCAAATAGAAAAGCTAAAAAATAATTACAAATGAATATGAGATTTTTTTTTTTTCAATTAAACGTGTTTTTTTTTTGTTAAAAGAGAGGGAAATGTTCTGCTAATTTTTTAGCTAAGTAAAATCTCAAATTAGTTGGGTGTGTAGAATGGGGCTATTCCCCTCCCTCCCAAGTTATTATGGCTTATACTCTTGACACCGGTTTAAATAAATCTTCTTTTTCCTCTCAAAAAAAGAAAAGTGTTTATTAAGATGTCGGTATGCAATTTTTTTTTTTTGTTTTTTCTTTTGTTTGTGGTATGATGTTTTTTTTCCTCAAGATATGTAAAACACCAACAAGGAAAAAGGGCAAGAAAAAACATACCACTAGTACTACTACCCAAAATAGAATATTTTGCTTGGTTCAAATGTTCAATCATGTCGGATTAACGTATTTTCGTTTTGATAAGCTTGGGTGAGCGGATCCAGAAATTTCGTTGAGCATAGTCCGTATGATGATGGCCGACCCGAACTAGCCACGTGTCATTCTCTTAAGTCGTATAATAAATGAATAGCCTTTAAAAGTAAGGCATTAAGGACTAAGAGCCCCAAGCACATACCCAATGGCAGGTCCCTAACCCCAGGTGGGAGATCGGCAAAAACTCCTCCTCCGGCCACCGTAGGTCGGCCAAGGCCTGTTAAAGAGGAGCTGCCAGTTCGGCCATAGTGGCATTGGGGGCTCGGCACAGGACGCACAGAGCGACCCCGACTGTTATTCCACGTGCTGGATAACTAAAGATAAATAAAGAAATGGAAGAATCATAAGTCATAAAGACTCTGATCCTGACATTTAAATATGTCTATAATTATCCCTAAATTATAGGGATTTGCGTGTATTTATCATTAGGGAATAAATAATATAATTCCTTGTAGAACAAGGAAAGGGATGAGACGTCCCCTATATAAACAACCCTAAGGAACTACGAAAGACTTGATTCCTGAAACATAACACGATACGTAGGCAACTTGAGAGAAATAACTCTCAAGCTCGGTCTAAATCCACCCAAAAAACCATTCCTCGTTCTTATTAACCTAAATTAAACGGTCCGGATTTATTCATAGACGAGATCCAACATCGTCAATTGGCGCTAGAATGAGGGTTTGAAGCAAAACTTTGCAAGGAAAATAACCGGAAAAAGCAAGGTAAGTTGCAAAAAAATTCATATACTATAATTTTTGTACTTATACAATTTTTGATATGACCAAAAAGTTAAGTCTGCAGGTCAGACCCCAAAAAATTGATTAAGTATGCCTGAGCAGACTCCAAAAAATTAAGTCGTCCTGAGCCGACCCAAAAAATTAAGTCCGCCTGAGCAGACTCCAAAAAATTGAGTCCGCCCGAGCAGATCCCAAAAAATTAATCCTGCCTGAGCAGACCCCAAAAAATTAGCAGACTCCAAAAAATTAAGTCTGCAAGACAGACAAGCGAGCTCCGCAGAACATACTCCGCTCAAATCATTAAAACTGACATCTGAGCTCCGCCGGTCGGACTCAGCAAACATATGTCAGCAAAAACATTAAGTCTGCAAGACAACAAGCCGAGCTCCGAAGAGCGGACTCCGCTCAAATCATTAAAACTGACATCTGAGCTCCGCCGGTCGGACTCAGCAATCATATGTCAGCGAAAACATTAAGTCTGCAAGACAGACAAGCCGAGCTCCGAAGAGAAGACTCTGCTCAAATCATTAAAACTGACATCTGAGCTCCGCCGGTCGGACTTAGCAAACCCATATGTCAGTGACTTTTATTAAGTCTGCAGGACGGACTAAGTGAGATCTGCAGGTCTGACTCAGCACATGAGCTCTGCAGGTCAGACTCGGTAAGTTTGCTAAGGACAAACCCATTAAGTCCGCAGGTCGGACTCCAAAGATTGAGCTCCGTAGGTCGGACTCGGCAAAATTTCATAAGTCAGCAAGACCGATGAACTTAGCTCCGAAGGTCGGACTCAGCAAAAATTTCATAAGTCAGCAGGACTGACGAACTGAGCTCCGCGGGTCGGACTCAACAAAATTTCATAAGTCAATCGGCGAACCGAGCTCGCAGTCGGACTCGGCAAAAATGATAAGCTGCGAGGACGAGAGGATCATAACTGAGCCGCAATGCGGACTCAGAAAGTTTTCTAAGGACAAACTCAATAAGTCGCAGGAGAGACAATCAGGACTGATATACGCTCAGAATTGAGATTCATTATAAACTCGGAAAGTTTGTAATAATCAAAATTTCTAAGTCTGCAGGACAAACGATCAAAGACAACACTAAAGTACATCATTTAAAAAGCAAAGCTTGTAAATGATGTACTTCGGGGGGCAAAGGACCCTTCATGCTTGAATGAAAAACAAAAGGCTAAAAGCCAAATGAAGTTATTACAGAACAAATGCCTAAAATGCATACATTGTCAAGATAAAAGACAATAAAAACGTATGAGCTCTCTAGCTCAGCCTCCGTAAAATTTTGTAGACCAAACTTCCTTAGTTCGTAGACGAACTCAAAACCGAGCTCCACAGGTCGGACTCGTCACAAAATCAGTCCGCAGGACGGACTCGAGTAATAATCCGTAGGACGTGTCCAAATTTTAAAGCTTTGCAGGCCAGGCTCAGTAAGGTTACGAGACAAAGTTAGTTCGCAAATGAACTCAAACATAGCTCCACTGGTCGGACTCCTCAGAAAGCAAGTCCGCAGGATGGACAGAAATTCAGAGCACTTGATATCAGGCTCAATGTGTTTGCAAAGCTGAGCTCCGCAGGTCGGACTAACTCTAAACAGCTGGTATACAGGTCAGACTCCCGCAGGTCCGCATGTCGGATACATTTTCGGGCTCCACATGTTAGGCTCGCTAACTTTGCGAAGTAAACTTCCTAAGTCCCCAAAGGGACCCGAGCTGAGCTACGCAGGTCGGGCTCGTAAAAATACAACGAAGCATAAATGAAATGCAAGCTCAAAAACCTAAGAAGCATTAAGGGCTGAGTTCTGCCCAGACTCTGTATCAGGAGTAGGATTCTCTAATAAGCATTGACCCGGGGCAGCTCGGCAGGAGCCGTTGAAGTAGCAGCCACAAAAGGGACTAAATAAGGAGCTGCAGCAACATTCTCAAAAACCGTTCCATTTTAGAAGACGTGGGCATTAATGATAGCGTCATGACAGTAACTATGCCACCTGGCAGAGAAGGCCATTGTAAAATTCTACAAGTCTAGATGACAGGGGCCGACCAACACCTCTAACAGATCCGACCTCACAACGAGTGGTTCAGCCAGATCTTGGGGGCTTATGATGATGGCCGACCCAAACTATGCCACGTGTCATCCTCTTAAGTCGTATAATAAATGACTAGCCTTTAAAAGTAAGGCATTAAGGGCTAAGATAATCAAGCACATACCTAAGGGCAGGTCCCTAACCTAGGTGGGAGATCGGCAGAAACTCCTCCTCCAGCCACCACAGGTCGGTCAAGACCTGGTGAAGAGGAGCTTCCCAGTTCGGCCATAGTGGCCTTGGGTGCTCGGCGCAGGACGCACAGAGCGACCCCGGCTGTTATTCCACGTGCTGGATAACTAAAGATAAATAAGGAAAGGGAAGAATTCTAAGTCATAAAGACTCTGATCCTGATATTTAAATATGTCTATAATTATCCCTAAATTATAGGGATTTGCCTGTATTTATCCTTAGGGAATAAATAATAATATAATTCCTTGTAGAACAAGGAAAGGGATGAGACGTCCCCTATATAAACAACCCTAAGAAACTACGAAAGACTTGATTCCTGAAAC
Source organism: Gentiana straminea (assembly GCA_036785695.1). NCBI lineage: Eukaryota > Viridiplantae > Streptophyta > Magnoliopsida > Gentianales > Gentianaceae > Gentiana > Gentiana straminea. The sequence continues at coordinate 25,768,913 of JAVUPR010000349.1, forward strand.
ATAACAGGATACGTAGGCAACTTGAGAGAAATAACTCTCAAGCTCAGTCTAAAATATCCCTCAAAACCATCCCATTTTACATCTTGTTCTAGGGCTTATTCTTGAGTTAATTGTCACTAGGGGAAATACAGCCCGGATTTATTCATAGACGAAATCCAGCATCGTCACCGTACTTATTATTCAAATTAATTTTTTTACGGGATCCGATATATTTTTCTATAGACAAAATGTACTTTTATTCTTTTAACGGGTCCGCAGACCCCATTTAGTATAAGGTACCTCCACAGTAATATTTTGATTTTCGGGAAGCGCAGACGTGTCATATTGCAAAACTGAAATATTATGTTTATTATTATTATGGATTTAAGAATTTATATATACATATACATATATATATATATATATATATATATTTTTTTTTTTTTTTTATATTTCGAGATGTATTAAATGGGGAGTTTTTGATTTAATGGTAATTAAGGAGTATTTAAGGAAAATAAATCTCCTATTAAGGTTAATATGTATCAGAAAATCAAAATTTGGTTTTGTACGATCTCTAAGAAAAAGACCGATAGCCTAAGAAAAGCCAGAGAGACTTTCAACAAATTCTCACAAGTTACTACTCGGATTTCAGATACAAGTAGAAATTCGGAATCAGCATGAAGTGGAGATCATTGTGACATCAAAAAAGTTTGCAGCTTTGTAAAGGTATGGTTTTAGCCCTAGCTATGGTTTTGATCGAAGCTTATGGCTTAGTTTTCTGAAAATTCGTAGGATTGTTGTCATAGAGGCTTGTGATCAGATCTAATCCATGTTTGGGGTTGATCACATAGGTATTATGTGGGAAGGATCAAGTTTGCTACAGATTTCTTGGCTTTTGGAATTGGTTTTTTCTTGCTAAAAGGTAACAGAGTCTTCCTATGGTTTAATTATTCTTTACAAGATTAAGGTTTGAGTTTGATGTGATTTAATGCTAGAAATCATGTCTAGATGTTATTGAAATAGTATGTGTTGCTATGGTGAGTAAAAGATGTGTTTTTCTGATGTTTTGGATGACAATTCGATTTTGATCGTGATGGGAAAGGGTTAGAATTCGTAAAAGTGCAGAAAACTGCATCTAGGGTTGTTTTAGCACTTAATGCGCACGCATAGGATGTAAAGCGTGAGCATCGCGGATTAAAAAAGTGGAAAAAAAATGATACATCATTGTTTGTGCGCACGCATAAGGGGTCAATGCATGCACGTTAGGCCCAAAAACGCATCCTGAAAGATTCAGAGTCGTTCGTGCACTCGCATTGAAGGTCCAATAGCATCCTGAATGATTCATGAAGCTCAATGCATGCGCATTGAGCTAGTTTCTGGTGTTTAGCTTGTTTTGAGTCTCGAATACCGTTTTAAATATGGTTTCTTGATTGAAAAACGTTAAATGAACATGAAGAAGCATTGATTTGGCTTCTAGTGATGAAGTTTGTAGAATTACAAACAAACAATATAAATGCGGAATTATTATTGATCAAGTAAAAGTTACAAAAAATATGTTTTCAATGTGGCTGATCATGGGGTATTTATAACATCGTACACCTCATGAATCAGTTACAAGTAAGTTAAAAACGGTTATAACAGATTACAATCGTACAACCGTTTTCTATATTGAACTAACTAAACTAATCAGTAGGCTGCTGGTGTTTATGCTGTCAGTAGGCTGCTGATATCTTCATATGATCAGCAGAGTGCACTCAACATTCCCATAAGCTTTTATACTGTAACACCCCCCTCAAGCTGTGAGTGGTACATGAACAGCTTGCACTCAGCATTCCCATCAGCTACTTGATGTCTGGAAGATCTTTGAAACTCCCAATTTATCTAGAAGCTAGGAGAAAATGGGTGCATCCAAGGTCTTGGTGAGGATTTCAGCTATTTGTTCTTTTGTATTGACTGGAAGAAGCTTGCTAAGCCCTGATTTGACTTTGTCTCTCACAACATTGCAGTCAATTTCAATATGTTTGGTTCTTTCATGAAAGACATGATTGTGAGCAATGCGCATTGCACTGGCATTTTCATAAAATAACACAGTAGACAACTGAACTGGAATTTGTATATCATGTAGTATATAGATAAGCCACTGGATTTCACAAACTGCATTTGCCATGGCCCTGTACTCAGCTTCTGATGAGCTTCTGGCAATTGTTGTTTGTTTCTTTGCTTTCCAGGAGATTGGAGCATCTCCTAGGAACATCACATAACCTGATATTGATCTTCTTGTTTTAGGACAACCAGCCCAATCACTATCGTTAGAACCTTTAAGTATAAGATTACTGTCTGCTGGGAAGAAGATTCCTTGGCCAAGATTGGTTTTCAAGTACCTCAGCAGTCTATAAGCTGCCTTCATATGATTCTCAGTAGGGGTGTCCAGAAATTGACTTAGTTGTTGTACTGCAAAGGCAATATCTCGTCTGGTAAAAGTGAGGTAAATCAATTTGCCCACTAAGGATCTGTATGTAGTGTTATCTTCTAAAAGTGGTGAATCACCATGTTGTAAAGTCTTCTTGGACTCCATAGGTGTCTTAGCAGGTTTAGCTCCCAAAAATTCATGTTCTTCTAGGAGGTTAAGTGTGTATTTTCTTTGTGAAATGGATATGCCTTTTGGACATTTGGCAACCTCAATCCCTAGGAAATACCTCAATTTTCCAAGATCTTTGATGGTGAACTGCTGATGTAAAACATCCTTAACTTGCTGAATCAACATTTCACTAGGGCTAGCAACTATAATGTCATCCACATATACCGGTAAGGCAATAAATGACTGTCCTGACCCTTTTGTTAATAAACTATGGTCATGTTTGGATTGAAAGAATCCTTGAGCCTCCAATGATTCAGTTAACTTGCAATTCCACTGTCTACTGGCTTGTTTAAGACCATTTAGTGATTTGGTAAGCTTGCAAACTTGGTTTGGTTTAGTTGCTGCACAGTCTGGTGGTAATTGCATGTATACTTCTTCATGTAGATCTCCATGTCAAAAGGCAGTGTTGACATCCATTTGATGTAAATGCCAGTTGTTAGTTGCTGCTGCTGCAAATAAGGTTCTGACTGTAGTAATCTTGACAACAGGGGAAAAGGTTTCTTGATAATCTATCCCATATGTCTGAGTATAGCCTTTTGCTACTAATCTTGCTTTGTATCTCTCTACTGATCCATCAGGATTATGTTTGATTCTGTATACCCATTTGCACCCTATTTGTTTCTTGCCTGGGGGCAAATCAACTATATCCCGAGTGCGAGTCATCTGTAAAGCATCAAGTTCTTTGTTCATGGCCTCATTCCATTCATCATGCTTGATAGCTTGATTGTAGGTCTTTGGTTCTTTAACTACACAATAGCATTAATGAATCTGGCATAGTCTGCTGAGTGATTGTCCAGACACATTACTTCACTCAGCAATTGTGGAGTCTGCTGAACATTATGAGCACCCCTTGATAAAAGGTTCGTGATTTCCTTGTTCTTGTGGACCTTCTTAGTTGTGTGGGTTCACGTGTCTGATGTACTGGTGCATGCCTGTCATTGAATTGATCGCCATTTCGCCGATCTCATTCTTGGTTGGTCCGTCGACTCATTCAGCAGGTCATCAAAACTGTCCATCACTGGCAAGGGAACAGACATGCCAGCAAGATATCTAGACTTTCCCAAGACCTATTGAAAAAGAGGAAAATAAGTTTCATGGAATTGAATATTTCTAGCAACAAAGATGGCTTTGTTGGTAATGTCTAAGAGAATGGCACTCTTGGAGGTCGTTGAATTCCCAAGATAGACACAAGTCCTACATCTTGAGTCAAATTTGGTCCTATAACGCTGAAGTGTGCATGAAAAAACTAAGCAACCAAAAACTTTAAACACAGAATAGTCTGGTTTGGTGCCATAAAGAACTTCATGTGCAGTGCTTTCCTTCAGCAGAGGTGTAGTGTGGCATTAATTAACTTTACAGCATGTAAAAGGAAAAAACCCCAATATTTAATGGGCACATTACTTTGGAACCTCAAACCTCTTGCAACATTCAGCAGATGCTGATGTTTTCTTTCAAAAAAACCATTTTGCTTAGGTGTACTTACACAGGATGTTTGATGTATGATACTGAAGAGAGTTTGAGAAAGTAATAATACTTGAGTAAACTTCAACTTATCTTTTATTCATCATAGAAGAAGTGTATAAATAGATACAAGTATGGAGAAAAGGGTCTTAGTAATGTCATGAGTGCTATGGGCAGCTAGTGTGTGATAGGACGGTCCAAAACGGCTTGACATAAAGGCTAGGACATAATAAGACAAACTAGAGTTATTTTATGACATATTAATTGTTTATACCACACAATTAATATGTCATGTTACAAATAATGTGTACAAGTAAAGTGTTACACGATATACAACGGTAAAACGAAATATTCATAATATTAAATATTATGTAATATTAATATTATGTAATATTTCCACACCCCCCCTCAAACTGGGTTGTATATGTTTATACAGCCAAGTTTGCTACTCAGTCTGCTGAACATAAGAGGTGGAATGACCTTTGTGAGAATATCAGCATTCTGGTCGGCTGAGGGAACATACTGAAGTTGAATGATATGTGCATCAATCTTCTCTTTAAGAAAATGTCTGTCAATGTCCACATGTTTTGTTTTATCATGATGAACAGGATCCTCTGCCATGCATAATGCTGAATTATTGTCACAGCAGAGTATGATGGGTTGCTGAGGAGGTTGCTGGAGTTCAGTAAGGACTCTTTGTAGCCACAGTGCTTCACAAATGCCCAAAACAAGTGCCCTGAGTTCAGCTTCAGCACTACTTCTAGATACAATAGGCTGTTTCTTGCTTCTCCAAGTGACTAGATTACCCAGACATATGAACAGTAGCCTGTGGTAGATCTTCTGTCTATATGGCAACCAGCCCAGTCAGCATCAGTGTAGACCTTAATGGATCTCTCAGTAGACTTAGTGAAATGTAAGCATTGGCCAGGAGTGGACTTCAAGTATCTTAGGATTCTGTAGACAGCATCCCAATGGTGCTTAGTAGGGCAATGAATGAACCGACTGACAAGACTAACTCCATATGCAATATCAGATCTTGTATGAGAGAGATAAATGAGTTTCCATACAAGTCTATGATATTGTTCCTTTCTTACAGCAATACTACCATGCACTTGTTGATTACTGGGGTCTACTGGAGAGATAGCTGGTTTGCACCCTAGCATGCCAGTTTCCTTCAGCAGGTCCAGCACATACTTCCTCTGTGAGACTGAGATACCCTGGTTGTTTCTTGCTATTTCCATGCCAATGAAGTACTTGAGGTAGCCCAAATATTTAACTTGAAATACCTTTGCCAGTAGGGTCTTCATGTGTTGGATCTCAGCAGGGTCATCACCAGTGAGGATGATATCATCCACATAGACAATAAGAATGGATCTTTTCTGGTTGGTTATTTTGATAAAAATGGTGTGATCTGAGTTGTATTGATGATATCCAGCATCTTTAACCACAATAGTAAGTTTGCCAAACTAGGCTCGAGGGGACTGCTTCAGGCCATATATAGATTTTCTCAGTTTGCGAACTTTCCCTTGAGTGTGAGTGTTGGCAAAACCAGGATGTACATTCATATAGACTTCCTCAGTAAGGTCACCATTGAGGAAAGCATTCTTGATATCCAATTAGTGGAGAGGCCAGTCAAGTTGGACAGCAAGTGAGATCAGTACCTTGACAGTGTTTAGCTTTGCCATAGGTGCAAAGGTCTCTTTGTAGTCAAGTCCATATGTTTGAGTGAATCCCCTTGCAACCAGTCTAGCTTTGTATTTGTCAACAGTACCATCAGCATTGTACTTGATAGTGAACAGCCATTTACAGCTGACTGTCTTCTTTCCATGTGGGAGAGTGGTGAGGTCCCAAGTATGGTTGTCAAGAAGAGCAGTCATTTCAGTTTTGACATGTACCGCCTTCCACCTATCATGTTGAAGAGCTTCCTGTATATTCTTAGGAATGGAGTGGGAATCCAAGTCCAGTGTAAACATAGCAAAAGAAGGTGACAAGTGATCATAAGACATGTAAGTATAAATAGAGTGATTAGTGCACGATCTCGACCTTTCGGACAGCAATGGGTCTGTCATCAATATCAGTGGAATGAGCAGGGTCAGTAGGCTCAGGAGGCTGCTGAGGTTCAGTGGGTTCAATAGGCTGCTGAGGTTCAGTAGGCTCGGCGGCAGCCGCCGAAGTTCGGGATGCTTTGGGGATCGCACGCCGCGAGGTTCAGAATCTGGCCGAGGTCCGCAGGGTCGACGATGAGTATCGGAGTCTGCGAGGAGTTGGTTGAGGGATTGGAGTGAGCTCAATTTCAATAAGGTTGTCATCTGTGACTGTCTCAGTAGGTTTGTTGTAGTATGGGGTTTTTTTCAAAGAATTTTACATCCATAGAATAGTAAAATCTTTTGTTAGTGGGAGAATAACACTTGTAACCCTTTCTGTCTTTGGCATAGCCTAGGAAGATGCACTTATGAGCTTTGGGATCAAGTTTGCTTCTGTGTTGGGCATGAATATAGACAAACACAGTACATCCAAAGATCTTTGGAGGCAAGTCAGCAATGAGATGAGGGGAGGAATGAGTTGTCAGCAGGGTTTGGATGGGAGTTTTGAAACCTAACACTCTACTGGGTAACCTGTTGATCAGATATGTGGCTGTTAATATAACTTCACCCCACATGTATTTTGGCATATGTGTGGTGAACATGATTGATCTAGCCATCTCCAGTAAGTGCCTATTTTTCCTCTCAGCAACCCCATTCTACTGAGGTGTCTCTACACAGCTACTGATGTGAACAATTCCCTTATCATTCAGGAAGGTGCTGAGGTTGGACTCATAGTATTCCAGGGCATTATCTGTTTTTAAGATTTTAATCTTAGTGTCAAATTGAGTGGATACCATATTATAGAATTATTGGAAGATGGTTCCAACTTCGGATTTATCTTTCATTAAAAACAGCCATGTGATTCTGGTGTGGTCATCTATGAAGGTGACAAACCACCTCTTCCCTGTTATACTTTTAACTCTTGAGGGTCCCCATACATCATTATGAATCAAAGTGAAAGGTGTGGAAGGTAAATAAGGTATTTTAGTATACACAGATTTAGTAAGTTTGGCAAACTGACAGATATCACATTGAAGATCACTGAGGTTACATCCTTTAAACAAATCATGAATTACAGTCTTTAAATAACCAATTGGATGACCTAGTCTATAATGTCAGAGCATGATATTGTCTAAGGTTTGGTTGCAGGCTGCTGAGGCTGTTTCAGTCTTTGGTCATCTGTCTTCAGCAGGGTTGACCACAAACAATCCTGAGCAGGCTTTAGCTCTCCCAATCACTTCCTGTGAAGAAAGATCCTGGAATATACACTGATTGTCATTAAACAAGACTGTCCAATTTAGGTCCTTAGTAAGTCTACTGACAGATATAAGGTTACAGTCTAATTTTGGAACAAACAGGACATCTTGTAAGCAGATCTTATCAGTAAGTTTAACATTTCCAAAACCTTGTGCACAGGAAATAGATCCATCAGCAATCTTAATATTGTGGATCTGATGACAGGGTTTAAGGTGAGAAATAAGCCTTTTGTTACCAGTCATATGTGAGGATGCCCCAGAATCAACAATCCAAGTATCACTACTGAGAAGGGAGTGGAATGTACCTGTTTTAGCATGAGTAGCTGTGTCAGTAATGGAACCACCTTCCTTTTGCTGAGTAAGGAAGGCTTTGAAGGCAGCAAACTGAGCATTCAAAGCAGTGTCCTTATTCTCTTCTTCACTAACATGTCTGCCCTGGATTTCCCTGGTTGGCTTGGAGGATTTTGAGGAGTTAGGCTTACCATGTAGTTTCCAGCAATTGTCCTTTGTGTGATTTGTGCGTTTCCAGTGGTCACAGAACAACTTTCCTGTCTTCTCAGTAGGCCTTCTTTAGACCTCAGTAACCTCAGCAGGCTTCCTGACAACCATCAGTGATGAGCTCTCAGTAGGGTGATTGTTCAATAAAACTAGTTTTAAATTTATTTTATCGGAACACCCCAAGTATAAGGTTCGTAGTATAGGGTGTTACCGAGTCGTCCTAAGGGAATCGTATAATTATCGGATTACAGTATAGTCGTTATAAATAATGTCACAAAAATTTAAATTAAACTATTGTTGAAATTAATTTTAATATAAAAGCGGAGATTAAGATTGTATCAAATAATTAAAAGAACGGTTGAACGACCGAATCAACCACACAACAATCACACAACCATTTTATGATCGAATACGATTTTATTGGTATGATCAATCTCAAAATCGATTAAATTCCTTTAACTCAATTTCTAGGATTTTGTTTTCTTTTCCAAGCAAAACAATTTAACATACATCACAAGATCATCAATTTGTTCCTAAATTACATAACCCAATTAACAACAAATGATTCCTCAAGATATTATTAATTGTATCGATCGAAAAGGTTCTATTGTTGAATTATATTTCCATACAAATTCAAATCAACATGTGGTTTCATTGACATTCCTATCTTACAAAACACTTAACAATCAATCCCAATACCAATCGATAAATAAAATACAATATTCGAATTCATAAATAAAGATAACCTAACAATTCGTGGTTGTGGTGATGTTGATGTGATATCCTCCAGTTATTCTACCGCTATACGCTTAGCCTTGCATCCTTGTGATGATCCAAGACACGGTTGAAGGAAAGAAACTCATAATTTTTTAGGGTTTTGGTGCGGCTGCTTTTTGGGTGGAATATGCGGCTGCTCTCATGTGTGCATTAGGGTTGAAATAGGCGTTGTATTTATAGAACTCGAGGCGGAAATTTGTGCTTAAAATCGGTGGTGGACGCCCGTTTGATGACTCGGACGCCCGTCCAGAGTGCAAAACATATTTGAGTCGGGCCGAGCTGGGGTTGGACGCACGTCCTATACAAAATCAGACGCTCGTTCGCTAAAAATCATCAAACTCTGAATCCAGTTGCACCTCCTGGACGCCAATCTAGTGTTTTCTAGAGGAAAGTAAAGATCTATATCATCCGGTTCATCCTTTTCCTCATTTAACATTCTAGAAACGTGATCCGCCACTACATTTTCACTGCCCTTTTTATCCTTAATTTGAACGTCAAACTCTTGTAGGGTCAGTATCCAACGCAGTAGGCGCGGTTTAGCCTCTTTCTTAGTCATCAGATAACGCAAACCAGCGTGATCAGTCCACACGATCACTTGAGCTCCTAACAAGTAACTACGAAACTTGTCCATAGCAAAGACTACGGCCAGTAGTTCCTTTTCAGTAGTAGTATAGTTAACTTGAGAGGGGTTCAATGTGTGACTGGCGTAATAGATAGGCTGGAACTTCCCCTTGATCTTTTGCCCTAGAAAAGACACAACAAAGCATAGTTTGATGCGTCGCACATACGCTCAAACGGTAGGTTCCAATCGGGCGATATAAGAATTGGAGCGAGATACTAAACGATCCTTGAGCTCCTCAAACGCTTGCTTGCGGCTCTCATCAAAATTAAACTCAACGTCTTCCTTTAGTAAAGTGGACGGGGGCTTGGCTATCTTGGAGAAGTTTTGAATGAACCTTCGTAAAAACCGACATGTCCAAGAAAGCCTCTAACTTCCCGCACATTCTTAGGGTAGCTCATCTTCTCGATAGCTTCTACTTTTGCCCCGTCAACTTCTATACCTTTGGCGGAGATCTTGTGGCCAAGAACTATTCCCTCATCTACCATGAAATGGCATTTTTCCCGAGTTCGGTACTAAGTTCTTTTCCACACATCTGGATAACACTTGATCAAGATTGTCGAGGCAATCATCGAAGGACTGACCAAAAACCGAAAAATCGTCCATAAAGATCACCATACACTTCTCTACAAGCCCGTCAAAGATAGCCTCATACATCGCTGAAATGTAGCTGGGGAATTGCAGAGACCGAATGGCATTCGTCTGTAAGCGAATGTACCATAAGGGCAGGTGAAAGTGGTCTTTTCTTGGTCAGCTGGATCAATGGGTATCTGGAAGTATCCTGAATATCCATCTAGGAAGCAGTAGAATGCGTGTCCCGCCAGACGCTCGAGCATCTGATCAATGAACGGAAGGGGAAAGTGATCTTTCATTGTGACCTCATTGAGCTTTCGATAATCGATACAGACTCTGTAACCAGTGACAAGTCTCAATGCTATCTCCTCTCCCTTCTCATTCTTCTCAATCGTAATTCCACCTTTCTTGGGAACTACTTGAGTTGGGGAAACCCATTCACTATCCGCGATGGCATAAATGATTCCCATGTCCAGAAGTTTAATGATTTCTTTCTTAACCACCTCTTGCATATGAGGGTTGAGCCTTCTGCAGGGGCTGTCTAATACATTTTGCACCCTCATTCGTCTTGATCTTGTGCATACGGATGTCCGGAGATATCCCTCTGATATCTCCTACCTGCCATCCAAAGGCTTTTTCATTTTTCTTCAAGACGTTGATAAGTTTCATTTCCTCTAAACGAGAAAGCTTGGCAGATATAATCAGTGGAAGCTTGTCACCGTCTCTTAAAAACACATACTTGAGATGTTTAGGCAACGGCTTTAGCACTAAATGCGGGGGGTCTTCTAAACTAGACTTGAGATCTCCACTTTTCAACTCAACATCGCTGAGTTTACTCTGTGGTCCCACTGCCAAAGCTTCTCCTTCGAATAATTCTTCCTCAAAATCAGCTGCTAATTGGTCTAGATTAACCACACCATGAGTATTCAGGTTGTCAACCAATCGCTCATATTCTCGCTTCTACGACCATGACTTGCTTATCCATATAATCGGTAAAATAATCCGTCATATAATCAATGGAAAAGCCGGTTGGGGGTCCAGAGGGTACTTGAATGGACTTTAAGACATTGTAACTCACCTCTTGATCACCAACTCGGATAGTCACGTGCCCACCATCGCAATCGATGAGGGCTCTAGTCGTAGATAAGAAAGGTCTTCCAAGAATCGGGGGACGTTTTCATCTTTCTCCATATCTAAAACATACCAATCGACCGGAAAGGTAAATCTATCAATCGAACCAAAACGTCTTTTAGGATCCCCGAAGCTTTCTTAGAAGATCTATCAGCGAATTGTAAACTCATAGTAGTGGGTTCTAGAAGGCTTTGTAAACCGAGCTGTTTGCATACAGACATTGGCAAAAGGCTTATAGAGGCACCTAGATCACACAAAGAATTAGGGAAGACTAGACCTCCCATTAATACTGTAAGTACGAATTTCCCAGGGTCACCTCTTTTAATTGGTAAGTTTTCATAATTAATCATGGAACAATCCTCGCCAATTTGCCTTTCCATGCCTGCTAGTTTCTTTTTCGAAGACACAACATCCTTGATAAATTTTGTATACTTAGGCATCTCGACCAAGACATCTGATAATGGAAGATTCACCTGAGTATTTTTTAAAAGGTTTAGCACCTTTTCATACTTTTTGTCCTCACTCAAGGGAATGCTGCTCTTTCTCGGTGGAAATGGAAGTTTCTTAAGGTCATTCTCAGAAAAAACTTTCTTTGAGGATGCACTTACGGCTACTCGTCTTCCGGATCCTCCCATCGAACAAAGCTTTCTCGGATTTCTTAGTAGTCAGGGGATCGGCCTCCTGACTTTCGATTGCTTTTTCAGTCCTCAAGGGATCAGCCACTTGAGGATCACCAACTTCTTCACCTCTCAGGGGATCAGCCACCTGAGTTTTCTCTTGCAGTTGAGGGGAGTGTAGGTGCTCAGCTTCCCCCCCTGCCTTATCAATGGCAGGAGGGGCTAATGGTTTCCCGGATGGGAAGGACCACTAACTTGAGTACCACTCCTCAGATTCATTGCACTGGCCTCCTCTTTACCGTATTGAATTGATGGCACGAGGTCAGTACATGGGCCTTTGTTCAAGTCAGCCTGAGCAACTTGACCACCCTTTGGATTCTTCTCGGTGAAACCGGGTGCCCCTGGGGGTCTAGAAGCCAAGCGCTCGGCCCGGTTGCCCAATTTGTCTCTCGAGATTCTTCATTGACTCGCTTTGCTCCTCTAACTTGGCTTCAAGATTGTTAGATTGGGAGGAGCTTTGAGAGTTTTGGAGATTTGGAGCATAGGGCCGGGCCGACTTTGAAATTGAGAGTTTGAATTTGAAGGCCAATTCGATTGAATTTTTGCGCAGGATTGGAAAAATTCGAGTTTTGGTTACGATTAAACCCGGGGTTTCTATTGAAATTCGATTCGAATTAAAATTCGAATTAGGATTGAAATTTGATGATGGATTAAACCCTTGGTTTTGAAAATTGCCCTGGCCAGGAAACTGATTGAACCTTTGATTGTTCTGGCCATAGAATGCATTCACTTCCGCATTCTGTCCGTTCATAGGGCAGAATTTAGAAGTGTGCCCCACCTCGTCACAATTCTGACATGTGACTTGATTGTACTGTCCATAATCATGAACAGCATTTACTTGATAAGGTGCAGGGGGATTAAATTGGCACTGGCCATTCATATGGCCCGTCTGACAGCAATTTTCACAGTACAGAACCTGAGAGTTTTGTGGAAAAGACGAAGTTTGACTTATAGGATTGGAAACTTGAGATGGTGCCATCTGCTTCCGCAGCAAGGCGATCAAACTCTGCAAATTTACTTCCTCAACCTTGGGAGGAGGAGGAGCTTGAATTGCTTGATAAGAGGGGGCATAGTTATACTTTGCAATGTCCTCAAACAGTGCCCATCCCTCTTCAGGCGTTTTCTTCAGAAATGCCCCACCAGAAGAGCTATTAACCATGCCTTTTGTAAGCTCGGTCAATCCACTAAAGAAGGTGTTGACTTGCCTTTCCATCGGTAAGCCATGGTGGGGACACTTTCTAAGAAGAGACTTGAATCTCTTCCAACATTCGAAAAAGGACTCATTCTCTTTCTGGTAGAAGGTGAATATTTCATTTAAGCACTGGGCAGTTTTTGAAGGTGGAAAATATTGACTCAAGAACTCCTTTTCGAGTTCTGCCCAGGTGGTGATAGATTCAGAAGGGAGAGAGGTGTACCACTCTTTAGCCTCTCCTTTCAAAGAAAAAAGAAAAAGTTTTAGCTTGATAGCATCCTCACTTACTCCTTGGATGCGTGTAGTACCGCATATCTCTAAGAATGTGTGTAAGTGGGTATGCGGATTCTCTGATTGATAGCCGTGAAAAATTGATGCGTGCTGCATCATCTGGATAAGTCCCGGCTTCGGCTCAAAGGTTTGTGCGTAATGGTGGAATAACGATAGCCGGGTTGACTTTGACTTCGCCGGCATGGCGTAGTCTCGCCAACGTACGTACGTTATTAGCGGCCATTATCACAAAATCGGTGATTTCTCTAGCTAGTTGTTCTTCAAGATCTCGCTCGGCTCGTACGCGAACCGCAGAACGGAAAATCCGCTGTTTGGCCGGACTACGGTTCGCTCGGGGTCAGGGGTGTATAATAACGGTCCCTTTTGACTCCGAGTTTGCATAAACCGGACCAAAAACAAGTGGAACGAAACCTAAAAGCTAAGAAAGTAAAAGCCTAAACTAAAATTAAAATCCTAAAGAAAAGAATGGGAAAGAAGAAAAGGAAACAAAAGTATTGAAGAAAACAGGACCAGACGGACGTCCAAAAGTTTGGACGGGCGTCCAGATGAAATTGAGATCGGACGGGCGTTTAGTAGTCCAAACGCTCGTCTGAAAGACAGAATACCTGAACGGGCGTCCAAATCTTATGGACGCTCGTTTAAGTGAATAAAAACAAAACAAAACTGATAATTTTCCAGCGGACGGGCGTCCGATGTCCCAGACGCCCGTTTGGTAGCGGGAAAACTAGAATAGAAGCAGAAATTTGCAGAAAAGTCAAGAAGGTAAGATAGAACGACAGAAAAACAGAAAGACAGACGATCTAATCTCCAAGGAAACTACTAAGGGAAAGTCTTAAACCCTAATTATCTACTTAACAACTACCTAAAACAATTATCAACTAAAAACAGGAATTTAAAACGAAATAAAACAGGAAAAACAAACAGAAAAACAGAAAACAAAAACTAGACAACCGTCCGGTTCCCCGGCAACGGCGCCAAAAACTTGTCACGGATTTATCTAGCACAGCAAACAAGTAATAAATATTTATAAATCCGGTTTCCCTCAAGTATAAGGATCGTAGTAAAGAGGTTGATACCGGGTCGATCTTACGGGGAACTAAACGATTGTGATTCTAACTTTTATCTAACCTAAATTTTGTCACGAAACTAATCTAAACAATGAATAAACATCGAACGAAACAGAAAATAATACTAGACAGAGGATATAATCCAAAGCTAGGAAGGATACGGGCTGCGAACCAATTCAATACTAAACTAAACTAAGATGCAAATAAAAGTAAACTAACTAAACGAATTCAAGTTTTAAGGATTTAAATCAAGTGTGTAATGAACAAATGAGGATTGATCCACCTATCCAACAAGCATTGATTTCCTATCTCGATTATGTTGTGGTTTTTATCTAGGTTGTGATTCACCTTATCTAAACAGGAACCCTAATTCCTTAGAAGTTCATCTATTAATCTATTATCTTCCAATGCAAGATTAACGCGTTTCCTAACCAAAGGTGCAAACTTTATGGGTTTAATCTAAAGCAATTAAACCTATTAAATTCCGTTATGATAGATTCGAATTACTACTCTTATTCATGATGATCTAGGGTTTATTAAGATTTCCATCAACAATAAACAATCACACATGCGAGATCTTCCGATATAAAAGCAATTAAACGTAATAAACATGAATAAGAAACAACCTTTGAATAAAAACTCACAGTTTAACCGAAGAAAACGAAATCAACAATCGTTGGATGGTTTCACAATACTCGTTTGATGAAGCTTTTAGCCTCGGACATCCTCGCAACTCAAATTTGTATAAACAAGTGCATAAAAAGTAACTAGTTTTAATCTAAACTAAAGTGCATAAAAAGCGGAACAAAAGGAAGAAAAACGCAGCCTAAAGCCGCCCCTAGGTTTAGGGTTTTGAATATATGATGTATGATATATTTTGTGTGGAGAAACAAACCGACTATATATAGATTTTAAAGTCGGTTCAAAGCAAGTCGGCTACCGGACGCCCGTCCGGATCCTTGAACGCCCGTCCATTCTTCATATGAACTTCAAATCGGGCCGAGTCATGATCGACGCTCGTCCAACCGGCGTCCACCTCGGCGTCCAAACTTCCTGAATCAACTTTCCATCCCTGGACGCTCGTTCAGTTTCAGCAAACGCCCGTCCACTGGACGGGACCTGGACGCCAGTCCAATATGACTGAATTTCGATTTCTTGATCTCTATCTCTTTTTCTCTTGTCAATTCCTTCACTATCTCTTTTAATCATCATATATTTCGACTCTTATCTCTTTTGATCATCATTTGAGCCTTGAAAAATGCATCTACATCATATAAAAACACCACAAAATGTAATATCGCTCAAATAATCGTAAAAACATAATTAAAGCACATAAATCAACGTATTTTGAAATTAATTCTTTTGAAATATCATTTACTCAATATATTCATTAAACACATGCTTCTTATGCAATTTAGTACGAATACGGGGAAAAATATCATAGAATATAGCATTATAAATCGTATAAAATCACCCTTAACAAGCTGCTTGCTCATCACTTCCATTTGAGCAACTAACATCTTAGTCTCAGAATTGCTCGCAGCAGATTCCTTCTTATTCCCACTAACATTGGTCTTTCTTGGAGTTGACCACATGTTATTCTTTGCTATAGTTTCAGCTACCCCGTAAGCGGCGTCATCACCTCCCCTAGGAAGGATCCATGAGCGAGTTGAATCAAGGTAGTCTCTATTTGGTTGAGAGACACCTCTGTAGAATAACTACTAGTAGCTCATGTCTACCGTATCCATGGTTGGGGCACTTCATCATCGCGATTTAGTCTCTCCCATACTTTCCCCACACTCTCACCATCAAGTCGTTCAAATGTGGCTATCTCCCTTTTCATGTCCATGATTGTCCCGAGTGTGAGACAAACTTCGAGCAAAGGCTCTTTTGACATCATTCCAGGAACGGAGAGAATGATGGGCTAAAGATTTGAACCAACGGTTTGCTTCACCCTTTAGAGCAAACGGGAAGAGTTTTAACTTGACAATCTCAGAATCAATACCAGGATATTGGCCTGCTTCGCAGATTTGAACGAAGGTGGACAAGAAGTCATGAGGGTCTTCTTCAGCAGTACCATGAAAAGAACTATTCTGGACCAGCCCAACCACTCCATTTTTTAGATCGAAGTTCAGTTGTCCCATGTCTGGAGGGCGAATAGGTCTATGCCCTTCCAGGAAGTCTTGGTCAAGATAGGGGGCATAGGGGTCTTGATTTAATTGTTTTAGCTGGTTTTGACGGAATTGTTGAAATTGATTATTTATCCCAGCTTGTTGATTTTGTTGTTGTTGTATTGCCTGCATCTGTTGAAGGATCAGATTCATTTGGGCTTGAGGGTCTGGATTTGGAACTTCGTTAGCCATAATGTCTGGATTAGGGAAGATCTTTCTCCTGAGAATAGATCGCTCGGGTTCGGGATTAAATGTAAGAGGTCCCTTCTTACTCCTGGTTTGCATAAACCAGAAGAGCAGAACAGGAAGAAATCAACCTTAGGGTTGATGAGAACGAATGTAGAGAAGATTAGAGGGTTTAGAGGTTTAGAAAGAGAGAAGAGAGAAGAAGAGAGGTGACAATTTAAGAGACTGAACCGGCGTTCAGTATGAGTGAACGCTGGTTCAGGGGAAATTCTGGAAGTGAACGCTCGTTCAGGTCACTAAACTAGCGTTCAGAAGACAAATTGGGTGGCAGACGGGCGTTCAGATGCTGGACGCCCGTTCAGAAAGTTTCTCTTTTTTTTTAATTAAGAAAAGATATAGAAACAGAAACAAGAAAAGAAACCTACCTACGGAAAACTTAAAACAGGAAAAACACTAAGACGGTGAAAAAAACGTGTTGAAATCTTCTAGGGCTAAAATGGAAGGGAAAACAGCATATTTTGACCTCGAAAACGGTGTTGAACGGCCTACGGCGGTCCACCAAGTCATCGGCGTCGGAACGAGCTTTCTGAATTGGGGTCCTGCGCGCCAAACGGACACTCGAGCCGAAAGTTATGGCCAAAATACTACCGACACAGAAAACTGCACTACGAAGAATCCGACAACCGTTACCGATTCCCCGGCAACGGCGCCAAAAACTTGTTCGATAAAACTAGTTTTAAATTTATTTTATCGGAACACCCCAAGTATAAGGTTCGTAGTATAGGGTGTTACCGAGTCGTCCTAAGGGAATCGTATAATTATCGGATTACAGTATAGTCGTTATAAATAATGTCACGAAAATTTAAATTAAACTATTGTTGAAATTAATTTTAATATAAAAACTGGAGATTAAGATTGTATCAAATAATTAAAAGAACAGTAGAACAGCCAGAATCAACCACACAACAATCACACAACCATTTTATGATCAGAATACGATTTTATTGGTATGATCAATCTCAAAATCGATTAAATTCCTTTAACTCAATTTCTAGGATTTTGTTTTCTTTTCCAAGCAAAACAATTTAACATACATCACAAGATCATCAATTTGTTCCCAAATTCCATAACCCAATTAACAACAAATGATTCCTCAAGATATTATTAATTGTATCGATCGAAAATGTTCTATTGTTGAATTATATTTCCATACAAATTCAAATCAACATGTGGTTTCATTGACATTCATATCTAACAAAAGACTTAACAATCAATCCAAATACCAATCGATAAATAAAATACAATATTCGAATTCATAAATAAAGATAACCTAACAATTCGTGGTTGTGGTGATGTTGATGTGATATCCTCCAGTTATTCTACCGCTATACGCTTAGCCTTGCATCCTTGTGATGATCCAAGACACGGTTGAAGGAAAGAAACTCATAATTTTTTAGGGTTTTGGTGCGGCTGCTTTTTGGGTGGAATATGCGGCTGCTCTCATGTGTGCATTAGGGTTGAAATAGGCGCCGTATTTATAGAACTCTGAGGCGGCTGTGCTTAAAATCGGTGGTGGACGCCCGTTTGATGACTCGGACGCCCGTCCAGAGTGCAAAACATATTTGAGTCGGGCCGAGCTGGGGTTGGACGCATGCCCTATACAAAATCAGACGCTCGTTCGCTAAAAATCATCAAACTGTGAATCCAGTTGCACCTCTTGGACGCCAATCTAGTGATTCAAACGTTCGTCCAACTTGCATGGGCAACAAACGCACGTCCAACATTGCAAATGTCCGTCCAGAGCTCCTGGGATTGATTTAATTGATTTCTTCCCTCTTTATCTCTTTATTCTTCAGCTCCCACTCTTCAAAGCACGATTAAACACTTCAAATCATCTTTTTCCAGTCGCATTTAACACCTGCAAGTCATTGAAAGCATACCAAAGTGTAACACAACTCAAACCAACATAAAATCATCATTTTAAGCACGTAATTGGCACGTTTTACACTTTTTATAACTTTAAAACCATTTCTTCAATTTATTCATTTAATACGTAATTTTCTATAAAAATTACTCAAACACGGGGATTATTGTTATGAAATATTGCAATATAAATCATAAAATTCACCGAGAACAGTGATCAGTAGGGTTGTGTTTGACTTCAGCAAACACAGACTTGAGATTGGGGAGAGGTTTGGTAGCAAGAACTCTACCTCTAACATCATCAAGGGATGAGTTCAGTCCTGTAAGGAACTTGAATACCCTCTTCGTTTCAATGATATCCTTGTATAAGGTAGCATCCTCTACATCCTTCCATGGGTGAGTTTCCAACATATGTAGGTGTTTCCATGCCTTAGATAGTTGGTTGTAGTACTGAGTTACAGACAGGTCTCCTTGTCTGCAATTTTGGATTTGGGCTTCAAGTTCATAGACCTCAGATGTATTGTCCTTTTTTGAGTAAAGGTCTCTGGCATTATCCCAGATATCCTTAGCAGTGTCATACATCATGAAGTTCTCACTGATCTCTTTTCTCATTGACCTCGTGAGGATGGTCATGACTTGGTTATTTTCTGTATCCCATGCTTCAAACTTGGGGTCAGTTTCAGCAGGGGCAGGTTTGGAGCCAGACAAGTGTCCCATCTTGCTCTGGCCTGAGATATACATTTTCATAGATCTTGACCACAGCAGGTAGTTGTTGCCATCAAGTCTGTGATTTGTAAAAGAATAGTTTTCAGTGACCCCAGCCTGCTGAGGCTGCTGGGACTCTACTGAGGATGAAGAGGCGTCGGATAATGAAGACATTCTTGAGAAAAAGGAGGGAGATTTTGCAGCGGATTAGACAGATTATGGCTCCGATACCATGAAGAGAGTTTGAGAAAGTAATAATACTAGAATAAACTTCAACTTATCTTTTATTCATCATAAAAGAAGTGTATAAATAGATACAAGTATGGAGAAAAGGGTCCTATTAGTGTCATGAGTGCTATGGGCGGCTAGTATGTGATAGGACGGTCCAAAATGGCTTGACATAAAGGCTATGACATAATAAGACAAACTAGAGTTACTTTATGACATATTAATTGTTTATACCACACAATTAATATGTCATGTTACAAATAATGTATACAAGTAAAGTGTTACACGAAATACAAAGGTAAAACAAAATATTAATAATATTAAATATTATGTAATATTTCCACAGATACCCTGCTGAGCATAAAAGTCAGTAAGTTGAAACTCTGCCCCATTGTCAGATCTATTACTTTAATAATTTTATGAAACTGAGTAGAAACATATTTAACAAAAGATTTAACAAGGTCAGAGGCTTTAGATTTATGCCTTATAAGAAAACCCAAGTAAATCTAGAAAAATCATCTACAACAGTAAGAAAATATTGTTGTCTATTCACAATTTGCTGTCTCAAAGGACCCCAAATATCCATGTGAACGAGATCAAAAATAGTATTTACAGCAGTGGTACTTAAAGGAAAAGGAATTTTCTTCAGTTTGGCCATAGGGCAGACATAACAAAGATCATGATTACAAAATTTGACATCAGCAGACTGTGAACTAATGACTTACAGTCTTTTATCTGCCAAGTGTCCTAGTCTGTAGTGCCATAAAAGTGCATCATCTAGTCTATCAGGTAGAGTGTGATTTTCTACAGCATTGGCAACAAAAAGTCTTATTGGTTGATCCATGACATAAAGCCCTCTCTATAACTCAGCTGAACCAATCATTTTCTTGTTCTTGTTCTGCAAAACACACTTGTTAACAGAAAAGAAAACTGCACCTTATGTATGATTAATAGATGAAGGTAAGGATAAAATATTATACTTAAAGCCAAGAATAAAAAAACACCTCTTGTAGGACCGGTTGAGTGTTAATCCTCACTTGTCCTACATGTGTGGCAGAAACATTTGTGGAAATATATCACTCGCCAGATCCGCCGAGGCTCGACAGGTGATCGGCGTACCGCGATCCTCATGATCACGCAGACTTTGTCGTGCATAACTTTATTTGTACACTTTATTTATTTGTAAAAGACATATTAATTGTGATACATATAAACAATTAATATGTCAAACTCTAGTTTACTTTATGTCATAGACATAGACATAGATTGTACTTTTACTTTTTGCTTTTGTGCCGCCCACATCTACATACTCAAGTGGCCGCCCTAGCTAGCTAGTCTCTTTCCAAATTGTATCTATTTATACTCCTTCATTATCAATGAATAAAAAGATAAGTTGAAGTTTACTCTTGTGTTAACACATTCTCAAACTCTCTTCATGGTATCAGAGCCATTTGTGTTCTAACTTTTTCCGCCGCAAAATTCATATTTCGAAGAATGTCTTCCACATCCGACATTACTTCAACCTCGCGGACTCTCGGCGGCCTCGGTGACCGGGAGTACCGACAACTCCTCTTCTTATACAAACCATAGACTTGATGGTAACAACTATCCGTTATGGTCAAGGTCTATGAAAATGTACATTTACGGACAAAGTAAGATGGGATACTTGTCCGGAACTAAACCCGCACTTCGAAACCGACCCCGGTTTTGAAGCATGGGACACAACAAATAATCAACTCATGACCATCCTCACGAGGTCAATGACAAAAGAGATAAGTGAAAACTTTATGATGTATGATACTGCCAAAGAAATCTGGGATAATGCCAGAGATCTTTACTCCAAGAAGGATAATACATCTGAGGTATATGAACTAGAAGCTCAGATTCAAACTTGCAGGCAAGGGGATATGTCTGTAACTCAATATTTCAATCAACTATCTAAGGCTTGGCAACACTTAGATATGTTAGAAACTCACTCATGGAATGATGTCAAGGATGCTGCTCTTTATAAAGACATCATAGAAAAGAAGAGAGTATTCAGGTTCCTCACTGGACTGAATCCTACTCTTGATGATGTTAGGGGAAGAATTCTTGCCACCAAACCTCTTCCAAATCTCAAATCCATGTTTGCCGAGGTCAAACATGAAGAAAGTAGGAGAAAAGTCATGCTTCGAAATCCACTACCGACAACCCTACCGAAGGTGCCGCCCCTACCGACCGTCGGGAAAGGCCGCCGAGGTTTCGAGACATACAAGAAGCCTACCGAGAAAAGCGGAAAATCGTTCGTGATCACCGCAAACGCACAAATCACACCAAGGACAACCGCCGGAAGCTCCATGGCAAGCCTAACTCCTCAAAAACCTCAAAACCTATCGGGGAAAGTCAAGGCGGACACATTAGTGAGGAGGAGAATGAAAACCGATGAATGCTCGGTTTGTCGCATTCAAAGCCTTCCGAATCAACAAAAGGAAGGTAGTCACTCTACCGATGTTGCTACTCATACTCATACGGGTAAATTCTACTCTTCCCTTAGCAATGAAACATGGATTGTTGATTCTCGGGGCATCCTCCCATATGACCGGTAATAAAAACCTTATAACCAACTATATGCCTTGTCACCAAATTCATAACATTAAACTGCTCGATGGATCTATCTCTCGTGCAAAAGGTGTTGGAAATGTTAAACTCACTAATAAGATATGCCTACAGGATGTCCTATTTGTTCCAAACTTAGACTCGCAATCTTATATACGTCGGTAGACTCACTAAAGATTTGAATTGGATTTGTTGTTTTTAAGGAAAATCAAGTGCACATTCCAGGATCCTACTTCACGGGAAGTGATTGGGAAGGCTAAACCTTGCGCATTTGGATTGTTTCGGTCAACCCCGTCGAAGACGTAAGAGGCGAAGACCGAATGCGCCTCGGCAGCCTGCTCCCGAGACTTTAGACAATATCATGTTATGGCATTATAGATTAGGACATCCAAGTTTTGGTTACTTGAAATCTTTAACTCCCGAATTGTTTAAAGGATGTAATCGAATGACCTTCAATGTGATATTTGTCAATTTGCTAAACTTACAAAATCGTGTATGCTAAGTTACCTCATTTGCATTCCTCACCCTTCACCTTAATACACGGTGATGTGTGGGGACCCTCTAGGGTGAAAAGTATAACGGGGAAAAGGTGGTTTGTCACCTTTATTGATGATCATACCGGGAACACTTGGGTTTTTTTAATGAAAGACAAATCGAAGTTGGTCATATCTTTCAAGAATTTTATCATATGGTCTCCACTCAATTTGATACTAAGGTCAAGATCTTAAAGGCGATAATGCTCTAGAATACTATGAGTCTAATCTCGGTACCTTCTTGACGGATAGAGGAATTGTTCATATCGGTAGTTGTGTGGAAACACCTCGGCAGAATGGGGTTCTTTGAGAGAAAAGAAGTGCACTGCCGGAAATGGCCGAGATCAATCATGTTCACCACACATGTTCCTAAATACATGTGGGGTGAAGCTATACCGATCGCAACTTATTTACTCAACGGACTTCCCGGCGAGTGTTAGGTTTCAAAACTCCACTCCAAACCCTACCGACCACACACTCCCGCCATCATCTTGTTTCCCAGTTGCCTCCAAAGATCTTTGGTTGTACTGTGTTTGTGTATATCCATGCTCAACACGAAGTAAACTTGATCCTAAAGCTCACAAGTGCATTTTCCTAGGTTATGCAAAGGACAGAAAAGGTTACAAGTGTTATTCCCCTATTGAAAAGAAATTTTACAATTCTATGGATGTAAAATTCTTTGAAAGGACCCCTTATTACAGCAAACCTACTGAGCCATTCACTGATGGAAACCTGATTGAAATTGACCTAAACCCCTTCCCTCAGCAAACTCTTAACCCTCAGCAACCTACTGATCCTCAGCAGACTGAACTTCAGTACCCTACTGACTCTCTACACGACCTAATACTTCTCGGCAACCTCCGAACAAGAGTCTCATCGACCCGAGCCTCGCCGAACCGAACCTCGGCGACCCTGCGAACCGAGTCCGTTGGACCTCGGCATCGACTCTCGGCGGTCTCCGCCGAAGTGGATGACAGACCTATTGCTCTAAGGAAAGGGAAAAGATCATGCACCGATCATTCTATTCATTCTTATTTATCTTATGATCGTTGTCTCTGTCTTTGCCATGTTTACACGGGACACGGACTCTCACTCTATCCCTAGAAATATTCAGGAGGCTCTTCAAAATGATAAGTGGAAGGCTGCTGTTAAAACAGAGATGACTGCCCTCCTGGATAATCATACTTGGGATCTCACAACTCTTCCAAAAGGCAAAAAGACAGTCAGCTGCAAATGGTTATTCACTATCAAATACACTGCTGATGGCACTATTGACAAGTACAAAGCCAGATTGGTAGCCAGGGGATTCACACAAACTTATGGCATTGACTATAAAGAAACGTTTGCACCGGTGGCAAAGCTCAACACCTTTGTCGGGTACTAATTTCTCTGTTGTCCAACTTGACCGGCCTCTTCATCAATTGGACATCAAAAATGCTTTTCTAAATGGGGACCTTGCGAGGAGGTTTATATGACTATACCTCCTGGTTTTATCAATCCTCATACTCAAGGCAAGGTGTGCAAGGCGAGGAAATCTCTATATGGCTGAAGCAATCACCAAGGGCATGGTTTGGAAAATTAACAACCGTGGTCAAAGCTGCTTGGATATCACCAATGCAATTCGATCACACTATGTTCATCAAGACAACCAACCGGAGGAGGTCTATTCTTATTGTCTATGTGGATGATATCATCCTTACCGGAGATGACCCCGCCGAGATCCAACACTTGAAAGAATTGTGGCAAAGGTATTTCGGGTTAAAGACTTGGGTTTACTTAAGTATTTTCTTGGCATGGAAGTAGCTAGAAACATCAAAGGAATCTCGGTCTCCCAAAGGAAATATGTCTTGGACTCTGCTAAAGGAAAGCGGCATTTGGGGTGCAAACCCGCCGTATCCACGAGTAGACCCAAGTCATACCCCTGCTACATGGTGACATTGTAAGAAAGGAACAATATCAAAGACTTGTAGGGAAACTCATCTACCTATCCCATACAAGACCGGATATTGCATATGGTGTCGATCCGGTTAGCCGGTTCATGCATTGCCCTACCGAGCAACATTGGGATGCGGTGAATAGAATACGCGGTATTTGAAGTCCACTCGGCCAAGGGTTACACTTCACCAAGTCTGCTGATAGATCCATCAAGGTCTATACTGATGCTTGATTGGGCTGGATGCCACATAGATAGAAGGTCTACCACGGGCTATTGTTCCTATGTATGGGGCAATCTTGTTACTTGGAGGAGCAAGAAACAACCTACTGTGTCTAGAAGCAGTGCTGAAGCTGAACTCAGGGCACTTGTTTTAGGCATTTGTGAAGCTCTTTGGCTCAAAAGAGTTCTTACTGAACTTCAGCAACCTATTCAGCAACCTATCACACTCTGTTGTGATAATAACTCAGCACTATGCATGGCAGAGGATCCAGTCCATCATGACAAAACAAAACATGTGGACATTGACAGACACTTTCTGAAGGAGAAGATTGATGCCAAGATTATTCAACTCGGTATGTTCCCTCGAAGATCAAAATGCGATATTCTTACCAAGGCTATTCCACCTCTTACGTTCGGCGGACTAAGTAGCAAACTTGGTGCATCAATATATACGACCCGGTTTGAGGGGGGGGGTGTGGAAATATATCACTCGGCGGTCGCGAGGCTCGGCGCAGGTGATCGGCGACTGGCGATCCTCATGATCACGAGCAGACTTTGTCGTGCATAACTTTATTTGTACACTTTATTTATTTGTAAAAGACATATTAATTGTGATACATATAAACAATTAATATGTCAAACTCTAGTTTACTTTATGTCATAGACATAGACATAGATTGTACTTTTACTTTTTGCTTTTGTGCCGCCCACATCTACATACTCAAGTGGCCGCCCTAGCTAGCTAGTCTCTTTCCAAATTGTATCTATTTATACTCCTTCATTATCAATGAATAAAAAGATAAGTTGAAGTTTACTCTTGTGTTAACACATTCTCAAACTCTCTTCAACATTATTTATATTACGTAATCCCATTTTCATACCAGATGAAGGTTTGAGATTACTTAATAGATCTAATGATCCTACAATATGATCTGTGGCACCAGAGTCCAAGATCCATTGTATTGATCTTACTAAATTTAGGTCACCTGTTCTTGTAGCAGGTGAGTAGTGTGTAATAAAATCAGCAGGTTGGCCAACAGCAAATCCTGCATGTCTGGGAGGGCCATTTAGCAGAGTCATCAACTTGTCAAGTTGTTGTGCAGTAAGATTGGGAAACCCTGGTCCAGTAGACCTGCTTGGTGCCTGATCTTCTTCTACTGATTGCTCATCTTCTACAATAATTGCCCTTTTGATTTAAAACCGGGGGGAAAACCATGCTTCTTGTAACAGGTCTCCTCAGTATGACCATTGAATCCACAAAAACTACATTGCATCCTTTTTGGATTTTTGGGCCTAGGATTTGCAGTAGAGTTAAGTCTGCGGACAGTCTGATTTTGTCCCTGTCCATTCTTTTGTGACAATAGAACCATGGAATCTTGATTCTTGGCCTTGTTAACCACATACAACTTCTGTCTCTCAAAATTGATTGCCATTGCACAGGCATCATGAATTTCTGGAAAGGGCACCATCAGCATTGCATGTGAGACCATTGGTTCAAATTCATCCCTTAAACCTTTAAGGAATTTCATGACATGTTCAGCCTCCATATGATCCATCAGATTGCTGATTGCATTGCAGTGACATTGAGGATCACAGGAACAAACTGCTACAGGCTTGATGGTCTTGATTTCTTCCCAAAGAATCATCAATTTTGTGAAATATTGATTGACAGAATCTGTGACTTGTTTCAGTAGATGCATTTCTTCAAGAAGATCTGAAAGTCTTAATGCATCAACATTTGAAAATCTTGCTGCAAGATTCTTCCAAACTGCATGTGCATTCTTGAAGTACATCAAACTTTGAGCAATGGTGTTCTCCACAGAATTTAAGATCCATGATCTGACCATTGTATCACATTTCCTCCATGCATGGAAGTCGGCTGAATCTGCTTCTGACCTTTTAATTGTGCCATCTACGAAGCCAATTTTATTCTTGGTGATCAACACTATCTCCATGGACATTTTTCAGGGATTGTAGTTATTCTCATTCATTAATGGCTGAACAAGAACCAGAGAAGGATTCTTATTAGGATGAACATAGAAGGGACTGGAGGGACTGATTTCTTTTTTCTTAGCTTCCATGGCTATCAAGAACTCCAGAATTGATTCTCAAATTAAAAGTGATGGATGAAAACCGGTCAAGAACTGATCAAAAACCAGAGAGAGAGAGATGACAGTTTACTCTCTAGAAACTGAAAACTCAGAAAAAGATGAAGAACACTCTCAAGTTTCTTCAAAAAAAACACAGCAACTCTTTTAGAAATTCTCAAAATTTGGCTCTGATACCATGATGAAGTTTGTAGAATTACAAACAAATGAAATAAAACGCGGAATTATTATTAATCAAGTAAAAGTTACAAAAAAATGTGTTTTCAATGTGGTTGATCATGGGGTATTTTTGACATCATACACCTAATGAATCAGTTACAAGTAAGTTACAAACGGTTATAATAGATTACAATCGAACGACCGTTTTCTATATTGAACTAACTAAACTAATCAGCAAGCTGCTGGTGTTAATGCAGTCAGCAGGCTGCTGATATCTTCATATGATTAGCAGAGTGCACTCAGCATTCCCATCAGCTTTTATACTGTAACATCTAGTGCGTTTTGTTCCGGCATCGGATGGATCTTTCATAAAAGATGAAGTTTGGGACCGTCGGAAGAGCATGATAGGCTTGTGATTTGAGGAATTAGCATTCATCAATATATGTGTATGTGGTTAGGATGTTGTGTCTAGTTGTCTAAATGCGGAAGTAAGGCTATTAAGTGAACTTTGCCTTGAAAACACTTAGGTGACTAGTTAATGATCAATAAAATACATACTTGAGTAGTAAAAGACTAAACATCATGCCATTCTTGGTAAGGCACCGGTCCATATCGCAATGTGTATGGAAGGGGGACTTCGCCGAACGCGTTCACTGTCGTTTTAGCCGTGGCCATTGGTGTGATACACTAATAGGTTGCAATTGATATCTCATGGTGGATACATCATGCATAGTGCTCTTGAATGTGGATGTAACAAAGATAAGTTAAGTTAGAAACAAATAGTGATGACATGTTGATGAGCATATGAACTCTAGAGTTGGGTCGGTCATATGAAGATATCTTAATAATAATAAAACTTTCGTTGTAAATCTTAATTAAACCTTAGCTTCTATCTTTTACTAAGTACATTTGTACTTACCTCAATACAATATTTGCTTTTGATTCTTCATTTTCTTTGTTATGACGTGCTAGACTTTATCTTTTGATTTTGGGAACAAGAGTTACTTTCCTTTTTTTAGACTTTGTAATTTTGTTTCTTGAACCTTTTGGAGTTTTTCCTACCTTGTAAGTTTGGGATTTCATTGTAATATGTGTACCTTTCTACCCTTAGTTGGTTGTTTCTATTCTTATTTATTTTGAATAAAAAAAATACCCGGGTCTTTTAGCTTCCGTTTATGCTAAACTCGATACAATGTAGTAGAGACTTACGTGTAATATGAAATTTATTTTATATTATACGTGCCGAACATTCTCTTTCCGGATAAGGACTCGGTGTCCGAGAACGGGGCGTTACATCCGCCCTTGCCGAGGGCCGTATAACCGTCAACCGTGTGTGTTTTAATTTTATTTAAGTCAAATTTTCCAATGGTCCTGCTGATATTATGTGGTATCAACCCTATCTTCCATTGATATGTTGATGCAACCAACTTGTAGTAGTATAATATATCAATAATAAAGACAATGTCTTATTAGGCCAATACACAAGGGGGTCGAATGCTCGATTATAAATTTATGATTGATCCTTTTTTGATTCACAAAAGTTTTAGAATTAAAAATTGAGTCCGGTGGGAATTGACTAAAGTTCAGATCTCATGGTCAAACCACCATTAGTGCCCCAAAACATAGGCCCCGTTTGGATTGAATGAATGAGATAGAAAAGAAAAGGAAAGATAGCTGGAGAAAAGAAATGAGAGGGAAATGAGAGATTGTGAAATCTGTTTTGAGTGTTCGGATAAAACGACACAAAAAGGAAAAGAGATAGAGATTGTCAATTCAAATTTGGTAAAAATGAATTGTTTACTTCCGTTTCTCACATGTTTCGGAGGAAAAGAGACCACCCAAATTGTAGATAGCCGTCCTTCTCCATTGCTCTATTTTCGTTTCTTCAAAATAAAACATACCAAACATCAAACTTGAATCCTTCTAAATCATATCATTTCTTTTCCCTTAAATTCTTCCAATCCAAACGAGGTCTTAAAGTGTGACCGCCTGATCCGGGCCGTCGGTGTTGGACACCTTTAATTTGTGGCTACACTTACATGTGAAAGAGTTCACAAAGTACTTGACTGATTTGATATGATGATTTCGTACCAAGTCCGTAATGAAAATTCTAATTTGAATCATTAGATGGTCATTTATAAATTGAATCTTTAATTTGATGTGATTCTAGAGTCATGGCTTTTCAAGGGTATCGTTTGATTTGGCGGTACAATTAGCTTAGTGATGCTTTCTTTAATCAGGACCATTTTAGCATCACTCATGGACTGGTAGCTAGGAATGTAAGTCACAAAGACGGAGTTCACTCATTCCTCGGAATAAGAAGTGGAAGGACAATTCCCTCATTTGTTAATCATAGTACTGATTGAATATTGTGCGCACCTTTGATGTTATCAAATGATATCGGTCACTAGTGGATTAATGGTCGGTCGAGGATAAAATGTTATGGAGAGGTCTTACGGACAATGTCTTGCGCCATATACGAACTGTTAGTGAATGTTATCCATAGATAATTGTTATATCAGTGGACGCTCGTTAACAATATGGATAGTAGAATAAAGATGTTATATATTCCGGAAGAGGGCAATCATGTCTCTATGGTGATATGACGCTAAGATCTATGAGGCGGGTGATTCGACTGAAGAGTATGGTCGGCCATTGGGATCTTTAGGGTTTTTAGATATAGGCTTAAGGGCCCCGACTTATAAACTCATAAACCACCAAAGTAGCACTCCAAGATAAAAATGAGCTATTCTCGGAATGATGGAAAAAAAGTGTTTGTCCTAAGTCTAAGTATTTTATGTGAATTTGAAATTGTTATCCACAAAATTAAATAGTCATGAATTACATATATAATAAATGATAATTTGAATTATTGAATAAGATTCATATAATTTAATGTGACTATTAAATGGGAAGAAAATAGTTAAGAAATTAGTTTCCTACACAGGCTAGTTCTTTAATTAGATTAAATAAAGGCTTTTAATTAATGGAAAATTAGGGATAAGGACACAATCTGGAATATTTTTAAGTAACAGGACAGCTACATATTTTTTATAGGGAGAAGGACAACTGCATAATTTTTATAGCGAGAAGGACAAACAGTGAATCCCGAAAATCGGTGAATCTCCCCGGTGAATCCCGAAATCAGTGAATTTCGATAGTGAATTTCGACAGTGAATCCCGAAAATCAGTGAATTTCGACAATGAATTTTGAAAATTAGTGAAATTCGACAGTGAATTTCGGCAGTGAATTTAAACAGTGAATTTCGAACACAAGTGAATTTCGACAGTGGATAAATAGTTTTGTCCTTTATGCAAAAGTTTCAAAAGACTGTCCTTCTACTTAATTGATGAAATATTTCTGTCCTTCTCCCTCATTCCCCCTTTAATTAAAGTGGTTTTAATTAATAGATTAAGTTGGCTTATCCTAAAAGGCTAATTACCTAAAGGATTAAGAAATCCCTGAAGGGCCTAAATGCCCACATAATCATTAAGCCTAAATGAGAGATCTAGATCTTTCCGTGGGAGCCCTAATTAAGTCTATTTAAAAGGTGTTTAAATGAGATTAATACCATAATCTCCCAATAGAATTTGAGGCACCACGTTTCACATTATTATAGAGAAGTGTTCTCTCAAAATGCTTAGACACAAAAAGCTAAAAAGTAGGATCTTTGAAAAACTTTTGAAGATTGAATCTTTATAGAATCTTAGGAGCATGCTTGGATTGGGTCTCACCATCTAGTGCGGAGGAGATCACGTTGGAAGATTATGGATTCTACTTCTAATTCTTGTTAGTATAAATCTCCAAACCCCTTATGCATTTGTTTTATGTGTTTTTAAGTTTAGGCAAACTTTAAATTCGTATTTCGAGTTGTGTTAATTGTTTTTGCTGCTTGGTTGAGTAGGATTCACCTAAGAATGACTCAAATGGAATTTCTGAGTTCTGGAACTAAAAACAGGCTCGCCTAAGCTAGAGCTAAGCCTGCCTCAACGAGCCAAGAAAAGTTTCAGGGTCGGGTTGAGCCATTCATATTCTAACAGGGACCTTAGAGCTCTTGTTCGGTTTCATGTGTTCTTTGGATTTTTGAGTACTCATGCGATACTCTGTCTTCAAGCCTTGTCTCGAACCTTATATAGACGAGAGTTGTCTAATTCCCATCCTCGGGTCACCATCGGAATATTTGTAGCCCCATCTTATTAATTGTGTCAAGTCATGCAGTCTTTCTGCATACAAGGTTTAATCATGGAGTCAACCAACCTTCATCACCTCCACTACAAAATGTACCGAACGGTTTTCTCGGGAAATCCATGTTTTCTAATTCTACGCTACAACTGTCTTCTTCAAACAAGGTCTCTATATGTATCTCTCGTTCCTTCAATGGTGAAAGGTATGCCTTTAACATGCTTCTCACTCAACACAAGAAAACAACTCTTTCTGTCAATACCCACGCAGAACTACGTCTGGATTGATCCCACCAGAGAGAGGATACGTAGGTAGCCTTAACCGGTACAGCCCGTTCCACGCAGAAATTCTGTCAGACCTTCACTCACAACTTATCTTACTTGTCTTTATTTTTTCTTTAATATTATTCACACGTGAGAGTAGCTCAAAGTATCACCACACAATGTTATTTTTTTATACACACAATGAAAAAGTTAGGGATGTGGTTGGTGATGTTGGTCTACCGCATTCTTTCCACAATGCATTATGTCTCTCTTTCGTTATTCTACTTGTACCGTCATTTAATAGCACTTCTTTTCTTGGGTTACAATTTAATTATCATATAGAATGTGATTTTGAAGTTATTGTGTAGAAGAATGGGGATGGAGATAAGGATAATTTCAACCTGACCTGCAGGCAAATAGATAACCAACCACATTTGGCTTAATATATAATATTATTTCTACATGATCTGCAAGAAAAATATATACCTAAACATACTTGGCGTGATAAGATAATTCTGGTCCAACCTGTAGGGAAAATAGATAGTCAGTCATATATGGCTTGGTAATATATTTTCAACCAATACTACAAGGAAAACTGAAATCAACCACATTTGGCTTAATAAAATAATTCCGACCTAACATGCACGGAAAACAAGCAACCAACAACATCTAGCTTAATAATATAATTTTGACCTGACCTGCAAGGAAAATAGATAGCCAACCATACTTTGCATAATAAGATAATTTTGACATGACCTGCGAGGAAAATAGATACTCAGCCATACTTGGCTTAACAAGATAATACCAACCTGTCCTGCAGGGAAAATAGAAAACTATCCATACTTGGCTTGGTAAGATAATTATGACCTATTATGCAGGGAAAATAGACAACCAACCACATTTGGATTAGTAATATAATTCCAACCTAACATGAATGTAAAATAGATAACCAGTCACATTTGGCTTAGTAAGATAATTTCGACCTGAGTAGTAGGGAACATAGACAACCAACCACTTGCCTTAATAAGATAATTTCGCCTTGTTGTGTAGGGAAAATAGACATTCTGCCATACTTTGCTTAATAAGATATTAAGGAGTTCCTCATGTTCTGCGGGGCTCGACCATTATAGAAAAGTTGTCCCCCACCCACGAGTCTCCTCATATGAACTCTTCCCGACATGGGTATGAATAATGCCCGACCTGTGGGTGCATTATGCCTGACCATTGGGACTTTAGGTGAGTTGTTTTCCCCACAAATCTGGGACTCAGTCTTTAGATGAATTATTATTGTCTTGTAGGTTTTGCTATTTTTTAGACAAGTAATTCCGAACATGCGGGTCTCTATAGTTTAGATAAGTAATTCCCATTTATTTTGTTGAAAATAAGCCCAAACTCATATAAGATGAGGAGCCTCATTCTCAAAACCTAGGCTATGAGGTGAGGGAAGTTTATCTCTTAATATGGTTGGTGAAACAATACTGAGTGCCCAATGTGGAACAACTTTAACAGCCCGCTCAAGTGTGATCCAATAACAAAGATCCCAACACTTGCAATATAAATGAGTGGCTTTAATACCATGTTGAAAATAAGCCCGAACTCATATAAGAGGAGGGTCCACATTCTATTTTTTAGACAAGTAATTCCGAACATGCGGGTCTCTATAGTTTAGATAAGTAATTCCCATCTATTTTGTTGAAAATAAGCCCAAACTCATAAGATGAGGAGCCTCATTCTCAAAACCTAGGCTATGAGATGAGGGAAGTTTATCTCTTAATATGGTGGGTGAAACAATACTGAGTGCACAATGTGGAACAACTTTAACAGCCCGCTCAAGTGTGATCCAATAACAAAGATCCCAACACTTGCAATATAAATGAGTGGCTTTAATACCATGTTGAAAATAAGCCCGAACTCATATAAGAGGAGGGTCCTCATTCTATTTTTTAGACAAGTAATTCCGAACATGCGGGTCTCTATAGTTTAGATAAGTAATTCCCATTTATTTTGTTGAAAATAAGCCCAAACTCATATAAGATGAGGAGCCTCATTCTCAAAACCTAGGCTATGAGGTGAGGGAATTTTATCTCTTAATATAGTGGGTGAAACAATACTGAGTGCACAATGTGGTGGGTGAAACAATACTGAGTGCACAATGTGGAACAACTTTAACAGCCCGCTCAAGTGTGATCCAATAACAAAGATCCCAACACTTGCAATATAAATGAGTGGCTTTAATACCATGTTGCAAATAAGCCCGAACTCATATAAGAGGAGGGTCCTCATTCTATTTTTTAGACAAGTAATTCCGAACATGCGGGTCTCTATAGTTTAGATAAGTAATTCCCATCTATTTTGTTGAAAATAAGCCCAAACTCATATAAGATGAGGAGCCTCATTCTCAAAACCTAGGCTATGAGGTGAGGGAATTTTATCTCTTAATATGGTGGGTGAAACAATACTAAGTGCACAATGTGGTGGGTGAAACAATACTGAGTGCATAATGTGGAACAACTTTAACAGCCCGCTCAAGTGTGATCCAATAACAAAGATCCCAACACTTGCAATATAAATGAGTGGCTTTAATACCATGTTGAAAATAAGCCCGAACTCATATAAGAGGAGGGTCCTCATTCTAGTTTTTAGACAAGTAATTCCGAACATACGGGTCTCTATAGTTTAGATAAGTAATTCCCATCTATTTTGTTGAAAATATGCCCAATCTCATATAAGATGAGGAGCCTCATTCTCAAAACCTAGGCTATGAGGTGAGGGAAGTTTATCTCTTAATATGGTGGGTGAAACAATACTGAGTGCACAATGTGGAACAACTTTAACAGCCCGCTCAAGTGTGATCCAATAACAAAGATCCCAACACTTGCAATATAAATGAGTGGCTTTAATACCATGTTGAAAATAAGCCCGAACTCATATAAGATGAGGGTCCTCATTCTATTTTTTAGACAAGTAATTCCGAACATGCGGGTCTTTATAGTTTAGATAAGTAATTCCCATTTATTTTGTTGAAAATAAGCCCAAACTCATATAAGATGAGGAGCTTCATTCTCAAAACCTAGGAGGCATGAGGTGAGGGAAGTTTATCTCTTAATATGGTGGGTGAAACAATGCGAGTGCACAATGTGGAACAACTTTAACAAATTTCGCTCAAGTGTGATCCAATAACAAAGATCCCAACACTTGCAATATAAATGAGTGGCTTTAATACCATGTTGAAAATAAGCCCGAACTCATATAAGAGGAGGGTCCTCATTCTCAATACCTAGGCTATGAGGTGGGGAAAATACATCTTTTAATATGATGAGTGAAACAATACTAACTGTCCAATGTGGGACAACTTTAACACATTCTGTGGGTCCTATATTTTTTAAAGCGTGCTTCAAGCATAATGGGTAAATCGCATGAATTTATCCGTGTATGATGAGTTTACCTCCTGACGTGCTGGTCCATAGGCAAATTCCTCCCGTCCTACGGGTTTTATTATTTTGACAAGTTATACCGACCTGCGGATCCTGACCTTTTGGTATTCTCTTTTTGTGCTTATCATGTAAGACTTTTGGCTCAAGAAGGTTGATCATATCTTTGAGATGTGGGCTCATCATGCAGTATAGTTATGGAGCAAAAGTTTTGAAGGTATAATTTTCTTTTTGTTAACAAACCATGTTGAGGTCTACTCATGTGGCATAGAAAAAGTCTAAGAATTGCACAGCTCGTCCATAATATTATGGAAATAGATTGAGACCTTTTCAGCTCACCCAATAATAAATATAAAAAAGACACTGAGACCAGCTCATCCATAAAACCCCAGCAAGAGACCGGGTCTTGCTCGGCTTCTTAATATTGCAGAAAGCATAGAATTTATCATCTTGCTGATTAATGAAAAAATTTGGCTATTAAAAAAAACAGAAAACATAGAAATCCATAAGGATTATATAATAAGGACCTAAGACCTGCTTAGTTTACCAATATAATAGAAAGATGTTGAGCTCTGCTTGTGTAGTATCCCGAATTTTGGGAAAGGACAGACGTGTCAATTTATAAAATTCAAAATATTATATTTATTATATTTATGGATTTTAAGTTATATAATATAAAAGAAAAAGAAAATGATTAAATAGGAATTAATGAGAATAAATAGAGTTAATGGACTTAATTAGCATTTATTCCCTTGGAGGTTATTTTCAAGGAAACAAAACTCCCCATGATGCAAAGGAGTTGTCAGAAAATCTATTTCCTGGGCAAAGTTCAAACTTGGTTTATCAAAGAAAGAGGAAACTGAAAAAAGACAAGAGAGAATTCTTCCAAACTCTCACGATATACTTATTGGATTTCATAATCGATTAGTGGAAAATAATTAGCATGACAAAGGCGTCGTTTTGATGCAGAAAGGTTGGAGTTTTGAAAGGTGTTGGTTGAAGCTTCTCCAAGTGCTGCAGATTTCTTGAAAGAATTGCTTGAGAGTTTGCTTTGAACAATTAAGAGGATCTTTCTATTGAGTAATTCAAGTTTTATAATGTTTGGTTGGGTATTTTGGTTGATTCTTGTTGTTAGAATACATGTTATAATGTTGATATGTTTTGGTATGTTAAGAGTTGGTTTTGCTGCTGTTTTCCTGTGCTTTTGCTATCAATTTGGGTTAGAACCATGTTGGAAATCGTAAAGTATTTAGTAAAGCATGTTTAGAGCAATATTAGGGTTTTGGCCCAAAATAAAACCAGAAAGGGGGATAAATTTACAGAGTCATTTTAGCACGTGCATGAGGGGTTTAGCGTGCGCCAAACGTGTCCAGAAAGCAGGCAAAAAGTACTCGGAGCTTTTAGCGCGTGCCAAAAGTAAACCAGAAATGATGTTGAAACTTCATAGAGGTTTTAGCGCGTGCCAAACCTCCTGTTTTGTGTTTTAAAGAGTTTTGAGCCCCGAGATGAGTTTTGAATGTTGTTTCCTGATCTAATAACATGAAATGGACATGAACAAGCCATGATTAAGCTTCTGATGCGTTTAGTTCCGCCACCAAATAGATTCTTCCTAAGAGTTTTCGGGACCGTTAGAAGAGCATGATTGACCTGTGCTTTGATGGATTAATATCCATCAATGTATGTGTAATATGTTAGGTCTTGTTCTTGTCTAGTTGTCTAGGTGAGAGAGTA
This sequence comes from Gentiana straminea, assembly GCA_036785695.1. Lineage (NCBI taxonomy): Eukaryota > Viridiplantae > Streptophyta > Magnoliopsida > Gentianales > Gentianaceae > Gentiana > Gentiana straminea. Next base: position 25,805,527 of record JAVUPR010000349.1, read on the forward strand.
GAAGTTGTAAGTGAGATTTTCTTTGAAAACACTTAGGTTGCTAGTTAAAAATTAATAACGTAAGTACTTGTGTAGTTAAAAGCCTAAACATCATATTATTCTTGATAAGACACAAGTCTATATCGCAATGTGTGGGCGGTCAGATAAACTGAATAACTCTGCTGGTCTATGATGGGCACCAGGAGTAGAGAGGCTTCGCAAATGAATAACTCCGTAAGTTACAAAGACCCAAAGTACGAAGGGACATCACCGAACGTATATGCTATCGGGGATAGCTTGTGGCAATTGGTGTGATCCACCAATAAGTTATACCCAGATACTTCGTGGTGAGTAGCACAATACGTAGTGCCCTTTAATACTGATGTAACAAAGATAAGCTAAGCTAGAAACAAGTAGGATCTCATAACATGTTGATGTGCATAGAATGAACCCTAGAGTTTGAGTCGGTCTCACAAGGATAACTTAAAAATAATATGAACCTTTCATTTTAAAATTTAATTATTCAATAGCTTCTACCTATTTACTAAGTACCTTTTTACTTACCTCAATTGCATATTTGTTTGTGTTTTTGGGGTGAGAAGACGAACATGTTGAGCTGGAGTACGATGAGTACGTTGAGGATGATATTTGAGCTTACACTATGCTATATGATAAATGAACTTTTATGCTTTCTTTATCTTCTATATACGAAGACTATGTTGTTGTAGTGGATTTAAATTCCAAGACTTGTTGTACTTTTATTTTGAGACATGTTGTAAGTTCAGTTTGTACTTTCTTGTAAGACATCGTTGTTGTAAGATAACTTTCTATCTTTAGTATGGTTTTGTAATCTATTCTAGTAGCTTTTATGGCTTTACCCGAGTCTTCTTAACTTCTGTTTGCTTTATTTTGATACGATGACGTAGAAACTTCCGTATAGTATTGAATTTATTTTTATGTTATACATGGCGAAAGTTCTTTTCCGGATAAAGACTTGGTATCCGGGAACGGGACGTTACAACTTAGCTCGGCAATAGAAAGCGGTTGAACCACACTTAGCTCGGCAATATAATTGAATGATGCTAAGACCCTGCTTAGCTCGGCAATATAAAAAGGTTGTGCCTACTCAGCTCGTCACTATAATAAGCCTTCCTTTGAATCAAGATGGTTGTTTAGCAGTTATTGAGCCATTTGCAGCATTGCTTGAGCACAATTTGTTGGCCAATTTTATGGCCTGGACATGGATGTCTAGGTTATGTCATGTACAATTGGTGAGAACCGTTTCTTTGTTTATTTCCTTCCTTTGTGACCTTCAAGTGAGGGCTTTGACTAGTTCTGTTTGCATTTATTTTCCAACATTTGACGTAAAGGTCTTTCCTGGTTCTCCTTGGAAGAAGATCTATCTTGGCTCGGGCAGCGTTGCGTAGCCCATAATGAGTAAAGCTCACTTCTTCCCTTTATAGCCAGTTGTTCTTCGACTTGGAAATAGAAATTTCATGTCTCTCAAGTAGCTTTGCGGCATATACTTTCTTTTTAAAGAATTCATGTACCTCGTGCCCTTTCATTTCCTGACTTGGACCACCAATGAGGCGAATAAATCAGGATGACTTCGCATTGGTTGTCGGGCAATTTGGAGCATTAAACAGGCAATATCAGTATGCTCCGTTGTTTGTGTTGGAATGGGTGTTCATGTTGCATCCTGCACAGTGGGATCTTGGATGATTATTCTTTGATTGTATGAGTGTTCTTACTGCGAGTCATGCTAGGATTGTTGATGAACACAAGAAAGCGAAGGACCCCAATTTTAGAGTCATTTGAAATTGCTCAAAATCGTCCGGACGGTAATTAAGTATTGAAGCCGGTAACTGAACCTAGCCAATTTGAGTGGGCCTACAAAACGCACAAATCATAAGAGGTCACGGAGCTTGCCTCCGGGGGACACTCCGATACTCAAGCGAGTATTTGAATAGAGTAATTTCTATTATGATGGTGAGTGGAATATAAATAAGCATGTGATTCGTGTGTACCTTGTAAATTAGGATGACTCATTTATATTTTGTGCCATCATGGGTTGACAGTTAATGTGCTGTAATATAGTAGTCAAAGACATTTACCTCGTATTGAAGTGATGGAGCATGATTCTCGGAGCAGTTATAAGGCCACTATGGAGCAGTTGTAGCTCGTGGCATAAAGTCCAGTATGCTCGCTTGGTGGAAATAATGATTGTCTAAGGCCGAGGACGACTTGCGCCGTAATGGATATGATAGACCAGGGTGTCCTGCACCGTGTTGGCAATATAAGACCGTAAAAGGACCGTTGGCGACCTGCGCTAGATCAGATATGTCGGATAGAGAACGACCCGTGTCATGTTGGTTGGTCGATATAATATTGACATGTGTTGTGTTGAGACAAACTTTGTTGGCTCATATAAGCTCATATGCTAAAGTGACATCCATTATACTGAGTGAGGCCGGATGAATACCATGATTAGAGTGATCGATCTCAGTTATGTCTGCAATAATAAATGTTCATAAAAGCCTTCACTTATGTCTGTAATAAAATGTTCATGAAAGCCTTCTTGGTAATTTTGATTATATTAAGAGCTAGGCAAAATAATAATGTTGAAATAACTTAATAAGTTACGGGTCTCCTCTTTGTAAGAACACATAATGTCAATAAAGAAAACGACAATGAACTAGTGGCTATGTATAGGGCCTATATAGTTATGTATTTCAAAATTCTTTCTTTGGATTTTTAGGCTGATATTGCGTATCAATTTAGGTCTATTTGGTTCCTACCAAAAGAGAAAGGTCTATTTGGTTGTTTTTATGAACATGAAGTGACTGAAGGTTGAAACTTTCAACCTTTATCATTGATAACGTGTGATCATCAAACACTACGAACAAATGCAATGGTAGGTTGGACCTCCAAACTATATATTATTTATATGATCTATAAGAAATATATATGTATTGATCAAAAATAGCATATGTTCCTTGCTTTTTATGTATTGATATGTATTGATCAAAAAAAGATGATTTTGTTTTATGTGTTTGTATTATTTTTTTCACTTGAAACGTATGATTTAGATCATTTGAATACATATTATGCTCATTAAATAATATAAACATATAATTTTCGGAAATGCATAGCATAAAAGCGACTCAAAAATAAAAGGGGGAGTGGTAATAAAGGACAAAAAAAAAGTTGAAAAATAGGATTAAGGACAATGGAAAAAAAAAAGTAAAAGACAATTCCACCTGTTTGTTACTCAAAATACAACAGCCATTTTTCTTTAAAGAATCCACTATTCCACTGTTTGGTTTGTCTTTTTCACCCAATAAAAAATTCCACTGTTCTTTTTACACATTTCCACTCTTATTTTGTCCTTTTTAACAATAAAGCCAAAATAAAATCACAAGTTTATTCTCAACAGCCAATTTAAAGTCTACCTTCACATTGCAGCTTCTATTGACTTTTTGAATTTGGACTTGATATCTATGAACGTCTTTTAAATTTAAATAATTTATATAGAGTTTGATATATAGAGAGGATCGTGACAAACATATGTTTAATTAATTATGATAATTTAATAAATTAAATACATGTTTATAAACTCACTAACACATTTTTTAAGTGAAAATTAAATTCAAAACCTCTTGATTCTGAATAATATCATATGAAACCTCGTTGATGATTCCCCTCCCCAATTAATTTATCAACCACTAGGTCAGGACATCGCTTAATAGTAAAAAGTTTGAAGTTTTAAAAACAGCTGGTGGACATTAAGCTAGAGTTTGAAAGTTCGAACATCGTAAAGTGGATTTCTTTTAGTTTTTTGGTATAATAACAAATCTATGATTCCGTGTCATTATGTTACCTGATTAATAGTTACCTTGTAAAGGGGATTTCTTTTAGGTTTTTTTTGGTATAATAGCAAATTCATGACTATGTTCACTGTGTCACTATGTTACATGATAAATCCATTACCTGAAACTGGAGTGTGGATGTTCGAACCTCGTAAATGAGATTTCTTTTTTTTTTTGTGTGGTTATAATAGCAAATCCATGGCAACTTTGTGTCACTATATTACATGATTAATATTTTCGTTCATCCCGTAGCACAGGTTGTGGTGGCCAAAATAACCGGACCGGCGGTTGGTTAACCGGAACCGGCGGTTATTACCGGCGGGTGGGGTAACCGGCGGTTGGGTGAACCGCCGGTTGGTGTAACCGCCGGTTAGACGGTTAGTGTACGGTTAGGGTTATGGTGGAACCGGAACCGGCCCGGAACCGGCGGTTGAAACGGCATGGCCGGAACCGGTGAAAACCGGCCAGAACCGGACCGGAACCGGAACCGCCGGTTGAACCGGCCCAACGGTCAGATTTTGCAACGGCTATATTTTTTTTTTTTTCCAAACACCTCAAAAAATTCTATAAATACTTCCCAAATCCATTTCAAATTTCCTACACCATTCTTACATCTTCTTCCCTAATTTCTTACATCTTCTACTCATTTCTTTGATTATCAAGTTGGTTTAGTTGTTAAAAACAACAATCAAATTTACTTTACGATACCGATTTTTGAAGTTGTTCTGATTTAATCGTTACTTCAATACGGTTTTAGTTACAAGTAAATTTGTTTGTATTTTATTCAACTAATTTATTTACAAGTGTATAAAAAATTTAATTTTATAATCAAATTTACTTGACTAAACCGAAATTTGAAGTTGTTCTGATTTAATCGTTACTTCAATTCGGTTTTAGTTATAAGTAAAATTGGTTAGATAAATTAAAATTTTTTTATATGTAATTTTTTTTTTTATAACCGTTAGATTTAATTTTGATTTTTTACAATGTCAACAAGAGGAAGAGGTAATCGAAATGTTACTTTCCGTGAAGACACGGTTGTGCCGGAATCGGATGAATTTGTTGGTGGCTATAGACCCCAATATTATACAGACCCTGTCACCGGTAATCACATTTCGATTCCTCAGTTTGACACACCTTCGGGTTACAATCAAGATGATTTTGATAGTCATTACGACGATAAAATGTCTCATCCCGGAAATTTTAACATCAACCTTAACGAAGGTGAAGATAATGATGAAGACGACGTTGATGATGATGTATTTACTAGGGATGCTTCCCGTGCTAGACAAGCACGTGGTGGGAGTCGTGTGCCTGTAAGAACACCGCGTGGTGCTAGTGATGATGCTACTCCTACTCCCGAGTCAGTCAATTTAGATGTTGATGAAAGTACCCGATCCAAAGCACAAGAAAAAGGGTTAAAATCGAGAATTTTTACGGAATTTTTCACAAAGGTTCCTCGGACTGATGATATAGCATTAGCTAACCCCGGAAAGTATTTCTTCGCGGTGTGCAATTTCTGTGGCACAAAATATCAATTTAAACATTCCGGTGGTTACGGATCGACGCGGAGTCACATGTTAAGTAAACACCCGGAAAAATTGGAAGACGGCGCGTCTCAAGCCCAGCTAAACATGCCGAGCTCCAGCGGAGGTAACACTAATCCACTCTTTATTTACACTCGTGAAAACTATAGAGATTTAACCACGGATCTTATTGCGGGGATGGATCTTCCTTTTATCTTTCCTGAGAATCCTTTTTTCGAAACTTACGTACAAGGGGATTTGCATCCGGTATTTACTAAGATCTCTCGTGCAACGGTTACTAGGGTTTTCAAAAATAAATTTATTAAACGACAAAATATTATTAAAGAAAGCTTGAAGACAAATAAATTCCGAATATGTGTATGTGCCGATATTTGGGAGGATAGTAGGACCAACAATTTTTATTTGAGCATGTCGGCTCACTGGATTGACAACACTTGGATTGTCCAAAAAAGATTACTTGTTTTTCGTTCATTTAACGAAACTCATAGTGCTTCTAACATTGCATCTTTATTAGTTGATATTTTTGAGGAATATGATTTAAAAGATAAAGTTTTTTCAATTGCGTTTGACAATGCTTCAAACAACACTGCTTCTATTCCCGATCTATTCCGATTTTGCGAACCTGTTTGTAATGGTCAATTTTTTCATGTTAGATGTTTATGACATATTTTTAATTTATGTGTAAAAGATAGTTTAAAAGTTTTTGACCATAATATTAATATGATAAAAAGTTCTATTTCACATGTGTTAAGTAGAAATACTCTTGTTCATAAGTGGTATAAATTTCTAAACGAGAAAGGTCATCGCCGTATCAAACTGCCCCAAGATGTACCGCATAGGTGGAACACGACTTATGATATTTGGAAAAAAAAAACAAAATTAAAAATACCTTTTGTGAATTTTTAAGTGAACATTGTCCAAACGAATATCGTTTGTATCCCTCTCTTTGGACTGCATGCAAGAAACTGATGGATGTTTTTGAATTATTCAAAAAATATACTGAATTGTTTTCAAAATGTTATCAACCCACTGCATATTTAGTCTTGCCTGGTAGTGTAGAAATAACTGCCGAGTTTGAAACCTTGGAACATGACGCTACATTATTTCAATGTTTAGAGCCGATGAAGGAGAAATGGAATAAGTACATGTTGCATATTCCTGACACTTATCTCATTTCTTCTATTCTCGACCCTCGTTTAAGACTACTAGGTGTGTCTAACATGTTAAGTGCTTACTATGATGCTTTGTCTAATACTCATGGTGTGCCCCCGGTAGATTATAAAGTTGAAGTAGATAGAGTTGAAAATTTATTAAACACTTTGTTTGTTGAATATGAGCGTATGTATGGATTGAGAAACGACGCGTATCCCAATCCATCCGCAAGTGCTTCTACTAACCCTGCAGGTGCCCTGCGGGGACTTAAAAAAGTTCTGGATAAAATGAACGCGAAAAAACAGAAGGGAGCGACAACGTCATCCGATCAACGTACGGAGATATCAAAATTTTTAAACACAACATTTGAAGGCTGTGAAACCGACGATTCCTATGATTTCGGCTTCGACTTATTGAAGTGGTGGAAGAGACATGCTAAAGAATTTCCAAAGTGCTATCAATGATAGCGGTCGAGTTTTTAAGTTGCTCTGTTTCGACCGTCACTGTTGAACGATGTTTCAGCATGGCAGGATATGTGATTAACAATAAAAGATGTTCGCTTCATCCCACCAATTTAAAGAAGCAAATGTGTTGTCATGATTGGGTACGAGCTGAGAAGAGGGTGCAAGACATTGTGTCAGAAGATGATGAGTCACAGTTCGAAGGCGGTGACACTGAAACTTCAGGAGCAGGAGCAAGCGGTCGAAATACCGACATCGATTAAAGGTACGCAATTTATATCTTATTTATATATTTGTTACACTTATTACTATACAACACTATATAAAAAGAACAACACTATACAAAAAAACAACACAATATAAACACTATAAAAAAACAACACTACACAACACTATAAAAAAAAACACAATATAAACACTATAAAGAAAACAACACTATACAACACTATATAATAAAACAACACAATATAAACACTATAAAAAAACAACACTATATAAACAGTATAAAAATACAACACTATAAAACACTATATAAAAAACAAAACTATATAAAAAAACAACATTATACAACACTATATAAAAAAACAACACTATATAAATACTAAAAAAAACACTAAACAACACTATATAAAAAAAACAACACTATATAAACAATATATAAAAAAACAAAACTATATAAAAACAACACTATACAACACTAAAAACACTATAAAAAAAACACTATATAAACACTATATAAAAAACAACACTATATAAAAAACAAAAACTATATATAAAAACAACACAATACAACACAATATAAAAAAACAACACTATATAAAAAACAACACTATACAACACTATATAAAAAAATATACTAACATATCAAACAAACTATAAAAGACTATAAAAAAAAATAAACAATAAGAACTACGTTCGCTTTGATTTTTTTATATGTATCGTGCCTCCGACACGATTACATATAAAAGATACGTAGGCAACCGAATTTCCGGTACAAGCGTTGAAAAAATAACATAATTTACATAAAAAAAAACATTATATATCAAGTAATATTTAATTAAACAACATTTTTAATCAACGTATACTTAAAACCGACTAAAAAAACTTATAAAATAAAACTATAAAAGACAATAAAACAACAATAATAAAATAATATAATAACCTATCAAACAAACTATAAAAAACTATAAATAAAAAAAACAATAAGAACTACGTTCGCTTTGATTTTTCTATACGTATCGCGCTCCGACACGATTACATATAAAAGATACGTAGCAACCGAATTTTCGGTACAAGCATTGAAAAAATAACATAATTTTTAAAAATAACATATTTTATATATAAATAAAATAACACAATATTACTATTATATTTAAAACCGAATAAAAAACTATTTATAAAAAAAATTCATATTATATTACAATCGTTTTAGTAATTATAGTAAAAAGAATAATAATTGTTATCGTAGTGAAAATAATAAGTATTATATGAAAAAGTTAAAAAAAAATTATGAAATTTTAAAACCGTGTCCTGAACCGTGATCTGAACCGTGACCGGAACCAGGAGCAAACCGGCAAAACCGTGAACCGACACCAACCGGCAACCGGCGGTTTTGTCAACCGGCGGTTCAAACCAACCGACGGTTTATCAACCGGCCCAAACCGGAAAATACCAAAACCGGCGATTCCGGTTAAGAGGGGGGTCGGTTGGGGCATTTGGCCACCACTAAGCACAGGATCCCGTAGAACAGGAGGTGAGGACCATTGTTGTTAGAATTTAATAATTTTTATTAAAAAAAATATTAAAAAAATAAAATTAAAAAAAAAAAATAAATGAGGAGTGGGTGGCATTTCCCTCTCCCACCTTACATAACCTTTACAACTTGTCATTGTTTTGGCCAAGTCCAAATCCACCTTTTCAGAATAAAGACAAGGAAGAAGCTTTTTCCCCCATCCCAACCACTGCCATAACAACCCCACGTTCCAATTAATTAATATATATAATCTTTCTTTAGGAATTAATCTACTCTAATCAAATCTAGTTAATTATATATATTATATCTTCTTCTTTTTCTTTCTTCTTTTTTTTTTTTTTTCCCAGAGCTTTGCCGGCTTTTTCACGTTTTCTACTCTTAGACCCTTCTTGAAGAATTGAATTCTTTTGACGATGGGACTTAAGTTAGTTGGTTAAGAGTTAAGACTATCTCCAATAACAATCATTTATATCATTCTCTAACTGCATCATTTTTCGTTTCAGTTTCATTTTTTTAACACTTTATAAATTAATCTACTCTAATAAACACCCTTTATACAACCCTCTTAAAACATTTTTTTCCCTTCATCTTATATATAACAAACAAAATCATTCGTTTTCATCAGGTTAGCCATCATATGAACTATTGAAAATTTTTTTGTTGCTATAAATAATATAATAATAACAATAACGGTTGTTGAAGGTTTTTTTTTTTGTTTTTTTGTTTTTTGTCCTCTTCTAATACTCCTGCAGAAATATCATGATAATTAGAAGAACAAATAATAGTAAAAAATAAATAAAGCAACATATGGGAAGAAAGTGAGGAAAGGAAGAAGACAAATTGTAGGAGAGAGGAAATAAATGTTTGCTGAGATGGGAAACACATTCCCCACTAAAAAGAGCACTGTTCACTCTATCATGCACTCGTGATTTCCGGTAATGGGTAGAGATTTTGAAGGATATAGAGTACATAGAGTAAATCAGTATACTCTAAAATGTTGTTAAAGGGGTTGATAGAGTCTCCCATTGGAGACGGTCATTGATTTCCTCAAAAAAAAAAGAGTTAAGGCTTGAGTGTAATATGTATTACATCATATAATTGAGGTGTGAAAAATGATGAAATAAATCATATACGATGGGTGAGTAAGGTGTAAAATAATGAATATGGAATGATGGTACGTAGCACTTGATACAACCATACTACAACGATATAGTACAATAATATTAGCATCATAATTTTGTTTTTAATTCTTTTTGGCTGTAAAGTAGTAAAAACACCTTTTTTTTTTTTTTGTTTTGGAAAGAGTAGTATTGACAAAAATTCCCGGATGTTGATTACTGAATGGCCCATACAAAGGCTTGCTCAGCCCAATTAGGCCCACGCTTGGGCAGCCCAGCATGGCTTTGTCTCACACGGTTATACATAGAACTTCTATTGGCACCACATAATTGTTTTCTTACATGTTTTTATTTTATTTTATTTTTATACTTCCTGCATCACGCATGTATTATTTTTTTACTTCCGTCACAACACATGAACGTCAAAACCATCGGCGTTCCTTTTAAAAAACGTCATTGGATCTGACATTATCCCACAAGTGATGCTCTTATAACTATAGCACAGTGTCACTGACGTTATTTTTGAATAGTTATGTCAGTGTAAATAACGTCATTGTTTGAAAAATATGCAAGAAAAATTATCGTGTTGCTCGAAATAAGTTTTAGATTGCCGAGAGAAATTGTAATGCCAAAAGTAAAAGTATGATGCATAGTTGTTTACTAATTGAAAAAATAATGTATCACGTTTATTTAAACTTTAAATAACATTTTTATTGTAAAATAATTGAAGTCTTTTTTTACGAGGGGACTTGTAAAGTCTTTTATAAAAAATTGAATTCATTTTTTTTTTTTTGAAAGATAAACAAGCTAAATTATTACTGCAAGTATGTAAAGCAAGCATTTAGAACATTCGTATGAGGGGTGGGTCTTCAATTATCTAAGCCACGTACAGACATACCTGCGTGGATAAGAAAATGAGATGACCTATTACAAATGTGTGAGACGTCTCGTTTCCGATCGAATGCTTATCCGGAACAAAAACGTCCAGCACGTATAATATTAAATACATCTAACGCTATACGAAAGTCTTGCGTCATTGTATCAAAAGTAAATCAATGCGAAAGCTAAAAAGACTTGGGTATAACATGCCAAGATCTAAAACGAGTTACAATGCTTCCATACTAAAGATAGAAAGATATATTGAAACAACGAAATCTTACAACCGACGATCATGTCTTACATACCAAGGGGAAACTTATCGTCAAACATAAATCTTAGTTTACGAACCAAGCTGAAATGAGACATGTCTTTGACATAATAAAAATTACAAAAGTCACAAAAGATACAACAACATAATATGAAACATATTAAAATATCTTCAAGCATATCCAATGCTCATTTAACATTCTCCAAGTCAAAGTCATCCTGCGAATCTTCTCGGGAATGGAAACATAAAACATGAAAAGGGGTAAGTACATAGAGTACTTAGAAAGAGGTAGAAGCTATTGAACATTTAGTTTTATAATGTAAGGAAAGTAAAGACATTATTAGGTATTGTGAGATAGGCAAAACATCTAAGTGCCAATTGATGCCCCATAACACGTTGTGAGTTGCTTAGTTGTTTCTAACTTATCTTATCTTTGTTATATCAGGAATTCAAGGGCACTACGCTTAGACTATGAGCACTAAGCACTCATCAGGGTGAAACCCACTAGAGAATCAATCTATCGGTCCCGGGATAGTCCCGTTAGTGTGTGTGTTCGGCGGAGTTCGTCCACTTTGACTGACCATCGTTGTGAGGGAGTTTGTCCATTTGACTAACCACACAACACATTGCGATATTATACTGTGCCTTACTGAGAATCGCAAGATATTTAGTACTTTAACTAGGAAAATATGTATGTTATTAATCATAAACTAGCCACCTAAGCGATTTCAAGAAAATGCTTGCTTAACAATTCTATTCCCTCATCTTTGACCACTAGACTCTAGCCAAATCCTACCATATACACAGACAATGATGAATCCTAATTCATCAAAACACAATGCCAATTCTATGTTTCTGACGGTCGTCTCATCAAAGAATCCATCCGGTGCCGTAATTAAACGCATTAGAATCTTATTCATGGCTTTATCAAAATTTTTAAGTTATTTAGATCACCCAAGAAAGGCCAAAACCTAAGCTAGGCCTTAAAACGAAAATACACAAAACTAATTTCGGCCCGCGGTTTAGCCGGCGCTCAAATGCTAAAAAACAAAATGTTTGATCTCTGATTCATTTTGGCGCATGCTAAACCGTTTTAGCCGGCGCTAAACTGTCGGGAACAACCCTAAACATCAGATTTTCTGCACATACATTTACCACACCAAAATGCAATGAATATTCTATTCCAACACAAACAATGCATAAAACGGGATCAATTTACTTGCCAAACACTATAAAAACTACAAAGTTCAATATGAAACCCATCTTACCTTGAAATCAAGCCAGAAGCAAACCAAATTCTGAAGTAAAACAACCAAATCCCCAAATCTTCAAACCTATAAGAAACACAATCTAAACCAGAATTAACTATGATTAAGGTTTTCTAAACATTTATAACTATGAATTGATCAACCTAAAGCAAGAGAACATGATTAAACTAGAAGATTCCAAACTTGGGCAAAATTATACCTTCTTGAAACACCAGAATCATGATATGCAAGCGTTGCTTATCTCAAGAGGATTCTGAAACTCGACTTGAATCTGTAATTCGACAATGGATTGATGAGATATGATGAAGCTTCCTATCTATTGCTTTTGTGAAGTTCTAAGTTTGAACTTGGCAGAAGTTTTTGAGCCAAACTGATTTCTTACAACCTTTTTATTAATGAGGGGTTTTATTCCCAAATAAAACTTCCATTAATTGTTTTATGTAAAGTCCCACATCAGTAAAGTAATAGAATGCTCATCCTCATATAATTGTGAGACATAAATGTCTTGTCAATACGGGGTAGCTCTTTTAGACCAATCAAGAACAACAGTCAAAACAGTTACAAGATCATTTATGACTCATTTAGTGCTACCAAACCCAAGTTCTGGGGCATTACAAAATGGTATCAGAGCCGACTATCAGATGGACCTAAGTGCCACACCGTGAGAGACGGCGGGGGCCACCTCTACACTCCTCTGGTAAAGACGAGAAACTGGGACAAGTCTTGGCCAAGTCCTGGCGAGGACGTCAGTCTTTTATAAGGAGGTGGAATTAAAAGTCCAACATCGGTAAAGTAATATAATGCTCACCCCCATATAAGGGTGTGACATAAATATCTTGGCAACTCGGGTTAGCACTTTTAGACCAAACGAGGAGGACGGTCTAAACAGTTGATCTGATTATTTATGACTAATTTAACGCCGTCAGACCCAAGTTCTGGGGCGGTACATTTATTATTATTATTATTATTATTATTATTATTATTATTATTATTATTATTATTATTTTGAAGAGGTATTATTATTTAATCACTTTTATCCTTATATTATTATTTCTTTGAAAATAAGGATAAAAGTGATTAAATTCCAAATTTTTCCTTAAAAGACAAAATCTTCCATTAATTGTTTTTTTGTTTGCTCTAGCCGGTACCAAACCCAAACCACGATAGTAGAAATCCCAAAACGTACACATAGAAAAGGGGAAAGAGAGAGCGAGAGTGAAACTCCATTATAAAGACAAGACAAAATATAGAACGCATGGACTTAGACTATGATATATGACTGCGTCTGCACTCGCACATATCCATAAACAATCATCACTCCTTGGTGTGCAACCCGTCAACATATACCGCTTTTAGCAAATCCTTGGCTTTGAATGAAGAAATCCTCAATCCATTAAGGATTTGCAGGAATTCGAATTAAACTAAAAGAGGCGGGAAAATGTAAGAACACTAAAATGAAGAAGATGAACTTGAATTCATTGAATGTTTCAATTGATTGTTACAGCTGCATTGTTCTATGTATATATAGGCACTACAACATAACTAACTAGGAAATCAGTTACAACTTGCTCAATTCAGTTACAACCACCTTCAACCATAAACGGTTGAAGGTGTTCGACTAAAGTCCTGAACTAAAAATAGCGCAGAAGCAGTCTCTTATTCATTTCATCCCCCTCAAGACGGACTAGGGGAGCTGTAGATGTTGGAAACTGATAAATGTTGTAAGATGGAGTGAAACAGAGGAGCATCTAATGGTTTAGTGAGAATGTCAGCTAGCTGGTTGTGTGTATGAACTGGTAGAAGCTTCACTAGTCCGGATTACACCTTTTCTCTAACAACATGGCAATCAATCTCTATGTGTTTTGTTCTCTCATGTAAAACAGGATTATGGGCTATGTGAATGGCACTTTGACTGTCACAATACATGGAAATTGGTTGTTGAAAAGGAATTTGCAAGTCTTATAGTATGTAGGTGATCCACTGAATTTCATACACTCCTAATGCCATTGCCCTGTATTCTGCCTCTACTGACCGTAGGTTGCTTTTTAGACTTCCAAGAAACCAATGCTGGTCCTAAGAACATACAATATCATGTGATTGACTTTCTTGTTTCATGACAGCCTTTCCGAATCTGTGAAGGCAATGAGTGTAAGGTCATTGCTGGATGGGAAGAGAAGCCCTTGAGCAGGAGCTGATTTAATATATCTCAGCAATCTGTTGACTGCTTGTAGGTGATTAATGGTGGGAGCAGCTAGAAACTGACTTAACTGATGTATAGCAAATGCTAAATATGCTCTTGTGGTTGTCAAATATAGGAGTTTGCCAATTAAGCTCCTGTACATTGTGTTGTCTGGGAGTAATTCTGAGTCTCCATTAGTGAGATGAACTTTGCTTGGCATAGGTGTTTTAGAAGGCTTGCAACCAGAAAATCCATATTCCTCTAGAAGATTGAGGGCATATTTCCTTTGACAAATGTAAATGCTTGTTTTTGATCTAGCTACTTCCAATCCAAGGAAGTATTTCAACTCACCAAGATCCTTAATCTGAAAAATCTTGTGCAAGTAGTCTTTTAGTTCATCAATCAAGCTCATAGTTATGCTAGCTAGGATTATGGCATCTACATAAACTAGGATAGCTATAAAACCAGTATCTGTTTTCTTGGTAAACATGCTGTAATCATTTTTGGACTGGATGTACCCTATCTATTGTAATGCCGTGGTAAGTTTGTGATTCCATTGCCTAATAACTTGCTTCAATCTATAGAGTGACTTGACTAACTTGCAGACTTTGCCTTTCTTAGCTTGAAACCCTTGAGGTAGAGTCATGTAAACCTCTTCATCTAGGTCACCATGTAAAAAAGCATTATTTACATCTAGTTGATGTAAATGAAGTCCTTTTGCTGCAGCTATAGATAATAGAATTCTGAAAGTATTCATCTTGGCAACTGGAGAAAAAGTTTCTTCATAATTTATGCCATGAGTTTGAGTGTATCCTTTTGCTACCAGCCGTGCCTTATATCTCTCTATAGATCCATCTGCTTTGTGTTTGATCTTGTACACCCATTTACAACCTATAGGTTTCTTGCCTGTTGGTAAATCCACTACTTGCCAGGTATTGGTTTGAATCAAAGCAGCAATCTCTTTCCTCATAACTTCTTGCCATTCTGGGAATTTGACAAGTTGTATGTAGTAGGTTCTTTAATTGCATCTACATTCATGGCAAAGGACCTGTGTTTATGAGAAATGTTAGTATAATCAACATCAGAATCTAGAGGATATGGTGCCATATGAGACACTTGATTGCAAACATATTCTTTAAGAAAAGTTGGTGTTCTCTTTTCTCTTGTAGATTTCCTAGTATCATTGATAGTGGGGACATCTGCAATACTAGATTGCAGATTACCATGAGTATGCACAGTATCATTGATATTTGATGTCTGTGATTCTTGTGATGCTGTATTGGACTGTGAATCAGAAGCACCAGTAGAATTCTGAATGTTAGCATTAGGAAAAGAATAATCATTCATATATGGAATGGGAAAAGAGGGATTCTGAGTTGAGTCTTGCATTTTCATAGTAATAGATGGAAAAATATCTTCATGAAAAACAACATTTCCTGAAACAAATATGTCCCTAGTATGGACATCTAACAGGGTGTAGCCCTTTTGATTTGGAGCATGCCCTAGATCGATGCATGTTCTTGCCCTAGCATCAAATTTAGTCCTGCCATGAGGTAAAGTAGTGGAAAAAACCAGACAACCGAAAACTTTTAGTTCAGAATAGTTAGGTAGCTTCCTGTGTAACAAGAAATAAGAAGATTGATCATCCAAAACATGAGTAGGTAACATATTAATGAGATGCACAACATGAAGTACACAATATCCCCACATATTTATAAGCAATTGAGCTTGAAATTTTAGAGCCCTAGCAACATTAAGTATATGTTGATGCTTTCTTTCTACAATGCCATTTTGTTGAGGTATGTCAACACAACTGGTTTGATGTACAATCCTTTTTTCTGTATAAAAATTATTATGATTGAATTCATAGCCATAATCAGATCTGGTTACTTTTATAGAATGACCAAACTGATTCAATGCATAAAAGTAAAAGGCAGTAATAACAGATCTTACTTCATTTTTAGCTTGCAACAAAAATATCCAAGTATATCTAGTACAATCATCTACTACTGTTAAAAAATAGGACTGATTATGGACAATAGGGTGCCTATAAGGACCCCAGATATCCATGTGTATGAGATCAAAAGGAGCAACATAAATTGATGTACTTAATGGAAAAGAAAGCTTCTTCTATTTTGCAAGTGGACAGACAAAACAAGTAGAATCTTTACATGTAGTAATATCTGGACAAACACCATGTAATAGGTCTAGTCTATTATGAGATAAATGTCCTAGTCTATAGTGCCATATCAAGCCTTTTGGAATCTTATCAGACAATGGAACACAAGCAGCAACAACAGGATGAGATATTTGATCAGACTTCAAAATATAAAGCCCTTGTTGTTGTTTAGCTAATCCAATCATCTTCCAGACAGCTTGTCCTGTAACACACATTCAGTGTCAACAAAAACATCAGCAATACCAGAGTGTCTAGTTAGTCTGTTAATAGATAACAAATTATATTTAAAGCCTGGAACACACAAGACTTGTGACAAAACTAAGTGTGCATTAACCCTTATTGTGCCTATGGAAGTAATAGGTAAGTCTTGACCATTGGAAAGTGTAACAGAGGCACCAGACACCCTTTTACTAGTCATGAACAAGTCATGACTGCAAATATTTTGGTCTGTGGCTCCCGAATCCACAACCCACTGGACATTGATACTACCTTGAACCTCTATAGGATCATTTTTGAAATTTGTGGTGAATGCAGTGACTTGGTTAGCAGCATGTTGAACTGGATCTCTTCTAGATTCCATCATCTGCATCAATTGTGAGACCTGACTTTGAAGCATAGCAATCTGTGACTGATCAGACTCTTGAGAACTACAAGCAAGTGACAAGTCTGGACCATCTTCTTGCCGTACCATATTACCCTTAGGTCTGCTCTTAAAACCTGGTGGAAAACCATGTTTCTTATAGCATTGATCAACAGTATGACCATTATAACCACAAAATGAACACTGCAACTTCTTCTTTGGCCCTGTTCCATTTTGCCCTGGTTTCTTGAAATTTGTGTAACCTTGACCGGATCCTAGATATCTTTGATTAGCACTAGCATTGGCAACTTGACCAGAAAACCCCTGTGATTCTTTTGATTGCATAGCCAAAGCCAATGCCTCTGAATTTTGTGGATGCCCCATGGCATACATAGCTTGTCTTTCAAACTTGATTGCCATGGCAAAAGTCTGTTGCAATGTAGGTAATGGAGAGGTCAAGTAAACATGTGATCTAACAGGAGAAAATGAATTATTGAGCCCTTTCATGAATCTTATAACATAGTCTGCCTCAATATATTCACTTAATTTCTTGCTGATATTACAAATACAAGGCCGGCCACACTCACAAACTGGAACAAGTTTTAACACCATGACTTCATCCTATTTAGCTTTCAACTTTGTAAAATAAGAAACAACTGACATAGAACCTTGTTTTATGGTACTAACATCTTCTAGCAGATCTGAAACTCTGAAATAATCCATATTCGAGAACCTAAATTCACGATCTAGCCAGATTTCTCTTGCTGATTTATTCCACATGATACTTTGTCCTATATCCGGGATGACAGATTTGATGATCCAAGTCATTACTACTGTATTACATTGACTCCAAACTTTGTAAAGTTCATCATTAGGAGTAGGTTTTTCAATAGAACCATCTACAAAACCAAGTTTATTTTTGGTTTCTAGCATCATTAGCATGGATCTTGACCAAGAATGGTAATTATGTCCATCTAAGGGAGGAGAAACCAGAGGAATCGAAGCACTTTCACTCGGATGTAAGTAAAATTGACTAGAAATACTTATCTCTGGTCCCCTGGCCTCATTGATGACTGCAGCGTTAGACCTTTGAGATGCCATTGCTTGAGTTTGCGTGAAATACAGAAAATGAACTGGAATTTGAAGGAAAAACTGTAAAATACTCTCAAGATCTTGCGCGGAAGGCGAAGATTGCTCTCAAGAATCTTCTGTAAAACTTGAAATCGCGCACTTAGAAGCGTTGATTTCTCTCTGATACCATGAAGAAATCCCAATCCATTAAGGATTTGCAGGAATTCGAATCAAACTAAAAGAGGCGGGAAAATGTAATAACACTAAAATGAAGAAGATGAACTTGAATTAATTGAATGTTTCAATTGATTGTTATAGCTGCATTGTTCTATGTATATATAGGCTAACTACAACATAACTAACTAGGAAATCAGTTACAACTTGCTCAATTCAGTTACAACCACCTTCAACCATAAACGGTTGAAGGTGTTCGACTAAAGTCCTGAACTAAAAACAGAAGCAGCAGCAGTCTCTTATTCATTTCATTGAATCTTATATTATGTGGTTTCTCCTTCCAATCCATACCCCGTGAGATCGAAAGAGAGTGCTTGTAGAAAAGAAGGTTTTTAGTGTGCTGGTATGAGAAGAGAGATATAAAGTTTTCGACAGAGAGTTGAAAGATTTTTTTAGGGAGTTTTGTGAGAAGTTACAAATTGGACGTCAGTAAATTTTTTTCCTCAAACGAAATTTTTTATAAAGTCAGACACACGCCGAAAAATACAACAAACAGCCGGAAAATACCGGACAAAGCTACCACCCGCTGGACCAAACGAAACACTACCAAACAGGACCCACAAAACAACTACAGAAACAAACTTCGAACAAATAGTCGATTGAGACGTGGTGAGCGAAAAAAATGAAAACTTATTATCATGATCAGAGGCGCTCAGACAGGGGTCCCAAAAGAAACTCAATATTTGGCAACAAGAACAAGTTAGAAAAACAGAAAATAAAGAAAGACAAAGCAGGAGATACAATAAACAAAATGCCCCGGGAACACCGACAACCAACTCCATCTCGCGTCGTCACCTTACGGTACAAAGAAGCCCGAAAGATGACATCCCATCCCGAATGAGTGAGCAACAAGGTTCAAATAGAATCCGAGAGCCACCACCAACAATTAGAGCTTCGGCACCAACCACCAAACACGGGACAAGAAAGCCCGGAAAAGAGGGGGTGGGATTTCAAGCTAATAAAGTTGCTAATGTTGATCCTCATTTGTTGTGGCATCGGCGTTTGGGTCACCCTTCGATGACCGTGGTATCTTCATTGTCTGGCATTCCTAGCCTTAGTAGTTCCAATACATTGTGTGACGCTGATTGTTCGGTATGTTTTATGAGTAAACTGCCCCGTGTTTCGTTTCCTTTAAGTTACAATAAAGCTGTGGATTTATTTGATTTGGTTCATTGCGATATTTGGGGACCTTATAAATTTCCCTCTAGTTGTGATGCTCGTTTTTCCTTACTCTTGTTGATGACTGCTCTCGTGCCACGTGGGTATATTTACTAGTCGGCAAGCATGAAGGGCGTCACCTAATTGAAACATTTTATACCATGGTGAAACGTCAATTTAATAAACGGATTAAATGCTTTTGCAGTGATAATGGACAAGAATTTTTGAGCTTACAATCCTTTTTTGACTTGAAGGGTATTTTGCATCAAAAGTCTTGTGTTGATACTGCTCAACAAAATGGTCAAGTCGAACGTAAACATCAGCACATTCTTAATGTCGCTCGTGCCCTTCGTTTTCAAGCCAAATTACCTAAATATTTTTGGTGGGAGTGCGACCTTACAGCGGTTCATTTGATCAACCTGACCCCTACTCGCCTTTTAAATGGTAAAACTCCGTATGCGTGTTTGTATGGTCGTCTTCCTTCCTATGATAATATACGGGTTTTCGGGTGTTTGTGCTATGCTTCTGTCCGTCCTCGGGCCAAAGATAAATTTGATTCTCGGTCTCGGCGATGTATGTTTGTTGGTTATCCATTTGGTCAGAAAGGCTGGCGGCTTTATGATCTTGAGTCTAATGATTTTTTTGTTAGTCGTGACGTTGAATTTTTTGAGGACCTAGTTTCTGTTTCTTTCCACCCTCTCTGACCACAGTCGCCTGCAATGGGAACGCTATTTTAGTCAGCCTCCATTATGAGACGATTCTGAGGATATAACTGATGATGTGACTGTGCCAGTCGAAACCACCACCTCGGCTCCTACACTCCCGGATTCTGACCCGTCGTCTCCGTTAAGGGGGGCTTGTGGATGAGCCGAGTTAATTCTTCCCTGGATAGCGGGGTGCCTACAGCTGAGACTTTAGGACGTTGTCAGCAAGTTAAAATTCCCTCCACAAAGCTTCGGGACTATGTTACTCATACGATCGTTCAGCACAATGAAAGCCCCATCCCATGACACAACAGAATTGCAAATTGGGGCTCTTGAGGGAGGATTTTATTTATTTATTTATAAATGAGGTACAAAACGATACCTTGAAAGACTACTCAGTAACGTTAACGCGTGCAAAGTAGTACAGTACTCCACATCTAAAAAAGCTGTCTCATAAATTCCTCACTTTATAATCAACCACTCCTTTTTCAATATTTGAGGTCAAAAAGTAGAGTGAAAAGGCTTAAGAAATTCTTCATGCGTGAAAGCTTTGAAAAAGAAAAGTACAAGAAGAAAAGAAAATTCCATTTAGAGACAAAATTGGATTGGATCCTCACATGATTGGTGGGGAATTTATGAAAAAACTTTTTTATGAGATTAACAGATAAAAACTGATAAAGTGATTGATAAATTAGAATAATATATATACATAATTAATAAAACCCTTTTATTCTGTTCATTGGCTTATATTTTTCCTAAGCTTTTTGCAGCTACTACACATGCTTTAATTACCTGTTCCCACTTCATATATGCATCCCCATCTGAACAAAATGCAGATATCATGTGTGAAAAATAAGCAGGCATCGTGGGAAAAAGTCCCTTTTGCATTTGAAAATTGAAATACAATGTACTTTCAATTTATAAATAAATAAATAAACATCCTACTTTTTTTTTGGTGTGGAAAATGATACTATATAACATAACGTTTCTGTCAAATCGTGAGCTACAACAATACATTTATTAGAAGACATAAATCAAAAATAAAAGATAAATGCCAAAAGTTATAATAAAGTTTGATAGTTTGATTTAAATTTAGGTTAGAATTATATGAGATTTTATTATTATTTTTCATTTATTTTGAATTTAGTTTTTATCTCATTTTCTCTCCTATACGAAGGAGGAGTACTATATCAATTTTGATCTTTCAAAAAACACCAAACTATTCATCTGTATTCTGATTTTCTTTATGGTATCAGAGCAGGGACGAGAGTTCGGGTGTCTTAACATTGACGAACTCTCGCCCGATCTTCTTCCGCTATTAAACCACGCCATTTCCATTTCATTACATTTTTATTTTTTTTCCCCGCATCAACAATATACCATACCCACCATTCCCATTAACCCCTCTATTAGATAAACAAACTCTATCCACCTGCAAATACATACCAACCCAATACCATTCATTAAAAAAAACAAAAAACCATCTGAACCAAAACCATCCATACACAATTGCATCCCAATTTCCTTCTTCGCTTCTTCCATGTTTTTCTTATTTTTGGAAAAAAAGTCTTTCTTAAAAAAATTGATTGTATCATAGTCTAAATTATTATTTATTTCATAATAAACTATTATCATAGTCTAAATCATAGTCTTCTTCATAATAAATTAATAATCTCATATATATAGCATCTATTATTTATTTCTTTTGGTATCCATTATACATCTATTTTGTATATGTGATTAAAGAATGCAGATTCACAGTATCAATCACAATTGAAGGTCGATATCAGAGTCATTCTTCAACCAGAATTAATCTACAAACTAATGTATTTCAGAAGAGGCGAAAGAGCCGTCCGAGTGGAGATGTCCTCCAAAAACATCACAACTATGGACTTCGGAAGAGCAGCCGGAGTGGAGATGCCCTCCAAAACATCACAACTATAGACTTCGGACGAACAACCGGAGTGGAGATGCCGTCCAAAAACATCACAACTATGGACTTTGGAAGAGCAGTCGGAGTGGAGATGCCCTCCAAAACGTCACTACTATGGACTTCGGAAGAGCAGCCGGAGTGGTCGGAAGAGCAGCCGGAATGGAGATGCCCTCCAAAACATCACAACTATGGACTTTGGAAGAGCAGCTGGAGTGGAGATGCCCTCCAAAAATATCACAACTATGGACTTCGAAATTCGGAAGAGTCTGTGGAGTGGTATGCAAAGACAAACTCGGCCTCCAACTCCAACCCCAACCTCGTTGAGAGAGGATATTAGAAGTCATAAATCAAAAATAAAAGATAAATGCCAAATGTTAAAATAAATTTAATGGTTTGATTTAAATTTAGGTTAGGATTATATGAGATTTTATTATTATTTTTCATTTATTTTGAACTTAGTTTTTATCTCATTTTCTCTCCAACATAAAGGAGGAGTACTATATCAATTTTGATCATTCAAAAATCACAACTATGGACTCCGAAAGAATCGTCAGGGTGGAGATGTCCTCCCAAATCACAACTATGGACTCCGAAAGAATCGTCGGGGTGGAGATGCGCTCCAAAAATCACAACTATGAATTCCGGAAGAACCGCCGGGTGGAGATGCCCTCCAAAATATCACCAGCAAATTGTCACCAAACAAACTCATCCTCCAAACCCGGCCTCGTTTGAGGTAGGGTATTAGAAGATAAAATGGGATAAGGATGGTTGTAGACAAAATGAGATAAAGAGATGTCAAAAAAAGGAGATAAATGTTTTATTATTAAGTTTAGATATAATTGTTTTGAATAAAAGGTTATTGATTTATTTTTAAATTATCTTATGATAAGATAGGAGTATTATCTTTAAATTAAGACTCCTCTCCTATATAATCTCTCCTATATAAAGAGAAATAGTGTAATCATTTTATTCAATTCAATGAAAGAGCCATTTTAGAGTTTTGTATGGTGCAATTCTGATTTTCTTTAACATTTATATAGTGTTGATCATGATTACGGATTCATTAATAATGATATCGTCTATTATAATAAAAAATATAAAAATATGTTGTGTTACTAATTGTAGCACAACAATATTGTGGTAATAGCATTATCATTTTTTCTTTTTCTTTTTTTTTTCTTGGTGGAAGACAATACTCGGTACTTAAAAGGGGTAAAATAAACTTCTAGTTTTTACAAGTGAATGCAAGAAGATGGTTCTAAATTAAATTTAAAATTATTGTACAGTGTGTGTATACTAATTAGCTTATTTGTTTAAACATCTTACTATGTATGTATACAAAATCCTCCTTTGATGACATTATATATTAATTATAGGTTTGTTTGGATGGAATGTAATGATTAAATACAATGGACTGAAATGATATGAAGAAAATATAAAGATGATAAAAAGAGTAAGTAACATAGAGGAATACTCGCTATGCCGGAGGAGGTGGAGCTTGGGGATGAGGACAGCCATGTGCATGCAGCTTCCGGATTCAATGTGCTTGGGGGGAGGCCGGGTCCTGATAGTTCAAACCCTTTGACCATTGTACCTTATTTTGTGGATTCACCCATGCATGCATCTGGCCCAAGTGCAGAACAGAAGAAGTGCAGGTTGTCTCCGAGGAAGTGCAGGTTGTCTCCAAGGAAGTCTTTCCGGAGGAGATGTCGAGGTTGGTAGGGGCCCCGACTCTTGCTACGCCGGGCTTAGTTGTGCATGATCTTCCTGTTGATCCAATTCCGATGCAGTTGGTTGAGCATGGTCATCGTCTACGGGTCTCTGCGTTTAAACGGTTTGCTTGGCAAGGTGGTGGCAATCCGATTGACTTATTCGGTTTTAGAGTGAGGGAGAAGCGGAAGCCTACTAATTTTGTTGACGGTACGGTTCAGGTGAAGAAGGTTTGCAGTATATCATCTTTGGCGGAGTGTGCGGTGCAGGCCCGCCTGGAGCCATGAATCTCTTATGCTGGGAAGAAGGTGTTCATTCGACACCCGGGAAGAAGGTGTTCATTAAGTTGGCTCTGCAGGCTATCCCTACTTACATTATGCAGTGTTTCAAGGTTCCCACTACCTTAATTCCGAACTTGAGCAAGCAATTCGAGGCTTCTTTTGGGGAGATACAGAGAATAAGTGCAAGGTACACTGGAAGAATCGGGAGGCCTGCTTCTTGCCATAGAATCTGGGAGGTTTGGGATTTCGTGAGCTGGAATGTTTCAACCTGATAGTACCATTTTTGCGGCTAGGCTGGGGCCTCGACCATTTTTCCTTTGCCGTAGTATTTTAGAGGGGATGGATATGTTTATCAGTTGGATGAGATGGAGAGTGGGAGATGGAGAGTCGGTGTTTGTATTTCATGATGCATGGACTAGTCGGCAACCTTCGTTTCGCATACCCTTTGTAGGCCTCGAGCTTCCAACAGATTTGAAGGTTTCAGACTTATTCATTCATAATACCAGAGTGTGGGATGTGCAACGGGTTCAGCAGATGTTTCGGCCATGGGAGTCTGAGGCCATTTGGCAACCACTATAGCCCCAGACATGAGGATATGGCATTACGACCACAAGGGAGTTTATACTGTTCGATCAGGGTACTTTATGGCTTTATCATTTTACCGGCCATCGTCTGCGGCAGGGCTGACTATTTCGGGTGGGGAAGGAAGGATCTGGAGGAGTTGCTGGCAGCTTCCTGTGCAGCCGCATATCCAACATTTTTTGTGGCGGTGCCTTCATGACTGTCTTTCTATTGGCCAAGGGCATAGAAGGAGGCATATGGGGGATGGTATTTGTTTGGCGTGCGGGTAGACATTGGAAACGATGCGGCATGTGATCTTTGAGTGTGAGATGGTGGATAGAATTCGGAGGGTGTTGCCATTTTATGGGGTTTTAGGGCGCATTAGCTCTGCCTCATTTGCAGAGTTCTTTATGAGGCTGCTGGAGGATCAAGATGTTCAGGACACCGTCAGATTTGTGTGGCTTATGTGGGGATTTGGAAGGCGTATTGTTCAGCGGTGTTTGATGATCAGGCAGTTTATGTCTTTGCAGTGTGTACGCGCTCTCTGGCAGCATTAACTGAGTACGTGGAAGCTCTGAAGACCTATCGAACGCAGGCATCGGTCCAACAGTTACGGGATAAATAGGTGTGGCTTGTGGAGGGGGTGATAAATGGTAATGTTGATGCGTCGGTTACCGAGGCAAGTGCAGGTGTTGGGGTCATTTTCTGCAACTCATACGGGGTAGTTCTCCACTCATTCGCGTATCACTTTGATCCAGTGGACCCGGTGGAATACATGGAGTTTAAGGCTATCTCCTTAGCTCTGGAGGAGGCGACATTTAGGAATTCGGCGACTAGATGTGGAGAGTGATTGTCTGAGTGCGTTTCACGTCTTCATAGACCAGTTGAAGATCTCACGGCGCACGGCTGTTTGGTGCATGAATGTTTGGTCCTTTTATCTAGTTTTGTTTCTGTTTCTTTTACCTTTATTTGGCGTGTATGGAATGTTCCAGCACACCTGTTAGATAGACATACTTTGTTAGTTTCTGCTCGGACTCCTTGAGGCACCTCGTCTCTGGTGACGTTGTTGCCGCTTGTTTGACGGATGTTGAGTAATAAAAATTCTTTTCTCATTTAAAAAAATTAACATTGAGGAAAGACAAATACATTGAGTAGATTTTTACAAATTTATACTAACGTGTAATAATAAAAAATTATTGATGAGAATAAAATGAAATACTCCCACTAAAATTCTACTTTCGCCTTAATTTATAGATTAGTCGATATGCTTAGACATTCATAATTGCATAGACCGAATAAAAAACTCACAATCCCATCATCTTTTTATTTCTGTAGCTTCGGTTTCAAGTTTATACTTATAGAATACTAGCACATGTCCATAGACGGCTCTCTTATATGAGAGATAAATAATCATCATTTTGCATAAATCAAAGATACATTAATTATGATGATCAATTAGTGAGTCTCACCGAAATAAGTTGAGCGCCTGACTATCAACGATTCAAATGATTGATGTGTAACGCCCCCAGACCCGGGTCTAGTAGCGATAAATGAGTCATAAATATTCGATCAACTGTTTAGACAATCGTTCTCTCTTGATCTAAACGGGTTAACCCGAGTTGACAAAACCTTTTATGTCTCACACTTATAAGGATGTGATCATTATACTATTTTTTCTATGTGAGACATTACATTCCCTCCTCCCTTATAAGGGACTGACGTCATCGTCAGGACGGCCAAGACTGTTTCCGGATCGTCCCTACCAGAGGTAACTAGAGGTCATCCTTACACCGTCTTCTTATACGATGCAGCGCATAGTTCCGTCTGTTAGTCGGCTTTGATACAATTCTGTAACGCCCTCAAACCCCGGATCTGGTAGCGCTAAATGAGTCATAAATATCTGGTCAACTGCTTAGTCCGTCGTCCTCGCTTGGTCTAAAAGGGCTAACCCGAGTTGACAAAACCTTTTATGTCTTACACTTATTTGAGGGTGATCATCTACTATTTTTTCTATGTGAGGCATTACATGATGTCTATTTCATTGCGTAAAGTAATGTGTATATATGCTTTATATTCTCTTTTATTTTCACTATAAT
The DNA here is from genome assembly GCA_036785695.1 of Gentiana straminea. Classification (NCBI taxonomy): domain Eukaryota; kingdom Viridiplantae; phylum Streptophyta; class Magnoliopsida; order Gentianales; family Gentianaceae; genus Gentiana; species Gentiana straminea. Next base: position 25,832,507 of record JAVUPR010000349.1, read on the forward strand.
TGATACCAAGATTTATGAAAATACTACATTCGCCCCAAAATGTAAGTATTTTTAGTTTTGTGATTTTTTTTGCTTAGAGTCCCTAGTATCAGGAATCAACTGATCCGACTAATCCGGAGTTCGGCCGGAGTCTTTCCTGCAGAGCCTAACTTTTATTCAGGATAAGGCCTGACCATAATAGAAGTCCATCTAGAATACGATTTGAGCATTTATTATAATTCTCTTCCATTTACCTCTAATTCATCATACATTCACTTATTTTACAACTATTACATTAATTAGAGTCAAAGTGTATGCAAGACTTTTACTTTTAAAAATAATGACTCTTAACCCTTGTGAAAATATTTAAATTGACTTATATTTTGGAATGAGATAGTGGAGTGTGTTCAATATTATTAAAATTTAGTTTCTTCATAAAAAACGATATACTGAAAAATGAAAAATAAAATCATCAAACAAATAGGTAATGTGCTTTATATTTCACTGGGCGGCCCAAATGACATTTCTCATTAGACCGGATTGAATTCCTCGACCAAAGAAGTATGTGATGTATTAATCAAGAAGTAAAATGGAGAGATAATTGTTGATAAATCAAATTATTCATTCTAAGCAATAGTTATCAAATTTGTGATATCAAATTTATTTTTCATTTTTACTACATTCATTGATAAATTAAACATACATTTTATTTTTGTTAATTAATAATTTCTCATTTAAATAAAGAATTTAAAAATATTGTATTCATTGCAACTTTGCAAGTCATGACATAAAAATAAAAAAAGCAAATCAGACCATAAATGAATGATACTACATGTTTTTTATTTTATTTTTAGACAAGGTCATTTTTAATGCGTATCAAAATTTTATGTAGGAAAAAACTTGATACATCAACATCACACACAATGTTTTCCCACAATAATAGTAACCTTTTTTTTTTTTTTTTTTTTTTTTCTTCAATAATATTAGGACATGGATCCCCTAATAAAAAATAAAAAAATAAATAAAATATGAGGACATGGTTTCATTGTCGGTACTCTACAAGACCGTTTTTCTTCATATGGGCCAACTTCTACCTGGGCATTACGGTTTACTTCCCTCAATGGGCTCAGCCCTCATCAATTCGTATAAATACATTAAACATGTGTTGAAAGATTACTTGCATTTCACAAATTTAGCAAATTTAATCACAACCAAATCGACACAACCGATGACACAATATACTTTACACCAAATCTTGATCATTAAAAGTAGACGGCTTCTATCGGACAAAGCACGAAATTGCTGTTGGCACCACGCTTACTCCTAGCATTCTTTAAATTACTACCAACACCGCATTCAATATTCTTATTAATGTTTTACTTCAAGCACAACAAAAAAAAAAAAAAAAAATCATAAAATTAATACCTACACCACAATTATTAGAAAAAGGCAACCGACTCTTGATATAATAATGGAACAAAATAATCCTTTCATAATCTAATACAAACATCTTATGTACAAAAAATAATCTTAATACGTATCACCCTACATATATAATCTTCAACCTAGTCATTTGACATCATTAACCCATATACTGCCATCTTCATTATCAAACAAAATTCATCATCTTCATTGTTACACAAAATTCGTCATCTTCATCCATTATTTCACAAAAAATATCATCTTCATCCATCTTCATCATCACAAAGAAATCTATAAAAGAAAAGATGAACCCTTCTTCATCTTCTCCTACAGATCAAACAATGCATGGAGATGAAGAACACGATGGAATACCACTTGAAGACATACCATTTTCAATTCAAATGGAAGAACAAATGAGATCAAGAATAGTACTTGAAATATGTGAATGGGCTACCATTTTCAATTCAAATGGTAATCTTTTAGCCTAAAAAACTTGAAATATGTGAATGGGCTACCATGTTACAAACTTAATAACATGTAACACCATGATTTGTGGAGAAAAATCATGGTTTTATGTGTTTTCCATTTGAAAATAGGGCTATGCCGGCGTTGTGCATCGTAGTGTAGCGTCCGAACTCTGATGCATGTAACGACGGAACATCTCCTCTGACGTTGGGTTTTGTTTCATATTTTCCATGAGATACCATAGCGTCGGCATATGTGACATTATTTGGGTTCCAGGAACGCCAAAATGGCTGACGATGGTTACATACTAGAAACGTTGGCGAGGCTACCATTACAAGGATATAGGCTTTTGTATTCTTTGTTGATAACATCAAGAATGATGGAGTTGGTCTGTGGCGGATTTAACGTCAACTTTGCTAACGTTTCTGGTACTTGGAAATATTATTTCTTCATCGTATTTCCTTTGAATTTACTTCTTGCTTTTCATATTATATCCATAGAACCCAAATAACGACAAGGATAAGAAGCCATGCGATGATGCGGGGGCAAATGAATACAACAAAGCCTATTTCGAGTAAGAAACATTTAAGACCACATGTTCTTCGGTTTTAATTATTCCCGGTTCAAATTGACTGTAGCTTATACAAATTTGCTTTTTATTGCAGCATCCAGTTGATGTTATGATGGAGAAAGATCAAGATTTTATTCACAATTGCCACGATAGAACACTTGCTATGACAGATGAAACGCTTGAAGAGTTGTCAATCGACATGACTTCATCTTTTGAAACCGACCGTGTATCCTTAAACTAATTATTGCAATACTCGTGCATTTGAAAATTGAATTATATCGAGTACATATTATATTGCTAACAGGTATTTGATACACACAAAGATGTAACCAAACATCTTAAAGAGTTGGCAAGATCTCATGTTGTTGTGCTTGTGAAATTGAGATTTGACTGAAAAACGTACACCGTACATAAAGTTCCAATGCGAGAGGGGCGCTGAACCAAGGGACCATTGCAAAGGTGAGAAACATGAAAGAAAAAAGAAGGTGGTTCTAGTAAGAACAAGCCAAGGGATTCATCGACAAGGAAATGTGGATGTCCGTTCTTACTAAAAACCACTAGGGATAGTTAGAATCAGTTTTGGACTGTACAAGTATTGAACGAGATGCATAATCACAAAACAGACAAGTTTGATGAGGGCCATGCATATCTTGGATGACAAAGAAGAAATCGAAATTGTTGCTAGAATGACCGCAAACGGTATACCCCCCAAACGCATACTAAGGGAACTGAGAACGAAAGATAAAAAATTACACATCATCAAGAAGATATATAGCATTCGTTCGAAGTTAAGACAGAAAGCACGAGAGGGTTATTCAGTGATGCAAGAGATATATAACTTAGCGGATAAGACTAGCTCTTTCGTGCATTGTAGACATGCGAACAATGTAGTGAAAGATATTTTATGGGCACATAACGATAGTCTTTCTCATACTTGGTGCTTCCCTTCCGTACGATTATAGATTGTACGTACAAGATGAACAAGTACAAGATACTTCTTTTGTAGATCGTTGGTGTCACTTGTACGGACATGTCGTTTTCAGTCGGTTTTGCGCTTATAGGATTGGAGAGAGAAGGCAACTACACTTGGGCTCTAATTACTCTTTGAAATGCAATAGGGGACCAAAGTGAGCTCACATGTTGTATTGTCATAAAAAGAGAAGAGGCGTTAATGAATGCAGTACGTGTCGTGTTCCCTAAAGCAAAGAATCTGTTATGCCGTTGGCACATTGAGAAGGGTCTTTTATCTAACTTGAAGACAAAGACAACGAGTGATGTTTGATGTTGTTAACTCAAGTACGAAGAAAGAGTTGAACGACCGATTGGAGGAATGTAAGGGATTCCTACATGCATTAGAGTTGTTGTTAAATGAGTCGGGAAAGAAAGATGATGGCAATGAATCGAAAAGGGTTTGTGGGTGTTATCTTAGAAAGACACGCATTTCCGTGTAGACATGAAATAGCACGATTTAAGAAGAAGACGGGGCTAAAATACTTTGATTTAAGAAGACTCTCGATATCGGAGGCCCACCTCCAAATGAATTAGAGTTAGACTATGTGCCCGTATTGCATGCATTGGAAGAGAAACTAAAAATGGATGACGTGTGAGAGAAGCTTGGGTTGATAGTGAAGATTTGCGAACTTTGTCAACCGGTAAATACTGCGTTGGAAGAGCCGAGAACCAATTCAACTAGTCGTGTGCGGCCTAAAGGATCCGAAAACAAGAGGAAGATAATTGAAGACGACTCTACTAAGAGGGGAAAAAGTTTGTTAGAGAGAGTTGGAGAACAATTAGCGAGTGTTGATGAATTGAAACCTTCCAAAGGCCCATGTTCAAGTACTCGAGGTCCATCTCCACCTTCACCCAAATGTGTTTCTTCTATGAAAAAAAAAACCATGTCCAAGTACTCGAGCTTCATCTAAATGTGCTTCTTCCGGAAAAAAGAAAAGGATCTTAAAACGGAAAGAAATTGTGGATACATAAGGAGGTATCTCAAAAATTTCCCCGATCAAGTTCATGAGCACATCACCCCGATTTTAAATGTAATTATGGACGGAAATTGTGGCTGTATAGTCATAGCACACGGATTAGGTCTTCAAGAGTCAGAATGGGCAACGGTGGGGAAAGTGGTGAAAGATGAATTAATGTCAAACAAGGATCATTACTTGGCGTTATTTGGGGGAATGAATGGGTGTATGACAAATCTTGAACTGGTTGATCATGAACAAGGATCGTGTGGGGTAGACAAGTACTTCGAAAGCTTCCATGGCTGGCTGTGAGCAACATTTATGGTGTCTCACTAAGAATTTTGTCTAAAACGCATGGTTGTCAAACATTCATTCCAACTTTAAAAAACCTTCCGTTTGGACCACTAACCATATATGGATGGTTTTTGCAATGAGAGCCATTTCGTTCTTTTGTTCATGTGAGATACTTGTCCAGTACCTAGGGTGCAAGCGGTTTGAATTCGGTTGGGACACCAATATCAAGTCAATGGCATGAGAAATTACGTCATAGGCTTGGTTTATGGTGTTAGGAAATCACTAATTTAACGCAGCGGAATTTAAAATTTGATTTCCGATCCCAAGATCGACTTCGTTTAATACAATAAAAACGTTAAGTAGTTTGACGGTATATACCATGGCTGATCTATAAGATCGATGCTTTGACCGTCAATGGAGAGTAGTACTATCCGCAAGCCGTCCACGCGTCCGGCTTGTATCGATTATCCACACGAACTCTTCGCCGGAATCCTCCTTGGATTGCTATCAGAAAAATCCGGCTGCTAGACCGGCTTTTTTTTCTCTCTCTCTCTCTAACTCTTTATTCGAAGCTCTATATTTTACTCAAAAACTATTATCTCTTGGAATTGTAATGTACAATAGAGCTAGCCAATCCTTTCTTATATAGGGTGAAAGTGGCGCCCCATGTCCCCTAATTTGATTAGGAGAAGCTTCCTAGAAGATAGATTAAAGAGAAAAACATTTTCCCAATAAAATAAGGAAAATCAATTAGATTGATTTATCTCTTTTATTATAATATCTTATATTAAATAAAAACTAAATATTGCCAATATCTTATATTGAATACATTTATCTTATTACCATAAATCTATTTTTCCAAAATCAATTAATATCCAATATTAATTTTATGGTAATCTCATTAATAAAATTGCACAATCCAAGTGTATCTTATACTCTTGTGATCTGCGCCCCAATATGTCAAGTATTGGCATCCGGATTATTCTTTAATTAATATAATTTATGTATAATTAATACCTTATATTTTATTTATTCATAATAAATAAATACCACCATATTAATTTACCATTATAACCTTTATAGTCTTGAGATAAACTTTCCTTATTTGGCTATCAACTATAACCGCATTTTAATCCGACTCGATGTTCATATGTGTGTGACCCGATAGGTTTCCGAATATGTTGGCCGTAGACACAAAGTGCAAATTACGAAAATGTCCTTCATACCTAACGATCACGGGATAGCGTCTAGCAACACACCGTGACCCCCAATCATCGGAAGAGTCAAATGCAATGACTACTACATTTCATGTGAAACAGTTACCGTGTAAATTACAATCCTACCGCTGTAAGAATATCCATATGATTGTATTTCGAGTGTCAGTACATTAACGATCATATCTTATAATCCGGATATCATGTTGTCTCGGAATCACACATTTACTCCCACTTTGCAAAGATTCTCGAGAGCTAGACATTCCTTATAAGAGGCCATTTCGGATATTCATTCCCAATCATAGGATACGCGATTCCCGGACGACCAAACATGTGTAATCCACATGCTTCAATATCACACCCAATCACTACCGCATTATCGCCCCGTGGCTAGAGGAAATCTCAATAGTGTCAAAGCATGACAATCCACACCGTGATGCCATGTAGACTCCGGTCTTAAGGATAATTACACAACTGCCACATAGTGTGACACTTAATGTAGGTGGTTGTTGGTCCCTTGAAAATGTTTTGGTTAAGTTTAGAGGGGGGGGGGGTGAATAAACTTAACATTTAATACTTTTGGAGTTAACAAACTCAACAATGTCGTAGCCCTCGATCGCTCGTGATCCGCCGACCACTCAGTAGATGTTACTGGATTTGTTGCAGCGCAATATATTCAAATTAAGCCTTGTTAGTAGTTGTTGAAAAGATGATACTAAGTATTAGATACTCAGTAGTGTAAGTGTGTGATTCAGTTGCTAGTTTCAGTAAGTTGATGTAATCAGTATACTAAATACATAAAGTAAGTAGGCAGATTTTATAGTGGTTCCAGGTGGTGTAATCTTATCAGTCCACTCTTCTCATGTGATGTTGGAGGAAATTCACTAGAGATCATTGAGGTTGCAGTTACAAAGAAATCCCTAAGCTGTCTGTTCTTCACCAATAACTATGGCTTCACAAACTGAATATTTGAAACAGGTAGGATTGCTGCTCCAAAGTATTCCACTGGTCCTTGAAGGGTAGGATTGCCTCTTCACCAGCTCCACCACAAACAATAGTTCTTGACACCTAAGTGCTTCTCTGTCTTCAACAGGTTTCTTGTAAACGAAAGTTTGAATCAAGTAAATGATTCAACAATTAGCATCTTGATATGGATGAAATGATCAACAGCTTGATGTCTTCAAGTGTGTGTACTTGATGTAACTTGATAGCATGTTACACTTGAAGAGTTTTTTGGATCAGTAGCTTTTAGTGATGTCAGCAGGGTGAATTTCTTGATTAGAAACTTGATAGCTTTGAGTATATTATTTGTTTTACATCACTTTTCATCATCTTCAAACTGAGTCAGAAGTCCTCTATTTATAGGTAGGAAACATGTGACTTCTGGTTTGAAATTCAAATAGCCGTTTCAGATTTGTCTTCATCTTGACTTGCTTTTCGATCGTTCATAGTAGATCGACACCGTCGGTTACTTTTGTCAGTTTTCAGTCTGTCCACCCTTTGACTTATGTCCATTGGTTAATCCTCTGAATCATTCCAACGTTCTTTTCATCTTGGCCATTGATTTGTTGACAATATCAAGGCTTGTAATCCATCATTATCCTTGTAATCTTCCAATTAAACCCTTGATTAAATCGAGAAATATATTCAGCAGATGCCTGTGTATATTAGTCTACTGATGTTCATGTCAATCAGTTGTCTTAAGTCTGCCGTGTATATGAAACACTTCAGCTGACTGCTTTTCATCTAACTTTTTATTATGAAGTTAGAGTACACCATTTTGATTATAACTAGGTTCCAATCACCACTTAACATATGGAACTTAGACCTTGTACACAAGGTATATGTAATCAGTTTAGGTCATCATAGACTTCCCTAAATTCTGATTCCATATCCTTGACTTTAAATACTAAGTTTGATCCTTTAGTCTTCAATAATTGAGTTTGACCCCTCAGCCTTCAGTCTTCAGCAGGTTCCTAACTAGTCTACTGACCTAGTTACCCTGTTGATCTAGACTGGTCTGCTGATACAGTCAACTGACCTAATTACAATGCTTGTTTGATCAAACCTATACACAGATCAAACTCTAATAAACCTATACATTTGATCTAGACATCTTTTTGCCTTTCCTCTATGTGAGCTAGTCTGGCACTCATCATTAAAACTTAAATTATTTCCAACAATTTCCCTCTTTTTAGTGATGATGCCAATACTCTCCTTATAGCAAAGCAAAAAGATAAAAACAAAAACAGATAAATTTATCCTTTTCTCATTATAATCAAATTTGTTCAAACTTATTACAAACAAGGATCAGCGGAAAGAAATAAACAATGTAAGTGTGCTGATATTCTTGTTTCTGTCTTTGTCTCGTTCCTTCTTCTAATAGAACTCCTTGATTTCTCTGACAACATCCAACATCCATTGGTTTTCAATTGGGGAAAAGTCAACCCAATGATTTAGCTCTTTCCACCACTTCCAGGCTTCTGGTAGAGTTAATCTTATATTATGAACAGTGAAGCCCTGTCCCATTGAAGAAATGTTTGAATTCATCCTGTGAATCCCTTGCTGACTAAACTGATCCAGTCTTTGACCTCTTCCACCTCTGCCTCCTCTTCTACCTCTACTAGAAGCTCTTAGTGCCTTGACCCTTGTTTCCCAAAGTTTCAGTCCCAGAAAGGAATTCAGTCCCTCTTGAAATCCCATGTGATGATAGGGTTTCTTCCTTCCATAGTATAGCCTCTTATATTCTTGCAGGAGGTCATCAGTCAACTGAATCCTGCTAGGTGCAGGTTTTCTGAACTCATTTATATCATTTTCCCATCTCTTCTTGGAAAATATCCTTGCAGCCTCCTTTGCTACTGCCGTAAGGCCCTCTTCCCCCTTATTGACATCATCAATAAACCGGGACAGTAGACCATGAACACTTTCTTGTGTGATCACTAAGTTAGCAAGTTGACCTTCCATAATCTCTGTCCTTGTGTCAACTGCAGTGATCCTTCCTTCCATAGTTTGTTCCAGCAGATTGATCCTCTCAGTAACCTTAGGATCCAATGCTGCAGTTTGAGGTGCTTTAGCAGGGTGAGCCACAACAGGCTTGGGTGCCTCAGCAAGCTTGTCAAGCTTTTTGTGTATTGAGGCAAACTGTTCATTCATGTGTTTATCTCTGTTTCGTGCTAGCTTTGTATTTCTCACATCTTGGGTTAGGTCAGCAAGTGCATATTGAGTAGAAGTGATGTTGGAAGCAACTGTTTCAGTAGTTCTTCCTCTGTTTTCCACCAGATTCATCAAGTCTTCAAATCTTTGCTCTTGTCTATTTAGTTGAGTCCTTAACTGTGTAATATCATCTCTTACTGCCCCAAACTCTTCCAAAACATGTGCTGGTACTGCGCCAGCCATACCTCCAACCATATGTCCAGCAAAATCATCAACAGGCTCTTCAACATTGTAGTTTGCTCTTGGTATGTTGACAACCATGGCTCTTGTCCTATCCCATCCGGCAGGTTCAGGACCTTCCTCAATCACGTCTCCAAAAATCTCTTCCAAAATAGGGTCATGTTCAGGTTGAGGTTCCAAAACATGTGCCTCCTCAAAATTGGTACATGTGCCTTTTGAGGTTCATCAGCAACTTGTTCTTCCTCAGGAACTTGGAACTCCTCATCACTGAAGTCATAGTCCAACAACTGTTCATCATCATCAACAACAGTCTGCTGACTATCCTTACCATCAGTAGCCTTGACTTCAGTAGCCTGCACTGTAATAACAGGTTTCTCAGCAACCTGTACTAGAACAGTCTCTTCAGAGTGTATAGGGGATTCCTCCAATCCCATTAACAGTTCAAACCTTTGTCCTAACACTGTCTGTTCCTCAGTAATTAGGACCCTCTGTTCCAACCTGTATTCAGGTGCTATTTGAGACTCAGCAACCTGAATCACCTCTTCAACAGAGACAAGAGAAAATATAGCCATATTTTCCTCTAAGACTCCTCTATCATCAACAACCTTTTGTAATTGATCTGCAACTTGAAATAAGGTTGCATGAGTGTCAAAACACTCCTGATACTGAGCTGAGTCCTCTGAACTTGCATCAGCTTCTTCAAACATAACAACATCATAAATAGTAGATATTCTGGCCTCTTCCAGGATGTTGCTACAACAAGTTGTCTCTCTATATCTTCATTATAAAAGCTCCCGAGTTCTTCATTTAGCATATTAGTCTGATGATCCTCAGTAGACTTGGCACCTTCAGCAGGCTGATCTCCGACATTTTCAATGGAATCTGGTCCAGCTTCTCCAATTGATCTATCTTTAACCACTCCACTGTATTCCCCTGGAAACATAGGATGATCATCATCAGAATCAGATGATGAAGAATCATCATTGTTAGGTGTGAACTTGGGATCCTTAAACATAATGTTCTTTTTCTACTTTTCATTCTCTATAAGTGCCATCAACCTCATCTCCAACAGAGAATTGTCAACAGTCAAGTAAATTTTCTACTTCTAACTGTTCAAATGCCCATTCTTCAAAACCAGTCATAGGGTCAGCAGCTGGTTTTTGTTTCTTGTAAAAACCAAACTTCCATTGAAAGTACTTTTGAACCCTTTTGAAGTCAGGATCCACCCATTCTTTCTTTGACTTCTTTTCTCTTCTCTCAAAAGGCATTGTGGGCTTCCTTGAGGCAGATTGTTCAGCTTGTTGTCCCCCAAAGGCTTCAACAAGATGATGCAATGTATCTATGGAAGATACAAATAGGTCAGTAGGTTCATCAGGTTGTACATTGATAACGCTTTAAATGGTACCAATAATTATACCTATATTCACTCCGAATTCAGCTCAAGAGAGGATAGATAGATTCGTTATTGCTTAGAATATATTTTAAATGCTATGTGAGTGTTTCCAGGATCGTAATTCTGCATCTATGCTATTTTCCCGATGTTTTGGTACTGTTTTTTCTCGTTTTGCGTGTTTTATAGGATGTACCGAATCCGGAGCATTGGAGAATGGATCTAGACCAAAAGGAATGCATTGGGTTGAGTGATTGAAGTCCAAGAAGAAGCCTGTTGAAGAAAAAGAAGAATAGAAGGCCCGGTAACCCGAGGGTTATGCCCGGTAAACCGGCGTGTTGTGGAACACGAAATTAATTCGGCCGTATTGTCTAAGTCGGTTAGGGTTTTAGAGAGTCTTAAGTCGGTCATTGTATCTATTAAGGCCGCATTATCAGATTATTGCATAAGTCTTCATAGTTTATTATCAATTCTTTAATTACATTATACAATTTGATGAAATAAAGTTTTCTTGAGCTTGGAGAGTTGTTTTCGGTTTCCTCCCTTCTTCCATCATCTCTAGCTTGAGTAGATCGAGCTAGATCTCCATTGTTGAAGGTATGAAGCTTTGAACGTTCCTTTATTGTCTTCAATATGGTAGATCTGTTCGTATTTATGTGTTTTAGTTAATCTGCATGTTTAACAACCCCATGATTTACTTATTTTAATCATACTGAGCAATGTAGATCTAGAAATTAGGAAAAGCCGCCCCTGGTAAACCGGCGGTCATACCGGTTTACCGAGGCATATTTTAGAAAACCTAAACTGGGATTCACTACAGCTACGTTGATCGGCAGTAATAATTAATACGAGTAATAGGTCTGGCCAATCTAGTATTCGTAATTCGTAAATTAACATAAAGGACCACAAGTGAAGTGTTAATTAGGACATAGTCTTGATGGACCCTAGGAACGTGCTGGTCAATGTCGACAGCTGTCTAGGAGGGTTAGCGGTATGAAGTAACGCTCAATATCGGCAATTCTAGTTCTTTATGCGTATGGGCTATTATGGACCAATTAAGGAGGGTAGCTTGCGTATAGATTGTCTACTGCCATTGTCGGAGTATATAGGGTTAGGAATTGCACCCGTAGCTGATAAATATGATAATAATCATTAAAAGCTCATGATTAATCTAAGGAAATTATGTGGGGAAGTAAACATAATGATTAACTAGTCCAAGTTAGTAGATCGGTGAGGAGAGGGAGAGAATACTATGTTTGTTTTCTTTTTTGTTATTGTTGGTCAATGACCGCCTCTATGTTGCTTCTTAATTAGGTTAGAATCGTTTATACTTATAAGTTGCATTGTCTCTGTGGGATCGACCTTGACTCGCATTTACTATACTGCGATGTACCTAGTATTCTTGCTAGTAATATCGACGTTAGTGACTTACACGCGATCAATATTTTTAGCACCGTTGCCGGGGACAATGGCCAATTTTTAAATATAAACGTTTTAGTTCTAATTAAGAAGTCATTTTTATTTTATTTTATTTTATTCTGAGTCTTGAGTTGTTCTGTCTCAACCCTGCATCTGTTAAACTACCAGAAAGAGAAAATTCAGGGTCGGTTTCCCGAAGATAGCCTCTGAGTTACCGAGGCCTGAAAAATCAATTTCTTAACAATTCCTGTTATTCTGTGTTATTCCCTGTCGATTTTAGTTAGTAGGTCCGCAACAGTTGGGATCACACCCAGCTGAAGCGGAAGTTTCTAACCTTTTCTTTGTTTTATTTTGTCTTTTTGCAGGTTGGTCAAAACACTTCAGACATTCGATCCATTCGGAGTTGACAAAGAGCAAACAAGCCAAGCAATATGCCTAGGACATTATTGAATATCACACCGATTTCCATGTATCCTGGATCTGAAGCACGAGAGCATTATGAAGCGGTAAAGCAACGGTTGGAAAAAGAGGAAAAAGCAAGCAAGCAAGAGCCTGAAGATGACCTGAAGGAGTATAGCACGTATCGACCAGGTGAGTTCCCTTGCGAATTAATTGATATATCATCTTCGGATTACGATTTTGATGATCCTGAAGAGGATCCTGACACGATGTTTTCTGAGCCCGAGGATTACCCAGACTCAGACACCGTGGTGAAGTTAGGAGACCCTAGCACGTTCAGACTCCCAGTTTCTATTAATGGAATATCCGTAGGATTAGGTCTCTGCGACTCTGGCTCGAGTTGCAATATTCTACCTTTTCCCCTCTGTCAAAAGATAAGACTTCCGGTCATATTGAATCAAACCAGGACCATGACTTTCGTTGATAGAACTAGAGACATGCCTGCTGGTCTGCTTAGAAAGTGTACAATTAAGGCAGGAGGGTTCACGTATCCTATTGATTTTACGGTCATAGATGTACCTAAGGACACGAGTGCCCTAGTTCTCTTAGGACGACCTTTCTTAGCGACGAGTAGGGCGGTTATGGATTTTGATAAAAAGGGAGATTACTCTAAGATTGAATAATGGTGCTGTATCTTTTAAGATCCTAGAACCCCTAGAAAACCGACCGGAGAGTTGTAAGATGACCTATGCTTCAGCGAAGGTGGAGATCTTGGAAATCGAAGGGCATAAACATAGAGAGGTTGTCATAGAAACCGTTGAGCAAGAATTTATGAGATTAATGCTGAGAGAGAAAGAAGATAAGGACCTCGACAAGATACTCATGGAAGCTAGTCCTTCCGTGTTGCGTAGTGAATGAGTCGAGTTAAAAGTGGAATATGTGGAGTCCTTGGGTTTAAAGTCTAAATCTCGACGCAGAGGCAGACCTAGCATGCAAGCTAAAATGGAGAGGCGTGCTAGGAAGAGGGCTCGAAAAGGTTCTTTAAAAGTGCAAACCTCGGGAGCGAAAGTTTGGCGAGTTAAGGCTCCAACCCTGGAGTGATCGGAGATCTGAAGAAAGTCGAGCTGGCGACTATAAACTCAGAACTATTTCTTCAAACCCTAGGTAGTTTAGGATTGAATAAAAGTAGCCAGATGAAGGGACGCGCTTTTTTCATCCTGCCACAAACTTAGGCTTGAAACCGAATGGTTGTGGAATGGTTTTTTTACCTCGTTGCGGATTGTAGTGAAGTAGGTTAGGTTTTGAGTCGGAAATAAGAATTTAAAAATGAAAGGGTAGTCAATTTGAGGTCAGAATTGAGCAGAGAGGTTGATTAAGAAGTGCAGCAAAGGCAGATAAAAAATCTAGGGAAAAGATACCCCCGGTATCTCGAGGGTAACCTCCGGGTTACCGAGGCTTGGTTTTCAGATTTCTGAACGTCAGTTTATAAAGCTGAATTTTTAGAGACACGTGGAGGACACACGTTGCTCCAGATACAGTCAGTCAGCAGAAACCGAACTATTTTCCCCTCTTTTCAATTTTTCATCCTTTCCTACACTCCACCATAACTCTACCTCAATCCCATCAATCACCTCCTCAAATCCCTCACCCTAATAACCTCTCTACCCACAATCCCACTAAAACCATCCACATTCACTCCATTCTTCCTATTTAAACCATCCCTTCATCACCAATATCATCATTCCTATCATTTTCATCTCTTTCATTCACCACACTTCTCCCATTTCTTCTTCATTTATAAAATTCGGCAACAATATCACCACCATATCACCACCAAACCACCACCATAACCAAACCAATTCCTTCTATTTTCCAAACCCTAAAATACCCATTTTCCAACTATGTTGCAGAGTTGTCTGGCTGATGCAACGGTGAAGTGCTGAGATTCTTCTTCTTCCACCATCAGAGCACAATACCAGAAGAAATCCAGTAAAATTTAGGCCGGTAAACCGTACCACACCTCCGGTTTACCGAGGTCTCTTTTCCAGAAACAACTTCTGTATCAGGTTCTGTTTTCATTCAGGATGGGTCCTAAGCGTCAACGGTCAGCTGTTCGTCCCAGTGGATATCAAAATGTGTACGGAGATTCCAATCCGCTGATAGACGGGGTTACGCAGTTCCATTCATTAGCTATTTACGAGTCGTTCCGAGGCCATTGGAACGCAAGGCCAGTGGCTTGAGAACGAGGGGTAGATTTGGATGACTGCGGGTCGATATTTCCGGAGGCCCTACAAGCACAAGATTTACTGGACATGGCGGAGGCACTGGCAAGGTTCAACGCCATGGTGGTATGGGAATTTTACGCTTATGTTATCGAGCGGATCAACGCTCATTTTGGGGTAAGAAATCCATCGGTGGGCCCGGATGAGTACACATCCTCGAGAAACATTGCCGATATCGAGAGGATGGATATGGTTGCTGATTTCTTAGGGGTGCAATGGAAGCGCAATCCTGCTGGAGCCCCCACCATCTTCCTAGAGAATGAGGTATCCTGGGACCGGAAGATGGTCAATAGATTTGTCTGTGCACGCCTTCTTCCGACGAAGTACATGGTCTCCTTCACCACTTCGAGGGAGAGTTGATGTTCTATCTAGAGACGGGTGCCCCAATCAACATCGGTCTTTTGATGCATAGCCGTATTCATGGGCTCGCCGCCACTTCTGAGCGAGAGCTGCTACCATACGGGCCAATGATAGAGGCCGAGGTGAAGATGCTCGTTAGTGATGATTGGGAAGATCCTGAGCCACAGCTCAGTTCACAGTCAGTCTAGAGAGTTCAGAGACGGGTTAGAGCAGAGATGGAGCGTACTCCGGTGCTTGGAGCACCGAGGCCTCAAAGAGCCTTGATTGAGGAGCACTCGTGAGAGATTGAGAGTTTACATCGCAAGATGGATCGGATTATTGACTTTCTAGGAGTTCCTCCTGCTACCCCACCACCTAGGACTGCCCCTCGTCATAGAGCATCCTTTTCCACCGCCGCCGCCTCAAGTTCTGCACCACCTCCCGGTTTTGAGGATGGAGTCGACTGGGAGGGTTATTCTGATTATGACTAGCTTTTATTTCTTTTTATTGTTTTTTTTCTTCCATTTTCTTGTTTTTCTATTTATTTTTTCTTTCCTACTTAGTTGATGTAGTAGAATCTTCATAATTTAATGATTTTGTCGGCTTAAATTGTTTTGGAGTTATATTATTTTCTCCTTTACTGCCGTATTTTTGTTAAACAGTTTCTTGTCACCACTATTCTTCTTGTTTTTTTTTGAGATATTTAGCGCAGATTCTTCATGGATTAATTCCATCGGCTCGATGATTTATACGATGATGCGTTTCTTCTTTGGTTCCACCCTTAATCGCAGCTAAGTTCCTTTTCATTTTTTATTTTCCATCTTACACATTGGGGACAATGTTTCGATTAAGTGGGGGGGGGGGGGGTAGAGGAATGTCACTTAGCTTTTTAGCATTATATTCCATGAATTGCGTGATTGTCTTGATTCTTTTTGATGCACGATTGACCATTTAGACTTTGATTCTTTTCGACAGAATTTCGAAAAATTATGATATCTTTGATCTTTTCAAGTTAATTGACTTCATCTTTGTTTTACTTTGTACGAGTAAGAGAAAGTGTCCACTTCTGAAGTTGTGGCGTATTAAGCACAAATTCTATTATGAGCCACCATTTTAACCACGTATAACTCACTTCCCTTGGTGTGTAGTCGATAGCATATTGCTTTAATTAGAGTTGACCCTGGCTTTTTCACGAATCATGTTCCACCAACGCTTAGAAAGACAAAGGAATTTCGGATTCGGTAGTTTATCATGAGTGGGGCCGTGAGGATAGTTAAATCAATGAGAGTTCACCCGCCAAGAAAGAGAAGTGCTTTGAAATATATACATCTATATTCTTTTTGGCAATATCTTAGTCGATGGAGCGTAAGACGCATGACTTTTGCATAGACCGATAAACGTGAGCCTAAGAGTAATATATGCTCGGTTCTCGATCCTCCTTGCCAGCTCAATTAATTAACAAATAACATAGTCGAGACTGGTTAGTTCGACTACGTGTTGATGTAATGTGAGATTGTCTGCATTACTAGGCGGTTGTGAAAGTTATTGCACACACACATTGGCTCATGACGTAGTATTTAATATGTTACTGATGGATATGAGTGGCATGATCTTGATCTTGACTTAGTGGGGCATAGTTGTTTTTAATTAACTTGTATATTGCTCAGAGTGTTATTTTCTTTTCGCCTTTTTGCTCAGGACGATCAAAAGCTAAGTGGGGGTAGTTGATAACGATTTAAATGGTACCAATAATTATACCTATATTCACCCCGAATTATGCTCAAGAGAGTATATATAGGCTCATTATTGCTTAGAATATATGTTAAATGCTATGTGAGTGTTTCCAGGATCGTAATTCTGCATCTATGCTATTTTCCTGATGTTTTTGTACTGTTTTGTCTCGTTTTGCATGTTTTATAGGATGTACCGAATCTGGAGCATTGGAGAATGGATATGGACCAAAAGGAATGCATT
Organism: Gentiana straminea; assembly: GCA_036785695.1. Classification (NCBI taxonomy): domain Eukaryota; kingdom Viridiplantae; phylum Streptophyta; class Magnoliopsida; order Gentianales; family Gentianaceae; genus Gentiana; species Gentiana straminea. The sequence continues at coordinate 25,849,615 of JAVUPR010000349.1, forward strand.
GGGTTGAGTGATTGAAGTCCAAGAAGAAGCATGCTGAAGAAAAAGAAGAATAGAAGGCCCGGTAACCCGAGGGTTAGGCCTGGTAAACCGGCATCTTGTGGAACACAAAATTAATTCTGCCGTATTGTCTAAGTCGGTTATGGTTTTAGAGAGTCTTAAGTCGGTCATTGTATCTATATAAGGCCGTATTATCATATTATTGCATAAGATTTCATAGTTTATTATCAATTATTTTATTACATTATACAATTTGATGAAATAAAGTTTTCTTGAGCTTGGAGAGTTGTTTTTGGTTTCCTCCCTTCTTCCATCATCTCTAGCTTGAGTAGATTGAGCTAGATCTCCATTGTTGAAGGTATGAAGCTTTGAACGTTCGTTTATTGTCTTCAATATGGTAGATCTGTTCGTATTTATGTGTTTTAGTTAATCTGCATGTTTAACAACCCCATGATTTACTTATTTTAATCGTACTGAGCAATGTAGATCCAAAAATTAGGAAAAGCCGCCCTCGGTAAACCGGCGGTCTATACCGGTTTACCGAGGCATATTTTAGAAAACCTAAATTGGGATTCACTACAGCTACATTGATCGGAAATAATAATTAAAACGATTAATACGTCTGGCCAATCTAGTATTCGTAATTCGTAAATTAACATGAAGGACCACAAGTGAAGTGTTAATTAGGACATTGTCTTGATGGACCCTAGGAACGTGCTGGTCAATGTCGACAGCTGTCTAGGCGGGTTAGCGGTATGAGGTAACGCTCAATATCGGCAATTCTAGTTCTTTATACGTATGGGCTATTACAGACCTAATAAGGAGGGTAGCATGCGTATAGATTGTCTACTACAATTGTCGGAGTAGATAGGGTTAGGAATTGCACCCGTAGCTGATAAATATGATAATAATCATTAAAATCTCACGATTAATCTAAGGAAATTATATGGGGAAGTAAACATAACGATTAACTAATCTAAGTTAGTAGATCGGTGAGGAGAGGGATAGAATACCATGTTTGTTTTCTTTTATGTTATTGTTGGTCAATGACCGCCTCTATGTTGCTTCTTAATTAGGTTAGAATAGTTTATACTTATAAGTTGCATTGTCTCTGTGGGATCGACTTTGACTTGCATTTACTATACTGCGACGTACCTAGTATTCTTGCTAGTAATATCTACGTTAGTGACTTACTCGCGATCATACATCTGTCCCTACTACCTCCAACTGTTCCACACTAAGTTCCCTCTAACTCATATGCACATCAGTAGGGTTCTGCAACAGTTTGTTCTTCCCCCTGAGTTTTAGCATCCACAGCAGGGTCTTGAACCGTTCTTCACCTATCCACAGTAGGGACAGATACAACAGTGTGTTGTGGTTCCTCAATCTGTTGCTCAATAACAACATTAGCATCCTCAATAGGCTCAAAAGCCTCTTCTTCTACTTCTCTTTGTTCCTCCAGGACTCTTAGCTCTTTGCCTTTACCATGAGCTTTCTTCTTTATAACATGTTTCCTTCTTTTTGCAGGTTGTTCTTCAATTTCAAAAATTTCTTTTTCCAACTGCTCTTTGCTAGTAGCCTTTCTCTTTCTTTTATCTTCTCTTTGTTGTTCTCTTAAAATCTCAGCAGCAGTGTTCTTCCTTATAACCTCAGTAGGCTCAAAAGCCTCAACATCAACTGGAACCTCAATAGACTCAGCAGTGTCTACTGATTGCTGCCTTGTCTTCTTAGGCTTTAAGAGCTCAGTGATCTTTCTTGTATCACTAGCCTTTCTTTTCTCACCAGCCTTTTTAGATGCAATAGGTTGTGCAACTTTTTTAGCTTGCCCACCATCATCATTATCACTCTCTGTCCTTTCAGCATCTACATCTTCATCATCATCCAAACCAGGGATGAGATAGCTGAATTCTGGCTTATATCTTGACTTGTTTATCTTTGTAGGTGCAATATCTGCAATATTCAAGTGGTTCAATAGGGCCTGAATCATCAAACCAAAAGGCTTTGTCTTAGATTTCCTTGTTCCATCTCTGTCTTTTGTTATCACCTTCTTCATGTACTGAACAAAGAAACCAGCCCAATCAAATCTCATACTCTTGCATATGATTATCAGCATGTCAATCTTCGGTCCAGAGAGAGTATCAAGACTGCCACTAAATCCAAAAATGTTCTTGGCAATTATCTTGCTCAGTAGGTTGTACTCCAATCTGATATGCTTCACATTGATATTCAGTATTGATGGCATGGACTTGTTTGTCTTTATTGAATCAACAAAGTCCAATCTTGCAAGCTGCATAGATTCAGGATTTGTAAGAGCACCATTTCCAGGTCCAAATCCGAATGCCTCCCTTAGCACATTTGAAGTGATTTGAATTTGCTGACCATTTACAGTGGTAGTAAAATGTATCATCTCTAATCACTATATTTCTCCAGAAATTAACAATATTAGTGTAAGACATGATTTCCAATCACAGATTTAAGACATCCTCCAGTCCTTCATATCTTATGATTCTTCTACCAATATTGATAACCAACTCAGTCTTGTTAGCATCAACAACGAACCCTCTAACACTTTGGCTCGTTCCAATGTGAACATCTCATTTATCCGCCATTGATGAAATTTGAGAAAGATGAAGAAGAAAGCTTGTGAATCTGTGTTCACACGGTGTATTTTCAGAGAAACTCGATCTGAAAACTGTAAACAACTTCTGTGTGTATATGTCTGTATATATATATGGAAAGGTAGTGGGTAGTAACTGTCAGGGAAGTACTGTACACGTACTGTAGCATTTAACCATGATTAAAGTTGGAATAAATGTGATGTTGCCACGTGTCCCACTAATTGTTCCTATAAAGAGTTGTAACCCTTGGATATTGTAACCGCAGTTATAAAGGATAAGAATAATATCCAATTACTGTTGACTTTCATTTAAGTTTGACTGTCTTGTAACGTATACTTCAAAGTAGGCAGATCTTCAGTAGAGTTGGGTCAGCAGCCTGCTGATAAAGATGGGTCAGCAGCCTGCTGATGAGTTACTCTGCTGATCTTCATACACACTTGTTTTGTCCAACTGATAATACAACATGAAGTTTAATACAATAACTGATCTGTCAAGTGAGCTCACCCAACAGGACAAAGACCAATCCCCTTGGCAACTTCATTTGCTCAATTGTCCAAACTAATTCAAGTACATGGAATTGTTGATACCAATTACTAGTCTGCTAAGTGTGCTCACCCAACATAGCAAAGACTAATCCCCTTGGTGAATTCCAGGACACTGCTGATTAAGGTATATCAGTCAACTTTTATGATGCCAAGTTCAGTCCTTAACTTAGCAAATCTTTCACTGTCCAATGGTTTTGTAAATATATCAGCAAGTTGATCTTCAATAGGGATGTAAAGAACCACCACATCTTTCTTCTCAACATGATCTCTTATAAAATGATGTCTCACATCAATGTGCTTGGTTCTTGAGTGCAAAACAGGGTTTTCAGTGATTGCAATTGCACTTGTGTTGTCACACATTATAGGAATTTCTCTTTCTTCAATTCCATAATCCCTTAATTGTTGTCTTAACCATAGTATTTGTGCACAACAACTTCCAGCAGCAATATATTCAGCTTCAGCAGTGGAAGTTAATATTGAATTTTGTTTCTTACTGAACCAAGAAACAAGTCTATTTCCCATTAACTGACAGGTTCCTGTGGTGCTTTTTCTATCAATCTTGCATCCTGTATAGTCAGAATCTGAGTAGGATATAACTTTGAAGCTTCCATATTTTGAATACCATATCCCTACCCCCAGAGTCGCTTTTAGATACTTGAGAATCCTTTTGACAGCAGCTAAGTGACTTTCCTTTTGTTTAGATTGAAATCTTGCACAAACACCTACAAGCAAATGACATATCAGGTCTGCTAGCAGTGAGGTACATCAGACTGCCTATCATCCTTCTATATAAAGTCGATCAACATCTTTGCCTTCTTTATCTTCATCCAATCGATGTTAGTACTCATAGGAGTTGATACCTTGGTGCTATTTTCCATGCCAAACTTCTTCGGTAACTCCTTGGTATATTTGGTTTGATGAATGAAGATTCCATCTTTCATTTGTTTGACTTGTAATCCCATGAAGTAGTTCATCTCTCCCATCATACTCATTTGGAACTTGCTTTTCGTGAGATTAGCAAACTTTTCACATAACAAATCATTTTCAGAACCAAAGATTATGTCATCAATATAAATCTGTACCAGCAGGGTGCTGTCCCCTTCATTGATTCTGAAAAGAGTCTTATCAATGGTACCTTTGGTAAAACCATTTTCCACCAAGAATTGAGATAGGGTTTCATACCATGCTCTTGGTGCTAGTTTCAAACCATAAAGTGCCTTGTTGAGTCTGTACACTTTATCTTCTTGATCTTTAACTTCAAAACCAGGAGGTCGCTGAACATAGACTTCCTCCTCTAGAATTCCATTCAAGAATGCACTTTTGACATCCATCTGGTATACTTTGAAGTTTTTGTAAGCAGCATATGCCAAGAACAATCTTATAGCTTCCAATATTGCAACTGGGGCATATGTTTCATCAAAATCTATTCCTTCAGCTTGAGAATAGCCTTTTGCCACTAGTCTGGCCTTATTTCTTACAATGGTACCAGATTCATCCAATTTGTTTCTGTATACCCATTTAGTTCCAATTACATTTGCATGACTAGGCCTTTCCACTAGTGTCCAAACTTGATTTCTTTCAAATTCATTCAATTCCTCTTGCATAGCAATTATCCAATCTAGATCAGATATTGCTTCTTCAACAACTTTAGGCTCCATTTGAGATAGAAAACAAGTAAACATTGCTTCCAATTGTCTTCTAGTCCTTACACCTTGTTGTATGTTACCAATTACTTGTTCAGCAGGGTGGTCCTTCAACCATTGTAAATCATGATTAGTTTGATTTACAGGAGCTTCATCTTCAATAGGCTCTGATGTTGCCTCAGTAGGGGGTTCAGCATATCCTTGAATTGCATCCGTTGTTGCATCAGTAGTGTTACCAGCAGGTTCTTCAGCAGGGGCAGAGTCAGAAACTTTTAAGTCATTTATTCTTTCCAAAACATCAACACGTTCTGGATCAGTGACTTGGAGATTTTCAGCAGGTTCTGAGACTTCATCTTCCATTCCAGTGAACTTTGGTTCATCAAATACAACATGTATTGATTCTTCATGTTTCAATGTCCTTTTATTCAGTACCATGAATGCCTTACTGACAGAAGAATATCCCAAAAAGATTCCTTCATCTGATTTTGGTTGGAATGTCTTCAATTGCTCCTTATGATTTAAAATAAAACACTTGCTTCCAAATAAATGGAAATAAGATATATTTGGTTTTCTTCCATTCCATATCTCATAAGGTGTCTTCAGCAGCTTCTTGTTCACTGAGGTCCTATTTTGTGTATAGCATGCCGTATTGATTGCTTCACCCAATACCTTTCAGGTAGTAATGCTTCACAAATCATAGTCCTCACTGCTTCTTTCAAGGTCCTGTTTCTTCTCTTAGCAACCCCATTTTGCTGAGGTGTACCAGCAGCTGCTAGTTGATGCAGCACACCATTTTTCTCACAATATTCTCTCATAACTTTATTGAGAAATTTAGTACCCTTGTCTGATCTGATCTTCACTACTGTCAAACTTTTCTCATTTTGCAATCTCTTCAAAAGTTCAGGCATCTTTTGAAGTGTTTCACTTTTCTTGTTCATGAATACTTCCCAAGTGTATCTTGAATACTCATCCACAACTACCAGGGTGTACTTCTTTCCTGTTACACTTTTTGGTGTTACTGGTCCAAATAAATCCATGTGCATCAGCTCCAAAACTCTTTTTGTTGATTGTTTAGTCTTTGACTTGAAGCTTGACTTGGTTTGTTTACCTTGCTGACAAGCATCACATATAGCATCCTTTTTGAATGTGATCTCAGGTAAACCAATCAGCAATTTCTGTTTCACCAGCTGATTGATATCATCAAAGTTAAGATGATTCAACTTCTTATGCCACAACCAATTTAGTTCTGACTTAGTATGCACAATCAGGCATGTCTCTGGAATAGCAGTAGACCAATCCACAACATACACGTTTTGTTGTCTTCTCCCAGCCAACACAACTTGTTCACCTTTTTCACTAATGAAAACACAGTAACCTTTGTCAAAAGTGACCTTGTAACCCATGTCACAAAACTGTCCAGTGCTCAATAGGTTGTAGTCCAGTCCTTCCACAAATGCAACAATCCTGATAGTTAATCCATTCCTCACCAGTGTACCATATCCTCTTGTGTATCCTGGTGTATTCTTGTTGCCAAAAATCACTCTTGGACCATCCTTTGCCACATAATTTGTCAAGCAGTGTTTATTCTTTGTCATGTGTCTGGAACATCCACTGTCAAAGTACCAGACACCCTACAAAACAAAGTTAATGTATTTTAGGTACCCAAAACTGTTTGGGTCCATAGTGGTCAGTGGTAAGCATGACCCTTGGCAAATTTCCATAAGGCCTTCTTTGAAAAGCATTACACTTTTGTTCATATATGTATCCCACACTTCCATAAGATTTAACATTTGGTTGTGTAGGATTCACATATTCTTTCTGGCCTTTTGGTGCATAATGCCGTTTGAAGTGATTTCTATTGTTAGAAGCACTAGCATAACCAAGAGTATGATGTCTGTTAGGAGCAGCCTTGTAATATGGAGTCTGCTGAGGTCCCTGCTTGAGGTCTTGAATGAGTCCTCTGCTAAGTCCTCTGCTGATTCCATTGTTTAGGTTTTACTCTAGCATTATGGTTATGACCATTGTTTCTAGCAGTAGGGGTAGGAATATTACAATCATCATCAGTAGGGAACAATCTACCTTTCCCCATGAGATAAGTATACTTAGAATGATTAACATTTTAAGGTATAGGATTCTTATCCTTGGCATATTTCTGATTTTTGCCCTTTTGTGCTCCAGCAGACTTAGTAGCAGGTCTTCTATCAGCAGGTTTGGAAGGTCCATCAGTCTTAATCTCGGATTTAACCTTTTTGTTAGGTACTGTTCACCTTTTTTGACTTCCGATTTTGCTTCTTTGAAGTCTTCTCAGTAGGCTTTACTGCCTCAGCAACCCTTTTGGGAGTTGGATCTTGTGCAGGCACAAACTTAGGACCAATTCTGGTACTAGGTTCAGTAACCTTAGTGGATCCACTCTTAGTAGATTGTTGAGTTCCAAATCCAAGGCCTGTTCTATCAGCGTAAGGCTTTCCGGATTTGAATGCAGTAGTGGAACTAGATTGTTCAGCAGATTCAGCAGCTACTGAATGTACAGCAGACTTATGTTGATTATGTACAAAATCTTTTTCCTTTCATTTGATAATTCTTAATTCAGCTTTTAACCTTTCAACTTCTGCTTGAAAAGTTTCTTTTTCAGCCTTCCCAATCTTATAACCAGATTGTATTTTCCTCAGTTGATTAAGGATGACATCCAAAGTTTCTTCATTGTCAGAATTTTTAGGATTTGAACCACAAGTAGATTCACAATCACTTTCAGCAAGAGTATTTATAGATACAGAGTTGTATACCTCCTCAGTCTCTTCTATATTTGCCATTAAAGCATAATCATCCATATCAGCAACAAGTGCAGTATCATCAGATTCATTTCCTTTTTCTGATTCAACTTCAAAGCCTGATTCATCTTCAACAACCATTGCTTTCTTGCCAGATCTTCTTTTCAGATTTTTGTTCTTCAGTAGGTCTGGACAATCAGGTCTGAAATGTCCAGGTTTCTTGCAGTTGAAGCACATATAATCATGTTCCTTTTTCTGTTTAAGGTCAGGACAGTCAGGTTTGAAATGTCCTGGTTTCTTGCAATGAAAACACAAATAATCATTATCTTTCTTGGATTCTTCCTTCTTCTTCTCACTTGATTTCTTTGTGAAATTTCTTGGAGAACCCCTTCCTGATTTCATCATTCTTATTTTCTTGCTCAGTAGGGCAATTTTCTCTTGCATCTCATCCAGTAGATCATCTTGACCACCTGATGATTCTTCTTTATGTGCAGCAGCCAATGCAGTAGTCTTTGGTTCTACTTTTTCAGTCTCAGGAACAAGTTTCTTACTGAATTCATATGCTTTGAGATCTGAAAATAGCTTGAAGGTGTCTTCTTCATGTAGACTCCTAGATTCTTCTATGGCAGTAACCTTCATCTCCCAAACCTCTTTAGCAGGTAGGGCTTCCAAGATTCTTGTATTGATCTCTTCTTTTGTGTAGATTACATTCAGCAGAGTGAGTTCATCCACGATAGCATTGAATCTTGACTACATTTGTTCAATGGTTTCATTTTGAAATCTTGGAACTTTCTTTTGGCTACACTGACTTTGTTTTTCTTTATAGCATCAGTGCCTTCACAGATAAGTTGTAATTTTTCCCAAAGTTCCTTTGCAGTTTTGCAATCCTTCACTTTCATGTACATATTGCTATCCAAGGTTTTGTATATGATATCAATAGCAATATTTTTGAGGTTTGCTCTTTTTCTATCTTCAGCACCCTACTCTCTTTTTGGCTTTGGAACATACTGAGTTTCACTGCCCACAGTTATGGCCTTAGTGATTTCCAGTGGTCCATCAGTCAGCACATCCATCATCTCATCATGTGTTGCAGCTAGATAAGCCTGCATACAACGTTTATACTCATCAAAATGATCTAATGAACACATCAACATAGTCCTAGCATACTGGTTGTTATCCATGATGCAAAGCTTTGAAAATGAGAAACTTTAAAAAGTTTTCAAAGTATTTTCACAAGCACAACAAGTAGGATTACTTCAGAACAGAAGCTCTGATGTGTGATTTTCAATATAATCACTAAATCCTACCGCAAGCGCACGGCTTATCGAGTAGTACTTAGGATGTCGATCCCACAGGGACTTGTTGTCAATCACCAAACAATTCCCGATTTATATTAGCTAGACAAATCAAAATCTTGGAGGTTTTTATCTAAAAATCCTACAATTTAAGAAAATAAAAAAAGTACAACTATGAACCAAGAACTTCAAGATTTAGGTAAAGATCCAATTTAAAAGCATTTCTAGGATTTCGGAGTCACCACGGAATTACCATATGACTTACCAACAATATTTCCCCCAAGATACGAATTTTACACTTATAAAGACAATTATCAAATTTTATCACAAAAATATTCTTTCGAATTATTTTCGTGATTGTACCTAGATTCAAACTACACCCGGTTTCCCACGACGAAGAATGAATTTAGATCCCTTAAAGAACCATAATTTCATGCCATCTAGGTTTTTACCAAATTTTCATTCCAATAAAACCCTATAATCAATTCTTGTCTCCTAAAGTATCAATTAAGTAGTACTTTTTCGGTTACTAATTAATCGAATAATTTTTCTACGTAGAATTGCGATTATTCACCCTCTCAGGCTATTAAATTCGACAATCAAACAAGAATAGCACACAAGATACAATTTATAAGCATCAAATTCATAACAAGGGAACGATTGGGTTTTTACATCATATGTTCATATCCGGGTTCCTCCTAATCCTAGAAACTGATATCTACTCACGTTCCATATCAATATTCCAAGATTCAATCATAAAATTCATACTTTGACAAGAAAAACAACTAAATATAAAAAGGGAGAAAATAGAGAGAAAGAAACCGTCAAAGTATTGCATAAATAATCCAACCTCGAAGAAGCTTCGTTCTTGAAATCTTAAAACCTAAAAATCCTTGTTCTTGGGGATGGGAGAAGATGATGAAGAGGAGAAGGCAAAAGTCGAGTATAATCTGATCAAGGAGGCGTGTATGATCAATTGTACGACTTCCAAGAATAAAAAGGGGATAATTACATCATATAATAAGTTTCCATAATTAATTTAATCAAGAAAATCTTTAAAAATCAAATATCTATCAATCTTAGACTCTTGTAGTATGTGGACTCCTCTTTTGCATTGAAAAACACGCCATTATCAAAGAAAACACGTTGGTGAAAGTTTCCACCAATCAGGACATTTCGTTGGCCAGGATCAGATTTCTGGAAACTGTCACACCCTGGATCAGATTTCTGGAAACTGTGACAGAGACTGGTTTTTGAAATCTTTCACTTTATCTCCGTTTTTTGGGCTTTTTTCTTCCAATCTCGAATCATCCTGCAGTAATTCAATCATCCGCAGTAATCTAGCCCAAAAAGGATAAAACAATCACAAAATAATAACACACGACACCAAATTGAGTCCAAAACATCTAGAATTATTCGGCTTTTTAGGAACTTATCACTCCCCCAAGCTTAAGACTTTGCTTGTCCCCAAGCAAACAAAAAGACTCAAGACAAGACGGACTAAGAAGATCACACATGACATATAAATAGACGAAGACGCACAACACACGAGCTTTAATAAAATTTATCCCGGCATTCAAATCACAAAATGGACTAACTAATCCTTTTTATCATATCATGAGCAAAAGTGATAAAAATTGTCAATAGGAAACAACATAGACCAAGAAGATAGACCCTCACGGGATAAATCACTCAACGCTCAATATTTGTGAGGTGACTAAACTCTCAAGCTCATTCCATTGAAAATGTCCTACTATATGCTTGTATATCGTCTCATATCAATCACCAAGGCATTGTGCAACACGTAAATCATAAGGTCTTTGGGAAAAAGGACGGTAAGTGAGAATAGCCCAAGTGGAAAAAAAAAACGGTGATAGGTGTAGGAAAAGGTATAAGATATGGAAAAAACCATTAGAACTAGCAAAACACATGACTAACAAACTTCAACGTCATACAAGTGCAAGGGGGTCCAACGCTTTATTTGCAAACCAAAGAAAATACAAAGGATAATTTTTTCTACTTTAGGAGAATAATGATACAACTCCCTCTTTATTTCTAATATAGAACAAACAAGAATTAGGAGGTTATTTTTTTAGATTGCCTCCTTCATTGAATTTTTTTCTTTTTTTTTTTCTATTTTTTTAATACTAAGAAACAAACAAATAGTACCAATATGGATTTCCCCCGAGCTTGATCATTACATACTAAGTACAAGAAATTTGATAGCCACGTGCCCCAGTTAGTCCTAAGGTTGGGTGAAAGGATTTGGGCTACCTCTTTTTCGGATTGTTCAATGTATGGTGTAGTAAAGTAAGGTAAAGTGGGAAAAATGTGTAATAAAGACTAAGGCTCAAAAGGTATAAGGTATATAATGTGGTGGAAAGTAGAAACGAATGCCTCAATCATTTCTATGTGTTTGTACATACCAAGGCAACATCAACAAGACTCAACACAAGTTCTAAAGGAACAAGTCCAAGGAAGAGAAAATACGCACAAATTTAGGGTGAGACTGAAGTGGTCAGTCATAAGGCTGGAATAATATCTCACTGGGTCAATTTTGTCTATTCACTCGGACTCTATTGTTTCCAAAAGAAAATAATGGTACTTCTAAACATGATATTCTAAAAAGTATTTTTCACTCCATGTCATGCATTTCTCTTGTCAGAACAAACTATATCAATTTTCATGCATTGCAAATCTCATCTAAAGTAGCTATGTGTGATCACCAAAACCATCAAAATAAAATGACACAACTGACTCGACTGACAATGACTAAGACTCTACACTGCATGAAAGAAAGACTTGCACAAACGTCGCTCTCCCACACTTAAAGGTTGCATTGTCCTCAATGTAATTAAATTAAATCATGGGAGGGTAAAAAAAAGAAAACTCACAAGATGCAATGGGCGGCCACCTTGTGTGCATATCATAACGCTCCAAACATCGTAGTCCCGAAGAATCTTCTTCTAACCCTCTGGAGTTGGAGAGTGGAGAATTGAGTGTTACCGGAGCACCGGCAAAGTCACCAGGATTATGTGGTGGTCCTTTCCTTGGTGGCAAAGTCACCGGGATTTTCTTTTTTTTTTTATTTATAAGAAAAACAGTCTCCATCACACCATGGGTGTGACAAGGGCTGTTTTTTCGATTTTTTTCCAATCTCTCACTCATTGTCCTTAACCACATCATAGGTGTTATTTCCATCCTTCAAGACTTTTTTTCTTTTTTTCCTCCGCATGCGATGACCTTTAAATACCACTCGTGCACATCTTTCTCTCTTCAAAACAGACACAAAAACAAAACAAACAAAGACCAAAGGACCGAGAAGGCAACTCTCTTCCTTTATTTATTCATTAAACAAGAAAAAAGAATATAAAAAAAATACATTCTGAATTTATAGTCTTCAGTTGGACTATCTTTAAACATCATTATCAAGGAGGACTAAACCAAAGAAGAGCATCCCTCTGCATTTTTCTCCACATATCAAGGATATTAACAAGTATTTTCAAATATGGAATTGGGAGCCTATGATCATGTCTTCTCAAAAAGTAATTAATCAATTTAGTTCCAAGGGATGAAGTGCCTCCTAACAATTTATTAATCTCTTTATCAATGCTCATGACAAATCTAAGAGAATTATGGACTATTAGAGGTGACACATCAATATATTCGACATGCTCAACATGCTCAAGTTCAACATCATTATACAATGAAGGGGGATTATCATTATCAAATGCATTTAAATCAGACGCAATATTGTTACCTCCCTTTTCATCTTCTTCTTCGTTCATCAATGTTGAATCCGGGATTATTGCACCATTATCTTGTGAAGATGGTTAAAATTTCCATGTGGCTCCACTCTTGTTAATTCGGAGGCCTAAACACTCAGCAATCTTCGAGAAATCATCACCGAAAACATTTAGATCAAGACATTGTGGGATGTCATAAGGATCATAGTTTTCATCCCCACAACTTTCAAGGTCGGCCTCTTGCTCTTGAATCGCCATCATCTGCTTTTCCCTTTCAACCTCTTCAAATACATGGCGATTACGTGCAACTAGTTCTCCCAAGGTCGGTTCCCTTTTCTCTGGAGATGGACACAATAGGTGTGCCATTTCTCTAGAAAATTTCTCACTACTCTCTATTGAATTCTCTAACAAACTCTCAATGTTAGACTTGGGCTCTGAGTGAGGGCGTGCTTCTTGGTGCCAATTATACTGATCCTGATCCCATGAAGAATAGGGATAGTTACTCCTCCCACCATTGTATGTTGGTGTATAGTTGTGGCTATATTGGAATTGATTCTCATAACTCACACCATAATTGTCATAAGTATTCCATTGGTGGGATGAATAACCTCCATTGCACTGAGCTTCACAATGGTTTCCACCACAATACGAACATCTCACATGAAGCTGATTAAACCCATATCCATACATCCTCGCATTAGTCGATTTCTCATAAGCATCGAAACCAGAGAATAATGAATCCATCAAGCACTACACTTCTACTTTCTGCACAAGAAAAAAAAAGAATAATCAAAAGCAAAAAGGTCTCACCGTAGCAAGGTGCAGCTTGCTATGGTGAGAAAGTCTAGTCTAACAAAATCAAGAACGGGTTCGATGTTGACACCGAAGTCCCCGGCAACGGCGCCAGAAAACTTGATGTGTGATTTTCAATATAATCACTAAATCCTACCTCAAGCGCACGGCTTATCGAGTAGTACTTAGGATGTCGATCCCACAGGGACTTGTAGTCAATCACCAAACAATTCCCGATTTATATTAGCTAGACAAATCAAAATCTTGGAGGTTTTTATCTAAAAATCCTACAATTTAAGAAAATAAAGAAAGTACAACTATGAACCAAGAACTTCAAGATTTAGGTAAAGATCCAATTTAAAAGCATTTCTAGGATTTCGGAGTCACCACGGAATTACCATATGACTTACCAACAATATTTCCCCCAAGATACGAATTTTACACTTATAAAGACAATTATCAAATTTTATCACAAAAATATTCTTTCGTATTATTTTAGTGATTGTACCTAGTCCCACGATGAAGAATGAATTTAGATCCCTTAAAGAACCATAATTTGATACCATCTAGGTTTTTACCAAATTTTCATTCCAATAAAACCCTAGATTCAATTCTTGTCTCCTAAAGTATCAATTAAGTAGTACTTTTTCGGTCACTAATTAATCGAATAATTTCTCTACGTAGAATTGCGATTATTCACCCTCTCAGGCTATTAAATTCGACAATCAAACAAGAATAGCACACAAGAATCAATTTATAAGCATCAAATTCATAACAAGGGAAAGATTGGGTTTTTACATCATATGTTCATATCCGGGTTCCTCCTAATCCTAGAAACTGATATCTACTCACGTTCCATATCAATATTCCAAGATTCAATCATAAAATTCATACTTTGACAAGAAAAACAAATAAATATAAAAAGGGAGAAAATAGAGAGAAAGAAACCGTCAAAGTATTTGGGGATGGGAGTGTTAGTAATATCATCCGCAACGGAAGCGATTTAAGGATCTAGATCTATAAATTACACGTAATAAAATAACTAGATCTACTCTACAAGGGGGTTGTAGAACATACCTCTTGGATCTCAAAATCCAAGTTGAAGAACGGCAATAGAAAGAACGAACGAAGGTGTGAAGAGCACCACGATCTTCCGTACGTGTGATCCAAGCAACTCCCGGTGGAAGGAAATCCTCGTCTCGAATCCTTTCGATATGCTACCCGGAAAATCTCCAAGATTTTCCCCTTAAACCCCTTGGCCGAATTTTATTCCTTCTTCTCTCTAAGAGGAGAAGTCGAATTTCATTGTGTGTCTAAGGCTTGGGAGAACTCTCTTTATATAGGAGAGTAAAACTTAGCCTCCAAGGATTTTATTTTGCAATTAAAATAAATCCATTAAATAAAAATAATCCCATAATATTCTAGAACAAATCTAGAATAATATTTATCTTTATTTTTTTCCATAAATATTTATCCAATAAATATTTTATGCACATGTCTTATTAATACACAAGAAAACAATTTCTTGTTCCATAAAAAAGAGCATGGGGCGAAATTACTAATATTGACCTAGTCAATATTAATTTTGCCATAACACAATAATTGGGCCAAGATTATGAAAAATGTCTTTTCCACATATTTAATTATTTAGCCCAACTAATTTAATAGTCCACTAAACAATTAATTCACATATCGTTTTAATAAAGTCCAACAAGAACTAAATTAATATTATTAGGATTCGACGTCCGAGAATAGCTATGCTATATTAGGAGGCACGTCGGGGACCATGGACTAATAATCACGGCTCCGATAAATCAAATAAATAATTATCTTACGAACGTAATAATTATATTCGATAAATCAATCACAGAATATGCCACCATAATCCCGTGATCGCACTCCTCCGATTATGAGATTATATTTATCTCCTCACGAGAACAATAATAAGCGTCCATTGATATAATCATTACATATGGATTAATCCTCCATAGATCGTTCATTCTAAATCGGGAAGTTACCGTTAACCCTTTTAGAACCTCTTATCCTTATTTACCATTAACCCCCTAGTGATCAATTAATTCATACAACTCACCGGTAGCTAATCGTTGTAATATGAACTCATGGATCGATCGCTTTCTAGGATTAACAAATAAGTGGAACTGTCTATCTACTTCCGTAAATGGAAGGAATGGATTCCGTATCCGTGATAACATACGTACTACTCACTCAATCCAAGACAATGCCAAGATGGGGTAATTCGGACCACGTACTCGGTGTAATCCTTAACCGTCAAGTCAAACTTCATACCGATTCAAGCAGCTTGATCGTGATCACCTCAGATTAAGATATATCCATAAATATGATCATCCATTGATTCGATAAGAATTCTCAATTACGGAATTATATCGTGAACTCTAATCAAATCGGTCCAGCCCTATATGATATATCTATCATATATAAATGCCCCATTAGGTTCTCTTAACCGAAAGTCCGGATAAGACAATCACACCTATTGTGTTCGGGCGCATTAATAGCACGTTAAAGGAGAGACCCGATACTCTCGATTAACTTCACTACGGGCTAATTGTATTTTAAGTACATCTTCACTAACTCAATCCTCCCGTGTATATACCATACACCGAGTTAAGTGATTACATAAACGATATACTTTAGGGTTTTCTCGTAGTGTAATTACTATTGTCACATCGGTGAATATGAGAATAATAAATATGAATAACAATATCATTTCATTTATTAAATAAAACAATTACAAAATTGTCTTTCGGGCATCACACCTAACAATCTCCCACTTGCACGAAAGCATGTGATTAATTGTTTTAGAGCACACCCTATTATTTAAAATACAACAAACTACATCTCCCACTTGCTCTAGCAACGAGACCCATCCCGTATTCTAGTACCCATTAAGCATATCATAACCATTTCGTATTCCAAAGTACACTCCGAGTATGCCGTCGTAGGATATGTCGTTGACTCGGGGAGTACCTACATCTAAATGTCCCGGGTCTTAATGATTAGTCGTGTTGTCGGCTCGAGACGATCTGTAGAATCGAAACGTTACCGGTCCATGTAATCATGTGGTACTTTCCCAATATGCTTTTGACCTCTAGTGATTTCGAAAATCCCTATAAGCTACCCCTTCATCGTTTGCACAATGATGTGGTATCGGCTTCCAAATCTAGAATCACTCCCATATATGAAAAAGGAAATCCTTAAGCTATATCGCCTCTCTAGCTACTACAAAAGCCGCTAATCACCCAACTAGTTAAAGTCGAGTTGGCGTTGCTGGATTCCTCCAGGTAATAGCTTCAACACAAGAGTAAACACTGAGCCCGAGATCGACTTAACGATCATCCTCAATCCGACTTAAAGTCAAAATCGTTGTATCACACATATCCAAGTTCACACATGAATATGTCCGCATATTATTCCTCGTTCTCTTCAAGATACTAAAGGACATACTAAACTTGCTTTGTTAACCGCCGAATCTAAGATTCGATCAAAGTTGACGTTCAATAACCTGACCATCTCTTACTAGAAAGAGAATCTATCCCATTTCTCTTGATCCGAAGATTTAGAGAGTCATTCCTGAGGCATAGGGTAGAACTTCCTCGTTGAATGTTGCATACACAGATGCATCATCTTAACCAATAAGATGGATGGGAAACCAATGATTGATTCTAATGAATTCGACCGAGTCAAACTCTTTAGAATGTTGTCCAAATCTCTCGTTGCGTAGAATTGTGATATTGTCGTATTTCGACTTCGTCAGATAACACACCCATGTTGATTCCAACGGTGCAAAGTGTTATCCTTCACAAACACTAATGTATGTATATATTCACTACCGTACTAAAATTGATATCCCGTCTACAAAAGACTTATCAATATCTCGGTCAAATCCACATATTGTAGAAATATATGACTTCCAATGACCGAGAGGTTTGCTTTTTATCCACAAAAGGACATAAGCCTTGACATGTCATCCCGTCATAAGTTCATAAGGCAATACCCTTTTGTTCCGAATGAATCCGACTCCGTTTGTTTGGCAAGAAAGTCTCGTGGAATCACCCCTATTTTCTCGCTTTTGAACGAAATCATGCAATACCGAATTCATTCTACTCTTTTCCGTGTAGATCCAATTACTCCCACCGGGCCCGAGACGCTCGTGTGGTTCTACAAGAGCATGAACGTAATTGGAGTACCGAACTCCATTCACACGGTGGTTATGGCTATTAAACCAACCTCTATTATCAGAATCCTATACTGCTCACAAAAGAGCCATAGGTCATCAATCGATCCTCAGACTACAAAGTCCGCAGAAACCCGTAATGGGTAATGGATAAAACATACTCCCAATACTTTCTGGGTGGATCGAAATTCTGATATAGTTTAGTAGTATTTAGTGTTATCACCAACAACCGATGTTGGATGTGGTCTGATTTTAATCAGTTAGTAACTACCTTGAGTAAACGTACTTCAAGGTTCAAGGTTTTACTGTTCATAGACTCTATCAGAAAGACGCAACATTATAACTGTCCCTTCCCGATTTCAAGAATCTTATAACAAACCTTTTTCTCAATGCTACAAGATATATAACGATTGGTCACCGACCGAACGTGTTCGCGAAATTCCCGTACCTACCTTCAAGCACCGTGTGCTAAATGCTTATATTTATGGAAGTGGGTGAACCGAATCCACACCTTATCCGTAAATTCCAAAGCATATTCTATGTAGACTTCTCGGTCTTACATTTCAATGTAAACCGTTATTTCGCTTCCAATATCTTTATTGAGTTAAGCAAAGTTGTATTGTAGCACATCTAAAACTATATAAGGCAATTTAACGGTTTCTCACTTAGTGAGAACATGTCACAACGAGGCAGCCGAGCATCGGCCTCGAGGACTATGAATGGCCTATTCCGAGTATAGAATACTCTATCTCCGTTGAAAACAGAGAAACCTCAAAATATTTTGGATAAACTTTCCGGAGTGTTTGAATAGTTATCAGACAAGAAGTCACTACTCGGAAGCTCCTACTAGCTCGTATCTTTCATCGTACCCCGAAGATCGTCATAAACAAGCTATGTTACTTCTTTATAACCATTATCCTTTCCCGATTGAAAGGAAACTTAGTCATTGAACCTTTGAGACAATATAACCAGATCGGGAGAAAGGAATCACCCCGAGCCGCCTTCGTCAGTCTTGTCTTTTAGGGACTATGCACTAACTATGGAATATGAAGAAGCGTTTATCTAAATATAGAAACCAATTGCTTTTAATAGTTCTTAAGATGTGTTTTATATACATATTTCAGCAGTTCTAAGTGGTTTTGACTTTATCAAACAAAAGTCCGAGTCTTGGATTCGTACTACAAATGGTATATTCACTTTCTATACGACAAACAAATTATCGAATAGAAGGTAAATCCTTTCGTTCCAACGAATCTTAAACAGAAAATAATTTTTCCGCGATATCCAAGGATTGAATCCGAGATTCATTTCCTTATATCACTCCCACTATTCTAGCTAAAATTAACTGCCCGTTGTTTACTCCTTTAATCGTTAAATGCACTGCTACCTTGTTCTGCCAAAGAACTTAGCTCGAGAAAATCGCCAAGGATTCATAGGTTTGTGATCCAAAATCACTGTCCTTATCCTATGATTTTCAGTTAATTAATTTTCGGTTCAAATTTTTAAAGTTTTCTCGCTTAGATGACTAACACTTTTAGACATATTCTCCCATTCTTGACTTTCCGTGAATGGAAACAGTCTTGAACCAGCGGGTCGTTTGAGTAGACACTACTCTTGAACCGTGGGATGTCTATTTCGAGTGTTACTCGTCGGGACTTCTCGGATTTTCTAATATACCAGAAAAAACAACAAATCATAACATTAAAGCTCCCACTAGTTTATCGGTTCCAAATACCGTCTAACGAGCATGCTTTATTTTTATGATTTTCCGATTTTTTTCGATAAGAAAATCTTTCGTACATAGTTCCAATGTTTCCAGGAAAACAACAAATCATAGAACTCCCACTAGTTCATCGATTCCAAATATCGTCCAACTAGCGACATTTCATGACTTTCCGGTTTTTCAATTAGAACGCTTACGTGTGTAGTCAGTTACACTTTTCTATTGTTCTAGAAAAACAACAAATCATAAAGCTCCCACTAGTTCATCGATTCCAAATATCGTCCAACTAGTAACACTTCATGATTTTCCAATTTTTCAATTAGAAAATTACTCGTGTAATTACTACACACTCAAAATTCACTAAGAATTTCAAAGTCCGAAATCACCTTTGATCAAACTAAGTTTGTCTTCCGTTTGACACGAATGACATTAGTGACATACCTGTATGTCACTCTGGTTTTTAAAAGGCTTAAGAGAAAATATCTCTTCCGAAAATTAATTGCATTATCGATTAACTAGTTCAACGTCCTAGTTACTTTCCACTTTTTAACGAAGTCAATACTAGTCAATTATAAATTTTAAGCAATTTAGTAAGGGATATAATGATGTAAATAAAATGACATATATTAATTCAAGTTAACACTACTATATTTATTTTAGGAATTGTAAACTAAAATTAAGTCTACTCTACCATTCCAAGGTTTTAACCTCGCATCTCAGTGCCGCCTTAGGGTAGGTCAAAGAGATGACGGTTAAATCGAGACAATCTCATCAATGAATAACTTGTGAGAATCGAACATCCCACGAGAATCGAACATCCCTTTATTCATTGACTACCTTCCTTTTTTAGCCTAGATATTACCAAAAATATCCTTTATGAGTGTGACCTACTATATCGGATCTCTTAGGTACGCCCCGAGTGTGCCGTCTTAGGATAGGTCGTTGACCCGACGAGTACCCGTAAATCCTATCCTTTCGGAGACCAAGCCATGAATGTTGATAGGAGTGAACACCATCCTTGGGGACGAAATCAAAGCGCCTCGAGGCGTCACCCTTCTCTCACTTACTTGTATCTATAAGAGAGGCCCTGGGGTTGGCCGTCGCCTCCCCGCTCCCACTCAATATTTTGGAAGTGGTGTGGGTTAACTAACCACGTCTTTTTGATGTTAACATAAAAGCTACATCAAATCAAGGATTCCGAATGGTGTCGGTAACGTAGGCAAGCCTACCCGTCCTATTCGTTGGAACATATGTGACAAGCCGGACGAAATCGGGTCAAGAGAGCCCTATCGAGATAAGAAGGAATCACCCCTCCGCTCGCCGGTGTAGCTTAGTCTTGCCGGACCCCCGTGCATACATCACACTAGGAGGGTTAAGTCGGTCGAGCCTAGCTCGGTTGACCACCCAACCCGTATAGGCGAACCGTTTTTATCCAAGATTTATTGTTCTTTTACCATCATTCAATCTCGTAGACACTACGAATCGAAAACGTGATCTCGTTTGTGC
Source organism: Gentiana straminea (assembly GCA_036785695.1). Classification (NCBI taxonomy): domain Eukaryota; kingdom Viridiplantae; phylum Streptophyta; class Magnoliopsida; order Gentianales; family Gentianaceae; genus Gentiana; species Gentiana straminea. The sequence continues at coordinate 25,870,461 of JAVUPR010000349.1, forward strand.
TTTAAGGCGGTTCACCGAGAACACACACCGAAAGGCTTAACGATTTCATAACCCGTCCTCGGATCTTTAATTAGTTACTAAATTAATTAATTACCACGTATTAATTAAATTTCAACTAATTACGCGAGTTTGTATACATGCCTATTTTAATTACCAAAATTAAAATTCTACATGTATACATGGAGTGGATTTATGATATGATGCATGTCATGGCAATTCCGATTTTATGTCTATTTTATGATCAAACACATAAAAAATAAATTGCGGAAAATTTAAACACCGAGATGGACCGTTGGTATCCCCGTATCTAATCTATCCTAGGAAAAAAAATAAATTACAATCTTGTTTTCTTCATGTCTTTGATCTTCAAACCGCGAACCACGAACCGCGAACCCAAAAGGAGAAGGGACCTTTTATTTAATTTTTTTTTTTTTTTTGTTAAAAAACACACGGCAGCATCAACTTTTATTTATTTATTTAATATATATATATTTTTTTTTATCAACAGGCCATGCGGCCAAAAAAATTAAAAGAAAAAGGAAACATTCCAAAAAAAATATATCTTGCCGTGAGAATGGAAAAAAAAAAAAAAGATCAATTTTGGATTGATCAAAGAGATTTGACAAATCTTTTTCCAAAATTGAACTGCCGCCGGAAAATTAAAAAAAATATATATATATATATCTGCCCCGATCTCCTCTTCATACCTTGAGTTCCGTCTTCATCTTGTGTTATTTATCGTTCTTCGTCGTTTTTCCGGAATTAAAAAAATAAAACTAGCTGAAAAAAAGAAGAAACAAAAAAAAAAACAACAATTTACATCAATCCTATGCTCAATCGTTACAAAACGAGAGAGCTATAATAGATCTAACGAGTAAACAGTACCAACCCCAATCCATCTATTCAAACCACAACAATCGCAACATAAAATTTAAAAACAAATTTTCGGCCCCTAGCAAAAAATTGGGACAAAAAATCTACATGTTTACCACTCCTAGATCTAATATTTTATACGTATAAATATAGATCACCTTGGCGCTCGATACCACCGTTAGTAATATCATCCGCAACGGAAGCGATTTAAGGATCTAGATCTATAAATTACACGTAATAAAATAACTAGATCTACTCTACAAGGGGTTGTAGAACATACCTCTTGGATCTCAAAATCCAAGTTGAAGAACCACAACAGAAAGAACGAACGAAGGTGTGAAGAGCACCACGATCTTCCGTACGTGTGATCCAAGCAACTCCCGGTGGAAGGAAATCCTCGTCTCGAATCCTTCCGATATGCTACCCGGAAAATCTCCAAGATTTTCCCCTTTAAACCCCTTGGCCGAAAATTTTATTCCTTCTCTCTCTAAGAGGAGAAGTCGAATTTCATTGTGTGTGTAAGGCTTGGGAGAACTCTCTTTATATAGGAGAGTAAAACTTAGCCTCCAAGGATTTTATTTTGCAATTAAAATAAATCCATTAAATAAAAATAATCCCATAATATTCTAGAACAAATCTAGAATAATATTTATCTTTATTTTTTTCCATAAATATTTATCCAATAAATATTTTATGCACATGTCTTATTAATACACAAGAAAACAATTTCTTGTTCCATAAAAAAGAGCATGGGGCGAAATTTCTAATATTGACCTAGTCAATATTAATTTTGCCATAACACAATAATTGGGCCAAGATTATGAAAAATGTCTTTTCCACATATTTAATTATTTAGCCCAACTAATTTAATAGTCCACTAAACAATTAATTCACATATATATCATTTTAATAAAGTCCAACAAGAACTAAATTAATATTATTAGGATTCGACGTCTGAGAATAGCTATGCTATATTAGGAGGCACGTCGGGGACCATGGACTAATAATCAGCGGCTCCGATAAATCAAATAAATAATTATCTTACGAAACGTAATAATTATATTCGATAAATCAATCACAGAATATGCCACCATAATCCCGTGATCGCACTCCTCCGATTATGAGATTATATTTATCTCCTCACGAGAACAATAATAAGCGTCCATTGATATAATCATTACATATGGATTAATCCTCCATAGATCGTTCATTCTAAATCGGGAAGTTACCGTTAACCCTTTTTAGAACCTCTTATCCTTATTTACCATTAACCCCTAGTGATCAATTAATTCATACAACTCACCGGTAGCTAATTAGTGTAATATGAACTCCATGGATTGATCGTTTCTAGGATTAACAAATAAGGGAACCGTCTATCTACTTCCATAAATGGAAGGAATGGATTCCGTATCCGTGATAACACGACTACTCACTCAATCAAGTACAATGCCAAGATGGGGTAATTCAGACCACAGACTCAGTGTAATCCTTAACCGTCAAGTCAAACTTCATACTGATTCAAACAGTTGACTGTGATCACCTCAGGATTAAGATATATCCATAAATATGATCATCCGTTGATTCGATAAGAATTCTCAATTACGGAATTATATCGTGAACTCTAATCAAATCGGTCCAGCCCTATATGATATATCTATCATATATAAATGCCCCATTAGGTTCTCTTAATCGAAAGTCCGGATAAGACAATCACACCTATGTGTTCTGGGCGCATTAATAGCACGTTAAAGGAGAGACCCGATACTCTCGATTAAGTTCACTACGGGCTAATTGTATTTTAAGTACATCTTCACTAACTCAATCCTCCCGTGTATATACCATACACTGAGTTAAGTTATTACATAAACGATATACTTTAGGTTTTCTTGTAGTGTAATTACTATTGTCACATCGGTGAATATGAGAATAATAAATATGAATAACAATATCATTTCATTTATTAAATAAAACAATTACAAAATTGTCTTTCGGGCATCACACATAACAGGGAGAAGATGATGAAGAGGAGAAGGCAAAAGTCGAGTATAATCTGATCAAGGAGGCGTGTATGATCAATTGTACGACTTCCAAGAATAAAAAGGGGATAATTACATCATATAATAAGTTTCCATAATTAATTTAATCAAGAAAATCTTTAAAAATCAAATATCTATCAATCTTGGACTCTTGTAGTATGTGGACTTCTCTTTTGCATTGAAAAACACGCCATTATCAAAGAAAACACGTTGGTGAAAGTTTCCACCAATCAGGACATTTCGTTGGCCAGGATCAGATTTCTGGAAACTGTCACACCCTGGGTATGACAGAGACTGGTTTTCTTTCACTTTAGCTCTGTTTTTTGGGCATTTTTCTTCCAATCTCGAATCATCATGCAATAATTCAATCATCCGCAGTAATCTAGCCCAAAAAGGTTAAAAACATCACAAAATAATAACACACGACACCAAATTGAGTCCAAAACATCTAGAATTATTCGGCTTTTTAGGAACTTATCAAGATCTGCTCCGATACCAATTGTTGGTCCCTTGAAAAGGCTTTGGTTAAGTTTAGAGGGGGGTGAATAAACTTAACACTTAAAACTTTTGGAGTTAACAAACTCAAAGAATGTCGTAGCTCGCGATCGCTCGGTGATCCGTTGACCACTCGCAGTCTCGGCCGACGTTGATGTTACTGGATTTATTACAGTGGAATATATTCAAATTAAGCCTTGTTACTTGTTGTTAAAAATATGATACTGAGTATTAGATACTCAGTATTGTAAGTGTGTGATTCAGTTGCTAGTTTCAGTATGTTGATGTAATCAGTATACAAAATATAGAAAGTAAGTGCAGAAAGTAAGTAGGCAGATTTTATAGTGGTTCCTGGTGGTGTAATCCTATCAGTCCACTCTTATCATGTGATGTTGGAGTAAATTCACAAGAGATCTTTGAGGTTGCAGTTACAAAGAAATTCCTAAGTTGTCTGTCCTTCACCAATAACTATGGTTTCACAAACTGAATATTTGAAACATGTAGGATTGCAGCTCCAAAGTATTCCACTAGTCCTTGAAGGGTAGGATTGCCTCTTCACCAGCTCCACCACAAACAACAGTTCTAGACACCTAAGTGCTTCTCTGTCTTCAGCAGGTTTCTTGTAAAATTAAGTTTGAATCAAGTAAATGATTCAACAGTCAGCAGCTTGATCTGGATGAAATGATCAGCAGCTTGATGTCTTCAAGTGTGTGTACTTGATGTAACTTGATAGCATGTTACACTTGAAGAGTTTTCTAGATCAGTAACTTTTAGTGATGTCAGCAGGGTGAATTTCTTGATCAGAAACTTGATAGCTTTGAGTAGATTATTTGTTTTACATCACTTTTCATCATCTTCAAACTGAGTCAGAAGTCCTCTATTTATAGGTAGGAAACATGTGACTTCTTGTTTGAAATTCAAATAGCCGCGTTTCAGATTTGTCTTCATCTTGACTTGCTTTTTCTGACTGTTTATAGTACTGACACTGTCAGTTTACTTTTGTCAGTTTTCATTCTGTCCACCCTTTGACTTATGTCCATTGGTTAATCCTTTGAATCATTCCAACGTTCTTTTCATCTTGGCCATTGATTTGTTGACAATATCAAGGCTTGTAATCCATCCTTATCCTTGTAATCTTCCAATGTAACCCTTGATTAAATCGAGAATTATATTCAAGCGGATACTGTGTATATAGTCTCCGCGATGTTCATGTCATACCGTATTTGTCTTAAGTCTGTTGTGTTTATGAAACACTTCAGCTGACTGCTTTTCATCTAACTTTTTATTATGAAGTTAGAGTACACCATTTTGATTATAACTAGGTTCAATCACCACTTAACACATATGGAACTTAGACCCTTGTACACAAGGTATATGTAATCAGTTTAGATCATCACAGACTTCCCTAAATTTTAATTCCATATCCTTGACTTTAAATACTAAGTTTGATCCCTTAGTCTTCAATAACTGAGTTTGACCCCTCAGCCTTCAGTCTTCAGCAGGTTCCTAACTAGTCTACTGACCTAGTTACCCTACCGACCTAGACAGTCCGCGATACTGATCGGTGACGTAATTACAATGCTTGTTTGATCAAAACTATACATAGATCAAACTCTAAAAAACCTATACATTTGATCTAGACATATTTTTGCCTTTGCTCTATGACAGCTAGTCTGACACTCATAATTAAAACTTAAAATATGTCCAACAGTGGTTCAGACTAATGTATGGATTCTCTAATACACGTCCACGTACAGTCTAAGTGTCTCTACTTCGATAGACGAGATCTATCTCTATCTTTAATAAGATAGAAGACATCAAATACGTGCTAGTCTAATCATATTATCAATGTCCCATTTTACAGTACATACGACTAGAGACATTTAAGTATCAAACTCATTAAAGTGATTAGAGATCTCATCAACCATAATCACTATCATGGTTTCTCTATCACAATTTGATACTTGGGAACGTTACTATATATATACAATCAATAACATGAAGATAAACAATACATAATAACAAAAGTGCTTTTATTAATCATAATAAAGTTATTACATGAACTAAAGTAGACTGTAAATGACCCGACCCGGTCGAATCCAGTCCAACCCGATTGGGTTTAGGACACCTTTTCAACATATTGATTGTTGAAAACAAGAATCATTACTTGCCGAAACATATATATGTGAATTAGCCGTATGCGATTCTATGTCTCATTATATCAAGTAAAATGTGATTATTTGGTAAACCAAAAAACAAGGTATGGTTTAGAACTATGTTTTGTAAAGCTCTATTAAGATAAAATAAACAGTGTTTTGTCCTACGTTTACTTTTGTCGGGTATCATTGTATTATTTGGTCGGGTATGTAGCTAGGAGTTTTGTTAATGGTGAAGTGATTGGACTTGTAAAGTTGTGTGTGTTTGGGTTTACATGTTATTTCTATTGATATGCTTAACATCACAGTACAAAATCCTTCTAGTCCCAGTTACCTGCTGAAACCTAACCCACACAAGTGTTCAAAATGCTAACAAGACGTCGGATACGGTGACGTCCACTATGCCAAATCGACGTTAGGATCACTGAGGTTTTGGGAAACAGTGGCCAAACCTCATTTGGACCTCATAACGTCATGCAACGTGAGGTCCTAGTACAATAGAAGCGTCGGACATTATGACATTCGGAAAACCAAGGGCAAAACCCTTTTGGAACTCATAACGTCAGAACCTCTGATGTCCACTCTACCAACTCGACGTTAGGATCATTAACGTTTTGAGATACAATGGCCGAACCTCATTTGGACCTCATAACATCAAAGAACTTGACGTCATACTACAATATAAACGTCAGACATTGTGACGTTCAGAAAACCAGGGCAAAACCCTTCTAGAACTCATAACGTTAGCTTCTCCGATGTTTGTAGTGCCACCTCAACGTCTGGATAGTTGATGTTTTGGGAAACAGTGGCCAAACCTCGAGTGGACCTCATAACGTCAACCAACCTGACGTCGTGACCGTTAATAACAACGTCAGCTCTGGTGACGTGTTAAAACCAGAGGGTAAACCCTTGTGGACCTTCTAATGTCAACCGAACTAATGTCTAGATACAATAGAAACGTTAGAGCTGGTGACATTTTGAACGAAAAGTACTTCTTTTGATGATTTCAAGTTATACAAAGGTCATGTTTCACAATGATTGAATCCAAACACAATCTATTTTTATATATATATATCACATTCAACGAATCCAAACACATACAAAGAATCGAAATTTACAATGACAGAATCCAAACACTAAACCAAATTCACATTAAATGAATCCAAACAAAATCTCAATACGTACAAAATTCATACCATACTATTAAACAAAGCAATGCATGAAAATCAAAGAAATCTAAATTGTAAGTCTAAAGTAACGAGTTTTATGTTGATCGGGATAAAAGTGATGAAAATGTGCAACAATCACTTCTTTTCATTCACGACTTCACACGTTTAGGCTTCATCTAGATCTTATTCATCCTCTACACCAATCGGTACATCCGAGCTGCATACTCTGCTTATCAAAAACTCATATGCCATACCAATGACCTTCAACAAGTCTTTTTTATTCTTCTTTTAATGATTTTGCATGACATCATCTGGCGCACTGATAACCTTGTTCTTGATTTCCTTATTTTATTTGTAAATGCAAAATTTTAATATTTATTATTTAATGAAAATGCCCGTTACAAATTGGTAAACACAATTATTAATACATGACTCGAATCATGTTGCTTCCGTTTGGTCACACTGGTTAATTGATGCACAACAACTAATCGATACCATGACATGTAATCAATAGTGGTTTCCCACTCATATCTAGCCTTTCCCACCCGTTTACATGTATACGCTAGATGATTGAGATTAAATCGAAAGTCGTCGTCACGTGATGCATACGTGACACTATATTCATTCGAACTCCCGCTTCTAGTTGATTTATTCAGAGGGACTGGCGGTTGTGGTATGGATTGGACATAACCGAGCTGACGGATGACGTGGTTAGGGTGATAAGGCTTCATAATATCTAATTTCCTTATGCACCCGTAATACCAACGTATGTCATCATCAGACAACGTTATGAGATTTTGATATGCATTCTAAACATCCTGCAACAATGACGAGTGTTATAGACAAAACTCAACAAGATTGAATAGTATCATGCGACGAACCAACTTACATCTCACACCTACATGAATTCCAAATCCTCTCTCAAATGTCTAAGTGTAGTCAAAGCAATTGCATCCTTCATTCCTTCGATAGGTTTCCACTTCAAAGACATTACCATCTCTCCATCCTAGATTCATCTTTCTAGGGGCGTAATGATGGAAAATGTTCATAAATCCATACCTGAAAACAAATACTCAAAAATTTGTCAAAGCATTCACGAAAACTAACAAAACCCAAAGAAAGTAAAATATATAATGATACCTCCCAAAGTGTCAAGTAACCGGACACTCCCACAACTTTCATCCCAGTTGCCTTTGAAAGTTGCAGGTACAGATTCGCAAGTGTCGCCGAACCCTAAGCCCAATATTCCATTTTATCCAAATCCCTCAAAAAATGAAGATACACTATACGTATCTTGTCACTAGACCGTTCTTGGGAAAGTTTACATCCCAACAAATACCCCCGTACGACTTGATCAACATTGTTTCCATCTTGCCCACGTCCACCCTCAAGATTGCTTTTCAACCAACTTTTTGACACCCTTAAACCATTAGAATGCTCAAACCCAATATCCACTACATTTGAATCAATACAGAGATACTCGTTCACAAATTGTACCGGGTTGACATCTTTAATACATAGCTGACGGCATTTCCTGTTAGGTGTGATGCCCGAAAGACAATTTTGTAATTGTTTTATTTAATAAATGAAATGATATTGTTATTCATATTTATTATTCTCATATTCACCGATGTGACAATAGTAATTACACTACGAGAAAACCCTAAAGTATATCGTTTATGTAATCACTTAACTCGGTGTATGGTATATACACGGGAGGATTGAGTTAGTGAAGATGTACTTAAAATACAATTAGCCCGTAGTGAAGTTAATCGAGAGTATCGGGTCTCTCCTTTAACGTGCTATTAATGCGCCCGAACACGATAGGTGTGATTGTCTTATCCGGACTTTCGGTTAAGAGAACCTGGTGGGGCATTTATATATGATAGATATATCATATGAAATTTGGACCGATTTAATTAGAGTTCACGATATAATTCCGTGATCGAGAAGTCTTATCGAATCAATGGATGATCATATTTATGGATATATCTTAATCTGAGGTGATCACGATCAAGCGCTTGAATCGGTATGAAGTTTGACTTGACGGTTAAGGATTACACCGAGTCCGTGGTCCGAATTACCCCATCTTGGCGTTGTCTTGGATTGAGTGAGTAGTACGTGTTATCACGGATACGGAATCCATTCCTTCCATTTATGGAAGTAGATAGACGAGTTCCCTTATTTGTTAATCCTAGGCGATCGATTGCGCGAGTTCATATCACACCGATTGATCACCGAGTGAGTTGTATGAATTAATTGATCACTAGGGGGTTAATGGTAAATAAGGATAAGAGGTTCTAAAAAGGGTTAACGGTAACTTCCCGATTTAGAATGAACGATCTATGGAGGATTAATCCATATGTAATGATTATATCAATGGACGCTTATTATCATTCTCATGAAGAGATAAATATAATCTCATAATCGGAGGAGTGCGATCACGGGATTATGGTGGCATATTCTGTGATTGATTTATCAAATATAATTATTACGTTCGTAAGATAATTATTTATTTGATTTATCGGAGCCGCTGATTATTAGTCCATGGTCCCCGACGTGCCTCCTAATATAGCATAGCTATTCTCGGACGTCGAATCCTAATAATATTAATTTAGTTCTCGTTGGACTTTATTAAAACGATATGTGAATTAATTATTTAGTGGACTATTAAATTAGTTGGGCTAAATAATTAAATATGTGGAAAAGACATTTTTCATAATCTTGGCCCAAAATTAGTGTGTTGGTCGAATTTTGTGACTAGGTCACAAGAATGATAATTTCGACCCAAGCATATATTAGTCTACAAGAAATTAGTTTTCTTGTGATTAATAAGACATGTGCATAAAATATTTATTGGATAAATATTTATGGTAAGAAATAAAGATAAAGATTATTCTAGATTTGTTCTAGAATATTTTGGGATTATCTTTTATTTAATAGGATTATCATAATTGATTTTGTATTAATTATAAAATCCTTGGGGCTTAAGTTTTACTCTCCTATATAAAGAGAGTTCTCCCAAGCCAAATAACACACTACAATTTTCGACTTTCACCTCTTAGAGAGGAGAAAGAAAATTTCGGCCAAGGGGAGACAAGGGGAAAATCTTGGAGATTTTTCCGGGTAGCATATCGGAAGGGTTCGAGTCGAGAATTCCTTCCACCGGGAATTGCTTGGATCACACGTGCGGAAGATCGTGGTGCTCTTCACATCTTCTTGCAATCTTTCTCTTGCGGTTCTTCAACTTGGATTTAGAGATCCAAGAGGTATGATCTACAACCCCCTTGTAGATATAGATTTAATGTTTTATTGCGTATATTCATAGATCTAGATCCTTAAATCGCTTCCGCTGCGGATGATATTACTAACATTTCCCCTAACTGATAAACCTGTGATATAATGGACATCGTCGAGTGTAATGGTCATCTCACCAAAGGGTAAGTGGATGGTGTTTGTTTTTGGATGCCACCTCTCAATAAATGCATAGTTGATAACGTGATTGGCTTGCACATAATGAGAATTGATCAAGTTTTACATTGGATTGGCTTTCAACCTTGTCTTGAATTCCTCACATTCGTTCTCGACATTTCAAAGTTTTAGTGAAGTTGTGTATTGCTCACATCTGATGAGCCCCATGTCCTATACAATTGCAACATTCAAAAATCAAACGTCAAAGATATATAAAAACAAAACCATCAACAAATTATACAACAATTTTTAAATTAACATACCTAGGTTTTCTTGCACTAACCATGTGCATCGGAAGAGTGATAATCCACAATCATCGGAAGAGTCAAGTGCATTGACTACTGCCTTTCATGTGAAATGTTTACGGAGTAAATAAAATCCTATCGTTGATATAATATCCATACAGTCATTGCTCATGTGTCAAAACATTAACGACCGTATCTTATAATCTGGAAACCTTACTCACTCGAAGTAACTCATTACTTCCGCTTTGCAAAGACTTTCGAGAATAAGACATTCCTTATAAGAAGGCCCTTTTGGATATTTACTCCTACTATTAGGATACACGATTTCTGGAAGTGCAACATAAATCCTACGCATGCTTCAATTTCATACCTAAGCAATTCTGCATGATCGTCCCGTGATTAGGGAAAACCTCAATAATGTCAAAGCATTACAATCCACACCGTGATGTTATGAAAACACCGGTCTAGCTAAGGATAATTTCAAAATTGCTATATTGTGAAACACTTTATACACTAAGTGGGTCACTCTAATGTACACATTTTTCAATACACGTCCAAGTGCCTTCACACTTTCATAGATGAGATCTATCACTATCTTCACAAGATAAAACACATCTAATACGTGCTCATCTTGTTGAAATAGTGTCCTAAACCCAATCAGGTTGGACCGGATCCTTCCAATTCGGATCATTTCTTCTATTTCTTTATGTTTGTACATATGATAAATGGCTTTATGTTATTATATATTTGTTTGTTTAACGGACCAATTATGATATTGTTATATGATAACGTCCTTGGTATTAAACTGTGATAGAGTATCCATGATAGTGATTATGGTTGATTAGGTCACGAATCACTTTAATAGTTTGAGACCTAAATGTCTCTAGTCGTATGTACTATCAAACAGGACATTGATAGTACGATTAGACTATCACGTATTAGATGTCTTCTATCTTATTGAATGTACGGATAGACATCATCTATCAAAGTGTAGAGACACTTGGACTATACGTGGACGTGTATTAGAGAATGCGTACGATAGACTAACCCACTTACTTTATTAAGTGTCGTACTATGTGGGTGTTGTGTAATTATCCTAAGACCGGAGTCTTCATGACATCACGGTGTGGATTGTCATACTTTGACACTATTGAGGTTTCCCCTAGCCATGGGGCGATCATGCGATAGTGATTGGGTGTGATACTGAAGCATGCATATGATTCATGTTGCTCGTCCGGAAATCGCGTATCCTATGATTAGGAGTAAATATCCAAAATGGCCTTCTTATAAGGAATGTCTTACTCTCGTGAATCTTTGCAAAGTGGAAGTAAATGAGTTACTTCGAGATAACTTGATATCCAGATTATAAGATACAATCGTTGATGTACTGACACTCAAGATACGATTGTATGGATATTATTACAGCGATAGGTTTCTATTTACATGGTAACTATTTCACATGAAAGGTAGTAGTCATTGCATTTGATTCTTCCGTGATTGGGGGTCATGGACATGTTGCTAGTTGCTATCCATGATCGTTAGGTATGAAGGGCATTTTTGTAATTTCACTTTGTGCCTACGGCCAACATATTCGAAAGCCTATCGGGTCACACACATAGGAACATCTAGCCGGATTAAAATGCGGTTATAGTGATAACCAAACAAGGAAAGTTTATCTCGACTATAAAGTGTTATAGTGTTCAATTAATATATAATACAAGATAATAATTATGTTTATTAAATAAATATATATTTGTATATATGTAAGTGGCGAAATTTATTGTGTATATTGATACATATGTATTTTGCAAATTAATTAAACATAGTATTATATTAATTAAAGAATATTCCGGATACCAATTTATGGCAATATGGGGTGCCACTTTCTAGTGTATAAGATAGTGCAATTGAATTAATAGTATTACTATATATTAATATTAGATATTAATAGATTTGCATAAATTGATTTATGGTAATAAGATAAAAATAGTCAATATTAGATATTGACAATATCTTGGAAATATTTAATATGAGATATTAAATTAAATGAGATAAATCAATCAAAGATATTTTCCTTATTTGACTAGTAAAATGTTTTCTTTCTCCTCGTTCTATTAGGAAGCTTCTCCCAATAAGTTTTTGGTGCACAAGGGCGCCACACACCTTATATAACAAGGGGGTTGACTAGCTCTTTCATACATCACATTTAGAAGAGTTCTAATTTACTAGAAATTGAGAGCTTCCTAGAGAGAGTTTGAGAGTGAGAAGATGTCGGTCTAGCAACCGAGTTTTTCTGGTAGCAATCCAATGGTGGATTTCGGTGGGTTGTTCGTGTGGACTGGCGGCAGAGCCGAACGCTTGGGCGGCTCCGTGCACCACTACTCCTTCGGAAACAATAAAGCTTCGGTCTTTTAGATCATCCAAGGTAACTTTCTTGTTTACTACGTATATGCTTGTTGTTTAAACAAAGTCGATCCTGGTTAAAAAGAAATAAATTTTAAATTCCGCTGCGTTCCCGCGTAGATTTCCAAACAAGTCTAACCGTACTATCAATGTCTCATTTAATAATACACACGACTAGAGATATTTAAGTATCAAACCGTTTAAAGTGATTCGAGTTCCCATCAAACATAATCACCATTATGAATTCTATATCTCAGTTTGACACTAGGGATGTTATCATATATACGATATCAAAATTGGTTTGTTAAATGAATAAATACATAATAACAGAAAATCCATTAATTATATGTATAAAAATAAAAGCGTAGTAAAAATGATCCGACCCGATCGGATCTGGTCCAACTCGATTGGGTTTAGGGCACTACACCAACAATATCTTAGGAGCTTGCCTAAATTTTACGAGTAATAGTGCTATTTTGGGAGATTTACATCCTCGTGATATTTCAGATTCTAGTGGATTTAAAAACTTGGAAAATTTTCTTCCTTTCCTTTTAATCAAAGTACATTTATATCTCACGCGCCTTTTGATTTATTCCATTATGATGTTTGGGGTCCCAACAAAATAAGGGTCTAATATTATTATTTTTTTATAGATGATTAAAATCGTTATTGTTGGGCTTATCTCATGAGAAGTTGTTTTGATTATATTGATGTTTATGCTGCTTTTCAAGCCTATGTCAAAACACAACTTTTTATTGTTGTTAAATACTTTCAATTTGATTTAGGTGGGGAATATACTAAAGTATCAGTCTTCATGCACTGATACCCCACAACATAATGGTATTGATGTGCGAAAAGATAGACACATTGTTGAGACAGCCCGTTTTATGATTTTATCTGCTAGTGTTCCAAGTAAATTTTGGGAGAAGTGCCCTCACATGTGTTTATCTTATTAATAAATTCCAATTGCTCATAATTCATGTGTTTCTTCTTATACTAGATTATTTGGTCTCCTAATTATTCTTTTTTGAGTTTTTGGTTCCACTTGTCTTGTTCTTCGTCCACACGTAGAGCGTAATAAATTATATTCTCATGTTACTAAATGTGTCTTTCTTGGGAATGATATAGAGAAAAGAATGTATCGTTGCTATGATCCTTCTTCAAAGATATTGTATGTTTCTCGACATGTTTCCTTTATTGAGCATATTCCTTTTTTACCCTTCCTGCAAGCCTTATAGTATGACTAAGTCTGATCTTGTTCATTTTGATCCTTTCACTATTGATCACTCATTGGATTCATCACCATCCATCGTTGATGCATCATTCTAAACACAATTTGATCTTTGCTTTCTTCTTACAGGTCTTATGAAGATAATGATCTAACCCCTCTACATGTACCCAAGCACCTCTTTTGATGGCAGATCAAGATTTGCATCACAATCCTAAACACACATGTATATCTACTCAATTATCAGATTTCGCTTATTTGTGCTACTATTAGTCCTTTGCTTCTCATGTGGTTTCCATTGAAACGTTTTCTAAGCCTACCTCTTATTCGGAGGCGGGTTCGTTCTCCTGTTTGGAAAAATGCTATGGTTGAGGAACTATCTTCTTTACACCAGACTGATACTTGGGATCTGGCATATCTTCCGGTAGTAATAAAATTATTGGTTCTCGATGGGTGTCTACAATTAAGACCAAGTCATATGGTTTTATTGAGCGGAACAAAGATCTTTTGGTAGCCAAAGGGTTTGTTAAAGAGTAAGGTATAAATTATGATGAGACATTTACTCTTGTTGCTAAGATGACATATGGTGGGGTTCTCATTGCTATTAATATTGCATATATTCTTCAATGGCATATTACTCAGATGGACGCTGAAAATCCTTTTGTCAATATGGATTTAAAGGAAGAAGTAGATATGGTTCCTTCGCTTGGTGTTTCTCAAGATCTAGGGAAAGTTTGTAGGCTTGCAAAGCCTTTATATGGTCTCAAACAAGCCCATCGGGCATGGTTTGACAGATTTTACTGTTGTCACCTCTTTTGGTTTTGTCTCTAGTCCTCATGATTTAGCCTTGTTTGTTTTGATTGACTTTTGTAGTTCGTATCTTGCTTTTACTGTATGTAGATCATATGATCATTACATGACATTGATGGTATTGTCAGCTTGAAAGCAACATTGTCTCGTTGCTTTGATATAAAGAATTTGGGTCATTTGCGCTAATTTTTGGGCATTTAGGTAGATTCCTCAACAAATGTTATCTTCTTTCTCAGCCCAAGTATGTTGTCAACATTATTCACCGTGCTCGAATCACTAATACTCATCCTGTTGATTCTCATTTTAAGTTAATCACTTTCTACACTCCTACTGACAAACATTCTCTCGTTGATGCTACTCTATGTCATCCGGATTGTTGGTAGCCTTGTTTATCTGACGATCACTCGCCTTGACATCTCCTATGTTGTTCACATTGTTAGCTGGTTTGTCTCTTCCCCTACCTTTGTACATTGCGATGTTGTTATACACATTCTTCGTTATCCGTAGGGAACTCTTTATCAAAGTCTTTTGTTCCCGTCGACTTCATCATTAGAGTTTTGTGCCTTTTGATATAAATTGGGTCGGTGACTCAACTGATTGAAAATCCACTATGAGTTTTTGTTTTTTTTTTGGGGGGGGGGGGGGGCTCTCATTTCTCAGAAAAACAATAAACAATATGTTATTTCATGTTCTTCTACCGAGGCAGAGTATTGTGATATGGCTTCTACTACGTCTGAGATTATCTGGCTACAATGGTTGTTGGTCGACATGGGTGTTGCTCATGTTCGACACCAATGTATTGTGACAATAAGACTGTTATTCAGATTGCACACAATATACGCTTTCATGAGCATACCGGACATATTAAGATCGACTGACATGTCACTCGACATCATCTTCTGCATGACACTATTTCTTTGTCGTATACTTCGTTATCTATGCAGCTTGCAGACTTCTTCACGAAGGCCTACACTATCGAGCATGATAGATTCTTTAGTAACAAACTCTCGATGCTTCTGTTGGAAAATTTTGATGAATAAGAATTTGACAGACTCAGAAAAAACTCCAAGGCACGTAAGAACGTTATCTTTAAAGAGATGTTTCGTCCCACGTAGATCGTCACTTAGGATTCAAACGAAAATCTCTCAGGATACAGTGGAGGTGTTTGATTCAAACAGTGACTTGGTTGAATCAAACCCGAGGACACTCAATATTTGTTCTAATGATGCTGTAAAACTTGTGTGTAATTCATATGCATACTATGTGGAAGGAAGCTCAATTCGAAACTGAGGTGTTCCTACACGAAAAGGTAAGGGTTATCATCATTCGCATGCAGAGGTGCATTAGTTCGAAACTCAGAATCTGACAAGGAGTATGGATTCGAAAATGCACATCCCTTCATGAACTGATGCATGTATTGGTTTAGATTTCGTTGCGATAACATTTATTCGTACGGCAATTCGTATGCAAACGATAATCAAAATATTTATTTATGAAAAAATATCTAACAGCTTCTTGATGCACCATCGCGAGTTTGGGGAGGGATGTTAACATTTATTATTATTATATTATTTTTTTTAGAATGGTATTTTAGTCTTCTTCTGATTAGGCTAGATAAGCCTCTTCTTTAAAAAAATAGTTAAACCCTAACAACGAGGGTCTCCGCTCCCCCTGTCCCACGGGATAAATTGAGATGTTAATCAAGTAACTTAGTGTCTCTGAGTCATGGATTTGCTGTTATACCGAAAAATTGAAACAAGTCCCTTTTAATGGGGTTTGAACCTCCACACTTCAGATTAAGATCCAGCTGCCATTTTAAGGCACCCATGTCCTTCACCACTAGGTCATGTCCTGGGGTCGATAAGCCTCTTTTCTTAAACCTTAAACTAAGGTTATCACTTGTTCAAGAGAATCCAAGTTATTCAATTTCTCAAAAAACAAGGGTCGGATAACCTAGTGGCTCGGAGTAATGGACTTGCTATTATACAAAACAACTGAAATAAATCGTCCATTTACGTGGTTCGAAGCTCCATACTCTAGGTTCAGCTGTCTTTTTAAAGCACCCAAGTCTTTCTCCACTAGACCATGTCCTAGGGACAAGTTATTCCATTTCTCTTCTTCTACCATATTTGTTTAACACACAATCCTAATACATCCTAGATTTGTCGATGACAAAAAACCAAAAGGAACAAAAAGAGGCCTTTAAAGAAAAGAAAATCAAAACACCCTCTGCTGGAAAAAAAAATTTCTCCTATGGTCATTGGTTAAAGTAAGAGATCCCACCACCCTTAAAATTGCAAAACAGAAAAAACGAAGAAAATTCTACCAAATGTATACTCAAATTGATCAAGTGAGAATAGGAATGTATAGATATAATACATGTCATTTGATATGGCATAATTACAACAGTAGTTGTAGTATAAATTTCATCCTCTTTGTGATTTCTTCTGTAACAGCCACAAGTAATCTTACTTAGTATTTTGCCAACAAAAAAAAAAAAAAAAAAAATATTCATAGGCGGAATCATAGGCACCAAAAAAAGCTTATTTCATGTTTTGTACACAAAAATTAAAAAAAAATAATGACAATAAACTGGCATTTCAATCCAAAAACCAGATATAAAGAACAAAAAAAAAAAAAAAAAAAAAGTCATTATTCAAAAACCAAAAGAAAGAATTTAATCATCTTACGTTGAAGCATTGTCAAAAACACTAGAGAAATAAAACCCCAAAAAAATAAAAGACACCTGCCCTGCCTTTTTCAGTAAGCTATAGAAGAAAGTATGTGATCTGTGCACAAAGCTGTACCCCTATGAACCCTAACTTTATAATGACCCCTCAAAACTCTCCACCTCTAACTGACCCGTGCGATTCCGTGGCGGCGGCGGCAGCCGCCTTGGGCGGAAGCAGCCCAGATGAAGCAGCCATGCCTTGCAACATTTTGATAACATCACTAGTATCATCAAGATAATATCTTGCATTACTTGGTTTCTGACCAACTGTGCATGCAAAAACCGCGGCTTTTTCAGGCAATGAATGTTTAGACACAAACTCAGAAATCCTCTCAAACATGTCTTCATCTGATCTGTCATCCCCGATGCACAAAACGAAATCTAGATCTTTTCCTTGGGAACTCATTGTTGATATCAGATTTTCAACCACTGCGCCTTTGCTGATACCCTGTGTCACACACATTCCCCCCCTTTCAGAAAGTCCATTCATGACTAAATAATCGTCTTTCAAGTATTTTACAATGGTGAAAATAAAGGGTCCCAAAAATAGCAGAATTTAACATAATAAACTAAAGGGCTATAAGTAAAAGTACCTGTGGGTTGACCTCCACTATGAGTTGCCCACTTTTAACAACAACAGACTCCTTAACAAGAACACTCTCCAAATGATCAAGAAGCTCCTTAGCTTGCCACGTGCCAAAGTCGGGATCAGCGTCCTGATAATGCCATACAAGGGCAGTCTCTTTCTGCTCAATATATGAACCATCAGTTGCCTCGGTGTATTGCTTCATTATTGGCAATACAAGTTTCTTCCAATCTAAATCTAGTCCTGAAACACAAGATTCCCATGGAAAATCCTTTGCCCACCTGTAGAAACAAAAATGTAAAGAACAAAACGAAATAAAGAACGTAAAACTGCAGAATAAACGGCCTAACTCACCGTGTAAAGCCACCGTGCTCAGCAGAAAGACCGAGTTTTTCACATGGAGAGAACCATTTACTAAGACTGTCCTTTCCTCTACCACTTACTATGAAGACAACATTCTTTGGATCATTGCACAATGCATTTATGACAGACACAACTTCATCATCTGGGCTTTTATCAATTCCATCCTGTGGCATCACGGTACCGTCGTAGTCTAGCAATATAAGCCTCTTGGAAGAGGTTTTATAATCAGACACAATATGCTCTACAGAAAGCTTTCTAAAGTTAGGATCAAGAGCAACAACCCGGAAATGCAAACCGAACCCGATACCCCAACACCTCTTAAAGTAATGATCTTTACAGCATCTTTCTAAATCTTGAATGAAACTCCTAGCCCAATAAGCAACATCATGAGAAGCAACATACTTGTAATGCTTCTCGTGGCGCATCACCTTTTCTCCATCAGGCATTGTAAGTGCCAAATTCATTCCATCCGCCACGCTTTCAATATCCCATGGATTGACTCGAATTGCACCACTTAGAGATGGAGAACATCCAATGAATTCAGACACTATGATGACACTTTTTCTAGGCACATCCAATCTGTCTTGTCCTAACGACTTATCCATCGATGGGCTACCTTCTCTAGATACAGTGTATTTGTATGGAACCAAATTCATCCCATCCCTAACAGCATTTACCACTACACACTCAGAAACAGCATAGTAAGCAACCTTGTCTTCTGTAGAAACCGGGCCATTGATGCAAACAATCGGTTTATAATCTGCATTCCCGAATTTCTCATTGATTTCATCAGCAACTGAATCTATCTCGTGTTGAACATCTTGGATATCGTCTCCCCGGCTTCTGGCAGGGTTCATAATTTGAACCAAGACCACCTTTCCCCTGCAATGGGGGTTTGCATCCAACAACTGCCCCATTGCCTGAAACTTTAGGCTAATACCTTTGAACATGTCCATGTCATCTACACCTAACATCACGGTTTTACCGTCGTATGTATCGTTCAATTCCTTAACCTTGTTAGCAGTGTATGGCAATGACATAACAGAACCAAGCTGGCCCATATGAATGCCAACAGGGCAGATTTTAATACACACAGTTCTACCATAATACTCCAAACCAATGTGTCCCCTTTTTGATTGGTACTCCAAACCCAACATTCTACTACAACATGACAAGAAATGCCTAGCGTAATCAAATGTATGGAAACCAACAAGATCACAGTTTACTAATGCCCTTAAAAGCTCTTCCCTAACAGGGATTGTTCTGTATATTTCAGAAGAGGGAAAGGGACTATGGAGGAAAAAACCAAGCTTTGCTCTATGATTTCTTTTCCTCAAGAAAGTTGGCAAGATCATCAAGTGATAATCATGAACCCAGATACAATCTTCATCTAAATTACCAACCTCCATTACTTTATCTGCAAAGATTTTATTAGCTTGAACATACGCTCGCCACATGTTCCTATCAAACCTAACTCCATGACTACGAGTAACAGGTAACATATAATGAAATAAAGGCCAAAGGTAATGCTTACAGAAACCATGATAAAATTTGTTGATCAAATCCACAGACAAAAAAGTGGGCACACAGTTGAACTTATCAAGAAGCAATTGAGACACTTCATCTTGCTCCATTGGATCAATCTCCACTTTTAAACAGCCCACGTAAAAAACTTCCACATTAGAAGAGAACCCATCTTTCAATTGTAAAACTAACGCGTCTTTATCCCAATCAAAACACCACTTGTTATTTTCTTCATCCCTGTATGCCCTTATAGGCAACTGATTTGAAACGATAACCCTTCGTTCTTGATTCACTGGCGAAACAGTCTCGGTCTCGGAATTCTCTGAAATTATACCAGGAACAGTCATGACTTTCGGTAATCTTGTTCGATCACCACAAGTATAATCATCAAGATGGAGAAGATTCAAATAGGATCTAGAGAACATAATGAACAAACAAGAAAAAGAAAACCCAGAGAAACCCAGAAACTGAAATTTCAAGAAACGGAATAAAAATCGAAGAATGTAGTAGAGAGAATTTCGATTGCTCTGTTTTCTTGAATTTATAGCAAAGGATTAGATTGGAGATATGCAAAACGGAACACTTTATTTATATATATATATATATATATATATATATATATATATATATATATATATATACGTGATACGTTTTTTTTTATGTTAATAGATAGAATTTCTCTTTTCATTCTGCTGAAAAAGAAAAGAAAAAATAACGAAACCTTAAACAATATAAAATTAAAGAAAAAAAAGTGGATAAAGATAAGATCTAATGACAGTACAGTTATACCTTAGAATATTTATACCTTAGAATATTTTATAATCGATTTTTTATATGAAGTGTATTATACTTTCATAATAGCAATATGATATTAAAATTTTAATAAATAAAATAATAGTATGACATATAAAACATGACAACTCTTATAACTATTATAGCATAAAATGTAAATCAAAATTACTCAGTTTTAATATTTGGAATTTAGTTTCCTATTACTAATATAAAAAAAGAATTTAGTTTCCAAAACAAAAAATGGAATTCATAAATAAATGGAATTTAATAAATCAATATAGAAAAAGAAAAAGGTGGTGGCAAAAGGATAAGAACGAAGGGACCGACTCATGCATTATGGGAATGCGTAGTTGAAATGATTTGTATGGCCAAGATTGACTTTGGACTCTCATAACGTCAATTTACATCCATCCAAAAAAGGTAAAATTTTATATTGGTATTATTGACTAATCCTTGATTTAAGGTTCGATTTTATATTATTTTTTTTTATGGTTTTACCGAAGAGATAAGGATAATCTACACGAAATTATTGTAATTAAGAAAAAAACTTATTTGAAAAGTGAAAATATATTGATCGATTGTCTATTAATTATGATTGATTCTTATATTTATCAATTATTATTATATACTATAAATATCATGTATTCTGATGAATAAAAAACTTTCTTATTTCGAAAATATTCCCATTGATTACCTATGAATATTGATTGATTTTAGTTAATTTATATTTTAATCATTAAATAATATTACGCCTTAATTTAATTATTTTGAGGTAATAATTTTTTGGGCCAATTATTTAAAAGGACTGATTTTCAACTTATTGGGGGTAATAGGACACTCCGAAATCTTATTTAGTTATAAGGACATTCTAATTTTAAGAAGAAAACTTATTTAGTTATAAGGACATTCTAATTTTAAATGGATAAAGAGGAAGAAGGAAAAAAAAGAAGGAGAAAAAAAAAGGGTTCAAAGTAATATAAATAAAAAAAAACATAACAAAACCAAAAAAAAAACTTACTGTGCGTGGGCTTTTTTTTTGTTTTTTTGTTTTATAATTCATCATATTTCTAAAGGTCATATATTTTGATCTAAAACTCGGATCATCATAATTTTTCACTAAAATTCATATTTTTTCGTCTTCTTTATTCTAAAATCAAATTTGATATTTTTCCGAATAAATTTCATAAAATCAATTTTTTCTTCATAGAAATCGACGTGACGTATTGATCACCGTCATGCATTGACCACCTACCCGGATGTATTGGCCACCGGGATCCATTAACCACCCCGATGCATTGACCGCCGCGATTCATTGGCTACCATGATGTATTGACCGCCGTGATCCATTGACAACCTTGATCAGTGACATCTCATTGTAGCGATTTATGCAATGACGTCTCATTGTAGCGATTTATGCAGTGACTTCTTATTGTAGCGATCTATGCAGTGATGTCTTATTGTATCGAATTATGCACTGACGTGTTATTGTAACAATTTATGCAGTGACGTGTTATTGTAACAATTTATGCATACCTTTGGTTGTAAAAATATGCATTTAAACCAAAAAAAAAAATATATAGTTATTTTACAAAGTTATCGAAAATTAAACCAACACTAATCAAATAAACCAACATCAATGAAATATTTAAAGATAACAAAGAAATAAAATTACTTTACAAAGTTATCAAATGTGTGTATCAAGTTGTATATGCGGTGACATCAATATCATTGCATCAATTATCTAATTGTAAATACAGTCATCAATGTCACTGCTTCAGACATCAATGTCACTGCATAAGTCATCAATGTCCCTGCATCAAACATCAATGTCACTGCATAAGTCATCAATGTCACTGCTTCAGACATCAATGTCACTGCATAAGTCATCAATGTCCCTGCATAAGTCGTCAATGTCAATGCATAAGTCGTCAATGTCATTGCATAAAACCTAACATCAATGTCACTGCATAAGTCATCAATGTCACTGCTTCAGACATCAATGTCACTGCATAAGTCATCAATGTCACTGCATCTAAAAAAAACAAACATCAGCTTCAGCGCTTCATCTTTTTTTTTTCTTTCCTTAATTAAAACAACAAAAAAAAAAAACAAACATCAGCTCCAGCGCTTCATCTTTTTTTCTTTTTTTTTTCTTCCTTCCTTAATTTATAAAAAACAAACAAACATCATCCTTTTCCAGCGCCTCATCTTCCTCTTTTTTTTTTTTTTTTTTTTCTTCCTTTTTTTCCTTCTTCTTTATAAACTTGAAATTAGAATGTCCTTATAACTAAATAAGTTTCCTTCTTAAAATTAGAATGTCCTTATAACTAAATAAGATTTCGGAGTGTCCTAAATGATCATTAAGTCTCTAGCGACGGCCTTATAACTAATTTTGCCTAATTTTTTTTGTATTAGTCGATTATTTATTATTGGTTTTGATTTCAATCAAATATTATATGCTATAAATATCTTGTATCCTAATGAAAAAAATAATAATCTTATTCTTCAAATATTCTGATGGATTGTCTTTTATTATTGATTGATTTTAACTAATTAAGATTTTAATTCCTTAAAATATTACGCACTAATTTAATTATTTTGACGTAATATTTTTTTTCTTCGTATTTGTCTATTAATGATGAATGATTCTAATTTTAATCAACTATTATTTACTATAAATATCATGTATCCCGATGAATAAAAACACTTCCTTATTCGTTAAAAATTCCGACAGATAGTCTATTAATATTGGTTGATTTTAATTAATTATGATTTTAATCATTTATAATATTACGCCCTCATTTAATTATTTTGAGGTAATACTTTTTCATTTTTCCGTATTTTTCTATTAATTAAGATTGATTCTGGTTTTACTCAATTATTGTATACTACTATAAATATAATGTATCCTGACGAATCAAAAAACTTTCCTTGAATATTCTGATTGATTGTCTATTAATATTGATTGATTTTAATCGTTTTTCGAAAAAAAAAAAGATTTTAATCATTTAGAATATTACGCCCAAATTTAATTATTTTGAGTTAAAACTTTTTCAATTTTTTTTTTCGTATTTTGTGTCTTTTATTTTAATGTATACATACTTTTATAATACGATATTAGCATAAGTTTGAAATCAAATGAAACATTAGTGTATAAATATTTTTCAAGAAGAAAACATTCTTGTATAATTTCGAAGGTATTTTCTTTCAAAAAAAAAAAAAAATAGAAGGTATTTGCTGGACATGGTTTGGAAAAATAAAATCGGTTAAGAAAAAAAAATATCAAGATGATTTTAAATTTGCTAAAAAAAAAGACGATTTTAATGAATTTCTATAAATGGCCTAGAAAATTATGAGTATACTGATAATGACTAATGAGTCACGTTTCTATCTAAAAACCCCATTACAATCTTATCTCATTGTTATAAAAAAAAAAAAAAAAAAAAAAAAAAAATTTCTTTTTGCATAGATTTTTTTTATATAATTAATTCAGTCATAAAATAGTCATTATGTAATAATATGTATAAACAATTGATAGATCGATGTAAACTAATTACTTTCAATCAAGGGCACCCAAATATACCAAATAATAATAGAGACTTATTTTGTGAAGAAAACTATAGATATTTATTATTGATGAATTATCGTTTAGTTTATTCACGTAGCAAGAATGTCCATTCCATATGGTATTGGACAATAATAAAATGCGATAGAGAATTCTTTTGACCAATCAAATCATACATTTTTTATGATCCTCTATACAAGAAGCCTGCAACTAATAATTTGTAATAGCAAAAGAAGAAAAGAGAATAATACTCATAGCTACTATGGATAATCATGCTTGATATTTATTTATTTTTTGTGTCCTTTTTGTTTAACTAAATTTATGGTCCCTCTAATATTTCATTTTTGCATTTTACTCTTTTACTTATGTTTTATAGTCTAAATTGTCACGTGTCAAAATTTTATTAATCGTAACCAGGAGTGCAGCAAAAAATTTAAGATATTGGCCGAAAATTTATAATAAATTTTTTTTTTTCAATTTAGACTGATATATTTAGTTTTGGATAATTAATGATGAGTCATTACCTTAAAATCGTAGGTTAATACTTTAATACATAAAAATTAGTAGATAAAATTCATATATATATATATATATATATATATATATATATATATATATATATATATATATATATATATATATATATATATATATATTAGTCAGTCGGATGCCCCATAATATTAAAGGGTGCAACGGCATATGATTATTAGCCAGTTGTTTGACATAGGACAATTTGAATATACAAAATTTATGTTTTTTTTTTTGAGTCATACGAAGTTCATGTTAAACTTATAGTAAACGCTATACTAAAGTTATTTCACTACTTTATTAAGTTCATTACTTTTTTACTCACTATTTTATTCAATTCACTGTCTTATTATAATTTTTATCACCAATCATTACTTCATAAAAATACAAAAATATTTAATCATTTCACTTTACTCAGGTCATTACTTTATTTATCATTATTTTATTCATTGTATTAGTTCATTTAATCAATTACTCTCCTTAATCATTCTTCATCTACATAAATTTCAAAAACAAATCTCATCTATATAATCAATATTTATTTTATTTAATTCTGTTTTATTCTTCTTGATTTGATTCAAGTCGAAATAATTTATTTTTAATATCCTATACAAGGAAAGATATTCAATTGAAACTACGACCACATATGCAGGGAAAGAATTTTGAATTTAATGTACAATACAAATCTCCATATATCATGCAAAATAATTTCTCCATTATTACGTTATTAGGTGATGGGTAAGTTTACGATCCAATAATCATGCCTATAACACTCTTGGGTAACTATTACCGCTTCTTTTATTTGAAATTTTTTAACTATTAATTCTTATTTTTTGAGAAAATCTTTTCACACCTATATGTTATCCTCGCTAAATTTGAGAAGAATGTTTGAGTCAGAATGTTTTTTTTTTCTTTCTAAACTCAATATCGGTCAGAAAGTATACTTGACTGAGATTCGGTACGTGAACTATGTTTAAATTCAGTCCGAATCAATTTATGAAAAAATGATAAAACTATAAATAATAAAATTGAGTTCGAATCAATTTATTAAAAAAATTAAATGATAAAACTATAAATAAAGATAGGTTTGAAAAGACATTAAATTTTATTTTATTTTGTTTTGTTTTTTAGGAGTAACACTTTTGTTGGTACGAATTTTTATTTACCTTTTTGACTTTGAATAAGAACAGATAAGAAAAGTCGGAAGAAATTTGCGAAAGAAAAAAGAAAAGTCGGAAGAAAGGAATAATTTAACATTGTTCAAACAAAAAATACCACATCCTCCTCAGCATAAAAAGTTCTAGAAGCTTTGTCGGGTACATTTGGACAAAATATTTCGACTTCAGTATATTTAAAAAGAGGGAAAATTACATTTTACCCGCTTATGATTTACTCTGTTTTTTTTATTTAACTGTCGTATTTGTCAAAAAAAAAAACACACATCAAGAAGAATAATTAATATTTTGTCTTAGCAACAAAATGACAGTAACACCCCTTGAAAATAATTAATGCATTATTATTTTTAATCTCCACACCTTAATAAATAAAGATGGATGTAAAAAATATAACTACGACAGATAAAAATAAAATTTTAACTTTGATAACCGCGACAGTTAAATAGAAACGAAATGAGTAGTGTATAAAGTTTTTATTGACAAATGCGGAAAAAATGACCATCTATATTCCACTACTTTAATTTTCTCTCTCATTCCTAATTATAAAAAAACCGTACAATTTTCTTTAAGCGTCACAAGATTGTAATTATTTTATAATATTTTTTCTTTTATTCGTCCTCCACATTCTGACATCCCGTTTGATATTTTTTCGAAGTCTTTTCCAAAGTTATTTTCGTTAAAAACATCGAAACAATGGAATAGTATAACCAGATTTGAAATTTGTTCCATTATAACGAAAAATGGATATATCCTTATTATCCAATTTTTATTGGGGAAGTGGTTTAAAAGGACAAAAAAGAGGGAGAAATGGGAATCAGGACAATGAAAATATAAATTTGATGATAAGGACAAATCCACTGTTCATAACCCCAAATCCATTGTTTGTTGTAGTGGAACTGACCCCAAATCTAATGTTTCACTTTCACAGTGGAATAAGAATATGTCCTTTTTACCCAGTGCCCTTTGCATATTTCTATGTTAAAATTGTCTTTTTTGACAATAAATCATTTTTATTTTCACTGTCATGATTCCTATTTTCTACTTATTTCTTGTCATTTATTCTCACCCCCAAGTTTTTATACCTATGATTATATTTAATATATCTTTACCCCTATGGCATTAATATATATTTCATTCTTTGTGGTTTAACACAAAAAGGCTTTACTCCTTATTGTATATTTTTTAGGGGTCGCGGGCTAGAAAGACAAAATAAGATACAAAATGGGAAAAAAAAGGACAAGGAAAAAAGATAGTGGTTGAGAAGGACAAAAACGCGTCTGTTACTACATGTGTTACTACATGTTGCTACAACCACATGTAGTAACACATGTAGTAACATGCGCGTTTTTGTCCTTCTCAACCACTATCTTTTTTTTTTGTCTTTTTTCCCATTTTAGATTAAAAATGGTCCTCCACAACCATTAACTATATTTTTTTAATACATTTTACTTCTTCTTGTTTCCCCCAAAGCGGTTAATCAGGGGCGTTCCTGGGCACAAGCCAACAAGACCCAGGGCTCTTCTTAAAAGTTGTATTTTTAGGGTCCGTTTTTATATTTTTATAGTGTATTTTAGATATATTTTTATTGTACTTACATTAAGAAAACTTAGTAATACTCAAATCAACACACATGGTTACTCAAAAAAATGTTTAACCAGCTTATATACTCTTTCATACACTGTGAATATAGTTAAACCTAAAAATAATCGCTATCTCGCAATTTTTTACACAGTCCAGAGCCTTAAAACAAAATTTTGGCTTAGAGCCCCAATTACACAGGGACTCATCTATGTTTTAATAACTGGTGAAACACATAATATAATAGAAGAGTAAAGACCTTATATGTTAAACCACAATGGGTAACTTATATATTAATATACCATAGGGGCAAAAGACTTTATATGCTAAACCACGAGAGGTAAAACATATATTAATATATCATAGGGGTAAAAGTATTATATGCTAAACTACCAGGGTACAACGTCATTTTCCCTTAAATGTTTGAATACAATATTATTTGTAGTGATATTTATTAAAAGGAAAATTGAACTTAAGAGGGTGCGAACTCCACACCCCCGCTCAGAGGCAAAATTGTCACGAAATCATCCATGTTTTTTACTCATAGAGCTATGTCTCTAAGGGCGATTTGTATTGATATTTATTAAATATCAAATAAAGTGGATGTGGTTGAAATGTATAAAATGTTAATCAGTAATCTCTTGTAAACTTGAACGTTTAAGAAACGGTGTTGAACTTGTTATCCAGATGGTGGTTCAACTAATATGATATATGAAAATAATTTAAAATAATCTAACTTTATTAATGATGAATAAATCTATTTAGTTTTACTTATTTTAAATGAAGAAATCACTTTGTCCAATCAATTTGTATTATTTGCAGGTGGTAAAAGAGATTTATGAATCACACTCTGGTAATTCAACATATCCGATATATGAAAAAGAAATTTATTAATCGCAGCCTAGTAATTCAACATATCCGATATATGAAAAAGAAAAAGAAAAATTGAGGCTAAGGTTAAGGGGATTTTTATTCAGGACGGGAATATGAATCGTACTCTACTTTTCACCAGAAACTACAATGGCCTTTACTACTTCGCTGGATTTGATTCCAAAATATGAAAATAAAACCTTACTTTCTTAATATGAATAAATCGATTTGTTTCATTGAAGTTTAATAAAGAAATCACACATTGTCCAAATAATCTATATTTTTTTTGGGGAAATGAAATTTATTAACTGCAACTAGCGGCAGTTGAAACCATTACGTGATGAAAATATTTTGTTTTCATTTGTAAATAATATTCATCGTTCGACGGTCCCCCTAGGTTTCTCTCGCTACGTTCTGCGCTTCCCCTTCCCATCATGGAGAAGGATGATCTAAGCTTCTTCGATCATTAGCCCTCTGGCCTCAGGAGTCTCCGCAGCACTCTCTTCCCAGTCATGTTCTCCATCCTTCAAATGAGGTGTCTGCTTGAAGTGATCTCGGGAGATTTCTTGGACCCAAAGAAATTGTCATCGGAGGTCTCAAGACTGCTTTGTCTGAATCATGGAGTTTTGACTTCTTTACGGTGGCCTTTATTGGAAAGCAATCGCTACACTTTGTTTTTATCAAGGGCAGGACCGAGATTTTGCTTTGCTGAATGGTCCATGGTGCTTTGATGGGTTCTTGATTGTTTTGCGTCAGTGGTTGTAACACCCCTGTCCCGAATACCGAGTCCTTATCCGGAAAAGAGACGTTCGGCATATGACGTTTAGAGTAAATCCTAAATCCACGTAAGCCTCGTGTCATCTAAGCTTCTTCGATCATTAGCCCTCTCGCCTCAGGAGTCTCCGCAGCACCCTCTTCCCGGTCATGTTCTCCATCCTTCAAATGAGGTGTCAGCTCGAAGTGCTCTCGGGAGATTTCTTGGACCCAAGAAATTGTCATCGGAGGTCTCAAGGCTGCTTTCTCTGAATCATGGGGTTTTGACTTCTTTATGGTGGCCCTAATTGGAAAGCAATCGCTACACTTTGTTTTTTATCGAGAGCAGGACCGAGATTTTGCTTTGCTGAATGGTTCATGTTGCTTTGATGGGCTCTTGATTGTTTTGTGTCAGTGGGTGTAACGCCCCTGTCCCGAATACCGAGTCCTTACCCGGAAAAGAGACGTTCGGCATGTGACATTTAGAGTAAATCCTAAATCCACGTAAGCCTCGTGTCATATCTGAAAACATGGAAGAAAAGAAACAATCAAGAGACTTGAAAAACTAAATCTTAAGACTTTTCATTAACAAACTCAACCAGTTACAACTGCTGTCAAACTAAAACATAAATAACCACTAACATTTATTACAACATCGCCTGTCCCAAAAGAGGAAATTTCTAAAACCCAAAGAACTTCATGACTTCGTTCCTAGCTTGCTCTTCATGTTCATCATCATACTCGTTTAACCTGTATTTCTTCTTATTCCAAATAAGGAGTGTTGGTCCCTTGAAAAGACTTTGGTTAAGTTTAGAAGGGGGGTGAATAAACTTAACACTTAAAACTCTTGGAGTTAATAAACTCAGCAATGTCAGTAGCCTACTGATCACTCAGTAGTGTGCCGAAAGCTCAGTAGTCTGCTGACTATTGAACTTACTGAATTTGTTGCAGCGGAATATATGTTTATAGCCTTATTACTTGTTGATTAAATAGATGATACTAAGTATTAGATACTCAGTAGTGTAAGTGTGTGTGTAGTTCAGTTGCTAGTTTCAATAGATTGATGTGGACAGTAAACTAAATGCAGAAATTAAATGCAGAAAGTAAGTAGTCCGTTTTTATAGTGGTTCCAGGTGGTGTAATCTTGTACGTCCACTCTTCTCCTGTGATGTTGGAGGAAATTCACTAGAGATCATTGAGGTTCCAGTTACAAAAATCCCTAAGTTGTCTGTCCTTCACCAATAGCTATGGCTTCACAAACTGAATATTTGAAACAGGTAGAATTGCTGCTTCAAATTATTCCACTGGTCCTTGAAGGGTAGGATTGCCTCTTCACCAGCTACACCACAAACAACAGTTCTTGACACCTAAGTGTTTCTCTGTCTTCAGCGGGTTTCTTTGTAAAAAGAAAGATTGAATCAAGTAAATGATTCAAATATCAGCAACTTGATCAGGATGAAATGATCAGCAGCTTGATAGCTTCAAGTGTGTAAACTTGATGTAGCTTGATAGCAGGTTACACTTGAAGAGTTTTCTGGATCAGTAGCTTTAAGCTCAGTGTAGTCAGCAGGGTGATTTCTTGATAAGAATCTGATAGCTCAAAAATATTATCGCTTTTTCATCATATGAATCTGAATCGGGAGTCTTCTATTTATAGTTGAGAATCCTGTGACTTATGTTTGAAATTCAAACATAGCCGTTTCAGATATGTCTCTATTCTGACTTGCATTCTGTCACTGTACATAGTACTGACATTGTCAGACTGCTTTTTGACAGTTACCAGTCTGTCCACCCTTTGACTTGTGTCCATTGGTTAATCCTCTGAATTTTCCCAACGTTCGTTTAATCTTAGCCATTGATTTGTTGACAATATCAAGGCTTGTGATCCATCCTTATCTTTGTAATCTTCCAATGTAACCTTTGAATAAGTCGACATTTATACTCAGCAGATTCCTGTGAATATGAGTGTGCTGATGTACATGTCAGTCAGCTGTCTTGTGTCTGCTATGTTTTCAAAACACTTCAGCTGACTTCTTTTAATCTAACCTTTTATTGTTAAGTTAGAGTTCACAATTTCAATCATGACTAAGTTCCAGTCTTTACTTATCATGTGGAACTTAGACCTTGCACACAAGGTATATGTAATCAGTTTAGGACATCACAGACTTTCCTAAATTCTGATTCCATAACCTTGACTTTAATTACTAAGTTTGATCCCTTAGCCTTCAGTCTTCAACAGGTCCTAACCAGTCTCCTGACCTTGTTACCCTACTGACCTAGACAGGTCTGCTAACAAAGTCAACTGACCTAGATACAATGCTTGTTTGATCAAACCTATACAAAGATCAAACTCTAATAAGCTTATACATTTAATCCAGATATCTTTTTGCCTTTGCTTTATAACAGCTAGTCTGACACTCATCATTAAAAATTAAAATAAGGAGTGAGCACCAGCGGGATTCTCAGTAATGAGAAAGAAGATCAAAAGAGTGATTCATGCATATCGGATGCCGGGAGACATGACATTAATCTACTTTATCCAGTTCTCAAAACCATTAAGAAACTAATTTTGAAACATAACTTAGAACATATGAATAGTCACTTTAAAACCAAACTTGACATATACAGGAATACGCCCGGAAACCAACTTTAAACCATGCATAGAAAACATGGCCAGTAACTACGCTAAGTTAATCTTGCACGTACTTGTTTGTTACATTACTTAATTGATCAAACTTATGTAAGCTATCTACTAACTCATACTTTAATTGTCTGCTAACCATAACATGTTCGTTTCTTGTCTATCACTTCCATATTTCATGTCTACTTACTTAGTTAACATAACATATCTCCGTTCTTGTACAAAACTTACATAACATAACGTAACATAACAAAATGTAACATGACATAACATAACATAACATAATGATCTGACGCAACACGGCTAATATGACTAACCATACCTCCAACCTGGGACTTAAGTACCCAAGGTACTCCATACAATACGTCGTCTTAAGAACGACATGGCTAATACAATAATCATACCTCCGACACGGGACTTGAGTACCTATGGTACTCCGTACTGTACATTGCTAGGTCACTAAATATAAACACGTGGGAGCACATAAAGCACATAGATTCCAGTTATAGTCCATATCCAACACACGTAAGCATTCAAAGACCGTAACAACACCAAACTCACTATTGGTAACTTAAACGCATAAAACATAAAGGTAGCTAGAAAGCATAATAACTTTCTTAAAATAGTTTGGCAAATACCCGGCAGCACATAATCATGTCTGGTTTCATGCAACTTAACATAAAATAGAATTCAAAACAACTTAAAAACTAAATCTTTAAATTAAAAACAGAACCTTTTGATAAGAAGAACTCCTTACCTTAAAGGCGAGCCGAACTACGAGCCGAACAACAACTACTCTTGCAAATCTTACGTGAATCACCAACCAACAAACAAATCTAACAATGATTTCTGTTTTTCGATCATCGATCAATTCTGATTAAACCCTTACATAAATACACAATCTTTAATCCCAAATCCTAAATTACAACTCTTAAAAGACAATAAATATCATAATTTAAACTTACCCGCAAACCACTTGCGAAACGTGTATCGAATTGTGACCGGATCATCCTTATCTTTTTATTTCTCTTTCTTTGTTTCCATGGGCGTACATATTCCCTCAATTGCTGCCGTCTGACCTATTTCCTTTTGCTTTGACCGAATCTTTATTATTATTAAATTTTTTTTTTTAATTTTATTGGTACAACACAACACATTTATCCATAGTGTGTATAATCTTTTTCTCCAAGGAGGTTAGAGGTTCGATTCCCACAAGGGGCGAATTATTCCCTCCTGTTAAAGGTAAGCCCATTGACTCTGAGCTACTGGGGGATCTTGATTTACATCTCCACTCATCCCGTGGGACAGGGGGAGTGGAGACCCTCGGGGGTAGGGTTTACCCTTTTTTTTTTTTTTTTTTTTTTTTTTTCTCCAAGGTAATAATTAATTACTTGAAATAATCCAAGGTCAATCGTATCATATCTTTTAGGTCATTTCTTAATTATTGGATCCCCATAATTATCTCTTTAATTAAAACAAAATCCCTGTCAAACCCGAATTTGTCGGTAATTTATTAAATCTCTGAAAAACCACTTATCCACAAATGACAATAATACCATTTATTAAAAGTTCGGGGTCTTACATTCTCCCCTCCTTAAAAGAAGTTTCATCTTTGAAACTTGTCGTACCTTATGCTTCTTCCATCACCGTGATCCAGAACCTAAACAAGGATTCAAACTTAGGAGATCAAACATCAAACCAACACATCCAACATTATGGAACTACACCGTCATTCTTACTAGAGATATTCAAGTCTATCATAACAAATCAACTCTTAAAAGGTCTATACTTTAGGGGATAACATCCTACGAAATTTAAATCCTAGACAATAGTGTTTATGCCCAAGCTTTCCTAACTTAGGCTTGGCCAAGTTTCCCTAACTTAGGCTCGGATACCAAATGTAACGCATCTGTCCCGGATACCGAATCCTTATTCGGAAAAAAAGACATTCAGCACGTGACATTTTGTGTAAACCCTAAATCCACGTAAGCCTCATGCCATATCTGGAAACGTGGAAGAAAATAAACAATCAAGATACTCGTACTGGTGCCCATACTGATAGGCAAGGCTCTTCTTCTGATGAGTCCACAAGGCAAGTGGAGGTCCGTGCCCCTAAAATATCTAAGTCCTCTTTGCCTATGGTTGAAGAGAATGATGAGGTAGATCCAACTGTGGGAAATACTGTGGAAGATGCTGAGGAGGCCGCGTGACGGGCCACAATGAAGGGCAAACAGACTGCCACTAATGCGGAGCAATCCATGGAGCCGCAAGAGGCATTGCCTACTGGGTATACTGGGGAACCTGCTTTAGGGTTGGACATGTATTTTCTGAAGACGCCCTTTGACATGCTAAAGGCTGTTGAGTTGGAGGAGTCAATTGCCGACGTTATTCCTTCACAGAACATTGTGTTCACATGCCCCCTAATACTCAATTAGCTGTCGGTAGGGGAGTTCTTTCCCGAGTGGGGTTGCCTTATCAATTTTCTCCGGAGGCTGGGGCCGTAGTGCGTAATGAATGATCTGATCGGGCAGTTTGGCCTGATGATGAGCTTGGTAAGTTTTTCTATTTATCTCTCTTTTCTCGAGTTATTTTCCTTAAAAGTTATCTTTTTTGCGGTCTAATAAGTAGATTCTGTTTTGTTTCAGATGGGCACTCGCTTGTTCCTAGCCGAGAGTGCTGTAAACGATACTATTCTTGGGCATCGGGCGGAGCTGGAGAAAGTGAAGTCAGTTGCCGCCGAAGAATCTAAGGTTGCTTTACTAAAGAGATCTGATGAGGGGCTGAATGATTTGCAGGAGGAATATGCCCGTTTGCGGGATGAGGTTGCGGCTGATAATGAGCGTTATGAGAAACATGTTGCAGACCAGCAGGAGACCGCAAAGCAGAACTCGGAGCAGCTTAAAGCGGAGCAGGTGAAGAGTGCCGGTCTAGAGAAAAAGCTTACTAAGGTGCAAGAGGTTGCCAAGAACGCTGGGTCCGCGGCTGTTGCAGCGTATAAGAATTCTGAAGAGTTTTTGGATGTTGTGGAGGCGAATTTTGACCAGGGCTATTATCATCTTGCCGGTTGCACTAGGCTCGCTTATGGCGATGGCGGCTCTGCTCTTGAAGATTTGGCTGGGTGGGGCATCATTCCTTAGAAGTATCATTTGTTGCGGGTCTTCTATCCCGAGATCCCCTGCACTGATGAGACATTATTGAATTTAATGAGGACCAGTTGAAGGAGGGCAAAGAGATATGGACTCCTCTGCCCCGCAATGAGGTAAACCTGGCCACCTTGATAAAGTCGAGGCAAGCCGGTCCAAGTCAATCTGCTGAAGGCGGTGGAGTCGCAGCTGAGGGTGGCAATGTGGACCCTACGGATCATTATTTTGACTCCTCTCTGTGTTAGGAAATCTACGAGGGAACGTAGTGGAATTTAACATTTTATTTCCTTTTACCAAGATCGACTTCGTTTAAAAAAATAAACACTTTAAGTAGTAGACGGTGAATACCTTGTTTGATCTATAAGATCGAAGCTTTGACCATCTAAGGAGAGTAGTAGTGCGCTCAAGCCGTCCACGTGTCCGACCTCTATCAATATCCACACGAGCACCTCGTTGGAATCCTCTTTGGATAGCACTAGAAAAACCTGGTTTCTAGACCGGCCTTTTCTCTCTCACGAAAACTCTCTAAGAAGCTCTCTGTTTATTTACTAAATTAGATCTCTTCTAATTGTGATGTGCTAAAGAGGTTGCCAACCCCTTGCTTATATAATGTAGCTCCCATTCCCAATGGGAAAAGCTTATGTGTGAAGTAGGGAGAAAGAAAAAAAATTACTAGTAAAATAAGGAAAATAGATATTCAAGATTTATCTCATATTACATAAATTCTAGATATTGCCAATATCTAATATTGACAATCTATATCATATTACCATAAATCAATTTACACACACACACACACACACACACACACACACACATATATATATATATATATATATATATATATATATATATATATATATATATATATATATATATATATAGACACACACATGTATTACACATGTACACATGTATATATCACATAATAATATAATATAATACTATGATTAATTAATTTACAAAATCCACGTGTATCAATATACACGCATTTATGCGCCCCATATATACATTAAATATATATTTAACTAATCAACATAATTAATATCTTGTATTATATTTATTCATAATAATTAAATACTACTATATTAATTTATCACTATAACACTTTATAGTTGAGATAAAACTTTCCTTATTTGGTTATCACTATAACCGCATTTTAATCCGTCTAGATGTTCTTATATGTGTGACCCGATAGACTTCAGAATATGTTGGCCGTAGGCCCAAAGTGCATTCACTAAAATGCCCTTCACACCTAACGATCATGGATAGCGTCTAGCAACACGCCATGACCCCCAATCATCGGAAGAGTCAAATGCAATGACCACTGCCTTTCATGTGAAACGGTTACCGTGTAAATAGAATCCTATCGCTGTTACAATATCCATATGGTCGTACGATGAGTGTCAAACATCAACGACCGTATCTTATAATCTGGATATCCCACTCTCTCGAAGTAACATATTACTTCCGCTTTGCAAAGACTTTCGAGAATAAGACATTCCTTATAAGAAGGCCCTTTCGGATATTTACTCTTACTATTAGGATACGTGATTTCCGGACGAGCAACATGAATCCTACTCATGCTTCAGTATCACACTCAATCACTACCGCATGTCGCCCTATGGCTAGAGGAAAACTCAATAGTGTCAAATTATGACAATCCACACCATGATGTCATGAAGACTCCGGTCTCAGGATAATTACACAACCGCCACATAGTGCGACACTTAATAAAGTGAGTGGGTCAGTCTAACGTACACATTCTCTAATACACGTCCACGTACAGTCCAAGTGCTTCTACACTTTGATAGACGAGATCTATCCCTATCTTCATAAGATAGAAGACATCCAATACGTGCTAGTCTAACCGTACTATTAATGTCCTATATAATAGTACATACGACTAGAGATATTTAAGTATCAAACCTTTTAAAGTGAGTCGAGATCTCATCAACCATAATCACCATTATGATTTCTCTTTCACAGTTTGACACTGGGGACGTTATCATATATAAAATATCATAATTGGTTCGTTAAGCGAACAAATATATAATAATAATAATAAGTCATTTAATATATGCATAAACATAAAGAAATAGTAGAAATTATCCGACCCGGTCGGATCCGGTCCAACCCGATTGGGTTTAGGACACTATTTCCACACTCTGCTGAATGTTAATGTCGGTGATGGATCAAACTTGTCTCCAACTAAGCAACCTTGATTTTACCTTATTTTATTGTAACTTTACATAACTTATTTCAGCTTCACACCTATCAAACGATTATTGCTCTGTAACTATTTTTACTTTCTGCACTTAACTTGTGTCCATTTTTTGTTTTTGAATGCATACCTGTTTTCGATTTGTTGTATTGATTTTTTCTCCAAGTACTTTGAGTTTGCCTTATTTTGTTTCGATAAGTTGCTCGAAATGTTCCTGTCTTTTCGAGTCCACGAACTAGTACATATAGGCATACTCATTTGTTTTTGGCAAGGTTGAGGGCGCTAAAAATAATTGAATATAAAGACGGACTTGGTTCTGTCGATCCCAAAAACTGAATCGAAAAATCCAATCTATGGCCCCTTTGTTTCAAGCAAGGTTGAGGGAGTCTCGTGGCGAGCTTGATTGAATTAGATATCGAGACCCAAAACTGGGTGCATGTTTAAAAATTCCACTTTCCGGCCCCTTCTTTAGACAAGGTTGGGACCGCTTGAGTAAGCAGCTTGTCTAAAGAAGATGTCGTGGGCAATATTTGTAACAATGTTATTTGAACGCGAACACGTGATATAAATTGAATTGAAACATAGTAGATGTAAAAATAGGACTTTAATTAGCCTCGCTCCACTTCAGTGGGTGGATTGGGTACTTGTACAAATCAAAAGCATAATTGTTAATGTGGAAACACCTAAAAACAAGCATATGAATCAGTATAAAAGATAGATCTATCCTTCACTCATGGTGATGTGAGTTCCAAAATAAAGAAAGCGTGGTCACTTCAAGTTTGAAAAAACAAGAGTGGTCGCCATAACCCATGCTGATTTTACATGTAGTACCTCTTTAGGTTGTCTGCGTGCCAAGGTCGGTTGTATTCCCGGCCCTCTTTGTCTTTGAAGACATAAGTTCCCTTTTTGAATATCCTTGATATTTGAAGCAGACCTTCCCAATTTTCAAATAACTTTCCTTTAGTAGCTTCATGTCATGTGGCTTTCCTTTTGAGCAAAATGAAGTCACCTATTGAGAAAGAGTGATTGCAGATCAGCTTATCATGGTGTCGCTTCGCTGCCTACTTGTAATTGAATAGACGGCTATAAGATTCAACTGCTTTTCTTCCAGTAAATCGAGGTCGAGTTGCCTTGTTAGTGAGTTCTCAGTCTCATTAAAGTACGAGACCCTCAAGCTTGGCAAATCCATTTCAACCGGTTCCATGGCTTCCGAACCATAAGTTAAGGCAAAGGGAGTTTTCTCATGTTGTCATTTTACGTGATGTTCGGAGTGACCAAAGGACCGCGGGTAGCTCATCTGCCCATCTTCCTTCTCTTTCATCTAAGCTTCTTTTTAATGCCCTGAGAACCTGTTTGTTACCATTCTTTGCTTTCCTATTTCCCTATGGATAACATACTAACGATTGCCAATGTTTCACATTATGCTCGGTGCAGAACTGAGTAAACTTATCCCTGAATTGCAGACCGTGATCTGATACTATTGCCTTGGGGACACCGAAGCGGGTCCAGATGTTATCGAGTAGGAAGTAGTAGATTATATCTTTGGATGTAGTTTTTGCTAGGGGCTTGGCTTCGATCCATTTCGTGAAATAATCCACAGCGACGACGACAAATTTGCAACCGGATCGTCCTTTGTGGAAAGGACCGATGAGATCAATTACCCACATATCAAAGGGCCATACGGGGACGACGATACTTTGTTCGACCGAATGTAGCCTGGGTATATCAACGAAGCGCTGATACTTATCACATTCTCTGGCGTATCTTTGAGCGTCGTCTAGCTCAGGACAATAGTATCCGGATAATAGCTTTCTAAGTGAGTGTGAGACTTACGGGATGGCCCCCACACACTCCCTCATGTAGTTCGGACAAAATTCCTCTTACTTTCTCAGGTCACACACATCGCAATAAAGACTTGGAAAAAGACCTTCTGTATAAAATTCCATTGACGATAGTGTAATGTACTAACCTCTTTCTTAAAGCATGAGCCTCCATTGGATTCATAGGTGGCGTTCCATCCTCGATATATGCTTTGATTTCATCAATCCAACATGGCGTCGCTGGCTCAATGTTCATGATTTCGGTCCGACTAATGGCAGGCTCAGAA
Organism: Gentiana straminea; assembly: GCA_036785695.1. NCBI lineage: Eukaryota > Viridiplantae > Streptophyta > Magnoliopsida > Gentianales > Gentianaceae > Gentiana > Gentiana straminea. Next base: position 25,909,927 of record JAVUPR010000349.1, read on the forward strand.
AGGTATTCGATCATGACCGACGGGTCGCCCATTTTTTCTTCTACCAATAACTTGGATAAGTAGTCAGCCCTTGCATTTAGCTCGCTTCCTATCTTGATGAACTCGCAGTAATTGAAGCTGCTTCTCAGTTTTTTGACCAACTCGAGGTATTGTCGCAATGTTTCGTCTTTGGCCTCATAGGAACCCAATACTTGATAAACTACCAGATGTGAATTACAATAGACTTCAACATTTTCAACATTCATGGCCTGAGCAAGATCTAGACCATGTTGACGGCCTCATACTCTACTTGATTGCTCGATGTTGTGAAGTCAAACTTTAAAGTCTTCTAAATTTCTTTAAAAGTACCTGGCTCGAGCAATATAATTCCAGCCCAACAACCATTTTGGTTTGCGGCCCCATCAATGTTTAGCTTCAAGTAATGACTCGGCCGCTACAGCATGGACATTTCCGAAGTGCTTGGTTCGCTGACGGGTGGCGGACTAGGTTGTTCTTCATTGAAACTTGTTTCTTCTATAAAGTCATCTAAGGCTTGAGCCTTGATTTCTTTTTGGGGCTCGTAGAGAATGTCAAATTCTGTTAACTCAATAGTCTAGCGGAGTAGTCGGCCTAAAATGTCGGTCCTGTGTAGGACTTGTCAAAGCGGACTATCGGACAACACAATTATAGTATGTGACCAAAAGTAAACCCTTAATTTTTGGGCAGATATAACAAGTGAATAAGCCAACTTCTCTATATTAAAATAATGACTCTCAATGGAACTGAGAGATTTTCTTACATAGTAGACAGGTTTTTGGAGGGTGACATCCTTCTGACAAGAACTGCGGCGACATCCCGGTCTGAGGTCGCTAAGTACAAAAAAAATTATCATATAAGAGTGGACTAACCAGAAGTGGCGGACTCCCCAGATGTGCTTTGAATTCCTTGAAGGCTTGTGAGCACTCCTCTATCCAGGTGAATGACTTGTCTTCTTTCAGAATCTTGAAGAATGGAAGGCATTTTTCTGCGGATTTAGAGATGAACCTTCCTGGTGCAATGATTATTCCATTCAGCCTTTTCACTTCCTTAATAGTCATTGGCTCCTTCATGTTCAAGAGAGCCTCGATCTTTTCTGGGTTTGCTTCGATACCACTATGACTAACCATGAACCCCAGAAACTTTCCTGCATACACACTGAAAGTACACTTGGTGGGATTCATCGTTATAGAGTATTTATGGACATTGAAAAAGTTTCTTGCAAATCGGCGAGTTGGCCCTGACGGCTTGATTTGACAACCAAGTCATTGATGTAAGCTTTCATGTTTTTCTCAATATGCGACCCAAAAACTATGTTCAACCTTCTCTGATAAGTCAAACCTGCATTATTTTGCCCAAAAGACATCATCTCATAATAATACAGGCCGCCTGTGGCCCTAAACACTATCTTTTCTTTATCACAATCTGCCATCTTCACCTGATGATATCTGATGAGAGCCGACTTAACATGCTCCGGGGTATGTTTTAATCCCTATTTACGACACTTTTAGTTTATAATAGGTAGTTTTAGACATATACAGGGCAAAATCACATTGAGCACTCACTTCGAGGTGAACCATCAAATAGAAGGAAAACCTTACCACTTTACGGTGTTTTGACCCTTTTTTGAGCCCTATTTATCTTGCGGAGTTATGCTTAGCATGTGTTTAGATGTTGTGATATAGGATATAGGTGACTCATTATCCCGAAAGTGAGGCATGATGCTTGGAAGAACGAAACCGAGGCTTGGGGATGGAAAGGTTGTAGTAAAGTGAAGATTTGGAGATCGAGCAGCCAATGCACACGTATGGATAGCAATGCATGCACATGACAGAAGCAGAATGCAACTTTGGAGAAAACCCAACCAATACGTGTGCACTAAAGGAAATGTGCGTGCATTGAAGCAGTAGAAACTCCTAGATTGATATAGAGCCATTTGTGTGCGTGCATTATTGATCGCGTGTAAGTCACTAACGTCGATATTACGAGCAAGAATACTAGGTACATCGTAGTATAGTAAATGCGAGTCAAGGTTGATCTCATAGAGACAATGCAACTATAAGTATAAACGATTCTAACCTAATTAAGAAGCAACATAGAGGCGGCCATTGACCAACATTAAACATAAAAGAAAACAAACTTGGTATTCCTCCCCCTCTCCTCACCGATCTACTAACTTGGATTAGTTAATCTTTACGTTTACTTCCCCACATAATTTCCTTAGATTAATCGCGAGCTTTAGTTTAAATATCATTATCAGCTACGGGTGCAACTCCTACTCCTATCTACTCTGATAATGGTAGTAGACGATCTATACGCAAGCTACCCTCCTTAATTGGTCTGTAATAGCCCATACGCATAAAGATCTAGAATTGCCGATATTGAGCGCTAACTCATACCGCTAACCCGCCTAGACAGCTATCGTCATTGATCAGCACGTTCCTAGGGTTCTTTCAAGATAATGTCTAAACATAGCATTTCACTATTTGTATTTCATGCTAGTTTACAATGACATGCAAATAGTTGATCAGGCTACTAACATGTAAATTAAATCTATCGATCAACTAGCTATAGTGAATCCCAGTTTTAGGTTTTCTAAATAATGCCTCGGTAAACCGGTATAGACCGCCAGGTTACTGGGGGCGGCTTTTCCTATCCCTGGATTTACATTGCTCAATTACGATTAAAATAAGTAAATTATGGAGTCTTTAAACATGCAGATTAACTAAAACACATAAATACAAACAAATCTACCATATTGAAGACAAAAAGGAATGTTCAAAGCTTCATACCTTCAACAATGGTGATCTAGCTCGATCTACTCAAACTAGAGATGGTGGAGAATGAGAGGAAACCAGAAACAACTCTTGCAAATCTTGAATAACTTTATTTCATCAAAATATGTAATGTATTTGAAGAATTGATAATAAGATATGTAATACTTAGTATATGCGGCCTTATATAGATACAGTGACCGACTTATGACTCTCTAAAACCCTAACCGACCTAGATAATACGGCAGAATCAATTTCGTGTCAAACAAGTCCTCGGTTTACCGGACCTAGCCCTCGGTAAACCGGGTCGACTTTTCTTCCTTTTCTTCAACAGGCTTCTTCTTGGACCTTAATCACTTGACCCAATATATTTATTTTGGTCCAAATCCATTCTCCAATGCTCCAGATTCAGTACATCCTATAAAACAAGCAAAACGAGACAAAACAGTACCTGAAGAAAGTTTGAGAAAGCAATAATACTTGAGTAAACTCAACTTGTTTATTCATGATAAAATGAAAGAGTATAAATAGATACAAGCTTGAAGGTGAGAGGTCCTAGTAGGGTATTTATTGCTATGGGCGGCTAGATACTCCTATTACATAAGAGGACAAACTAGAGTTACTTTTTGTCATATACTCTATGTCATATCAATTGTTTACACAATACAATTAATATGTCATGTTACAAATAATGTATACAAGTAAAATGTATTACGGTAATAAGGTAATAATTCCACACCCCCCTCAAACTGGGTTGTATATGTCTATACAGCCAAGTTTGTGACTCAGTCTGCTGAACATAATTGGTGGAATGGCCTTTGTGAGAATATCAGCATTCTGGGCTGCTGAGGGAACATATTGAAGTTGAATGATCTGGGCATCAAGCTTCTCTTTAAGGAAAGTCTGTCAATGTCCACATGTCTTGTCTTATCATGATGAATAGGATCTTCTGCCATGCATAATACTAAATTATTGTCACAGCAGAGTATGATAGGTTGCCGAGGGGGTTGCTGAAGTTCAGTAAGGACTCTTTTCAGCCATAGTGCTTCACAGATGCCCAAAACAAGTGCCCTGAGTTCAGCTTCAGCACTGCTTCTAGAGACAGTAGGCTGTTTCTTGCTTCTCCAAGTGACAAGATTACCCCATACATATGAACAATAGCCTGTGGTAGACCTTCTGTCTATGTGGCAACTGGCTCAATCAGCATCAGTATAGACCTTAACTGATCTCTCAGTAGACTTACTGAAATGTAAGCATTGGCCAGGAGTTGACTTTAAGTACCTCAGTATTCTGGAAACAGCATCCCAATGTTTCTCAGAAGGGCAGTGCATGAACTGACTGACAAGGCTGACTCCATAAGCAATATTCGGTCTTGTATAGGAGAGGTAAATGAGTTTTCCTACAAGCCTCTGATATTGTTCGTTTCGTACAGCAATATTACCATGCACTAGTGGATTACTGGGGTCTACTGGAGAGATAGCTGGTTTGCACCCTAGCATGCCAGTTTCCTTCAGCAGGTCCGGTACATACTTTCTATGTGAGACTGAGATACCCTGGCTGTTTCTTGCTATTTCCATGCCAAGGAAGTACTTGAGGTAGCCCAAATCTTTAACTTGGAAGACCTGTGCCAGTAGGGTCTTCAATTTTCTGATCTCAGTAGGGTCATCACCAGTAAGGATGATATCATCCACATAGACAATAAGGATGGATCTTCTCTTGTTGATTATTTTGATAAACATGGTGTGATTTGAGTTGCACTGATGATATCCAGCAGCCTTAACCATGTTAGTAAGTTTGCCAAACTATGCTCTTGGGGACTGCTTCAGGCCATATAAAGATTTCCTCAGTTTGCAAACTTTCCCTTTGGTGTGAGTGTTGGTGAAACCAGGAGGTACAGTCATATATACTTCCTCAGTGAGGTCACCATTTAGGAAGGCATTCTTGATATGCAATTGGTGAAGTGGCCAATCAAGTTGGACAACAAGGGAGATTAGCACCCTGACTGTGTTTAGTTTTGCCACAGGTGCAAATGTCTTTTTGTAGTCAAGTCCATATGTTTGAGTGAAGCCCCTTGCAACCAGTCTAGCTTTGTACTTGTCAATAGTACCATCAGCATTGTACTTGATGGTGAACAGCCATTTACAGCTGACTGTCTTCTTTCCTTGTGGGAGAGTGGTGAGATCCCAAGTATGGTTGTCAAGGAGAGCAGTCATTTTAGTTTTGACAGCAGCCTTCGACCTATCATGTTGAAGATCTTCATGTATATTCTTAGGAATGGAGTGAGTATCCAAGTCCTGTGTAAACATAGAAAAACCAGGTGACAAGTGATCATAGGACACATAATTATGAATAGAGTGAGCAGTGCATGATCTCTTTCCTTTTCTAGATAGCAATGGGTCTGTCATCAATATCAGTAAATGTGTTCATAAGTTCAGGAGTTTGAGGAGAATCAGCAGGCTGCTGAGGTTCAGTAGGTTCAGTGGGTTCAGTAAGTTCAACAGGCTGCTGAGGTTCAGTAGGTTCAATGGATTCAGTAGGTTCAGTGTCAGGAGGCCGATGAGTATTAGTAGGCTGCTGAAGATCAGGAATCTGCTGAGGGGTTGTTTGAGGGATTGGAATGGGCTCAATTTCTATAAGGTTTCCATCTGTGATTGTCTCAGTAGGTGTGCTGTAGTAAGGGTTTTTTCAAAGAATTTTACATCCATAGAGTTGTAGAACCTTTTGTCAGTGGGAGAATAACACTTTTAGCCTTTTCTGTCTTTGGCATAACCTAGGAAAATACACTTATGAGCTTTGAGGTCAAGTTTGCTTTTGTGTTGGTCATGAATATAGACAAACACAGTACATCCAAAGATTTTTTGAGTCAAGTCAGCAATGAGATGAGGACAGGGATGAGTTGTCATTAGGGTTTGGATGGGAGTCTTGAAACCTAACACTCTGCTGGGTAACCTGTTGATCAGATATGTGGCAATTAATATAGCTTCACCCTACATGTATTTTGGCATATGAGTGGTGAACATGACCGATCTAGCCATCTCCAGTAAGTGCCTGTTCTTCCTCTCAGCAACCCCATTCTGCTGAGGTGTCTCTACAAAACTACTGATGTGAACTATTCCCTTATCACTCAGGAAGGTGCTGAGGTCGGACTCATAGTATTCCAGTGCATTATCTGTTTTTTAGATTTTAATCTTAGTGTCAAGTTGAGTGGCTACCATGTTATAGAACTCTTGGAAGATGATTCCATCTTCGGATTTATCTTTCATAAAAAATAGCCATGTGATCCTGGTGTGGTCATCTATGAAGGTGACAAACCACCTCTTTCCTGTTATACTTTTAACTCTTGAGGGTCCTCATACATCACTATGAATCAAAGTGAAAGGTGTGGAAGGTAAGTAAGATATTTCAGTGTACACAGATTTAGTAAGTTTGGCAAACTGACAAATATCACATTGAAGGTTACTGAGGTTACATCCTTTAAACAATTCAGGAATTAAAAACTTTAAATAACCAAAACTTGGATGACCTAGTCTATAATGCCATAGCATGATATTGTCTAAGGTTTGGTTGCAGGCTACAGAGGCAGTTTCAGTCTTTAATCTTCTATCTTCAGTAGGGTTGACCACAAACAATCCTGAGCAGGATTTAGCTCTCCCAATCACTTACCGTGAAGAAAGATCCTGGAATATACACTGATTGTTATTAAACATGACTGTCCAATTTAAGTCTTTAGTGAGTCTACTGACAGATATAAGATTACAGTCTAATTTTGGAACAAACAGGACATCCTGTAGGTAGATCTTATCAGTAAGTTTAACATTTCCAAAACCTTGTGTACAAGAAATAGATCCATCAGCAATCTTAATATTGTGGGTCTGATGACAGGGCTTAATGTGAGATATGATCCTTTTGTTACTAGTCATATGGGAGGATGCCCCAGAATCAACAATCCAAGTATCACTACTGAGAGGTGAGTGGAATATACATGTTTTAGCATGAGTAGCTGTGTCAGTGATGGACCTACCTTCCTTTTGTTGAGCAAGGAAGGCTTTGAAGGAAACAAACTGAGCATCCAAGGTAGTGTCTTTGTTACCTTCTTCACTGGCATGTCTGCCCTGACTCTCCTTGGTTGGTTTGGAGGGTTTAGGAGAGTTAGGCTTACCATGTAGTTTCCAGCAAGTGTCCTTGGTGTGGTTTGTGCGTTTGCAGTGGTCACAGAAAAGCTTTCCTGTCTTCTCAGTAGGTCTATTGTAGGTCTCAGTAGCCTCCGCAGGCTTCCTGACCACCATCAGTGCTTTCAGTAGAGTGATCAGTAGGATTGCTTTGCAGCATCACCTTTCTCCTGCTTTCTTCATGTTTGACTTCGGCAAACACATATTTGAGGTTGGGAAGAGGTTTAGTAGCAAGGACTCTACCTCTGACATCATCAAGAGATGGGTTTAGTCCAGTAAGGAACTTGAATACCCTCTTCTTCTCAATGATATCCGTGTATAAAGCAGCATCCCCTACATCCTTCCATGGTTGAGTTTCCAACATATCTAGGTGTTGCCATGCCTTAGATAGTTGGTTGAAGTACTGAGTTACAGACAGATCACCTTGCCTGCAATTTTGGATTTGGGCTTCAAGATCATAGACCTCAGATGTATTGTCCTTTTTTGAGTAAAGGTCTCTGGCATTATCCCAAGTTTTCTTAGCAGTGTCATACATCATGAAGTTCTCACTAATCTCTTTTGTCATTGACCTCGTGAGGATGGTCATGACTTGGTTATTTTCTGTATCCCATGCTTCACACTTGGAGTCACTTTCAGCAGGGACAGGTTTGGAGCCAGACAAGTATCCCATCTTGCTCTGGCCTGAGATGTACATTTTCATAGATCTTGACCATAGCAGGTAGTTGTTTCCATCAAGTCTGTGATTTGTAAACGAAGAGTTTTCAGTGACCCCAGCCTGCTGAGGCTGTTGGGGCTCTACTGAGGGTGAAGAGGCTATGGATAATGAAGACATTCTTGAAATGATAGGAGAATTTGCAGCGGATTAAAGGAGAAATGGCTCCGATACCATGAAGAAAGTTTGAGAAAGCAATAATACTTGTGTAAACTCAACTTGTTTATTCATGATAAAATGAAAGAGTATAAATAGATACAAGCTTGAAGGTGAGAGGTCCTAGTAGGGTATTTAATGCTATGGGCGGCTAGATACTCCTATTACATAATAGGACAAACTAGAGTTACTTTATGTCATATCAATTGTTTATACAATACAATTGATATGTCATGTTACAAATAATGTATACAAGTAAAATGTATTACGGTAATAAGGTAATAATTCCACAGTACCAAATCTTCGGGAAAATAACTTAGATGCAGAATTACGATCCTGGAAACACTCAAATAGCATTTAACATATATTCCACATAATAACGAGCCTATATATCCTCTATTGAGCAAAATTCAAGGTGAATAAGGGTATAATTATTGGTACCATTTAGAGCGTTATCAACTACCCCCCACTTAGCTTTTGATCGTCCCAAGCAAAAAGGCAAAAAGAAATACGACACTCTGATCAGTATACAAGTTAATTAAAAACAGCTATGCTTCCCAAAGTCAAGATCAAGATCATGCCACTCATATCCATCAATAACGCATTAAACACTATTCATGTCATGAGCCAATGTGTGTGTGCAATAACTTTTACAACCGCTTAGTCACACCCTGTGATTCTCCTGTCCAAAACCAAAAAAAAAACGAGGGAATCACACCAGGGTGTGATTTTTTTCACACCAGGGTGTGATTTTTTTCACACCCTGTATTTCTCCTGTCCAAAAAAAAAAAATTCTTTTTTATTCTTTCCCTCTTCCTCACCTTTCACTTCAACTTTCATACCCATGGACCACCATCTCCTACAACCACCACACACAACTCCGGCCAACCACCACTCCGGTCACCGGAAAACGACCACCCCGCCTTTCCGACCACCACCTCTTGCCGGAGTCCGGCGAATGACAATCATTAACACAGATTCTTCGAGAGCTGAACGACGTGCTTGCCCCCTTGATTGCTCGTGCTCTCTCCTTGATCCATCTGACCTTCCAGCATCATGATTCGGTGAGTTTCATTCCTACCCTCACTTGCTTTTCATTTATTTACATTGGGGACAATGTAATATTTACGTGTGGGGGAGGGTCACTTGTGTAGTTTCCTTGGTTGTTATTCGAGTCTTTTGTCTTAGGGTCAATAAAAGTCACTTAGGTAGAGTTTATGAGTCGAGTCATTTTGAGTCGTGTCTTGCTTAGATTACACATAGTCATCTCGAGTATGATTCGAAATGCATGAAAATTGTTAGAGACTACTTTGATATGAAAGATGCAGGATATAATATGTTTGATTCCACTTGATAAACCACACGTAAATGTGCATTGATTTTTGTTGAGAATGATTGAGATTAAGTGGGTAGACAACCTGTCCTGGTGAGATGTTACGCCATAATGACCGACTACTTTGAGTCTCACCCAAAAATGAGCGTTTATTTTTCTCTTCCATGATTTTGTTCCTTTAGAACTTGTGTTGCATCTTATTGATATTACCATGGTACTTGCATCTATACTAAAATGACTAAGGCACTCGTTTCTTCCTTTACCCACACTTAACACCCTTACTAGCCATATATTATGCCCTCACCCCACAAAAAAAAAAAAAAAATTTGATGAATAGCCCAAATTTCTATTTTGCCCGGCCTTAAGTTTAATGGGATGTTGACTATTAAATTCTGAAAACTCGATTGCAAAGAAATTAAGCTTGGGGGAGTCCGTTTTGTGTCTTGAATATTATTTCAAATACAAAAAAAAAATATTCAAGAAAAATCAAGAAAAAAAAGAGTCAATAAAGGAGTGCAATCCGAAAATAGCCTCCTATGTTGTTTTAGTTTTTGTTGTGTAATAAAAAGGGAAGTGACGTCTATATCCTCCCAAAGTATAAAGTCATGTTAGTGGCTCGTTATTGGAGAATTGTGTAGTTGTTGGATAAACCCCCCTGAGATCACACGAGTTGATGAATTAGTAGTTACATGTTTCACTAGTTCTAAAGGCCTTGAACCACCTACCATGATATATATCCGACACTTACCATTTTTACCACCATTTCAGTCATTTTCCTACCTTTCCGGGCTATTCTCTACCATACCTTCTTCTAAGTCCTTATGATTTGTGTGGTGCATGTTGCTTTGGCGGTTGACATGAGATAATATACAAGCATATAGTAGGGCAATTTCATTGGAATGAGCTTGAGAGATTAACCACCTCACAAATATGAGTGTTGAGCGATTTTATCCCGTGAGGGTCTACTTGTTTGGTTGATCTCATTTTTAATGGAAGTCTTTGTTCATGTTTAAGTGTGGTATTTTGAAAGGGGTTGACCATGTTTATATTGTGCATTTGAACTATCGAGTTAGAATCTATCGAGGCCCGTGTACTTTGCATCCTACTTGAGATTGTTCCATGTGTGTTCTAAGTTCTTCGTCTTGAGTTGATATTTTGACTTGCTTGGGGACAAGCAAGGGTTAAGCTTGGGGGAGTTTGATAAGTCCACCATATGTGGTTATTCTTGGATCGTTTTGGCCTGTTTTAATGTCTATTTTGTGATATTCGTATGATAAATTGCCTTTTTGGAATAGATTACCGCTGTGGCTTTGATATTTTGTAGATATGATGAATCCGAGCATAAAATGCTGTGAAAATGAGCTAAAAAGGAGTCAAAGTCATGAAGGCATGAAGAATCACACCCAGGTGTGAAAGAATGGAACAGGGTGTGAAAAAATGCAGAAACTATTCAGATTTTCTGCAGGCCAACGAAATGTTCTGATTGGTGGAGAGCTTTCCATGTGAATTAATCTTGAAAGCAACGTGATTTTGAGGAAGGAAGAAGATTTACACGCTATTTGCTTCCTATTTTCTAGGAATTTTATTTTAGGAGATAAATTACACAATTTGAATTAAGGAAAATTCCTATTTATCCTAAAATAATTTCCTTAAATTGAAAAAAAAAGGATCATCAGCGCCTCATTCATGAGATTTTAGGCGACTCTTCCTCCTCTTTTCATCATCATCTTCTCCCATCCCCAAGAACAAGGATTTTAGGTTTTAAGAATTCAAGAACGAAGCTTTTTCGAGGTTGGATTATTTTATGCAATACTTTGACGGTTTCTTTCTCTCTCTCTTTTCTCCTTTTCTTTATTTATTTGTTTTCTTGTCAAAGTATGAATTTTATGATTGTATCTTGGAATATTGATATGGAACGTGAGTAGTTATCAGTTTCTAGGATTAGGAGGAACCCGGATATGAATATATGATGTAAAAACTCAATCTTTCCCTTGTTTTATGAAATTGATGCTTATAAATTGATTCTTGTGTGCTATTCTTGTTTGATTGTCGATTTTAATAGCCTGAGAGGGTGAATAATCACAATTCTACGTAGAGAAATTATTCGATTAATTAGTGACCGAAAAAGTATTAATTAATCGATAACCTAGAAACCAAGATCGAATCTTTAGGAATTTCTTGAATGAAAATTAGGTTAAACCTAAAGTGGCCCTTTAATTATGGTAATTCAATGGACCTAATTTTATTCATCATTGTATGAAACTGAATGTTGGATAAAACTAGGTACAATCACGATAATAGTTCGAAAGAATGTTTACGTGTAATATTTGATAATTGGTCTTCATAAATGGAAGATTCATATTGATAGAAAGATTGTTGAAATTCTATGTAAACAACGCCGTGGTGGATCCAAAATCCAAGAAATGCTTTTAAATTGGATCTTTACCTAAATCTTGAAGTTCTTGGTTTATAGTTGTACTTAGGATGTCGATCCCACAGGGACTTGTAGTCAATCACCAAACAATTCCCGATTTATATTAGCTAGACAAATCAAAATTTTGGAGGTTTTTCTCTAAAAATCCTAAAAATAAAGAAAATAAAGAAAATATAACTACAAGCCAAGAACTTCAAGATTTAGGTGAAGATTCAATTTAGAAGCATTTCTAGGATTTCGGAGTCACCACGGAATTACTATATGACTTACCAACAATATTTCCCCCAAGATATGAAATTTACACTTATAAAGGCAATTATCAAATTTTATCACAAAAATATTCTTTCGAATTATTTTCGTGATCGTACCTAAACTCAAACCACACCCGGTTTCCCACGATAAAGAATGAATTTAGATCCCTTAAAGAACCATAATTTCATGCCATCTAGGTTTTTACCAAATTTTCATTCCAATAAAACCCTATATTCAATTCTTGTTTCCTAAAGTATCAATTAAGTAGCACTTTTTCGGTCACTAATTAATCGAATAATTTCTCTACGTAGAATTGTGATTATTCACCCTCTCAGGCTATTAAAATCGACAATCAAACAAGAATAGCACACAAGAATCAATTTATAAGCATCAATTTCATAAAACAAGGGAAAGATTGTGTTTTTACATCATATATTCATATCCGGGTTCCTCCTAATCCTAGAAACTGATAACTACTCACGTTCCATATCAATATTCCAAGATTCAATCATAAAATTCATACTTTGACAAGAAAACAAATAAATAAAGAAAAGGAGAAAAGAGAGAGAGAAAGAAACCGTCAAAGTATTGCATAAAATAATCCAACCTCGAAAAAGCTTCGTTCTTGAATTCTTAAAACCTAAAATCCTTGTTCTTGGGGATGGGAGAAGATGATGATGAAAAGAGGAGGAAGAGTCGCCTAAAATCTCATGAATGAGGCGCTGATGATCCTTTTTTTTTTCAATTTAAGGAAATTATTTTAGGATAAATATGAATTTTCCTTAATTCAAATTGTGTAATTTATCTCCTAAAATAAAATTCCTAGAAAATAGGAAGCAAATAGCGTGTAAATCTTCTTCCTTCCTCAAAATCACTTTGCTTTCAAGATTAATTCACATGGAAAGCTCTCCACCAATCAGAACATTTCGTTGGCCTGCAGAAAATCTGAATAGTTTCTGCATTTTTTCACACCCTGTTCAATTCTTTCACACCTGGTGTGATTCTTCATGCCTTCATGACTTTGACTCCTTTTTAGCTCATTTTCACATCATTTTATGCTCGGATTCATCATATCTACAAAATATCAAAGCCACAGCAGTAATCTAGTCCAAAAAGGCAATTTATCATACGAATATCACAAAATAGACATTAAAACAGGCCAAAACGATCCAAGAATAACCACATATGGTGGACTTATCACTTAGTAATGCAGACAATCTCACATTACGTCAACCCGTAGTCGAACTAACCAGTCTCGAACATGTTATTTATCAATTAATTGAGCTGGCAAGGCGGATCGAGAACCGAGTATATATTACTTTTAGGCTCGCGTTTATCGGTCTTTGCAAAAGTCGTGCGTATTACGCTCCATCGACTAAGATTTTGCCAAAGAGAATATATATGTATATATTTCAATTCACTTCTCTTTCTTGGCGGGTAAACTCTCATTAATTTAACTATCCTCACGGCCCCACTCATGACAAACTACCGAATCTAAGTGAAGTTCCTCACCCCCCACTTAATCGAAACATTGTCCCCAATGTGTAAGATGAAAAAATGAAAAATGAAAAGGAACTTAGCTTCGGTTAAGGGTGGAACTATAGAAGAATTGGATCGTCAAATAAATCATCGGGCTCATGTAAGTAGTCCATGAGGAATCTGTGCTAAGTAACTCAAGCAAACCAAGAAGAACAGTGGTGACAAGAAACCATATAATAAAATGGCGGCAGTAAAAGAGAAAACAATGAACTCCAAAACAAATTAAGCCGTCAAAACATTATATTAATATGATTCTGCTACATCAACTAGATAGGAAAAGAAAAATAAAAACAAAAACAATAAAATGGAAAACAACTACAACAAAAAGAAAGAAAACTAATCCTCATCAGAATAACCCTCCCAGTCATCTCTAGGCTCAAAACCAGGAGGTGGACCAGAACTGGAGGCAGCAGCTGCCGAAGAAGAGGCTCGGTGATGTGGGGCAGTCCTAGGTGGTGGGGTCGAGGAAGGTATGCCAAAGTAATCTATAATTCTGTCTATTTTGCGGTGAAAACTCGCAATCTCTCGTGAGTGCTCCTCTAGCATAGCTCTCTGAGACCGGGGTGCTCCGAGGACCGGAGTACACTCCCTCTCAGCTCTTCCAACCCGTCTTGGAACTCGTTGAACAGACTGCGAACTGATCATCGGCTCAGGGTCTTCCCAATCATCACTGACGAGAATCTTGACCTCGTCCTCTAAAGCAAACATGTCAATCATCGGCCCGTATGGCAACAGCTCGCGCTCAGATGCGGCAGCAAGCTCATGAATACGGCTATGCATCAGAAGACCGATGTTGACCGTAGATCCCTGCTCCAGATAAAACATCAACTCCGCTCTCTTGGTAGTGACAGAGACCGTGTGCTTGGTCGGTAGAAGGCGGGCACAAACAAATCTGTTAACCATCTTCCGGTCCCAGGATAACTCATTCTCTAAGAAGATGGTGGGGGTTCCAGCAGGATTACGCTTCCATTGCACCCCAAAATACTCAGCTATCATGTCCATCCTCTCTAAATCTTCAATGTTGCTCGAGGATGTGTACTCATCCGGGCCCACCGGTAGATGTCTAACCCCAAAATGAGCAATTGATCTGCTCAATAAAAAATCAACTTTAACCCCTCGGACCATAGCAAATGTAATTCTAGGGTTATGCAAAACGTAAGCATAAAATTCCTTTACCACCGTGGCGTTGAACAGAGTCGGTGAATCCTCCATATCCAAAATATCTTATGCTTGTAGGGCTCCGGGCAAGATCGAACCGCAATCATCCAGTTCTACCCCTCATTCTCGAGCAACTGGCCTTGCATTCCAATGTCCTCGGAACGACTCATAGATAGCCAAAGAATGGAATTTCTCTACCCCATCAATCAAAGGGTTAGCATCTCCATAGACAGTCTGATAACCACTGGACGAACAGCTGAACGGCTATGCTTTGGACCCATCCTGGATGATAATACAACCTGGTACTGAAGCTGATTCGAAAAACTTCCCTCGGTAAACCGACAGGTAGGTCCAATTTACCGGCCTGATTTTTTCTGATTTCTTTTCTGGACTGTGCCTCTGATGAGAAAAGATGAAGAACTGCAGCACCTCACTAGCACAACAGCACTAGACAGCAACTGGGGTGAGGAAAATGGATGATTTGGTTGGTAAAATTGGGAGAAAGGTTTGGTTTGGTGGTGGAGGTTTGATGGTGATAATGGTGGTGATGGTGGCCGACTGGATGTAAGAAGAAGAAGAAATGGGAGAAGTTTGGTGATTTGAGGAGATGATGGTAGATGGAATGAGAATATTGGTGGTGAATGTGTGGTTTAAATAGGAAGAAATGAGTGAAGGTGGAAGGATTTAGTGGGATAGTGGGTAGAGAAGTTATTAGGGTGAGGGATTTGATGAGGTGATTGATGGGATTGAGGTGGAGTTATGATGGAGTGTGGGAAAGGATGAAAAATTTGAAAAGAGGGAAAAGTGGGACGGTTTCTGCTAACTGGTGGTGGCTGATACAACGTGTGTCTTCCACGTGTCTCTAAAAATTCAGCTTTATAAACTGACGTTCAGAAATCTAAAAATCCAGCCTCGGTGACCCGGGGGTAACCTAAGGTTTACCGGGGGTACTTTTTCCCACATTTTTCTGTCTTCCTTCTCTGCACACTTTTCTCAACCTCTCTACTCAATTTTGACCTCAAATTAACTAGCCTCGTACTTCCTTTGTTGTTATTTCCGACTCAATCCTAACCTACTTCACTAGAATCCGCAACGAGTAAAAAAACCTTTCCACAATCAGTCGGTTTCAAGCCTAATGGTGCGGTAGGATGAAAAAAATCTCGTCCCTTCATCCGGCTACTTTTATTCATTCCTAATCTACCTAAGGGTTTAAAGAAAATAGTTCTGAGTTTATAGTCGCCAGCTCGACTTTCTTCAGATTTCCGATCATTCAGGGGTTGGAGCTTTAACTTGCCAAACTTTTGCTCCAGAGGTTCGTACCTTTATAGAACCTTTTTGAGCTCTCTTAATAGCATGCCTTTCCCTCTTAGCTTGCGTACTAGGTCTACCTCTGCGTGAAGATTTAGAATTTAGACCCAAGGACTCCACATTTCCTACTTTAAGCTCAAAGCGTTCACTACGCAACACGGAAGGACTAGCTTCCGTGAGCATCTTATTGCGGTCCTTCTCTCTCTCTCTCTCTCAACATTAGTCTTATGAATTCCTGCTCCATGGTTTCTATTACAACCTCTCTATGCTTATGCCCCTCGATCTCTATAATTTCCACCTTTCCTGAAGCATACGTCATCTTACAACTTTCCGGCCTATTCTCTAGGGGCTCTAAGATTTTAAAAGATACAACATCATTATTCAACCTCAAAGTAATCTCCCCCTTATCTAAATCCATGATAGCCCGGCTTGTCGCTAAGAAAGGTCTCCCTAACAGAACTGGGCACTTGGGTCCTCCGGTATGTCTATCACCGTAAAATCGATTGGATAACTGAACCCTCCTGCCTTAATCGTGCACTTCCTAAGCAGACCAGCATGCATGTCTCTAGTTCTATCAATGAAAGTCATGGTCCTGGTTTGATTCATTATGACCGGAAGCTTGATCTTTTGGCAGAGGGAAAAAGGTAGAATGTTGCAACTCGAGCTAGAGTCATAGAGACCTAATCCTACTGATATACCATTAATAGAAATCGGGAGTCGGAACGTGCCAGGGTCTCCTAAATTTTCAACGATGTCTGAGTCTGGGTAATCCTCAGGCTCATAGAACATCGTGTCAGGATCCTCCTCAGGATCATCAGAATCATAATCCGAAGATGATAAATCACAAGGAAACTCACCTGGACAATATGTACCATACTCCTTAAGGTTCTCTTCAAGCTCTTGCTTGATTGCTTCTTTCTCTTTTTTTAACCGCTTCTTTATAGCTTCATATTGCTCTCATGCTTCAGATCCAGGGTACATGGAAATCGGTGTGATGTTCAATATCGTTTTAGGCATCTTGCTTGACTTGTTTGCTCTTTTTCAACTCCGGTTTGATCAAATTTCTAAAGTGTTCTGATCTTCCTGCGAAAAGACAAATTAAAACAAGGAAAAGATTATTAACTTCCGCTTCAGCTGGGTGTGATCCCAACTATTGCGGACCTACTAACTAAAATCAACAGGGAATAACACAGAATAACAAAGGCTGTACAGAAATTGATTTTTCAGGCCTCGCTAACCTGGGGGTTAGCCACAGTAAACCGGCCCTGAAATTTCTTTTTCTAGCAGTTTAACAAGTTCATGGTTGATACAGAACGACTCAAGAATCAAAATAAAATAAAATAGAATAAAAACGACTTCTTAATCAGAATTAAAACGTTTATATTTAAAATTGGCCATTGTCCCCATCAACAGCGCCAAAAATCTTGATAGCGTGTAAGTCACTAATGTCGATATTACTAGCAAGAATACTAGGTACATCGTAGTATAGTAAATGCGAGTCAAGGTCGATCCCACAGAGACAACGCAACTATAAGTATAAACGAATCTAACCTAATTAAGAAGCAACATAGAGGCGGTCATTGACCAACATTAAACATAAAAGAAAACAAACTTGGTATTCCTTCCCCTCTCCTCACCGATCTACTAACTTGGATTAGCTAATCGTTACGTTTACTTCCCCACATAATTTCCTTAGATTAATCGCGAGCTTTAGTTTTAATTATCATTATCAGCTACGGGTGCAACTCCTACTCCTATCTACTCCGACAATGGTAGTAGACAATCTATACGCAAGCTACCCTCCTTAATTGGTCCGTAATAGCCCATATGCATAAAGATCTAGAATTGCCAATATCGAGCGCTAATTCATACCGCTAACATGCTTAGTCATCTGTCGACATTTATCAGCATGTTCCTAGGGTCCATTAAGATAATGTCCAAACATAGCACTTCACTATTCGTATTTCATGCTAGTTTACGATGACATGCAAATAGTTGATCATGCTACTAACATGTAAATTAAATCTATCGATCAACATAGCTGTAGTGAATCCCAGTTTTAGGTTTCTAAATAATGCCTCGGTAAACCGGTATAGACCGCCGGGTTACCGGGGGTGGCTTTTCCTATCCCTGGATCTACATTGCTCAATTACGATTAAAATAAGTAAATTATGGGGTCTTTAAGCATGCAGATTAACTAAAACACATAAATACGAACATATCTACCATATTGAAGACAAAAAAGAACGTTCAAAGCTTCATACCTTCAACAATGGTGATCTAGATCGATCTAATCAAGCTAGAGATGGTAGAGAAAGGGAGGAAACCAGAAACAACTCTTGCAAAGCTTGAATAACTTTATTTCATCAAAATATGTAATGTATTTGAAGAATTGATAATAAGATAGGTAATACTCGGTATATGCGGCCTTACATAGATACAGTGACCGACTTATGACACTCTAAAACCCTAACCGACCTAGATAATGCGGCAGAATCAATTTCGTGTCAAACAAGCCCTCGGTTTACCGGACCTAGCCCTCGGTAAACTGGGCCGACTTTTCTTCCTTTTCTTCAGCAGGCTTCTTCTTGGACCTTAATCACTTGGCCCAATATATTTCTTTCGGTCCAGATCCATTCTCCAATGCTCTAGATTCGGTACATCCTATAAAACACGCAAAACGAGACAAAACAGTACCAAATCTTCACTAAAATAACATAGATACTGAATTACGATCCTGGAAACACTCACATAGCATTTAACATATATTCTATATAATAACGAGCCTATATATCCTCTCTTGAGCAGAATTCGGGGTGAATAAGGGTATAATTATTGGTACCATTTAAAGCATAATCAATTGTACTATGTGTGTGAGCATCAATCGAAAAGAAGATTCAGAGTCAAATGTGCACGCGCATTATAACCAGCAAGCAGAAAGGAATGCGTGCGCATTGAACAGCATGCGCGCGCATCAGACCATTTTTCTGCACATTTTTTGGAGCATATAAATACAGTTTTGCACATATTTTCACATACATTCTAATTCCCATACTTTTACTTGGAGCTTACCTACTACCTCCCCCCCAATTGTTTATAGGCATTATCACCAATAACTAATAAGAAATCAGAAAATAGAAAAGGTACTTAGCTCTGGAATTGGTCGTCCGAGTCAAGTACTAAATCTTAGAGAATCACCATCGTGAATAGCTCCAGGTCATCCATCTTCCAAGTTATCACCTGTGTTTCAAACACTTCCAAAAACATTGAGTAACATGCGAAGGGCAATAAGAAAATAAGGTGGCGGTAATTGTGCATAACTAGGGAATGCGCAAAAACAGTTTAAGCCACTTTATTCTTTATTGACCTAGGCAAGACGCAAAAAACTTTTACGAGGGTGTCACATGAGAATCTCTAAGGAAAAAACAACACAGATCTAGATTCAGATGACAAAAGATCTATATGGTGAAAAAAAAACCTTCTCGATTGTCATGCTACTTTATTGACTCAATCAAAAATAAAATAATAGGGTTTATCAGAAATAGTTCTGAGTTTATAGTCGCCAGCTCGACTGTATTAATAGGTCTCTTCACTCGTAAATCGGGTTATAAAGACTTCCAATTCGGCATCATAATTGCGCTCTAGGTAATGCTTCAGCTTGTGGCCGTTCATTGTGTAAATCCTCCCACAGTATTCATCTTTCACTTCACATGCACCTGACTTGAAGACTTTTGTGATGACATATGGTCCAAACCATCTAGACTTCAACACACCCGGAAAGAGACGAAGACGCGAATTGTATACCAACACATTATCTCCAACTTTGAAGGTGCGGTTCAGAATCCTCTTATCATGTAGGCGCTTCATTCTTTCCGTATAAATCTTCGCATTCTCATACGCTTGAAGTCTAAACTCCTCCAATCGATTCAATTCTAGTAATCTATTTTCTCCGGCCAAAATTTCGTCCATATTTAAGAACCGAGTAGCCCACACGGCATGATGCTCTAGTTAAACCAGTAAATGACACGCTTTCCCAAACACCATCATTACAAGGCCCACAGAGTTATTCGCTTTTACCGACCGCCCACATATCGCGATATAGACTTGTGCCATACCAAGAATAACATGATGTTTAATTTAACTACACAAGTACATATGTTATTAATTGTTTACTAGCAACATAAGAATTTTCAAAGAAAGGCTACTTACAACTTCTACTCCCTCACTTAGACCACTAGACAATTACAAAGCCTATCACATTACACGGACATTGATGAATACTAATTCATCAAAGTACATGCCAATCATGCTCTGCCGACGGTCCCGAACTTCAACTCTTAGGAAGAATCCATTCGGTGCCGGAACTAAACGCATCAGAAGCTTAATCATGGATTGTTCATGTTCATTTAGTGTTATTAGGTGAAGAAACTACAATCTAAACTAGATTCGGGGCTCAAAAAACTCAGAATAGCAAAAACAACAGGTTTGGCGCGCGTTATGCCTCTTTGGCGCGCGCCAAAATTCAAGCAGGAACCTACAACTCTCTGCTTATATTTTAGTGCGCGCTAAAGCCATTAGGCGCGGGCTAAAAGCTCTCTGATTCTCCAGCCCACATTCTGTTTCACTTTTAGCGTACGCTACACCCTTTTGGTGTGCGCTAAAAGCTCCCAGTACATTTTTACCCCTTTTTTGGTTTCATTTGGCGCGCTTGCCAAACACCTTAGACATCCCTAAAACATACTTTTCTACACTTTTACGATTTCTAACCCATTCCCAACATGTTTAACTTAAAAAACACTAAGAAAACAACAACAAAACAACCCTTTAACATACCACAACATTCTACACTTTAACAACAACGTTTAGACATGATTTTTAGCACCAAAACAACACTAAGACTCAATCTTAACATCATAAAACCATAACTATTCAGTAGGAAGAGACTCTTACTTATTATTAAGCAAAAACCAAAGCAAAACTTCCAAGAAAACTGCAACACTTCTGAACTTCTCCAAGAAAACCTATTTGATCAACAATTTGACTAGAATTTGTGATCAACAACTTCTAAACCGTTAGAAGTACGAGTTGAGCACTTTAAATGACCAAAATATGATCCAAACGTGATGATTCCAAAGCTAGGGCTAAAACATACCTTTCTCAACCTCCAACTTTTCTGTACCACCACGCAGTTCTTCTCCCGTTGATTCTGAATCACTAATTGTTTCTGAAAACTGTTTAGAAACTTGTGAGAATTCGGAAGAGTTCTATTTGATGCCTTTTCTATTTGCTCTCAAGTTTTGAAGTTCGATCTCTATTGTTTTATTTTTTCTGACAACTCCCCAAAAGGACATGGGGATTTTATTCTACACTAACTTCTCATTTTTCCTCAGAAAAAAAAAAAAAAAAAAAAAAAAAAGATTCTCGTTAACTCAAGAATAAAATTCCATTTAATTATTTCTTTTTTTTTTACTTAAATCCATAATAAATAATAATATAATATTCCAAATTTTACAAACCGACACGCGGGTCTAGCGTTTTCCATAATTCGGGATACTACAACAACCAAATCCAATTACACTACGTTGTATTCATTCAAATAAATTAAAAAAAGAACCCTCGACCAGTGAACCTCCTCCATACAATCATCGCATGCGCAGGATCCCAATTTACTTCTTTGTTTGTTTTTTTTCTTAATTTTTTGTAATTGTTTAAAGCAATGATAAACCTGTTGTTTATCTTTTCTATGACAAAATCATTTTTTTTCTGTCGTACTACCATTATGACAGCCCAACAACAAAATGAGTAATGTGCAGAGAAGTTTCGACTAACTTTCGACAGAAAAATAATCGCGATCCGAGAGCCAGGAGCAAACGAGCCAAGAGCCAAAAGCCGTGACCCATGAGTCAAAGAGCCAGCCATGCGATCTTCTCTTAACAAGGCTCTTCTTCGGCGACAGGCAAATGTTGCCTCTAACCCCGACAACGTTAGAGAGGGGGTAATTGAAAATAAACTCATGGAGTTCAAAAAGATAGACGATGGCATTTGAAAAATATAGGGTTGTTATATTTTAGATCAGATAAGAGTTGTTTAAAGTAAAAGATTGATGTTTCTTTTAAATTTATGATAGATAGAGTTTGTTTGATATAAAAGTATATCATTTATCATCTATATGAGGAGATAAATGCCAACCAATGTAATTTTTTATCAATTCAATAAAACAACAAATTCAGAGTCTTTCATTGTGCATTCTGATTTACTTCAATAAGAACGTTTATAATTGATAAGTTTAACTAAGTACTACTAACTACAACCAACTGTAACTGTCACTAATAAGTGTCACAATGACTTGACATCTCACCAAATCTAACCTACATCACCAACATCTCCCTCAATCTGAAATGTGGACACATTTTATGCTTGGCGTCTCATCACATATAACATACATCACCAAAAGCTGAAGATGCATAGATGTTCTTGACTGGATAACATTTGAGTAACCTGTGCAAGGTGGCTTGATCAACTGGTTTTCTAAAAATAACTTCCAATTCACTTCTATGTGCTTTTTCCTTTCATGGAAAACAATATTTTCCACAATATACAAAACACTCTTGCTATCATAGAAAAGGGAAAGGTGGATCATGAGGCAACATAAAGTCCTTCATGAGGTAGTGAATCCACCGAATCTCACAAGCTGTAATGACCAGAGATCTATACTCTGCCTCAAAAGAGCTTCTGCTTACAATGTCTTGCTTTTTGCTTTTCCATGGAATGAGGAATCTTTCTAAAAAGATATTGAAACCAGTAACAATATTCCTCGTAACAGAGCATCTGGCCCGGTCAGAATCTGTGAAATCTTTGAGTTGTTATGTGCCTGATTAGGAAAAGAAAAGGCTTTGACCATGAACTGCTTTAAGGAATCTCAAAACTTTATGTGCACCAGCAAGATGATTTTCTGTTGGCTTGTCTAAGAATTGGGTCAATTGCTGAAATGCATAGCCAATGTATGGTCTTGTGTTTCCTAAGTATATAAGTTTTCCTACTAAGCTTATGTAATATGTATTCTCTAGTGACAATGCAGAATTTGAATGTTCTAACTTGACTTGAGGATTCATAGGTGTCTTAGATGGTTTGACTCCCACATAACCAAAATGATGCAGTAAGTCCATGCAATATTTCCTTTGATTGATGACTACGCCTTGCTTGGATCTAGAAACTTCAAAGCCTAAAAAGTACTTCAGTGGTCAACGATCTTTGACGGTAAAGGCTTTATGCAAGAGATTCTTTAAATTGATGTCATCCACATATACTAATATACTAATAAGGTAATGAAATAAAAGCCTTGTCCTTTGGTAAAAAGGTTGTGATCATTGTGGGACTGAGAGTATCTATATTGAATTAAGCATTGTGTGAGTTTAGCATTCATCTTCCTACTATATTGTTTTAGAATTTTAGTCTATATAGGGATTTGTTCAATTTACAAACAATGTTAGAGCCTGAGGTCTGCAAACCAAATGGTGTCTTCATGTACATCTCATCATTTAATTCACCACGCATGAAGGCATTGTTTACAAATAATTGATGCGAATTCCAGCTCTGCAAAGAGGCAAGACTGAGAAATAACATGACGGTGGTCATATGGGCCATTGGAGAGAAGGTGTCTAAACAATATATACCCTAATTTTGAGTGAAACCCTTGGCAACAAGCCTAGCTTGTATATCTCCATACTTCCATATGACTTTCTATTGATCTTGTACATCCATTTGCAACCTATGGGAATTTTTCCTGGAGGTAAAGGAACCAAAGACCAAGTATTAGTTTTATGTAAGGCACCCAGTGTTAACTGTATTGCTTTCTACCAATCCTCACTCTGAACTGCCTATTTGTAGGTGGAAGTTTCTTGACTAGTAGAAATATTGCAGATTAGAGATTCATAGGAGTTTGATATGTGGTCATGAGATACCACACTTTGAATTGTGCGTGGAGTGGTTCCTTTAGGAGCCAGATCAACCTAATAATCTTGAAGATATAGTTGTCTTGTTCTTGAAGGTCTTCTATAAAGAGTTGAATAATGATAAATCGAATGAGGATCTATACAAGTTTCAAAAGGAATTGTAGGCTGATTGTCTACTAATGGATATTGCACATTATTAGATGTAGAAACTGGTAGGAAAATGTTATGGTCACTAAAAGGATCTGCAAAAGGAAACTTACCCTCATGGAAAATGACATCCCTTAAAATGAAGATCTCCTGAGAACTGACACCTAGCAAAAGAAACCCTTTGGTATGAGTAGGAAAACCTAAGAATACAGACTCCTTGCTTCGGGCATCAAACTTTACCCTGCCTTGATTGTTAGTGAGAGAAAGAACAAGACAACCAAAAACCTTAAACAAGCTATTCTTAGGAAGCTTATTATATAACAAGAGATAAGGACATCTGTCCTGTAGAATAAGGGTTGTAAACTTAAGGTCATCAGTAAAAATGTAGAGACCATTGGTAACTTTAGTTGAACCAATCATCTTTTGTGCACTAATATCATGTATAACACAATAATCATGATGAAATGATAGAGAAAAACCTGTGCATATGGATAGTTTCTTGACAAAAAGAAAATTATAAGAAATTTAAGGTACACAAAGGAAATTCTTAAGAGTTAAATTATTAAGCTTACCTTGCCATATGTTGAAGTTGTAAAACTTAAGAGAATACAACTAAAAACTGTGGAATTTTTATTACTCAACAGAATAATGAATGAGTTAAGTTACAATGTTGTTGATTATGGGGGTATTTATAGTATCATACACCACATGAATCAGCTAAAGGAGGTTACATGGCATTCATAACAGAATAACCGTTTTAACTACAAAATCAATAAAGACATCTTGCTGAGTCCTGATGCGTCCTCAGCACTCTGCTGAGTCTATGTTGATAAGCTGATTGTACTTACCTATTTGTACATGCTGAGCTGCTCATATTGTACTCAACACTCCTTTTAGTCATATACTATAACACCCTATATGCGTCACAGAAACTATAAAACTGGTAGGCAAAGAAACAATATTTTTTGCACAGGTATAATATTCACCATAATTGATAAGCAAAAGGTTATTTGGTCAGTGGCATCTGAATCCACTATCCATTTATAAGAGTTACCCCCTGACTGCAAATTGTCTGATTGAACATTAGTTGTCATGGAAAATGAAGGGGCTTGGGCGTACTAGGAGCATCTTGAACTCTTAACATTCTGCAACAACCCTATGATATGATCATGCTGAGTCGTATACACGACAGAATCAGTGGCATCAACAGACACAACATGAGCAGCAACATATTGATGGTCTTGATTTGGTATGAACCCTTGAGCATAATCCACACAATTAGCCATAATACCTCCCATGTCTGTACCTTTAAAACCTGGAGGATAACCCCATTTCTCATAACATCTTTCAATTGTGTGGCCATCCCCACCACAATGAGTACACTGCACTTTCTTATACCGATTGGTGCTGAAAATACCTCTACACAAGCCTCTACCATAGACAGATAGAGTTTGGCTAGCCAAATCTTAAGAACTGGAATCTTGAGATCCAAATGATAGTTGCCTCTCATGTTGTATAGCCATGGAAAAAATAGTAATAATCTCTGGAATAGGGTTAGACATAAGTACTTGAAAATTAACATTGCTGAAATTGTCATTCAATCCTTTCAAGAACTTCATAATGTCAGTTTCACTATATTCTTTATAATGTCAAGATCACAATGGCATGCCTCAGAATGGCATGTTGGTCCGAAAACCCTTCAACTCAATAATGTAACTAGTGACTGAAAGTGAACCTTGCTTATTTGTAAAAATTTCCTCAGTTAAATTGGACAATCTGTAAGCATTCCCAATGCTAAAATGATTATTCAAATGTAACCAAACTTCTCTAGAAGTAGGAAGCCACGTTACACATTGTACAATATAAGAATCTAAAGATTTGATAATCCAAGTACTAACAAGATCATAACATTATGTCCAAGCTTCGATGTTTCTATCATCCTCTGAGGGTTTAGGGAGTGCACCGACAATAAAACGCTTCTTACATTTAGTGGAAATGATCATACCAATAGCTCTCTTACAGCAGTGAAATATTTCCATCCATGTCATCTTCAGTTGCACCAAGACTGCTAAGGGATTCTCTCCCGGATGAATGAAACGGGTATTGACAATTCCTTCCCCACCTTGGTTCGCCATGATCAAGAAACAACAAAATACAAGGAAGTGACATTACACTTTGTACAATATCAGAATCTAAAGATTTGATGATCCAAGTAGTGACAAGATCATTACATTGTGTCCAAGCTTCAAAGTTTCGATCATCTTTTGGGGGTTTGGGAGTGTACCATCAATAAAACGCTTCTTACCTTTAGTGGAAATGATCATACCAATAGCTCTCTTCCAGCAGTGAAAGTTTTCCAACCCTGTAAGCTTCGGTTGCACCGAAACTGCTGAGGGATTCTCTCCCGGATGAATGAAATTAATAGGTATTGAAAATTCCTTCCCCACCTTGGTTCGCCATGATCAAGAAACAACAAAGTACAAGAAAAACTTGATGAAAGACGATGAAGAACAAGCAGAGTTGATTGAGGCAATCAATCAAACACTACGCGAGTAAGAAAGAATGCGAAAACTATTAAGCTTTGATACCATGATATAAACCAGAATAGGATTGAATCAAGAACCGGTAAAAATGAAGAAGAAATATAAACTTCATGAGAGAGGAAAAACAGAGTTTGTGTATTACATAATTTTGATAATCAAGAGTATGAAGTTGATTCTCAGCTAAGTGTTACTTATATAGACCTATATATATCAACGTTTATAACCACCACTATAAGTTTAACTAACTACAAATTAAATAACCCTACTAACGACAACCAACTGTAACTGTCACTAATAAATGTCAGAATCACTTAGCATCTCATTACATCTAACTTACATCACCAACATCTTCCGAAAAAAAGAATGTTCTAGTCCAGCTATCTATCGATAAACCCACCAGCGAGGCTATCGTTGATGTTAAGATTATCTTGAAGCAACCTCTCACTATTATGCTCAATAAGAAGTGTTGTTACAACTTATATGAGAATCGCTCTCCAAACCAGCCGAATCCAACAACGATCACATAAAGCATTGAGGTTAGATTCTTTCTCACACCTGCAAAGATCACAAGATGATTGTAAGCCATTATTGCTACGACTGATGGTGCATAAGATTTTTCTTAAACACTTTATGACTAGTTTCCTAAAACGTTGAGTTAAGCTTTTAGGGACCGGGCATCGTCACATTTAAACTTTTAAAGCACTAGATGCTCTTTTATTTACAAGTATTTTCTTAGAACTCTCTTGACTAGTATTAGAATCATGTGGTAATTAACATCAACTAAGTCGTAATGTGAAGGAAA
Organism: Gentiana straminea; assembly: GCA_036785695.1. Classification (NCBI taxonomy): domain Eukaryota; kingdom Viridiplantae; phylum Streptophyta; class Magnoliopsida; order Gentianales; family Gentianaceae; genus Gentiana; species Gentiana straminea. The sequence goes on from JAVUPR010000349.1 coordinate 25,937,221, forward strand.
TTTATAGGTGTATATATATATAATTTCTTAGTCTATTCAATATAATATGAAATTATAGATGTGGGTTTCTCCACATGTTGTTTGTTGAAGAGTCTATTTCTACTTTATTGAATATTGTATTACAATGGGGTTATATATATATTTACGCTTATAGGTTAATTCTACTCGTTCTCCAAGTATTGTAAGCCAATAAAGCTAAACCACATTCTCTCACTTGAATCAATTAAAACACTCGATTATTCACAATGAACATGATATCAGATCAGCAGAATGTCATGAGGTTAAATCTTACTGTCAAACATTATCTTCGCATTTATATTGTGTAGGTGTTATTGTCATTTTTCTGTCTTTTCGTGCCATGTTGGCCTAGGCTTGAAATAGATTACACTTGCAAGGGGCAAGGGCGCGTGTTGAGGTGTTTATTAGGTTAACTCTTTCCTCAATAGGTTGGTATATGCAAACTTGTCGCCAAGAAGAAATTGGGCATTGCATTCGTGTCCTTTCGTTTGATTCACTCACAAAACCCCTTGGAGAGAATGTGACCTTGCAGCCTAAAGACATATATATATATACATACATATATATATATATATATATATATATATATATATATATATATATATATATATATATATATATATATATATATATATATATATATATATATATATATATATATATATATTAATATATATATATATTATAATACATTATTCTCTAAAGTGGCGATTGATTCACTCAGCGAACGCGTGTAGTTTGTTGAAATTCGTTTACTGTTGACTTATTTTTTGCGTTTGGATAAACATTTTTTTTTCCATTTATTCATCCTATTATATGAAAACAATTTTGCTTAAATCCCCGGGTATCCGGAATCACTGGTCCGACTAATCTAGAATTCGGCCCGGAACGTGGATGCAGAGTCCGATTCTTATTAGGGGGTAAAGTCTGGCAAATAGCTCTTTCAATATGGCGCCTCAGAGGAGAATTGAACATGTGACCTCCCTATGTATTCTCAAGTCACTTACCACTTGAGCCAAACTATTTGGTTATTATGAAAACAATTTTAGTTATTTGAAAGAAATAATTTTCTCTGGTTACTTTTCTTCTCACAATACGTCACATTCACACGAAAACAGATACAATCCAAACACGATTTCAATGAAAATGCATTTTTGAAAAAAAAATTAACCCAGAAAATCCAAGTGCAAACAAATATTTCTATCGAACGGTTAATGTTTATTATGATAGCAGTTTTGGATCGAATTGTCGCTCTTGAATACATATATTATTCGACGTGTTTTCCATTCGTGATTAATTTGACTTAGTAGTTATTGAGATACATGTTATGACACAATGTGTCAAATAAGTGAATATTTATAAATTGTCCTATCAGAGGGTAACTATCTATATGTTATTAAATCAAGTTGTTATTACGTTTGATTTGCGATAGTCTATAAAGTATAAACCGATAAACCGAACCAAACAATCGATTTTGGTATGATTGATATTAGTTTTTTTAGGGGTGATTTTGGTTTCATATTTTATAAACTAACATATGTGGTTTGGTTTTAAAAATTCTTAATACTAAACCATGAATGTCTCTAGTGTGAAAATAAACCGACTACACCCTTTATCCAAAAGATTGAATGAAATCTGCTGTCTGATATTATTTCTCTATATGTCATGTCTAATAATTTTTTTTAAGATACAACTGGCAGCGTGTTATTACTTTATTATTATGGAAACGTGTCGTGTGTGAGAACGTCAGACTCGTGGGAAGTTAACCAATTGCACTAATGATAATATATTGGTGGTGTGCTGTGATTGTTACAAACGTACTACGATTGATTAATAAAATCCGTTTATTTCCCGCTAAAAAAAATGTATAATCCTTTTAAAGGTTAGCATCAGTAAAAAAATAATTTAAACCTACCAATATAATATTTTTTTTTAGGAAACCAACAATTTTTATTATGACAAATTCGTCAAGGTAGCGGAGATTACATTATGTGGAGGAATGACGCCCCAAGAGATAGACCCCTCAGAAGCGACACCATGCCTAGCAAAAATGTACACCGGAACATTACCATAACGTTTAACAATCTACGCGGAAACGCAGCGGAATTCAAAAATTTATTTCCTTTGACCAGGATCGACTTCGTTTAAGCAACAAACACATAAAGCTAGTAGACGGTGGTTACCTGCTTGATCTAAAAGATCGACGCTTTGACCGTCTAAGGAGAGTAGCGATACACTGAGCCCCCCAAGTGTTCGGCCTCTATTGGTTATCTACACGAACAGTCCGCCGGAATCCAATCATGGATTGCTATCAGAAAAACTCGGCCGCTAGACCGACTAAAATCTCTCTCTAAGAAATTATATATTTTTCACAAGAACTATTAGCTCTTGGAATTGTGATGTTTAAAAGAGCTAGCCAAGCCTTCATATTTATAAGGCAAGGGGCGCCCCTCTATAGTTCCCAATCTAATTGGGATTAGCTTCCTAGTAGATTGAGGAGAAAGAAAACATTTTTTTAATAAAATAAGAAAAATACATTTGATTGATTTATCTCATTAATATTCAATATCTTAGATTAAATATTTCTAATATATTGTCAATATCTTATATTGACTATATTTATCTTATTACCATAAATCTATTTTTCAAAATTAATTAATATCTAATATTAATATTATGGTAATCTTATTAATTAAATTGCACAACTCGCATGTATCATATACACTTTTAAACTTGCGTGAATATGGCGTACCTTTTACCAATATTTTGGCATCCGTAATATTCTTTAATTAATACAATGTCATGATAAATTAATTTGCAAAATACATGTGCATCATATACACACATAAATACGACATACACATATCTAATATATGTATATTTAATTAATCAACATAATTAATATCTTGTATTATATTTATTCATAATAAATAAGTACCACCATATTAATTTACCACTATAACATTTATAGTCTCGAGATAAACCTTCATTATTTGGTTATCAACTATAACCACATTTTAATCCGGCTAGATTTTCATATGTGTGTGAGCCGATAGGCTTCCAAATATGTTGGCCGTAGACACAGAGTGCAAATTACAAAAATGCCCTTCATACCAAACGATCACGGGATAGCGTCTAGCAACACACCATGACCCTCATTCATTAGAAGAGTCAAATGCAATGACTACTACCTTTCATGTGAAGCAATTATCGTGTAAATAGAATCGATATCGTTTGTCGAGTGTCAAAAATCAACGACCGTATCTTATAATCCGGATATCATGCTCTCTTGAAGTAACTCATTTACTTCCACTTTGCAAAGATTCACGAGAGTAAGACATTCCATATAAGAAGGCCCTTTCGGATATTCACCCCTACTGATAGGTTACGCGATTCCCAGACGACCAAACATGTATACTCTGCATGCTTCAGTATCAATCACTTTCGCATGATCGCCCCATGGTTAGGGGAAACCTAAATAGTGCCAAAGCATGACAATCCACACCGTGATGCCATGTAGACTCCGGTCTTAAGGATAATTACACAACTGCCACGGAGTGTGACACTTATCAGTGTAAGTGGGTCAGTCTAACGTATGCATTCTCTAATACCCATCCACGTACAGTCTCAGTGTCTCTACACTTTGATAGACGAGATCTATCCATGCCCTTTAAAGACAGAAGACATCTAATACGTGCTAGCCTGTTTATACTATCAATGTCATGTTTAATAGTACATCAGCTTAGAGACATTTAAGTATCAAACTTATTAAAGTGATTAGAGATCTCATCAACCATAATCCCCTATCATGGTTTCTCTATCACAGTTTAATGCCAAGGACGTTATCATATAACAATTCATAATTGGTTCTTTAAAATAACATATACATTACAACATAAAAGCCATTTAATATATGCATAAACCTAAAAAAAAATAGTAGAAATGATCCGATCCGGTCTGACCCGATTGGGTTTAGGACACTATTTCAACATGAACTCGCGGCGGCACAACCATCCGCCAAACATCACGCCACACTATGTCTGGCCCAACAGAGGATGACCTACTAGCCACTGAGTACACCCCTCCATGCAAACTCAAGGATAAGAAGTACCTGGACTTGACTGTATAACGTCCCTTCCGTTCATAGTGCCATATATGTCTATCCAGATAAGAATGGCCAGCAACGGGAGTCTGAAGGATTGCATCCACCTCCCACGGGTGAAAAGCCTGCTGGAGTAGGGGAGATTTCACTGCCTACCATCAGCCGACAAGAGACCATGCACCTGCATATTCGTCAGAAGTGAATGAGAGGCATGCATGATGCGAAAAGAAAGAAGTCGGGCAACCCACGCATCATGAAAGACAAAAACTGAGCGGCCATCACCTATTCTCCAATGCAAACTTGATATCAACAAATCTTGCCCCTTCAGTAAACTTTTCCAGAGAAACGAGGGACACCGCCCCAAGCTTGCTCCGATAACTGTCATACCCGGATGATATTTTGCATTAAGAACCCGACTGACAATGGCCATAGGGTGCTGCAGCAAGCGCCAGGCCTGCTTTGCCAGATCACAAAATCCCAGACCTCCCAAATTCTTTGGCAGACAACAAATATCCCAACTCCGCCAATGCATGTTCCGCATATCCTCAGTATCTCCCCAATAGAATCCACGAATATGGTGCTCCGGCTCCCGAACCAATGTGACCGGGAGTTTGAAGCATTGCATGATTAAAGTGGGGATGGCTTGCAAAACTGACTTAGTCATGACCACCTTGCCCGCAGGCGACAAAAGTTTATCCTTCCACCCCAACAGTTTCATCCAAACTCTTTCTCGAAGGAAATCGAACACCGGTCGCTTATTATGGCCCATGACAAAAGGCATACCAAGATACTTTCCTCTCCAATCCCCAATAGGAATCTACGGAAAATCAGAAGTATAATCCCGAACCTATTGCGGCACTCCCTTACTAAAGTATAGGCTATACTTGTGAAAGTTGATAGCCTACCCCGATAAAACCCCATAGTGCGTAAAGAGATCAACCAAGGTTTTCGGAGCCCCGTCCTGGATCTAAAAAAATAACATACTATCATCAGAAAACAGGAGATCTGATACATGTATCTTTGCATGCCCCCCAAACGTGATGCCACAGAGTGAGCCCACCCAATATAATAATAGGGAGAAATATGTTTACTCTATTAATATTACGATATATTACGATTATGGAAAATATTGATTTGTGTATTGATTTAATAAGGGTAGTTTTGGTATATTGTGTAATGTAGAAGCCCTACTACTGGCTATAAATAATGTACTCATTGATTGATTAAAGATATATGAAATGCATTAATCGAAATTTGTTATGGTATCAGAAACAGGATGACAAAAAAAATTTGTTGTTCTTTTAACTGCTGCAGCAGAAACTTTCAGGCGATGATCGGATATTGAAACGGACTCCGATTGTGATGAAATTTGGAGAGGTTGTTCAAAATTTTGTCTTCTTCAATCTGAACGGTGGAATTTTTGATTGAACGGTTCAATTTCTCTGAGATTTCCCACACTCTTAATGTATAAGGAAATAAAGTTGCGCTTTTACTACCACCAATTGGTTTTAGTACAACAGTAAGCGCTTGATCTTAACATGACAAATTTTGGTTAATGTATTTCGTATATCTTTAATCAATCAATGAGTAAAATATTTATAGCCACTAGTAGGGCTTCTGCATTACACAATAGACCAAAACTACCCTTACTAAATCAATACATAAATCATTACTTTCCATAATCGTAATGTATCGTAATACCCCCCTCAAGTGGAGCGTGAAGATCTCGAACGCCCAACTTGCATAGTAAAAACTTGAAATATTTTCGTCCCAATGCCTTGGTAAAAATATCCGCCAATTGATGTTTCGTAGGAACATAGGAAGGAAGAATCAAACCATCAGTAATGGCATCACGTACGAAGTGACAGTCAACTTCGATATGCTTCGTACATTCATGGAAAATTGGGTTCTGAGCAATATAGAGCAGACTGACTGTCACAGAAAAGTTGAATGCCGGGAGGCGCGCGCCGAACCCCAATGTCAGCCAGTAACTGCTTCAGCCACTTCAGCTCACATGTCAAAGAATCCATAGATCGATATTCCGCTTCAGCCGATGACCGAGACACTGTTGTTTGTTTCTTGGACTTTCAAAAGATAGGAGAAAGACCGAGAAACATGAACCATCTACTCAAGGATCTGTGAGTAATTGGGAAACTAGCCCAGTCAGAGTCACATCAACCGTCTAGAAGGAAGGAAATATCGGAGCGCAGCAAATACCCTGGCTAGGATGTTTCTTCAAATAGCGGACTAGTCGTAAGATGGCCTCCCAATGCTCAATTTAGGGGGCTTGCATGAACTGTGGCAAGACATGAAAAGAAATGCCAGATCAGGTCGAGTGACCTCGAGATAGATAAGTCGTCCAATAAGACGTCGGCACGACGCCGAATCATCCAACATAGGTCCGGTGGCTAGTGCCATCTTATGATTCTGCTCGATGGGAAAGTCAGCTGGTTTGCTCCCAAGTAACTCGGCCTCATGTATAATATCCAATGCATATTTCCGTTGATTCAAGAAAATCCCATCTACGTTCATCGCAACCTCGATGCCAAGAAAATATTTGAGAGCCCCGAGATCCTTCATTTTAAAACACTTGCCCAAATAAGATTTCAAAGTCGTCATCGCCACTTTGTCATTGCCTGCAATGATCATATCGTCAACATACACAAGCACCACAAGCTGAATCCCGTCACGAGTCAAAGTAAACAACGAATAGTCAGAGTAAGACTGACGAAATCCATAATCACGCAAAGCGGAGGCAAGCTTCACAAACCAACACCGTGGTGCCTGTTTCAACCCATACAACGATTTGCGCATCTTGCAAACCAAATTGGACCCCGGCTTCTCAAATCCAGGAGGTATCTTCATATAGATCTCCTCGTCCAAGTCCACATGCAAAAATGCATTATGGACGTCCATCTGATGAATGCCCCACCGTTTCACCGCGGCGACACTGAGAACGGTCCGAACTGTAACCATTTTCGCCAAGTCTCTGTATAATCAACACCATCTTAGGACAGATTGCTCACAATCTTAAATGATAAGAAATATAGTAGCACATTTATTAACACTAATTGGTTTTATTACAACGGTATGCGCTTGATCCTAACATGGGAGCAGAGCCAGAGGTCACGAGATCGAACCCTGGTTTGAACAATAGTTAACAAAAATTGTGCAAGTTTTGGGAGATATTGCCCACACTTGAGGGGTGTTGGGAGATATTGCCCACACTCTTGACAAACAATTGCAAGTGTTGGACATATTGCCAACACCCGAGGGGGGGGTGTTAGGACAGATCGTCTACTCGTAAATGATAAAAAATATAGTAGCACATTTATTAACACCAATTGATTTTAGTACAAAGGTATGCGTTTGATCTTAACAATTAAATTTACATCAATCTTACACCATTATCATCCCACCATATATTTTACACTGGTAACAAAAATGAAGAGAAACAATCATATCTCAAGATTATTTTAAATGTAAATATAATGTAAATCTGAGAGAGTAACTCTATCTTTTAACATATAATAACAACAAACAGGTAAAGAGAAATGGTAAATTACAAACATTTGTAAGCAAATATTTATCAATCGGATAGTGTGATATCTCTGACCCACCCTTCCACACAATTACTATACAAATAAATTATTAAAATTTTATTGGGTGCAAGGGGAAATTATTATGCAGTAAGAGAATTTGGGGATGAAGTGACAGGTGAAACGATCAGAACCACACAGTTTAAATATAAAATAAAAGTATGTGGCTGTGGTGTCTCCACAACGGTATCTCCACATGTGTGGAGACACCACACAATAATTTTCCGGATATAGGATAAAATTTTATCTGTTGCATTCTGATAAAGTTTAAAGTTTTGTTTCGGTGTTGGAATATGACCTCTGTATCTCCCAGCACCAACCAACCAGTTTCAAAGTCAAACAAACGTGGGGACTGGCTGACCCATCAGAAACTTTACGGTGGGCCGGTGGGGTTGCCGTCGGCGAGACTCGTTATAAAGATCTTTGTGGGGGGCTGCTTCTTTGATTTGGTGGCCATCCTTTTCAAAGATTTCTAGGGACATTACATTGTCATTAGATTAGATTATTATGTTTTGAAATTCGATAAATATGGTTAATTTTCATGTGGGGAATTGATTGAAAAGTTGTTTGGATTACATCACCTTTTGTATAGAATAGAATAAAAGGGATTTATAAAATAATAGGGAAGACAGCTTTATTCAATAAATAAATATATTTTATTTAAATGATGTTTTTATCGGCAACACGAAATAACTATCGACACTATTTAATTTATTATTTTTCATTCATTTTTCCACACCACCTAATCACTCATGCCGCCACCTGAAATAATAACTTTTAAAAATTGTACGCTTTAGTCCTTCATGTTGTAAAAATTAAACAATTTAGTCCCTAATGTTTAACTTTTACCCCTCCACTTTTTAAAAATCATTTAACTTCCCCTGCATCTTCTAACTTCGCCGGAGTTCTCGTCGTAAAAGGCGCTGGAGAAGATGAAATTGAGCCGGAAAACCGCAAGTGTAGCTAAGAACTTGGGTAAAAAAGGTTGGAGTATATGAAATGAATTTTGATGAAGAAAAATGTTGAAAAAGATGAAGATGAATTTTGATGATGAAGAAGGTTGAATAAGATGAAGATAAATTTTGATGATGAAGAAGGTTGAAGAGGATGAAAATGAATTTTGATGATGAAGAAACTTGTAGGGAATGAAGATTGTAACATCCCGACTTTTTAGAAAAAGGGCAAAATGGTCTTTTAACGAAAATTCTGATTTGTTTTATTTAATTAAAGGATTTATGTTTTGTTGATAAAAAATAATAATAAAAGCAAATATAATGAATGGTTAATGGGTGGTTTTATGGGAAATAAAACTCCCCATTATTTTGGGAGTTGTCAGAACCCCACTTCTTTTCCCTGGAAGTTCAATTTACGTTTGTGAGAAAAGAGGAAAAGTCCAAAAAGGGAACTTTCACAGGATCTTCTCGATCGTTCGTCGGTTTTCAATTTCGAGTAGATAATCGGAATCGTGGTGAAGAGATCGTCGTTTTGGTATCAATGTTTCAGAGTTTCGTAAAGGTAAGGTTTTGGCTCTAAAATCTAAAAGTTTGAAGATTAGATCTTGTTTTGGTGTTCTAGTTGATCGATTCGTAGTTTAGAAACCTTGATAATCAATTAGTACTTGTTGATTGCTGATCAAATAGGTTTGTAGTTGAAGAATCAAGGTGGTGCTGCAGTTTTTCTCTAAGTTCTTTCTTTGGTTTTGCCTTGAACAAGTAAGAGGTTCTTCCTAATGTTTAATTAAGGTTTTATGGTGTTAAGGTTGTGTTTTGGGCATGAATTGTGTTTAGAAATCATGCTAGTTGTCGTTGTTATAATAAGAGGTGTTGTAGCATGTATAGAACCTGTTTTGCTGTTATTTGGATGTATATTTTGATGTTCAACTTGGTTGGTTTAGAGTAGAAATCGATAAAGTGCAGAAATTGTGTTTAGTGCAGTTTTGCCCAGTTTTGGCGCCCCCAACCCTGTTGGCACCCCCAGACCTGTTCAGAGAGTTTAGTGAACTCTCTGAAGCAGTTTTGTCACGCCCCAAAGACTTTGGCGCCCCCCAAACCTGAACAGAGAGTTTAGTGAAGTCTCTGATGTACTTTGGCGCCTGCCAAATATGTTGGCGCCCCCCAGACACTGTTTTAATGTTGTTTTGAGTGTTTTAAGCTATGAGATGAGTTCTAAATGTTACCTCTTGATCTAGTAACACTAAATGAACATGAACAAGCCTCGATTAAGATTCTGATGCGTTTAGTTCCGGCACCGGATGTACTCTTCCATAGAGTTGATGTTTGGGAGCGTCGGAAGGGTATGAATGGCTTGTGCTTTGAGGAATTAGCATTCCTCAATGTCTGTGTATGTTCTAGGCCTTATCCTTCTCTAGTGGTCTAGTAAAGAGAGTAGTAGAGGTGAGGGAGTTTACATCAAAATACATAGGTGACTAGTTAACAATTAATAATAAACGTACGTGTGTAGTTAAAAGACTAAACATCGTAACATTCTTGGTAAGGAACTTGGCTATATAGTGATATGTGGGCAGTCAGATAAAGTGAATAACTCTGCTGGCCTATAAAGGGCTAAATGGTAGGGGGACTTCGCCGAATGTGTACACTATCGGGTCTTAACCTGTGGCTATCGGTGTGATCCATTGATAGGTTGCAATCGATACTTCGTGGTGGGTAGCACCATGCATTGTGCCCTTGAGTGCCTATGTAACAAAGATAAGTTAAGCTAGAAACAGTTAGTCATGACATATTGATGAGCATGAAGTGAACCCTAGAGTTGTGTCGGTCACCCACAGATAACTTAATAATAATATGATCTTTTCGTTGTAAGACTTAATTATACATTAGCTTCTTCCTCTTACTAAGTACTTTGTACTTACCTCAACTACATATGTTGTTTTGTGTGCTTTTGGGGTGAGAAGACGAACATGTTAGACTTGAGCTCGTTGAGGGGTTCGATGATGATTTGATGACGTTGATGCCATGATGATGCTTTCTTTTTACCTTTCTATTAAATGTTGTACTAGATTATGTTGTGCTTTTATTTCAAGTTTGTAAGACAAGTGTTGTATCTTTCTTTTGGGACATCGTACGTTGTAAGCTTTATATCATTGTTGTAAGCTTTTCCTTTCTACCCCTAGTCGGTTTGTATTCTATTCTTAGAGACATTATGATTTTATTTTTTACCCGAGACTTTTGGGCTACCATTGCTTTAATTTTGATACGACGACGTAGAGACTGGTGTAAAATATTAGATTTATTTAATGTTATACGTGCCGAACGTTCTCTTTTGGGTAAGGGCTCGGTATCTGGGAGCGGGGCGTTACAAAGATGAAGATGAAGATGAAGATGAACGTTGTTTATGATGGTGCCAATAAAGAAATAAATATAGATGAAAATTTGGATGAAAATTAGGTTTGTGGTTTGTTATTGATATAAGTGTAGGATGTAATATCGTCGGATGGATCATGGATCCACCCGATTACGCAGTGGAAAGTACAAGATCTAGATCTAAACAATCAAAGCACATAAAATAATAGATATAACCTACGAGGGGGTTAGATTACCAACCTTTTTATGGTGCAATTACTCCAAGAATAAAAGGTCAATCCAAGCTAGTCGAGAACCTAGTTGAGAAACCAAAGTCTTCCAACGCGTGTCTCCAAGAAACACCAGGTGGATGGTGTTTCAAGCCGCCAGACCTCCTCGATATACTACCGGAATAATCCCGAGGATTATCCCAACTCGAAAACCTAGTATTATAGCCGAAAATTCTAAGCTATAATACTCCCAAAACTCGAAATTATGTGTGTCTGTCTGTGTGTGATTTGGCTTGGGAGAACTCTCTTTATATAGGAGAGAAATCCTTGTCCTCCAAGGATTTAATAATTAAAAGATAATTATTAAATTAATCCTTAATTTAAATATAAGATAAATATAATATATATCCCACACAAATTAGGATAAATAAATATATTATCCAATATTCCATGATTTATCATTTAACAAATAAATAATTAAATCATATATATTAAATAATTATCCAAGAAAACTAATGTCTTTCTAATTAAATAATAACAAGAATGCTCCTCACCCTATTAAAAATAGGCCACACGCATTTTACACACTTGGGCGGAGTCCACGAAAAAAATTTCTTTTCCATGTATTAAATTATCTAGTCCAACTAAACAATTAATCCACATATCAATTAAATAGTCCAATCCAACTATTTAATATTATAATTGAGGTGAAGCGACGAGAAAACATATGCTATGTTAGGAGCCACGTCGGGGACCATGGACCCATATTCAGTAGCTACAATAAATTAAATAATATAATCCGTCAGACCTATTCAATCTATTAATTCCGGGATTACACCACCATAAACCCGAAACTGAACTCTGCCGAATATAGATAACTTACACTCAACCATGAGTTGATAAGGTGTCCACTGATATAATCATTACATACGGATAAATCCTCCATAGGATCGTTCGTTTCGATTCGGGATATCTCCGTAAACCCTCTCGAAACCTCTTATCCTTATTTACCATTAACCCCCTAGTGATCAGTTAGTTCATAACTGATATAATATGAACTCCCGGGATCGATCAGTTTCTAGGATTAAGAAATAAAGGAACTGTCTGTCTACTTCCCGAAGGAAGGAATAGATTCCATATCTGTGATAGCACTGATTACTCACTCATATCCAGAATAGATCCAACGAGAAGTGTTGGACCACATACTACGAAGTGATCCTTACTAACACATCAAACCCTACCCTAGTCTAAGCAGTTGTCTATGATCACCTCAGGATTGAGATTAATCCATATATGATCATCTTGTGATTCGATAAAACTTCTAGATTACGGAATTATATCGAGAACTCAAATCAAATCGGTCCAGCCTTATATGATTATCATCATATATAAATGCCCCACTAGGTACCCTATTACCGACAGTCCGGATAAGACTGTCACACCGTAAAGTGTTTTGGGGTGCATTAATAGCAAATTAATCGTGAGACCCGTACTCAGATTAATAAACGCTACGGACTAAGTTAATTTTAAGTACATCTCACTAACTCAATCCTCTTGTGTATAGACATACACTGAGTTATGTGATTACATAAACGAGGTACTTAGGGTTTTCAGCAGTGTCTTAATTATAAGCATACATGTATATAATAAGATGAATTATTAATTCTGTCCTAAAACAATTACATAATTATCTTTCGGGCACTACACCTAACAATCTCCCACTTGCACGAAAGGCTAGTGGATTAATTGTTTTAGAGCACACCCCTTTATATCTATGTCTACAACATTCTCCCACTTGCTCAAAGCAAGCGAGACGTATCCCTCTAATCTGTACCCTCCAAGCGGATCTTAGTAATTCATCCTTCCAAGTACGACCGGAGTGTGCCGCCGCGACCTACCGCGTACTTAGAATCCGAATACCATGTGACTTGGTACACTGATCAGGTAGGCTGGCAGCTTGAGTCAATCTTTGGGATCGAAACGTCGCATTTCCATCTAATCCGGTGGTACGATTTCAATATGCTTATGACCTCTAGTGATTTCAAAATCCTTGAGAGCTACCTCTCCAATGTTTTCACAATGAAGTAGTTTCGGCTTACTGGATAATAGTTTATCACATGAGTAAACACTGAGACCAAGATCGATTTAACGATCATCCTCAATCTGACCTAAGGCCAGAATCAGTGTTATCACTTATATTCTAGTTTGCACCTGAATATACTAGCATATTATTCCTCATTCTCCCGAAGAGACTGGAGGATTCACTAAACATCCCATTTAGTATTCATCCGCAGGTTTAGATAATCCCTGAGAGGTAGGGTAGACTACATCGTTGAATGTTGCATAAATGCAAGAATATCTTAACCAGGTGAATGGATGGGATTGCCAATAATTGATTCTTGAGAATTTGAGCGAATCAAATCCTTTAGAATGAATCCCAATAGCATGTCAGACTCTGACTTCAGATAACACACCCATGTTGTTCTCAACTGTTTCAGTGTTACCATTCACAAACACTAATCTACATACTACTTTACTAATATTGATGCCCAGTCTACGAAAGACTTATCAATATTCTGGTCAAGTATGACTTTGAAATGACCTAGAGGTTTGCTTTAATCCCCAAAGGATATAAGCTATGGTAGGCATCCTGCCAAAGGTTCTTTAAGATACCGTTAGTCTCGCAAAAAGGTCTTAGGGGATCACCCCTATTTTCTACTTTGTAACGAATCCGTTACTTGTTCTTTGCTAAAACCCTTCTGTTCTGAATAAATTCATATTCCGTTGTTCAGCAAGGAAGTCTTAGGGAATCACCCCTATTTCCCGCTTTTTGACGAAATCAAGCATGACTGAGTGGTAAGAGAGATCACAGTCTGGTTAACTCTCTACCTTTTAGGGAATCACCCCTAAATTTTCTCAGCTTTGTGTTGAAAGTTAAACTTTCCTATTCATTCGACTATTTTCCGTGTAGTTCCAATTCAAGCACTAAATGCTAAATGTCTATATTTACGGAAGTGGGGTGAACCCAATTCACTCCTTATCCACAAATGCGTAGGCATCTTTTAGGTAGACTTCTCGGTTTTTTATTACAACGTAAACCGTTATTTTGCAACCAATATCTTAAATGAGTTCAGCAGCGTATCGTAGCACATCAATAACTATATAAGGCAAATTTCTGGTGTATCCCTTAGTGAAAACATTTCACTGGGAGGCAGGCGGAGCATCAGTCCCGAAGACTACGCAATGACCTATTTCTGAGTATGGATTACTCTATCTCTGGTGAAATCAGAGATTTCCTCCAAATATTTTGGATAAACTTACCGGATTCTTGAATAGTTGTCAGACTAAGATGTCACTACTCAGAGGCTCCCACTAGCTTGTATCTTTTATGAGACCCCGAAGGTCGATATGAACAAGCTATGTAACTTCTTTAAATCTATTACCCTTTCCCGATTGAAAGGAAACTTAGTCATTGTTCCTTTGAGACAGTGTTCCTTTGACTGGGAGATAGGAATCACCCTAAGCCAGTCTTCAGATCTTGTCTTTAGGGAATATGCACTAATTAATAGAATAGAAAGAAGCGTTTATCGAAATACGGAAACCATTTGCGTTTATGTTGTTTAAAAGATGTGTTACATATACCTATTCAGCATTTCTTAGTGGTTCTGACTTTATCAAACAAAAGTCCGAGTCTTGGGTTCGTGCTATGAATGTTATATTCATCGTCAATAAGACAAACAAATTATCATATTGAAAATGAATACGTTCGTTCCAACGAATCCGAAAATAGAAAATGAATTTTCTGTGATACTCAAGAATTGATCCGTGATTCATTTCCTTATATCACTGCCACTAGTCTATCTGAAATAGCTGCCCGTTGTCTATTTTATTTATCGTTTAATGCAAAGCTACCTAGTTCTTCCAAAGAACTTAGCTTTTGAGAAAATTTCTAAGGATGCATTGGTCAGTGATCTGAAATCACTTTCCTTATCCTCTAATTTCCAATTTATTAAATTTCCGGTTTAGCCTTAAAACTATTTAGTTTAGATGACTAACACGTATAAACATTATTTCCCATTCTCGACTTTCCTTAAATGGAAACAGTCTTGAACTAGCAGTTCGTTTGAGTAGACACCACTCTTGAACTGTGGGATGCCTAATGATAGTGTTACTAGCTTGGACTATTCGATTTTTCTAATCGACAAATCAGAAGAGCAAAGCCCCCACTAGTTTATCGGTTCCAAATACCGTCTAACTAGCAACAATTTGTATTTATGATTTTACAAATATTAGAACATCAGTCAGAACTAAGCTCCTACTAGTTTATCAGTTCCAAATATTGTCTAACTAGCAACGCTTTATTCTTGTTTTTCCGATAAATGGAGAAACTCCTGTGCAGTCTATTACACATTTCTAATGATTCAGAAAAACAACAAATCATAAGGCTTAGGCTCCCACTAGTTTATCGGTTCCAAATACCGCCTAACTAGCAACGCCTTATGTATGATTTTCCTATTTTTCAATTAGAAATTTGATGCGTAATTACACTTTTAAAATTCACTAAATGAATTTTATATATAGTCCTAAATCATCTTTTGTAAACTAAGTACGGTCGTTTCTCGTTTTACACGAGCGACATCCGTGACATACATATACTATGTCATTAAGTTTTTCAAGGCTCAAGAGAAAATCTTTTCCGAAAATTAACTACATTTATTGATAATTACAACGTACTTTTTACTTTCCACATTTTTAATGAAGTCCTAGTACTAACAGTTTAGTAGCCGAGAGATTTAGTTGTAAAAAATATGACAGAAAATTAAATTCAAAAAATAAATTTTCACTACTAGATTTTTATTTTAGGAATTATAAACTATAAAAAGTTTATCCTATCATTCCAAGGATTTAACCTCGCATAGTACTGTCCGAGAGGGTCGATATCGGCACTATGACGGTTAAACTGAGACAATCTCTCTCAATGATTAAGCTTCGAGAATCGAACATCTCACGGGAATCAGACATCCCGGACCATAATCATTGATTACCTTCCTTTTTCTAGCCTAGATATTTCAAAAATATCCATAAAGAGTGTGACCTACTATATCAGATCTCAGAGTACGCCCGGAGTATGCCTACGAGGGGCAGGTCAGTGACCCGGCGAGTACCCGATATCCTATACTTTCGGAGACCAAGCCTTGAATTTTGATAGCGGTGAACACCATCCGAAGGGGGCCGAAATCAAAGCGGCACGAGGTGTCACCATTCTCTCACGTGCTTGCATCTATAGTAGAGGCCGTGGGGTTGGCTGTCACCTTCCCCGCTCCCACTCAATAATTTGAAAAAGTGGTGGGTTTACTAATTACGGTTTCGGTCTTGACAATAAGAAACAATAAATCATTTACTCCAAACAGGGTCGGTTATGTAGGCAAGCCTACACCATCTTATTCGTTGGAACATATATGACAGTTCAGGCTGATCCGGCAAGAGAAGCCCCGTATAGCCCGAAGACTTATCGGCTATGCTAAGTCTTGTCGAACCACTGTAACGTACATCACACGTGGTGGGGGGTCGATCGAGCCGAAGCTCGGTTGAACTCGCCCAACCATGGTTAGACCATTTCCGAACCCATGTACTAAGATTTTCCGATTTCTATGCTGTCAACCAAAGCGTAATCTCGTTTCTGTTTAAGGTGGCTTCATCGAAAAGTCATCACCGAAAACTCACCGATTTATCTAAGTGGGATTCACCGAGAATCCATCACTAAAATCGTAACGATTGACAAAACCCAGTTCCTCGGTTTTTATAATTAGTTACTTAAATAATTAACTACCACATATTAATTAAAAAAGGTTTTAACTAATTATACGAGTTATACATGCCAAATTTATTCCAATTAAACTAGCTACATGTATGCATTGGAGTGGAATCATGATATGATGCATGTCATGACAATTTTCCGGTTTCTATCACATAATTTCCATCATACACGAAAAAAAACGGATAAAATTAAAGACCGAGATGGACCGTTGGTACCCCCGTATCTAACCTATTAAAGAAAAACAAACCCTAACTAGGGTTAACTATTTTCTAATATGCTGCTGCTAAGTTTTATAGATTATCGGACATCCAAACGAACTTTGATCGTCACGAAACTTTCTGGACCTGGTCTTCACTACTCCTTCTTCAATATGGACGGTTGGATCCGAGTTTTGATGGCACACTTTATCCCACCAATCCGCCGATCCAACTGCTGCATCTGTTTATAACTGCGGCGCATCAGTGTCTTCCCGGAGCCGATCGGGCATCGAAACAAAACCCGATCGACCCGAAAGTTTTAGGGCTTGTTCAAAACTCCTTTATAGTCAATCTGAAAGGTCGGATCTTCGTTTCAACGGTCCAATCTCTTCCAGAAATTCGACGAACAGACAGCTGGGGCTGCAGTGCTTTTACGACACAGCAGCAACTTTATTACAGCGGTTGAACATTCAGATGGAGTCCGATCGACACGAAATTTTGAGGACTTGTTCTTCAACTATTATTCTTCATTCTGACCAGAGGGATTGTTGTTTCAACGGCTCAATCTCCGGGAATAAATAAAAATCCGAACATAAACAAAACAGTTCTACTTCTAGGAAAATAAAATTTCAAAATTTCCTATACTCATATAAACGAATTTATATGAGTTTACAATAGATCTAACGAGTAAACAATACCAACCTCAAACCATCTCTTCAACCACGACAATCACAAGGCAACATACATGAATAAATATCGATGCATATAGAAAAGCAAACGAAAAACAAAAAAACAATCTAAACATACTTTTTCCACTCCTAGATCTAAAATTCACATAATGATTGATAGATCAAAATCTCTGATACCACTTTTAGGATGTAATATCGTCGGATGGATCATGGATCCACCCGATTACGCAGCGGAAAGTACAAGATCTAGATCTAAACAGTCAAAATACATAAAATAATAGATCTAACCTACGAAGGGGTTAGATAACCAACCTTTTTACAGTGCAATTACTCCAAGAACAAAAGGTCAATCCAAGCTAGTCGAGCACCTAGTTGAGAAGCCAAAGTCTTCCAACGTGTGTTTCCAAGAAACATCAGGTGGATAGTGTTTCAAGCCGCCGGACCTCCTCGATATGCTACCAGAATAATCCCGAGGATTATCCCAACTCGAAACCCTAGTATTATAGCCGAAAATTCTAAGCAATAATACTCCCAATAACTCGAAATTATGTGTGTCTGTCTGTGTGATTTGTCTTGGTAGAACTCTCTTTATATATGAGAGAAATTCTTGTCTTCCAAGGATTTAATAATTAAAAGATAATTATTAAATTAATCCTTAATTTAAATATAAGATAAATATAATATGTATCCCAAACAAATTAGGATAAATTATATTATCCAATATTCCATGATTTATCATTTAACAAATAAATAATTAAATCATATATTAAATAATTACCCAAGAAAACTAATTTCTCTCTAATTAAATAATAACAAAAATGCACCCCACCCTATTAAAAATAGGCCACACGCATTTTACACACTTGGGCCGAGTCCACGAAAAATTTCTTTTCCATGTATTTAATTATCTAATCCAACTAAACAATTAATCCACATATCAATTAAATAGTCCAATCCAACTATTTAATATTATAATTAAGGTGAAGCGACAAGAAAACATATGCTATGTTAGGAGCCACGTCGGAGACCATGGACCCAAATTCAGTAGCTACAATAAATTAAATAATATTATCCGTCAGACCGAACAATAATATTCAATCTATTAATTTCGGGATTACACCACCATAAACCCGAAACTGAACTCTACCGAATATAGATAACTTACACTCAACCATGAGTTGATAAGGTGTCCACTGATATAATCATCACATACGGATAAATCCTCCATAGACTGTTCATTTCGATTCGGGATATCTCCGTAAACCCTTCTCGAAACCTCTTATCCTTATTTACCATTAACCCCTAGTGATCAATTAGTTCATAACTGATATAATATGAACTCCTGGGATCGATCAGTTTTAGGATTAACAAATAAGGGAACCGTCTTGTCTACTTCCCGAAGGAAGGAATGGATTCCATATCTGTGAAAGGACAGATTACTCACTCATTCCAGAATAGAGCCAACGAGAAGTGTTGGACCACATACTACGAAGTGATCCTTACTAACACATCAAACCCTACCATAGTCTAAGCAGTTGTCTGTGATCACCTCGGGATTGAGATTAATCCATAAATGATCATCTTATGATTCGATAAGACTTCTCGATTACAGAATTATATCGAGAAATCAAATCAAATCGGTCCAGCCCTATATGATTATCATCATATATAAATACCCCACTAGATACCCTATTACTGACAGTCCGGATAAGACTGTCACATTGTAAAGTGTTCTGGGCGTATTAATAGCAAATTAATCATGAGACCCGTACTCAGATTAATAAACGCTACGGACTAAGTTAATTTTAAGTACATCTCACTAACTCAATCCTCTTGTGTATAGCCATACACTGAGTTATGTTATTACATAAATGAGGTACTTAGGGTTTTCCGCAGTGTCTTAATTATAAACATACATGCATATAATAAGATGAATTATTAATTCTGTCCTAAAACAATTACATAATTGTCTTTCGGGCACTACACTTAACAATAAGTTAATAATTTTGGATTAAAATGTTTAATTTAAATAATCAAAGGACTAAATTATATTTTTTAAAATTTGTGGTATAAGGAGTAGTTTTTTTTGGTTGTGCTTGAAGTAAAAATAATAATACAGATAATATGGTGGTGCCAAAAGAAATTTATAGGGTTCCGGAAGTATTCGTGGTGCCACAAGCGATTTCGTGGTGTCGATATAATCCGCCTATGTGAATTACCGGTGGTTATATAGTTTTGATAGGTGGCATCGTATTTCATCTTTAATCGATAAATAAAGATATTTTATTTGAATTACTAGTGGTAAATAGGTGGTTATATAGTTTTTATAGGGTGGAATAGTATTTCATCTTTAAATTATACCATATGTTTCTATTTAATTGTCATAGTTGCCAAAAACATACACATTAAGGAGAGTAGTTTGTGTTTTGATTTAATATCAAAATGACTATAACACCCCTTGAATATAATTAATGCAATGTTGTTTCCGTTCTCCCACCCCTTAAAAAATAAGGGTAGATATAGAAAAATATAATAAATAATTTTTTGGAAATATAACTACGACCGATAAAAAAGAATTTTTATTTTTGAGAACTACGACTGTTAAATAGGAACAGAGGGAGTACTTGTCATGTTTTAGGTGAGTGAGCTCTAAGATGTTGACATATCACAAGTGAATCCAGTGTTAAGTACGAGAAATACTTGAGTTGATAGTGTATTTTGAGGTGAAGTGATGGGTGAAATGATCAGAACCACACAGTTTAATACAGAATGAAACTGTGTGGTTATGGTTGCTCCACACGGTGTTTCCACACGTGTGGAGACATCACACAAGTATTTCCCGTTAAGTACTCTCCACACCTTTTTGATTATATTGGAATAAGGAATAAGTAGTAACAATACTATTTCTTCACTACTCCGCGTTTAAACTTTTAGTCAAGCCTTTAATGGCCTCTTTAATTCAGTAAATAAATTTACATGGTATCAGAGCTAACAATAATCACGTCATGGCGTATGTTCCATTATATTGCAACATTGCTCCCATATATCTGAAATTCCAGGGTCTACATTTTCAACTTGGGGTATCCATGGCGAAACAACTAGATTTTCCACGCCTACTGCTGTCGCAAGCATCCCCCTCTACCTGGAACAGTTATGGCCATCCAACTATTGCGGCTGTCGCAAGGATTCCCCTTCTACCTAAACTGTTATGAGCATTTCAACTATTGGTTCTTATCTGTCGTTCCACAGATATGGGTTTTCACCACTTGGAGCTCACTTTAGACCACCATTTGGAGCTCACCTCAACCAAATATGAACAATAACACTGAATCGAAGCAACTACTTGCCATGGAGATACACAGTTCTTTCGGTAATCAAAGGTCACAAGATGGATAATAATATGTTTGATAACAACTTTAGACCCTATTTTCTATTTTTTTGGAATCGGTAGTATTAGCTCCACCTCAATCACTAACCAAGCCTATGAGGAGTGGATTTATGTTGATATTCTCCTCATAGGGTGGCTACTTTTGATTAGTTCCATGACGGAACAAGCCATCATTAAGGTTGTAGGCTGCACCTCTGCTCAGGAAGTATGGCAAACTGTTAGGATCAAGTGCTTTACGAGCTTGCTAAAACCAATGGGTGGTAGTGAAGATGCTACTTTATTTCCTTATACTTACCCAAACATCTAGCGCCATGGATCGAAACCCCATATGTAGGCAGGATTGCTGGCGCCCAACAATCCTTCCAGCACCAGCCAGCCTCAAATATGCAGTATGTTGTTGCCGGGATTCAAACCCGTGACCTCACTCTGATACCAGTGTTAGGATCAAGCGCATTATCAGCTCGCTAAAAGCAATTCGTGATTGTGAAGGTGCTACTTTATTTCTTTATACACCCTACCCAGACATCAAGCGACATAGATCAAATCCCCGCATGATTGCAGGCAACCAACACGAACTATAAAGACCATGTTTAATCATCAATCTAAAGAATTAATGTTATAGGACAAAGATGCTTTAACCAAACTAAAAGGTTTCCAAGTCCATGGCAGATTACATTGCCCAAATTAAGTCCTACTCAGATGGACTTGCAATTTCTGTTAGGAAATCTATGCGGGAACGCAGCGAAATTCTAAAATTTATTTCCTTTGACCAGGATCGAATTCGTTTAAGCAATCAACAAATACGTAGTAGACGGTGGCTACCTTGCTTGATCTAAAAGATCGACGCTTGACAGTCTAAGGAGAGTAGTGATGCACGGAGCCGCCCAAGTGTTCGGCCTCTACCCGTTATCCACACGAACAGCCAGCCAGAATCCCATCATGGATTGCTACCAGAAAAACTCGGTAGCTAGACCGACTTTTTCTCTCTCTCAAAACTCTCTTTAAGAAGCTCTCTAATATTCACAAGAAGTATTAGATCTTAGAATTGTATTGTACAAAAGAGCCAGTCAATCCCTCATTTATATAGAGTATGAGGCACCCCTTTGCTATCCCAATCTGATTGGGATTAGCTTCCTAGTAGATAGAGGAGAAAGACAACATTTTCCTAATAAAATAAGCAAAATATATTTGATTGATTTATCTCATTTAATTTAATATCCTATATACTATATTTATCTTACAACCATAAATCCATTTTCAAAAAATTAATTAATATATAATATTAATATATGGTAATCTTATTAATTAAATTGCACAAACCAAATGTATCCAATACATATGGTACCCCCTTTCCCCACCAATTTGGGTCTAACCTGGCTCCCAGTAGGGAGTCCAGGGTTCGATCCCTGCTTGGGGCGTGTGTGTGGTGTTATTATTTTGTTTCCGAAAAAAAAAATGGGAATTGAGATTTTCTTTAATTAATATACTACTATGATTAATTAATTCACAAAATACATGTATATCATATATATATATATATTTGAAATATATGTATCTATATACATATTAATTAATCAACACAATTAATATCTTGTATTATATTTATTCAAAATAAATAAATACCACCATATTAATTTACCACTATAACCTTTATAGTATGAGATAAATTCTTTTCCTATTTGGTCATCAACTATAACCACATTTTAATCCGGCTAGATGTTCTTATGTGTGTAACCCGATAGGCTTTCGAATATGTTGGCCGTAGACACAAAGTGCAAATTACGAAAATGCCCTTCATGCCTAACGATCACGGGATAGCGTCTAGCAACACACCGTGACCCTCAATCATCGGAAGAGTCAAATGCAATGACTACTACCTTTCATGTAAAATAGTTACCGTGTAAATAGAATCCTATCACTGTAATAATATCCATACGGTCGTTCGTCGAGTGTCAAACATCAACCACCGTATCATATAATCAGGATATCATGCTCTCTCGAAGTAACTCATTTACTTCCACTTTGCAAAGATTCACGAGAGTAAGACATTCCTTAAAAGAAGGCCCTTTCGGATATTCACCCCTACTATTAGGGTAAGCGATTTCCAGACGAACAAACACATATACTCCGCATTCTTCAGTATCACACCCAATCACTACCGCATGATCGTCCCATGGCTAGGGAAAACCTCAATAGTGTCAAAGCACGACAATCCACACCGTGATTCCATGAAGACTCTGGTCCTAAGGATAATTACACAACCTTCAAATAGTGAGACACTTAACAGTGTAAATGGGTCAGTCTAACATACGCATTCTCTAATACACATCCACATACAGTCCAAGTGTCACTACACTTCGATAGACGAGATCTATCCCTGCCCTTAAAGACATAAGACATCTAAGACGTGCTAGCCTGTTCATACTATCAATGCCCTGTTTAATAGTACATTAGCCTAGAGACATTTAAGTATCAAACTTATTAAAGTGGTTAGATATCTCATCAACTATAATCGCCTATCATGGTTTCTCTATCACAGTTTAATACTAAGGATGTTATCATATAACAATTCATAATTGGTTCTTTAAAAGAAGAAATATATGACAATATAAAAGCCATTTAATATATGTATAAACATAAAGAAACAGTAGAAATGATCCGACCCGGTCCAACCCGATTGGGTTTAGGACACTATTTCCACAATCTCCCACTTGGCCTAAAACCAATCACTTGCGCATACAAGACCAAATTGAAACACAAGAATCTCATGCAATACTCACAACCAGCCCTAGCCGTGAACGTATTGCTATCCGTGGGGACTCTGGATATCTTCATATCATGCTCCAAATGACAAAGTCAAAGGAACCGCCTCAACTTACACATGAATCTCTGATGAGACCCTAGTCTTTGCTTCAGGCAATGAATGCACTTACTATATCAGCTATATAAAAAAGGTGGAAGAACCGTACAATGTTCAGGAATGAACCACATAAAGTCATGTAGGACACTACTGTTTTTTGGCCTAGTTGTAGAATCTCCTGTGATTTCTAGCTAAGAACATTTCCCGCCCACTGTATCACTCAATCAAAGTGACTGCAAACCCAGATTGTAGCTCCCATTCACCTACATAAGACTCATGATATATGTATGTATAACTATATTTATCTGATTCCAAGTTTCGATAAACTAAGAAACCATCCTTAACTTGTTTAAGGATATTCTCAACATTCACCAGATTTGCTTTCATACTTGCTCATGACTCTTCATGGACTATAAACATCTGGCATTACTCTTATGATGGTTCCTATTGTAGTAGCAAAGAAAACCTTCCATAAGCATCATCTTTCACCTTATCTTTAGGACTAACGTCCTAACGTAGATAGATCTTGAGAACACTGGCTAGCAATATCTCCTGTCGTGATCTATGCTAAACTTTTTTAGCATCACATCTATATTGGTAAACTATAAAGTAACAGCAGTTAAACCTGTCACTATAGATTTTTATTTCAAAAATAAGAACTGCTAATCCAAGTGCTTTCGTAAAGACCTTGAACTACCAAACATTAATTGACCGTGACATGGGGTGATAATTCCTGAGAGAGATATCCAATATCTTACTCAAAAATGTAACACACTCCCACTATCCCTCTTGCACATTAGGGATATCCCTTCGTTTAACTAAATCAAACTCTTTTGATTATCAAACAAAGAAA
The DNA here is from genome assembly GCA_036785695.1 of Gentiana straminea. Classification (NCBI taxonomy): domain Eukaryota; kingdom Viridiplantae; phylum Streptophyta; class Magnoliopsida; order Gentianales; family Gentianaceae; genus Gentiana; species Gentiana straminea. The sequence goes on from JAVUPR010000349.1 coordinate 25,962,274, forward strand.
TTGTCTAGAGAAACTTGTTTGAGTCCATAAACGGATCTCATGGGCTCACATATCATGTTATCGTCTATGAACATTGAGCTGTTCGCCCAACATCTTCAACACTATTATATAGCCATGATACGAAGTAATACCAAGCATAGTCTGAATAGAGCTGGGCTCAGCTGGCAGCACAAAGATAATCACAAGGTTTACACCCCGTATCCTTCAGCCGTCACTATAGCCTTATGGTAATCATATTACTATCCATGTCAGCCTTTCAGGGATGTTTCCTCTAGGTAAGACAAACTAGGTTGACAACCTGGTTGTCATTGATGGAATCTTATTCAGACATTATGGCTCTTGGCCATATCTCTCAATCTTGCCTTTCAAACATTCCTTCATAAGTCATGAGATATTCATTCTTCAAGATGACCATACCAGCAGCCCTTTCAGGCTTGAGGTTATCCACAGACTTGCAAAACTTTTTTGTGCACTGAGCAGTGTCTTACACCTCATCGCTATGTAGCGCCTGCTCGTGTTCCAACAGTTGAATATCTCTTTGTGGTTCTCAAACTCTTTTGAGATCTAAATTTACTCCCACTATTTCTTTTGGAAGAAACCCTTCCTCTAGAAGACAGTTGATATGCCTAAATCGTAATTCAGCCCAAGGATCCTTATTCGGGTCCATCCGACCCCTAAATAGTGGACAAAGTCACCGGCAACCACAGCCCACGAGATCGCAAGGCTCCGGCCCCGCTCTTAGCCCTTGGTCTTGTGCGATGCTATCAAGCTAGGAGGCCAGCCCGCGAACCCTAGGTCAATAGGTCCGCCAGAGACAAGAGCCTCCAACACAAAGTTAAGACAATCTACGACCTCCAAGCCATAAAGCTCTCAAGCCGCAAGGCCGATCTTGAGGCCGCAAGTCCCTCAGTGAGTCCGCCAAAGCTCTTAGCAGACCGGTAGGTTCTCAGCAGACTGCTAGCTCTCAGCCCAACGACTTGCTAGTTATCATGCTCTCACCAGCAGCTAGCTCCAAACCTCTATAAATACCCACATCATCTTCATCATAAAGGGGGGGGGGGACTTCATTCCTAAAACTATGCATGGCTTGATCCCTTACAAAGGGTACGGTGGCAGCCTCTTCAGGCACAACTCATAAACATAAAAACACTCCCCCCCCATATTGCACTTGAAGACCTTCATCTTGCGATAGAGCACCACCACTCTCACCGCCGTGCTCCACCGGAAAGCACCACTTTATCTACAAATTGCTAGATATCCACCCTTAAATCCATTCAATCAAAGGTGATGAATTTTTTGGCCTCATTAGTTTGCTCCGTTACCGGAAAACGACATTTTCCACATCTTTTCTGGTCAGATTCAATAATTACAGTGGCACCTTCCAGCTCCGGCGGCCCGAAACCTCCCACATTTTGTTTTCCGGTGGCCTAAAACCACCCTCTTTTTGGTTCTCCGGTTGAACCTTCAACCGGATCTTCATCTAGTTCATCCAGATTTTCAGATCTTCAAGCTTTCAACAAGATCTACATCTAGATCCTCAAATCTTCAACAAGATTTTCACCATAACTTCAAGTAAGTGACGGCCTTTCATAAGTCTTGTTCGAAATCTTTGAGTTTCCGCTCGAATCATCGCCATTCTCATTGATTTCTTGTCCAAAGCTTAGTCGGAAGCCGTTGTTCATTTTTCCGGTAAAAAACTTTATCCCCAAGCAAGAAGGTTGGTTGTTTTGAGCTTTGCATTTGATTAAATAAAAAAGAACACACGGTTTGCTGGGTTTGCGCTCGAGAAATTGCCACACCTAGTACATCCACGAAAAGGATTTTTTTCATCACAAAGCTTCTTCCGGAATATTGGTTTTTGCATTTTCCGGGTTTGTTGAGCTGAGATCATAAGTCTATCAAAGTTATCATGAAATAGGAGTATATCCATGAACCTCCTGATTGATACATCCCAGCGGTCCTTGAATTATGATATTCCGTACGTCGGACAGTCCTCAGCTCGCCGGAAAAGTCTCTATCGACAAGATGCCGAGCAAGCCTCCAGCCGATCCGATAGTATGAGTTATTGTGTGTCAGAGACAGTTGGCCACCCACTTTTCAGAGTAATTTTTGTCTTTTAGCGTAAAAGCAAATCAGATTGTATGATATGGTTGGTGGCAATGACAGATCCATAGGGCCGACCAGAATGGGTCCGGCTAGAATGAGCTCTCCAAGCTCTCCAAGTTACGAGCTCTCCAAACTTCCCAAGTTGTGAGCTCTTGAGCTCTCCAAAATGAGCTCTCCAGATATGAGCTCGCCAAATATGGGGCTGACCAGAATGAGTCCACTTAGATGGGGCAACCAGAACGAGTCCACCTAGAAGGGGGGCCAACCAAAATGAGTCCGCCCAGAAGGGGGGCCGGTCAGAATGAGTCCGCCCAGAAGGGGACCACCAAGAATGAGTCCGCCCAGTATAAGGCCGACAACAATGGGCTCTCCAGATGTAAGGCTTCCAAGTTATGAGTCCGCCCAGAATAAGGCCGCCAAGAAGGGGGCCGCCAGATACGGGTTGTTTAGCTCTCCATATATGAGCTTTTCAGCTCTCCAGATACGAGCTCTTCAGCTCTTCAGAGTTATGAACTCCCAAGCCCTCCAAGTTATGAGCCCACCAAGAAGGACGCCGACTAAAATGAGGCCGCCAAGAACGAGGCCGCCAATCTGAGCCTGCCAAAATGAGCTCTCAAGCTCTCCAACAATGAGCTCTCATTGCAAACTTTCCAGAAAAGTTACTTGTGATTTCAATCAAAAGGGCCGCATATTGGAAATCTTGAAACAAACACCAAGTTTTAGATCTCGGCATTTATTTCAATCAAGCTCGCCGCAACACTCCCTTAGTCTTGCTTGAAACAAGGGTGCTGCACATCAGATTTTTTGATTCAGTCGTCGAGCTCATCAGAAATAAGTAAGACTTTCAGTTCAAGTATTTTTAGCACATGAATATACATGTACAAATACGTCAGGCCTAGATAGCGGACTCGAAAAAGATGAGATTACAAAATTTATTGTGGAAATATATCAACGTAGAAATCAAGATGCTAAAATCACGGACTTTCAAAAACAAACGAATCCGGAATCAGATCTTTATTGAATTCGCAAACAAAACAAGAAAAACGTGAAAAGCATGCAAAAAGTCTTTGATGTCCGAAATGGAAGGGAAAACATATGATTTTGTCTTCAAAACAGCCATGAACTTCCTCCAATTGTTCATCATGTCGTCAGCAACGGAAAGAGCTTTCCGAAATGGGGTCTTGCGTACAAAACGGACCTCGGGGCCAAAAGTTATGGCAGAAATACTAACACATGTCCAAACACACCCTTTATGAGCTCTCCGAAAAACGAGATCTCAAGCTCTCCCAACATGAGCTCTCTGGATATAAGGCCGCCAGATGTGAGGCCGCCAGACGTGAGCTCTCTTATTATAAGCTCTTTATCAATGAGCTCTCTTATTAGGAGCTCTCTATTTACAATATCTCCAGATAAGTTACTCGCGACCTCAATCTTATCCCAAACAAGGGGCCGAGAATGGAAATTTTCAAACAGGCATACGATTGCGTAGACTTAACACTTATTTCAACCAATTCCGCCCTCAATCTTTCTTGAAACAAGGGGGCCGCAGGTGGAAATTTTCAAAGAAACGGGAATGACCCGAATTTGACATTTGTTTCAACCAAGCTCGCAACGGCCTTGCTTGAAACAAGGGGGGCACACATCAGAATGTTAATTCAGACTGAAGACCAAGCAACATATCCGATTTTTACAATCAGTTATTTTCAGCGAGCTCGATACTCAGCGCTCTCAACCTCGCCAAAAACAATGGGGCCATATGCCTGCATATACTGGCGAGCAGACCCGAACTACGGACTCAAAAGATGGGAATATTTCAAGCAAAAATAAAGATGTAAACTCAAAAACACTTGGAAAAATCATTGCAAGAAGCAAAGCAAATATGCAAGTTACGAGCTCTCAAGATACAAACTCTCATCGGGTTTTATTTCTACAACTTAAATGATTGCACTTACTCATATTTGGAACTCACCCGTCCTAAAGTGGCGGGATGAGCTATCTCATGTTGGAACTCACCCTACCGGATAAGGAGGGGCAAACTATCTTATTTTTGGAACTCTCCCTACCAAAAAGGGCAGGACGGGCTTTCTTATTTTCGGAACACACCAGAGATCAACTCGTCATCAAAATGGGTTTTTTCTTCACCAACAACAAGTTCGTCCGCTTAATAGCGTGGCACAAAAAGGCTTAAGGCTCTCCGCCCGTCATAGACCACAAAAGGTCAAGGCTATCCGCCCCATACGACCTCTAAATGGCTAAGGCTATTTGCCCATAAAAACCATCATATGAAGTTAATGCTATCCGCCCAATTATAACTTCGAACTGGCTAGGGACAAAAGATCCTGAAACGCCGAATCATATGAATTTAAGGCTATCCGCCCAATTATAACTTTGAACCGGCTAGGGACTAAAGATTCTGAAATGCCAAATCATACGAAGTTAAGGCTATCCGCCCAATTATAACTTCAAATCGGCTAGAGGCTAAGAGCCCAAATAAGCCAAATCATATGAAGTCAAGGCACTCCGCCCAAATATAACTTCAAATGGCTAAGGATATCCGCCCATCAAAACCTCTAAAAAGGCTAGGCTATTTGGAACTCGCCTTCGGGCGAGCCTTTATAAGACCGACTTCAGCTCGGCATCATATTTGGAACTCGCCTTCGAGAGAGCCTTCTATAAGACAGACTTCAGCTCGGCATCATATTTGGAACTCGCCTTCGAGCGAGCATTAAATAAGACTGACCTAAGCTCGGAATCATATTTGGAACTCGCCTTCGAGCGAGCATTTTGTAAGACCGACCTAAGCTCGGCATCATATTTGGAACTTGCCTTCGAGCGAGCATTTTATAAGACCGACCTAAGCTCGGCATATTTGGAACTCACCCTTGAGTGATCATTTTATAAGACCGACCTAAGCTCAGCACTATATTTGGAACTCGTCTTCGAGCGAGCACTTTATAAGACCGGCATCAGCTCGGCATCATATTTGGAATTCGCCTTCAAGCGAGCATTTCATAAGATCGACTTCAGCTCGGCATTATATATGGAACTCGTCCTCGAGCGAGCCTTATATAAGATCAAAGGATCCCAAGCCACAAGAGGTGAAGTTGATCAATGACACAAGCAACAAAAATACCTACTCTGAGTACGGCATTTAGGCAAAGCTAATAGGCGATTCGCCACAATAGCGAGCCGTCACAGTATTTCAGGGAAACAGATCTGTGAACAAACTTTACTCCCCGGCTAACATTTCAAGAAAATGCTTAAGGCGCGGAGTAAGGGGCAATTGATATGCCTAAACCGTAATTCAGCCCACGGATCCTTATTCAGGTCGATCCGACCCCTAAAATAGTGGACAAAGCCACCGACCACCACAGTCCGCGAGCTCGTAGAGCGTCGGCCCTGCTCCAAGCCCTTGGTCTTGAGCGACGCTATCAAGCTAGGGGGCAAGCCCGTGAACCCTAGGTCAATAGGTCCGTCAGAGACCAGAGCCGTGAACATAAAGATAAGACTAGCTACGACCTCCAAGCCACAAAGCTCTCAAGCCGCAAGGCCGATCTCGAGGCGGCAAGTCCCTCAGTAAGTCTGCCAAAGCTCTCAGCAGACCGCTAGGCTCTCAGCGGACTGCTAGGCTCTTAGCCCAACAAATTTTTAGTTATCATGCTCTCACCAGCAGCTAGCTCCAAACCTCTATAAATACACACATCATCTCCATCACAAAGGGGGACTTCATTCCCAGAACTACGCATGGCTTGATCCCTTACAAAGGGTACGTAGGCAGCCTCTTCAGGCACATCGCATAAACATAAAAACACTCCCCCCACATTGCTCTTGAAGACCTTCATCTTGCTCTTGAGCACCACCACTCTCACCGCCGTGCTCCACTGGAAAGCACCACTTTATCTACAAATAGCCAAATATCCATCATTAAATCCATTCAATCAAAGGTGATGACTTTTTCGGCATCATCAACAGTATGTTTTGAGACAAACATTTTGCTCCACGGGTAAGTAAATAATATCTAGCGTACTGGCTAAGATATTCCACAATGTTGCACATGTCATACTAGGCTCCAAGCCTTTCAGACATTGCCTGCTTTCTAGAAGCACGACAATCCTAAATTATCGGTTAAGATAGATTTGATGTTATCGACTTCCATATCTGATATGGAATTTATTCAACCTTTATTCTTTGGAACTCGGTTAAGTATATGTTTTGTATAGGGGCATTATCCCAAAACACGTAATGGATACTTCGCATAGCTTACTTCACACCGTTATCATATAAAGTGTTGTTTCCATTTTAAGAACACAATTTAATTGCGTATCCCAAAGATGGTATCCTTCAAGTATTAATTGCTCCAATCTTATTGAAGATAAATTCCTAAGTAGCTCATCAATCTTATATTCGTACTAGCTCAAACTCTTCGTGCTTTCCGAATTGTTGTACTTCACAAAGTACAATCAACTATTTCTAAAATAGTCATAGTGATTAATTAACAATTATTTGTGGCATTAATTGTCATAAGCCAACAAACATCGGTATGTTTAGGCTTTAGACAACTTTCTAGATTTTATAACCTTTTCATAAAAGGGTATTTTATTCATCTTTAGATAAGATACGCATTACCTGCTTGATTCATAATCACGTGGTTCAGACATCATCAGAATGACATTTGATTATACGATTTTCTTCCGCAGAGACTATGTCTAGAACAACCGCAAAATATCAAGGATAACAGCCATATAAATATTTAGTGTAGATTTCATCACATATATCAACTATATAGTGACACCAATCTAGTATGTCAGATTCAGTGACCTTTCAACTTTATCGGGATAACATTTATTCCTTACAATTGAATTTGTCTACTAAATCCTAAGAAATAACCGAACTCGTGTTTTTCATAAAAACCGGAACACAATAACATTTATTTAGTTCCTTTATCAGTTTACTAGATTTAGAATACAAAACTGAAGATGTCGCAACGTTTGCTTCACTTTTCGTATCTTGGTGTATTCCGTATTTAATCTTCCTAATTTAATCACACTCGTAAGATATCATATATCTAAGAGTTGACTTGAACTTAGATAGATTTATCTCAACACACTTGCCTAGAATAACTTCGATAAGTTATCTTACCTAAGCACTTGCCCTATCTTTCCTTTTTAATTCTTTAAGAACTTGTAAATATTTCTTAGTGTAGTCTTCATAAGACTTAAGAAACATCACAAGAGCTATGTCTTTAATTTCCTTTCATAATCTAAAGTTTATTAAATAGTTTATTTAACCTTTTGAATCGTATTCAAAACATTAACTATTTAATTAACCTTTAAACAATGATTAAAGAATTAAGTCAATACTTAAATCTCACAATTTTGAAAACAACCTTTCCAAAATTCGATGTTGTCATTCTTATCCAACGTTTGAATTAATTGTCATCGTATGACTGAATGATCATATTGGATCGTATCCAATATATGATTAATTTGTTGAAAGTTATTTCAAGTGATTTAATCATATCATGAGCTTCCGTTTCTTCATTAAAGTCTTGGAGCACTGCATCAAGTATGTACTCTCCTTGTCTCTAACTACTATAACGGGTTGCTCATTTCATTGCTTATTTAAAAGAATTAAAATCACTTAACCAAACTTGAGAATGTTTCTCAAAAGGTAACACTCACAATTTGGTTTTACTAATCGAGAATTAAAAGCATAAATATAAAAGTTTGCTAAAAACTACAACATAAAATAAGAATAAAAGAGTGTTGTTGTTTATACACGCAAAATCAAAAATGGTCTTTTGATTTATGATTTTGCTCTCACTGGTCAATTTACTCACATTTGACTTTCAAGAATGTTTCAAAAATTCTTTAGTGGCCAAGATCCCATTAAACTACCGCGACCCCCTGCTTGGCTGGTGGGCCGAAAATAGTCTAATAGGTAGACAACTCTTTGTCAGTCGTATCTTATACGACTCTTGTTGTTTGACTAGTCAACTTTTTGACAATTTTCATTTTATGATGTAGTCAAACACTTGCCTCTAAAATCCAAACGAACCCGCTTTGGCTGGTGGCCGAGAGAATTCTTAGTCAAGTCATAACCCCAATATTCGTGAGATCTCATACGATCATATCTCGATAATGACGATATACCCGAGGTAGGTCAACCCCCTGCTTTGGTTGATGAGTTGGATCCGAATAAAGGCTCTTCACCGTCATTATAATATGGGGAGGCAATTTCGACTTGATTCTTTTGAGATGGAAGTATTTATGTAAATTAATTCACTTAATTAATTTAAATTATGGTCTCATCATGTACATCTATCTCTATAGACATACATCCTACACATTCATCTAGATCGTGACTAGTTATGTAGCTATCGTATCATATAAAATAAATACAAGCACAAAATAAATAAATGCGTAAAGTAACCGGTATGATCATGGACTTTTCCTAAGTGCGGTTTCTAATACAAACTGATGAAACCGCGGGACACAATCTAAAGGTAGCTGCAACCGCCAATAGAATCTTGAATGCTCCATTCTCCAATAAGATCTTTATTTTCGTCTTTCTTTGGTCTTCATCTTCCGCTCCATTCTTGTTACATAAATTTTATCTAATAAAATAAATACACTCGCCTCACACGGGAGGGAGCTAACGAGAATGAGATAATGCAAAAAATAAACTAGGTCAGGTTCTTCATAACGGCCTAGGACAATTTTAAAATCCACCAGAAAAAAAAAATTATTCACATCTATACTATTGGTCGAGTCCATGATCAATCGAGGTCCATATAATCATATTATATCTACACATCTAATCCATAAAATTATATGTTATGAAAAAGATCAAATTAAAATTTAGCTGCTTATGCGTCTTATTTTATCACATCAAGTAATCAATTAACTTTTAATTAATTGATTTAAATTGAAAATAAAATAAACATTTAATTTTAAATTGATTTAACTTTTAATTTTAATTTTATTAATTTGGAAATATTCAAAATTAAAAGGTCTCTTTTATTTCCTTTCCTTTTGGTTCTTAACCAAAATTGATGCCTTTGGTTTCATAAACCAAAAGACATATTTTCAAACAAAATTTGGCTGACCAATATTTGGAAAGGGTCTAGGCCTATGCCCAATATTTTGGTTGATTTGTCTGGCCACTTTCCAAAATCAAAATTTTGAAGGTGGCCTAGGCCTAGGGCTTTTTTCCAAATCAAATACCTGGAAATGGCCTAGGTCTAATTCAAACAAAGTTTAGAAAGACCATTATTATTTTAATGCCATGTGGCATCTCAATGGCTCAAACTATTTGAACCATTGGTTAGCCACATGACACATCTAAGCAAAGGAAATGTCAATGCACAATAAATATCGCAAAACGAAAAACGAAATCGGGACCGCCACTAGACAACCAGCCGACGGCAGCACCTTGGGGCACCGCCACCAGTCGGCCTAGCACCCTACCCGAATATTAGTTTTTTTTTCTTTTCGTTATCACGTATCTAGATTCGAAGCTCTCTCTGATACCACTGTTAGAAAATCTACGCGGGAACGCAGCGGAATTCAAAAATATATTTCCTTTGACCAGGATCGACTTTGTTTAAGAAATAAACAAATAAGTAGTAGACGGTGGTTACCTTGTTTGATCTAAAAAATCGATACTTTGACCGTCTAAGGAGAGTAGTGATGCACGGAGCCGACTAAGTGTTCGGCCTCTACCGGTGATCCACACGAACAGCCCACCGGAATCCCATCATGAATTGCTTCCAGAAAAACTCGGTTGCTAGACCGACTTTTTTCTTTCTCTCAAAACTCTCTCTAAAAAGCTCTCTAATTTTCACAAGAAATATTAACTCTTAGAATTGTGTTTTACAGAAGCGCTAGTCAATCCCACCGTTATATTGAGTATGGGGCGCCCCTTTGCTATCCCAATCTGATTGAGATTAGCTTCCTAGTAGATAGAGGAGAAATAAAACATTTTCCTAATAAAATAAGAAAAATATATTTGATTGATTTATCTCATTTAATTTAATATCGTAAATTAAATATTTCCAAGATATTGTCAATATCTTATATTGACTATATATATCTTATTACCATAAATCTATTTTCCAAAAATTAATTAATATCTAATATTAATATATGGTAATCTTATTAATTAAATTGCACAAACCAAATGTATCCAATACATATGGCGCCCTCTTTCCCCACTAATTCGGGAATTGAGATTTTCATTAATTAATATAATACTATGATTAATTAATTCACAAAATACATGTATATATATATATATATATATATATATATATATATATATATATATATATATATATATATATATATATATATATATATATATATATATATATATATATATATATAATCAACACAATTAATATCATGTATTATATTTATTAATAATAAAAAAAATACCACAATATTAATTTACCACTTTAACATTTATAGTATGAGATAAATTATTTTCTTATTTGGTCATCAACTATAACCACATTTTATTCCGGCTAGATGTTCTTATGTGTGTGACCCGATAGGCTTCCGAATATATTGGCCGTAGACATAAAGTGCAAATTACGAAAATGCCCTTCATGTCTAACGATCACGGGATAGTGTCTAGCAACACACCGTGACCCCCAATCATCGGAAAAGTCAAATGCAATGACTACTACCTTTCATGTAAAACAGTTACCATGTAAATAGAATCCTATTGCTGTAATAATATCCATACGGTCGTTCGTCGAGTGTCAAATATCAACGACCGTATCTTATAATTTGGATATCATGCTCTCTCAAAGTAACTCATTTACTTCCACTTTGCAAAGATTCACGAGAGTAAGATATTCCTTATAAGAAGTACCTTTCGGATATTCACCCCTTCTATTAGGGTATGCGATTTCTGGATGACCAAAAACGTATACTCCGCATGCTTCAGTATCACACCCAATCACTACCGCATGATCGCCCCATGGCTAGGGGAAACCTCAATAGTGTCAAATCATGACAATCCACACTGTGATGCCATGAAGACTCCTGTCCTAAGGATAATTACACAACCGTCACATAGTACGACACTTAACAGTGTAAGTGGGTCAGTCTAACGTACGCATTCTCTAATACACGTCTAGGTATAGTCCAAGTGTCCTTACACTTCGATAGACGAGATCTATCCCTGCACTTAAAGACAGAAGACATCTAATACGTGCTAGCCTGTTCATACTATCAAAGCCATGTTTGATAGTACATCAGCCTAGAGACATTTAAGTATCAAACTTATTAAAGTGATTAGATATCTCATCAACCATAATCGACTATCATGGTTTCTCTATCACATTTTAATACTAAGTACATTATTATATGACAATTCATAATTGGTTCTTTAAAAGAACAAATATATGACAACAGAAAAGCCATTTAATATATGTATAAACAAAAAGAAATGGTAGAAATGATCCGACCCGGTCGGATCCGGTCCCACCCGATTGGGTTTAAGACACTATTTCAACAAATTCATAATACCTCATCTTCAAATCTAAACTCATTTTAGCTACATTAGAAGGTTTATATAAGGAAAAATGAATATGTTATAGGGAATATTACATTAAGGATTGGATCCCTGTCTTGGCCTGAAGTTCAGGATCAATTGATCACCCATGGGAGACTTCTATTCATAATTAATCTTGTAATTATTCTAGGGGTAAAAATAACCAGGCTATTGCCTATGTTACTACTCATAAGAATTTTGGTAAAAAAATTCAGCACCCTTTCCAAGGTAGATGTCGGTCTAATTTCTCTAAAACCCTAAGAGGATGAAGAGGTAACGGAAAAGATGACAAGTTTTTCAATAGTCACAACAAGATAACAAGCAATCTATGTGGAAAATTTGGTCACACAGCTACTACTTGTTGGCATATATTTGAGGTTGACTTCAATCCTGGGGGCTCATGATCTTCATCAGCATCTAGACCCTCCGAAGCCACAACTTATATTACCACTCCTCAAACCTTGAATGACCCCAACTGGTACATGGACAATAGGGCTACACATCATGTTACAACTAACCTCAACAACATGCATTTGAACTCATGCTACATGTTCCAAAACATTATCCGTATAAAATGGTGAGCATCTTTCTATTCAACACATTTGGTCATGACACCCTACACACTCCCTCATCATCTCTTCACTCAAAAGACTTTCTCCATGTTCCTAAAATCACAAAAAAAATGCTAAGAGTATGTAAATTAATTGCCAACAATCCTGTAATTATTGATTTTAATGGTTCTTACTATCTTGTGAAGGACAAGAATTTAGGGATAACTTTATTGACATAAATCATCAATGATTGTTTATAATAGATAAAAGAGTCTTGTAGTGACCATTGCAAGATACCAAGCCCCCTTCCAGCTACCAACTCTCTTCAATCCATGCCTTGTTAACTCAATCTCAGTTTTTCAAATTCTCTAAAGTTATTTTTTACTTAGCAAGTAGTAATGTAATAGAGTCTAGTGTTGATCTATGGCATAGAATGCTCTGCCATCCTTTTAAGGTTGTATTCAGTATTGTATTGAAACAATGTAACTTGACAATCAATGAACATTTATCTTTTGAGAACCTTGTTTGTTTGGAAATGCACATTTTCTTCCTTACCCCAGATCCTCATCTCATAGTACACATGTACTTGAACTCAGTCACAGTGATTTTATATGGCCTTGCCCCGGTTCAATTTTTGCAGGTTTCTCTTATTATGTCTACCTTGTGAATGACTATTTCAAGTACATATGGAATCATCCCCTAAGATCAAAATCTGAGTCTTCGCAAGCCTTCCTTGATTTCAAAACACTAGTAAAGAAACAATTTTCCACCCCTACCAAGTGTCTGTAAATTGAACGGGGTGGTGAATATAATTCATTTGAACCAATCCTCAAAACTCATGGCACTAAATATAGACATTCTTGTCGTCATGCTCACGAACAAAGAGATAGAGCTGAAAGACTACACCGTCATATAGTGGAAGTTGGTCTTACCTTACTAGCTCAAGCCTCTTCACCCCTAAAATTTTGGTGGGACAGTTATTGCTATGAAGTCCGTCGGATCAAACTTCTTCTCACCATTGTTCTAAAGAACTCCTCACCCTATCAATTGTTACTTCATGCTATCCTAGGTGACACTACACTTAAGGTTTTTGGGTGATCCTGTTGCCCATATAAGGCACTTTCAAACAACCAATATGCAGTATGACGCTGTCAAATATGGATATCATGGCCTAAATCTTACTCATTAAAGTTTAGAAAAGCATAGACTCATCTGGAAGGTTATAATTTATTGAATTGTAGTGTTTAATGAAGATCAATTAACATTCCAATCCTCTCTCCCTACCCCATCCAACAACCACAAATGACCTACATCATCCACATCTATCAACACTTTTGTGCCACCTCAGTTTACCATTATCAGCTTTAGATACTCAAGCTTCCCTCCTAATCCTCCTTCAACTTTTCAACCATCATCCTCTCCCACCAGATCATCATCTGCTATCATGATCATATCTCCTAGTCCTCAAGAATCACTGATTCATTCCGCTAATACATCTCCTTCTAGTTCTTCAATCTCACAATCCACTCATTCCTCAAATCCACATTTCTCTCCTATTCATCTTCCACCATCCCATCATATGAAAACTAGATCCAATACTAGAATTTTTAAACCAAAGTCCTACACTGATATTGCTTCCCCCATTTTCTTACCATATCCTACTGAACCTCTTATGATTTTAGAAGATCTGTTACATCCTTCAAGGAAGGTAGTAATGCAAGATAAATAGAATGCATTATGCCTTTGATCGAACTTTTCTAGGTGTCCAATATTACCGGAAAGTATACCGGGTCTATTGTAGTCTAGTTAAGTGGTCAAGGTAGATCCCACTAGGATTGTGAGGTTAAGTACAAAAAAACTACTATTATCTTGGTCCAAGTTCACAAAAGACGCGTACGTAAAGATTCTAAAGGTCAAGCTAGTAAGCTCAATCAACTACACTACAAAAGTGGTATTCAAATGATAAAAAGCCTAGCCAAGACAATGCAATGTTCAAGCTAATCACTACTAGTATCATGGGAATGAATTACCTATCAACCTTCCAATGGTATTCAAGTGTGTGTTAGCGGTGCATTCCTAAGCTAGCAATCCCCCCTTATACGGGTGTATGGAATTACTCTATGCCTCCTCCTTGGTCAAAGAACCCTATACTTAATTATTCAACATGATTAAGATCTTGAATGCAATGAAGAAATTAATAACCCCCAGATAAGAAATTCAGTTCCACTTAAGGTCAATTTTACCTTCCGGTTCTCCTATCTCTTTTCCCACACCTAGTGTCTCCTTTCGGTCTCAACTAAGTGAGTGTGTGTAAGTGTTAGTTAATTACTCCAACACAAACAAGACATACAATGCAAATAGAAGAAGATATACGACACATGAAGCTATGAATCATAAACTAACATTCCCAATTAACCAATAGAGATAAACTACCAAACATTAATTGACTATGACATGGGGTGATAATTCCCGAGAGGGATAACCAATAACTTACTCAAAAATTGCAACACAGTCTCACTATCCCTCTTGCACATTGGGCATATCCCTTCTTTTGAATAAATCAAACTTCTTTGATTATCAATCAAAAAAGTTGTCTAGAGACACTTGTTCGAGTCCATAAATGGATCTCGTGGGCCCATATATCATGTTATCGTCTATGAACATCGAGCTATTTGCCCAACGTCTTCAACACTATCATATAGCCATGATACGAAGTTATAACAAGCATAGTCTGAATAGAACTGGGCTCAGCTGGCAGCATAATGATAATTATGAGGTTTACACCCCGTACCCTTCAGCCGTCACTATAGCCTTATGGTAATCATATTACTATCCATGTCAGCCTTTCAGGGACATTCCCTCTAGATAAGATAGACTAAATTCACAACCTGGTTGACATTGATGGAATATAATTCAGATATTATGGCTCTTGGCCATATCTCTCAATCTTGGCTTTCAAACATTCCTTTATAAGTCGTGAGATATTCATTCTTTAGGATGAGCATTCCAGCAGCCCTTTCAGGCTTGAGGTTATCCAAAGACTTATAGAACATTTGTGTACACTGAGCAGTGTCCTACACCTTATCGCTATGCGGCATCTCCTCACGTTCCAATGGTTGAATATCTCTTTGTGGTTCTCAAACTCTTTTGAGATCTAAATTTACTCCCACTGTTTCTTTTGGATGAAATACTTCCTCTAGAAGACAGCATGTTTTGAGACAAACACCTTTTGCTCCGTGGATAAGTAAATGATATCTAGCGTGATTGCAAAGATATTCCACAAAGTTTTATATGTCATACTGGGCTCCAAGCCTTTAAGACATTGCTTGCTTGCTAGAAGCACGGCAAACCTAAATCATTAGTTAAGATGGATTTGATGTCATTGATTCCATATCTGATATGGAATTTATTCAACCTCCATTCTTTGGAACTCCTTTAAGTATTTGCATTGTATAAGGTCACTATCCCGAAATAGGTAAGGGATTCTTTGCATGGCTTACGTCACAACTTTATCGTATAAAGTGTCTCTTACATTTCGGAACTGTAATCCGATCGCGCATCTCAAAATGATATCCTTTTAGGGAGAATCTGATTCCTTTTCAGACGACTTCTGAAACACCTCCAGTTATTAATTACTTCAATCCAATTGAAGATCAATTCCTAAGTAGCTCATCAATCTCATGTTCGTACTAGCTCGAACTATTTGGGCTTTCCGAATTATTGTACTTCACTGAGTACACTTGACTTAAAAATAGCCATGGAGATTAATAACAGTTATTTATGGCATTAATTGTCATAAGCCAACAAAAATCGGTATGTTTAGGCTTTAGACAACTTTCTAGATTTTATAACCTTTTCATAAAAGGGTATTTTAGTCATATTTAAATAAGGTATTCATTACCCACATTATTCATAATCATGTGGTTCGGACATCATCCGAATGACATTCGATTATACGATTCTCTTCCACAGAGACTATGTCTAGAACAACCACAAGATATCAAAGTTAACAGCCATATAAACATTTAGTTGAGATTTCTTCACATATAGTGACACCAATCTAGTATGTCAGATTCATTGACCGTTCAACTTTATCGGGATAACATTTATTCCTTACAGTTGAATTTGTCCATTAAATCCTAACATATAACTTAAATACGTTCTTCATAAGAACCGGAACATGATAACATTTATTTAGTTCCTTTGTCAGTTTACCAGACTCAGAAATCAATGCAAAAAATGTGCAACGTTTGCTTCATTTTCGTATCTTTGTGTATTCTGCATTTTAATTCTTCTAATTTAATCATACTCGCAAGATATCATATATCTTAGAGTTGACTTGAACTTAGATGGATTTATGTCAACACACTTGCCTAGAATAAAGACATCGATAAGATCTCTTATTTTAAGCACATTCCCTAACTTCATTTTTAATCCTTCAAGCACTTATAAATATTTTTTAGTGTAGTCTTCATAAGACTTAAGAAAGATGATAAGAGCTACGTCTTTAATTTTCTTTCATAAAGAAAATACAAATTTTATTAAATAGTCTATTTAACCTTTTGAATCATATTCAAAACATGAACCATTTTAAACAACCTTCAAGCAATGATTAAAGAGTTAAGTCGATACTTAAATCTTACAATTCTGAAAACAACCTTTCCAAAATTCGATGTGGTCATTCTTATTCAACGTTTGAATTAATTGCCATCGTATGACAGAATGATCATATTGGATCGTATCCGATATATGATTAATCCGTTGAAACTCATTTCAAGTGATTCAATCATATCACGAGCTTCCATTTTTTATTAATAATTAAATTCTTGGAGCACTGCATCAAATATGTAGTCTCATTGTCTCTAAGTACTATAGCGGGGTTGCTCGTGTCATTGCTTAAAAGGATTAAAATTACTTAACCATATTTGAGAACGTTTCTAAAAAAGTAACAGTCATTAATTTGGTTTTATACATCGAGAACTAAAACATAAATAAAAGCCTGCTAGAACTACAACATAAAAATAAAGATAAAAGAGTGTTGTTGTTTATACATGCAAAATAAAAAATGGTCTTTTCATTTATGATTTTGCTACCACTAGTCAACTACTCCCAATTGATTTTCAAGAAATTTTCCAAAATTCTTTAGTGGCTGAGATCCAATCTAGTCACCTCAATTCCCGGCGGTGGTCGATCAATCAAGATAATTTCGAAATAATTGTAACACTTTACCAATCATATCTCTATGAGATTCTCAGTAGTTGACTAGTCAACTCTTTGACAATTCACTTCACTATGTGTTAGTCAACCCCTTGTCTCTAAAGTCAGACGGCCCTGACGGTGGCCAATCACTGAAAGACTCTAGTCAAGTCACAACCCAATATTCGTGAGATCTCATAGGATCATGTCTCAATAACGACGATATGCCCGAGGTAGGTCAACTCCCGACGGTGGTCGATCAGTTGCATCCGAACAAGGGCTCTTCACCGTCGTTATAATATTAGGAGACAATATTTTGACTTGATTTTTGTTGTGGAAGTATTTATGTAAATTAATTCACTTAATTAATTTTAATTATGGTCTAATCAAATATATCTATCTCTATAGATATACATCCTACACATTTATTTAGATCCTGCCTAGTCATGCATCTATCGTATCATATAAAATAAGTACAAGCACAAAATAAATAAATGCGTAAAGTAACCAGTATGATCATGGAATTTGCCTAAGTGCCGGTTTCGAATACAAACTGATGAAACCGTGGGTCGCAATCTATGGGTAGCTGCAACTGCCAATAGGATCCTTAATGCGCCATTCTCCAATAGAATCTTTATTTCTCTTTGGCCTCCATCTTCTGCTCCATACTTGTTACATAATAATCTATTTAATAAATTAATACACCTGCCGTACACGGGGAGAGCTAACGGGAATGTGATAAATGTAGAAAGTAAACTAGGTCATTTCTTCATAACGGCCTAGGACAATTTGAAAACCAACATAAAGTAAATCACATACATCTATCCTATTGGTCGAGTCCATGATCAATCGGGGTCCACATAGTCACATTATATCTACAACATCTAATCCATACAATAACATCTTATGAAAAAGATAAATTAAAATTTAACTACTTGCGTCTTATTTTATCACATCGAATAATCAATTAACTTTTAATTAATTAAATGACTTAAATCGAAAATAAATTAACATTTAATTTTAAATCGATTCTAATTTCAATTTATTAATTTGGAACTATTCAAAATTAAATTCAAAACTAATAGGTCTCTTTTGTTTCCTTTCCCTTTGGTTCTTAACCAAAATGATGTCTTTAATTTCATAGACCAAAAGGCATCTTTCCACAGAAGATTTGGTGTTGACTGCCTGGCCCCTTCCCAAATCAAAATTTTGAAAAAGGCCTAGGCCTAGGCCTATTCCAAACAAAGTTTGGAAAGACCAATATTATTTTAATGCCATATGGCATCCCAATGTATATATGTATATATATATATAACACATATAAATCCATATATATATTTAAGTATCAAACTTATTAAAGTGATTAGAAATGAGATCAATCCCTATCTTCAATAAGATATAAGACATCCTGTATGTGCTAGCCTAATCATACTATCAATGTCCGTTTGACTAGTACATACGACTAGAGACATTTAAGTATCAAACTTATTAAAGTGATTAGAGATCTCATCAACTATAATCAATATCATGGTTTCTTTATCACAGCTTAATACTAAGGATGTTACTATGTATACAATAACATGATTGGTTCATAAAGATAAACTAAATATATAATAACAAAAAGTTCTTTTATTACTCATAATAAAGTTACTACATGAACTAAATAGACTGTAAATGACCCGAACCGGTCGTATCCGGTCCAATTCGATTGGGTTTAGGACACCATTTCAACAATGTTTCCATCAATTTTCAGGTTTACATTGATGACATGACTATCACATGTAATGATTCCATCGCTTTAGGGGTTTTAAAGTCCTATTTGGGGTGTTGTTTCAAGATGAAGATTACGGAGCTGTGAAATATTTTTTGTGTTTTGAAGTGGCTCGATCTAAACATTTTATATTTTTGTCTCAACACAAATATGCCTGGGATATTATTTATGAATGTGGCTTGCTTGGCGCGAAGCCTGTGACCTTTCCCATGGAACAAAATCATCGCTTTGTCGTGGATGATTCCACATTTTTACATGATCCCGGGAAATATCATCGGTTACTTGGTCGACTCATTTATCTCGGTGTTACCTATCCAAACCTCGCCTACTCTATCCACATTTTGTCCCAGTTCATGAAACAGGCCGGGTCCGGCATCAGGGTGTGGCCTTGCGGGTTGTTCTCTACATCAAGCTACACATTGGGCAAGGTATCTTGTTACGGGCAGATAATGACTTCACTTTGGAGGGTTGGTGCGACTCAGATTGGGTGAGTTGTCCTCTCACCCGCCATTCGTTAAGTGACTAGTTTGTTTTGCTTGGTTGATCTTCTATTTCTTGGAAAACAAAGAAGCAACTCACGGTCTCCCATTCCTCAGATGAGGCGGAATATCGCTCGATGGCGGCATTTACTTGTGACTTGAAGTGGCTGCGTCAATTACTTGGTGATCTTGAGATTTAAATTCTCAATGTATGCGTCATTTATCTTTTTTAGATCTTCAATTTCCTTTTGCATTTTCTCCATCTGTTCTACCACTGTGGGGTCGATGACTCTTTTGGGACATCTTCTGAATCCGAGTGATTGCGAGACTCCTCCTCTTGTTCACCCCACCTATTTCAAATTATTTGGTGGCGTCGGGATTTTCTCTGTCCTCGTGTCGCGACACTACGTTCTGCTCTGAATGATTAGGGCCCAGACGCTGTAAGATTGTCCTTTAATCATTGTTTCCAAAATGACCTAAAGCCGATCTCCTTTCATTGTTTCTTTCAGGGCCTCATTTGTGTCCTTGGTCCCCAGGGGAATGAACACTTTCCTCATCTATTTCAATTGGTTGAGACCGTCCTCGTTGGCTTTGTTGGCTATACTCAGTGTTTGCCCCGGGACTCACAGTGGGCGGTGCTAGGAGTGGCTTAGGCGGTAAACCCTTGCCCATGAGAAGTGATTTAGTGAGGTGTGTTTTCTCAATATAGTCAGTGTAAGCCTTAGAATCTATTGTTTCTGCGTCTTCCTCAAACCCTGTTATCTTTTCAGTAATCACCTATCGACTACGCTGCCGTCTCGGTGTCCCAATGTGCACCTTTGCACAGGCATGTCCGATGCGGACTGGCTCTGTGGCCGCAACGACCTCTTTAAACTTAGTTCTTTGGTTTATGATATTCTGTGCGTCATTGTCCCACAGGATATTATCTTGTTGGGATCGTTCCCTGTCCGCAGTTTGATTCTCATACGTTTCTTCAACGTGCTCATCATGTTGTGGATTTTGTGTGGTCCTTTTGGTAGGAGTGTGGGGGACCAGCTACATGTCCTTGCTGTTGAAATAGTGTCCCAAACCCAATCGGGTTGGACCGGATCCGACCGGGTCGAATCATTTATACTATTTCTTTATGATTATACATATATAATAAATGGCTTTTCTGTTGTCATATATTTGTTCTTTTAAAGAACCAATTATGAATTGTTATATAATAACGTCCTTATTATGAAACTGTGATAGAGAAACCATGATAGGCGATTATGGTTGATGAGATCTCCAATCACTTTAATAAGTTTGATACTTAAATGTCTCTGGGATTATGTACTATTAAATAGGGCATTGCTAGTATAAACAGGGTAGCAAGTATTAGATGTCTTCTGTTTTCGAGGATATGGATAAATCTCATCTATCGAAGTGTAGAGACACTTGGACTATACGTAGACGTGTATTAGAGAATGCGTACGTTAGACTGACCCACTTACACTGTTAAGTGTCACACTATGTGGCGGTTGTGTAATTATCCTTAGGACCGGAGTTTACATGACATCATGGTGTGGATTGTCATGCTTCGACACTATTGAGGTTTCCCTTAGCCATGAGGCGATCATGCGGAAGTGCTTGGGTGTGATACCGAAGCATGCGGAGTATACATGTTTGGTCGTCCGGGAATCGCGTACCCTATCAGTACGAGTGAATATCTGAAAGGGCCTTCTTATAAGGAATGTCTTACTCTCATGAATCTTTGCAAAGTGGAAGTAAATGAGTTATTTCGAAAGAATAGGATATCCAGATTATAAGATACGGTCGTTGATGTTTGACACTCGATGTACGACCGTATGGATATTATTACAGCGATAGGATTCTATTTACACGGAAACCGTTTCGCATGAATGGTTCAACCTGCATATTTAAGAATGCCTCACTTGTTGCCCAAGATTTCACTTTCATTCAGGTACACATTCCTTAAAAACTGCATAACAAAGAATGTTTTTAGAGCTTTATTTCTACTATGACCTACGTCCCAAAATATAAGTCATCTAGAGGTTTTCACACAGATTAAGAAAGTGGTTGAATGTCATAAATTTGAAAGGTTAATGTCTAAAATGCGACTATCATTAATGCAATAGTTGTTAAATATTGAAAATTGGTTGAATTGATAACAAATTAGGGGTAATATAGAGAAAAAGGTAATAAATGTTGCATTGGTAATGTAGAATGACTTATATTGTGAAATGGAAGTAGTACATTTCATCTTGGTTTATGTAAAAATTAATGTAGGGAAGCTCTAGAGGTGTACTCTGCTGAAGTCAAAAGCCTTTCAATGAAGATCTTTAACCAAATGGCAATGTCTTTAGGGACAAGTCATGAGAATGAATCATTATCCACCATGCCCTCAACGAGAGAATAGGATATTATAAAATGCGGTTATAGCGATAACCAAATATGGAAAGTTTATCTCGACTATATAGTGTTATAGTGATAAATTAATATGGTGGTATTTATTATTATGAATAAATATAATACAAGATATTAATTATGTTTATTAATTAAATATACATATGATGTATATGTGTATGTTGAAAATATATATGTATATTTTTCCTCAAAAAAAATGTATATAATACACATGTATTTTGTAAATTAGTTAATCATGGCATTATATTAATTAAAGAATATTTCGGATGCCAATTAGGTTGCAATATAGGGCACAATTTTGGAGTGTATAAGTACACTTGGATTGTGAAATTTAATTAATGATGTTACCATATATTAATATTAGATATTAATATTTATATATACATTCATGCATGACTTACACATATGATGTGCATGTGCACATTTTGTAGTAAATATATATATATGGATTTTGTAGTAAATACATATGATGTGCATGTGCACATATGATGTGCATGTGCACATTCATGCATGACTTAATATAAGTTGTTCAGTCTAACGTACATTCTTCAGTACACATCCACGTACAGTCCAAGTGTTTCTACACTTCGATAGACGAGATCAATCCATATCTTCAATAAGATATAAGACATCCAATATGTGCTAGTCTAATCGTACTATCAATGTCCTGTTTGACTAGTACATACGACTGGAGACATTTAAGTATCAAACTTATTAAAGTGATTAGAGATCTCATCAACCATAATCAATATCATGATTTCTCTATCAAATCTTAATACTAAGGACGTTATTATGTATACAATAACATGATTGGTTCATAAAGAAAAACTAAATATATAATAACAAAAGGTGCTTTTATTACTCATAATAAAGTTATTACATGAACTAAATAGACAGTAAATGACCCGACCCGATCGGATACGGACCAATCCGATTGTCAGTGCCGGCCCTACTTAAAGGCCATCGAGACCCGGGTATTAAGCCCAACGGTACCGGGAGGCCCAACAGTACATGTTTCGGTAAAAGAAAAAAAAAATCGTGTAGATTTAATCCGATCCAACCTAATATAATATGTTAATTTTATTTTGATAAATGCCCAATTTTTTTTACTTCAATCGATAAAGGTCCCGATAAAAAAATTTACTTGGCCCAAAAAACAAATTAGACATACAATTAAGTTTTATTAATTTTTTGCATTTACGGATGTTAAAAATGCGATAAGTGTTGGAAAAAATGTAGTACTTAGGATTTGACAGAGAATTAGAGACTCCAAGACACGTTAATAACGTTGTCTTTTAAGAGATGTTTCGTCTCACACGATTTGTCATTAAAGGATCAAATGAAAATCTCTTTCAGGATAGAATGGGGGTGTTTGGTTCAAACAGTGACTTGTTTGAATCAAACCCGAGGACACTCAAATTTTTTCTGATGATGTTGTCAAACTTATTAATTTTCATCTGCATACGTATGCCTTTTATAGGTTGCAAGTACCCCATAAACGAATGAAGGTACTCCTTGCACGAAAGGGTAGGGTTGGCACTGTTCACCGGATGAAAGTATGCAACCCGTACACGAAAGGGTAAGTACATATCAGCTCGAAAATGCATGTATCTGAAAATGCATATCCCTTCATGAACTAATACATGCATTGGTTTAGGTTTCAGGTCGAACCCCGTTTCGTAGCGAGAACATTAATTCGTACGGCAACTCGTATGCAAACGATAACCAAAATATTTATTTATGAAAAAATATCTAACAATAAGTATGTTTTTTTATAAATTAAAAAAAAAAAAACAAAAAAAAACAAATTCAACTAAAAGGCCCAATTCGAGGACTTAGTCTTAAGCCCAACAAAAGCGAGGGCTGGCCCTGCCGATTGTGTTTAGGACACCATTTCGACAATGTTTCCATCAGTGTTTTGGTTTACGTTGATGACATGACTATCCCATGTAATGATTCCATTGCTTTGAGGGTTTTAAAGTCCTATTTGGGTTGCTGTTTCAAGATGAAATATTTGGTAGGTGTGAAATATTTTTTGTATCTTGAAGTGGCTCGGTCTAAGCATTTTATGTTTTTGTCTCAACGAAAATATGCCTTGGATATTATTTCTGAATGTGGCTTGCTCAGCGCGAAGCCTGTGACCTTTCCCATGGAGCAAAATCACCGCTTTGCTGTGGATGATTCTGCATTTTTACATGATCCCGGGAAATATCATTGGTTGCTTGGTCGACTTATTTATATCGGCGTTACCCGTCCGGACCTCGCCTACTCTGTCATTTTATCCCCGCTCATGCAACAGCCCGGGTCTGGCATCGGGAGATGGCCTTGCGGGTTGTTCGCTACATCAAGCTACACCCTGGGCAAGGCATCTTGTTACGTGCAGATAATGACTTCACTTTGGAGGTTGGTGCGACTCAGATTGGGAGAGTTGTCCTCTAACCCACCATTCGTTAAGTGGCTGGTTTGTTTTGCTTGGTTGATCTCCTATTACTTGGAAGACAAAGAAGAAATTCACGGTCTCCCGTTCCTCGGATGAGGCGGAATACCGATCCATGGCGGCAATTACCTATAAGTTGAAGTGTCTGCGTCAATTACTTGGTGATCTAGAGATTTAAATTTTTCAAGGCATGCGTCCTCTTTGAGATAATCAGTCCGCATTACATATTGCCCAGTGTTCCACGAGCGGACAAAGCACATTGTGCGGATTGCCATTTTGTTCGTTATGCCATTTCTGACGGCATCATAGTCCCTTCATACATACCTACTACGTTGATGTTGGAGGATACTCTTACCAAAGCATTTTGGAAGCAAAAGTTCGAGTTCCTACTATGCACGACGGGCATTAGGGACCTCATGAGGGGGTGTTATGGATTATGGTATCATTGATTGTATTATTTATTGTAATATTTAAGTAGGGATATATTGGGAATTTGTATAAAGGCTGGGGCAATGGTGCAACTGTATATATACTTCTGATGATGAATGAATAAAACAAGAACTTTCAATACTTGAATTTTATATCAATATATCACATATCATATTCGATGGCCTAGAAGTGTGTTGTGTATTTTGTTGTGACCTTGATTTTTCTGAGGTTCATATTAGTCAATATGTATCATATCATAATCATTGATTGATAGTGTGTTGTGGATTATTGTGACAACTTTGTTGTGGTCCAAAACTTATGTATAATCAACTTTCTATCGATTAAACCTCGTCATGTTAT
Organism: Gentiana straminea; assembly: GCA_036785695.1. Taxonomy (NCBI): domain Eukaryota; kingdom Viridiplantae; phylum Streptophyta; class Magnoliopsida; order Gentianales; family Gentianaceae; genus Gentiana; species Gentiana straminea. Next base: position 25,987,576 of record JAVUPR010000349.1, read on the forward strand.
GCCGAAAGCTAGTCAAAGCTGGTCTAAATACTCTTTATAAAGAAAATGAATTATTAACACAAGCCTTTCTACTTATTAATGTTTCTGGAATACTAAATTTTGCAGACAAGATGTTTGACTTCCCAAAAAATTGAAAATAAATTCAACCTCTGTCCCGATTAATCTATAATTTTATCAATATTTGTTTTCCCCCTATTATTTATTGCTTGATACAAAAAAATGCAGTTTATCTTCTTGAAAAACTCACTTTTTAATGGTATTTATTTTTCATTTTACCATACTACAATAACAATATTTATTATCACAAGCGTATCTATTTATTTAGCAATAATACGAGCACAATGATTGTATCACAACGAGTAACATAATGATTGTTTGCACCGTTTCATGACAATTTTAATATGTTTGTTATGTAAACTCATCATAATCAATGATTAAGAAAACTTTTGTGTCATTTGTTGTTCACATCATTATTGTTGACATAGAATACACGATCAAATACCATACTCAACATTTGGTTTGTGTGACATCCCCTAGTCTCTCACTCCATCCAATAAACATTCAATATACAACATCCGTTTTTTCTATATAAAGAGTAATTTTATTAAAAGATAGAAATATTTAAAAAAAAAACTCACAAGCCCGAGTTTTAATAGCTTAAATTACAAAATCATCAAGGTAACACTCATTTTTATTTTTCGTTCTTCTATCACGTACCCGGCAGACTGTCTTAAACACATAACATGTCTAGTTCGTGCAATTTAAATGAAAACGGTATTGAAACGTAATAAAAACATAAAACTTAAAACAATTATGGAACCTTTTGATAAGAAGAACATCCTTACCTTAAAGACGAGCCGAACTATGAATCGAACAACATCTTACCTCCAAACCATATGCGGATCTCCGAAACCTTAATCTCGAAGCCAAGAACCATATTTTACCAAGATCAAACAACGAATTAACGAGGGACTATGAAATATACCTTCTTGAGAAGAAACACAATCCAAAACTGCTCCTGAATCAAGATCTATCTTGAACCTGAGTCTATGATCTGTAGGCATGTCTTGGACAAGGTCGGACACATCCTGGGCACCAAAACTGGGCCACTGAACCGAGAGCAGTGCTCGGTTCAGCATGCCAGAAGACATGGGCATGTCCGGGGATGTCTGGGTCATGTCCTGGACACATCTGGGGCACAGTCATGACACTTTACCGAGGGTGGTGCTCGGTTCAGTGAACCAACTCCCTCCCAAAACTCTAAAAACACGAACATTATGTATTATGGGCTGTGTGCAAGCTTTTTTTATAGGTTCTGGACAAACCTAGGTCGGTTTTCCAAAGACTTGGAGGAAAAGATAAGCTAAAAAGAAAATAAAAAGAAAAACTAATTCTGAATAGATGAAAATACCCCTACAAGGTTGTGACTGGTTTTACAGTAACATATAGTATATTATTTGATAGAATCGGCTGAGTGAGTTGATGATATTGTTATTCGATTAATTATGTGATCAACATATGCATTATTATGTGTTCATTTTCATTGCATCTCTTGGCACATGCATGGAGCCAGTTATTGGTAAGGTACGGTTAAAAATTGTGATATCCCTTTGTAGGAATTGGAAGTTAGCCCTTGTGGTGGGGAAGTGCACCTTACGATGTGCCCTTGACAGGGGAGACTATAGGTCATTAGTGGCCATAGAAGATAGTGCATGTAGTGTAGTGTGCATATCATGCATGCATTGGAATTAATATAAAAATTAAAGAAATGTAAAGAGATAGAAGAAAGATATAAAACTTGTATGTATCTCACTTATTATTGGTTAGTATTAAAAGTTTCTTTATTCTTACATTTTATTCTATTTGGTGAGATTGCGAACTCAAGATCACACATTTTGCTCTCCGGCTGGTAATTTTTGGGATAAACCTAGATCCGCTATAGATAAAGGTATAAAGCTTTAAACGTTCCTTTATATTTTTATTATGGTTGATTAGCTTATATTTACATGATGTAATTAATCTTCATGTTTAACGAACCTTAATTTACCAGAATTAATTAGATCAGAACTATGAAATTCCAGAATTAGGAACCGCCCCACTCGCAATTGCGGCGGTCTATACCGCAATTGCATGGCTCTCTTAGGTCACCCTAAATATGGAGATTCAGTGTCAGCAACTTTGATCGACAGGTTTAATTCATGGTAGGTTAGATCTGGCCAATCTACTTGTCGTACTTTGTAAATTAACATGAAGGACTTGCAAGGTGAAGTCTTAGTTAGGACATTTACTGGATCAATCCTTATGAATGTGCTAGTCATTGTCGATAGCTACCTAGGGAGGTTCTTGGTCTTGAGCCGTCTCTTTCTAGAACTTATTGTCTGTGGGTTAATACAACCAACGAGGGAGGATAACTGCACATAGACGTTTATTATCCGTCCCATTGAAGTAAATAAGGTTAGAAAATTGCGCCCGTAGCTAAAACTGAATTAAAACATAAAGTTCTGATTGAATTGGGGAATTTCGAGTTAAGGTAAACATAATGATTAATTACACCAAGTTAGGAGATCGTTGAGGATGGGGAACACCAACTTTATTTTCTTTCTTTATGTTGGTCACACACAATTTTGTGTGTTCTTAGTTAGATTAATACGTTTGTTATCGGTGTTGCATTGTCTTTGTGGGATCTACTTTGACTCGTATTTGCTATGTTGCGATTGAACTAGTACTCTTGCTAGTAATTCGAGAGTAGCACGCGATCAACCACCGTGGTTTTTGCCTTGCAGTGAATATGTACAAGAATGACAATGTTGAATTACAGAGATTCCTCTTTCAAGAGCTCAACGAGAGTCTAAGGTATTGGCGATATGAATAATATCATCAAAGAGATAGAGAACGACTTCCAGTGATGGTTTTTATATCACTAGTGATTCAGAAAGCGTGCAAGCTAAGGCTAGCTTGGTAAAAGAGGAAATTTTGGGTGGTGTATTCGCATGGTACGGATACACCTAATTTGACTTTAATACACCCGTGTTTTGCATTTTAGACTATTAACATTTAAAAACACGGATGTTTTAGGTCAAAATGTGTATCTGCACCATGCAAATATACACCTAAAAATTTCTCTTGTAAAAGAGTTTTATGTTCTTTTTTTTCCTCCACTCTTTTAATGCTTTTTGCAGTTTTGTGAGATTTTTGTAGACTTTTTAGTATACAATTTATGTACCATTTTTAATAATAAAATATCCGGTTTTATATGCGAAAAAATGGGTATTTGTTTACAAGGACTAGTTTGAGTACTTAATTAGGCACTTAGGACACACTTAAATCTTAATTGGTTATAAGGACATAAAATTAGTAACTAGACAAAACTACCACTAATTAATTAAAAAAAAACAGCGATGATTTTTTTTTCTTTTTATGGACGATAAAAAAGTTTTTTTCCTAGACGCTAAAGAGACACCGTGATATTGTTGGAATTAGCGCCCGAAGGACAATTTTTGTCATTGTTTATATAATTAATAAATGACAGATTTATTCTCGTCTAATTATTTGCTTCATACTTATATGTAATACACGCTAAAAACCCCAAGTCGTATCATATGTAGCCAAATAACTTAGTGTGTGTGATCGCGTGTAACCTACTAACGTCGATATTACTAGCTAGAATACTAGGTACATCGCAGTATAGTAAATGTGAGTCAAGGTTGATCCCACAGAGACAATGCAACTATAAGTATAAACGATTCTAACCTAATTAGGAAGTAACATAGAGGCGGTCATTGTCCAACAATAACATAAAAGAAAACAAATAAGGTATACCTCTCTCTCTCCTCACCGATCTACTAACTTTGATTAGTTAATCGTTATTTTTACTTCCCCACATACTTTCGTTAGATTAATCGCGAGCTTTTAATGATTATTATCATATTTATCAGCTACGGGTGAAATTCCTACTCATATCTACTCCGACAATGGAAGTAGACAATCTATACACAAGCTACCCTCCTAAATTAGTTCGTAATAGGCCATATGCATAAAGAACTAGAACTGCCGATATTGAGCGCTAACTAATACCGTTAACCCACCTAGACAGATGTCGACATTGACCAGCACGTTCCTAGGGTCCATTCAAGACTATGTCCTAATTAACACTTCACTAACAGTCCTTCATGTTAATTTATGAATTACGAATATTAGATTGGCCAGACCTATTACTCGTTCTAATTATTCCTACCAATCAATGTAACTGTAGTGAATCCCAGTTTAGGTTTTCTAAAACATGCCTCGGTAATCCGGTATAGACCGCCGGGTTACCAGGGGTGGCTTTTCCTAATTTCTGGATCTACATTGCTCATTACGATTAAAATAAGTAAATCATGGGGTCTTTAAACATGCAGATTAACTAATACACATAAATACGAACAGATCTACCATATTGAAGACAATAAAGGCCCGTTCAAAGCTTCATACCTTCAACAATGGAGATCTAGCTCGATCTACTCAAGCTAGAGATGATGGAAGATGGGAGGAAACCGAAAACAACTCTCCAAAGCTCAAGAAAACTTTATTGCATAATAATAATTGTAATGTAATATATAAAATTGAAGATTGTATTAAGCATATGAAAACTCTCAGTATATGCGGCTTTATACGGCAGAATCAGTTTCGTGTTCCACAAGATGCCGGTTTACCGGGCCTAGCCTTCGGGTTACCGGGCCTACTTTTCTTATTTTTCTTCAGCAGGCTTCTTCTTAGACTTCAATCACTTGGCCCAATGTACTTCTTTTGGTCCAGACCCGTTCTCCAATGCTCCAGATGTGGTACATCCTATAAAACACGCAAAACGAGATAAAACAATACCAAAACATCAGGAAAATAGCATAGATACATAATTATGATCCTGGAAACACTCATATAGAATTTAAAATATATTCCATATAATAACAAGCCTATCTATCCTCTCTTAAGCAGAATTTGGGATGAATATAGGTATAATTACTTGTACCATTTAGAGCGTTATCAACTACCCCCCACTTAGCTTTTGATTGTCCCGAGCAAAAAGGCGAAAAGAAAATAACACTTAGATCAATACATAGGTTAATCAAAAACAGCTATGCTTTACCAAGGCAAGATCAAAATCATGCCACTCATATCCATCAGTAACATATTAAACACTATTCACATCATGAGCCAATATGTGTGTGCAATACCTTTCACAACCGCTTAGAAATGTAGACAATTTCACATTACGTCAACCTGTAGTCGAACTAACCAGTCTCGAACATGTATTTGTTAATTAATTGAGCTGGCAAGGCGGATCGAGAACCGAGCATATATTAATCTTAGGCTCATGTTTATCGGTCTATGCAAAAGTCATGCGTCTTACGCTCCATCGACTAAGATATTGCCAAAGAGAATATAGATGTATATATTTCAGTGCACTTCTCTTTCTTGGCGGGTAAACTCTCATTGATTTAACTATCCTCACGGCCCCACTCATGATAAACTACCGAATCCGAAATTCCTTTGTCTTTCTAAGCGTTGGTGGAACATGATTCGTGATGAAGCCAGGGTCAACTATAGTCAAAGAAATATGTTATCGACTACACACCAAGGGAAGTGAGTTACGTGCTTAAAATGGTAGCTCATAACGGAATATGCGCTTAATACACCACTACTTCAGAAGTGGGCATTTACTCACACTCGTGCAAAGTAAAACAAAGATGAAGTCAATTAACTCGAAAAGATAAAAAAAAAAAATATCATAATTTTTCAAAATTCTGTCGAAACGAATCAAAGTCTAAGTGGTGAATCGTGCATCAAAGAGAATCAAGACAATCACGCAATTCATGGAATATATTTATAAAAAGCTAAGTGACGTTCCTCAACCCCCCCCCCCCCCCCCCCACCCCCACTTAATCGAAACATTGTCCCCAATGTGTAAAATAAGAAATAAAAAATGAAAAGGAACTTAGCTTTGGTTAAGGGCGGAACCAAAAGAAGAATCGGATCGTCGTATAAATCATCGGGCTCATGTATGTAATCAATGAAGAATCTATGCTAAGGAACTCAAACAAACCAAGGAGAATAGTGGTGACAAGAAACTGTATAATAAAAGAGCGACAGTAAAAGAGAAAATAAATAACTCTAAAACAAATTAAGCCGACAAAATCATTATATTATTAATATTTTGCTACATCAACTAGATAGAAAAAAAAACAAAATATAATAAAAACAAGAAAAATGGAAAACAACAATATAAAAGAAATAAAAGCTACTCATCATCAGAATAACCCTCCAAGTCGTCTCTAGGCTCAAAACCGGGAGGTGGTGCAGAACTCGAGGCAGCTGCGGTGGAAGAGGATGCTTTATGACGAGGGGCAGTCCTAGGTGGCGGGGTAGCAGGCAGAACTCCTAAAAAGTCAATAATCTGATCCATCTTGCGATGTGACTCGCAATCTCTCACGAGTGCTCCTCAAGCAAGGCTCTTTGAGTCCTCGGTGCACCATGCACCGGAGTACGCTCCCTCTCATCTCTAACCCGTCTTTGTACTCTCAAGACTGACTGCGAACTGAGCGCAACTCAGGATCTTCCCAATCATCACTGACGAGCATCTTCACCTCGGCCTCCAGAGCAAACATATCAATCATCGGCCCGTATGGTAACAACTCTCGCTCGGAAGTGGCGGCAAGCTCATGAATACGGCTATGCATCAAAAGGCCGATGTTGACCGGGGCACCCGTCTCTAGATAGAACATCAACTCTGCCCTCGTAATGGTGACAGAGACCGTGTGCTTAGTCGGAAGAATGCGTGCACAAACAAATCTACTGACCATCTTCCGGTCCTAGGATAACTCATTCTCTATGAAGATGGTGGGGGCTCCAGCAGGATTACGCTTCCATTGCACCCCTAAGAAATCAGCAATCATATCCATTCTCTTGAGATCTTCAGTGTTGCTCGAGGATGTGTACTCATCCGGGCCCACCGGTGGATTTCTAACCCCAAAATGCTCGTTGATCCTCTCAATTGAAAAATCAACTTTCATACCACGGATCATAGCAAATGTGGCTCCGGGGTTATGCGAAACATATGCGTAAAATTCTCTTACCACCGTGGCGTTGAACCAGGCCGGTGCCTCAGCCATGTCCAATATATCTTGTGCTTGCAGGGCCTCTAGAAATATCGACCCATAATCGTCCAAATCTACCTCTCATTCTTGAGCCACTGGCCTTGCGTTCCAATGGCCTCGGAACGACTCATAAATAGCTAAAGAATGGAACTGTGCAACCCCGTCTATCAACGGATTGGCATCTCCATATACAGTCTGGTAACCACTGGGATGAACAGCCGATCGTTGATGCTTAGGACCCATCCTGAATGAGTACAGAACCTGAAATAGAAGTTGTTTCTGGAAAAGAGACCTCGGTAAACCGGAGTTAAGGTACGGTTTACCGGCCTGAAATTTTCTGATTTTTGTCTGGGACTGTGCTTCGGTAGTGGAAGAAGAAGAACTATAGCACTTCAATGTTGTAGCAGCAAGACAAATCAGCAACATGGTTGGATGTGGTGTTTAGGGTTTGGGAAATGAAAGGAAATGGTGGTGATGTTGTGGTGATGTGGCGGTGATGTTCACCGAGTTTAGATAAAAGAAAAGAAATGGGATAAGTTTTGTGAATGGAAAAGATGTATTTGATAAGAATGATGATATTGGTGATGAAGGGGTGGTTTAAATAAGAAGAATGGAGTGAATGTGGATGGATTTAGTGGGATTGTGGGTAGAGAAGTTATTATGGTGAGGGATTTGAGGAGGTGATTGATGGGATTGAGGTGGAGTTATGGTGGAGTGTGGGAAAGGAAGAAAGATTTGAAAAGATGGGAAAATGGGGCGGTTTCTGCTGACTGACCGTATCTGGTGCAACGTGTGTCCTCCACGCGTCTCTAAAAATTCAGCTTTATAAACTGACATTCAGAAATCTAAAAATCAAGCCTCAGTAACCCAGAGGTTACCCTCGAGATACCAGGGGTATTCCCCAGATTCTTTATCTACCTTCACTGCACTTCTTACTCAACCTTTTTGCTCAATTATGACCTCAAATTGACTACCCTTTTATTCTTCAGTTGTTATTTCCGACTCAAAACCTAACCTACTTCACTAGAATCCGCAATGAGGTAAAAAAAACCTTTCCACAACCATCGGTTTCAAGCCTAAGGGTGCGGTAGGATGAAAAAAAGCTCGTCCCTTCATCTGGCTACTTTTATTCATTCCTAATCTACCTAAGGGTTTGAAGAATTAGTTCTGAGTTTATAGTCGCCAGCTCGACTTTCTTCAGATCTCCGATCATTCAAGGGTTGGAGCTTAAACTTGCCAAACTTTTGCTCCAGAGGCTTGTACCATTAAAGAACCTTTTTGAGCTCTCTTCCTAGCACGCCTCTCTCTTTTAGCATGTGTGCTAGGTCTGCCTCTGTGTCGAGATTCAGGCTTTATACCCAAGGACTCCACGTTCTCTACTTTTAGCTCAACTCGTTCACTACGCAACACGGAAGGACTAGCTTCCGTGAGCATCTTGTTGTGGTCCTTATCTTCTCTTTCTCTTAGCATTAGTCTCATGAATTCTTGCTCAACGGTTTCTACTACAACCTCACTATTCTTATGCCCCTCGATCTCCATAATTTCCACCTTTCCTGAAGCATACGTCATCTTACAACTCTCCGGTCAGTTTTCTAGGGGTTCTAAGATCCTAAAAGATACAACATCATTATTCAACCTTAGAGTAATCTCCCCATTATCAAAATCCATAACCGCCTTACTTGTCTCAAAGAAGGGTCTTCCCAAAAGAACTGGGGGCACTCGGGTCCTCAGGTACATCTATGACCGTGAAATCAATAGGATACGTGAACCCTCCTGCATTTATTGTACACTTTCTAAGCAGACCAGCAGGCATGTCTCTAGTTCTATCAACGAAAGTCATGTCCTGGTTTGATTCATTACGACCGGGAGCTTGATATTTTGATAGAGGGAAAAGGGTAGAATGTTTCCACTCGAGCCAGAGTCGCAGAGACCTAATCCTATAGATATTCCATTAACAGAAATTGGGAGTCTGAACGTGCCCGGGTCTCCTAACTTTACCACGGTGTCTGAGTCTGGGAAATCCTCAGGCTCAGAAAACATCTTGTGAGGATCCTCTTCAGGATCATTAGAATCATAATCCGAAGATGATATATCAATTAACTCACAAGAAACTCACCCGGATGATACGTGATATACTCCTTTAAGTTCTCTTCAGGCTCTTGCTTGATCGCTTCTTTCTCCTTTTCCAACCGTTGCTTTATAGTCTCATAATGCTCTCGTGCTTCAAATCCAGGATACATGGAAATCGGTGTGATGTTCAATATCGTTCTAGGCATTTTGCTTGACTTGTTTTCTCTTTTTCAACTCTGAATGGATCGAATTTCTGAAGTGTTCTGATCTTCATGCAAAAAGACAAAATAAAACAAAGAAAAAGTTAGCAACTTCCGCTTCAGCTCGGTGTGATCCCAACTGTTGCGGACTTACTAACTAAAATCAATAGGGAATAACACAAAATAACACGAACTATTCAAAAATTGATTTTCCAGGCCTCGGTAACTCGGAGGTTACCTTCGGAAACCGGCCCTGAATTTTCTCTTTCTGGCAGTTTAACATGTGCAGGTTTGATACAGAACAACTCAAGACTCAAAGTAAAATAAAATAAAATAAAAACAACTTCTTAATTAGAATTAAAACATTTATAATTAAAATTGGGCATTATCCCCGGCAACGGCGCCAAAAATCTTGATCACATGTAAGTTACTAACGTCGATATTACTAGCAAGAATACTAGGTACATCGCAATATAGTAAATGCGAGTCAAGGTCGATCCCACAGAGACAATGCAACTATAAGTATATACGATTCTAACCTAATTAAGAAGCAACATAGAGGCGGTCATTAACCAACAATAACATAAAAGAAAACAAATATGGTATACCTCTCCCTCTCATCACCGATCTAATAACTTGGATTAGTTAATCGTTATGTTTACTTCTCCACATAATTTCCTTAGATTAATCATGAGCTTTTAATGATTATTATCATATTTATCAGCTACGGGTGCATTTCCTACTCCTATCTACTCCGACAATGTCAGTAGACAATTTATATGCAAGCTAACCTCATTAATTGGTCCGTAATAGCCTATATGCATAAAGAACTAGAACAGCCGATATTGATCATTAACTCATACCGCTAACCCGCCTAGACAGCTATCGACATTGACCAACACGTTCCTAGGGTCCATTCAAGACTATGTCCTAATTAACACTTCACTAATAGTCCTTCATGTTAATTTATGAATTACGAATATTAGATTGGCCAGACCTATTACTCGTTTTAATTATTCCTTCCGATCAACGTAGCTGTAGTGAATCCTAGTTTAGGTTTTCTAAAACATGCCTCGGTAAACCGGTATAGACCGCCGGGTTACCGGGGGCGGCTTTTCCTAATTTCTGGATCTACATTGCTCAGTACGATTAAAATAAGTAAATCATGGGGTCTTTAAACATGCAGATTAACTAAAACACATAAATACGAACAGATCTACCAGAATATTAATGAGTCTTTTGTAGACCAGAGAAACAATATTGGTAAAGAGTAGACGTTAGTTAGTAAAAGATAACACTGCAACAGTTGTGAACAACATGGGTGTGTTATCTGAAGTCAAGAACTGATGAGCTGAAGCTTCTCTGAAACCGAGTAATGGACTATATTCTTAGAATTTGATTCGGTCAAATTCATGAGAACAAGTTCTTTGGCTGTATCCCATTCATCGTATTGTTAAGATGATGAAGCATTTTCGTATGCAACATTCAACGAGATGTTTCCAACCCAACCCCTCATGGAATAATTCTCTTAAATATTTGGTGATAGAGAAAATGGGATAGATTCTCTTTTGGATATAGAAAGTCAGGTTATTAAAAGTCAATAACAGTCGAATCTTGGACTCGAACGTTGAGTAGCAGTATAGTGCATCCTGAAGTAACTTTATAGAACGAAGAATTATATGCTTGTATATTCGGGTGCAAACCTGCATAGTGTTGACTACATTAATTCCGACGTTCAGTCGGATTAAGGGTGATCGTAAGTCGATCCCAACCTCAGTGTTTACTCATTGTGATGCAACTATAGTATGAAGAAATCCAGCACTGTAAATTTGACTATGGTAGTCGAATACATAGCAGCTTTTGGAGCAGCTAAGAGGCAGTGTGGCTTGAGAAGTTCTTTGTTGGATCGGGAAATGATTCCAGGTCTCGATGAGCTGATACCATTTTACTGTGAAAACAGTTGAGAGATAGCTCGTGCAAATGATCTTCGCAGTCACAAGAGGTCAAAAGCATATTGAGAAAGTGCCAGTTGATCAGACGGACCGTGCAAAGAGGCAACATTTCGTCTTAAAAGATCGCCTCGAGCCGACAACCTAGCTAATCAGTTTGCCAAGTCGTGTGGCATCTAATGTCACTGATAAGCACTTGGCGGGTATGAAATTGGGAGATATGTCTCATCTGCTTTAGAGCAAGTGGGAGAGTGTTGTGGATTGAAAGAATAGGGTGTTGTGCTCTAAAAACAATTGTTGCTTGTCTTTACAGCCAAGTGGGAGCTTGTTGGATGTAGTGCCCGAAAGACAATTGTTGCTTATCTATATGGGCAACTGGGAGATTGTTGGAAGTAGCGCCTGAAAGACAATTTATGTAATTGTTTTTACAATTAATAAATGACAGATTTATTCTCGTCTTATTATTTGATTCATGCTTATATGTAATACACTGCTGGAAACCCCAAGTCGTATCATATGTAGCTATATAACTTAGTGTGTGTTACACGTGAGGATTAAGTTTATGGTGATACACTTGAACTATTAGTCCGTGGTGAACTTAATCAAAGTATGGGGTCTATTGATTAAACCGCCATTAATGTGCCTAGAACACTTTATGGTGTGACCGTCTTATCCGGTCTGTCGATATTGGTTATCTAAGTGGGGCATTTATATATGATGTAGTCATATAAGACTGGACCAATTTAATCTGTATTTCTCATATAATTCCGTGATTGAGAAATCTTATTAAATCACAAGATGATCATATATGGATTAACCTTAATCCTGAAGTGATTGCATACTCCTACTTGTTTCAAGATAGGGTTTGATGTGTTCGTTAAGGATAGCTATGAGGCGCGGTCCGAAGCACTTTCACGTTGGCACTATTCTGGGATGGGTGAGGAGTGTATGTCTCAAAGAATCCATTCTTTCCTGTGGGAAGTAAAAAGACAATCCCCTTATTTGTTGATCCTAGAAACTGATCGATCAGCCGAGTTCATATTGGTTAGGAACTAATTGATCACTAGTGGGTTAATGGTAAATAAGGATAAGATGTAATGAAGAAGGTTTACGGAAATAATCCCGCTTCGTTACGGATTGTCTATGGAGGGTTAGTATGTATGTAATGATTATATTAATGGACACTTATTGACTCGAAACTTTGAGAATAAGTTATATCTATAATTGATAGAGTTCAGTTTCGGATTTATGATGGCGTAATTCTGGAATTAATAAGCTGAGTAGAAATATTAAGTTCGATGAATATTTTATTCAATTTATTGTAGCTACTAGTTATAGGTCAATGGTCCCTGGGTTGGCTCCTAACACGCGAGTGTTTTCTCGTTTTGTGGAACCTCGAGAATAAATTAAATAGATGGTCTATTTAATGAATATACGAATATTATTTATTTGGTAAATAATATGTAAAATAGAAAAGACAGATTCTATTATACTAATGGCAAAAGTGGCCCCAAATGTTGAGGAAATTAGGAAAAGAAATTTTCCTAAATTATGCCACATGTGTAATTAATTAATTATTTATTTTTTAGATAATTAATGGAAAAGTATAAGAATTATTTTATAATCATTATCTCATTTATGGAGATTATCGTTTATTTTATGGAAAATATTTTTTCCTTATGGAAATAGATAATTGTAGTGTGAAAAGGATAACACACTCTTGACCAGTTATTTTCCTATATAAAGAGAGTTACTCCTAACACAAATTACATTGAAAAAATGCGCCACAAACTAAATAAAAGAAGAGAAAAATTTGTTTCTCGTTCTAGCTATTGGGAGAAGAAAAACTAGGGTTTTTTCTTGGAGCATATTCAAGGAGGTTCTACTCTGAGGATTGACATCCACCAGCCTTAGCTTGGAGATACAACTCGGAAGATCAAGGCTTCTCTCCGGTTGGGGTAAATCTACTAACCTTCTTGTAGATTAATTTATTATGCGAATCATATCGTGGTAAAATCGAAAAACGAATTCTAATTCATAGCTTCCGCTGTCCATGATCGAGCATCTCGATCGGTGCTGTGAATCTGATGTGACGATCCAGTTATGGATCGGATCCGTATTTGGGTTTCTTTATATCCAGCATGTGGTAAAAGAGCGAGGTTAAAGTGATTTTGCGATCATGATTGCATAATTAATTAATAAGGAGTGGAATTGAATAAATATTACATCTTTATACGTTTATTATATATATGCGTGGTTGAATGTTCATGGTTGAAGGGATGGATTGGGGTTGGTACTTGTTTACCGTTAGATCTACTGTAAACCCGTTTTTTGGGAATTGGAAATTATGTAATTTATTTATTGTAATTTAATTTCCTAGTAATTAGAATTAAATAGAACTCGGCGGCCCTATACTATTTTAAATAAATTTCGAAGAACATCAACAAGCTAATGCGGCGTCCTGGTGTTAGAGACACAACACCAACATGCTGAAGACCCCAGTTCAACCCCCACCCCACACCCCACCCCCCCAACCGTGTCTTATTTATGTAATTTTTCCCAGAAAAGATGGAGATTTTGGCAAATAAAGGGGAAAAAATGCAGCAGGCATGGGATTCAAACCCAGGCTGCCGCTGAAGGAAAAGGACGTGCTGACCAACTCGGCTTGAAGATCATATGTTTAGGAAACGGATCAGTTTAATGATAAACAAAGCGGCGGCAAATCTAATTGGAGATTAGTAAATCCTTTAGATGTAGGGTTTATTTATTTATTAATTTTAATTTTATAGATTACATATGGGGGTATCAACGGTCCACCTCAGTGGTTTATTTTTTGCATTTATTTTCTCTTGTGATTATTTATGTGATATAACCACGCCATGCATCGTACTAATGAATTCCACTCCTAGCATATGCATACGTGTAGAAAATTAATTTTGGCATTAATTAGACATGTATGAACACGATAATTAATTTAGATAATTAACTTAATTGAACAAACGGAATTTTATCAGGATATAAAATTCACATGAAAAAAATAAAATTTACTCGGTAAATTTTGGTTTTGGATCGAAAATTCTTTGAGAACTTTGATTATGTAGTGTCTACATAAATAAGATTAAATAACCGAAAATTTGGAAAGTCATGAAAAAATAGGACACTAACTAGACGGTATTTGGAACCGATAAGTTGGTGGTTGCTTTTCATGATTTATTTTTTTTATTATTGAAAAAATTCTGAGATCCAAAATTTATATCATTACAAGATTAGGACATCAAAATTCTCCGGGGATTTTAATTGTGTAGTGTCTACACGAAAGGTTTCAAAATAATTGATAAATTGGAAAATCATGAATATAGTGTCTCTAGTTAGACGGTATTTGGACCGATAAACTAGTGGGAGCTTTAAATTTTGTGATTTATTGTTTTTCAAATTATTGGGAAATTCATAAGTCCTAATGTATTAGGATTATAAAATTCTTGGTGAATTTTAAATTGTGTAGTGTCTACATAAAGAATTTTAATAAATCCATAAAATTGGAAAATCATGAATATAGTGGTATTTGGAACCGATGAACTAGTGAGAAGATTAATTTAAATATTCATGATTTATTGTTTTTCCGGATTGAAAAGGAATTCTGAAAATCCAAATGAAACTACCTAATTTTCAAAATAATGAGTGAGAGCGGGGAAGGTGACAACCGACCCCACGGCATCTACTGTTGACACAAGCACGTGAGAGAAGGGTGATGCCTCGAGCCGCTTTGATTACGGCCTCCTCCGGATGCCCTTCACCCCTATCAAAATTCAAGGCTTGGTCTGTGAAAGGATAGGATTTTGGGTACTCGCCGAGTCACTGACCGACCCTACGGCGGCATACTTGGGGCATACTTTGAGATCTGAAACAGTAGGTCACACTCACAAGGATATTTTTGTAAATATCTTAGCTGAAAAAGGAAGGTAATCAACAATTAAATGGTGATGTCTGATTCTTAATTGTTTAATGGTTGAGAGAGATTGTCTCAATTTAATCGTCATTATGCTGATACCGACCATGCGGCGGCAGTATGATGTGAGGTTAAATCCTTGGAATGGTAGGATAAACTGCATGCATGACATCACGTTTATAATTCCTAAAATTTCTATTTTTTGTGGTGTATGATTTGATTATATTTCTGTCATAATTTATTTTTGCAACTACATATCATCTCAAGGTATCTAAACTGCTAAACATAATATATTGACTGATAACAACTTCATAAAAGTGGAAAGGTAACAAGAACGTTGAACTCAATAATCGAGAATGCAAATTAATTTTTCGGAAGAGGATTTAAAAGCCTACGAACTTAAGTGACATTGATAAGTATGTCACTGCTGTCACTCGTGTTGAATGGGAGACAAATTAAAATTAGTTCAAAGATGACGAGAATGATTTGGCATCAATCTCACTGGACATCCCACAGTTCACGAGTAGTGTCTACTCTTATAAATTGCTAGTTCAAGACCATTTCCTTTCATAGAAAGCCAAGAATGGGAAGGTAAATGTCTACAAGAGTAAGTCATCTAAACTAAATAAGTTAAAGGCTAAACCGAAATATTAATAAAATAAAATAAAGGATAATGAAAGTGATTTCGGATCACTAACCTATGAATCCTTAAAGACTTTCTTAACCGGGATTATGACCTGGAAGCTATGTTCTTTTGTAAGAACAAGGTAGCTAGGCATTAATGATTACAGAGTAGACAACGGGAAGTTATTTCAGCTAAGATAGTAGGAGTGATATAAGGAAAGAAATTTTAGATTTTAATCCTTGAATATCTCAAAATATTAATTTCTGTTTTCGGATTCGTTAGAACGAATGGATTCACTTTCACATCGATAATATAGTTGCCTTAAAGAAAGTGAGTGTGACATTTGTAGCACAAATCCGAGAATCGGACTTTTGTTTGATAAAGTAAAAACCACTGAATAATGCTGAAAATGTATATGTAACACATCATAAACTATTAAGACAAATGGTTTCTGTATTTAGTTAAATGATTCTTCGGCATCTATTGATTAGTGCATATATCCTAAAGTAAGATCAAAGACCAGCTAAGGGTGATTCCTATCTCCCAGTCTAAGAACACTATATTGAAGGAAAAATGACTAAGTAATCTTTCAATTAGGAAAGGGTAATAGAGCTAAAGAAGTATCATAGCTTGTTCATATTGACCTTCGGGGTCTTATGAAGATACGAGCTAGTGGGAGCTTTTGAGTGGTAGACAATTTGTCTAATGACTACTCGAAAGACCGATTAGTTTATCTAAATATTTGGAGGAATCTCTGATATTACGAGAGAAGAGAGTATTCCATGCTCAGATTGGCTATAGCACAGTTTTGGCACTGATGCTCGGCCTACCTCCAAGTGAAACGATTTCACTGAAAGGATAAACCATAGGTTTCCTTATATAGTTATTGATATGATATAGTACACTGCTTAACGTAATTAAGATATTCGTTGTAAAATAACGGTATACATTATTATGTAATACCGAGAAGTCTACCTAGAAGATGCTTATGAATTTATGGATAATGAGTGAACTACGTTTACTCCACTTCTGCAAATTGAGGCATTTAGCACTAGTGCTTGAAGGTAGGACTGAAGATTTTGCATACACGTTCAGATGGTGACTTTTCGTGAAATGTCTTAATGCAATGAGTAAAGGTTGGTTATAAGATTCTTAAGATCGGATAGTGACGGTCGCACTGGTACACCCTTTCTGAAAGAATGTTTAAAATAACAACCTTAGACCTTAAAGTACAGCTACTCAAAGAGTTACTATCTGATTTAATCAGACCACTTCCAACATTGGTTGTTGGGGGTTACGCTGATGAATGCTACTGAACCATATCAGAATGTCAATCTACCCAAATGCAGTGGGAGTATGGTTTATCCATTGACTCGCTGTGATTATGCAGACTTTACATTCTACTGAGGGTGATTGATAACCTATGGTCTTTTTGGAAGGACTGTACTGGATTCTGAAAAAAAAAGTGGTTGGTTTAATCCCATAAACCTGTAAATGGAGTTTTGGTACTCCAATTCTGTTCACACTTTTGTAGAACCACCTGAGTGTCTCAGGCTTAGTGGGAGAAATTGGATCTATGTGAAAAGAGTCGGATGAATGAGAAAGTTTAACTTTCAAGGCAAAGCCAAGTGGTCTAGAGGTAATTCCCTGAGAAGTAGATAGTTTAATAAGGGTGATGCCCTGAAACTTTCTCACCACTCAGCCTTGCTTGACTCCATGGAAAGCAGAAAGATTAACATGGGTGATGCCCTGAATTTTTTTTGCCGTACAATGGAGCTTAGACTCATTCAGAACAGAAGGGTTTTAGCATAAATCCAATGGCAGATTGACTACCTATGCTTATATCCGTTGGAGGATTAAAGCAAACCTCTAGGCCATTGAAAGCCACATGTCTGAAATATGTGGGCTTGACGAGAATATTGATGAGTCTTTTGTAGACAAGAGAATCAATATTGGTAAAGAGTAGACGTTAGTGTTAGTAAAAGATAACACTGTAATAGTTGTGAACAACATGGGTGTGTTATCTGAAGTCGAGAACTGACGAGCCGAAGCTTCTCTGAAACAGAGAAGTGGACTATATTCTTAGAATTTGATTCGATCGAATTCATGAGAACACGTTCTTTGGCTGTATCCCATTCATCTTATTGCTAAGATGATGATGCATTTTCGTATGCAACATTCAATGTTAGGTTTCCTACCCAACCCCTCACGGAATAATTCTCTTAAATCTTCGGAGATAGAGAAAATGGGATAGATTCTCTTTTGGATAGAGAAAATCAGGTTATTAAAAGTCAATAACAATCGAATCTTGGATTCAAACGCTGAGTATCAGTATAGTGCATCCTCAAGTACCTTTAGAGAATGAGGAATTATATGCTTGTATATTCGGGTGCAAACCTACATATTGTTGACTACAATGATTCTGACGTTCAGTCGGATTAAGGGTGATCGTAAGTCGATCCATGCCTCAGTGTTTACTCATTGTGATGGAACTATAGTCTAGAGCAATCCAACACTGTCAATTTGACTCTGTTAGTCGAATATAAGCAGCTTTTGAAGCAGCTAAAGAGCCAATGTGGCTTGAGAAGTTCTTTGTTGGATCGGGAAATGATCCCAGGTCTCGATGAGCCGATACCATATTACTGTGAAAACAGTTGAGAGGTAGATCATGCAAATGATCTTCAAAGTCACAAGAGGTCAAAAGCATATTGAGAGAGAGTACCACCTGATCAGACAGACCGTGCAAAGAGGCGACGTTTCGGTCCTAAAAGATCACCTCAAGCCGACAACCTAGCTAATCAGTTTACCAAGTCGTGTGGCATCTAATGTCACTTATAAGCATTTGGTGGGTATGAAATTGGGAGAAATGTCTCATCTGCTTTAGAGCAAGTGGAGAGTGTTATGGATAGAAAGAATAAGGGTGTGGTGCTCTAAAAACAAATGTTGCTTGTCTTTATGGGCAAGTGGGAGATTGTTGGTAGTAGTACCCGAAAGACAATTGTTGCTTGTCTATACGGGCAAGTGGGAGATTGTTGGAGGTAGTGCCCGAAAGACAATTTCTGTAATTGTTATTATAATTAATAAATGACAGATTTATTCTCGTCTTATTATTTGCTTCATGTTTATATGTAATACATGATGAAAATCCCAAGTCGTATCATATGTAGCCATATAACTTAGTGTGTGTCACACGTGAGGATCTATGATGCACCGACACTTCAATATGGGCGCCGTGCGCCGTGTCCGACACAAGACACGACACGACACGCTCCGACACGCTCCGACACCGTGTCCGACACGTGTCGGCTGATTAAATTAATATTATTTAAAATTTTAATATCCGACACACCTCCGACACATTGTCGACACACCTCCGACACGTTGTCGACACACCTCCGACACGGCGCCGACACCTCCCGACACCTCTGAACACAATTTTTTCAATGTTTTTTTGATTAAACCCGAAAATATACAATTTCTATTTTGATTACTCGTATTATGTTTATATGTTTTTTTGTTATAGACAATCGTTTTTACACTTAATTTGTAATATTTTGAAAGTCAAATCATAATTTTCTTTTTACTTTTGACACCGTATAGATAACAAATATCTATTTTAGATATTGATAGAGTTTAAGTATTACATATCTTATATATATGTATATATAGATGTATATATGTGTGTATATACATATATATGTGTGTGTATATATATATATATATATATATATATATATATATATATATATATATATATATATATATATATATATATATTATATGTAACGTGTCGGGGCCGTGTCGTGTCCTTAAATTTTAGAATTAGCCGTGTCGCCGTGTCCGTGTCGTGTCGTGCGGCGTGTCCGTGTCCGTGTCCGTGCAACATAGGTGAGGATTAAGTTTATAGTGATACACTTGAACTATTAGTCTGTGATTAACTTAATCAAAGTATGGGGTCTATTGATTAAACCACCATTAATGCACCCAGAACACTTTATGGTCTCACCATCTTATCCGGACTGTCGATATTGGTTATCTAAGTGGGGCATTTATATAAGATGTAGTCATATAGGACTGGACCGATTTAATATGCATTTCTAATATAATTCCGTGATTGAGAAACCTTAATAAATCACAAGATAATCATATATAGATTAACCTTAATCCAGAAGTGATTGCATACTCCTACTTGTTTCAAGATAGGGTTTGATGTGTTCGTTAAGGATTGCTAATAGGCGCGGTCCGAATCACTTTAACGTTGGCACTATTCTGGGATGAGTGAGGAGTGTGTGTCTCACAGATATGGAATCCATTCATTCTTGGGGGATGTAGAAAGACAATCCCCTTATTTGTTGATCCTAGAAACTGATCGATTGGCTAAGTTCATATTGGTTATGAACTAATTGATCATTAGTGGGTTAATGGTAAAGAAGGATAAGATGTAATGAAGAAGGTTTACGGAAATAATCCCGCTTCGTTGCGGATAGTCTGTGGAGGGTTAGTCTGTATGTAATGATTATATCAATGAACACTTATTGACTCGACACTTTGAGAATAAGTTATATCTACAATCGATAGAGTTCAGTTTCGAATTTTTGGTGGCGTGATTCCGGAATTAATAAGTTGAGTAGAAATATTATGTTCGATGAATATTTTATTCAATTTATTGTAGATACCGGTTATAGGTCCATGGTCCCCGGGTTGGCTCCAAACACACGAGTGTTTTCTCGTTTTGTGGAACCTCGAGAATAAATTAAATAGTTGGTCTATTTAATGAATATGCAAATATTATTTATTTGGTAAGTAATATGTAAAACAGAAAAGACATTTTCTATTATAATAATGGCAAAAGTGGCGCCACATGTTGAGGAAATTAGGAAAATAAATTTTCCTAAATTATGCCAGATGTGTAATTAATTAACTAGTTATTTCTTAGATAATTAATGGAAAAATAAGAGATTTATTTTATAATCATTATGTCATTTATGAACATTATCTCTTATTTTATGGCAAATATCTTTTCCTTATGGAAATAGGTAATTGTAGTGTGAAAAATATAACTCTCTCTTGACCAGTTATTTTCCTATATAAAGAAAGTTCCTCCTAACACAAATTACATTGAAAAACTGTGCCATATACTAAATAAAAGAAGAGAAAAATTAGTTTCTCGTTCTAGCCATTGGAAGAAGAAAAACTAGGGTTTTTTCTTGGAGCATATTCAAGGAGGTTCTACTATTAGGATCGACGTCCACCAGTCGTCTCTTGGAGATACAACTCGGAAGATCACGGCTTCCCCCTTGGGGTAAATCTACTAACGTTCTGTTGATTAATTTATTATGCGAATCATATCGTGGTAAAATCGAAAAACGAATTTTAATTCATAGCTTCCGCTGTGCATGATCGAGCGTCTCGATCGGTGATGTGAATCAGATCTGACGATCCAGTTATGGATCGGATCCGGATTCAGGTTTCTGTATATCCAGCAGATGCTTCGAGGGTGGTCAATGCATCGCGGTGGTCAATGCATCACGATTGTTAGTGCATCGCGGTGTCTCTACATCGGGGTGGTCAATGGATCGGGGGTGGTAATTGCATCGCGATGGTCACTGCATCGCGGTGATCAATACATCGCGGTGGTCAATGCATCGCGGCGTCTCTGCATCGCGGTGTCTCTGCATCCGGGGTGGGCAATGCATCGCGGTGTCTCTCCATCGGGGGTGGCCACTGCATTGCAGTGGTCAATAGATCGGGGGTGATCAATGCATCGGAGGTGGTCACTGCATTGGGATGGTCACTGCATCGCAGTGGTGAATGCATCGGGGGTGGTCACTGCATCGTGGAGTCTCTGCATCGGGGGTGGCCACTGCATCGCAGTGGTCAATGGATCGGGGGTGGTCAATGCATCGCGATAGTCACTGCATCGGGTTGGTCACTGCATCGCGGTGGTCAATGAATCGAGGTGGTCACCGGGAAAAAAAAATATTTTTTAGCATCCAGAAAAAAAAAAACTTTTTTAGCGTCCCGAAAAAAAAGATCAAAGCTATTTTTTTAATTAATTATGGATAATTTAGTCTATGTACTAATTTTATATCCTTATAACGAAATAAAATTTTAATATGTCATATTTACCTAATTAAGTCCAATATGTGTTTTTTTTTTTTTTTGGATCCTTACCCCAAAAAATAAACAATATTTTTTGTTCAGTAAATAGAAAAAAAGGATAATTGAAACTGAATGATGATACAAACACAAACTAGTGCCCCTATCGTTAGGGCACTCCCAGCAGAAGCCTTATACGGTGCCATATCCCTAAAATGAAGATAAAAAATAGAGTTTTGCCTCAAATAGCTTTTACAACAGAGGCTCTATCCTATTTATTTTTAGGGATATGAACAGTGCATCCCTACTAGTGGGGATGCACTATTCACTGCCCTAAACATATTTAATTGTTAAAAATTATAGGGATAGAGATGCTGTTGGAGTGAAATAATAAATATTTAATGTGTATAAATAGAGTTGTGAGGTAGAATATGTATTATTTAATATTATTTGAAATGTTATAGGAATAAGGATATGGATGCTGTTGTAGAGATTTTTGAATTGAGATTTGTAAAATATGGATATATATTATTTTATATTATTTGAAAGATAAAATTTGAGGACTCTACTGTTAATGCACTTACTTAATTATCGGAACCTTTATCTTGTCAACGAGAATAACTTTATTGGTAAATGTCTTTTTCAACAAAAAGGTAATGTGCTAGATTTTGAGGATCTTATAAAGGATGTGCCTTATTTTTATTTTTATTTTTATTTTTTTTTGTGCAAACGGCCGTGCCTTATTTTAGACGCAAAGTCTTTGAAATAGTAAACCAAAAAAAATATAAAATAAAATAAAAATCAATTTAAAACTTTCAATGTTTGCATCCGCTACGAATATACTTACATCAATTAGAAGTTTTGAGAGCGGCTAAAATTCAGTTTCTAATGGTCCACTTTTTTAAATTCAGTGTAGAAAAAATATATAAATAATTACATGTGTTGAATCATTTTTTTAGTATAACATAAATATAATATGTATAATAACAATACTAATCAATCTTTTTAACCTGCTAAACCGGTAAATATTTTGCCAAAAGAAAACAAAAATATATTTTTTTAAGAAAACACATTAACCTTGGTCGAATTTAAATACTGTTGCCTAAAGAAAATTTCAACTATAGGCAAATTCAAATGCCTTTATGAACTAATCCATTTAGATAGTTTTCACCTGTCCGAATTCGATACAGTGACTCACGTTGAACCAAATTATTAGGAATCGGGTCGAATAGAAACTTGCGCAGTTTTTTTTTCAAGAGATAGGTTTGGTTGTAAAATTCCCATTAATTCCGTGTGTCCTAGAGGGATGCTTCCAGTGAAGTTGTTTTTTTCCCATAGCTGCAAACACTTCCAGCTCCGGCAATGAAGTCCGGAAATGACCGGTGAAGTTGGTTCCAAAACAGATCCGTAAACTGGACGGTCCAGTTTTTCTATATTGACCTGACCGTAGTATTTTTCTTAAAATTTTCAATATTGCATCCGCGCGATACGAATATACTTATTTATAGCTATAAAATATCAGTGTTTTCGGTATACGATAAATATGATAAATATGAAGAGAAAAAAACACGCACATGGAAATTATGTAAATATTAAATTTATCTTTAATTATTGATAGTTAAAAAAATATGTTACATTTAATAGAATAGAATATATGATATTACCCAGAAAGAGAAAGAATATATGACATTTATATTTTAATATTTCAAATTTGAATAAAAAAAACTTTTACTAGTCGTATTTTATAACCCTATTAGATAAGATCCCATATAATATATCCATCCTATGAGTCCCCACTACTTCTTTACGAAGATAGTGACTCGTGTTAGGTCCCCCGTCCCCGGTCCCCCACATGGGCTGCTGTAGTAGGCCATACCAGTCCACTTTCTTCGAGTTTTAAGTATGGTATTACTTCACAGTCACGAAACTAGCTTTCAGATATGGATGACGATAAGTACGAGTAGCGGCGGATGCAGAAATTTTAAATTGTGTCACCAGATTATAAAACTATATTTTTTATATAAAAATTTGTTTCAGTTGATTGTCGGAGTTTAAAATTACATTTTTTACCAACAAATCGATACTTTTTAATACCAAAACTACATCGTTTTAATACTAAAAAAAAAATCGGATCTCAGTGGGGTCACGTGACATCACCCTGATATACATGTCTCCGCCACTGAGTACGGGTGAATACGATTTAGTACCCTACACGTTAAAAAGATTCTTTACTCATACTTTACGCATTATCCATGCAGGTAAATAATTTGAAACTCATACTCTCTCTATGCAGATATCTACGAGTCCGTGAATATCCTTGGATACATGATATCAAAGCTGGCCCTAATATAAGGCGGGTTAGCTGCGCGCCGAAGGCCTAACCTTCTGGAGGAGCCCAAAATTACATGTCTCGGAAAAAAATCGTATAGATCCAATCTCAACCGATCTAATATAAAGTGTTAAAAAATTTATGTGAGTTGATAAAAACTCAAATCATAGGTCCACTAATATAATGTGTTAAAAAAATAATTTGAAATGATAAAAGCCCAAATTATAGGTTCAAATTTATAATAACCTAATTTTGTTACGGCAACCTAAATGTAAACGATAACAATATATAAAAACATAACATCAATGAATTTGAATTTTATGTCTACATATTTTAGAACCGCAATGTTGAAGTAATGTTTTATAATGAAAAAAAAAACTTTGAACCAAAAGACATAATTCGACGACTTTACCGAAAGCCCAAAACATTCTAGGACCGGCCTGCATTATATCATTAATAACTAAGCATCTCAATCACATATAATAAAGTTTAAAAAAGACCTACATTATGAGATATTAGAAAAACATCATTCGAATGATGATCTTGATATGTTTAACTGACGTTCATATAATATTTTTTCTCCTAAGTAATATGGGAAGGTTATCCAACCATCAACATCATGTTCTTTATATGATGGACTTTTAAATTTGTGTTTGATTTTTTTTTTTTCAAGAGTTAGGTAAAATATAGTACTTATTCGTCTAATGTCAAAGTAAGAATTGCTTATTCATTCAATGATTTTAAGACAAAATGGTATATATATATATATATATATATATATATATATATATATATATATATATATATATATGTGTGTGTGTGTGGGTGTGTGTATGTGTGTGTGTGTAATTTAATACATAGTGAGTCGAGTGGGTATTACGATGGGTAAAAAATAGATATCAATACCCTACGTACCCTACCCACGATGGGTTTTCAAAAATTAGATTTATACCCTAACATACCCTTAAAAATACCCACCTCTAACAGGTAGGGTAGAGTGGATATCCACCGGGTTGGATCGAAATTGTCATCCCTATTCCATAGGCATAGTTTAGTGGTAAAAAAACTGAGATATCGTAATGACAAGTTTATTTTTTTAGGTAAATGATAACCTTATCTTTGAGGTGAGTATGAAAGTTGGATATTCGGTATAGATTTTCCTCAGCAAAACAATGTGCATAGATGGTCTTTAAAAACTGGATTATTGAAACATAATCCTCGATTTACTACCTCCACGAAAATCTAGGGCAAGCGAAGAAGGTCCTTTGAGTTGGGGCTCAACCTTGACGTTTCTACCCTTACGAACGTCAATAATAATGACATTCATATCGTTACCAAAACGTCACAGTGGTGGTGGACAACATAAGTCAATGACCGTGATAATATTGTACATAACGTCAATAATAATGACGTTTCAACATGTGGTGTCTGAAATAATAAAAGAATTGATTAAAAAATATTGTGTTTGAAGCATTTAAGATATATCACGAAATACGTATGTTTATATAATTAATTATGATAAGACTTGTATCTATTATCACCGTTTATGTTTATTTAATAACTATTTATATTTATTTAATTACTAATAATTTAGGTATAATGCTATATATTGAATAACTAATAATTTAGGTATAATTCCAAGCATGATGGTCCTTTGGACGGGAAATTATTCTATAGTTACTCCATTTGCATCATAGACCAACGTGGATGAATCAAGACCAAACAGTTTGAATTTAATTTAAAATTATGTTATCAAAATTTATCCATATAAGTCTACGGTATAAATAAAATAAGTAGGGAAGAAATACCCCTTTGGACAATCTTATTCTTTGGTATAATTCCATGCACCTCCTTTTCTATGCAAGTGGCCACAAAATGTAGGATAATGCTTGAATGTGCGTCTGTGCATGAATGTTGGGAGAAAAAAAATGAGGGGGAAAAAAGAAAAGAAAACCTATCATATAGAGTATCATAATGTCACATCAAAGGATACTGAAAAATAAACATTTAAAAATGAGTAATGATAGAGTCATAACGGATTTACATACCGGATTGACACAACAATCATCTATACCCTTCATTGTTGTGGGACCTAGATCAATCAATTAAAGTCCCAAAACAATGAAAGATGTTGATGATTGTTGTGTCAATCTGTTGTGTAAATCTGTTCTGACTCTATCATTACTCGTTAAAAATTATGTATGAAAAAGCCTCTTTTCGCGGAAATTATATATGAAAAAGCTTCTTTTCGTGAATCTTCCGATAAATTTTTGTTTTCTTTTTTGTGTTTGAGGTAATAAATGTTTGTTTTCAAGCATATATATTTGTCAAACAACTATATTTTCAGAGTTTCCGTACAAAATTATTGGTTTACATGCATATATTAGAATACTTTTTTTAATGTAAATACTTTAAGGATAAGAATATCATGATAGATTTAAAATTTAAATATATTTACCTATGATAACCTCACAGGTCTGTGTTAAAAAAAATCCTTAACACTCATCACAAAGATTTTACGGTTCACATTTTTTTTTTGAGGGGTAAAAGTCTTATCCGTAATTCAGATCTGTCAAAATAGCAGAGACAACGTCAAAAGGTAGGAAGAACCCCAAGCAGTCAAAGAGGCCACCAAAAGGCCAAGTCTATCAAGTAAATGCGTCGGGATATTCCCCGCACGCTTAACAAAAGAAAACTGAATAGTAGAAAATAATGGAGATTTAGAAAAACAATCAGATGCTAAACAACCAAATGCCGTTAAGTCTGTAGAAGGTTGCTAGAGTCGCTGAACACAGAGAAGACAATCGCTCTCAACAACCAAAGTCATGATCCTCAGCGTTATCGCTTCCTGCATCGCCATCGCATCTCCAAAAAAGACGCTGCGATGCCCGGATCGAACCGATAGGAAAACGCTGCCAACACTGTCCAGAGATGGTCCCGAAAAATGAGTCCAACACAAGAAGAATCTGCTGTGACTGATTCATCCACGTTACATTTAATGGTTTCTTCGGGGGGTGGCTCCCATTTAGAAGGATGGGGGGCCGTAGATCTGCAACAGGGAAAGCCGCAAGTGCTGCTCCATATTCCTCTGCGGATGCCAAGGTCCGGGGACAGATGCTCCCCACATAAACTGCTCGACCCTCAAACACCGCACTGCATCTCGCCTTCCACACGTTCCACATAAACCAAGTGATCAGAGCCATCTCATCTCGCCCCTTATCCTCCAACAACCGCATAAACATCTCCCTAAAAGAGGAAGGACGCAGATAATCAAGCACGTATGGGTGCTGGGAAGCCTGCCAAATTCTCTTAGCCATCTCACATTCAAACAGAACATAGTGTAGAGTCTCCATTGTTTCCCCACACGCAAGGCAAATCCCGTCTCCAAGAGAGCGACGAAGTAAACCCTGGCCAATAGCCAAACAATCGTGCAGGCATCGCCAAAGAAAGTGATGAATGCGAGGCTGCACCATTAGACGCCAACACTCCCTCCACAAGCTGTCACCAGCGCCTGACATCGTAGACTACGTCCGCAACAAAGGCCTATATAGCTGCAAAGCCTGAAAATAACCTGACCTGACTGTATCTACCCCATTTGGATCATAGTGCCAAATAAGTTTGCATCAATTTCCCACGGCTGAAATTGTTCCCGAATAAAGTCTTCGTTCCATCCTCTACTATACAATGAAACAAGACAAGCAACCATGCTATTGTTAGATGTAGTGCCCGAAAGACAATTTTGTAATTGTTTTAAATTAATAAATGACAGATTTTATTATTCATGTTATTTGCTTCGTGCTTATATAGTATACACTGCTGCAAACCCTAAGTATATCTGTATGTAACCACTTAACTCAGTGTATGGATTACACGTAAGGATTGAGTTAGTAGTGATATACTTAAACAGTTAGTCCGTGGTGAACTTAATCAGAGTTTAGGGTCTCTTGATTAAAACACCAATAATGCGCCCAAAACACCTTAGGGTGTGATAGTCTTATCCGGACCGTCGGTAGAGAGGTACCTACGTGGGGCTTTTATATATGATGGCATTCATATAGATTTGGACCGATTTAATCCGAATTTCTCGATATAATTCCGTAATCGAGGAATCTTATTAAATCATTAGATGATCATATATGGATCAACCTTAATCCTGAGGTGATCACATGGTGCTGCTTGTCCCGGGGTAGTGTTTGATGTGTTAGTTACGGTTCACTTAAATATGTGTTCCAAGCCACTTCTCATTGGCACTATCTCCATATGAGAGAGTAGTTCTGATTTTCACAGCATGGAATCCATTCCTTCCTACGGGAAGTAGAGAGACAGTCCCCTTATTTGTTAGCCTTAAGAAAGTGATCGATCCCGGGAGTTCATATTAGACTAATTGATCACTAGTCAGATATGTGAACTAATTGATCATCAGGGGGTTAATGGTAAATAAGGATAAGATATTCTGTGTCGGGTTTACGGAGATATCCCACTCAGAATGGACAGTCTATGGAGGGTTAATCCGTATGTAGTGATTATATCAATGGACGCTTATTCACTCTATGGGTTGAGTATAAGTATACATCTATAATCGGTAGAGTTCAGTTTCGGGTTTATGGTGGCGTAATCCCGGAATTAATAATTAATGTACTTATTCAGTTCGATGAATAATTAATTATTGGAGCTACTGGTTATAGGTCCATGGTCCCCGATGTGGCTTCTGTAATTCGGACTAATAATCTTGTTATTTGGGCCTCAGTGATAATTAATTGGTTGGGCTAATTATTTGATATGCATGGATATTATTTAGTTCGGCTAAATAATATAATACACATGAAAGACATTTTATGTGGGCTTAGTAAACCCTACATGTGGCGCCAATATCATAATTAATTAGAGAGAAATTAGTTTTCGTGGATAATTATTTGACATGTGATTTATCATTTATTTGTTAAATGATAATTCATGGAATATTAGATAATAATATGATTTATCCTAATTTGTTTGGGATAGTCATTTTATTTATCTTTTATTTGGAATAAAGGATTAATGTAATAATTATCTCTTAATTATTTAATCCTTGGAGGACAATGATTACTCTCCTATATAAAGAGAGTTCTCCCAAGCCTTAATGAATTGGCAAATTTCGACCACACACATAAAAAGGAGAGAAATAATTAGTTTTCTTGTCTTGGGTTTTAGAAGAAGAAAAACTCTAAGTTTTTCTTGGTGTTGCATATCGAGGAGGTTCGTGTATCAAGAAGGGTGTCCACCAACCGCCGTTTGGAGAACACATCGGAAGATCTTGGCTTCTCTTCCTACTATTGGTAACATGATTTTAACCCCCTTGTAGTAGTTTAAGTCCTTTAATTATGTATTGTGATGTATAAGTCGTGATCCATCCGCCGCGCGTAGATCTAACTCGTTTAGATCTAAGAACCTGCATCCTTCATGTGGTATCGGAGCAAGGTTCCACGATTTATATAGTCATAATCATAATTAAACGATTTAAAGGAGTGGAATTGCATGTAGGTAAATTTTATTTATTGTTTTATGCATTGATAATGATTAATTGCTATGGTTGAAGAGATGGATTGGGGGTTGGCACTGTTTACCCGTTAGATCTATTGTAAGTTGGGCGGCTCACTAGAGAAAATTGACAAGTCAAAGCTCCGATCCAACCGTCCATATTGATGCCCGAGGAATGAAGAACAGATCTGGAGATTTTCGTTGCGATCCGAGTTCGTTTGGTTTGCCGATCGTCGAAATTTTGAACAGATACATGATTAGGGTTTCTTATTTTATTTTATTTTAATAGACTAGATACGGGGGTGCCAACGGTCCATCTCGATGTTTATTTTCCGCACTAGTATACATGTTTAGATTGTATGTGTAGAACCGGAAAATTGCCATGGCATGCATCATATCATGAATTCCACTCCATTGCATACATGTAGAAATTAATTCGAGGAATTAGTTAGGCATGTATAAAACACGCAATTAGTTTTAATTAATTGTTTGATATTAATTAGAAACTAATTAGGGTAAAAATCGAGGAACACGGGTTTTTTCAATCGTCGGGGTTGGGTGATGGATTCTCGGTGAATCCCACTCTGCGAAAGCATAAGGAGTAAAATCCCGAAACCTCGTGGTTAAGGTGTTGGATTCTCGGTGAATTCCACCTTACCTAGACGAGATTACGTTTTTTGTTCCGAGTGTCTACGTGAAAGTTTGGTGTTTAAGGATTGGATAATCACGGGCATACATGGTTCGAAAGTGGTTTAACCACGGTTTGGTGGTCAACAGTAGCTACGGCTCGATCGACTACACCCTCCACGTGTTGCGTTTTCACGGAGGTCTGGCAAGGCTGAGCCATCCGAAGAGCCACTACGGCTTAACGGAGCTCCCCTGGCCTTGACCCATCCGACGGCCACATATGTTCTAACGAATAGGTCGGGTGGGCTACCCCACGTAACCGGCAACATTCAGGCCTATGATTTATTGTTCCTTAATGTAACATCAAGTCCAAAAACGTGATCAATAAACCCACCACTTTTTCAAAATATTGAGTGGGAGCGGGAGAGGCGACAGCCGACCCCACGGCCTCTACTGTTGACACAAGCAACGTGAGAGAATGGTGACGCCTCGTGCTGGCCTGGGACCGGCCTCCCTAAGGAAGGCCTTCACCGCTATCAAAATTCAAGGCTTGGTCTCCGAAAGGATAGGATTTTGGGTACTCGCCGGGTCACTAACCGACCCTAAGGCGGCACACTCGGGGTCTACCTAAAAATCTGAAGCAGTAGGTCACACTCATAAAGGGTATTTTTTGTAGTACCTGGCTGAAAAAGGAAAGGTGATTGACGATCACAAATGAGATGTTCGATTCTCTATTTGATCTTCAATATTAATCGAAACCTCTTTGACCTACCCTAAGACGGCACTGAGGTGAGAGATTAAGTCCTTGGAATGGTAGGATAGACTATAAGTACTTAGTTTATAGTTCCTAAAATTTATGGAAAATTAGGGATAAGGACACAATCTGAAATATTTTTAAGTAACAGGACAACTACATATTTTTTATAGGGAGAAGGACAACTGCATAATTTTTATAGCGAGAAGGACAAACAGTGAATCCCGAAAATCAGTGAATCTCCCCAGTGAATCCCGAAATCAGTGAATTTCGACAGTGAATCCCGAAAATTAGTGAATTTCGACGATGAATTTTGAAAATTAATGAATTTCGACAGTGAATTTCGTCAGTGAATTTAAACAGTGAATTTCGAACACAAGTGAATTTCGACAGTGAATAAATAGTTTTGTCCTTTATGCAAAAGTTTCAAAAAACTGTCCTTTTACTCAATTGATGAAATATTTCTGTCCTTCTCCCTCATTCCCCCTAAAATTTATTAGCAGTTTATAAACTTGAATTTAATTTCTGTCATTTTACTTTACAGCATCATGTCGTCTTAGATTTCTTTACTGTTAAATGATAAGTTGACCGGAAACAAATTTTCAAAGTGGAAAAGTAACCTCAACGTTGTTCTCGTCTTTGAAAATGTTCAACACACCTTGACTTCGGATATTCCAGCACTTACCACTCAGTCTTCCAAAGCCGAAAAAGAGAATCGGCAGAAGTGGACGGAAGCAGACAATAAGGCGCGGGGCATCATGTTAGCCCCAATGTCGGAGATCATAAGGACCAAATGTGTGAACTTGGGCACTGCAAAAGAAATGATGCAACACCTTGTTTCCATGTTCGGCTCACCTTCTGATCAGGCCCGACATGAGGCTATCAGGATGGCTGTTAACGCGAAGATGAGGAAGGGTCAGTCGGTGATGGGTCATGTAATGAACATGATCAATTACTTCGCTGATGCTGAGACTCACGGTTCCAAGTTTGACGAAGTGACTCAGGTGAGCATGATTCTCGAATCACTGTCACCTGATTTCCTCCAGTTCAAGACCAACTACATCATGAACAAGCTTAAGTTTGACTTGACGCGGTTGATAAATGAGCTGCAGATATTCAAGGGTTTCCAGTCTAACAGTCGGGCCCGAGAAGGGGAAAAGAAAGTTGAAGCTAATTTGGCTGAGGCTAAGTCGTCGAACAAAGGGACAAAGGGAAAGCCGAAAGCCAAGCCTGTGAAAGAACAGAAATCAAAGCCCATGAAAAAGAAAGGGAAAAAGGCTACACCTTCCAAACCTAAGGGTAAGTGCTTTCACTGTGGTGAAGTAGGGCATTGGCGCAAGCATTGCCCGAAATATCTAAATGAGGTGAAGGAAGGAAAGGGCCAGGCAAACAAGGGAAAGGATAAGACAAGTAATTTACTTGTCTTGGAATCCTACAGTGTAGCTAAAGATGTATCGACTTGGATACTGGATTCTGGTGCTTCTAACCACGTTTGTTCTTCTTTGCAGATCCTTAGTTTGTATGAGGAGCTAGAGGACGGGGCACAAGTGATGAGAGTTGGCAACGGGGTAGTGGTTTCAGCGAAAGCAGTGGGAGTAGTTCGTTTAATGTTAGGAAATAAAGTCCTTAAGTTGGACAATGTCTTTTATATTCCGCACTTTAGAAGAAATTTAATTTCTATGTCTGTTTTGCAAGAACAATTGTATTCTTTATCTTTTGAGTATAATAAGATTGTTATTTCCAGAAATGGACGTGACTTATGTTCTGCATTGTTAGAAAACGGACTGTATGTCATTAAACCAACCGATACTCCACTGCTTAACACTGAAATGTTTAGAGTAGCACATCAAAGTTCTGCTAAAAGGCAGAAGGTTTCTCAAAATGATAAAACATACCTTTGGCACCTTAGGCTAGGTCATATTTCCTTGGAAAGAATCAAAAGACTGGCCAAAGATGGTCCCTTAAGTGAGTTATCTGTTGACTCACTGCCAATCTGCGAGTCTTGCCTGGAGGGAAAGATGACCAAGCGACCCTTCTCGTCAAAGGGTAATAGGGCTAAAGAACCTTTAGAGTTGGTACATTCAGATCTGTGTGGTCCGATGAATGTGCAGGCTAGAGGCGGATTCGAGTACTTTGTAACTTTCATCGACGACTACTCGAGATTCGGATATGTTTATGTACTGCATAGGAAATCCGAAACTTTTGAAAAGTTTAAGGAATTCTAGGCAGAAGCCGAAAGGCAGTTGGGCAAGTCTCTGAAATGCCTTCGCTCTGATCGCGGAGGTGAGTACATGGATACTGATTTCATTGACTATCTTTTGGAACATGGGATTTGTTCCCAACGTTCTGCGCCCAGAACGCCTCAGCAAAATGGAGTTGCTGAGCGGAGAAACAGGACTTTAATAGACATGGTCAGATCTATGATGAGCTACGCGTCACTGCCGATGTCCTTTTGGGGACATGCCCTAGAAACAGCGGTCCGCATTCTAAATGTGGTGCCGTCAAAGTCTGTCGAGAAAACACCTCTTGAGTTATGGAGTGGGAGTAAACCTAGTTTGCGACACTACCGTATTTTGGGGTGTCCTGCACATGTGCTGGAGGACAAGACTAGCAAATTGCAAGCATGTACGAAAGTATGTCTGTTTGTAGGGTATGCAAAAGGGACACGAGGAGGTTTCTTCTATGATCCAGAAGATCAGAAGGTAATAGTTTCGACTAATGCCACTTTTCTCGAGGATCAGTACATGAAGGACTTCAAACCTCGGAGTAAAGTTGTACTCGAGGAGTTACTTTCTGACGAAGTCAGACCACTGGTGACACCTAGTGTCACAAACAACAACACCACTGATACACCTGTCGACCCTGACAGTCCTAGATCACTCATACGTACCACCGGAGTGGTTCGGCCACCAGTGCGGTACGGTATGCAACCAGAGGCAAATATCGCCGTCTCTGATGGAGTGGAGGATGATCCAGTGTCCTATCGCAGGGCTATGAATGATTCTGGTAAGGACATGTGGGTTGAGGTTATGAATCAGGAGATGGAGTCTATGTACTCTAACTCAGTCTAGAAACTTGTGGATTGCCCTGAGGGTGTACAACCCATAGGCAGTAAATGGATCTACAAGAGAAAGCGAGGAGTGGATGGAAAGGTTGAAACCTTTAAAGCTCGGCTAGTGGCAAAAGGCTACACACAGAGAGAGGGAATCGACTACGAAGAAACCTTCTCCCCTGTGGCAATGCTGAAATCCATTCGGATCCTCCTTTCGATTGATGCATGTCTAGATTATGAGATCTGGCAGATGGATGTTAAGACAGCCTTCCTAAACGGCTATCTTGACGAGGAAATATATATGCAGCAACTAGAAGGATTTGTTGAGAAAGGCCAAGAGCACAAAGTGTGCAAGTTGCTCAGATCCATTTATGGGTTAAAGCAAGCATCTCGGTCTTGGAATCATAGATTTGATGAAACAGTCAAGTCGTATGGTTTCGAACAAAACTTTGATGAGCCTTGTGTATACAAGAAGGTCATCAAAGATCGGGTGGCGTTCTTAGTGTTGTATGTTGACAGCATTCTGCTTATTTGACCCAATAAGGGGATGTTGTCAGATGTGAAGAATTGGTTATCCACGCAATTCCAAATGAAAGATTTGGGAGAGTCGAGTTATATTCTGGGGATCCAAGTTATACGGGATCGCAAGAATAGGATGTTGGCTCTGTCCCAAACATCTTACATAGATAAGATGTTGTTGTGTTACAGCATGATGAATGCAAAGAAGGGTTTCCTACCAATCCGACACGGTATTCAACTCTCTAAGAAGCAGTCTCCACAGACTCCTGAGGAAATTGAGAGTATGGGACGAATACCATATGCTTCGGTTGTTGGTAGTCTGATGTATGCTATGTTGTGTACTAGACCAGACATCTGTTATGGCGTGGGCTTGGTCAGCCGATTTCAGTCCAATCCGGGCATGGACCATTGGACGGCAGTGAAGAATCTCCTCAAGTATCTTAAGAGAACGAGGAATTATATGCTTGTATATTCGGGTGCAAACCTGGATATAGCAGGGTACACTGATTCTGACTTTCAGTCAGATAAGGATGATCGTAAATCGACATCAGGCTCGGTGTTTACTCTGGGAGGCGGAGCAATTGTCTGGAGAAGCGTCAAGCAATCCAGTACGGCCGACTCAACTATGGAAGCCGAATACATAGCGGCCTCTGAGGCAGCTAAAGAAGCGGTATGGATCAAGAAGTTCCTGGGAGATTTAGGAGTAATCCCAAATCCAGAAGATCCGATAAGTCTCTACCGTGAAAACAACGGGGCCGTGTCGAATTCCAGAGAACCCCGAAGTCACCAGAAGTAAAAGCATATAGAGAGAAAATACCATTTGATTTGAGAGATTGCTCAAAGAGGAGACATTTCCGTCACGAAAATCCCCTCAGCCGACAACCTTGCTGATCCATTTACGAAGACGCTTTCCATTGAGGTCTTTACGAGGCACTTGGAAAACATGGGTATTAAGGACATGAGTCTTTTGCTTTAGAGCAAGTGGGATATGTAGTTCTTGTTGTAGTAGTTAGTGGGTGTGCTCTAAAACAATTATTACCTGTCATTCGTGCAAGTGGGAGATTGTTAGATGTAGTGCCCGAAAGACAATTTTGTAATTGTTTTAAATTAATAAATGACAGATTTTATTATTCATCTTATTTGCTTCGTGCTTATATAGTATACGTCGCAAACCCTAAGTATATCTGTGTGTAACCACTTAACTCAGTGTATGGATTACACGTGAGGATTGAGTTAGTAGCGATATACTTAAACAGTTAGTCCGTGGTGAACTTAATCAGAGTTTAGGGTCTCTTGATTAAAACACCAATAATGCGCCCAAAACACCTTAGGGTGTGATATTATCCGGACTGTCGGTAGAGGGTACCTACGTGGGGCATTTATATATGATGGCATTCATATAGGACTGGACCGATTTAATCGAATTTCTCGATATAATTCCGTAATCGAGGAATCTTATTAAATCATTAGATGATCATATATGGATCAACCTTAATCCCGAGGTGATCACAGGGTGCTGCTTGTCCCGGGGTAGTGTTTGATGTGTTAGTTATGGTTCACTTAAATATGTGTTCCAAGCCACTTCTCATTGGCACTATCTCTAGATGAGTGAGTAGTTCTGATTTTCACAGACATGGAATCCATTCCTTCCTGCGGGAAGTAGAGAGACAGTCCCCTTATTTGTTAGCCTTAAGAAAGTGATCGATCCCGGGAGTTCATATTAGACTAATTGATCACTAGTCAGATATGTGAACTAATTGATCATCAGGGGGTTAATGGTAAATAAGGATAAGATATTTTTTGTCGGGTTTACGGAGATATCCCACTCAGAATGGACAGTCTATGGAGGGTTAATCCGTATGTAGTGATTATATCAATGGACGCTTATTCACTCTATGGGTTGAGTATAAGTATACATCTATAATCGGTAGAGTTCAGTTTCGGGTTTATGGTGGCGTAATCCCGGAATTAATAATTAATGTACTTATTCAGTTCGATGAATAATTAATTATTGGAGCTAATGGTTATAGGTCCATGGTCCCCGACGTGGCTTCTGTAATTCGGACTAATAATCTTGTTATTTGGGCCTCAGTGATAATTAATTGGCTGGGCTAATTAATTGATATGCATGGATATTATTTAGTTGGCCTAAATAATATAATACACATGAAAGACATTTTATGTGGGCTTAGTAAACCCTACATGTGGCGCCAATATCATAATTAATTAGAGAGAAATTAGTTTTCTTGGATAATTATTTGACATGTGATTTATCATTTATTTGTTAAATGATAATTCATGGAATATTAGATAATAATATGATTTATCCTAATTTGTTTGGGATAATCATTTTATTTATCTTTTATTTGGAATAAATGATTAATGTAATAATTTTCTCTTAATTATTTAATCCTTGGAGGACATGGATTACTCTCCTATATAAAGAGAGTTCTCCCAAGCCTTAATGAATTGGCAAATTTCGACCACACACATAAAAAGGAGAGAAATAATTAGTTTTCTTGTCTTGGGTTTTAGAAGAAGAAAAACTCTAAGTTTTTATTGGTGTTGCATATCGAGGAGGTTCGTGTATCAAGAAGGGTGTCCACCAACCGCCGTTTGGAGAACACATCGGAAGATCTTTGCTTCTCTTCCTACTATTGGTAACATGATTTTAACCCCCTTGTAGTAGTTTAAGTCCTTTAATTATGTATTGTGATGTATAAGTCGTGATCCATCCGCTGCGCGTAGATCTAACTCATTTAGATCTAAGAACCTCCATCCTTCAGCTATCACGATGCAAAGAATGACCCGAGTGCAAAAGTCTGAAGGATGGTGCCAAAGCAGTCCAAGGATAGTCAAAAATAAAGATGGAATCTCCGTCTCCTACCCTCCAACGGAGCCCAGATAACAAAAGATCACGTCCCGCTAATATGCTGCGCCACATAAATGACGGCCGTAGACCAGGAGTTGCCGACAGCACATCATCCTCCGCATAATATTTAGCCTAAAGAACCTGAGCTGCCAATGATAATGGAGAAGTGATCAAATGCCAAGCCTGCTTGGCCAGGAGAGCCAAATTAAAACATTCCAAATCTCTAAACCCTTAGCCCCCCATCTTCTTCGGGAGACAGCACGTCTCCCAGCTCTTCCAATGAATCTTTCTCTTGTCCTCCGTGTATCCCCAAAATAAAGCCTGAATATCCCTTTCCATCTCCAAAATCAAAATGATTGGTATTTTAAAGCACTGCATTGGAAAGATGGGTATGGATTGAACCGCTGATTTAATCAGTACTTCTTTACCAGCCGGAGACAGAAGCTTGTCCTTCCAACCCGACATCTTCTCCCACATCTTTTCCTTTAGATAAGAGAACACCTGTTTCTTGCTACAAGCCGTAACAAAGGGCATGCCAAGGTATTTCCCAGAATCACTACCCAAGGGAACTTGCAGCATATCAGAAACAACCTCTCGCCTTTCCTCAGTTACCATTCTACTAAAATAGAGGCCAGATTTATGGAAATTAATTGACTGCCCAAATAATAAACTGTACCTTTGGAAAATGTCTAAATGCAGCTCGACAGCACCATCTATGTCCTCAAAAAAGAGCATACTGTCATCCGCAAACAGTAAATAGGAAATGCTCACCTCCTGTTGATAGCCGAACTGTATTCCCCTCAAAGCTCTTATGGTTACCGCATCATTGATTAAAGAAGTAAACCCTTCCGCACAGATGAGGAAGAGAAAAGGTGACAAAGGATCCCCTTTACGAATTCCTCGGGTAGGTATAATATGGCGACTGGGTTTGCCATTGACTAGCACTCAATACTTAACCGAAGTAATGCATCTACGTATGAGCCCAATCAACCCAGGAGGAAACTGCATGCGCTCCATAACATCCCACATATGCTGCCATTCCACTCGGTCAAAATCCTTTGCCATGTCCAATTTAAGTGCTCCGTGATTATGACAACCTGCTTCCCCCCCTTTAAGAGAGTGGAATGCCTCAAACGCTATCATGGCATTGTCTATGATGAGCCACCCAGAAAGAAAAGCACTTTGGTTCCCTGAAATGACCTCCCCCATTACTGACTTCAACCGATTTACAATCACGCGGGAGATAAGCTTATAAATAGAATTACAAAAGGAAATAGGCCGAAACTCTGTCATGATCGTGGGAATTGTCACCTTGGGAATTAAGCATATATAAGTGTCATTCATACTACCCAAATATGCATCATTATTCAGCACAGCAAGAACTACCTGCAAAATATCACGACCAACAATACTCTAATATTTCTGCATAAAAATAACATGCATACCATCCAGCCCAGGAGACTTCCTACCAGGAAACTGTTTCAAAGCAACCATCACCTCATTTTCCATGTATATCTCAGATAGTGCATCTTGCTGATCGGCAGTTAACTCCGAGAACGCTAAATCCCCCAAATCAGTAACTTCTCCATTTGTTGAATAAATCTGTTGAAAGTAACTATCAGCCACCTCTTCTAACCGTTCTGGCATATCATAGGTGACACCCTCTACATCGTGTAAAATATGTATGGTGTTCCTCTTTCTTCTCGCAGATGCCTTATGATGAAAGTAGGTTGTGTTACGGTCCATAGAGGTCAACCAATCACTTCGTCCATGCTGACTTCAATACTCTTCGTCCAACATATACCAATGATCTAATTGAGTCAACAGCTCCGACTCCTGAACTGACGAATACTGTTCTGATTCCCGTAATAAACAAGGCTCTCCTCACGCTGTGTAATCTGCTTCCGTATATGCCCATGTTTTTTTGAACTCCACCTTCTCAACTCCCCTCATACCTGAGTGATATGCGAGATAAGAGTTTAGGGGGAATAAACAAGACCTGCCTGCCAAGAAGCTGTAAGACGCCCCTCAAACTCGGGATCCTTTACCCAATAGGGGTCAAATCGAGGGATATGGGCCCACTTCACTTTCTTGCGCTGAAAGGGGCTAACTGATGTAATCAAAATCGGCACATGGTCCGAGCGTGCTGTAGATAAATGGTATACCGAATGCCGAGGGAATAAAGATTTCCATCCAACATTTGACACACCCCTATCCAATCGGACCCTAGTAGCGGATCCATCCATCCGTTTACACCACGTAAAGGGAGCTCCTACAAAGCCTAAATCCATCAACTCACAATCAAATAAAGCTCGCTGGAAGGCCGACATCTGGGAAAACAGCCGAGGGTTTGACCCATCTTGTTCCGTTCCTACCAAAATCTCATTAAAGTCCACTGCTACTAACCAAGGCAAATCCACAAATGAGTCATACAGATGCCTTAACAGATTCCACGAATGTCTCCTATCACTCACAACCGGGTTACCATAAAATCCTGTGAACCGCCACCTTATCGAATCAGTTCCAGTAAAAATTGCATCGATATGTCCTCCATTTTACATAGCAATGGTAATGTTGCAGTCATTATTCCAGAGCAAAGCTAAGCCGCCACTCGCTCCCACACTGCCCACAACTAACGCATTCATAAAGCCGAAAGAACAACGCACCAATTCGAAATGAGATTTATTTAATTTTGTTTCTGACAAAAATAAAAAAAAAGGGGAAAATATATTTACAAGAGCCTTAAGATCATTAACTGCCCGGGGTTGGCCTAATCCCCGGAAGTTCCAATATAAAAAGCTCATTGTTCCTGGCGGGCCTGCACCGCAGACTCCGCCAATAATGTAGTCACACACGCTTTCTTCGTCTGCCTCTCCCCATCTTCATCTTGATCAATAATCTGTCTCTTTTCACCAATACTCGGCCCAATAAGCAAAGGACACGTCCTTCCTCTGTTACGGATAAGCCTCTTCCAATGAGTCACTCGCATACGAGGAACCGGAGCTGTCAAAGGTAATGGGAATGACCGGAATACAAAGCCCGGTGATACAACCCATTCTCCCAACACCGCCGCATCCCCCTCTATTCCCACCATTTCCTCCACCTGTGGTGAAGAAGCGTCTACGTCTGTGGTATTAACTTCCCTTTGATGCTCCATATTTGAGGGAGAGGACGCATCCCCTAAAAAATGAACCATAGCCAAGGTATCATCCCAGTAACATTTTGAGTTGTATCATTTCCAACTACAACAACTTCACTAGCCATCCCTTCATTTTCTGCCATAGCCACCATTGCCAACAAATTCGAAGCTCGATTCGTTCCCAACCAAGGAACAGCATAGGGTAGATTTAATTTCTCACACTGTATATTCACGTGTCCTAGTAGGGCAAAAATTGAGGGTATGTGTCAACAATCCACAATTGAAACATAAATGGGGCAGCCTCTAATATTGAACCATTGTAGTCACCGGAATCCCATCTATATTCAGTTGAAGCACGCGAAGAAGAGGAACACGTACCGAAACATCCAACCTCAATCGTAAAAAAACGTAGCTTAGTTACCTTATCTTCTCGAATTTCACATGTTGAACAATTAGGTAGCCCAGCTAAAATGCTTCTGCCTACTGAATTAACACAATGGTGGGATCATGAGACTATTGTCAAAACTCCATGGTGCTTCGAGCAAAACCCGAGTTACATCACTCGTAGATGGGAGAATAAACAGAAAAACATTGCGGTTTAATCGAATTACCATAGGATCACACTTCCAATGATTTAGAAACGAAGCTTTCAGACCTCTGATGTCGACGTCCTTGACAGCGCAGGATAGACTGCAATCGAGAAGGCTTCGGTGCTTGATGTCGCTAGCTTCCTAATCTGTTTGCGTGATAATGGTTGATGCAGCCTGCTGTGCCGGAGTCAATGTGAGAGTCTCCAGCAGGTATTCCAAATTGCCGGAGTCCTTGGCCAAAGTGGGTGGCCGGAGAACGCTCCACAAGGAGGATGAGTCACCGGCTGGGGGTTAGGGTTTCTCCAACGCAGGGAGAGTTGAGTTTTTTTCTAAGGGGCTGTTTTCCGGTTAACCTTTAATTCCAAAATCTTTTTTATGACATGGCAATTTATTAGTGTGTTTGGAGGGAAAAATCGGGTAATATTTAAGTTGGTACAATAATTGTGGAGAGATTTAGTGAGAGTTAATGGTTTTTATTTTTATCTTTTAAATATTGATTTGATAAAATATTTATTGAGAGAATATCCTCGTCTTTTTGAAATTTAAACTGAAAATGATTTCCCGGTTTGACGTTTTGATTTGATTCAATATTTATTCAGTGAAGATTCTCGAATTTTTTCAAATTAAAACTGAGAATGATTTTTCCCAATTTGTCAAGCAATCTATTTATTATTATTATTATTATTATTATTATTTGATAAAATAAAAAAAGATTTGTATCATGATAGATTTCAAATTTAAATATATTTACCTATGATAACCTCACGGGTCTATGTGTGAAAAAAAATCATTAACACTTATCACAAAGATTTTCCGGTTCACCTTTAATTTCAAGATCTTTTTTATGACATAGAAATTTATTAGTGTGTTTGGAAGGGAAAATCGGGTAATATTTAAATTGGTACAATAATTGTGCAGAGATTTAGGGAGAGTTAATGGTTTTTACTTTTTATTTTTTAAATATGACCATTTTTTCTTAAAAATTATATTGCCATTTATTTTCTTTGACCAGTTTGAACAAATTTACGTTGGTATAATTATTGTAGAGAGACTGTAGGGAAAGATTTTTTTTTATATAACATGATCATTTATTAGCGGGTTTGGAGCGGGTAAATTGAATAATAACCTGGTTTGGGTCAAAATTGATTTTAAATCCCTTCCCTTATATATTATATATAGATAGATATAGATTTCCCTCGTATAGCAGAACTTCAAAGAAACAGAAAGGGAACAGTCGAAGTTGCATGTGGTTATTAAATTAAAAAAAATTTAAAAAAAAAATAGGGGAAAGCAAATTTCTTTTCTTATGTTAGTGCATAATAATTTTAGAATGGAAAAGGCACCTAGTTCGAAAGTTTAAAAAAAAAAACATAGTATGAAAAGAAAGTAGCAAGTAGCAACATAAAAAAGAAAATTAAAAAATAATTAATTAATAAATATAAAATGTATAGTTTTTTTTGGTGTTATTGTATTGTATTAATTTTTTTTTTAGGAGATTATTTTCTTTTTTGGAAAATATGAATTTATGATTTGGCAGACAATGAATTTTGTGGCTAATGTTATTTTGATTTTTAACTTGAATTGTAGTTTTTTCTAATGAGCTTAAATTAGATGAAATAATGTGACAAAGCCTTGAATAGGTTTTTAATGCGTTTAGTTTCGACACCGGACAAATTCTTGAAAAAGATGAAGTACGGGACCGTTGAAAACCTAGAATTGGCTTTGTGATCTGATGAGTTAGAACTCATCATTGACTGTGTATGTGCTAATAGGATAGGATCTAGTCGTCTAAGATGAGGGAGTAGAGAAGTTAGGGAGCGTTTCTTGAAATTACTTAAGTGACTAGTTAATGATTAATAACTTACATAATTGCCTAGATAAAAGCATAAACATCATGATAATTCTTGGTAAGGCATTTGGAAATATCACGATTTGTTGTACGGTCAGTCAAAGTGGACACAGTCCGCCGAACATACACACTAACGGGACTAGCCCGGGACTACTAGAGCGGTTCTCTATAGGTTGCACCCCCAATGAGTGCTTGGTGCTCCTAGACCAAGCGTGGTGACCTTGAATGCATGATGTAACAAAGATAAGTTAAGCTAGAAACAAATTAGGGACCTCACAACGTGTTCTGAGAATGAAGTGATACTAAGAAGTTGTGTCTGTTGCATAAAGATAATCATTAATAATAATGTCACTGCGTTACTTTCCTTTCATTATAAAACGCGTTATTCAATAGTTACTACCTCTAGCTAAGTACACTATGTACTAACCCTTTTTACATGTTTGTATATTTCCCCTTCCCGAGAAGATTTGCAGGATGACGATGATGATTTTGAGGATATCGAATGAGCTATGTTATGCTTGAAGATCTCAATATCTTTTATTTCAATTTTTCTTTCATGTGACTTATACCTTTGTTGAAAACTTGTTGCACTTTTTGGTTTTGTTCATGTGGTAAGATAATT
This sequence comes from Gentiana straminea, assembly GCA_036785695.1. NCBI lineage: Eukaryota > Viridiplantae > Streptophyta > Magnoliopsida > Gentianales > Gentianaceae > Gentiana > Gentiana straminea. The sequence goes on from JAVUPR010000349.1 coordinate 26,031,465, forward strand.
CTCATTTGGTTGTAAGACAGGTTTCCTTTGGATATCGTATGTTGTAAGATACCTTTCTTTCTTTAGTTGGACAACATTGATTCTCATTTTTAGATCCTTGTATGGTTTATCCCAGTCTTTTATCATCCGCATTGCTTAGTCGTGATACAATGACGTATGACTTACGTATAATGTTAGATGCATTTAATGTTATACGTGCCGGACATTCATTTCCGGATAAGGACTCGGTATCCGGGACGGGGCGTCAAAGTTGGTATCAGAGACGCAAAGTATCACCGCTGCATAGGATTTAAACTCTTAAGAGGTGGTCTAGTTGTGTTTAGATACGTAAGATTGGAATCGTGGAGTTAGATCTTTTAAGTGTAGACCCCCTTAAGCTAGTCCGTTAAGCAATAAATCCTTTAAGGTTTAATTGTCTAAACCAAACCATGTCACCTTGGACTAAGTGAAACCCCTTTAAGTAAAGCTTTGAGATTGGAGTATTAAGCCTACACCCTTAAGTTGAGGTCCTCTTGGTTGGATTTCATGTACACTTCCTATTGTGATCTCTCCACTTTCTTTCACACCTCAATATCAAACCTACTTGTTGACTTGGCATATCTTTGTGGAGAATGATGTCTGACTCAACTCTACAAATCCTCCACTCCCTCTTTTCACTATTGCTTGATTTGTTGTTTACCAAAGATTTTTGGCTTTACCTTGCTTGAGATGGGTTCCACACGAACCCAATAAAAATTCTATCTTTTCCAAGCACTTATCATTCGTTTTCCAATTTCTAGAGTTAAAGGTTTCTTGCTTTGGCACATGGTCTCCACAATCCTCGTGACTGACCTTAGCCAAGACGGGTGAATGTTTCCGTGTTTTCCTTCCACGTAAAACTGTTTTCCCCTTCTTAAAAAAATCTGAAAATTTTCAACTATATATACCATTGTCTTGTCTACATTTTATATTTTTACATCAACCCGAAATTCAACATGGATTGTTGAAAAAGTTCATGTCAATGTTGAACACTCTGTCCAGAAAATCTGCAACAACACTTTCACTTCTTCTTCTGTTTTGAACAGGTTAAACACCTTCAAATGACCTGAATTTTGTATATGATGTAGAAAACCCTTTTATTAACAATCTTCCTAATGGAAACGAGATCTAATTCATTTTTGTTTGATTGCAATCTGCAATTCAAATTAGTGTTTACTAATCTAGAAATTTTGACAGCTTGTGCATTTGGTAGAAATAATTGTTTTTTACGAATCTTTCTTATTCAAAAATTCTAATCTTTTGTTAGCTCCTAGAAAACTCCAGGGCCTAAATCTTTTCATTTTTTATCGTGTACAAAATCTCTTCGTTTGAGTTGCACAAGTCGATAATATCATGTCCGGAGTAAATATCATACCCAACCGCCTAAAGGGAATCCGCACCTCTTTGACTTAAGGTTAGGCATAAGAGAGTAATAGTTATGATCATTAGAATCTAGAAGTTAATCCCCGAAGTTTGACTTTCTCCCGGGTAAAGGATTTTAGTAGATGTTTGTAAGGCTAAGGTTATGGGTTTTTGCGCAGTTATAAACAAGCACTAAGTCGTTGTCTTGCAGCATGCCACGCTTGATGTTCAAACATTTTCATGCCCTTATTCAATCAAATATTTTCTAGTAAATTACATCCCATTTTATTCCTCACTTGAGATCTTTAAGCTCAACAAATCCTCTCCACAAGTTGTCATGACTTACCTCAGAAACATTTCTCCATAAGCCTATCTTTTGAACAAGTTCATACTTTTTTTTTTTTTTTTTTAACTTTTTTAAATCAAAGAAACATGTTCTCGCTAATTTTGTATTGTTGCATTCCTATTATTTCTTTCAAATTCAATTTGATTAAACCTTCTAATGTCAAATCATTCTTCGTACTTGTGTTCATTCTCAGCTTCCTTCCTAAGGGTAGTGTCGGTGTGGTAAAATTTTCTCATAATGTTGCCTGCCTTCTCAAGGTACGCATCTCATCTTTTTTCTATTCAAATATTCAAGCCTACATTGACACCCCTTTTCAATTACTTATCCTTAACTTTCTGGAAAATTATGCTAAACCAGTTTCAGGCAGAGGGTAGTCGTTTACCGAGATGTCTTCTGAGCCCTTCTAGCTGGGCAACATTTGAAGTCCAAAAGTTCTGTTAATTTCAATCCAGATCAATGCACCATGTGTCCTTTCCGTTTAAGAACTCTTTCGGGCCATTTAGAGCCATGAACTGCCCGACACACCTTTTGACATTCCCTCTTCTACTTTTGTGCCCTTCTTATAATAAATGTGTTACACCGGTTGAAATGGTTGTTTTGTTTTAACATTTTCATTCCCCTAACCAGGGATAACCTCGAGCACTTATTCTTTGGCATTGTACTATTTCCCTAGAGTAGTGCAACTTTGACCCCTTGAATTGGATCATTAATAGTCCTTTAAATTTCTTTTGAAAGTTTGAATTAAGTCCATGAAATAAAAATTTATCCGACATTTTGTAGGTGTCACTTTTCCTGCACTCAAAAGCTTGTTTATTGCAGACCCATTTTCAAAACTTTTGATTTTCCTTTACATTACCTTAAGGAAATTTCTATCCCATTTCAATCTTCAAATAACCTCTCTTTTGACTTATGCAAACCTGGACACTTCTTGACAAGTTTCTATTCCAATTTGAGACCTTTTGGTGTACTCATTTTGGCCCATAAATTCTTCATGTTGAGATGCTTAACCCTTATTGTTATCTCAAATGTTTTAGTCTTTTAGGTGCTCGACCTTGCACTTTTGTTTTTGTTTTTCTGTAATGGGATGATCCCTCTACAACATTCATGCAAACTGAGGATTCGCTTAGTTCGCCGACTACCACTTTGTTTATCAAATCATCAACGACTAAGGTCACTTACCAAGTATTCTCAAGTCCAATCTTCTGTTCCTTTTTCATTTAACGTTTCCACGTCTAACATGTGATGTCTTCCTTAATATCCCCACTTCCTACGGGTTTACAAAAAAAACCCTCATTATCTTCCTTCCCAGCGACCTAAGTTCCTTTGCAGACCACCGTATCTTGCAGAATCCTACTCTCTTAAAAGAATTTCATCTGCAAGTTAATTCTTTTGCTTTTCCTCTTTTGTACGTTATCTTTTATATTATGATACAGTGCCTCGTCCTTCAATTTTGAACCAATTCCAAGATTTCCTCAACCTTGGAGTCATCTTTTCATGATTGAAACCCAAGCAATCTCTCTGGATTCGAGAACATTGTGTCTTTTTTTGTCTTACCAAGTTGACTTACTACCCTGGTGCTCAACTTGTCACTTCTCAATTTTTTCAGCTTTCCAAGGAAACCCTTATCCAAAAATCTAACTGATAATGGTTAAGTCTAAGTCAATTGATCTTAATTTCATACGTTCATCCCTCTTTGTGTTGCTCACACCATGTTTCAGCTTTTCGTTGTTTTCCACATTGGTTTCACCCTCAGAACTTTTGTAAGACATTTTATATCTTTCTCTTTTTCTAGCATGAGTCCTCTTTGGTATCACCGTAATGTTTAAGGGGTCACTGTCTTGGAGAATCTTCTCTGAAACACTATTTACGGAAGTGTTGTGTTGTCTTTAGCCTCACCGCAAGAATTAGATCAACCGTCAGAGAGAACGTATGGCAAATGCGTGTTTCTTCCTTCCCAAAAAGTCTCAGAAGCCTTTCACTCGGAATCATTGCAGTAGCAAACTTGTGTCGCAGTGATGAAAGTGTAGATCAAAAGGAGTCAAGTGTGCCAGAAGTTGTTGATCAGTTGAGAAGCCCAAGCATTCAGGATAGAGTCGACAAGTGGAATTTAAGTATGTCGTACCGTTGAGTGCAAGATCTGCGACAGTTGATGAGATCGTAAAGAAACAAGGTGATCAAGAGGCATATGATTCCTTTGGTCTTGGTGCAATGGAGCAATCATACATCGATCAAGGCTACGTGGGAGATAGAGGATGACATGATCCTTAAATTCCCGGACTTTCTTGATCTACCAGGTACGCTTTAGTTTCGAGGGAGAAAATCCTTTTAAGGAGGGAGGATTGTAACATTTCGAAATTCACGAAAAGGGCAAACTAGTCATTTCGATTAATTTTGGAATTTTATATTAATTTGGTAAAAGAAAAGAAAAGTATTATTGATGGGTAGTTGTTTTTGGAATTAATGGGAGTTTTTAAGGAAATAAAACTCCTAAGTTAAATGGGAGTTATCAAGGAAAAATATATAAACAGAAGCATAAAATCAGTCCGATCTTCTGCAAATTCTTCAAGCTTGAAAGAAAAAAAAGGACCAAACAGAATCTGCAAGGCATCTCACAAACCGTTTGTCTGATTTCAGATTCGAGTAGAGAACTGGAATCCTCATGAGACGAGCTTCGATTTGGTATCAACAATTTGGAGTTTCAGAAAGTTATGAATTTTGCCCTAATTGTGCCTAAAGGTATGACTAAACAGATAAAACTACGAATCGAACCGCTTGAACCCAAGAACACGATCAAACCCAAGAACATGATCAAATCCTAAAGATTCTGTTCTTGAGTTCTAAGTGGTTCGATTCGTAGTTTTATCCGTTTATTCATACCCTAATTCTTAATTTTGCCCTATTAACATAAAAAAAAAAAAAGAAACCATTAATACATATTATTAACATAAAAAAAGAAAAAACAATAATATTTCAGTCTAAATTATTAACAAAACATATTAGTACCATGCAAATATCTTTGTGTTAGCACGTCTAAAACAACTCCTTCCGTTCCGAAATAACTGAGACAATTATCAAAAAAATTGTTCCAAAATAACTGAGGCAGTTACATTTCCAAAACAGCATTTATTGTGTTTTTTCCTACATCTTCCCTTATTTATTAAGGAGTGAAAGAATAAATACAGCATTGCATTAATTATAGACTAAGGGTATTTTTGTCATTTTGGCATTCAAAGTAAAGAATTAACTCAAATCCTTAATATGCGTGTTTTTGACAACTGTATCAGTTATTTTGGAACGGATGGAGAACCATAATATATATATATATATATATATATATATATATATATATATATATATATATATATATATATATATATATATATATATATATATATATATATATATATATATATCTTTGTTTTACCACATCTAAAACATTTACGAGTGGAAAGTCGTAAAAAGAAAAGTAAGTGGATGGACCCGTCCTTCGCCATGGACCTCGATGGCGAGGAGCGCTCAACAGAAGAAGATGACCTGATGCGGCGGAGCAATGACAGGAAGAAATCGGATGCGGACCGAGTGACAGGGCAGCAAAATGTTTGGCAGCAGAGGAGTGGCGTCGATCTTTTGCAAAGAAAGGCCCTTCGTGAAAGGCTATATACCGGCGAAGGTGAGGATGAATCCGATATTGCAGATTTTGATCAAATTGCTGAGAATTGGAGAGGAACTGAGGTAGATGATGACCCAATCGATATCCCGGTAGAGGATTGTGTCGATTTATGGAAGCCGTGGAGAAGAGCTGTGATCGTGAAGGTTCTAGGTCGAAATGTATAATTTCGAATTCTTCAACAAAGGTTGAACAACATGTGGTGTACTCAGGGCCAACTGGACATTGTCAACCTTGATATGGATTACTATGTGGTGCGATTTTGTTGCAAGGAAGATTATGAAACAGCCCTGGGGAACGGTCCATGGCTCATTCAAGGCCACTATCTGACTGTTATGAGATGGAGGCAATTTTTTGTCCCGTCCAAGGAAAAAATCACTTCGACATTAGTGGGGGTCTAATGAAACTGATGCTTTATGAATCCTTACATTTTCGACTCTTTGTGAAGTGACAACTAGTTTTGTTTGTTGTTTGTTACATTTTTTATAAACTCTCTTCTCAATTTTCCTTCATTTACACATTGGATTTTGGCTCAGTATTCTTCAAAAAGGCATCTATATCCGGGCTGGAGCTTCTCTGACCAGGTACAAGTCTCTCTTTCGCTTTATATAACACAGCCTCTCCAGATGGTTTCTATTACACAACTTCTAGGTTTTCTTTAGCACAAAAAAAAAATTTATTTGCATTTACTTCTCCAGTTTTCTTTAGTGCTTTTGGGTATGTGTTTGATTGTTAGGTTTGTCACCCGCATGTGCTCGTTTTTAGATGATATAAATGCTTTTGATCTTTTACCTGCATTTATTGTACGTCTTGAGTATTACAGATTGTCGGTTGCATTTAGGTTTTATGTATAAAATAAGATGAAGTTGTTTCTCTGTCAAATGTGTGCTTTACTTGTGGATAGGTAGGGTTAACCATATTTAGAACGTGTTATGCATAGTGTTTCTTCAATGTTCCTGCACTGAATTTCCCATTTTTGCATTATGGTTTCATTGCATGCTTTCTTTGTGCAATGCTTGGTTGCTTACAGAAACAATGTGTTTCTGTCAGATTTGCTGGGTTATAGTGATGCAAGGGGTTTACTGAATGACCTTTTACAATAGATCATGGTTTTTTCTTGCAAAGTTTTGAACTTTAGTGGTTTTTAGTGTTTTAAGGGTTTGTCAAGTGCATCCTCATTAGAGTTCCTTATACTTTGATTCTCAGTAAGAGGTTGTTTATGGATGTGGTGGGAATTGAAAGCAGCATTTTGAGGTTCTTGCATTTTGTGAATTGGTTTTTTTAACAAGGTTGAAGCTTCTAAAAGTCGTTGAAATCATTGAGGTCATATATGCTTTTTAGTTTAATGAGTATCTACTCTTACAAAGGAGTTTTAATATTTGTTTCATGAGGTCTAGAACCAAAAATAGAAACCCAAAATAAGAGGTGTAGTTACTTATTATTGTTACTAAAAATGGACAGTAGCTACAATTCATGCTTCTGCTAGGGGGGTTTTATTTTTTCCTTTTACAGTTTTTGGTCTCCGGTTTTTCTTACCGAGAAAGTGCGGTGCTAGGGTGAACTTTGTTTAGGGTTGATAACATTATGTCAATGATTCTGGAAAGCATGTTTCAAAAATAGTTGTGGTGTTTCTTTCCATCATGTTCTATTATCAGAAGTGGTTTTGTAGTTTCTTGGTTTTTTTAACTGTCTTAGCATTCAACAATGTTTTTCTTTTGTCTCTGTCATAATTTGAATATGGAAACTATAATTACAGAAATTGTGTGGTTCTTGTACTGAATTGTGTTGTTCCTTTTCTGTCTTATAGGAATACTTTCAAGCTATTCTGGTTTCAACATAGGTGGTTGTCTACTTCCTTTCTTTTGATCTACTTGCAATGGCTTCTTCCTCGCTGGTATTGCTCTGATTATTTTCCAATTTAGTTGGCCTTGCATATGTAGACTTGCTGCCTTCGTTTCTGTTCTGTTATTGTCCTTGCTATACTTTAGTGTTCCACTTGTGGCTCTTTGATTGTATGTTTTTGGAAATTAAGTGCTACAAAGCCTTTGTCTTTTGGGATGGAAGTAAAACAAACCTCCAAAATTTACCGTTGATTAGCAATTGCTAGATGGCGTAAGAAAAAGATGAGAAGCCTTATAGTGTACCAAAAAAATGTTGTCTTCCAAAAGCAACAAAAAAAACCTTCAAATGTGCAAAAAAAATATGGGTGGTATAACTGATGGCTTAATCGATGCATCCCAAAATGACCATGCGGTGGACCCTAATGCTTCTAAAATGAAAGGGAAAATTTCTAGGCAAGTTCCAGGTAGCTCCAGCTTAGTTGTTCTTAATAAGGAAACATTTAGTAACCATTATCCTAATGAATCAATCACATTAAATGCAGATCTAAATGATAATGTTGGTTTAATTCAGTGTTCAACTACTCATACAAACACTTCCGATATTATAAAAAATAATCGTGCAGAAAAAATTAAACGATGGCAACCTAAACTTGCTGAAAGAAACTTTCGTATTAAAAATAATATCCCGCGTACAGAACATAGTCTTTTATTGGATGAAATCATAGAAAATAGGTGTGTACTGGAAAAAGTAGCTTACTGTAGACATTGTTTTGCAAAATAAATTGCACATGAGATAAATAATTTCTGTTGTTCGTCTGGAGATGTCCTTTTTGCTTCAACTAAATTGACTACAGTAATTGCTGACTTGATTACTAATCAAACAGACGAAGCTAAAAAATTTAGAAGCTCTATTAGAACATACAATAATCATTTGGCATTTACGTCTTTTGGAGCAACTTATGACAAAGATTTAGCAAGAAGAAATAAGGGAGCTTACACGTTTAGGGTTCAGGGACAGGTATACCATTTCATGAATGATTTGGTGGGAACTCTTGACAATTGTACAAACTTACAATTATACTTTCATGATACTGAATATGAAAAGTCATTACGTCTTGAAAAATGTCCTAGGCTTTTTGAGATGACGTTGGATAAATTTTTAACAATTCTTGTAGAAAATCCATATGCTAGGTTCTCCAGAGATTTAAGAAACGCTACAAAAAAATCTTCATAAACTACAAATTATGCTTTATTGTAATCCAAAAGTTGATCAAAAAGTTTATAACATACCAACAGTGCCTCAAATAGTTGGGATATTAATTGATGGCCAAGAAAGTGAACAAAGAAGCATAAGAGTTTATACTCATGGTGGGCATTCTCATAATATAAATTATTATTATGGATGCTATGACCCTCTTCAATATCCACTTATGTTTCCATATGGCCAACTTGGCTGGTACCAAGGCATAAGAAAGGTTGGTGTAAAAGATAAATCATGTAAACGAAAATGGTTGAATGAACTTAATAAATCAGTTAATCCAAGACTTGCTTAGACAGCTCAACAATTATTAGACACAGAAGATGAAAATTTAAATTCCAGAGTTAATGATCATAATAATGTGTCAATCCGAAAATATTACTGTTATAAATTTCAAATCAGAAACAACGATGAGTCTTTTTTGCTTCAATTTGGGAGATTGTTTCAACAATATGCCGTAGATATGTTTGTGAAATTAGAAACACGGCGTCTTGATTATTTTAGAGTCCAACAAAAAAATATTAGGCAAGAGTATCTTCAAGGCATTGTTGATGATGTAGCATGTGGTGAAAATGATGCTGGTAAGGTAGGCCAACGTACAATTCTGCCGGCTACCTTAACTGGAGGACCTAGGCACATGTGAAAAAAATATTTAGATGCAATGACTTTAGTCCGCAAATTCAGAAAGCCTGATATATTTTTAACAATGACATGTAATCCTAATTGGCCTGAAATAAAATAATTATTAAGTGATGGTGAAAAAGCTCAGAATAGGCCTGATTTATTAGTCAGAGTGTTTAGAGAAAAATTAGAAGAACTTAAAATTGAACTTTTCAGAAACAATCTTTTTGGAAAAGTAGTTGCATATACATATGTAATAGAATTCCAAAAGAGGGGTTTGCCTCATGCTCATTTTCTTTTAATCCTAAAAGCTCATTACAAGTTATATAGACCAGAAGAATTTGACAAGATTGTTGCTGCTGAGCTTCCTGATAAACAGTTACATCCTCATTTATATAAATTGGTAGTTAAACATATGTTACATGGTCCATGTGGATCTTTAAATCCAACCAATGTTTGTATGAAAAATGATGGTTTCTGTAAGAATTCATTTCCTAAAGACTTTTGTGAACAATCCACAATAACAACTGATGCATATCCAATATATAAAAGACGTAATAATGGTTATAAAGTCAAGGTGAGAGGAGCATGGTTAGATAATAGATGGGTTATACCATACAATCCTTATTTAATTGCTAAGTTTGACTGTCACATTAACGTAAAAATATGTTCGACTGTTAAAGCTGTAAGATATATATACAAGTATATATGCAAAGGAAATGACAGGATAATTTTTAATATTGAACCTGAAAACTCACATAAAGAAGTTGATGAGATTGATCAATATCAATCTGGAAGGTGGATATCTCCACCAGAGGCATTATGCAGAATATATAGGTTTGCTTTAGGCGATATGAAACATGCAGTCATACAATTGCAGGTTCACCTTGAAAATTATCAACCTACCAATTTTAACCCAAAACATAGGTTGGAAAATATAATGAATAATCCATTGAATAAAAAAACTATGTTAACAGAATATTTCTGGATGAACAAAACAGATACTGAAGCAATAAAAAGACATTGTACGTATTCTGAATTCCCTGATTTCTTTGTTTGGGAGCCGAATAGAAAAAGATGGAAAGTGAGGACTAAAGGTGATTCAGTTGGAATAATAGTAACAGTCAAACCAATAGAGGGAGAAAGATATTATTTAAAATTGGTGTTATCTAATATAAAAGGCCCTACATCTTTTTATTGATTTAAAGACATACAATGGTCAAATATTTCCAACATACCATGAGTCCGCACTAGCATGAGGTTTCCTAGAACAAAACAATAGTGAAGCAATTTGTTTGCAAGAAGCATCATTATATCAAATGCCTTATGAGCTAAGACGATTATTTGCTACAATTTTAGTTTATGCTTGTCCTACTGATCCTCTAAAACCGTTGGAAGAATTTGAACCAAATCTTTCAGAAGATATAGCTAAACAAAATCATCTTTCTCAGACTGAAATAAGAAGACTTGTTCAACAACAAATTAAATCATTCCTTCATTCTATGGGAAAAGATATAGGTTCATTTGGCTTGATACCCAAGGGAATGAATTCTAGACAATTTTTGAGGACTCAACTAAGGAATTAAGAGCTGAACAAAATATTGTTGTTTCTGAGATAGATTTGAATTCAAAGACATTGTTAAATATCGATCAGGCAGAAGCTTTTAAAAGTATAATAAAAGCAATATATGAAAACAAATCAGAATGTTTTTTTATTGATGGTCCGGGGGGGCAGGTAAGACTTATCTGTATAGATCTTTGTTAGCGGAAGTTCGATCAAAGGGTCATTTAGCTTTAGAAACATCCAAATCAGGAATAGCAGCATCTTTGCTGCCAGGAGGGCGGACAGCACATTCACATTTTAAAATACCTATTGACATAACATATGGTTCAGTATGTCGAATAAGTAAACAAACATCACTAGCGCACATGATAAAAGAAGCTAGACTAATTATATTGGATGAAGCTCCAATGTGTAAAAAAAAGGCCATCGAAACATTAGATGCTTTACCGCAAGACTTAATGGTGAACAATCATGTTTTTGAAGGGAAAGTGGTTGTGCTAGGAGAGGATTTTAGACAAATCCTGCATGTTGTTCACAAAGGCAGTAAGCGTGAAACAATGAATGCATCTTTAATAAAATCATACTTATGGCCTATGCTTAAAAAATTTACTCTTGTTCAAAATATGCGTGCCTATTTAGATCTTGCATTTACCACTTTCCTTTTGAGGGTTGGTGAAGGGCTGGATCAAAATCGTGAAGTTGAATCTATTGAACTCCCTTCACAAATAATTATATCAACTAAAAATGATGGAACTGATCTAGATACTCTTATAAATATGGTATTTCCTGATATGGATACAGCAACAACCACTAATTCAAAAAGCATCAACAAAGAAATTCTTACCACAAAAAAACAGTTCGTAGATGCAATGAATGATTTAGTAATTGAACGCTTTCATGGAGATGCAATTGAATATGTTAGTTTTGACAAAACTGATGATCCGAATGACCAAGAACGCTATGAAGACCGTTTAAATAGTCTTGCCCCTTCTGGTTTACCTCCACATAAATTAACACTTAAGGTCAATGCCCCTATACTTTTATTGATGAATTTAGATCCATCAGAGGGTTTATGTAATGACACACGTTTAATATGCAAACGTTTAGACAAGAACATAATACATGCTGAAATTGTTGTAGGAGATCATGCGGGAAAGTCAGTATTCATAAGGATTCAGTTTCGTGTGAGACTTTGCTTTGCAATGACAATAAATAAAGCACAAGGACAAACTTTAGATTTTGTTGGTGTATACTTAAAAGAGACTGTTTTTCTCATGGACAACTATATGTGGCATTATCTCGTGCAAAAACCTCAGTTTTGTGGTGGCCAAAGGTGTAACCGAACCGAACCTTAACCGGAACCGCCGGTTTTTTTTTCCGGTTAGTGCAGGTTTGTGAACCGGCGGTTAAAGTGAACCGCGCGCCGGTTTACTAACCGGCGGTTGACGGTTCAATACGGTTCACGGTCCACACGGTTTCCTTCCGGTTCAAATCACGGTTCAGAAAATATTAATTTTTTTTTTTACATTTTCATATAATACTTATTCTTTTCACTACAATAACAAATTACTATTTTTTTCACTACAATTACCAAAGCGAATGTAATATATATATTTTTTATAAATAGTTTTTATTCGGTTTTAAATATAATATTAATATTGTGTTTTTTTATATGTAAATGAGGTTTTTTTAACGCTTGTACCGGAAATTTGGTTGCCTACGTATCCTTTATATGTAATCGTGTTGGAGGCACGACACATATAAAAAAATCAAAGCGAGCGTAGTTCTTATTATTTTTTTTAGCCTTTCATAGTTTTTTTGTAGGTTTTTTTACCGTTGCACGAGGGATACGAGTAAAAGCCGGTTGCAAAGCCCCTTGTACGTAACTTTCGAAAATAGGATTCTCAGGAAAGCTAAAAGGAAGACCCATGCCCACAACAAGATCCGTGGTTAGATCTCTACAGTTATCACGTGTGTAAATAAAAAGTGGATTAGTGTTACCTACGCTGGAGCTCGTCTTGTTTAGCTGGGTTTGAGACGCGCTGTCTTCCAATTTTTCCGGGTGTTTGTTTATTATGTGAGTCCGCATCGATCCGTAACCACCACCCCCTTTAAATTGGTATTTTGTGCCACCAAAATTGCACACCCCGTAGAAATACTTTCCAGGATTAGCTAATGCTAATTCATCAGTCCGATGAACCTTTGTGAAAAATTCCGTAAAAAATTCCGATTTTAACCTTTTTTTTCTTGTGCTCTGGATGGGGTACTTTCATCACCATCTAAATCGACTGACTCGGGAGTTGGAGTAGGATCTGCACTATCACGACGTGGTGTTCTTACAGTCACACGTCTCCCACCACGTCCTTGTCTATGACGGAAAGCAGTCGGAAATTCATCATCATCAACGTCGGCTTCATCATTACGAGACTCATTATCTTCAGCTTCGTTAAGGTTGATGTTAAAATTTACAGGTTGAGACATTATATCGTCGTAATGACTATCAAAATCATCAGGATTGAAACCTAAAGGTGTCTCGTAGTGAGGAATTGAAATGTGACTACCGGTGATAGGGTTTGTAAGATGTTGGGGTCTATAGCCACAAGCAACATCACCCGATTCCGGCACAATCGTGTCATCACGGAAAGTAACATTTCGATTGTCTTGTGATGATTCACCTATTATTGACATTGTACAAAATCTAAATTAAATCTAACGGTTATAAAAAAGATTAATTTAACTAACCAATTTTACTTATAACTAAAACCGAATTTAAGTAAAGATTAAATCAGAACAACTTCAAATATCGGTCTAGTAAAGTAAATTTGATTATAAAATGGAATTTTTTTTACACTTGTAAAAAAATTAGTTGAATAAAATACAAATCAAATTTACTTATAACTAAAACCGTATTGAAGTAACGGCTAAATCAGAACAACTTAAAAAATCGGTATCGTAAAATAAATTTGATTATTGTTTTTAACAACTAAACAAACTTGATAATCAAAGAAATGAGTAGAAGATGTAAGATTTTTTTTTTAGGGAAGAAGATGTAAGAATTGAGAGGAGAGTGGTGTAACAAATTGGAAATGGAATGGGTAGTATTTATAGGATTTTTTTGAAGTGTTCGGGAAAAAAAAAGCCGTTTGTAATTGTAGCCGTTGGGGCCGGTTCTACCGCCAGTTCCGGTTACGGTTCCAGCCGGGCCGGTTGAACAGCCGGTACCAGTCCGGTTCCGGTTACCAAAAATCCCTAACCGCCCCCAACCGTCCAACCGGCGGTTACACAAACCGCCGGTTCCGGTTCGAGAACCGCCGGTTCTGGTTCCAACCGCCGGTTCCGGTTTCATTTCGCCACCACTACCTCAGCTGCTGTTAAAATCCTTATAGCACCAACTGTTTTTGACATCGATAAAAAAAATTACAAAAAATGTTGTTTACAAAGAAATTCTGAACAGACAATAAATGTTACATCTTATGCCATTTTACATACTTCATGTGAACTGTTACATGTAAAGTATTACCTTCTGTTTTAGATATTATGTGTGAAAATATCTTAAAAAATGTATGTACCATGGATTTGTTCACAGAAAAAAGAATGACGAAACATCTGTGATTCCCTTCAAGTTACAGACAGAACAAGAGGCTAGACTGTCATTGTGCAGGTTCTGATTAAGCGTCCAACTAAAGAATCTCAATCAGATCCTAGCATGTTGTACAAGAAATTCCTTTTTACTGACATGAAAGTAAGTAATTGTCTTGTCATTGCACATCGTTTAGATTAGTTTTAGAGTATGTTGATACAACATTATCATGATTAATAATGAGGTACTTTGTGTTTTAAATAGGGGACTCGGATTTCAACGATCACTTTTTCAGCAATTGACAACTTTGACTGATTTTTTTCAGCCTTTTAAGAGGTATTATGTAACGAGTGATGGTGTGAAGGTTGCTGATCCAAGGTACAAGATTGGTGAATACAACTACACTTGGACATTCTACCCTAAGACACATACGTAGCCACTTCATGATCTTGTCCCATATGTGTTCCCATGCTCTTTTGACTTCATGAAATTCTCAGAAATGTTCAAGGTGGCAGATAGTGATGTATCGATTGGTATGCTTTAATACACTGTATCTACCTACTTTATGAAAGTTATAATACAGTTGTCTTGTTCTTTTTCTTTGAAAAATAAAGAAACAATATACCTATCCTTTGTCTTGGTATTTCCAAGTACATATTTCTCCATAATTCTTTGAAGCATTGTATGTTATTGACTTAATATATGCCTCCGCCAAATTGTTGTATGCCATTCACATAATATGTCTAGGTATATGCAATTTTGGGTTCTAAATACCAGGTTTTAGCTTATTGTCCCTTTTGTGTGTTAATTATAGAAATGAAATTCACTACCAAATTCTACCTTTTCCAAACAGATGTGAAAGCATTGATTGTGCACTCATACCCTGTTCCTCATGCTCCAAAATCATTTGTCAGGGACTACATCCTCATTGATGAAGAGTGAGTTTTTATGCTATAGAAATAATTTTTGTTTTTTTATATTACAGAGTCGTATGACTGAAAGTGCTTTACATTACAGAAAACGACCTATGATATTGCGGTTGTGGGAAGATTTGTTGAATGAAGGTGAATCTGGGATCACCAATAAGTTCCCTCAGCCAACCCTCATTGTTGGGTTTGATCTAAAAGTTACAACCCACAACGCTACGCCTTAGATTTATATAAATACTAAACTTAAAACATTAATGATTACTCAAAAAGGTGTTGTCTCTGATTTTCTGTATTCCCT
Organism: Gentiana straminea; assembly: GCA_036785695.1. Taxonomy (NCBI): domain Eukaryota; kingdom Viridiplantae; phylum Streptophyta; class Magnoliopsida; order Gentianales; family Gentianaceae; genus Gentiana; species Gentiana straminea. The sequence continues at coordinate 26,046,949 of JAVUPR010000349.1, forward strand.
TCCATAGGTTGGTCTTTGACAACAGGTTTTCATGCTTACTTCATGATCAACCATCCTCTCCATGAGAATGAACCTTTGGTTGCTTGGTAAATTCTGTCTGCTAAACTAGATCTGATTTAAATTTATAACTTAATGGGTCTATAAGCTATTGTATTCTTTATCGATTTCTTGGCCCTCATCATGGCTGATTAATAAAAGCTCATTGGCGCTGGTACAATTAACATGCCCAGGAGATTGGCCAGATGATTTAGGAAGAGGCTTACAAATCAACTGACATTCTCCTTCCACCCCCTGCTGCTGCTGACATTGTTTTGATCAGAGATGTTTCAGCATCAATGGAAACAGTATGTATCACATAAATTTTGACATATGGTTTTATGTTTTAAAAGAAAATCCTAAACTGTTGATTTGTAATCCATATGCAGCTTAAGACTGCTTGGGTTGCAGCAACTATTCATCTTATGCTAGCACAAGACAGGCTCTGGTATTCTGTTTGTGATATGCCAAAAAACAGTTAATCTTCCAGTAGGCTGGGACATCCCCTGTATCATGTATTGCAACAAAGAAATGGATCTTGAACCACGGAAAACTATAAACAAAGTTTTTATGTGTTAATGACGGACAATAAAGTGAAGAAAAATCCTTAAAATTATTGCACCTACACTTGTGCAGGTGTAATGTGCAAGTTTCCCTGAATGATGAATCTGAAACACTCTCTGCCACGCTTTTCTCATAAACTGCAGAAAAATTCATTCATTTTACTGCTACTGAGCTTATGGAAGCAGACGAAAAGGTACTTATATTTTACAACAAAATATCATGTTGTTTATATATCGAGCTAGGATTAATAGATCATTAAAAGGGGATGTGACAGCTTCTAGGCTATACATGAAAAATCATAGACAAAAATACATGTAGTTTCCTGGATTAATTGACAAATGTTTGCATCTGGAAATGGAAAAGAGGAAAAATGATGATAGATTCTGGTTTTCTGAGCATATTATTAGCTGTACCATTGTTTAAAACTACACAGGTTCACCTTTAGGCGATAGAATGCTTAAAGTTTACAAATCAACATTCTAATCGGTGTGCTTTTTACTTATATGTTTTATTTGTTCTTTTTCTTTGAGTCCATATATTTTTAGTTAATGTATTTTGTTAACATGAATCATCTGCTCTTTTTCTCCCATTGAATGTATGCATAATTATACTCTCTAATTAAATCTATGCTTGTGCTTAGAATGCTTCACTAACTGATGAGGTTGCAAGAAAAATCGAGAAAAAGCGAGTTCTATGCTTTCTGAAGCATTTTGACAAGACCTTCAGAGGTAAGGCTGAAATGAGCTACACAATTCTGAAATTGTATACTGAAGATGATACCAATTCTGCAATGCCACCGTCAGCTTCCAACTTGACTGTAGGTGAACTTGCATCAAACCTAAAAGGCTGTAACTCAGTGCCTGCTGAAAAAGAAAAGCAAATGTTTAGCCCATCAACAAAAAAAGTTATAGAAGAAATTGCATCTACGGTCACTATGGATGAGGGAATTATGCTGCCAGTTGCATCTACCAAAAGGGCAATCGTATTTGGTAACAATTCTGCTGAAAATGAGTGTGTGCTCAGCACACAGAAATTTCCGTAACCTACCCATGACATTGCTGTCCCAAATCCTGGTCTTGAAAGTCCTGTGGAAAAGCTGAAGAACAAGGTCAGTGAGAAATAAGCGCAAAAATGAATAATGTTGTGTGTTTTGAAGCCATGCCAAATAGCCCGTATCGTATGTGTCTAAGTTTTAGTTGTTTTAACAGCTGAAGATATTTACATATTATGGCCATTAGTTGGCATCTATCAACAATTAATGGTTTTGGATAATATGAAAAATTGATCTTTTGTGGATTGAAAAATGTCAAGACTTATTTTGCTTAAGTTTCTTCGATCAAATATTATCACTGATGATGTAATGTTTTGCTGGCTTTGTAACCTATTATGGGCACTACTACTTTCCTAATAAATGCATGGCTTTTTATTACATTGCTCGTCTTTAAACATATGTATGACTTAATATTGCATTCTGTATGATTTCAGCTAATGTTCTGAAACAAACTGAATATGCCTAAGATTTACCTATCAAACATCTCACATTCCTTGTACATACATTTAAATGCAATATATAGTTGGATTCACTTGGAAGGGGCATGTCGTGCCTTGTACGACATACTTTATCACTAGATATCAATTAGGCACTCCGCTAGGAATGCCTTTATTCCGCCTCCTTCCATAGACACAGGTTGTGGGATAATAGTCCTAAGGGGCATAGTTCAGTATTTAGAGAGTTTGAGTATTATGGTGACAGCCTAGCCTAGATGAAGTGTGGGGGGGTCCGAATCCTGCATGGAGTGTCCCCTTTTAGCAAAAATAGGTCTAGAGTCAACCTGAGTATACCGAACCATTAGGCACATCCCTCAATTTTCATCCTCCACCTATCCTAACGATGGGGTGGTTGGGGTTCAACCTTCTAGGTAGTGGCATAATACTACAGGATGCTATCAAATTGAATAGTTGGGGAGAAAATCTATTGCTTTGGACAAACTTTTTTTTTCTCCTCATAAAAATACAACTTTATTCATTTAATCAAGTAATATTCTCTCTATTACTTTTCTTGTCAATATACACCACATCCGTATAAAAACAGATTCAATCCAAACACAATTTTTCAAAAACAATTATTCCTTCTGAATAAATATTAACCAAAAAATCCATGTTCAAACGAACCAATTTACCCCACTATTGTAATAGCCTATTTTGCTAGAATTGTGACAAGGGAAGCTGCAGTTTGATGGGAAATAAATAAAAAATAAAAATAAAAATGAAAGCATATTGACTGACTTTGGACGAGAAATTATAAAATCAGGTAGATGTAGAGATCCGTATTTATTTTCAAGTTTTGTCACATCTAAATTTTTTTTAGATAGCATGTGTATTTTTTGTGGAGTGCCAAATGCAAATTCCACGCTCTTTCTCTCTCTCTCTCTTTCTTTTGTTTTTAACTTAACCCCACGTGCAAAGCGTTCAAATTGCAACGTGTTTTGTGTTTCGCCCGTGCAAATTTACGCGGGATACCTAAAAAAAATATCATACATGATACGACCTGAAAATAAATACGGATTCCTACATATACTTTATGTTTTAATTTCTAGACCTAATTTCTAGACTTTGGACTCTTCTATCCACTATTTTTCTTATGGATAATTTACATGTGCCTGCCAATAGTTATACCTACCATGTTGATTGTTGTGAAAAAGGCAACAATGCTTTTTTTCTTAGAAACTTTCTTAATTTCTAGAGCTAACATCAAATCATTAGAATAAACATTTTTGATATATATAAACCGGTTGATGTTCTTGCCAATAAGACATTGACCCAATGGTAATTACTGTGGCCTTAACCTACAGGTTCTGGGTTAGTCTTAATGAAGACACAAAAGTTTGCGGGCGTATGTTTCGTATCCGAAAGAAAAACCACTTGATATTCTTGAACATTTTCTTATTTTACTTCATAACGGAATAAACATTTTCAAAGGTCTCTGAACCTTTTAGGGCATTCGTAGCAGAAGCCTTATATGGTGTCATATCCCTAAAATGAAAATAAAAAATAGAGTTTACCCCAAAATAGCTTTCACAGCAGAGTCTCTATCCCTATTATTTTTAGGGATATGAACAGTGCATCCCTACTTGTGGGGATGCACTATTCACGCCATAAACATATTTAATTATTAAAAATTATAGGGGATAGAGATGCTGCTGGAGTAAAATAATAAATATTTAATGTGTATAAATAGGGTTGTGAGGTAGAATATGTATTATTTAATATTATTTGAAATGTTATAGGGATAAGGATAGGGATCTGTTGTGGAGGTTTTTGAATTGAGATGTTGTAAAATAAAGATATGTATTATTTTATATTATTTTAAGGATAAAATTTGAGGCCTCTGATAAGAATGCCCTTAATAAGCCATAACTGGAAATTCTTTTACTCCACCTTTACCAAATTGGTCCACTAGGAATGTTAGGGCACTCCCAGCAGAGGCCCCAAATTTTATCCCTAAAATAATATAAAATAATACATATCCCTATTTTACAACACCTCAATTCAAAAACCTCCACAACAGCATTCCTATCATTATCCCTATAACATTTCAAATAATATTAAATAATACATACCTCACAACCCTATTTATACACATTAAATATTTATTATTTCACTCCAGCAGCATCAATATCCCTATCTCTATAATTTTTAATAATTAAATATGTTTAGGATGAATGAATAGTGCGTCACAAGTAGGGATGGGATATTTGTTCATATCCCTAAAAATAAATAGGGATAGGGCATCTGTTGTAGAAGCTATTTTAAGATAAACTCTATTTTTTATCTTCATTTTAAGGATAGAGCACCATATAGGGTTTCTGTTGGGAGTGCTCTTAATGGTCTAATCTAAAGTGGCTTTGATATCTCTACGTCAAATCAAATTCTAGAAGATTAAAAAAAAAAAAAAGATTTTGATTAGATGGGCGATTTTCTTTACTTTCTATCATTTATTTAAGTTTATATCCCTTATCATAAAAAAATAAAAATTTTGTCCCCTTTACATGGTTCTCGACCTCCGGTTTCAGTTTTTTGTTAACACAATTAAAAAATTTAAAATAAAAAAAAAAAAACAAATTTTATAACACAATCACATATACCATGGTCGGATCTAAATGTATTGGGTGACGTCCAGTGACCCTATTAAGATCCGATATTTTTTTTTTGTATTGAAATAATGTAGTTATTTTAGGGGAATAATATAGTTTTATTGTTAAAAAATATCATTTTATAGATAATAATTATAGTATTTTACTTCAACGACTCCACTGAAACAAATTTTAGACTCCGAAGACCCACTGGAACAAACACGACATCGTATATAATCTGTTTGTACTTGACCATCCGTGCATCAGAATTTCCCCTCTTTCAATGAACATCAACTTATTTTCACCACCTAATGATAAGTATTTTCATAAGGGAAAAAAGAAAAGTTGTAACAAGAGCTTCATTTCTATTCTTTTTCACATAGTCATAGAAGGATATACCAAAAAAATATCAGTCAAGTGGTTAACATTAGATCATATCCTGACGAAAAAAGAGTGTTCGAATCCCACTTGAGATGAAAAAAGAGTGTTCGAGTCCCACTTGAGACGAAAACAAAGTGCACGTGTGTGTGAATCTATCGTTTTCGAAAAAAAATAAAAATAAAAATAGAAGGATATCATATGTGTCCTTTGGTACGATCATCCTACAACACAGATTTTTGCAGAAAAAACGTACTACAACATGACTTAAGATATGATGTTTCTTTTTGTATTACATGTATGTATTTTGTCCAACAAAAAATAAAATAAAAATTTATCAGTGTATTTTTGCCAAGTATAAACTGTAGTTTCAAAGTAACTGGGATATCTTATGGTGAATTTCCAAAGATTGACTGCACATTATTCAACAGACCATTTATAGATAACAACCCAATAATTGCAGCCCAGTATCCAGCCAACTGCCATGTTGATTGAAAAAAAAAAAACAAAAAAAAGTTAATTTGGAGGAATTAAAATCATTAATCTTGAGAGAAAAAAAACAGCACCTTGTAATTTACCTGTGAGAGAATGCCTTTTCCAGTTTCTCCTTCAATGACTAATCCAGCTGTTAGACCTATCATTGCCCATGCACCGTTTATCGCCTCAATTTGACGTCGTCTCTGTTCATCATTCATTCGGAGATATTGAAAAGACTCATTCGAGAACGATCACAGACATGTAAATGAAAGGTAATGACGGAAAATTTGAAGGTACTACGGTTCATTGTTAGTATCAATGTCACTTAACAGATTCGTCGTTTTACAAATCTAGACACCACGTTTCTCCGTTTTACAAATTGACTATTCAGAATGAAATGCATCAGAAAATCTTTACAAAGCATAATTCAAATAGTGATTATGTCTGCTGTAAATGGTTTTTGATGGATCTCTATTTTACAAGTTTATCTTGTCTTACGATATCTACTGCACGTATTGTTATAGACACTTACTTTTAATCTCTCATTAGCTTTAATTTGCTCCATTTGTTTTGCAGCCAGCCTCTTAGCTTCCAAGGGATCAACCATGATGATCTCCTTTCTTGCACTTCTTCTCCCCGTAGATGACGCCTACATTATGCAAGCACACACAAAAGGCTTTATCAGCAGAAATATTTGCAAATCCGGGGGGAGGGGCGGGGGGGGAGGGGAATGGAAACCATATATCCAATTCTTCCGGCTCCTCGACCTTATATCTTGTTAATGTTTCTCCTATATCACATTCTTCCCCTCTTATGGAAGAGGCGGACACCAAGACCCTGCTTTTCCAATATGAGATATCACATCTCCCGTATTACGGAGAGGCGGACACAAGACCGCCTTTCATGACATGACACTTAGTTCTGTCTGGTCGTCGGCTCAAATACCACCCGTAACGCCCAAAGAACTCGGAATTCTAGAGGTTGCCCTCACCATCTCTCACGACATGACACTTAGTTCTGTCCGACAATCATCTTCAATAGCACTTGTAACACCACATAATAGAACTCACACCTAGCGATGCTACTTGAATCGTAATAGATGTAGTAAACTAAAACGATTCACCCAATTTAGTAAGTCTACTATGTTTCAACCTTATGTGTTGCTAATGTTTCTCACATTTGAATCATTCTTCAAATGCAGTTTCTTATCCTTTACAATACTTTAGATGAAAAGGCTATTATCACACTTCACTGAATATCAAGAGCATAGCCTAAAATAATTTTAATCCAATGAACACACCAAAAGTATGCAAAAAAAAAAAAAAAAAAAACCTGGAAGATGAATGTGAATCATACATACATACATTAGGATTTGCAATTGCAAGCACACGAATTGCTCGACCATTTGTTCTTCGGTATACCCATTCGGAATCTCTGTCTCTCTTCAATCTCTGTCTAGATTGACATCAAAATGAAACAGAATAATAAACCAATAAAAATCAAAAAGCAAACCAATAATATTCGCAGCAGCCCATTTTCAAACTTAAATTCATTGTCTGTTCTTTACTAATTCATCAATTGATAGAGAACTTTAAACTCATGTCCCCAGTCCCCCCCACCCAATAGCAGAAATACGATAGAAAGATTAAAAATAGAACCATATACATCAGTAAATAAATGAACTATAAAAAGCTTAGAATCGTTTAACATGAACTAAAACAAAATGAAAATGGGCAAGAAATTACCTGAAAATAACAGAGGTATGAAAATCGGAGAGGGGAATTTGTTGTTCCGAAGGAGGCAAGATGCCCTTATTGATTAATTGAAGAGTCGAGCAACAACATAAAGGCATTTTGTTAGAAAAATTTCGATTCCCCGGAGTTGGGGAACTTTTGCAATTAAAAATCCTATCTTCTTGTTGTACAGAGCTCTACCGGTTGGGGAATTTATGACTGTTGATAATTTTCTTCTTTTATTTCTTTTTTTTGGAAAAATTGAACGAAACATTCCTAAACTTGGAACAAATTATGATTTTGGTCCTTTGTATTTTATATTTTCTCATTTTATCCTTCCATTTTTTTTTTTTTTGAAAAGGGAATCAATTTTATATAGGGTGTTATTGGCACACCCCAATTTACTACTGTCACCCTATTACTTTCGACACTACAAAGAATTAATTCGGCACCCGGTGATTTTTATTAAGGGAACGTCAGTCACACTGGTGTTCCATGTTGAACACCAACGCCAGTTTCACCGACGTTGGTGTTCAACAAAGAACACCAGTGGCACCGACGTTCCCTTTATAATAAGTGTAAAACTTAAAAACGTCAGTCCACGACTTTCCACTGGTGTTTCTTGTTGCACACCAACGTCAGTGGCTCTGACGTTAGTGTGCAACAAGAAACACCAGTGTGACTGGCGTTTTTTTATCCGAAAAAATAATCAAAAAATGGATGTCAATAGTAATTTGGGTGTGCCGATAGAACCACCTTTATATATACTCAGAACACAATGTTCAAATATGTACAAGAGTAATTACATCTATTACAATTTTTTTCATACGACATCATCTAACCGTAATTCCCAAGCTTTTCTAACACTTTGATTGGCAAAAACGAAGGCGGGAGGTGGGCCTTCACTTGGGTAAAAAAATGGTCTTATTACGCCGGAATCAAACATCCCAAACAGTCTTGCTAAAAATCCGGTACCAAAGACTAGTATCCTTAAAGTTGGATAAATTCTTTGAGAGGCATAGGTATAGCCAGTCACGACAATTGTCGCATGATGTAAACATACTCCATTTATTGCCAGAAATGAGTAGGTTCCAAATATTCCTAGCCCAAACACAATCTGAGAGGGCATGTATGATGTGATTCTCATTGAAAAAAAACGTTATATCAAATTTAATTATAATCTTTTATTTATTTTTAGTTTTTTTTTTTTTTTTAGTCTTTTACTATCCCACATTGGTTAAATAGTTTTTCATTTTTGTTATAATTTTTATTTATGGTTATTTGTCATACATGGATAAATTAGCAATTGTTCTTGGAATCTTCAACCTATATAAAGGCAAATAGCAACAAGCAGTCAAAAATTATTGAGTGAAATTTATATTAAACTTTTAAGCTATTTGTGAGTATTCTTATGTAGAATATTCAAATCATGAACTTATTAAGATTCTGAGCATACATTGTGGCGTTCGTATACCAAGGTTCTTACGTACATGTTATGGTTGATCGAGGTCATGCCAAGGTTCTTAGTTACAAGTTAGTTAAGGGTCGCGGTGCTCGTTCTTATTGATACTTTTAATCGGTCCTTGGGAAGGTTTGGATCTGATTCGGATATGGATCACATCAATGTAGCAGGGTCTCAGTGGCTGATTGGCATACAGGACATCGATCATCATTAGAACGTGTCTACCAAAAAGAAAGGATGTTGTGGGTAGACTCTCATGTCGCACAGACCAGAGGAAAAGACTACGTAACTCGTTGTGGTCCCTTGATGCTTCATATCTTCTTCCACTCAGATTTTCAAACGGCTTTTATGTATGGAATATGGTGTTGCATTTAGTTAGTATGAAGTTCGGTGGAGAGTCGGATATTGACAATCCAATAAGGTCTTCTAAGGACCCATGCATGGCTGCCTTTACACAATACACCATCACCAGTTCAAAGAAGGTGGAACTGTTGGATTTTTTTTTCATAAATAAATATTTTAATTGTTGTTTGCATATGAGCTGCCGTACGAATCAATGTTATCACAACAAAACGGGGTTCGACCGGCCCGGTCAGGTCGCGGTGGGTTGAGGGGGCAGAGCCTCCGAAAGCCAATTAGATAACACGCATCAATTCATGAAGAGTTTCATGCATTTTTGAATGCGGGCTCTTTTTCGGATTCATGTTTTCGAACTGATACACCTCTGCATGCGAATGGTGATGTCCCTTTCGTGTAAGAATACCTCAGTTCGTTTATAGCGTTCCATCAGCCTATAAGAAGGCACAACATGCAAATGAATTTTACATAGAGTCAGAAAGCATCATCAGACCAAAAACTTGAGTGTCCTCGGGTTTGATTCAAACAAGTCACTGTTTGAATCAAACACCTCCATTGTATCCTGAGAGAGATTTTAGTTTAATCCCTATGTGACAATCGTGTGGGACGAAACATCTCCTAAAAAACAACGTTCTTACGTGCCTTGGAGTTATTCATAATCCGTCAATATCCTAAGGACTAATTTTTTCCAACAGGAATGAAATCTAGCTCGAAATGCTTTCCTTGCTCATGAAGCGGACAACATTTTTTTCAATGTCAATGAACTCTTATTTCAGCCCCTGATGTTATTTGTTGACTCCATTTCTACTAATGAAATTTATAATGTAAAGTCGGGTTATAGAGGGCCATGTATCTAAAGCTTCGGAACTCAACTCCCTTTGCTAACTTTTTGTCATGTATGAAGATTTTCTGGAATAAAGTACGGAACCTCCCTAATCAAAATGACAACATCACGGTCTTACTAGCAGCTAAAATTTGACATCTTCATTAGATGGATGTCAATACGTCCTTCTTAAATGGAGATATGCATGAAGAAGTGTAAATACAGCTGGCCCCAGGTTTTGCAACATACAAACCAAATCAAATCGGCAGATTAACAAAATCCTTGTATGGTTTGAAACAAGCTAGCAGACAGTGGAATTGTAAGCTGACTGAGTCTTTAGAAAGACAGAGGTTTGTTCAATTAAAAATGATCATAGTTTGTTCACCAAAGGGTCAGGACAATCTTTCATTGTTCTACTAGTCTATGTAGATGACATGATAGAAGCAATCCATGATGCTCAGATGATTCAACAAGTGAAAGATGCCTTGCATCAGCAATTTACCATTAAAGACCGTGGCAAATTAAGATATTTCTTGGGTAATGAAGCTGTCGGAACCCCTGCAGGCATTTCTATTTCACAAAGAAAATACACACCAAACCTCATAGAAGAATATGATTTTTAGGGGCTAAACATGCCAAGACACCTTTGGGTCCAAGCAGAGAGATTCACCGTTATTAGATGATAATACTGCATATGGATCACTAGTGGGTAAGCTGATCTGTCTTACCCTTCACCAGACCAAACATAGCTTTTGCAGTTCAGCAGCTAAGTCAATTTTTATATAATCCAATTGAAAATCACATGAAAGCTACTAAGGTATTTGAAGGCTAATCCAGGGCAATACATATTATTCCCAACTCAGAACAACTTTGTTTTGAAAAGCTTTACTGACAGTGATTGTGCTGGATGTCCTGAAACCAGAAAATCTATATCAGGCCATATGATGTTCTTAGGGGATGCTCTCATCTCTTGGAAAGCTATGAAACAGACAAATATATCCAGGAGTTCTTCAGAAGCTGAATACAGGGCTATGGCCAATGTAGTTTGTGATCTCCAGCGGTTGGTTTACATTCTCCAAGAATTAAAACTTCTTGTTTAGTTGCCTACTCTACTCTTTTGTGATAATGCTAATGCTATGCACATTGCTCATAATCTTGTGTTTCATGAAAGAACAAAGCACGTTGAGATTGTTTGTCATGTTGTGAGAGACAAAGTCAAATCTGGACTTGTCAAGTTACTTCTAGTCAACACCAAAGAATAGGTTGCTGACATTCTCACCAAGGCCTTAGTTGCACCTATCTTTTCATATTTGCTGGACAAGTTATGGATTTCAAAGATATTTCTGTTAGGTACAGTGCCCGAAAGACAATTTTGTAATTGTTTTTATATTTAATAAATGACAGAATTAATTTCATCTTATTATTTGTTTTGTGCTTACATGTAATACACCGCTGAAAACCCAAGTTGTATCATATGTAGCCATACAACTTAGTGTGTGTCACACGTGAGGATTAAGTTTATGATGATACACTTGAACTGTTAGTCCGTGGTGAACTTAATCAATGTATGAGGTCTATTGATTAAACACCATTAATGCGCCCAGAACACTTTATGGTGTGACCGTCTTATCCGGACCGTCGATATTGGTTATCTGAGTAGAGCATTTATGTATGATGCAGTCATACATGACTAAACCGATTTAATTTGTATTTCTCATATAATTCCGTGATTGTGAAATCTCATTAAATCACAAAATGATCATATATGTATTAACCTTAATCCTGAATTGATTGCAGCTCGCTTGTTTCAAGATCGGGTTAGATATGTTCGTTAAGGATGGATAAGAGGCGTTGTCCGAATCACTTTCACGTCAACACTATTCTAGAATGAGTGAGGAGGGTGTATTTCACAGATACGAAATCCATTCCTTCCCGCGGGAAGTAGAAAAACAATCCCCCTATTACTTAATTCTAGAAACTGATCGATCGGCCGAGTTTATATTGGTTATGAACTAATTGATCACTAGTGGGTTAATGACAAATAATGATAAGATGTAATGAAGAATGTTTACGGAAACATTCACGCTTCATTCCGGATAGTCTATGGAGGGTTAGTCTGTATGTAATGATTATATCAATGGACACTTATTGACTCGACACTCTGAGAATAAGTTATATCTATAATCGATAGAGTTCAGTTTCGGATTTATGGTGACGTAATTCCGGAATTAATAAGTTGAATAGAAATATTCTCTCCGATGAATATTTTATTCAATTTATTGTAGCAACTAGTTATAGGTCCATGGTCCCCGGGTTGGCTCCTAACACGCGAGTGAATTCTCTTATTGTGGAACCTCAAGGATAAATTAAATAGTTGATCAATTTAATGAATATGCAAATTTTATTTATTTAGTAAATAATATGAAAAATAGAAAAGAAATTTTCTATTATCCCATGGCACAAAAATAGCGCCACATGTGGGAAAATTGGGAGAAGGAATTTTCCTGAATTATATCACACGTGTAAATAATTATTTATTTATTAAATAATTAATGGATAAATTAAGTGATTGATTTTCTAATGATGATCTCATTTATGGAGATTATTTCTAATTTATGGTAAATATATTTAGGAAAAAGATAATTGTCTTGTGAAACGGATAAACTCTCTATTGTCTAGTTATTTCCTATATAAATAGAGTTCCCACACAATACACACTACAATCTGCGCCACTTACATAGAAAAAGGAGAAAAAAATTAGTTTCTTGTCCTAGTCATTGGGATATTCGAGGAGGCTCCACTACGAGGATCGACGTCCACCAGTCGTCGCTTGGAGATACAATCTGGAAGACTGCGACTTCTCTTCGGTTGGGTAAATCTACAACCTTTTTGTAGTTAGATTAATTTATTATGTGAATCATATCGTGGTAAAATCGTAAATGAGTTTCAATTCGTTGCTTCCGCTGTGCATGATCGAGTGTATCGATCGGTGCCGTGAATCAAATCTGACGATCCGAAAAAGAATGAAAAAATTGGCTCGATATACCGAGACCCCCTCTCGGGCTATCGAGATCCGGAAAATTTCCGGATTCTGTTTTTTCCGCGTTTCAGATCCTGATTCGGGTTCATGTATATCTAGCAATTTCAACATAGTTCCAATAGCTGAAGGAAGTGCTGAGTGTGTCCGCGACTATAAAGACTCGCGGACTATCCGGAGACTTAGCGACTCGCCGAGATAGTCACCGAATACGTAGTACGAGAAAATGGTTATCTTCTTAGATTCTGTTATAACTGCTTGTAACTACTTCTAACTAACTCATGAGGTGTATGAAGGTATAAATACCCTATGATCAGTAGTATTGTAACTTAACTTGTTGATTATTCTTTGAATAATAATATTACTTCCGCATCTACAACTTCAACATGAGATGACCTTACTTGCCGTTGTAGTGCAAACGATCCGGTACCCTACCGGTTAAAGTTGGTTTACTAGAATTTGGTCATCAATCACGTCTGAATCCTATTCAATTTTGTTCTTCTCCAGCCGAGTCCCAATCAGCTAAATCCTATATCAGCTGATATTTTCACCCAAAAAAATCCCTTGTAGAGAAAATAAGGAACTCAAACTTTAATGGAAAACTCCCGATTTTCGTTATAAATCAACACGTCTAACTATTACCATGTAATGACCTTTTTACAGGCACTTATGGACTTAATTCTAGCATTCTAAAATGTCTTGGACATTAATCTAAGCAATTGAAATCAATAGAAAACACAAAAATAAGGAAAATAATCAACCTCCTTACTAAAATAGAATATGGCGCGTAAATACTTCCTAAATGTCCGAAGTGCCCACTGAATGGAGGGTTGACGTTTTCTAAGATTGGAGACAACCTACCACGTGCTGAATATAAAAGACTGAGGTGAGTTTGCTCCATTTCGACTATGGAAGACAAAGATCGACATACGCCATATCGAAAGAGGACGACATGCGTCTTGTTGGTAATCTGATCATTAAGGCGACTGCGTTGTACTGAGACCGATGAGCCTTATGCTAAGATGTAAAACCCAACATTGAGTTGAATCAACGTAGGCAATTCGCTGCGGTGACCCTATTCGGTTGGATGAGTATCACGTATACGATGATAGATCATACGCATGCATGTCAAAGGGTAAAATATAAAATATACATAGATTGAAGGGTAAAAACACTAAGATGAAACATAAAGAATAAAAATACAAAAGTCGTTAAACAAAAGAACACAAAAAATGTGTATATATCTTTTCAGAAAGAGGAAAAAACATTTGCTTTTGTAAAAGATGCAAAACTCTGTCAATAAAAAAATATGGAGCCTTATTGTAATCGGAATTCACGAGAGCATGTTGTACGTACTCCATCAGTCTCAGCCCCTCATTAAATTGCCATCCAACCGAATACATCTTTAGTATAAGGAAATATAGTAGCACCTTTACTAACACCAATTGGTTTTAGTACAACGGTAAGCTCTTGATCCTAATATGGTATCGGAGCAGAAGATCCTGAGTTCGAACCCCGCTTATAGCATAATTAAAAACAAACAAAAACAAGTGTTGGGCCTCTCTCTTCTAACACGCCCACACTTCCCAAACCAAAAAAAAAAAAAAAATCAAGTGTCGGACATCTCTCCCCTCTTATAGGCCCACACTTGAGGGGGTGTATAAGGAAATATAGTAGCACATTTACTAACACCAATTGGTTTTAGTACAACGGTAAGCGCTTGATCCTAATATTTAGGTGATCAAGTCATTGACTTGTCAAGTGAACGTGGAATTGAACGTTTGTATCTCCAAATCTAAACTCCTTTGTCATTGCAAACTCTCTTATACCGAACTTTACTCTATTTTCGCCAATCTTAAAATGAAGTTCGTCTGCGTGGTCGGGATAAACCATTTGGAAATACAAGATTTCTATTAGCCGCCCGTTGTACGCCTAGTTACCACGATACCAAGTAATAAATTGACCAAACACTGATTCTTCCAATCTAGATAACAAGGCACCATTGCCGTGACGATACTGCACCAACTCGGATGCTAGCTAGTTTTTCATAGATTGCTTTTTCCGAATGGAACCTCAGTTGGGTATCAAACACCTTATCTCACGGATGAATATATTCTCCGTGTGTCCCAGCAGTGGAAAGCTACGAATGATTATAAATACACATGATTAATTAACTATACACATGATTAATTAATTGCAACATATTATTTCATCTCTCTTAACATTGCAAAAATAAATTTATTTTGGTCAATTTATTACTAACACCAATTGGTTTTAGTACAACGGTAAGCGCTTGATCCTAATATTTAGGTGATCAAGTCATTGACTTGTCAAGTGAACGTGGAATTGAACGTTTGTATCTCCAAATCTAAACTCCTTTGTCATTGCAAACTCTCTTTTACCGAACTTTACTCTATTTTCGCCAATCTTAAAATGAAGTTCGTCTTCGTGGTCGTGATAAACCATTTGGAAATACAAGATTTCTATTAGCCGCCCGTTGTACGTCTAGTTACCACGATACCAAGTAATAAATTGACCAAACACTGATTCTTCCAATCTAGATAACAAGGTACCATTGCCGTGACGATACTGCACCAACTCGGATGCTAGTTTTTCATAGATTGCTTTTTCCGAATGGAACCTCAGTTGGGTATCAAACACCTTATCTCACGGATGAATATATTCTCCGTGTGTCCCAGCTGTGGAAAGCTGCGAATGATTATAAATACACATGATTAATTAACTATACACATGATTAATTAATTGCAACATATTATTTCTTCTCTCTTAACATTGCAAAAATAAATTTACACCCCCCCACACACACACACACGCACATATTTACACACACGCAATGTTGGAGATATCCCATGAAATGGGGTTAAAATGGTCAACTTTAGCACGAATTTCGGATACGCTCCGGTGAGATTCACCGGGAGCTTATTACATCTAAATATTCTACTCACGGAGTAGATAATGTTTGGCTTTGGAATCACTTGATTCGATATCGGAAATTATCTAAAGTTGGTTGGAAATGTGTTGGAGATAAAGTTGAAAGTACCTCAACTAAATATCCCACATTGGAAAGATGGGAGACTTGAGCTCCATATATAAGGGCTAGTGTATGCTCTTATAAATGTGCCCCAAGGGGCAAGGCACTTTTGTGCAGGAGGGAGGACTTAGATATTTCCACACGCGCCGCCGCCGCCGTCCGTCCGTCCGCTCGGCTCGGCTCGGC
Source organism: Gentiana straminea (assembly GCA_036785695.1). NCBI lineage: Eukaryota > Viridiplantae > Streptophyta > Magnoliopsida > Gentianales > Gentianaceae > Gentiana > Gentiana straminea. The sequence continues at coordinate 26,063,187 of JAVUPR010000349.1, forward strand.
TCGGCTCGGCTCGGGTGTTACTATTAATTTTTTGGACAAAAGTTCGTTTGAATTTAACCAGAAAATTAATTAGTTAATCGTGAGGCGGTTGGAAGGTTCCAGAATAATGTGGAAATGAATTCTGATTAAAATAAGTTGGTCCAAAATTAATTAATTAATTAAATTAATTCGGCCATAATTAAATTAATTTAATTTAATTATGTTCGGCCAAATTGTCTTTCTTGAGGGAAAAGTCGAGCGATTAAATCATCCAACCAATCAGAATTCAGAAGACACGTCATCCGACCAATCAGAATTGTGGGAATAATTGGCCAATTTTTTTAATTAAATTTTCGTCCCAATTTCTTTTCCAAGGGGAAAAGTCTGATGATGTGTTCTGGCCAATCACATTCAAGCATTGGCTCCTCCTCTCCACTATATAAAGGACCCCAATGATGAAGGTTGAAGCATTCAGTTTTCTCTTGTGTCTTCCACTACTAAAAGGGTCGAGCATATAGTTAGTTTTTTGTGTCGAAGAGAAGTCGGAGCACGTTGTAAGTTCGCCGGAGCTTGGATTGTTGAAGTGCCTCTCAATCCAGGACGTAAGCCGTTGTATCTTGGGAGGCAGTTGCTACTACCGTGGGCACCATACAGGAGAAATCTATCTTAAGGAAAGAGTTTCATAACTCGCCTTGGTTTGTCTTTATTTATGCATTGTATTTTAGTTTTCTCAATCGTTTAAGTCAGATCTGTACGTTAATTGCATATTTTGTTAGATTTATATCTAGTAGCTATGTTTCATTAGATCTATCATATAGTTCTGTTAATTTATTAGATCTAATCGCTTTTATTTTCCAGATCTGAATAATAAAATTAGATTTTATTTCGAGTTGTTATTTTCTGCATTTAATTTCCGTAATTATATCCGTGAATTACGGATCTGTTCCGTAAATCACTCCACACACGACATTTATTACCAACAAGCTTAAGACAGATTAATTCGTGTGTTAGAGGATTTTTTTTTACGTGTTAAATTATAGATCTGCTAGATTGTTTAATTTATTATATCCTGCTTCAGTTTGGTTGAGGCCAAACTGACAACTCTGTTTCTACTTCTTGATATTTACGTTCGTTTGAGGACGAACAAAACTTGATTTGTCGATCTTCTGTGTTTACAGAAATGGCAACAACTGTGCAAGGGAGTACCTCTGTTCGTGCCTACTCTTCGCACTGCGCGAGAACAATTCCGGACCTCGGGGAAAAACCGGAAAAGTTTGGTGGCTTGAACTACAAGAGGTGGCAACGAGAAGATGTTGTTCTATCTGACCACTCTTGGCTTGGCTCGGATGCTGACTGAGGATCCTCCTGTCTTGAAGGAAGGAGATCATGCCTCTGTCACGGCTTTGGATGCTTGGAAGCACTCTGACTTCCTGTGCAAGAACTACATCCTGGGTTTTTTGGACAACTCGATCTATGGGGTGTATTGCTGATAGAAGTCTGCTAAGTCCTTGTGGCAGGTTTTGGAGAAAAAGTACAAAATCGAGGATGCTGGCTCGAAGAAATTTGATGTGGTCAAATTCATGGACTACAAGATGGTAGACTCCAAGATTGTTGTTAGTCAGATTGAGGAGCTACAGGTGATCATCTCTGAGATCCTGGAGGAAAAAATGATGATTTGTGAACAATTCCAGGTTGCTGCTGTGATTGGAAAACTTCCCCACTCTTTGAAGGATTTCAAGAATTACTTGATGCATAAGCAGAAAGAGATGACTATGAAAGAGCTAGCAACGCGTCTGTGGATTGAAGAGCAGAACAAGAGGTCAGAACGAAGCTTTCTGATGGGCCAGTCCAAGGCGAACTTGGTCGAAGTGAGCAAAAAAGGTAAAAAAGCGTAAGCAGCCTAATCAAGGTCCAAAAGACAATAAGAAGGTCAAGCAACAGTTCACTGGAAGCTGCTACAACTGTGGAAAGCCAGGGCATCTCCAAAGTGAATGCAGGTCACAGAAAAAGGTTAAGCCACATGCCAATCTCTCTGAAGTGGTGGCTGAAGGCATGCAGGAGATGAACCTATCGGCTGTGGTTTCTGAATGCAACACAGTCGGGAATACCCGTGAATCGTGGATTGACACAGGGGCTACTCGCCATGTTTGCGCTGCGAAAGAGATGTTCTGCGATTATAAGGCTATTGAGGGCGAACAACTCTTTATGGGAAACACGCACGCAAAGGTGAAGGTGTGGGAAAGGTCATGCGAAGATGACTTCGGCAAAGAACTCACACTCAACAATGTCCGCATGTTCCGGACATGCGCAAGAACCTTGTTTCTGGTGCTCTTCTGGTGAAGAATGGATTCAAGATGGTCTTTGGTGGGGATAAAGTAGTTTTATCCAAATTTGATATGTTTGTTGGGAGGGGGTACTTGGTAGATGGTATGATCAAAATGAATGTAATGACCGTTGTACCCAAAGTTGTTGTGCCGAAAAAGGCTAATAAGATGACTACTGCTTCCGTTTACTTGCTTGAGTCTTCTTGTTTATGGTATTGTAGATTAGGACATACTAATTATAAATCGATTCGAAAGATAATGAATCTAGATTTAATTCCCAACATAAAAATTGATCCTAATCACAAACGCCAAATATGTGTTGAAGCTAAGTTAGCTAAAGCACCGTTTCCAACGGTTGAAAGGAACACAGAATCTCTAGATTTAATTCACACTGATATATGTGACTTAAAATTTGTGCAAACCAGAGGCGGTAAAAAGTACTTTATTACTTTTATTGATGATTGTACCAGATACTGTTATGTTTATCTGCTGAGAAGCAAAACGAAGCTCTTGATGCTTTTAAGGATTATAAGAATGAAGTTGAGAATCAACTTAGCAAACGGATAAAGAATTTCCGTAGTGATCGTGGTGGCGAATATGATGCACCGTTTAATGAATTTTGCTCTGGCGCCGGCATCATTCATCAAACGACAGCACCATATACACCTCAATCAAACGGTATTGCTGAGCGCAAGAACCGAACTCTGAAAGAGATGATGAATGCTACGTTGATTAGTTCGGGTTTACCTCAGAACTTGTGGGGGGAACCTATCCTCTCAGCGAAATCCATTCTTAATAAAATTCCTTCTAAGAAGAAGGATGAATCACCGTATGAATTGTGGAATTGTCACAAGCCTAACTACAAAATCATGAAAGTGTGGGGGTGTTTGGCTAAGGTTGAAATACCTAAACCAAAGCAAGTGAAGATAGGGCCTAAAACCATTGATTGTATATTCATTGGATATGCTCTCAATAGTAGTGCCTATCGGTTTCTGGTACATAAATCGGACGTCCCTGATGTACATGAGAATGTCATCATCGAGTCTAGGAATGATGTGTTCTTTGATGAGATCTTTCCTTGTAAGGAGAGAGAGAAACAAGAAGCAAGCACGAGCAAGCGGACTTATGAGTCGGAAGAAGATGGTGATCCTCAAGAACCCGAGGAACCTCGTCGTAGTAAAAGGGCTAGGACTTCAAAGTCCTATGGTCCTGATTTTCTGACCTATATGGTAGAAAACGAACCCCGGACGTATGCAGAGGCTATGTCTACTCCAGAACCTCCTTTCTGGAAAGAAGCTATAAACAGTGAAATAGATTCCATCATGCACAACCACACTTGGGAGTTGGTTGATCTTCCTCCGGGAAATAAACCACTCGGGTGCAAGTGGATCTTCAAGAAGAAGTTAAAGATTGATGGTTCTATTGATAAGTACAAGGCTAGGTTGGTGGCCCAAGGGTTCCGACAGAAGGAAGGCCTTGCCTTTTTTGATACCTACTCACCAGTGACGAGAATCACTTTTATAAGGGTTCTCATTGCTATAGCTGCATTCAATAACCTGGAAATCCATCAAATGGATGTGAAGACTGCCTTCTTGAATGGTGAGTTGGAAGAAGAAATTTACATGAAACAACCCGAGGGGTTTGTTGTTCCAGGGCAAAAGAGTAAGGTGTGTAGACTCGTTAAGTCTTTGTATGGGCTTAAACAAGCACCAAAATAGTGGCATATCAGATTTGATAATGTTATGTTGTCAAATGGATTTAAGATTAACGAGTATGATAAATGTGTCTACATTAAGAACACACCTAATGCCTATGTGATAGTATGTCTATATGTGGATGACATGCTGATAATGGGAAGTGCTCATGATATCATCATGAATACTAAGAAGATGTTGACAAGGAACTTCGATATGAAGGACCTAGGAGTTGCGGATGTGATACTAGGGATTAAGATCTCTAGATTACCCGATGGACTGGCGTTGTCACAAACTCATTATATTGAGTCTGTTTTGAAAAGATTTAACGTTTTTGATGAAAGTCCAGTGAGCACTCCTCTTAACCTAAGTGTGCACTTAGCCAAGAATAGAGGTGAACCTGTGGATCAATTGAGATATTCTCAAGTGATTGGAAGTCTGATGTACATAACCAATTGTACACGACCAGACTTAGCATGTGCAGGGAATAAACTGAGTAGGTTCACGAGTAATCCAGATCATAATCATTGGAAAGCCTTAAATTGGTTGTTGAGGTACATGAAGTACACTATGAGTATAGGATTACGATATACAAGATATCCAGCAGTATTAGAAGGATACTGTGATGCCAACTGGATATCAGATACTAAAGACTCGAAGTCCACCAGTGGATACTTGTTCACGATTGGTGGTGCTGCGTGTCCCGGGAAGTCTACGAGACAAACGTGCATAGCTCGCTCTACAATGAAAGCCGAGTTCATAGCCTTGGATAAAGTGGAGAAGAAGGTTTGAATGGCTTAGGAATTTCTAGAGGATATTCCGTGTTGGCCTAAGCTTTGTGGGTTGCTATCGGCTTACCTTTGCGATAGTCGGTCCTCGATAAGAAGGGCACAAAGTAGTATGTATAATGGTAAGTCTCGACACATACGCCGTAGACATAATACCATTAAACAGTTGATCTCTAATGGTGTGATTTCCATCGATTATATAAAATCGAAGGAGAATCTTGCGGATCCGCTTACAAAAGGTTTAGCTAGAGATCAGATGTCAATTTTGACAACCGGAATGGGACTGAAGCCTATTACGCATGTTTCCTTGTAGTGGCAACCCAACCATGTTGACTGGAGATCCCAAAATCATGGTTCAAAAGGGACAACTAAGCTTTGTGGAACAGTCTAGCACTTACCCATTCTGAGAGAATAAAAGTGCTTTCTACAGAGGGTGTGAGGTTAAGCAAAGCTTTTAATGATTCCTATATCTTGATACTCAAGTGGGGTAGGGCAGAATACCCTTGAAAGGAGGTCACCTATGTAAGTGCGAAGTGGGGCCGCTTACATGAGAATTTTAAGGCTTGAATTCTCTAAAGCACTTTACGAAACCAAGTGTTGTCCGGGCCGAGACGGACACAACCATGAGAACCGAAAGGTGCTAGGGGAAATATTGTGTGAGTGCTATTGTCTTGGTTTACACTAAAAAGGTGAACAGTTCAAGACCTAGTTCAGCGATTAGCCGAGTAAATCCGATAGTACTTCACTAAGGCAGGTTCAAGGCCAGAAGCTACCTCTCCTGATGCAATATTTTTCCGTCTGACTTCTCTTCAGAGTCTGCATTTGCATTTGCATTAATTTTCATTCATGTGGGGGATTGTTGGAGATATCCCATGAAATGGGGTTAAAATTGTCAACTTTAGCATGAATTTCGGATACGCTCCGGTGAGATTCACCGGGAGCTTATTACGTCTAAATATTCTACTCACGGAGTAGATAATGTTTGGCTTTGGAATCACTCGATTCGGATATCGGGTGAATGAGAAATTAATGCCTAAAGTTGGTTGGAAATGTGTTGGAGATAAGAGTTGAAGGGAGTACCTCAACTCAATATCCCACATTGGAAAGATGGGAGACTTGAGCTCCATATATAAGGGCTAGTGTATGCTCTTATAAATGTGCCCCAAGGGGCAAGACACTTTTGTGCAGGAGGGAGGACTTAGATATTTCCACACGCGCGCGCGCCGCCGCCGTCCGTCCGTCCGGCTCGGCTCGGCTCGGGTTACTATTAATTTATTGGACAAAAGTTCGTTTGAATTTAACCAGAAAATTAATTAGTTAATCGTGAGGCATTTGGAAGGTTCCAGAATAATGTGGAAATGAATTCTGATTAAAATAAGTCGGTCCAAAATTAATTAAATTAATTCGGCCAGAATTAAATTAATTTAATTTAATTATTTTCGGCCAGATTGCCTTTCTTGATGGAAAAGTCGAGCGATTAAATCATCCAACCAATCAGAATTCAGAAGACACGTCATCCGACCAATCAGAATTGTGGGAATAATTGGCCAATTTTTTTAATTAAATTTTCGGCCCAATTTCTTTTCCAAGGGGAAAAGTCTGATGATGTGTTCTGGTCAATCACATTCAAGCATTGGCTCCTCCTCTCCACTATATAAAGGACCCCAATGATGAAGGTTGAAGCATTCAGTTTTCTCTTGTGTCTTCCACTACTAAAAGGGTCGAGCATATAGTTAGTTTTTTGTGTCGAAGAGAAGTCGGAGCACGTTGTAAGTTCGCCGGAGCTTGGATTGTTGAAGTGCCTCTCAATCCAGGACGTAAGCCGTTGTATCTTGGGAGGCAATTGCTACTACCGTGGGCACCATACCGGAGCAATATGTCTTAAGGAAAGAGTTTCATAACTCGCCTCGGTTTGTCTTTATTTATGCACTGTATTTTAGTTTTCTCAATCGTTTAAGTCAGATATGTACGTTTAATTGCATATTTTGTTAGATCTATATCTAGTAGCCATGTTTTATTAGATCTATCATATAGTTCTGTTAATTTATTAGATCTAATCGCTTTTATTTGCCAGATCTGAATAATAAAATTAGATTTTATTTCGAGTTGTTATTTTCTGCATTTAATTTCCGTAATTATATCCGTGAATTACGGATCTGTTCCGTAAATCACTCCACACACGACACTTATTACCAACAATATCATCTCTCTTAACATTATATATATATATAACCGAAATGTCTTATCATTTGTTTTTATTTTTCGGATTGTCGTTGTTTTGTGTTGTGTTGTGTTGTAACGTTGGGGGGGGGGGGGGGGGGGGTAAGAAAAGAAAATAATAGTGTTTTTATCAACGTCATAGAATACTTGATGATGACGAGGGAGAACAGATGCCAGACGGAGCCGGCAGAACAAAACTTATATTCTCAATCTAACGGGTGCCTCACTTCCGGCTGAGGATTTACCAAATTTGTGGGACAGGAAAAGATGCTCTATTGAACAGACCTAATGAAATTTTCTACGAGCTACCTACCAGGAGCCCCAATACAAAGCCTGGGGATTATGCACGACACAACGGATCAGAAGGAATCGAAAACACCCTGAGGAAAGCATGCAATTCTAAGAACCCCATCAGGCCGAGGCCTACCATGGAATTCAGTTCAAGATTTTTGTTCTTGTATTTTCAAACAACATTAATTTGTCATATTACACATTTCAAAGTTAACTAAGGCATACAATACTACAGGGATTTATACTAATCAGTTTCAAAATTAACTAAAGAATACAATACTAGTGACATTTATACTAATGGCATTTATACTCCCCGTGATCAGTCCTACTCATTGTCAAAAGTAAGTCATTAGCAATACTACTATCATACTATCATACATTACACTATCATAAATTACACTACATTATTCAAATCAAAATTGTAACACTATCATACATATTCTCACACATTGAATTTTACATGAACACCAATAAACAAATAAATTTACTTCTAAGAACCTCATCATACATTTAATGATACCATACATGAATTGAATTACAATCCAACAATAAAATAACACTCTATTGAACATGAAACATGAAATTCTCTAAATTATTCATGAATTTTCGAATTTTATATGAACATCAATAAACCCTAAACATAAATAAACCATAAACCCTAGGCTAATAATAGCTTAACATTACATATTATTGATGTTCATACATATCCATTCGAATTCTAAGCATCATACATATCCTTTCAAATTCTAAGCACTTCATCATACATATAATCATACAATACATGAATTCGAATCTAAACCTTAAACCCTATAACATTATTGAATTCCAATCGAACATATAACATGAAATTCACATAATTATACATCAATTTTCATGGAGAAATAAACCGTAAAAGGCTTATTAGGATTTCAACATCAAATAACAAAATTTAATAAACCGTAAACCACTCACAATAGGTGCTTCTTGTTGATTAGGATTAGCCATGGTGAAATCGTCCAAATTTGCTCTGGGAAGACGACGGATTTCGGTGTAGTTCTATGCGTTTTTTCTGCGGAGTAGATGAAAAGGCTGTGAAATGGGGCGGAATGAAGAAAAGACGGGATAAGGGTTTCAAATTTGATGGATCCGTCGAAATTTGGACGAGGCGTCCTCTATTTTGACGAGGCTATAAAATGGATCCGTCAAAATTTGGACGGATTTAGTGTTTAGGCCAAATAGGACGGAATCCGTCCAAAATTTGGGTGAGCCGTCAATATTGTGATGGAATACGTCGCAATTTGGACGGAGCGTCCAAATTTTGGACGGATTCCGTCATTTTTTGTCAGTTAGTGTATTTAGACGGAAATGAATGAATATTTGGACGTTTAATCTATATTTGGATGAAATCGTCCAAAGTTGAACGCGGAACCTGAAAAAATTTGTCAGAAAAAGTTTGACCTGAAATTAAATATTAGAAAATACATTGGCTGATTTACGGATTTTCCCCTATTCGCTATTTGAATTTGTCAATTTTTCTGTGAAAAGTATGCGGTCACTGAACACTATAATTTAAGTGATGAATACGTTGACCTTGACCGTGATGCAATAAGTAATCATTAGATTAGTATAGAAGATATATAAAGCGCGAGCATCTTTGGTCGTCCAACTTTCGCCGTCCTTTTTTCTTACTTTTTTTTCTCCATCCTCCCGTGTAGAAACGACGTCGTTTCTTACCATGGCAGTTGTCAAGTTTGCTTTATATTACTGTTCACGGTTCCACGCGTCTACCTCCTTCAATTCCCACCTTGATCGACACCTGTGCTTCCTCATGTATATTTTTTATTTAACCGCCATAGCCTTCACCGACTTACACATAACACATCTACATATAATGGGATTTGCTGATGTGTTCACTCGTAGCAAATATGTGTTGTGATGTTTATTTCCTTCAGCTAGAAGATCTGAGCCTTAAAAGGTCTGAATTTTTTTTATTTTTTATTTTTTTGGTATGAATGGAGTAGATCTGGGGTTTTTTTCTACGGATCGAGATGTTCATCTTCGATCTGCAATTTTCTGATTTTTATTTTTTTTTCACAGCAATATCTTTTATATGATTTTCTTGTTTCTACACCAATTATGTATATGTTTGGTTCTGTTTTTATCATATGAGTTGAAGAGTTGGGTATTTTTATTCTAAATCAATTTTCGTTTATTTTGGTTACCGAAGAAGAGAGTTGCAGACTTGCAGTCTTCTATTATTTCAAAATTGTGGATAACAGGTCTTTTTGGTTTTATGGGTTGATGGAGTTCAAAAAAAATCTTGAGTTGTGGCCAATAATTTTAATCGGTATTTTTTAATCGTCCGGAGTTGTGGTGGTATTGTATGTGCATTACATAATATGTGCACATATTATTTTCCTCTTCTAATTCGTTTTACGATCTGCGTTCAATCCTAAAATCCTAAAACACTACGTGGACGGACCTTGTATAAGAATCGATTGTTAAATTAGAGTCAACAATAATGCGTTTTACGATCGCGTTCAATCCTAAAACACTACGTGGACGGACCTTGTATAAGAATCGATTGTTAAATTAGAGTCAACAATAATGTTTGCTATACAATCGATTGCTAAATTAGAGCCAACAATAACGTTTTTACAATCTCCGTTCAATCCTAAAATGCCACGTGGAATCGATTGCTAAATTAGAGCCAACAATAACGTTTGCTCTTATTTTTAAAGCTGCCGCAAATAGTTTGACGAATAATGACTTGAAAACTTGTTATGATCTGATTTAGTATGCATAATGCATATTTTTTTTTTTTATAGTGAAATTTTAAAATACAACCGTTTAGGAAGGTTATCAAGTGTCGTATATTATTACCATTCATTTTTAATCTCTCATATATGATAAAAATATATTATATAAAAGTGAGTAAAAATAAAAGACTCTAATATATATTATTTGGTATAATCTTCCTACAATAAAAAGCAGAGGTATGACCTCTATGGGGCTGCACTTTTGTATTTCCTAACATATTTATTAACTTTCCACTTCATTGTAACTTGCGGGATTGTTTATTAAAAAAACATTAAAAAAAAAATAACATGACCTGCTTGTTTTTCATGAACGTTCCTATCCATTCTCATTTTTTTTTTTTTTTTTTTTTTTTTTTTTTTTACATTTTCAAGTGTACGATTGATTCCAGCTTATGCTTTGTTTATTATGCAAATGTATATACCGAGCAAATAACAAAAAAAAAATAAATAGAAAATGATAAATAGAAAATTTATAAGTTTAGTGAAAAATCCATCTTAATTTTTTTTTACAACATATAAATATTTATAGATTTTTATGGACGATGACACACCTAAAAGTTAATCGGACTAAAAAGACAGAAAAAATCAATTTGTTTAAATGGACAACCATCAACTACTTCTCTTTATAATACATCTTTGAGCAATTGTAATGGTCAACGCGTTTAATGTAGTCTATTTTATTGCGGGGTAATCAAATAGATGTCTTTGATAAGTTAAATCAAGTCGATCCTCATAATGGCTTATGTCTAAATTTAATAAATAAAATTAAAAACAATTCATGGCTGAAAAAATAGAAAACTGACATCCTTCCAAATTTACGTGGAGTATTTTATTTATTTTTATTTTTTGGTTTGTTTGTGTGGATAATATGTGAAAACTGAAAAAATTGAAAGAGAAATTTGAATTTTAAAAGAAAAATGATTAGATAATGCCAATAAATGAGGTCTAGATTGTCGTTTATTTCCTGTCTAGGAGGATTCAAAAGAATTCAAATATATTTTTAAGCTACTACAAGGATGTAAAAATAAGGACTCCTACGAAAAACATTGATTTAGTTTTAAATGACATCTATTTAAAAATCGTTACAGTTGCTCTTATCAATTAGTCAATCTCTCTATGTCAAATAAAACATTAGTCTAAAAAGCGTCGATTAATTAATAGTGAGTCAGCCAGAAAATTGTTTGATAAACAATATACTGCGGAGACAGGATTGGAACCCGTGACCTCAAGGTTATGAGCCCACCTACCTTTGTTACCTTAATATTCTTTACATGTTTGTTTGCATCTTCTAATTTAATATCCCACACAACAATACAGTTATTAAAAGTAAATAAAAACGAGTGGGCCCCGTGCATCGCACGGGTGCATCCACTAGTACTATTTGAAGAGCAATCTGAAAACCTACATTATACCTTTCAGAAAAAAAAAAAAAAACATACATTATATAAAGCAACTCATTCTTTGGGAATTTCCTCAAACCAAATTGTCTTTGAAGAGGAAGCAGGCAAATTAAGTTTTTCTCTATTAATCATTTTCAAGAAAAAAAAAAGGGCTATTCAACGTGTTATTTTTCTAGCTTTCATGGCCGCAGCTATTTTCCATTTAGCCTCGGCAATTTCTGGACAAGCAACATTCTACACTGAATATGTCCGTAAGTATTGAATTTTTTTTTTTTAATTTTTTTATTTACTTTTGAAAGAGACATCCCTCCTTGTTTGAGTAATATTGCACATGTCAATGGTTAAACTCTAGTCTAACGGTGTTACTCGAATCATTACGAATCAGGAGCGAAGCCACCTGTCCGGCACCGGTAGTTTCTACACCGATGAATTTTTTTCTTTTAACCTACATAAAAAGTTTTTGTGAAGAAAAAAATTAACCGATAATAGACTCCGACCCGGTGAATTGTATTTAATCGCCTCAATTATCTTTTTATTAGGTATATTGATCCAAAATTAAGTTTAAGTTTTGTTGTACGAAAACATTAAATCCCGACCCCGACGACCATATTTTTTTCTAAGTCTACCACTGATTATGATTCAATCTTTTAATACAGTAACGTTTCTCTTACTTTCATCAACGTGGATATTATGTAATACTAGATGATTGTAAGGGTGGTCTCCACCGTATTTTACAGCGTGACCATTAGTTTTGCCTATGATCGATTCTCATGCCACCTTTAACTCACATTATTGAGATATCACTACAACAAAAGTGAACAAAGTGAACATTATACTCAGCTCAATCTCTAGCTCTCTCCGCTCACCCACCTTTCACAAACACCACGCCGTTTTCTCTTTACATGCTGCCGGAGTCAAAGATTTTCAATCAGATTTCGATGCATCGACATTCGTTGTCGTAGTAGTCGAAGTTGTAGCCATCGCCGTTCCACAAGTTATGGCCACTGCATCTTCTGCTCCTTTTGTTGAGCACAATTCCTGAAAAATGCCTTAATTTGCAAAGGATTCTTGTAATTTTTTTTCAAGCGATTGCTTTTGTATTGATTTTGGTCATTAGTGTAATTGATGTTATCCATAGCTCGTCTCCTGAAAATGGAAATGATACACCTGTGACCTGTCCAAAACCAGAAGAACGGCGTGATCGATGCTTCTATCCTTACGCAGAAGATTGCACCATTATTGTCGATGCTTCAGGACAAGGGAATTTCACGTCTGTTCAGGCCGCGATTGATTTTGTTTCTGATGAAAATTCTGAGTGGGTAGGAAAGGTGTTTACAGGTAATTCAAGTTAAATTCTAGGTTTTGATTACGTAATTTTCGATTAATTTGTGCTTTAGTTCCACGGAAATTATTTTTGTGGATTACCGATGCATCGGACCAAATGAAAAAACTGTTCTTTGTCTTCAGCACACAAGATGTTTGACCCAATGCATCAGAGAGTCTTACGGTAAGAATTTCAGCTTCTTTCATGTGCAATGATTGTTATTATTCAATTTCCTTGTTTGGAACTTTGGTATTTATCCTAATGAGATATGATTGTGCAGAGAATAGCAAGCCTTACACCTTCATCAGAGGAAATGGCCATAGAAGAATAGCAATTGTTTCTTCACAAAGTTCTGTCAACAACTACAATACTGCCACTTTAGTTGTTGAGTCCCCAAACTTCGTTGCCTTTGGTATTAGTTTCAAGGTGCATCCTCAACTTTTCTTGTCCATATCCTAATTATATGAACAAGAGCAATAAATTGATGCTTGGAATTTTTATGAATTGCTGTATTTTAAATAATTGAGATAATAATATATGATTGTGGCCTTGTTGAAATAGAATGATGCTCCAACTGGACTTGCTCAAACTTCACAGAACCAAATAGTAGAAGCATTGGCAGGAGCTTGTAAAATCGCATTCATTTTTTTGAATGCATACGTTTGAGCTAATTGTGTTGAGTCATGCTTCTCTGAATCTTTTAAGTAACATGCTTCTGATATTTTTGCTAAGTCAAGATAACAACTTGTTTCACAAGCTGTTTCTGTGATGCTAAATGCCTTTAAATCTGGTTGATATGCTTGTCAGGATGTCTGAATATAAGTTGCTTGCAATCTGCTGATCAATTTGCCTTGTCTGGTGCATATATGCTTAAGTCCATGACATTTCTCAAGTCATGCATTACTTGCATATCAATAGATGGGTAGCTATAAGCATTTAAAATGCATTTTTTAGATCAGATTAGCTCAGCTAATATCATTGTTTGAAACTCAGATTAATTCATAAAAGCAGATGTTATTTTTACTTGTAGGAGAAAATGACATTAATGGGGATAATCCATACAGGCTCTTTACATGGAATATCACATTTGGTGATATTTATTCTCTTAATGTCAATAAACATGTGCTTCTTTCATTAATCTTCCTATGCTCTTTACATGTTCCAATTTACTATACTCATGACAAGTTGCAATATAACATAAACTGATATCTAAGAACAAAATGTGAATAAGGGCAGGAGATACTAATAAACAGGCAGTTCCCTGGACCGTAGATCGATTAGGTGATTAATGAAAATTTGATCATTAATGTCTTCAGTTCAGATCATCAAAGATTTAGCAGTTGATCCTCTCGGGATTTACTTCCTCTTAGTAAACTCACGGATCAGCTGCCACTGGTAAGTTCTTGTGTTGGGGCTTCTTGTTATTATAAACATGGTATTGTAATTTCACTTGGTTCTTTTGTCTAGGTAAGCGCTTACTCGTCTTTTGCTAGAATGGGTGTTGGACTTGTTATCGGTTGTCTCGAGCAACAACGTAGGAGGATGGATTCAACTACAAATGAACCTATGTTTACTAATTGCACCAGAGATTTTATTGGTACTCATGATTACATATTCTATTCAGGTAGCTTGAATAGTCATTTTTCTTGTTCTCTTCTCTTAATTTTTTTAAATGAACAAAGTGAAGATTGAGCTTCATTCATTAATCTAAGGGTTTTTCTCTGTGCTTTCAGCCGACTCATTAACTATCGAATCCTTGTTGGAAATTTTAGACGAGGATTGCTTGAGAAAAGATACGGCCCTTCCTTTGCCAGAATGGTCCTCTGATCATATAGCGTTGTTGGCTGAATTTCGTTGTAAGCCTCGAACTCGGCGTTAAATACTTGGTATGATGTTTTTCCTTACTTTGTCCTTCTTGCAATGCTAGTTCTTTAATCCTTATTTTGCGTGTTGGAATTTAAGAAAAGTGATGTTTGAGTCTGTAAAATAGAAAATTTGTCATAATGTGCAGGGTGCTCTTAACGCACACAGCATGTCTTCACCCGAAATGAAAGCATTGCATTATTTATTTATTTGTGGACTTTTTAGTTTAGTTGTTTTCACCTTTTTATATGTAGTTGTTTGCTTCAGGTTTTCTTGGCTGAAGGAAACAAAAGATGGCAAAGTTTTAAATATAATACTGAATGAAAAGAAGGGTTGGGGGGGGGGGGGGAGGGGGGTGATAAAGAAAAGGCATTAAGAACAGTAGTAGAGGGTTGTTTACAGTGGGGATCCCTTGTTAGGCATAATATATCCCTGTAATATAATGTTAAAAACCATCATTGGTAGCTCCTAGGCCTCGGATATCTCAGGGACTGTTCTTGGCATCTCAATACTTCTCCCTGGCTTACTCCTACCTTCCGCCACCAAATGAGCAGGCAAGTGGCATTCAATTCTTAAAGATCCAGAATGCAATTCACATTGTTTAATTGACTAGTAACATGTAAAATCATTAGTTCGTGATCTTTGAAGAGTCACTCATTGAAAGATTGGTTGATTGCGTTGGTTTAGATTTGAATACATGTGACTACCCTTTTTAGTTTTCTCTATTGTTGTTAGGTTAAGAGGTTAATAGTTATTGTTACTACATGTGTAACTACGTCATTATAAGATGAACATATTAGATTTGAATACATGTGACTACCCTTTTTAGTTTTCTCTATTGGTTGTTAGGTTAAGAGGTTAATAGTTATTGTTACTACATAGTGTAACGAATGAACCGACGTCATTATAAGATGAACATATAAACAACTGTTGCATGGGATCTTTATGTTGTAACATTTGGTTGACGGGATAATCTGGTGTTGCTCGACTTAGTTAATGTATGGTTGGTTAGGCACAAATTTTTTTCATAGTAATGTGTTTGTTTTGAGCATTCTTTTATGAGTGTCATGGTAGAAACTGCTGTTTGGGGTCACGTATGAAATTTTTGGCACTGGAACAGTCTATTTGCTGTTTCCATTGTAACTGACATATCCATCATAGAGAATATCAAGTGCTATTTGATAAACGATAATCGTTCTGTTTTTTGTCTTACAACTTGTTTGCAGATTTTAGGTCTTGAAGTATGTGCTGATAGCATGGTTGGAGACAAAATGGTATGTGGGATTTCTGGTGGGCAACAAAAGCGTCTCACAATTGGTTAGGCAATCCAATCTCCTCGAATGTAACTTTTTGTGATTCCTATATGCCCTTGTTTGCTCTGTTGTTATGCCTGCTACATTTAAACCCCAATTATCATATGTTGGGCTCAGTGCTTTACCTAATCAAGTAAGATCTATGAAGGATATAGGCGAATGTTTATTGCAGTATGTTTGTTGTACTCCATGCAGATGCCTCAACTTCTCATGCAAAGGATGATGAAAAGATGAAGTTGAAGTTAAGCATGATTTGCCTTTCAGATGATGCCACCATGCAAGCAGGTGGTCCCCCACCTCCCCATTTTCATTCTTTTGATCTAGTCTGCTTATTGTAGCATAAGGACAAGTTGTGGATTAGGTTCTTTTTAGCATCGGAACATGATGAATTGTAATAAAATATGTATTGTTTAAAAAGAAGTTATAAGGTGTACAAAGTACAATGTTCGTTTCATAGTTTATGGTGTATGCATGAAGCAATTATGGCCTGCATTAATGTTAATTTATGGCATGCATCCAATTGGTGATTACGGCATGCATCCAATTGGTGATTACGGCATGCATGTGCATGCCGTGGTAGATGATTTTATTGATTTTACGGCATTCTATGTACGTCGTAATTTGAGGTAGATAGGCCATTTATGGCGTGCTCTGGTTAGAGTTTACGGCGTGCTCTTGCATGCCTCGAACAAAATTTTCTATTGGGATCAAACTATATTTACGGCGTGCATTTCAGACCATCTATGGCTTACAAAAGCATGTTGTAATTTTCAACATAGATTTACGGCGTGTCCATCAGTGGCTTGCATTTGTGCGCCGTAATTTCTCATCTATGGCGTGCCTTGCATGCCGTAAATTGGCAAATTTTTTGTAGTGTATAATATTAATTATCTACCTCCAATCAGCTTAAGTTTTTGGGACATGGTATCAGAGCAGGAGATCATGAGTTCAAACCCCCTCCAAGCACAATTTTCCAAAATAAAAAATAAAAACAATTATACTTACAAGTGTTGGTCCTATCTCCTGTAATATTAATTATCTACCCGCTCTCTTCTTATTGGTTCACACGGGCCTCTTCCCCTACCCTCTCTCTTCTTATTGGCTCACACGGACCTCTCCCCCTTTTTATAGACTCACACTTGAGTGTGCGTATGGAGGTATAATGTTAATTATCTACCCTCACTCTTCTTATAGGCTCACACAGGCCTCTCCCCAATCTTATAGGCTCACACTTGAGGGTGCGTATTGAAATAAAATGTTAATTATCTACCTCCCCATCAGCTTAAGCTTTTAGGAGAGATGGTAGTTCAACACACATAACTCTAGAAATACCCAAAGAGGGTGACCATCACCATATCCTACGGCGTGACTTTTACTTTAATCTAGTGGCCGTCTATAAGGTCAAATGTAACGCCCATAGTTATCAGACCCGGCCCGGTCATTGACCCGGAAAAGACACCGGGTCACCGGGTCAATGGTTCAACCGGTGGGTCACATCATATACTTAAAAAATATAATTGAATATTCAAAACATAAAGATAAAATAAAATATGACAACCATAATTATTTTCAAAATACTCCAACAAACACAATTACAAATTAGACAACATAAAATCCTCAAATGATTATCTGTTGTGCAAGTTAAAGTGCAAATAATTAGCCTTTTCTTTAGGTAAGTGTTGTAGCTACTGCAAAATTTCATACATTCCTGAAAAAACACAGCAATACATTCAATCCATAATGAAAACAAGCTCATTATCTTTACTTCAAGTTTTCGACCGTAAAAAAAGTACAAATACCCCTACATACCAATAATTATTTCCAATAAAACAAAAAAGAATACATCTGTTGCTTGATTTTTTTTGCTGAGAGATTTGCTCGATGTTCTTTTTTTTTTTAACAAAATTTGCTCGATGTTTTGAGATTTATACTATTTAGAACTGAAGCTTTTGTTTAGAACCGGCTGAATGCGAATGAAATCCTAATGACAAAAAAAAAAAAAAAAAAAAAAAAAAAAAAAAAAACTGGGCTGATGGAAAACCGCCCGGGTCACCGGGTTGACCGGTCCGACCGCCGGGTCGACCGGTTCAACCGCCGGGTCGACCGGTTCAACCGCCGGGTCGACCGGTCCGACCGCCGGGTTGGCCGGGTCAGAACGGTTCACTTGCTTAAACGGTCGAATGCTTGACCCGGCCCGGGTTTGGGACCGGGTCGACCGGTTCGACCGCCGGGCCGGGCCGGTTCTGATAACTATGGTAACGCCCGAAAAATAGGACGAAAGACCAACACACTTGTGTATCTTTGATCATGATGTATGACCAATTGTTGATCTTGATGTTTTTTGACTTGGCAGCTTCTTCATGTTATGGGTTCCAAAACCAGGGTGTAATGATTGCAGCTGCACCGGGGAATATCTTTAACCATAAAGCAGCTTGTGGAAGACATTACCAGATAAGATGCACAAGCGGCACTAACCTTGGTGTGGCTCATCCTTGCCGGAACGGCGTTGTAACCGTTAAGGTTGTCGATCTCTGTCCAGGGTGTGCTAACAACCAGTTTGATCTTTCTCAAGAAGCATTCTCTGTTATTGCTGACCTAGATGAGGGGAGGATCAATGTCGATTTTAACCAGTACGTACTTATAATAAGAAGTTGTCACCGTCACATCAAGAGTTATCTCATTG
Source organism: Gentiana straminea (assembly GCA_036785695.1). Lineage (NCBI taxonomy): Eukaryota > Viridiplantae > Streptophyta > Magnoliopsida > Gentianales > Gentianaceae > Gentiana > Gentiana straminea. The sequence goes on from JAVUPR010000349.1 coordinate 26,081,864, forward strand.
ATAATATTTATTGTGTCAGAGTGGTTGTGACAATATCATTATTCTGCATATAATACCACAAAATGATAAGTCTCGCCCCCTCCATCTTTTGTGCCTAACAATTTTTTTTCTTTCTTTTTTCCGTGTTTTCAGGGTTTAGGAGATCCGAGGAAAATCTTGAAGGGATGATGAATAAGCTACAATATGCCCCTTCACAAGAATAAAGCTTCAATATTATAAATAAATAAAAATAAGGAGGAAGGGGCCACAAGGACAAAAAAAAAATTAATAAATGGGTCTGGAAGGACAAAAGTAACATTTCCATGATTATAAAGGACAAAAATCACAATTGTTACTTTAAAATTGTTACTTCACGTGTTAATGTTACTTTATGTTTCACAATTGTTACTTCATATTTACTCGATTCCACATTTGTTACTTCATATTTGTTACTTCATAATTGTTACTTTTGTCCTTATTAAATTACAGCTTCCTTCTATTTCGATTTTTTAATAATTTGTCCTTCTGAACAAAAATCTATAAAAATAAACTAGCCAGAGCTAGATGTAAAATTGTATCAGTTTGGATTTCCAGCTGCATAAAGTATGCACTTCTTTGATTTCCAGCTGCAGAAAGTATGCAAAACTAATTGAAATAATTAAAGAAAAATGATTAGTACACAACCCTTATCCCCCCGAATGAATGAATTTGTGGTCCCAAAAGTTAGCATTTATTTTCCTTTTTTTTAATAGGCAAAGTGTATGGTTTAAAAAGGGGCCAGTGTATTTTTATGTGCATCAAATTGGTGCCTAAATCATTGTCCATATATTAAATACAAAGTAAAACATGACTGAGAAGATGGAAAAATTGTAATTGTCATGCAGCAATCATTCGAATTCACTATCTAATGTACCCAACCCTTGTTGGAGAAATTGGTATAAGATCCTTTGAAATGGATTTATTGAAGTTTGGCGTCATTGTCCCGGATACCGAGTACTTATCCGGAAAAAACGTCCGGCGCGTATATAATTAAAATTTAATCTAATTATATACGTTGAAATTAAATTGCTCATAATTGAATCCGTTATATTTCTCGATTATACAATTGAAGCAGGAGGCTTTTACAATATATAATAGTTGCCTTGGTTCAAACATGCTTATTGATAAGGCTCTAACAGTCTAACAGAAACTATTAAATAAAATATTAAACTATGAACTTTATCGACCATCTCTTAATTTATTTCAAATCTTCAATTTTATTTTTCTCAACACTCCCTGTCAAGTTGGAGTAAATGTTGATGACTCCCAACTTGAAAAGTAAATGGTCTAATTACTCTGTACTCAATGGCTTCGTAAACAGATCAGCCGGCCGGTTGATCTTTACTTTGACTATGACATGTTTGGATTGATCCTTTTTGAATCTTCTCTCTCACGAAATGACAGTCGATTTCTATATGCTTTGTCCGTTCGTGGAAAACTGGATTTGACGCAATGTGTAAAGCTGCTTGATTGTCACAAAACATTCTTAGTGGATTAGCATGATCTATTTGTAAGTCCTTAAGAAGTTATCGAATCCAAGTAACTTCACAGCATGTCGAGGCCATTGATCGATATTCCGCCTCAGCACTTGAGCGAGAGATTGTTGATTGCTTCTTCGTTCTCCAAGAATCGGAGCCTTTCCAAGAAAAACATAGTACCCTGTGATAGATCTTCGAGTGTCTTTATATCGAGCCCAATCAGCATCGCAAAAAGCACTTAATTTTAATTTTCTGGTCGATGGCAGGAAAATTCCTCGACCTGGTGTTTTTTTTAATGTATCTCAGTACTTGATGTGTTGCGTCTAGATGGGGTTGTTTAGGCTTGTCCATAAACCGACTTAAAATATTCACCGCGTAAGAAATATCCGGTCTAGTCACCGTCAAATATATAAGTCTTCCGACCAACGTTCTATACACTAAAGCATTATGCAAGGACTGTCCTTCGCTTGCTATTAGAGAAATATTTTAATCAACTGGAAATCGTGAGGGCCATGCTCCCAAAAATCCCGAATCTGCTAATATTTCTAACACATACTTGTGTTGTGATAAATTTATTCCAAATGTGAGCGAGCTACTTCAATGCCAAGAAAGTATTTAAGATTCCCTAAATCCTTGAGTTTGAATTGATTTGATAAGAAAGCTTTGACATTCTCTATTTCCTGCATATTATCACCGGCTAGCACAACAACATCCACGTAAATTAACAAGGGCAATAAATTACCTGGCTTTCCTTTGACAAGTAGGGAATGGTCAGCCTGACTATGAATAAAACCTGCAGCTTTGAGGAAATTTGATAATTTTAGAAACCATTGTCTCGAAGCCTGCTTAAGACTGTACAATGATTTATGAAGTTTACACACGAGTTCTCCCCCTTGCGGTCAAATCCAGGTGGTGGTGTCTTATAAACGTCCTCGGTGAGATCGCCATGAAGGAACGCATTATTCACATCTAATTGGTAAATACGCCATCCTTTTAATGCTGCCACACTTAGTAAAGTATGAACGGTAAACATTTTCGCAACCGGCGCGAAAGTCTCTTGGTAATGTACTCCTTCAACTTGGCTATATACCTTTGAGATGAGGCGGGCTTTATACCGTTCCACGCTCCCATCAGCTTTCAACTTTGTTTTATACACCCATTTGCATCCAATGGGTTGCTTATGAGGTGGAAGAGGAACTAAGCTCCAAGTTTTGTTTTGTTCAAGTGCATGAAGTTCATCTTTCATGGCTGCTTGCCACCGTGCATCATGTTGAGCTTCTTGATATATGACCGGTTCTTTATGAATAGATAAGGAAGCTACATATTTTTTGTGAGGAAATGACAATTTATCATAGGACAAGACATTACCAAGGGAATGATTCGATGCGTACCTTTTTGTCGGACCATGTTCGAGGCAGATGATAGGCTAGACCTGGAAGGGAGGGCCACTTCAATCTTGCAAATAATCATGCTCTAGAGGCCTCTTTCAATGTAAATGGAAACAATAACATTCTTACCGCTTCCTCGGGGACTCCGTTCATCTTTACTGTCCGGCAAACTTGCATGAAGTGGTTAAAAATTGATTGGGGTCCTCAGTTGATTTACCCTTAAATTGTGCATTATAGTTCAACAAGTACCATACATGTAGTTTAATCTCAAGATTTTTCACCAGAATGTGTGGTAGACGGATACGGTTATACCTCTCACCAATAGTCGGTGCTGCATAGTCTCTCAAAATCCTCCTTTGATTGGCCTGATTCTGAACCGGTGGTCGTGCGTAAAAATTTTGTGCCTGAACAGGGGCGGCTGGTGGTGGATTCACATTTTTTTTTTGTTGATTTTGCATCATCATTTGCATAATTTGATTCTGGTCAAAAATCATTTGACCAAATAAATTTCTGTGATTATCTTGATTCAGGCCGCGTTGATGTTATGGGCTGACTTGGTTCTGCCGACCTCCTTGGTTTTGGACCACAGTTGGTCCCAGATTGATTGCCCTCTGATTAGGTGGGGGCTATCTATTTAGGCCTTGTATTTCCCTATTCTCGGGAGTAAACATTGGGTCTAATTGCAACCCATCTTGAGTCTCATCCCCAATAGTGAGATTTGTCAATTCTCCACTTCCTAAAGACATTTCAGCTTCTTCTAAATTGGATTCTACTTCAACAACTGATGTTGATGATTTCTCAATAGACTTCTTCTTCCTCACGTTGTTCTGATGCCTCGCAAATGCTTCAATTTCCGAAATCAAAGGAAGTAGAGGTTCCTTAGAACTTCAGGTCATACACTGCAATCACCAAAACAACAAGAAAACAGCAAAATGGAAACAACCTAATCCTAAACACTTAAATGATTTACTGATATTGACTGATTCCCCGGCAAAGGCGCCAGAAAAACTTGATGGCCAATTTATAGTAAACCAACTTTAACCGGCAGAGTACCGGGTCAGTTGTACTACAACGACGAGCAAGGTCGTATCCCACGAGGAATCAATCAAGTATCACAATCACGCTCGTATTTAGTTCAGGCTCACAAATATTGGTAAAAATAATTGTAACTAAAGAAATAAAATCGGTAACTTTAAAATGAATGATAAAATAAATAGCTAAACCATGGTCAAGAACACTACTCTCAATACCCTTACCGAATCACTAGAGACGAGCCATAACCTACCAACTAGCCAATAGTTTGTAATGAATGTGGTTGTGGTTGTAATGAATGTGGTTGTGGCGCGACTACCAAAACCTAGTTACCATATATTCGGTTCAACAGTCTCCTCTATGGGATTTAATTGACCTAATATGAAGAAAAACTGTGAGACGCTTCGCATCCACCGATTTCACGGCTTACCTAGAAAAACCTTACCAAGGAACAGGCTGCGAATAACTCGACTAGTTCGTGCATGGCAATCATAAAATCCTAGTTCGCACACTCCCTAGCAAAATACATTTCTAAAGGTCGTGTGTAGGATCAATTAATGGCTCGCGACTCCACTAATAGCATTAAGATCAAATTTTAGGACACAACAATTCAGAAGATTCAATTTTAAGCCCTACTCATCCCTAGATCATCATTTAATCATTAATTTCATTGTTCCATCACATAATCTAGCTATAATAGATTTAGCTACTCATACTAGAAACAAAATCGCCGAAATAAAACAAAAAATACATAATAGACATTGACGATTCCAAAAATCGTCTATATAAACTCTAGGGTTCTTTCTCTAGTGATAACCTATTCAAAGCCTCAATAACAATGAAAATAGACAAAGATGGTGGGTGTTTTGGGATGTTTTTAGACTGCACTTGATGGTGATCAAGCTGCCTACGTATCTAATGCCGGGATTGGAATCAAGTCTCCGTAGTTCCTTAAGGATTGTTTATATAGAAGGACTTGTGCCTTAGGATTAGTGTGTGGCGTATCCATGATGGACACTGATTGTCTTGTTCCTTAAGGAAAAGGATTATGATTGATTGATCTCTTAAACTTTTGGAGATAATTGTGATGTTCAAATATTCGTATTAAGTGATAAAGATTGGAGCCTTTATGCCCTAGGATTCTTCCATAATTATCTGATTCGGAACGTGCACAAAGGGTTTGGTCCGAGGGGGACCTAGGCCAATCTTATAGGTCGGACGTGGGAAAGTTTGAACACAAATATTGGCCAACCTGCAGAGGTCGGGATGGCACTTGTGCCTATAATGCTCGAAGGTCGGCCCTAAGCCTTAGCCAACTTAAGGAGGCTGGGGAGAATAGCCGAGCTACTTTTGTACGGAAACTGGGGGATCCAATCCCTCAGACAGCCTTTCTTGCTCTATACTTAATGTTAGGCCACTAAAGGGGTGCCACGTAGGCACGCTCAGTTTTTGGCATCGTCATAAGCCCCCCAGATCCAGCCGAGCCTCGTGAGGTCGACTCGGATCTGCTTAAATTACGCTCGGCCTGGTAGGTTTCTAAGTGATGGTTAGGAGCCGCTATAGCGTAGTTATGACCATCCCGGAATTCAAGGTGTCATTACCGGTACACTTGAATTGGAACGGTTTCCAAGATGAGCTTGGGGGATATAAACCCGTCATATCAAACGTCACTTCTCCCACTGCCATTCCATTAACCATCGTTCTACTGCAGCTTCCTACTTTCATTGTTCTCCTTTTTCGTTCGCTTCTATGCCCTTATTGATGTCTGATTCATCTGAGGAGGAACCTCTTACTCCTAGGACTGAAGCAATCATAAAGGAATCCTAGACCAGGCCTACGGTCTTTGAAGAGATCTCGTGGGTTCCTCCACAACCAATTTCTGCCGCTTCTTCTTCCGGCCCATCATCAAACACTTTTGACCCTCTTTTCAGGTATAAAATTCAAAAGGCCATTCAAGATATCATGGGGAGTCATGGAATGGTTTCGGTTTTTGACTCAAGGCAGCATGGAGTATATCTTCCGTGAATATGGGGTAAACTTGGAAAAATTTGCACCTCTTCTCCCCATGGATCCACATCCGTTCGCATCCCGTCCTCTGGATGGGTACTTTGCCATTTATGAATCCCAGCTGAAGGCAGGGCTAAGGTTTCTATCGTGTCCTGCCTTTGTATCAGTGTTACGACACTACGGGATAGGTACGGCTCAAATGGCCCCTTCCGGAGTTAGGACGGTGGTGGGGTTTGCCAAGTTGTGCCAGGAAATAGGGGTACGGTTCTCGGTGGGTCTCTTCCGAGTCTTTCATCGCATCATGCAGAGCCCGGGGCTAAAAGGATGGTATCATTTTTCCCGTCGGTCGGGAGTAAGGGAAATGATACCTGAAGGCCCTAAGTAAAACTCGTGGCGAGGGTGCTTCTTCTTCGTTCGAGACGGTGGGGACTCCAGGATGGGGTGTTGGAAAACAAGTTCCTTGCAAAAGGATGAGTGTCCGACCCTCCCGAACTCTACTAGGTAGATGACATTTAGAACGCGGGTATCGTCCTGAGGCTGCGTGAACTTCCTTCTGAGCTGATTGCCACTACCTCTTGTTCTTGTATACTTTTGTATTGACGTAAGTAATATGCTTTTCTTTTTCTTGTAGTAAGGACCCTGACCGGTCTCCAAGCCCCTGGTCCTAGGGAGTGGGTAGAACACCAAACTGTCAGGGCGGCCATGACTGGAGAGTCTGCTAGTCGGAACCAGGTGACCTGGACCATGGGATCCTCCCTCGGGGCCCACACAGCTCGCTTGTTATCCGAGCTGGAGGATGACGCTCTGGAAAATCCTCACTATTTTAAGGTGGACTTAGATGCTCCTATCATTGAGTTGGACGAGAGGGAAGATGAGGAGGAGCCGGAGGTGCCCCTTATACGAAGATCTTCTCGCCCTAGGTCGGGAGAGGTTGATGCAGGAGAGAGGCTAGAAAAGAGAAGTAGGACCGATGTTGGATTGGGTCTCGGGAACCACAACGAGGAATCATCTAAGGTCTGCCGAGGGGATGGGGAGACCGAGGTCGAACACTATTTAGAAGATCCGGTGTAGGATGTCTCTTAGATGTCTAACATGGACCTGCTTGAAGTGGGCTTTGAGGCCATGAGATTCGTAAGTTTCATTTCCTTGTATCCTTGACACTCATTCTTATTAGAGGGTTTTGACCGTATATTGTGCTTACATAGGGATCGGTTGTGGGTTAAGAGATATTTTCCCGACTTGCACGCTCGTCTGCTGAACGAGAGAAGAGGACTTCTGATCTGAAGTCTAGAGACGATCGAATAAAGGAACTCGAGGAAAAACTAAAATCACAAATGGAAAAGACAGAGACTTTAAAGTCTAAGTATGATGCCCGTCTTCAAGAGTTCATAAATGAACACCTAGAGAAGGAAGCCGAACCGGACAGTCATGTTGCAGGGCTTCGGGGGGAGCTCTCGGCTTCAGAGGCAAATATCCGAGCTTTTCCTGCTAGTCTTCAGGAGGCCTCGGCTCAAGCCGTTACATATTACAAACCTTCTTCTATCTTCATCGAATCTTTAAAGCGGTTGCTAAGCCCTGCCGTGAGGGCTAGCTATACGCTGGGAGTAGAAGATTGTAGGGCCCACCACCCGGACCTGACTATCGACAAACTGGCTCACACAGACTTGTACATTCCTGGTGCCGAATCGATGTATTCTCTTCGGCTGAGGGAATTTCAAGCAGGGGTGGATCTTGCAGCTAAGTACCCTATGATCGGCCAATAGGGCCGACCTTCTGTGGGGAGCGAGCTCTCGGGTTCGACACCTGGTTCTTGATAAGATCAGGCTTTTTATGCACGTCTCAGTGTAGACTTTGTAATTTGTAATTCAACGTCTTTCTGTAATTTTGTTATTTATTAATAAAACCATTTTTCCAAGCCTTTCAACTTTTTGTTTGATTGTAATTCAGATTTTGCATTTCGTATTTTGTATAGTCGATGGCCCCTAGTATGTCATGACTATGATTATTGGGGGATGGTATACTTGTACTAAGTTGTATGAAGTATGATTATAGGTTATTTTCACGATTAGTTTAAGTCACTGCGAGTAGGGATAGGTCGAGTTGGCTTCTCGTGAGTAAATAGGATGAGCAGGGCCAGGCTAGTGCTGACTTCTCGTTTTAAGGCACGGCGAGCAGGGCCAAGTCAGACTGGCTTCTCACGTGGAAGCATTGACGAGCAGGGCCAGGCTATTGCTGACTTCTCGTTTTAAGGCACGGCGAGTAGGGCCAGGTTGGACTGACTTCTCGCGTGGAAATGGGACGAGCAGGGCCAGGCTAGTGCTGACTTCTCGTTCTAAGGCACGGTAAGCAGGGCCAAGTCGGACTGACTTCTCGCATGGAAATGGGACGAGCAGGGCCAGGCTAGTGCTGACTTCTCGTTTTAAGGCACGGCGATCAGGGCCAGGTCGGACTGACTTCTCGCGTGGAAGCATTGACGTGCATGGCCAGGCTAGTGCTGACTTATCGTTCTAAGGCACGGAGAGCAGGGCCAGGTCAGACTGATTTCTCACGTTGAAAGTATCATAGTGCTAATAAAATGCTGCACTCATTCATAAAATAATGACGAGAAAATAATATTTTATTCATAATCACAAGATTCGTAAAAGAAAAACTCAATTTGTAATAATAGCTGAATAGGGGTTGTTCACAAAATCGGTTTTATGGATAGAATTTCCGTAAGTTGTTAGCATGCCAACTTCTGGGGATGGTTTTGCTGCTAGATTCGGCCAACTGATAAGCGCCCTTCCCGTGCACCTTGACCACTTTGTAATGACCTTCCCAATTCGGGTCGTGTTTGCCTTGAGGGCCCTGTCTGCTGACTTTATTTTTTCAGAGCACCAGGTGTCATTCTCTAAAGTACACAGGCTTTACTTTACTGTCGTAGTATGCCTGTAGGTCGTGATGTGCCTTGAGATGGCCGTCTCCTGTCCTCCTGCCGGTGGGGAATCCGCTCCCGGGTCGTCGCTCTGCTGCGTCTGGCCCGTCCTCTAGGCGCAAAACATTTTTTTAGTTTTCATGACCCGGCGTTAGGTGTTCTAACTAGTCATTAATGGTCGGCTTCATTGGTATCCTTTCGGTATGTCTTGCGAACACTTTCATTTTGATCTTTCACCTCATTTAAGGCAGCCGGGGAAGGCTCGTTTTGCAGCTCATTCCAATTTTAGCTTTCGATATTCAACCATCCCTTGACGGAAACCCTTTGTCCATCCCCTTTTCTTTCTATTACATTTTCCAACTCTGATTCAACCATTTCTGTGTCGCTGACTGAGGTCTCTGATGCTGCGACTCAGGCATTACTCAATAGAGGTGCAAAGGCCGACGAAGTACCGAAACAACCACAATATGCACCACTTCAAATTGAAAAACAAATTCTAGTCATTTATGCAGCTGTCAATGGATTCTGTGATCGAATGCCATTAGACAAAATTTCTCAATATGAGAGAGTTATTCCAAATGGCGATTCATAATGGGGTATCTATGTCCCAGGACAGAAAATATGAATAATGAAACATGAGGAAGAGTATACCCTGTAGTGACATAGCAGTTCTCCTTGGTCCCTGCGGAAAGGAAAAAGAATTTCACGCTCTTCCTTTCGGGAAGGGAGGATTAGGGAAATCCTAGTGATTGCAGCTTTCTCCAGATCCAGACCTCTGGGAAAAGCATGAAAAAAACGGCTCGAATGATACGATCCCTCCGTCACCCCAGAAGGGTATTTCTAATATTAAACAAAAGGGTTCGCAAACAAAAGGGCCAATGCTACAACCAGTCCATAAATTGTTAAAGCTTCCATAAAAGCTAGACTAAGCAATAGAGTACCTCGTATTTTGCCCTCCGCCTCAGCCGTCTCGCGATACCCTCTACGCTTGACCCGCGCGAGTCCCCTTGACCAACCCCCGGTCCAATAGAAGCAAGTCCTACAGCCAACCCAGGTTGGATTTTTTAGATCAAATAGGACTCGTTGGGTAGATAGAGGCCGTTAAGGTTGAAGAGCTAGGTCGTCTCCTTAATGGCAGACCTTATCCGGTTTTCCTTCCTTCACGAGGTATTCGCCGGGGTGACCCGTTATCACCTTTCCTATTTTTTTGTGTGGGATTGAGCTTCTGCCGTCACTTCCGGGGGAGTGGAACGCTACGCCCTCTACAGGCCTCCGTAGGAGTGAATTGGGGGACAAATAGCCCATTCATACATTTCTTTCTCGATGGGCCTACTTTCGTAGCAAAGGGATCGAGAAGTGGCTTAATCAGGGAGTTGGGAAACCGAGCCTTTCGTGGTTCAAAAATGCCGAATCGCGCCTGAATCATCATTTGTCAGGACTTTTGTACTACATCGAAGACTTCTACCACTTCGACTGCTTAGAATGCTAGACCTTATGCTTACGACGGATTACGTCAAGCAGTTCTCTGGATTAGCAAGAATTCGTGTCACTGAGAATCGGGATTTCATTTTTTCACTGTCGGTTGACAGGGTAGGTATACCATGAAGTTACAAAGGTTGTACCTGTGAACCAACCCCCTAAAGCGAAATAGGTCCCTCGGTCTATTAGTGAACCATCTCTCCAGGGATTGTGAAAGATGTTCCGCTAGAAATATTCTTGTTTTTGCTTGGTCTAACTGATCCCCGCGCCTGTATTGTAAATATGCAGTGACGAATAATCCAGCTAAAGTAATAGGAATTAGACCTAAGACAATTCCAAATAAAACTACTTCGATATCTCCTTTTGAGTTTCTATCAGAAGGGGACCCCCCGCCCCGGAAAGAAAACTATAACACCCAACTCGAGCCTCGGAGTCTGCCATCACTTCTTTCTTCGATCTTCTTTCCGACCCGAATGCGCCAACCAACCTTCGCGAGGGTGAGCTAACCCCAAAAACCCGTCCTCAGTTCGGATTGCAGGCTGCAACTCGCCTGCATGAAGCCGGACCTTTGCTTTGATACCATCAAATCTGAAATCTTCGAAGAATTAGAAAGGCTATTACGCCTATACCGTGAAAATGCGCAGATTCCTATGCCATCTACTTTCCTTTCGGGGGTTCCTTAGGGACCGATTCACTCTGCGTAGATTGACTGAACGCAGAAAACCTTCTACCGGCGAAACGATATGACTTATGAGACCGGATTTTTAGCACGTACAACCATCAAACCAGAGCTTCCTCCCATTCTTTTATCATTTGAAGCACTACTCTCCTTTCCCCCTTGCCTTGGGCTCGGGGGCCTCGCCTTTTTTTCATTTTAATTAATTAATTAAAGGCTACATTTGATTCTGACAATCGACCAAAGATACAAAGAATACGCAAGAAAAGCACTTCGAATTGTTGATTAATCGTCAGAGATGGCTTAGAACCAAAAGTTCATCATCTAATCGATCTTTCCGTTCGGATCCCAAAAATATCCTTTTTGAGTTTACAGTGCTGATATTAGAAAAAAGATCAATGAATGGCGGCCGTAGAACCGAATGCTGCACCCTAGATGGCGAAAGTCCAGTAGCCGAAAGCATCACTTGCTTACGCTCTGACCCGAGTAGCATGGGGATAAGCTTGCTTCTTCACATTATCCCCCCCAATCCTGTAGCGCTAGCGCTTCGTCCTTTCTTGACTTGCGCTCGCTCCTCCCCTGTCAACCTAGGCGACGTATCGCCTGGACCAATCGGATCCTGACGTACCAGTAGGTACCAGAGGAGATTGCTATGATCGTTACTGTATTCGTATCGAAGAGATTCCTTAGCTATGCCTGTTTGGTACCGAGCTCTTTGATGGCCTTTCTTTTCTTTATAGGGAGCTTGCCGATTACGGGCATCCACCCTCGGTTAACTTAACTTAAGGGATAGACCGAACCAGCTCACTAACGAAATTTCAGATGAGGTCCCCCGAAGCACACTTATTCGTGCATGAAACGTATGCTTGCATATTCGTCCATAGGTCAAATCGGATATGTAATTATTGGAATAATTGTTGGAGACTCAAATATTGAGAGAGTTTCTGCTTGTATCTGGCCATTCGGATGAAGGCTATCTCTCGGTTTTCTTCCGAATCGTCTTTGGAGTGCTTGAGCTCGACTTCCCTATCTGCTTGTGTGTAGAAAGTCTTGGTGAGGGTAATCTGACTTCAGCAGGTATAACTGACTTGCTCCTGTAAGCTAAGAAGAAAGGCGTTTCCCATGTTGCTGAACTTGGGGTCGTTTGATACGCCCGTAGGATGTTGGGCAGATGTTCTACCAAATTTTCTCCTTCTTCTTTGAGCCTTTTCTTCAGGACAACTTTGATCTGCCGATTGGTCTGCTCGACCTGTCCATTCCCTTGTGGGTAACCTACTGAAGTGAAATGCTGGGATATCCTTAGCTCAGCGCACCAGGATCGGACCCTTTTATCTTCAATCTGTATCAATGTGTTAGGGATCCCATACCGGCACACAATGTTCTTCCAGAGGAACTTCTGGATGGCTTTAGTTGTAATCATAGTGAGAGCCTCGGCTTCTACCCATTTGGTGAAGTAATCTACGGCGAGCACTAAAAATCCGAGGTTTCCCGGTGCTCGGGGTAGATAAACGATTAAATCGACTCCCTATTGGTCGAAAGGCCACACCGCGATAATGGGAATCATCTGCTGAGAAGCTTGATGTGATATATTATCGTGTACCTGACATGGTTTACATCTACGGACGAGTCCCTATGCATATTGCCGCATGGTCGGCCAGTAGTAGCCGAATAGACGGCATTTTCATGCTAATGTCTGAGCTTCGGGATGATTTCTGCATTTCCTAAGTGGATTTATCAGAGCAGATAGTTTAATTCATTCTCCGTTGCGCACCTGAGCCAGGGTGCCGCGAAAGACTTCCTATACAATATGTTGTCAAAGAGAGAGTACCGGGCCGCTTTAAATTTCAACTTTCTTGCTAATGTTTTGTCCTCGGGTATTGTTCCGTTGAGAAGGTAGGATACTATAGGATCCATCCAGGTATCCTTCAGGGTGATAGGTTGGACCCTCTTGGCCTCATAGCTTCTTTCCTGTAACAACTCTACCAGCACCTTTTTGTTAGAGGCGAAACTAGATGCCAGTTTGGAAAGGGCATCGGCTAGTTGGTTTTGGGATCGAGGGACTTGCTCGTTATGAACAGTTTGGAAGGCTTTCAGTCGATATCGTGTAGCCAAGTACTTTTTCATGGGCTCTTCTTTAGCTTCGTACTCTCATTTCACATGATTGACTATCAACTGGGAATCGCTGTAGACCCACAAGTTCTTAGCCCCTAACTTAGTTGCTAAATTGAGTCCGGTAATTAGAGCTTCATACTCGGCTTCGTTATTGGTGGCCGGGAAGCTGAATCAGAGAGCATAAGAAAATTCCCTTCCCTTTGGGCTAATGAGTAGGAGCCCGGCCCCGGCTCCATCGACATATAGTATCCAACATCGACCTCGGGGCTTGGTTGACTCTGATCGGCGGTTATGGCCGTTTCTTCTGCCAAGAAATCTGCTAATGCTTGGGCTTTGACCGATGTTCGAGTATGAAAATCCAAGTCGTACTCTACTAACTCCACTACCCATTTTGTCAGCCGACCAGTCGTTTCTGGTCGGGCTAGTATTTAATAAAGAGGCTGATCAGTAACCACGACTTTCGGATGAGCTTGAAAATAGATTCTCAGCTTTCTGGAGGAACGTACTAAAGCTAGCGCTAACTTCTCGGCGTTTGAGTATCTGACTTCTGGACCGTGAAATGCTTACTGACATAGAAGATCGGCATCTGCACGTTGCCCTGTTCCTTGACGAGGACTGCACTTATGGCCTCGTCACATACTACTAAATAGGCGAACATGGTATCTCCCTTCTGTGGTGAAGTTAGTGTGGGTAGCTCGCGGCTAAGTAGATTTTCATATCTTCAAAGGCTCGCTGGCATTGTTCATCCCATCTGAACGGGTTGGTTTGTTTTAGAATCTTGAAGAAAAGAGGGCTCGTTGGGCCGATCTAGATAATAAAATGCCCGAGCACGGCCATTCTTCCCGTTAATCTCTGGACTTCCTTAATGTTCCTTGGTGTCGACATAGTTCTCAGTGCTTCCACTTTGTCTGGGATAGCTCTGATGCCTTTCTGAGATATCATATACCCCAAGAATTTCCCGGTCCGGACTCCGAACGTGCACTTCTTGGGATTAAGTTTCATCTGTGAGGTCCTGAGTACTTCAAAGACTTCCCTCGCGTCAATTAAGTATTGTTCTAGGGACTTACTCTTGATTAAGAGGTAGTCTACGTATACTTCCAAGCACCTTCTTATCTGGTCTTTAAATATTGTATTGACTGCCCTTTGGTAGGTTGTACTGCGTTTTTGAGGCCAAACGGCATAGTTTTGTAACAGTTCGTGCCGAACTCAGTAATGAATGAGGTTTTTTCGGTATCCTGGAGGTCTATGGCAATTTGATGATAATCCTTGTAGGCGTCCAGGAAACCAAAGACTCCGAAGCCTTTGGTTGAATCCACCATTCGGTCTATTTTAGGTAAGGGATAACAGTCCTTGGGGCAAGCCCAGTTGAGGTCGGTAAAGTATACACACATCCTCCAACTACCGTCCGGCTTCTTCACCAAGACGGGGTTCGCCAACCAGTCTGGATAGCTCACTTCCCGGATGATGTTGGCCTGGAGCAGCTTTGTTACTTCCTTCTTAATGGCATACATTCGTTCTTGGGCGAAGTGCCTCTTCTTTTGGTGAACGGGTTTTCGGTTCAGGCCGACGTTCAACTTATGCATGGCTAAGGCTGGGGACAAACCATGCATATCTTCTGTGGTCCAAGCGAACACATCCTTGAATTCCTTCAACAAGGTTATTAACTGTCCTTTGTATAGGTCGGGGATCCATGATCCTGCCCAGTCATCCCGATCCTCCCATAAGCAGATTTCCTTCGCTTTGTCATCCGAGGACCAGTTTTCCTCACTCTCGGGTAGCAAGTCTTCAACAGGGACCAGTGCAGACTCAACGCTTCCGCTCGTGTCAGATGTGTAGCAGCTTCTCGTGTGGTCCACGTTACCTATGATCTCCACGAGGCCTCCGGCGGACCAGAACCTTAAGTTGTTATACACGAGCGAGACGACAGCATGTAAGCTGATTAGCGGAGGTCGGTATAATCATATTATAGAGGGACGGTGCTTTAACCACCACGTACTCAACTAAAAGATTTTAGCCTAATGGGGGTCAGCCGAAGGTGGTGGGGAGGACAAGGGTGCCCTCCGGGTAGACTGGTGACTCGGCAAAGCCGATTAGATGAGCAGTTGCCTGTGTAAATTCAGAACTCTCTAAGTACATCATTGTAAAGTAGAATAATGCAAGATACTAACTGCACTTCCTGTGTCAATGCCGATACGCTTTACCAGATTCTGACTCACCATGGCCTCGATCGTGAGGCCACCATTGTTAATCACCAGGGGAACAGAATCTCCAGTGCTGTAAGCCACTTCTTCATGAAATCTTCGTCTGGTGTAGGATGTTGTGGCATCGGGACGTTGATCATCTTCTTCCAGCAGAATCCGGTTTCCATATCCTCCGGAGATGGTGTTCACATTTTTCGTCTGGCGCCTCATTTTTACACATTCCGTGAACAGGTTATCAACGAAACGAGGCCCTCATTCTAGCGCCAATTGACGATTCCAAAAATTGTCTGTATAACCTCCAGGGTTCTTTCTCTAGTGATAACATATTCAAAGCCTCAATAACAACGAAAATAGACAAAGAGGGGGGGGGGGGGTGTTTTGGGATGTTTTTAGACTGCACTTGATGGTGATCAAGCTACCTACGTATCCAATACCGGGATTGTAATCAAGTCTCCGTAGTTCTTTAGGGATTGTTTATATAGAGGAACTTGTGCCCTAGGATTAGCATGTGGCGTGTCCATGATGGACACAAATTAGCGTGTTCCCTAAGGAAAAGGATTATGGTTGATTGATCTCCTAAACTTTAGGAGATAATTGTGATGTTCAAATATTCGTATTAAGTGATAAAGATTGGAGCATTTATGCCCCGGGATTCCTTTCATAATTATCAGATTCGGAACGTGCACAAAGGGTTTGGTCCAAGGGGACCTAGCCGAACTTATAGGTCGGACATGGGTAAGTTTGAACACAAGTATTGGCCGACCTGCAGAGCTGGGATGGCACTTGTGCCTATAATACTCGGAGTTCGGTCCTAAGCCTTAGCCGACCTAGAGAGGTTGGGGTGAATAACCGAGCTACTTTGGCTCGGCACCTTGGGGATCCGATCCCTCAGACAGCCTTTCTTGCTCTATACTTAATGTTAGGCCACTAAAGGGGTGCCACGTAGGCACGCTCAATTTTTGGCATCGTCAGACATCATAAGAAGATAAATAAAGTTACCAATAGAAAGATTGAAGCAATTCCTCAATCGAATCGTTACTTCATGGTGTTCCAATCGCAAAATAAAAAGAAATTAATGCTATTGTTCTTGAAGAAATTTCAGAAGAAAATACTCTAGATCTATTTCTAAGGGGGAAAAAAATTGTGTTGCAGAATAAATAAAATTCTGATATGAAAACTGTGTATCAAAATTTGACCTAAGGGCGGTAGCAGTGGCTCACTTTTAAAAGCCCTTTAATGAAAAGTTAAAAAAGTTGAAGTCCTTGTGTGTAAATTATTTGGGTAGTCCCCCCCCCCCCCCCACAGCCCAAGCTCCTTCCGTCGGTCCATTAATGGAAGTCCTTGTTGATGCCTAAAACTTATTTTAATCCATTGCCTATCAATTAATTGGCGCCAAAAGGAAAAAAAACTTACCCACTCTTGTACTCTTCTGCCAACCCTTTCTTTCTTCTTCTTCAATTTTAGTATCAATTAGGTAAATATTTGGATTGTGTCTTCCTCTTGGTCCAATGTAGCTGCAATTTATCTTTAGATTTTGTTGGGGTGATTCAATTTTTCAAGGTAACCCATTTGTTTTCTGAAATTAGTTTAAGTATTAAATTTTTAGCCTCTGCATGTTTTTACTTTCTTTATTTGATTGTTAATTTGGGCTCATTTTCAATGATTATAAGAAGTGATTACTGAAAGAATCGTTGATTTTTTTGTTTCACTTTTTTTTTTTTAACATTGAGTTTATAAAAAAAAACGGTTAAACCCTAACCGGAAGGGTCCCTCACCCCCTATCACACAGGAGTGCAAGAAGAGGTTGATCGGGGACCTAGCAGCTCGGGGAAGAGGCTTGTTGTTTTTTCGCTTACCGAAAGGGGCCGGCCCTTTACGGGACTCGAACCCCCACACTCTGGCTTCAGTCCAGCGTGACATTACACCACCCCAACAGCTTACCACTAGGACATATCCAGGGGATACATTGAGTTTATAAAATGTATTATAAACGAACCCTATAGTTTACTTTTTTTCGGGGACATCGGATAAAATTACAACGATACAGAGAATATTTTTTTTTTGAAGGAACGATACAGAGAATATTAGTATAGCCGATGACAAGCATAAACCGAGAAATGGTTCAAATTTCTTACTAATTTCTCCTATAATTATTTACATTTAGTAAGTATTAATTGTTTGAAAAGTTAATATAAGTTGATTTCTCTTCGCATTTAATTTTAAAAAATATATACAAATATTTTAACCTAATTTATAAAAAAAAATTATACAGGTATAAATAATTATTAAGATAATTTATTAGTTTTACCAATTTACTACTTTTTCTACCTACATAATACTTTATTAATAAAAAAACAAATTCATCCATTTTCCCAAAGAAGCTATTACAGCCACATGCGTGACAATCCATTTCCTCCACTCACTTCCACTTTCCATCAGTTTGATGGGCCCTATTACCTATTTTGGACACTTTTATTACAAAGCCCATCACAACCAACCTAAGTAGCTATTTATATCTCAATAGACGACCTATCCAATTTTCTGTACATTAAATTTCCACCTCAAAAAGGGCGTGGGCCCCATTTTTATAATTGTCCACAAATTATTCAGCTTTCTCCGCTTCCGCTTCCTCTTTTTATTTATTTATTTTTTTTTTTACTCGTGCGATGCACGGTGAGATTAAATATATCTGGATAATAATTTATTATGAATTTAGTTAATATTAGCATATGCTATTTCCATTATATATAATTATTTTTATAGAAAATACAATTTTTTTAGTAAATACAACAATAATTCAACATGAGGTAAATTATTGTCACCCCGCATAAAAGTATTGCAGGCAAAACAATAAAGAGACACTACATGCAACGGTCTTTAACATTAAATAAATTCAACACCAGTAATGATTACAAACAGATGAGTAATTTAAAATATATCGGGAAGAGCCAGTAATACTAATTAACGGTATAGAAGAAGTTTTAGATTTTTATTCCATGTACCACATACTATACTACTCCTTCCGTCCCAATTTGTTTGGACGGAGGGAGAATCCAATGGAAGAATTGTTGTGATATCTAAAAGAAAGAGTGCAAGGAAACAAATCATTAAAAGACGTAAAGGGCTTTGCGCCTCATCATTTAAGAAGAAGGACAACAAATATACAAAGTACACGACGGTAACACTAAAGAACAATCTACAGAAATCAAAACATATTCAATAACACTTCTGTTCAATTTCTCCATCAAAGGCACACTTATTGTAAATCACCTCAAAACCGGTGTTTCAATTGCAATTATTAAACTGCTTGGAGAGAAGTGATGTCTCTTAAATAATTCAATGTGGTAATTAAGAGATTATAATAATCTAATTTTCAACCTAAAATTGAAATACTCCGTACCCTGTATTTTCGCATATTACTTGGACAAGGATTTGCTCAAGTCGAAGTTGCACACCCCATTTTGCACATTCGACGTAGACGACTTTCTTCAAATTGGGTCACAACCTTCCATGTGCCGTGTACCTGCATGAAAAATAAAGCTTTGGTTTCAAAACGTTGCATCTATTGAATGAGTAGTTCTATATTTGCTGTTTAAATCCGCTGAATCCGCTATCACCAGTCATCTCTTCAGAACTAATATTCGGAGGAAATGAAAAGAAAATATAATAAGAAAATCGTTACCTTTTTCGTTTCTTTGACGTCAATTAAAGATCTAGTGCAAAAAAATCAGTATGAACAGAAAAACCCATCAACAATTGCTGGACAACCTCAACAATTCCAAATTTCAAATGAAATAAGGTAGAAGAATTCCAATCTGAAACTCTAGTTGCACGAACTGAAAATTAACAGATTGAATAGCATATTACTTCAAAAAAAAAAGTGCATTAAGTACTTAAAAATAAAAAAATAATATCGTAGCTGATATTGACCCGTGCCAACCATAGCAACCATTAGATTGAAATTGTTCTTGTTGTTCTACAATGCATAATAAATGACATAATGGAGGCCCTGTTTGTATCACCACCATAAAATCTCACACCTCTACCCATTTGAAAACCAACAATACATAAATGGAAAGGAAAAAATGCTGCCTTTACCTACGCCGCCTGACATAAGCCATAAAAATATATACACCCTAATGCCTAATCGACAATTGTCAAAGGTTGACAAACAAAAATTAGAGAAGAAAAGAAGTTGAAAGTTCTCATATTATCTATTCTGGCGAAATCCAAAATTAAAAATGCTCTCGTATTAAGATTGAATACTACCCATGGTGAGCTTTGTATACATGACATGCTTTGCTGGTAAATAAATTAATTGTATCAATTTCAACGTCATTCAGATCCACTCTCTTCTTCATCACATCAACCGGAATTTGAGAAAAAAATTAAAAAAGAAGAAGGAGGCCACGGTCCTTTAGACCATGTGATAGAAGCCACCCTAATCCTGAAAGAAGAGTTTTGAACGGTATTATTTTGGGAGAGAATCAAATCGAATAATGTGAACGGAAAATCTATAAAAAAAAAATCAAAACCAATATCCAAGATTTTTAGGAGATATCAAAATTTCTGTTTTATTTTTGCAGGATTTTTTTTCGAGATTTTTAAAAGATAGATTTTTTTAACCGGGGCATTTGCGGGTTTGGAACGGGTCAATCGGATAATTGGGTCAAATGTTGCTTTCAAATATATATAGATATAGATTTTAAACAAAGAGCAAAAAAAAACTTCCACCGTCACACCTTCAGGGTAATATTTGTTGTTTTCGGTTCACGATTTTATTAAAATAATTTTTTTTTTCGAACACCCGAACTTGAATCTCGCGTCATTTCCTTATACGAACTCCGTTTTGGACGATTTTTGTACCGTTGTGATCCCCGCCACACCCTCTATCACGCTATATCTGTAACAAAATAAACCACACACCCAAGCATGACAAATTCTGATAAAACACACACAAATCACCCAAAAATGTCGAGATTTTCAACGTAAACGTCTTTCGTCTCGTGGTTCGCGCTTTGGTGAAAAATGCCTATATAAACCATTTAACTGCCCCAAAATCACATCGAATAGGCTACAAATAAGGGGTAAAATGCACACAAAATGATAGCTAAGTTGACTCATATCACATCTATGAATATGTTAACTTTTCAAATCTTACATGATATGTTAATTTGTTAATACAACATGTTAAAATGGTTAAATGTGCCAACATCATAATCCGGAACAAGTCTAGCCAAGAGATAGGCTTTAAAGTCGTCATCATTGAGGGGGTGTCCGGCAAGGGCAAGATCATCGGCAATTCGCTTGAGTTTAAAGTAATAATCCGATGCAGAGAGGTCCTATTTTCGAGTAGATGTTAACACGGTGCGGAGTTGAATCAATTTTGCACGACAGGCCTATGCGAAGGATGTTTGCAGAGCCGACCCAATCTCAGCGGAAGAAGATGTTAGGAAATCTACGCGGAAACGCAACGGAATTTAAAATTTATTTTCTATCGACCCAAGATCCACTTCGTTTAAGCAATAAACAAATAAGCTAAAGACGGTGGTTACCTTGCTTGATCTAAAAGATCGACGCTTTGACCGCCTAAGGTGAGTAGTTCTGCATAGAGCCGCCCAAGTGTTCGGCCTCTACCGCTAGTCCACATGAACAACCCGCCGGAATCCACCATTGGATTGCTACTAGAAAAACTCAGGTGCTAGACCGACTTTTCCTCCCTCATAAAACTCTCATAGGAAGCTCTCTATTTTTCTCAAGAACAATTAGCTCTTGGGATTATGATGTACAAAAGAGCTTGACACCCACCTCCTATTTATAGTGGATGGGGCGCCCCTTAGAAGAGTAGAGAGGAAGAAAACCTTTTACTAGTAAAATAAGGAAAAATAATTGATTGATTTATTTCATTTAATATTCAATATCTTAAATTAAATATTCCAATATATTGTCAATATCTTATATTGACAATATTTATCTTATTAACATTAATCTATTTACACATGTGTGCAAATCCATAGTCATTAATATCTAATATTAATATATGACAATACTATTTATCATATTAATCAATGTGCACAATCCAAATACATCAAATGTACTTGGAAAGTGGCGCCATCATATATATATATATATATATATATATATATATATATATATATATATATATATATATATATATATATGTTTAATCAATATAATACGTGATTAATTAATTTGCCAAATTCATGTGTATCAATATACATGATAAATTTCGACACACATACATTATGTGTATATTTAATTAATCAACATAATTGATATCTTGTATTATATGTATTCATAATAAATAAATACCACAATATTAATTTACCACTATAACATTTATAGTCTCGAGATAAACTTTCCTTATTTGGTTATCATCTATAACCACATTTTAATCCGGCTAGATGTTCATATGTGTGTGACCCGATAGGCTTCCGAATATGTTGGCCGTAGACACAAAGTGCAAATTACGACAATTTCCTTAATACCTAACGATCACGGGATTGCGTCTAGCAACACACCGTGACCCCCAATCATCAGAAGAGTCAAATGCAATGATTACTACCTTTCATGTGAAACAGTTACCGTGTAACTTACAATCCTATCGCTGTAATAATATCCATACGATCGTATCTCGAGTGTCGATACATTAACGATCGTATCTTATAATCTGGATATCATGCTCTCTCGAAGTAACTCATTTATTTCCACTTTGCAAAGATTCATGAGAGTAAGACATTCCTTATAAGAAGGCCCTTTCGGATATTCACCCCTACTTATAGGGTATGCGATTCCCAGACGACCAAACTTGTATACTCCGCATGCTTCAGTATCACACCCAATCACTACCGCATGATCTCTCCGTGGCTAGGGGAAACCTCAATAGTGTCAAAGCATGACAATCCACACCGTGATGCCATGAAGACTCCGGACTTAAAGATAATTACACAACCGCCACATAGTGTGACACTTAATGTAAGTGGGTCAGTCTAACGTACGTGAAGATGTCTAAATCCTCACGGGTGTCCTTGCGGTGTTTGGATGGTGGATATCTGGCTGTGTTTAAGGTGTAGTGTAGCTCCGGTGGGCGGTGGTATGGAGAGAACTAAAATGGAGAGAGCTTTTGCTTGCAAATATAGTGTGTATTTCATATATCTCTTTTGTTTACAATGACCACCCCTTTTATAGAGGTGGATTACTTAGGGAATAAGCAACCTCTTAGATATTTTACTAATAGCTAGGTCTTACTTAGATACTAAGCAAGACGAAATATCTAAGTTACAAGTGGGGAAAAGATGCGGATCAATCGGCGGCCATCTCTGCGAGGTCACAAGGAACAAGCCCTCTTTGGCCTCGCCTTGACCCCGGCACACCGAAGGAGATTCACGGGATCCGCTACTTGCACGGGACCGCAAGTGTTGTGGTCGCGGCGAGGTGAGACACGGTGGCCGCCCCTTTTGCGATCTCTCTTGTCATTCCGGAGGGTGGCCACGGTGGGCGATTCCTTGTTGAGGTGGTGGAATTATTTATACCCATCAATGGCCCCCTACTCCGTGCTTTAATGACATTCCCTGGGGATATGAAGGATGGAGTAATTATCAGGGCCGTGCTTTCAAAGCAAGCGACCTCAAAGCAACTCTGGGTCTGTTTTTGCGACCTTGTCGCCTGATGCGACTTGTTCTCTAAGGGCCGCGCTTTCAAAGCAAGCGACCTCAAGGTGACTTCGGGCCTGTTTTTGCGACCTCGTCGTCTGATGCGACTTGTTCTCTAAGGGCCGCGCTTTCAAAGCAAGCGACCTCAAGGTAACTTCGGGCTGTTTTGCGACCTCGTCGCTGATGCGACTTGTTCTCTAAGGGCCGCGCTTTCAAAGCAAGCGACCTCAAGGTAACTTCGGGCCTGTTTTTGCGACCTCGTCGTCTGATGCGACTTGTTCTCTAAGGGCCGCGCTTTCAAAGCAAGCGACCTCAAGGTAACTTCGGGTCTGTTTTTGCGGGGCGAGGCCATCAATCGCGGCTGACGTCAGCCCTCCAGGTCTTTTCCTGCGGAGTGATGCGGCCGTTTCAGCAACTGCCTGGGTAGTTGTACGTGGGTATTGATGGGACGCCTTTTCGTATTTCAAAGCTGACAACTGCCGCCCTAATCTGAACCGTTGGATGAAGCGTTCCCAACCGTTCGATCGTGGCCCCCTTGCCTATATAAAGCTTTCGCTTCTCACCCTTCACACTTTTAGTGTTCCTTATTTTCTCCGTTGTTTGTTGTTCTTAGAATTCTCAAGTTTCTGGCAGAGCTTTGAAGGTTCGGCGGCGTTCCTGCGGTGGTTCTAGGATTTCACGGTGGTTCTTTTGAAGATTCCGGCCACCTCTTTGAGTGTTTCCCAGTTTTCAAGCGGTTTTCCAATCTTTCTCAGCAAATCAGGTAAGAAATCCTTCTTGTTAACTCGTTTATTCATCCATCCCTGCCTTGTTTTTCCATACACATTAATTTTGTCATTCTTTTTGCAACGGAAATGCAACATTGCCTTGTTTTTGATTAAAAACGGGGATTTTTCCTGGGGAGAGATTATAGCTTTCGAAAAATTGGGGTTTCTCCCGCTCCCCTGCCATCCTCTAGTTTTATTTGCGATCTCTTGTAAAAACGGAGGCGGTATTGAAGTGGGTGCGATCACCTTCCTGGGTTAATTTATTATTATACCGGTGTCCGAAAGCTCCACCTTTTTCCTCCCTTGTTTTTGCGGGATGTCGGGGAATGACTATTACGGCGACGACTCTACGGAAAGGGAGATTTACGATTATGCGAGGACGACCCCGTACTATCTGCGCCTACGTTGGCGATACGTTGGACGAGGTTGAAGTGGAAAGTAGTCGCGCGGATATTGGCGAGGTTACCGCGATGAGGTCGCTCATATGGATGTCGACCCTTTTGAGTTGGAGGCCTTCATCTCGCCGAAATCCGCCGCGCCGAGTGAGCCTTAAGGAGAAGGCGCGGGCTCAAAAGTCTCCAACGGCTCGTGGGGGCCGAAGAAATCGCTTTCCCGATCGAAGGACAAGCCGCGGTCCCGAGTACTAGCGGCGCTCCCGACCATGACGAGGCTTATGTTCGGGACGCCGCGGTTCATGAATTAATGGGGTCCGGTGAGGACGAAAATGCGGAGTTGCCCCGGAAAGATATGCGGATGCTGCGAAGAAGCGAGAGAAAAAGAAAATTGCGAGCCAAACCATGACGGTTGGTGAGGCCGCCGCGGGCGATGCCCGGCGGAAGAGCTCTCGTCCTAACAATCCCGAAGCTATGCGAGAGTTTGCGATCGTGGCGGCGTATGAGAAGGACGTTGATAAGAAATGGTCCCGGCGTGCAAGAGCAACGATCTCAACGGGACCATTAATCGTATATTCGGAATCGACACCGGCGTGTATCGGTTTTCTTTTTTCGATTATGGGAAGGAGTCGATAAATTTAAACCCGGGGACCATAAGGATTATGTAGGCGCGCGTCGCTCCGAGGATACCCTTATCCTCCATTTCCATCATTTGTGTGCGGGTACGAGGCCGCCTTTCGATCCTTTCTTTGTGAAGATGCGCAAGGAGATGGAGGCGCTTCCCTCCGATTTTGCCGTCGGGGCTATTATCCACCGATGGCCTTCGTCGTTATGTGCCGGATTCGAAGATCGAGCCGACGTTGACTTTATTGGGGCAATTTTATTCCTTACGTGGGACGTCTACTCCTGGACAAATCTCTGCGAGGTCGCGGACTCCTCGCCTACTATTCTCGCTTCCCAATAAGTTTCACAAATGGGGGCGGCGGGTGCCGAAAGTTGAGTCGAAGGTAGGTGGCCTTTTCTAGGGCGGGGAGTTCGTGGAGGCAAATCCACGCTTATACTCTTTGACCCCCCCGTGAGTGAGCGGCGCTACGTAAAGGGGCTGATGACGTTGATTCAGTCGGACGGGGCGGCGCCATCTCGGAGAAATGTTTCCTGGGTTGATCTTCTTGATCTGGCCGAGCCTTTTGCCTGTATGGCGGGCCTAGTGGGCGGAGGGAATCTTTGCGCCCTTGGTACGAATGGGTCCGAGAGGCTGCGATCCGGACCTGGATTGGGGATTGTCATATCAACAAATGTTTCCCCTCCGAGTGTCCGGAATGTGGGGGCGATCTATACTTAGGCCGCTTTGTAACTTTCTTTGTCCACTTGTATTTATTCGTAAATGCTCATTTTGTTTTTACGGGTTCTAAACCGCTCTCTTTTTGTAGGTATGGATCCAAATGCTCGCGGGGCTCGGCGAAACAAGCTTAATGCGGAGGCGGATAAGGCGGCCGGTGCTCGACGGGAGGCTTTGAAGAAAGCTCTAGGGATGGTGCCCCGAACCGCAGACGCCTCGATTGTCGAAGAGACACATGATCCGGAAGGCTGCGACCTCTTCGCTCTTGTTGCGACTTCCTCGCCGTTGTTGCGGGCCCGAGTCGGGCGGTGCCTCAAAAAAGACCCATCCCCCTACTAAAGAGCCGCACGGCCCGAAGCGACCTCAACCGGAGAAGGCGAAGGATGATCGCCAACCCAAACGGTCCGCTCCCGGCCCGGCGCATCTTGAAGAGGTTGAAACTCCCGCGGAGAAGAGCGCACCCTCCGAGACGCCGCCACAAAGGACTTTGCCCCGAGGTTACTGCGGGAAAGAGGCCCTATGGTTGGATCCGAGCTTTACCCGGGATCTTGACCTATCCAAAGCTCGCCGGGTTGGTGAAGCAATTGCTGATGTGATTCCTCTTGGGCCGATCCCTCTCGGTTACCCTGATCATGTTCAAGTGGAGATTGGCCGGGGCATATTAGCCCGCTTTGCGGCTCAAGACGACTCTCCGCCTCAAGATGAGATTGCTGAAATCAGGGATTTGAGCGGCCAGTTTGGTATTGCAGCTTCTCTGGTAAGACCAGGTTGTTTCCCTTTTTTTTTTTTTTTTTTTTTTTTTTTTTTTTTATTTTGGCTTAATCATCCCCTGTTTTCCACAGCTCGGTGCTCGTTTAAACAGGGTACTTGAGGCCGCTGAGAGGCGCGATGCGAGAGGTGAAGAAGGTGACGGCGCGGTGGGAGCGACCGATAAGGCGAGGGTTACCGCCGAAAAGAAAGCTAAACATGCGGCCGGCGAGATGGAGAAGATGAAGGCAATCATGGAGGAGCACTCTAGATTGGATGCGAGGTCAATGAGAAAGTTGCATCTGCGGCAAAGGATTATGCGGGGGCGCGGGAGGAGATCGCCGTGTTGAGGGTTAAGCTTGGCCGAGGCGGAGACGGCCGCCAAAGAGGTGGCGAGAAAGCCATGGAGGAAGGCTGCGAAGAAAACGGGCGAGGCCGTCGAGGAGGCCAAGTACGGGGCCGTTGCGCCTACAAGAATTCGGATGACTTCTTCGACCTTATAGAGAATAGCTTTGACCGGGCGTTAGTCACCTAGCTCGCGTATGTATCCGGGGCGATCGAGGCGGGGGGCACATCACTCGGAGGATATGGTGCGGTGGGTGAACACGCATCAAGGTCATCCCGATTTAGTGGCCTTTCACCCGGAAATCCCCTATGCAAACGAGCTCATTACCTCGATTCGGGCCCGAACGGCTTAAACGTGGCGAGCTGTTTGGGATCCTGCTGCTCTGTCAATCTGTGAATTTTGAGACGTTGAAGAAGCCGCCGCCCTGCGAGCAAGGCGACGAGTTTATCGACACCCCGCCTACTCCGCATGCTCTCTAGATTTCTTGGACTTTTACGTGGGCTCTTCGAAAATTTGATTTGTAACTTTGACTATTTACTTTGTGATTTGGTGAATCTTGATTTGAAATAGCTTGACAATTTATCTTCGCATTTTTTCAATTTATACTTGACTTTTCTTGTCGCCGATTCGATGCGGCGGCCTTTCGCGAGGCCGTGACGGGTTATTTTATTTTACGTGCTTTCTTGATTCGTGCGAGGTCGCTTAATAATTTGGCGACGTCGATCCGTCATAAAACGTCGTCGTCTTGTTCTAACCATAGTCGCTAAGCGACGCTAATTTTTCAAAGTTTCGGCGGCCTCATTGAGAGCGGTGCTTTTGTCGAAGATAGAGCACTGTTAAAGCGCCTTTGACCGTGTCATTAACGCGAGTTATGACCCCTAATGACTAGGTGTCGGTTTGTAAGCGTAGCCATAAATTTCGGTCTCTTTATGGTCCGGCGCTCCTGTTGCCTCGGTCTTCGGGTCGGTTGCATATACGGCCCTAGGATCCGGTTAATCCCAACCGTTGATTATACCCCTTCTCTGGTATAAAAAGGGGGTTATTTTGGAACTCACTTTACCTCTTGCCTCATACCGAATTTTGCTCTCTTCCCTCAATCGTTCATTATCCTCCTCCCCTGTTTATCCTCCAAACTCCATGTCCCATCCGGGGGAAAAAGCGCCGAGTTCGGATATTCAAAGCTCATCCCGTCCGGGATGTTTCCCTTTTTTCACCACTTCGCTTCCCCCGTAGCCAAGGATTATTTCGGGATTTTTTTGAGTGGCGTGATATTATGAGGGAGAGGGGCTTACATGAACAACGAATAGAAGACGGCTCCATGCCGCGCGTTCGGCTTTACGGGCGGTGGGAGTTTATTCCGAGCCTGCGGGAGCGGTTAATGTTACCATGATACGGGAATTTTACTCCGTGTTGTACGATGTAGCCTCCGGCGGGGCGGTGAGCGCATTTCTCTCCGGGGTGTTCCCGTTATCTTTACTCCGGAGAGAATTAACCAAGTTTTTAACATACCCGCCATAAATCCCTCCTCCCATTATGAGATCGCACGGGACCTTGCGGATGAGGAAAATAGGCGATTCGTGCGGGTATTGCAATGTGCGAGCTGTTCCCCGAGAATCGGCGGGTTTGGTCTTTGGGAGTGATTTGCGTCCGACCTCTCTCGCGAGCGACCGTGAGTGGAAGAAGTTTATAAATTCCCGCGCTCTTATCACGCCGATGCGATGTTGTTAGTGAGAGCGAAGCGCTCCTTCGCATGCCATTCGCGACCATCGAGTGGATATAGGCGGGAGTGTTGATCCATCGCGAGGCTCTAAGATATGCGTGCTTGGCGGCTCAAGGTCGCCGTGGTCGGTCGCCGCATGCCTTTCGCATCGGCGATATCCGAATTATGCGGTGGCGCCAGGGTCCCCTTCCATACACTCGACCGATATGTTTGAAAAAACTTATTCGGTGGAGCCCTTTGCAGGCATGATGCCGTTTTTGGACCTCCACACATGTGATCGGAGGAAGATAACCATCCTGCAGTTGATGGAAGTTTGTCCAGGCTTGATCGATATGTTTGAAAAAACTTCTCATCGTCATTTTTTTTTTTTTTTTTTTTTTTTTTTTTTTGTGATGACGACGAAAAAGACAAGAATGTAAATACAATTTGGAAGAACAGCTTTATTTGAATTGGCTCGTTACATATAGTATTTTTTCAGATTGTCTGCATGCCATGGCCTATTATACTCGCGGCCCTCCTTGTCACTTAGCATGTACGTCCCCTTTTTGATAACTCGCGAAATCCGTAGGGGGCCTTCCCAGTTTTCCGATAGCTTTCCTTTTTTCGCTTCGTGGCCCGTGGCTTGTCTTTTTTGTAGAACATAATCCCCGACGGCGAAGTGATGATTGCGAATACGTTTGTCGTGATGACGCTTTGCCGCCTGTTTATAGTTGACCAGACGACTGTATGCCTGGATGCGCCGCTCCTCTACTAGATCGAGCTCGAGTTTACGCGCCGCTGTGTTATTGACCTCGCTGTAGAAAACGACCCTGGGACTTGGTAAGGCCATTTCCACGGGTGCCATAGCCTCAGACCCATATGTTAAAGCAAAAGGAGTTTCCCTCATTGTGATTTTTCGCGACGTCCTGAGTGCCCATAGAGCCGCTGGAAGGTGATCCGGCCAGTGGCCTGCCTTCTCACCCAGGCTCTTCTTTAACACACTTAGGACCTGTTTGTTGGCATTTTCGGCTTGCCCATTTCCTTGCGGGTAGCACACGGATGATTGCCAATGTTTAACATTGTTCTCTTCACAGAATCTGTCGAATTCGTCTCTGAATTGAGGTCCGTGATCGGAAACCATCACTCTTGGAACACCAAATCTTGTCCATATTTGATCGAGCAAAAAGTATGTTATGTCCCTGGTATTGGTTTTTACCAAGGCCTTAGCCTCGACCCATTTAGTAAAATAATCCACCGCGACGACAACGTACTCGCAACCTGAGCGACCCTTCTTCAAGGGTCCGATGAGGTCGATTGCCCACATGTCGAAAGGCCGGGCGGCTACCACTATGCTTTGTTCGGCGACCGGGTAGCCGGGGATATTTGCGAACCTCGGCAAGTATCACATGCGCGGGTATGAGCCTTGGCGTCTTCATCTAATTTTGGCCAATAATATCCGGCTAGAAGTACCTTCTGCGCTAGTGTTCGATTGGAGAAATGGCCGCCGCACATTCCCTCATGTAGCTCTGTTAGGATTCCCGTTACCTCCTCAGGTCGTACGCATCGCAGAAGCGGTTTCGAGAATGAATGACGGTAAAGCACGTCGTCCATAATCGTATATCTTGCTGCCCTTCTTGCTAAGGCCCTAGCTTCGCAAGGGTCGCTCGGAAGCTCTCCTAACTCAATATAAGACTTCATGATGTCGACCCAACAAGTGTTACTGGGTTGGAAATCCATGATCTCGCCCTGGGAGATGGCGGGTTCCGATAAGTGTTCGACCATGATGCTGGGATCGTACGACGCGTCTTCGCTGGTTAATTTGGACAAGTAGTCTGGCCTATGATTGTCCTCTCGAGGGATGTTTTTGATTTGACAATATGTGAAGCTGCCTTCGAGTCTTTTGACGAGGTTAATATATCTTTGTAAAATTTCGCAATGAATGCCATATGACCCATTGATTTGATTTACCACCAACTGTGAGTCGCAAAATACTTGTATATTTTCGACTTTCATGGCTTTGGCGAGTTTCAACCCAGCAATGACGGCCTCGTATTCTGCCTGGTTGTTAGAGGCGGTGAAATCAAATCTCAGAGCCTGCTCAATTTCTTCTGATGATCCTGGTTCTAACAGGATTATTCCTGCGCCGCACCCTTTGTGATTAGCGGAGCCATCAACGTAGCCGCCAACGGTGACTTGGCCCGATAGGCTCGTCCTCTGCGGTGACCCTATCTTGGTCGCGTTCGGAGCGTAGAGCGCTCTTTCACCTCTTCGTTGAAGCTTGTTTCGCTATGAAATGCGGGAGTGCTTGGGCCTTTACGGCCTTCCGGGGCTCATATCGGATATCGAACTCGTAAGCTCGATGGCCCGTCGGAGCAATCGACCGGACGGGTCCGGCTTGTGAAGGACTGTCTTAGCGATGCATTTGATAATACTACGATGGTGTGCGATGAAAAGTAAGCCCTTAATTTGCGGGCGGCTATAACAACACAATAAGCCAACTTTTCTATATTAAAATAACGACTTTCAACGGGGCTTAGAGCTTTGGAAACATAAAAAGCGGCTTCTCGCGAGCCTCCTCCTCTTTTACAAGTGCTTTGCGGCTACGGCCCTATCCGAGGCGCCAAATATAAAAACGAGTGTCCCCGAGCCTCGGGCTGGTTAGCAACGGCGGTCTTGATAAGTATTCCTTGAGGTCTTTAAATGCCCGGGAGCATTCCATTTGTCCAAGAGAAGGTACCGGCCACTTTCGAATTTTGAAGAAAGGCGGACTTCTTTTCGCGGATTTCGAGACAAACCTTCCCAAAGCCGTGATCCCGCCGTTGAGCCATTTGTACTTCTTTAATACCGGTAGGCTCGCTCATGTTGACCGGGGCCTCGATTTTTTCGGGATTTGCCTCGATCCCCCTCTGACTTACCATAAAGCCCAGGAATTTCCCTGCTTGGACCCCAAAAGTGCATTTCGTAGGGTTTAGTTTCATTGAGTGATTCTTCACGTTTGCAAAGGTTTCGCGAAGGTCCTCCAAGTGATCTTGGCGACTTGATTTCACGACCATGTCATCAATGTAGGCCTCCATGTTCTTGCCTATCCGCGTCCGAAAACTCGTTTACCATTCTGCGATAGGTTGAGCTGCGTTCTTTAGGCCAAACGGCATCATCTCATAGTAATATAGCCCGCCGGCGGCCCCGAAGGCCGTTAGCTCCTTATCTTCATCGGCCATTTTGACTGGTGGTAGCCGGAATAGGCGTCCAGAAAGCTTAAGGTCTCAAAACCCGCGATCCCATCCACTATTTTATCGATTCGAGGGAGCGCGTAGGGGTCCTTTGGGCAAGCTTTGTTTAGATCGGTGAAGTCGACGCACATCCGCCACTTGCCGTTGTGTTTTTTCACCATTACTACATTCGCCACCCAGGTGGGATATTGAAGCTCTTTGATTATGCCTGCTGCTAAAAGTTTCTCAACCTCAATTTTTATCGCGACCTCCTTTTCTGTAGAGAATTGACGCGCCCTTTGTTGTATTGGCCTGAAGTTGGGATCGACACTCAAGTTGTGCAAGGCGACTTCTGATTCCACACCTCTCATATCAGTTACCTCCCAGGCGAATGCGTCTAAGTTCGCTTTCAGAAGCTCGATCAGTTCTTCCCTTTCTTCCTCGGTAGTTCTCGATCCTATTTTTATCTTTTGATCGGGATATTTGTTGTTTATTATAACCTCGACCAACTCGTCTTCGGCAGTGAAGTCAGGCTCGTCCCGAACTTGCAATGTTTCTACCTCTACGGCCTTCTCCGAGATTTCTTTCATCATAGCAATCTGATCCGTAGCCGTGTTAAGACCATCCAGTCGGGGTCGCTTAGAGTCGACCCGTTTTTGGTCATATAGTCGAGGAAAGCTCCGGGTCGGCCGATGGCGACCCCAACTTCTTCCCCTACGTGAAATTTGACCCGTTGGTGGGGAACGGACGCCACCATCTGGAACTTCTTCATAGCTGGGATTCCCAAAATCATGTTGTAGTAAGAGGGCAGGTCGATTACCAAGAAAGTTATTATCTCCGTTCTACAGGGCTCATAGTCGCCCAAAATGATATTGAGGTCGATCGTGCCTTTGACCCGTACTGTGTCGTTGGTAAAACCTTCGAGGACCCCAAGATAGGGTTTTAACTTGGCCTCCCCGAATCCGATCTGTTTTAAACAGTCGAAATAGATGACGTCGCGGCCGGCCCCTGTATCGACCATTACTCGGTTGACGCCGTGCTTGTCGTTCACCCCCACCTTTAGAATGAGGGGTATCTCCATAGGGCCACTGACTGTTGTCAGCTCGCTTTTTGTGAACATGATTCCCTTCTCATTCTCTCCCAACGTAATCTGCTTTTCGAAGCCGCGGGTATTGATTTGATTTATCTGAGATTTCAGCTGATGGTTGCTGGGAATATTCCCGTGGATGACCTGAACCTCTCTCTGATAGACGCGAGGTTGGCGTCCTTGACTAGGAGTGTTGTTCCCCTCGCGTTTATATTTATTGGCCGGTCCCTCACGGATCAGCCTTTCTATCTCGCGCCTCAGGGTGAAGCATTCATCAGTGATGTGGCCATGGTCCTTGTGATAGTCGCGGTATTTGGATTTATCGCGGCTATCGGGATCGCCCTCATAGGCTTTGGTTTGTCGAAATGTTCACGAATTTCAAACAGTATTTGGGATGCTTTGGTGTTGAGCGGGGTAAAGTTATCCTCGCTAAATTTGTATGGCTTCTTTACCTCACGATCGCGATTAGTATCTCGTCCCTTTTCCTTTTTACGGTCATCCACGCGATCCTCCTTTGGCGAACGTGGCTCTGTCTTAGGTTTTGCTTTCCCCGCAGATGGCGCCTCGCTTACCCCCATCATTCTGGCCCTTTCCAACATCTCCTTGAGACCCGCTTTGGGGGGCCGCGGATTGAATTCGCCTTCATCGGGCCTTTGGCGATTCCGGTGAGGAAACATGTTATGATCGCATCGTCTGGAATGTTCCTTGTTTGATCATATATTCTGACGAACCGTTCGTAATACTCTTTTCCGGACTCATGCCCTCCCATACGAACCTCATATAGGTCCTCAATGGTTTTCTTTGGCCTGCTTGCCGACTCAAACTCTCTGACAAACTTTTCCGACAAGTCCTCCCAACTTTCAACTGAGCCGCGAGGGAGCCCGCGTATCCAGGACGCAGCCCTATCCTGCATGCTGCCAACCAATGCGATGCACCGGGCGGATTTATTTTGTGTAGCAAGGGTGATGCGACCCTGGAACGCGGTGAGCCAGTCGTTTGGGCATGAATTCCCATTGTAATAGTTGTAACTGGGATAACTAACCTTTTCTCTGCTGGGAGGCAATGTTTCGGTAATCCCTTTAGCGAGTACGTCGATCCCCGAAATAGGGGCGATTTTCTCGACGGGCCTCGACTTTTTTAATTCTGCAAGCTCTTTTCTCATTACCTCCATCTGCTCTGCCAAAACAGGGTCGATTCTAGGTCGCGACTGTGCTTGCGTATCGGCTCGCTCCGTTCTACGCTCTGATTCCCTATGATTTTGTGATCCCTCTTGGCGGGCCCTTTTTCCCCGATAATTGTGCGGGCATCTTGTGCGTGTCTTTCCTGCTGGATGGGCATCTCTTTTCTAGGAAGGCTGAGACGACTTGGGGCTAAAGCCTTGTCCTTCTCACCCAACCTATTAAACGCGGATCCTTTGTCGATCCTCTTTCCTTTTTGATGGTCGCGATCTTGGGGGGCCGAGGTTCGTGGAATTTCTTTCCTCGGTCCATTGCGACCAGAAGAGTGCACGCTTTCCTCTATGTCGATTTGCTGAATTTGGCTCTGGCGGCCTTGGTCTGCGACCGCCAGAGGGATTTCGTTTCTGGGAGGATTCTGGGGTCGAATCGTCATAGGGGCCTGGCCCTTAGCCACCAGGCGGGAATTGGTGAGATACATAGTTTCAGCGTACCTGGCGTATTCCCTCATTTCGGCGACCTCTGGGGTCCTCCGGAAAGCCCGGTTGTATTTCGGGATCGATCTTTGGCTTTGCTGTGACCTCTCTCTGCGAGTTCCATCCAGGGCAACAATAGCCTCTTTCGACTTGGTTTTTTGATTAATGACATTTCGAGCATCGCTAGGTGCTAAGACCCCTCTCTGGGATCCTTCTCCTTCTGCAGGGAGATTGTCTAGCGTTTCTCCTGCGCCTTCCCCACGAGCTTGAACAACCACGGTACCTTTTGCAGGGGTTTGGGGTGTTAGATGCCCTTTACTTCCAGCCATCTCTGCGTGGTGGCTTTTTGAGCGATTTCTTTGGTAAAGGGAGGAAATAAAGGCAGTTTGAGGACTTTTCTTTGTAAGATTTAACTCCTCCTGAATGAGAGCTCTAGGTGATTTTTTACACAATCGGTTTCCCGGTAACGGAGCCAACCGAAGATGTCTAAATCCTTGCGATCTCTCTTGTCATTCCAACGTACGCATTCTCTAATACACGTCCACGTACAGTACAAGTGTCTCTACACTTTGATAGACGAGATCTATCCCTACCATTAAAGACAAAAGACATCTAATACGTGCTAGTATGTTCATACTATCAATGTCCCGTTTAATAGTACATCAGCCTAGAGACATTTAAGTATCAAACTTATTAAAGTGATTAGAGATCTCATCAACCATAATCGCCCATCATGGTTTCTCTATCACAGTTTAATACTAAGTACGTTATCATATAACAATTCATAATTGGTTCTTTAAAAGAACATATATATGACAACAGAAAAGCCATTTAGTATATGTATAAACACAAAGAAATAGTAAAAATGATCCGACCTGATCGGATCCGGTCCAACCCGATTGGGTTTAGGACACTATTTCAACAATCTCCCACTTGGCCTAAAACCAATCACTCGCACACACAAGACCAAGTTGAAACACAAGAATCTTATGCAATACTCGTAACCATCCCTATCCATGAACGGATCGCTATCCGTGGGGACTCCGACTATCTTCATATCATGTTCCAAATGACCAAGTCAAAAGGAACCGCCTCAGCACACATACGAATCTCTGACGAGACCCTGGTCCTTGCTTCAAGCAATGAATCCACTTACAATATGAGCTATATAGAAAAGGTGGAAGAACCGTACAAGGTTCAGGAATGAACCTTCTAGACTCATGTACTGCTCCCGCTGCGCCTCTAAGGCATTACTGTGTCTTGGCCTGGTTGTAGAATTTACAGTGACCCATAGCTAAGAACATTTCCAGCTCACTGTATCACTTAATCAAAGTGACTGCAAACCTAGACTATAGATCCCACTCGTCTTCATAAGATTCAGGATATACGTCTGTATAACTATATTTATTCGATTCCAAGTTTCGATAAACTAAGAATTCTTCCTTAACTTGTTTAAGGATGTTCTCGACATTCACCAGATTTACTTTCATACTTGCTCATGACTCTTCATGAAGTATGAACATCTGGCATTACTTTTATGATGGTTCTTATTGCAGTAGCAAAGGAAACCTTCCATAAGCATCATCTTTCACCTCATCTTTAGGACCGACGTCCTAACATAAATAGATCTTGAGAATACCGGCTAGCAGTATCTCCTTTCGAGATCTATGCTAAACTCTTTTAGCATCACATCTATATAGGAATACTATAATCTAATAGCAGTTAAATCTATCACTATAGATTCTTATTTCTAAAAATAAGAACTGCCAATCCAAGTGCTTTCGTAAAGACCTTGAATTACCAAACATTAATTAGCTGTGACATGGGGTGATAATTCCCATGAGAGATATCCAATACCGTGCTCAAAAATCATAACACACTCCCACTATCTATCTTGCACATTGGGCATATCCTTTTTTTTACTAAATCAAACTCCTTTGATTATCAAACAAAGAAATCGTCTAGAGAAACTTGTTTGAGTCAATAAATGGATCTCGTGGGCTCACATATCATGTTATCATCTATTAACATCGAGCTGTTTGCCCAACATCTTCAACACTATCATATAGCCATGATATCAAGTTATAACAAAGCATCGTCTGAATAGAACTGGGCTCATCTAGTGGCATAAAGATAATTACAAGGTTTACACCCCGTACCCTTCAGCCGTCACTATAGCCTTATGGTAATCATATTACTATCCATGTCAGCCTTTCAGGGACAATCCCTCTAGGTAAGACAGACTAGGTTCACAACCTGGTTGTCATTGATGGAATCTAATTAAGATATTATGGCTCCTTGCCACATCTCTCAATCTTGCCTTTCAAACATTCCTTCATAAGTCGTGAGATATTCATTCATCAAGATGAACATACCAGCTGCCCATTTGGGCTTGAGGTTATCCACAGACTTACAGAACTTTTATGTTCACTGAGCAGTGTTCTACACCTCATCGCTATGTGGTGTCTGGTCACGTTCCTATGGTTGAATATCTCCTTGTGGTTCTCAAACTACCTTTGAGATCTAAATCTACTCCCATTGTTTCTTTTGGAAGAA
The DNA here is from genome assembly GCA_036785695.1 of Gentiana straminea. NCBI lineage: Eukaryota > Viridiplantae > Streptophyta > Magnoliopsida > Gentianales > Gentianaceae > Gentiana > Gentiana straminea. Next base: position 26,118,635 of record JAVUPR010000349.1, read on the forward strand.
ACACTTCCTCTAGAAGACAGCATGTTTGGAGACAAACATTTCGCTCCGCGGACAAGTAAATAATATCTAGCGTACTTGCTAAGATATTCCACAAAGTTGCATATGTCGTACTAGGCTTTAAGCCTTTCTGACTCTGCCTATGACAACTTTAAATCATCGGTTAAGATAGATTCGACATTATCCTCTTCCCTATCTAATATGGAATTTATTCAACGTTTATTTTCAGAACTCGGTTAAGTATAAGGGCTCTATCCCGAAACGGCTAAGGGATACTTCGCATTGCTTGCGTCACACCTTTATCATATAAAGTGTTGTTTCTATTTTAGGAACACAATCTAATTGCGTATCCCAAATAACAGACGACTTCTGAAACACCCTTCAGGTATTAATTACTTCAATCCAATTGAAGATTAATTCCTAAGTAGCTCATCAATCTCATATTCGTACTAGCTTGAACTTTTCGGGCTTTCCGAATTATGCACTTCACTGAGTACACTTGACTATTTCTAAAAATAGTCGTAGAGATTAATAAACAATTATTTGTGGCATTAATTTTCACAAGCCTACAAACATCGGTAAGTTTAGGCTTTAGTTAATTTTTCTAGATTTTACAACCTTTTCATAAAAGGGTATTTTAGTCATCTTTAGATAAGATACGTATTACCCACATGATTCATAATCATATGGTTCAACATCATCAGAATGACGTTTAATTACACGTTTCCCTTCCAGAGAGACTATGTCTAGAACAACCACAAATATTAAGGATAACAGCCACACAAATATTCAGTTGAGATCTCATCACATATATCAACTATATAGTGACATCAATCTAGTATGTTAGATTCAGTGACCTTCCAACTTTATCGGAATAACATTTATTCTTTACAATTGAATATGTCTACTAAATCCTAACATATAACTGAAAGTATGTTCTTCATAAGAACTGGAACATAATAACATTTATTTAGTTCCCTTATCAGTTTACTAGATCCAGAATATGGTAAGTGTCACAACGTTTGCTTCACCTTCCATATCTTCATTTAATCTTTGTTAATTTAATCACACTCGTAAGATATCATATATCTAAGAGTTGACTTGAACTTAGATAGATTTATCTCAACTCACTTGCCTAGAATAGAAACTTCAATGAGTTCTCTATTTAAGCACATGCCCTAACTTTCCCTTTTAATCCTTTAAGCACTTGAAAAATGTTTCTTATTGTAGTCTTCATAAGACTTAAGAAAGATCACAAGAGCCATGTCTTTAATTTCCTTTCATAAAGAAAATCTAAAGTTTAGTAAATAGTTTATTTAACCTTTTGAATCGTATTCAAAACATTGACTATTTAATTAACATTTAAGCAATGATAGAATTAAGTGGATACTTAAATCTTACAATTTTGAAAACAACATTTCCAAAATTAGATGTGGTCATTCTTATCCAACGTTGAATTAATTGTCATCGTATGACTGAATGATCATCTTGGATCGTATCCAACATATGATTAATTCGTTGAAACTTATTTCAAATGATTCAATCATATCATGAGCTTCCGCTTTCATTAATAATTAAAGCCTTGGAGTGTTGCATCAAATATGTAGTCTCCTTGTCTCTAACTACTATAACGGGATTGCTCGTGTCATTTCTTATTTTAAAAGGATTAAAATTACTTAACCATATTTGAGAACGTTTCTCAAAAGGTAACAGTCATAATTTGGTTTTACTAATCGAGAAAAAAACATAAATATAAAAGTTTGCTAAACCTACAACATAAAAATAAAAATAAAAAGTGTTGTTGTTTATACACGCAAAATCAAAAATGGTTTTTTGATTTATGATTTTGCTCTCACTAGTCAACTACTCCAAATTGACTTTCAAGAAATTTTCCAAAATTCTTTAGTGGCTGGAATCCTATCTAGTTGACTCGATCCTCGATGTGGGCCGATCGACCAGGTCAATTTCGACGGGTAGGTACTTCTTACCAATCACGTCCAACACGACTTCCAGTGGTTTGACTAGTCAACTCTTTGACATTTCACATCGTCTATGTGATAGTCAACCTCATGTCTCTAAAATCAGACGGTCCTGACCTGGGTCAATCACTGCAAGATTCTTAGTCGAGTCGCAACCCAAATATTCATGAGATCTCATAACGATCATATCTCGATAATGACGATATACCCGAGGTAGGTCAACTCCCGACGTGGGCCGATCAGTTGGATCCAAACAAGGGCTCTTCACCGTCACTATAATATTGGGAGACATATTATAACTCGATTTTTGTTGTGGGAGTAATTTTAAATTAATTCACTTAATTAATTTTGAATTAATTCTCTTAATTAATTTATCACGGTCTCATCAAGTATATTTATCTCTATAGACATACATCCTACACATTCATCTAGATCGTGCCTAGTTATGCATCTATCGTATCATATAAAATAAATACAAGCACAAAATAAATAAATGCGTAAAGTAACCGGTATGATCATTGACTTTTCCTAGGTGCGGTTTCGAATACAAACTGACAAAACCGCGGGTCACAATCTAAGGGTAGCTGCAACCGCCAATAGGATCTTTAATGCGCCATCTCCAATGGGATCTTTATTCTTCTTTCTTTGGTCTCCATCTTCTGCTCCATTCTTGTTACATTTAATTCTATCTAATAAAATAAATACACCCGCCGCACACGGGGGAGCTAACGGGAATGGGAAAAATATAGAAAATAAAATGGTCACGTTTTTCATAACGGCCTAGGACAATTTTTAAACCAATAGAAAAAATTAAATCATTCACATCTATCCTATTGATCGAGTCCATGATCAATCGGGGTCCATATAATCATATTATATCTACTATATCTAATCCATACAATAACATCTTATGAAAAAGATAAATTAACATTTAAATCATATTGGTAAGATAAATATTTTAAAAAGTGCCTAGGCCTATTCCAAACAAAATTTGGAAATGCCAATATTTTGGTTAATATGTGTGGCCGCTTTCCAAAATCAAAATTTACGAAGTGGCCTAGGCCTAGGCCTTTTTCCAAATCAAATATTTGGAAAGGGCCTAGGCCTATTCAAAACAAAGTTTGGAAAAACCATTATTATTTTAATGCCATGTGGCATCCCAATGGCCCAAACTATTTGAACTATTGGTTAGGCTACATGACACAACTAAACAAAAGAGGAATTACCAATCATAATTATGAACCATATTGAAACACAAAATACACAAAACAAAAGGAAGAGGCCCGCCAGGCAGCCGCCAGCCGACAGCAATAAGGCTGCCGGCGACCGCCGGCCGCCGGACGGCGGTGGTGCCTCCGGACGGCGGTGGTGCCGCCGCCAGTCAGCCGAGCACCACCCGATCTCTTTTATTTTTTTTTCTTTTATTCTTTTCGTGTATCGTTTTGCGAATCTAAAAATATTTCATCGTTTAATTACGTGATTAGAACGATAAAATTGACTACGCAAAATAACATGCTTATTGCTTAAGCTCGAAGCTCTCTCTGATACCACTGTTAGGAAACTACGCGGGAACACATCGGAATTTAAGAAATAAACAAATAAGCTAAAGACAGTGGTTACCTTGCTTGATCTAAAAGAACGACGCTTTGACCGTCTAAGGAGAGTAGTTCTGCATAGAGCCGCCCAAGTGTTCGGCCTCTACCGCTAGTCCACACGAACAACCCCCCGGAATCCACCATTGGATTGCTACTAGAAAAACTCGGCTGCTAGACCGACTTTTCCTCCCTCATAAAACTCTCCTAGAAAGCTCTCTATTTTTCTCAAGAACTATTAGCACTTGGAATTATGATGTACAAAAGAGCTTGACACCCACCTCCTATTTATAGTGGATGAGGCTCCCCTTAGAAGAGTAGAGAGGAAGAAAACCTTTTACAAGTAAAATAAGGAAAATATAATTGACTATATTTAACTTATTACCATAAATCTATTTACACATGTGTGCAAATCCATAGTCATTAATATCTAATATTAATATATGACAATACTATTTATCATATTAATCAATGTGCACAATCCAAATACATCTAATGTACTTGGAAAGTAGAGCCTCATACATATATCCAAATATATATATGTTTAATCAATATAATACTATGATTAATTAATTTGCAAAATCTATGTGTATCAATATACATGATAAATTTCGACACACATGCATTATGTGTATATTTAATTAATCAACATAATTAATATCTTGTATTATATTTATTCATAATAAATAAATACCAAAATATTAATTTATCGAAATCTATAATTTCGATAGTGAGTATCGAGATAAACTTTCGACTTATTTTGGTTATCATCTATAACCACATTTTAATCGAACACGGCTAGATTTGTTAAATAATTTTGTGTGTGACCCGAGTTTCAAAAACTCGCTTCCGAATATGTTGGACCTTTAATTAACAACAAAGTGTATTATAATTAATAAATAAATACCACCTTAATTTATCCTAACGATCACGGGATAAAGCGTTATCTATAACACACCGTGACCCCCCGAATATCGTAGACACAAAGAAAAGAAAATGCCAAATGCAACGATCACGGGATACTACACCGTTCATCATGAAAGTCAAATGGAACGACTACTACCTTTCATGTGAAACAGGTACCGTGTAACTTACAATCCTATCGCTGTAATAATATCCATACGATCGTATCTCGAGTGTCGATACATTAACGATCGTATCTTATAATCTGGATATCAAGCTCTCTCGGGATAACACATTTATTCCCACTTTGCAAAGATTCTCGAGAGCTAGACATTCCTTATAAGAAGGGCATTTCGGATATTCGATCCCAATCATAGGATACGCGATTCCATGTATACTCTGCATGGTTCAATATCATACCCAATCACTACCGCATGATCCCCCTATGGCTAGGGGAAATCTCAATAGTGTCAAAGCATGACAATCCACACAGTGATGCCATGAAGACTCCGGTCAAAAGGATAATTACACAACCGCCACATAGTGTGACACTTAATGTAAGTGAGTCAGTCTAACGTACGCATTCTCTAATACACGCCCACGTACAGTCCAAGTGTCTCTACACTTTGATAGACGAGATCTATCCCTACCTTCTAAAAGTTAGAAGACATCCAATACGTGCTAGTCTGGTTATACTATCAATGTCCCATTTGATAGTACATAAGACTAGAGACATTTAAGTACCAAACTTATTATAGTGATTAGAGATCTCATCAACCATAATCACTATCATGGTTTCATCCATGATTGATACTAGGGACGTTACTATATATATACAACAAACAACATGAAGATAAACAATATATAATAACATAAGTGCTTTTATTAATCATAATAAAGTTATCATGAACTAAATAGACTGTAAATGACCTGACCCGGTCGGATCCGGTCCAACCCGGTTGGGTTTAGGACACATTTCCAACAATCTCCCACTTGGCCTAAAGCCAATCACCCATATGCCTAAGCCCGTGCAAGTGAACATGTTTCTCATGCTTTGCTTGAGACAATGCCTTGGTTAACGGATCAACTATGCTATCATCCGTGTGGACTTTATATATCTTTACATCTCATCTATCTACTATCTCTCTAATCAAGTGATAGCACCGTAGCACATGTTTGGAATTTTGATGAGACCTTGGTTCCTTTGACTGAGATATCGCTCCATTATTATCACAGTACAGAGGCACTGGACCTTCAATGGAGGGAACCACACCAAGTTCAGTAATGAACTTCTTCATCCAAACTGCTTCCTTTGCCACCTCCGAGGCTGCTATGTATTCAGCTTCCGTTGTAGAGTCTGCAGTAGTCTCCTGCTTGGAACTCTTCCAGCTCACTGCTCCACCGTTAAGCGTGAAAACAAATCCAGACTATGACTTAAAGTCATCCTTGTCAGTTTGGAAACTGGCATTTGTATAACCCTATAAAACTAAATCATCATTCCCGAAAACTAGGAACATATCCCTAGTACGTCTCATGTACTTGAGGATATTCTTGGCAGCAATCCAGTGACCATCACCTGGATTGGACTGGTACCTACTAGTCATACTAAGAGGGTACGAGACATCTAGTCTAGTGCACAACATGACATACATGATAGACCCGATTGCCGAAGCATAAGGGATATTACTCATTTGTGCCCTTTCCTCTTCTGTCTTAGGACTCATTCCCTTCGACAGGTAGACCCCATGTGACATGTGATGTATTACTTTTATATGATTAAAATTACGTTATATTATTATGTTTTATCAACGAATTCTATATAAAATATATGAAATTATGATATAAATGGTATGAAATATTAATCTTTATAGTTTAGTATAGTTAGTAGTAAAAGTTAGTAATAATAGTAAAAAGTTATCGTTTTGTACCGATTTTAGTAAATCGGAGTGTCGTGTCAGATTTACGTGGGTATTTGTGGTATTTTATTGCAGATTTATAAGCCAAGACCCCGAGAATCGACATTTTAAAGTATAATCATATCTTTGGAAGGATTTAGAGAATGTCACGAGCTTAAGTGGTCAAGTGGTCAATCGAGAAATATCTTAAGTGGTTAAGTGGTCAAGTGGCTAATCGATTTGATTAAGTGGTAATCGAGAAATATCTTCGACAAACGAATGGCTCATCAAAAAGACATTTTCTGAAGAAGAGTCATTCATGGAAGTTGTAGATTATTCGAAGAGCTTTCCAATGCATCTTGAATCATGTTGTTTGGAGATCGGGATCTCGAGATATGAATTTTATAAGTTATATATAATTATAATTATATATATATATTATCCTCGCACATGCTGATTAATCAAGGGGGGATGGATTCAATCATTAGACCGGACCGGTCCGCCCTAAACCCGGCCCAGGCCGGCTTGGAGATGATTTTCTATATAAAGGGCCTCAGTTCAGCCGAGCGAAGATGTACCATATATATATATATATATATATATATATATATATATATATATATATATATATATATATATATATACAATATCCTATATATATATTATCTATATCTTTTCTTTTACTTTCGTAGTTTGTAAATAGGCTTTATGCCAAAAATAATAATACCGTAGTATTATTGTAATGCTCGGGAAATTATCGGAAGTTCGGTGTTGTTGAAGTCGTTGTAATATCCGGAAGAATACGACCGTTGATTCAACATTTGTAATCGGGTAAAATTTCTAAAGTATTTATGTTTGTTTTTATCTTTTTAGTTGTTATAATGTTTTTAAGCTAAGTCTAAATAACTAGCCAAAGTTATGTAATCGTTTTATTTCGATCTTTTTGGTAAATGAATGCCGTCTAAGTAAAATCTGACTAAAATTGAGTTAATTGAATCTTTTTCTATTTTGTAACGTATTGATAATATTCGGATTGACGGAATTAACCAAGATGAATCGCAACATATAACCTAACGATGAACTGACCAGAGAAGTTAGGATATGAGATAAAAGATAGAAAAACTGGAGGGTAAAATTGGCCGTGCGAAAGCGTGACAACGGAATCCTATTTCCTACCCGGGGGCAGATTTGTCTTGGGAAAGATAAATCTTATTAAATTTGTGCTCAAGATCGTAATAATGTTAAAATCAATGGTTTAATTGAAACTAACACCGGAAAGTTAAATCGATCCGCCTGACAACCGGAGCCTTTTGAATAACATCGGCCGTCTGACAAACGGAATAACCTCTTTTATCCGGGGTAGATTTGTACTCGGTACCTGTTCGGACTAAGCGAGATTAGCATGGGGCGTTGTGGAGATTAAGCGATGACAATTTGACATATGACAATTTCATACGCTCGTGTGAGGAGGAATTGTTAACCTAAGGAGTGCACCGTTTCATTTACTCAATTGGACCTAATATAAAAGGAAAGATCGAGCACATTCCGTTTACTGAAAAAGATCGTATAAATCAATTATATAAACTTTGGCTAGTTCTATTTGTCTATTATTATAAACTATAATATATATATATATATTTTACAATCCATGTACATTTATATATATATTTATATATCTATATATATTATATTAGAATAACTTTTAAATTACGTATTTATTTTATGTTAAGTAGAATAGTAGTAATCTGTGTGATAAAATTGCGATTTAGATCGGGTTAATAACAGCTCTTTGGTGTTTAACCACACTTAAAAGAATTACCACGTTTTTCCCTGAGGATTCGACACTCTGACTCACCACAATAGCACTATGATTTGACCCGGTACACTGCCGGTTAAGGATTATAATAGCAGTAGAAAAGGTCCTGTCAGCTTTCTGGCGCCGTTGCCGGGGACCACACGTCGCTAATTTCTTTCTTTGTGTCTATGGTTACTACTTGTATTAGCTCAAAATTCTCGAGAATAAATCAACACTTTTCTTATCTCATTTCTATTTTATTTTTCGTTGGTACTACTTTCTTTTAGTACCAATTTTCTTCTTCTATAAAACTCGAGCATTTTTCTATTTTCGTTAGTTGATGACCAGAAGCGGTAAGGCCCCACTCACTCCTTATAAGCCTGACATAAATACTTACGAAAGGCAGTTAAGAGTAGAGAGTAAACGTGGTCATACTAGTCAGGGAAATCCTGACCAAGAATCATTTTCAAACAGAAATACAGAAATGACTGAAACTAGTGATGAAACAAATGAACAGAGACTAGATCATGCTCCAGGGCATGGACAAAACCCTGTTAACCCTAATAATAATCAAAATAATAGAAATAATCAAGATCGGAACCAGAATAATCGTAATAACCCACCAAACCCGAGACCTATCTGTGATCAAACCATAAGAAGGAACCAGACTAATAATCCCATACTTTTACCCAATGAAGGAGCAAATAATTTCGAAATTAAATCTCATCTTTTTGGTTTAATTGACGCAAGAGCCCAATTCCTAGGAGAGGATGATGAAGATCCACATCATCATCTCTATCTTTTTGAAGAACTGTGCAATACAACCAAAAGTCAAGGTGCTCATAAAGAATTAACGAGGATGACTATGTTTCCTTTTTCTTTAAAAGGACGAGCCCGAGATTGGTTTATGTCTCTTCCACATCATTCACTTACTAGTTGGGAGGATATTCAAACCGAATTTACGAAACAATATTTTATTCCGGGACGAAATTTGGAATTAAAAGTCGAGGTTGCTAACTTTAGACGGGGATCCGAAGAAACGCTTGGGAATGCCACGGGAAAGATTTAAAAAATTGTTAAGAGCCTGTCCCGACCATGGTTATTCCTTAGATATGCAAATTCAACTTTTCGTCGTAAATTAAGAAAAGATTCACGTGCGAGATGTAGATCATGCATGTGGTGGTTCTTTAATGATGAGTGAAGCTCAAATAGTTTACGATGCTATAGAAAAGATTTCCAAAAATAACAGAATGTGGGAAACCGGTTGTAGCACCAGAAAAGTAGCTTTTGCAGGGAGAATGTACGTATAATACGGAAGTTTTAGCACATTTAGAAAATTTGAGTAGGAAATTTGATGGCCTACAATCGAGCAAAAACCAAAGTTCAGAAAATAGTACACCAACTGAATACTCAAATCATGATAATATGTCAATAGGGATCGAAGAACCAACATGATATTCAAGAGAGGAGGTGAGTTTTCTTCAGCAGCATAGGAATTTGAACAATGCATATTCAAACTCGTTTAATGCTATTAGAAGAGATCACCCTACTTTTCGATGGTCTGAAAACCCTAGTAAGCAAGGACAACCGCCATATCCAGTTCCATAGAGGAATTCGTCTAATAATCAAGTTTATCAAGAAAATACATCTAATCAGAATTTACAATCATTACCTAGATCCTATCCTCAACATACCACTCAAAGTATACCAGTAACTCAAAGTTCAACTCAACCTGCAGAAGGAGTTGAAAAATGGGAAAAACTAATGGAAAATATGATGGGTGTAGTATCTACTCAAACTAAGAATATGGAAACAATGATGACTTCTATTGGTACAGTCACTAAAGATATGAGTACAATAAAAACATCTATGAGTGGACATGATACCAGAATAAGAACAATAGAAGCCTCATTAAGAAATATGGAAGATCATTTGAGTAGGGAAGGTGAACGTAATAACAGTAGACCTCCTGGAGGATTACCGAGCAATACTGAAAGAAACCCAAGAGAGGTAAATGTTGTAGTTACGAGAAGTAGAAAACTCTGTGGTAGTAATGGAGTAGAAAACTTCGGAAATAATGAAGTAGAAAATGATTTAGATGGAAAAAATGATGAAACTAAAGATGAACTTGAATTCACTGATGAGGAAGAAGAAATTATAGAAAATTTCTTGAAAAGGAATAGAAGTTTGGAACCTGAGAATGAAGGTGAAAAATGGGTAAAAATCCCTAGGATTTTAAAAGATCCCATGGATAAAGAATTAAGGACTTTATTCAAGGAACATGTTAGAATGGAAGATAATGAAAACAAGGATAAAGAAGAACTGAAGGAATCTGAAGTAGAGATTGATTCACGGAATGTTTTAAAAGAAAAAACTCAAGATCATGATACTTGGCGATCAAGTAATACTCAGAAGTTTAAGGAGAAAGGAAAAGAGAAAATGACTTTGGGATCAAAGGTTATAGATTTAGAATCTTTACCTTACCCACCTAAAGATCAAATTAAAAAGATTAAAAGCGATCGAAGTATGCTCGTTTCCTTGATACTTTTCGTCATATTCATGTTAATATCCCCGTTATCGAAGCTCTAATTAGTATGCCTCGCTTATGGAACGTTTCGAAAGATATTCGTCAAACAAGAAAAAATTAGAGGAATATGAGAATATATGCCTAAATGAAGAATGTTCGCGGTTTTGCAAAGCATAAGTTACCACCTAAACTGAAAGATCCTGGAAGTTTTACTATCCCATGTGAAATTGGAGGATTTCTGTTTAAGAAGGTCTTATGTGATCTTGGAGCTAGTATAAATCTCATGTCTTATGAGGATTATAGAAAGCTAGGCATAGGAAAGCTTACGAAGACGGAAATGACTCTGTAGATGGCAGATAGATCGATTAAATACCCTAAAGGAATTATTGAGGATGTATTGGTTAAAGTAGACAAGTTCTATTTTCCAGTAGACTTTGTAGTTATGGAAATGGAAGAAGGATATTCAGCGCCACCTATCTTAGGTCGACCATTTCTAGCTACAGGAAGAACTTTAATAGATGTCCAAAAAGGAGAGTTAATTCTGAGAGTCAATGAAGATGAAGTTGCTTTCAATATTTTCAAAGCTATGGACCATCCATACAGATCACCAGAATCATGTTCTTTTATAGAAGATATTCATTCTGTCTATGATATTCAGTTACCAACTTTTGAAGACAGATTAGAAGAATGCTTAACTCTGTCTATCTATAAGGAAGATGAGAAAGACACCGAAATGAAAGAGATAATCCTTTCTCTAGATAAAGGAAGTTTTACTTTTAAACCATCATGGCATAAGTATTTGGAATTAGAACTAGAAGGACCAGTTCTTAAACCATCACTTTGGAAGATCCACCTAAGAATGCGGAATTGAAACCGTTACCTTTAAATCGAAGTATGCTTTTCTTGAAACTAATAATCTATTACCGGTTATTATTTCATCATCTTTAAGCGAGCAACAAGAAGATCAATTACTTAGAATGTTGAAAAAGCATAAGAAAGCTTTTGGATGGACGATTGCCGATATTCGAGGTATTAGCCCTGAGATTTGCGTTCATAAGATAATTCGAAGGAAGATGCTAAACCTTGTTTTCAACCGCAACGCCGCCTCAACCCAAATTTGCAGTTAATTGTTAAGAAAGAGGTCATTAAGCTATTAGAAATGGGGATAATTTTTCCCATATCGGATAGTGAATGGGTAAGTCCAACTCAAGTGGTACCAAAGAAAGGAGGTTTCACAGTGAAAGAGAATGAAAATAATGAATGGATTCCGACAAGGGAGATTACAGGATATCGAATGTGCATTGATTTTAGAAAACTAAATGATCATACTAAGAAAGATCATCATCCACTTCCATTCATAGTGCAAATGTTGGAACGTTTAAGTGGACATAAGTATTACTGTTTCTTAGATGGTTATTCAGGATATTTACAGATATTCATTGCAGCAGGAGATAGAGAAAAAACTACTTTCACTTGTCCTTATAGAACTTTTGCTTATAAAAGAATGCCGTTTGGTTTATGTAATGCACCGGCCTACGTTTCAAAGGTGTATGATGGCTATATTTCTTCGATATGGTTGAGAAATTCTTAGAAATTTTTATGGATGACTTTAGTGTTTACGGAGATTCATTTGATGTTTGTTTGTTACACTTAGAACGAGTGTTACAACGTCGTGAAGATACCAATTTAGTACTAAACTGGGAAAAATGTCATCTAATGGTATCAGAAGGGATTGTTTTAGGTCATAGAATCTCTGAAGAAGGTATTGAAGTTGATAAAGCTAAAGTCGAAGTAATTGAAAAGTTACCTCCACCATTTAATCTAAGAACTCTAAGATGATTTCTTGGACATGTAGGATTTTATAGAAGATTCATTGCAGAATTTTCAAAAATAGCAAAGCCTCTAAGTCATTTGCTTGAAAAAGAAGTACCTTTTAACTTTGATAGTAAATGTATGGAAGCTTTTCAGACCCTAAAAGCGAGATTAACTACTGCACCAGTGCTAGTAGCACCAGATTGGAATTTGCCATTTGAGATTATGTGTGATGCAAGTGATTTAGCTGTAGGAGCTGTTTTAGGTCAAAGATATAACAAAATTCTCAAAGCTATTTACTATGCATCTCACACATTAAACACTGCTCAACTTAATTACGCAACTACAGAAAAAGAACTGTTGGCTGTAATTTTTGCCTTAGATAAGTTTAGATCGTATATTGTTGGTTCTAAGGTAATAATTTATACAGACCATTCAGCACTGAAGTATTTACTGAGTAAGAAAGATGCTAAACCTCGTCTTCTTAGATGGATTCTATTACTTCAAGAATTCGATATTGAAATTAAAGATAAAAAATGAAGTGCGATTGTAGTAGCAGATCATCTAAGTAGAATGGAAAATGATGAAGAAATAGGAAATGAAATTAAAGATTCATTTCCTGATGAATAACTGTTTAGAATAGATACTCCTTCAACCATGCAGTTATTAAAAACTAGAATTCCTTCTAAGGAAATGTCACCTTGGTTTGGAGATATCATTAATTACTTAACCTGTGATTATATTCCGTCTCATTGGACTTGACAGCAGAAAAAGAAGTTCTTTTATGACTTAAAATTTTATTACTGGGATGAACCGGACCTTTTCCGTAAATGTTCGGATGGGATAATCGAAAATGTGTTCCTGATAATGAAATTTTAAGTGTTTTGTCGTTTTGTCATGATCGTGAGCGGGGAGGTCATCATGGAGGTTGGAAAAGCGCTTTTAAAGTTTTACAATGTGGTTTTTATTGGCCTACACTATATAGAGATGCTTATAAGTATGTTAAATCTTGTGAGTCTTGTCAAAAATGGGGAAATATATCTAAAAAACATGAAATGCCTATGCAACCTATTTTAGAATGTGAGTTATTTGATGTTTGGGGTATAGATTTCATGGGACCTTTCCCTATATCTTTTGGAAAAAGATTTATTCTTGTAATGGTAGATTATGTTTCGAAATGGGTAGAAGCTGAAGCTCTTCCCACTAATGATACCAAAGTTGTCATACGATTCCTTAAAAAGAATATATTTACCAGATATGGCATTCCGAGGGCTATCATTAGTGATAGAGGGTCACACTTTTGTAATAAACCATTTACTAAGATAGTTGAAAAATATGGTGTAACGCATAAGTTAGGAACGCCCTATCATCCGCAAACCAGTGGACAGGTAGAGGTGTCAAATAGAGAGATCAAAAGAATCGTGGAGAAAACAGTGGATTCAAATCGTAAAAACTGGGCAACTAAATTAGATGATGCATTATGGGCGTACAGAACAGCTTTTAAAACACCAATTGGTTGTTCTCCCTATAAGCTAGTCTTTGGTAAGTCTTGTCATCTCCCAGTTGAGTTAGAACACCGAGCCTTCTGGGCTATTAGATTTCTGAATTTCGATCCTAAGGCTATCGGTGATCATAGATTGCTTCAGTTAACAGAATTAGAAGAATTTCGTCTCGATTTTTATGAAAATGCTCGAATCTACAAGGAACGCACGAAATCTTTCCATGATAAGAGAATCTTTAAACGTGAGTTCCATGTAGGTGATCGAGTGCTCTTGTACAATTCACGTTTAAAGTTGTTTCCAGGTAAGCTTAAATCAAGATGGACAGGTCCATTTAAAGTAACACGGGTTTACAAATCTGGAGCTGTTGAACTAACTGATGGAAATACGACTTTTATAGCCAATGGCCACAAAGTGAAGTTATTTGTGGAGGGAGAAGGAATCACACTAAAAGAAGAAGCAATGCTACTGATTGATCCCCCGAAAATTTGAAAAAGCAGAAAAACTGAAAAAAACTGAAAAGCAGAGAAACTGAAATCAGCCGAATACCAGGTGCTATCTATCTTTACTCTACTTTTCTGTTTTTATTTATGTTTAAACTCTTTTCGTCTTTTACCGGATAGACGTAAAAGAACTGGATGCCTTTTTTAGATAGATTAGGAGTTTTTGTTTTACTTTTGAAATTAGGCCTTGATAAAGATGTCGCGTTTGCTATAGAAGCTTTAGTTTTTGAACAAAACAAGAAATTGTTGAGAGAGATTAGATTGAGAAAAGTTTGTAATGGAACATCAAGAAGTGCAATAAAAAGAAGGGCAAAGTTTCTGATGAGATGCACAATCTGTGGAAAAAGTGAACATGTTGGACGATGTGGGAAAAACACAACCAAATCCCAGGATGAGTGTTTGAATATTGTTAGGAAGGGAACGATTAGGTGGTTATCCGAAAATCCCGATGGAATTCCTAGAGATAATTCAAATGCTTCGTTTTTAGGTGTTAGGTTGATTGAACGTTATATCAGAACTCTGGAAGATTTAGAAATCGAAGAATCAGGAACCCCTTAAGTTTCGAGTCTTTTCTTATGTTTTATTTTATAAAATTTTCGCATAACTTCTGAAAATTTTATAAAATTGGATCTTTATGAAATTTGAGGAGTTTTATAAAAGTTTTTTTTAGTTTTAATTTAGATGTTTTATAAGAGTTAATAAAAATTTATTAAATTTTTATAAGCTTTTTATTAAGTGTTATAAAGATTTTATTAAATATTTAGAAATTGTTATAAAATTATAAGATTTCCTTCAATTTTTATTTTTAAGATTTTAATTAAGTTTTAATCAAGTTTAATTAAGTTTTATAAGAATTTTAAATAAAAATCATAAAAAGTAAAAAATTCGGAAAAAGTAAAAAAATTGTACACGGACCGATCCGGCCCTTAATCCGGACCGATCCGGGGTTTAAAAGGATAAAAAAACGGGGACTCCCTTTTCTTCTTCTTCTTCCCTAATTTTCTACACAACAGCCGCCCCACACCCAAACCCCACCACTCGAATTTTTTTTCAATTCCTTCCACAAAAATTCACCTCTCACACTAATACACTACTTGATTTCTTCATCACTTTATCTCCTCTCTGCCACAAAAGTTGAAAAAAATCAAAAGGGATCAAAAACAAGCTTCATTCTTTTCCGGCGACTTAACAACTTTTCCGGCCTACTTTTCAACGTTTTCGTCATTATAAGGTATTATTTAGTTATCAATTTCGTATTTTTCATAATTTTTTAGATTAATTTCAACTTTTTTGATTTTTGAGTGTGTTGTGACATTTTTATTTTTTGTTGTTTATTTTTTGTGTGTTGATTGGCTTTACCAAATATCGTAGAATGGCTGAGTCGAGTAGAAAAATCTCTAAAAAAGGAAATCGAACATTCCTATATCAACTCCGGTAGTAGGCACAATAATTTTATCACCTGAAGAAGAAGCCGTAAGCTTCAATAGAACAGCATCACAAGAAGCTAAGAATGCGTATCAAAGGATTTATAGTAAATGTGATGTCTTGGTTGAAAGAGGATTAGATTTTGATGACTTAGGTGATGAAGTTAAGAATATTTTTACGAGACGTTAGTGGTTAGAATTAGCAGCCAGAAGAGAAGGGGAGATAAATACGACTTTAGTAGCTGAATTTTATTCGGTTTTGTCTACTATGTCACAGGATGAGCTTACTAAGTCACAAACTGTACCCCTAAGAGCTAGAAATGTTCCTTTTAACCCTACCGTTATAAATGCAATATTGGGAGTTGAAGTTTTTCCGGATGATGAAGATTACAGGGTAGTTTGGAATTTAGATGATCCTGCAACATTTGAGCAGACTGCCCTGAGAGCTCAGCATGCTTTTGATTCAACCGCGGTGTGGGTTGAAAATAGATTTAACTACGGGAAGTGTTTTAGAGGTTTAAGGGCGATTAAAAGGTTTATCAGCCATAATCTCTATCCTTCGAGTAAGCATACGGCTTATGGAAAAGAAGATGTTTGTATCGCTTGGGCGATGGTAAATGATGTAAAAGTGGACGTTGGAAAGGTAATTTTTAAAAGATTTTTCGAGAGTATTGTCATCGCCAGACCAGGGAGCCATCTGTACTTCCCTTGCTTTATTTCGGATTTATGTCGTAGGTCGGGAGTACAATTCCTGCCTAATGACAAGTTAGCTCTGGCAGATGCACCTCTGATTGGACCAAGTTTGACTAGGCTTCCAGATGGTAGAATAAGCTCGTTGATCAGAAACCGTCAAACTCAACCAGCTCCACCAGTTTTCACTTCTTCTTCTTTTCCATCTTTTTCTAGCCAGCCTCAACAAACTCCTTTCTCCAACACTATCACTTATGATATGTTTCAATCTTTAGTTTCGGACGTTGCACGTGGTCAAGCCAACATGGCTTTGTATGCTGAAAGTAATAGGCAGTGGTGTGACGATATTCGTAGAGGTTTAAGGAGGAACGAGCAGTTGCTTTGTAATCCTACTTTTGATGATCCTGCCTATCCACCTTGTTAGTCTGATCCGTATACCTTACCAGAGTGGGTAGCACCTATTCCACCACCTTCGAGCTTTCATCCAATGTCATATCATTTTGGAAGCCAATCGAGTGGTACAGGTGTATTTTCGACAGGTATTCAGAGACCCGCGATGTCTAGTTGGGGAGGATTCACTGAGTTTGCACATATCACTACTGGCATGAGTTCTATGGGTCTTGATAGTTCAGTCAGGACCACGACTACAGTTCAGCCGCCAGCTTCTCAGTCGTTTCCGAGTTCGAGCTTTCATGTTTATCCTGAGGAAGATTTTGAAGAAGATTGAATTTCATGACTATGTTTGATTAGACATTTTTACTGCACGTTTTATTTTTTTCGACATTTTCATTTAGATATTGGTTTGTTTTCGTTTTCGTTTTATTTTCATTTTATAATCATTTTATCGAAATATGGTTTTCATTCTAAATCGTTTTAATTTTTATAAACTATAAAAACCCAAAAATAATTTTGTATCATTAATGTATCAAGTTAGATGAATTCAAGCCTTATAAAAAAATCTTCAAAGCATATGTATTGTTAAACATGTGAGAAGTAAAAACAAAAACCAATTTGACTTTTACCTCTGTACTCGGTGAAATGATATTGAGGCCGGACCGATCCGGCCTATTCTCGGCCCGAGCCGTGAAGAAAAGAGGGATGAGTCATTCCAGAGTTCATCTAATGCAGCCACGTATGTTTTATTTACTTCTATTAAAGGAAAGGCAACCATGAAGTAGAATTTGCCATTCCTTTCACTTTCTATCTTGTTACTCTTATTTATATTTTTACTTTCATCTGTTTCAAATTTTTTTCATCTGTTTTAAAATGTCAAACCAATCCTCGCCCTCTGTTAATTCATATGAGCCAAATACACCGGAAGCTATGGCTCCAGAATCACGAGCTTCAAACGATAATATAATTTTACACCCTCGTTTTGCTAATTCTCCGATCCAGTTGGAAAAAGGTTTGAATTTCGATAAGCTAGATCGATGGGGTAAAACTGTTATTAGAGGATTCGGTTGGAAGAAGTTTGTAAGTGCGACAAGAGGAAGAATAAATATCTCAATTGTTCGAGAATTTTATTCTGCCTTAATGGCGACACCTATGATTGAAATAACTCAAATTGTCTCAGTAAGAGGAGTGGCTGTTCCCTTCTCTTCGTCTATTATCAATCAACTTTTTGAAATTCCGCCTGTTACGCTGCAACATTTCGAGATGAAATGGGGACTACAAAATCCATATAATCATTTGAATAAAGTGCATGAGTCTTTCCAATGTCTGTTTCCACTTTTCGACACAAATCACGATATGTCTACACGTGCTTTACTTCCACACCTAAAGGCGTGGAAGCATTTTATTAATTCTAGAGTATATCCCACCTGGGATTTTGCAAGCCTTACTAAGAATGAAATGCTTCTGCTATATGCTTTGGCATTTGGTGACTTTGTGGATTGGGGTATTTTAATACAGAGGACAGTGTTGGAATTTGCAATAACGAGGGGCAGTAGGGGGAAGCCTATGCCTTCTTCGTCGATGATTTCAAGATTATGAGTTCAAATGAATGGAGTGGGAGAGCTTGAGACAGATGAAATCTTTCCGTCTAGAGATAATAGAGTTGGCTTGTTACCGGTTGATACACCGGGTTGCTCGTCAACAATTTAGATGGTTTGTTGGTTGTTAGTTTATGATGGTTTAAGTTTTTAATAAGTTAACTTAAGTTAAGTTAGTAGTAATAAGTTTATGTTTTTTTTTTTAGTTTGTAATAGTTTTTATCATGTTTAATATATATGTTTGAGTTGTTATAATATATTAGTATACGTTAAGTAAGAAAATCAAAATAATAACGTTAATATATAATTTTAATTTTATTTTCAAACCTACTTTTTACTACTCATTGAACATCGGGACGATGTCACTTCGTAAGTGGGGAGTAGAGTTAGGTTAGAAAATTCATTAAAATTTTCGAAAAAATAGTTAAAAAAATATTATAATTATATTATATGTCTAATTTAGATTTTAACGAGATTTTAAGTTTATATAATTAAGTAATTAATATTAAATATTGTTTTCATGAAATTATATAAGTATGTTGATAATTATAAGTAAAATTTTTAGAATAATTTTCTTTTCAATATGAATTATGAATTTGGAATTGGACTAGGGATGACGATTTTTGGCACCACAAAAATAAAACTATAGCCAAATAGCCTACCTAAATAAATTTCCAATTTTTGTTCCTACTTCAGCCTTGATTAGAGTGATCAAGACCTCACTCGAAATTGTCATTGTGATTAAATAGAAGTAACCGACCTTTAGCTAATTTTGGTCTACATTTCCTTAAAAAAATTCCGCAAGTTTGTACGTACTTATGAAAAGAAATGAAGACATAAAAGCTAAGTTTTGGTGTATGCTGAGATTGGAAAAAATTAGATAAGTATTAGTGTATTCGATCTTACCTCATGACACTTGCAAGATAGTCGATTTTGGTAATGAGTTCGGATATGTTAAAAGAATTAAGAACGAAACACCATATCTACACAGAATTAATCAAATATCAGGTATCTTCCTTATCTATGATCGACAACTTAAAAATAAAAAGTACATATCGGTTGTAGCTACCAATGATTTGAGTGCAGTAGAGTGTTATCACGAAACGTCCTATATCACTATGAGGTTTAAAAGCTCCCGATTGCCTGATGATAGTAGTCCAGCTAGGGTATTATCTTGAAATGTCCTATTGCTGGAAATGAAGGCATAGGATGAAAAAGAAAAAGTCGAATCATAAGATCTCAAGAATGATTACAAGTTTAAGGAAACCGGACTTGTAATTTTCGATCGAAAGAGTAGTACTCCGATCAATCTTGATGAAGCAATGCTTGTAAGTTTGATTTTCTACACACACTCACGCTTTTAGTTCTTGATTGAAAAAAAAAAGAAAAAAGAAAAAAGAGAGAAAATCTGAAAAATAGAGGGAATAAAAAGGATGTTATTAATCGAGATTGTTTTTTTGATCAAGAATGTGAAGATGTAGGTACGTACGACTTGCCTCTTTCTCTTTTTGATTTCTTTTTTCCTATTAACCAACATCTTGAGCCTAAACTTTATAAGCCATTTTGTCAACTATCTGACCAAGTTTACAATTCCAGGATTTCATAATAGTTGCGATTAAAAAAATCATTTTAATATTTTATTTATACTTATTAAGTATTACATGTACAATTTCATCTAAATAATATTTGATGTTTAAGCTATTTAAGTTATATACACTTTTTGTCTTCTTATAATTTTAAATTAGAATAAGTAATATATTTATAATATTGACAATATAAATTACATTAAAAATTGTAATCTGATCAATTATTATCGCTTAATTTTGCTCGAGGACGATCAAAAGCTAAGTGGGGAGTAGTTGATGTATTACTTTTATATGATTAAAATTACGTTACATTATTATGTTTTATCAACGAATTCTATATAAAATATATGGAATTATGATATAAATGGTATGAAATATTAATCTTTATAGTTTAGTATAGTTAGTAGTAAAAGTTAGTAATAATAGTAAAAAGTTATCGTTTTGTACCGATTTTAGTAAATCGGAGTGTCTTGTCAGATTTACGTGGGTATTTGTGGTATTTTATTGCAGATTTATAAGCCAAGACCCCGAGAATCGACATTTTAAAGTATAATCATATCTTTGGAAGGATTTAGAGAATGTCACGAGCTTAAGTGGTCAAGTGGTCAATCGAAGTGGTCAAGTGGCTAATCGATTTTCCCCACCGGTGCGAAGGTTTCGTTATAGTCGATGCCTTCGACCTGATGGTTGCCAAGAACAACGAGGCGAGCTTTGTAGCATTCAACTGTTCCATCGGCATTGTATTTAATTTTGTAAATGCATTTACAACCAAGTGCCTTTTTCCCGGGAGGTAGGTCCTCCATAACCTACAAGTCCCATTATTTTTTGAGTGCCAGTATTTCCTGATTCATAGCATTTCGCCATCCCAGATCCTGCATTGCCTTAGTGAAGTTACGAGGCTCAGTCCCTGTAGTGATTACTGCAAGAAATATGCGGTGTCGCGCAGAAAACTTGTCACAATTCAAAAAATGTGCTATAGTATAAGGATTACATGATTTACCTGACGAAGACATGAAGGGGAGGATGGACCCGCGTTCCGCACAGTGTGCGTGACATAGTGTTTGTGCTAAGCCGGTGGTTGTTTAGTGAGCATGCCACGTCCCAGAGCAGTAGAAGTTGAGGGTTTGTCGGAGATCGGTTCGGCTATAGGTGAGGCAGAGCCATACGGGTTGTCTGGATTCATAGTTGGTGAGGCCTAGTCTCATGGCCATCGAGGACGGTTTCCATGTCATTCAAAAAATCATTGTCAATCCCGATGGGGGGAGGTGTAGGAAGATGTTTGGCGACAGTGACCTCAGAGGATTTATCGGCAAAAGGAAATTCGTTCTCATGAAATTTGGCGTCCCGAGAAACAAAGAGTTCTCCAATAGCGAGGTCGAATAATTTCCATCAATTTTTTCCATTGGGGTAACCGACAAAAGCGAATTTTCTACTTCGAGGAGCGAATTTATTTCCTTTTGCGCGTTGATCATGAGCGATGCACAAACAACCAAAAACACGAAGGTGATAAAAACGGTGTTGTGCCGAATAAAATTTCATATGGTGTTTTGTTGTGCAATAATGTCGAGGGAGTACGATTTATTAAGTGGACTGCACCAAGAATACGCTCTCCCCAAAACGTAACAGGTAAGTTTCCTTGAAACATCAAGGCTCGTCCGACATTAAGAATATATTGATGATTGCGTCTGACATTAAGAATATATTGATGATTGCGTCCGTTTTGTTGAGGTGTTCCAATGCACGACGTTTGAAAAATTATTCCATTCGTATCAAAATAGTCCAACATACTACGGAACTCCGTACTATTATCACTACGCACTAATTTTACATGTTTTTTAAATTGACGTTCAACCATAGAAAAATACAAACAAAAAGCCTTATGAACTTCGGTTTTCGAATACGGCAGATAAACCCAAACAACTCTAGAAAAATCATCAACTATAGTCAAAAAATAGTGTGTCCCACTAGAAGAAGGAGTCCGATGGGCCCCCACAAATCACAATGTACGAATTCAAAAATGCAACTAGCTTTACTGTCACTACTAGGAAAACTATCACGAGTCTGTTTTTCTTGTGGATAAATGTCACAAACTTTATTCAATATCTTATAAACGCTAGAACTTGTTTAATTGTTGGAACTAACTTGGTAATTTTTCAGACGGATTCCCCATTCGTCGATGCCACAGATCAAAGAGATACGCACCTAAAGTAGTCACCGCACACACTATAGGAATATTACGAAAATACTAGAGTCCATCTTTCTGCTCACCGGCTTCAATCAGGCTCCTCGAATGATGGTCATGTATAGCACACAAAGAATCAGTGAATCGAACAAAGCAATCAGAATCATCGATTAGTTGTGACACCGATATTAAATTGCACAATAAAGTAGGCACAAAAATAACGCACTCAAGAACGATTTTATCCGTAAGCAAAACGCGGCACGCTTTAGTAGCCACAACTTGTTCCCCATCCGGAAACCCAACTGTAAATGGAGGAACGTTTATAACATCGGTCAAACACAAATCGTTACCCGTTACATGATGAGAATCTCCTGAGTCAATGATCCAAGACATAGCGGAAAACTTACATCATACTATCGATTTGACAGTCGTTAATCATGTTGAGTAAAGCATGTACTTGGTTCTGCCGCAAATTGGCCAAGGAAGCTGTCGGACCCGGTTTTCCAGCCATGATAGTGCTTGCAGCCGTGTTAGGCAGTCCCCAACACCGCATTGGCGCAAGCTCCGGCACCTTTTCCACGACCGGTACCCCTTACCCACAATCGAAGAAGATGGTGGAGCAGTTTTCCCTTTCCGATTCCTGTCCTCCCACCATTCCGCATAGCCATGGATTTTAAAACAAGTGCTCACATCATGCCCAAATTGCTTACAATTTGAGCAGTAAAGTTTGAAGTTGTCTGGTTTGTCAAACCGAGGTTTCGAACGATCAACCTGTAAGGCAAAAGCTACAGTTTGAAGATCCTCCTTTTCAGCTCGTCCACGTGCAACACCCCGAGACCGGTCCTCTTGCGTAAAGGCGAGATACACCTCGTTTATGGAAGGTATCGGGACCTGAGACAAGAGATTGGATCGCACAAATCCATACAAGACGTCATCGATACCAATTAGAAATTGGTGAAATTTTTCTTCCTTCCTGTCTTGCTCAAACTTTGTAGCCACACCATAGGTAAAGAGTCCGCAAGTACATCCATGTAACGGCTTTAATCGGGAAAAATCATCATACAAGACCATGGGGGTGGTGTAGTAGTCTTCCACCGACATAGCCTTGGTTTGTTTGCAATTAGTAATGGCTGCCCGCAATTGTTGCAGCCGAGGTCCATTGGCAATACATAATCATTTCACCAAATAGTCCCATAATTTCTTTGCTTCATTGAAATAGGGAATCGTAGAAGCAATCTTTGGTTCCATAATCCTCAAAATCCATGAGATGAGCATCGAATTAACCGTGTTCCAATATATGAGCTTTTTCTTCTCCGATGGTTTGTTGATTGTTCCGTCAACAACACAAACTTCCCGTGAGATTTTAGGGCTAGAGTAATTGCCCTTGACCATGCCAAGTAATTGTCCCCTCGCAGCACTACATGCGTGATCAGATTGCCTGGCTGATCACCCGATGCAAGATAGAAAGGCGAGGAGGGGTCAAGTTTTCCGGTGTCGTTGGCCATGGCTGCTGAAGGTGAAATAAGGTGATGATGCAGAACGCAGCAGTTTCTTCTTTTTTTTTTTTTTTTTTTTTTTTTTTTTTCGTTTTAGTGTTAATGGCAAAGCAGTGGCTCCGATACCATGTCAAACTTTGGAATAATTTTCCGTGTTGTTTTATTCATTCACAATGTGTCAATATATATAGCAATTACAAGGGTTTACTAACCTACGTATAATGACTAAACTACCAGTGATAATGTAATACAAATATATGTGTACGCAAACACTTTCTGTGTTGGTGATTATATCACCAATGTGATTTAGTGTTATTGGACTTAGTTTGAGGTTTGGTAAGCTTGAAACAATCGATATGAGTTAGGAGATGCGGGGTGCATGCTTACAATTGATATTTACAAGCTTGCGAGAGTGTTAGATCAAGTGTTGAACAAAATCCAAATTCTGCTGCTTATTGGACGGGCGTCCATTTCATATGGACGGGCAGACGGGCGTCTAGGTTCACTGGACGAGCGTCTGAAGGGTGGATTTACATACAGGATGTAACCTGGTTGGATGGACGAACGTCTTAAGAATACGGACGGGTGTCCGCGCATTCTTCAGACGGGCGTCCAAG
This sequence comes from Gentiana straminea, assembly GCA_036785695.1. Lineage (NCBI taxonomy): Eukaryota > Viridiplantae > Streptophyta > Magnoliopsida > Gentianales > Gentianaceae > Gentiana > Gentiana straminea. The sequence goes on from JAVUPR010000349.1 coordinate 26,143,123, forward strand.
ATGTCAAACGGGCGTCTGAAGTGTGAATTTACATATAGCTGTTCAGATGGACGAGCGTCTGAAGAAACTGGACGCCCGTCCAGTATGCTTCAGACGGGCGTCCAGGATTCTAAACGGGCGTCCAGTAGGCAGCTCTGGAGCAGTTTTGGTCGGTTTTGTTGGTATCCTTTCGGGTTTTGGACTGGTAACTGATTTTGAAAGGTTGTGTATGTAGTGTTATATTAGTATAACATCACACACACATAAAGAAACACTTGGAACTTCATTTTTTAAAGATAAGAATAGAATTTGAGAAGCAATTTTTCTGTTTTCTTTGAAATTCTTGAAGCCTCAAGTTTAAACACACATATCTACAAAACTTCTATAGCATTCTTTCATCTTATTGCCAAAGATTGAAAGAGAAGCAGATTTATCCCGTGATTATATTCGAGTTAATTCCCGGAGGCAATTCAAGGGAACGAATAATTTTCGCAGGAAAGATTTCCAAATCGACTCTGCGATCATATCAAGTTATCTCGCATTTCAAGTTTTGACACCATTGTTCTAATCATCCTATAAACTCCCTAACATTCTGCGAAAATTATTGTGGTTTGAACAATGTCAAGTATCAAGGAGATGACTTCCAATTTCAGCAAATTGGAACAATTCAACGGTGAGGATTTTCGAAGGTGGCAAAAGAAAATGCACTTTATTTTGACTGCATTGAAGGTTGTGTACGTGTTGAGTACACCATGCCCTCAGATTGATGATAACAGCACCATGGAAGAGTCGAGGAGAAAAAGTAAGTGGGAAAACGATGACTATATATGCCGTGGTCACATCCGAACGGTATGTCTAATAATTTGTTTGATACCTATCTTGAAATTGAAACATCTAAAGAGTTGTGGGATACTCGGAGGCAAAGTATGTGAGTGAAGATGCTTCAAGTAAGAAATTTCTTGTTGGTAATTTTATGAAGTATGTTATGGTTGATAATCGTCCGGTTATGGATCAATATCATGAATTACTTGCGTTTGTTTGGTCGAGTTTTCTATGCATAAAATGGCTATGGATGAGTCCATTTGTGTTTCAAGCATCATTGAAAAGTTGCCTCCCTCTTGGAGGGATTTTAAAAATTCCTTGAAACATAAGACGGAAGAACTTTCTTTGATTGAACTTGGTTCTCATCTTAGAATAGAGGAAAGTTTGCGTTTGCAAGAAAGTGGTAAAAATGTTGTAGGTTGCGGTAAGAACATTGCAGGTGGCTCAACTTCAATCAACATGGTTGAAGTTGGGGAAAATTCTAAGAAAAATAATAATAAGAGAAAGTTTGATCCCAAAAACAACAAAAACAAAGCAAAATTCAACAAAAAGCCTAAAGGGGCTTGTTGGTATTGCGGTAAGGAAGGCCACTTTAGGGCGGATTGTCATGCTAGAAAGCATAACAATGGTAAAGGAACCGGTAAAGGTTCGGGACAGGGGTCGAAAGATCCGGATCCATCAAAACATCAAGGTACACTTGTTAATGATTGTGGCTTTAATTCGATATGAATTATGTACCACCGATTTCCGAAGCATGTTATTTGCGGGATGATGATGTTAGTTGGTGGATAGACTCGGGAGCGACAAGACATGTATGCAAGGATAGATCGTGGTTCTCAACATATGAAAAAGTTGAAGACGGATCCATTGTGCATATGGGAAACGAGTCTAAGTCCTTTGTTGTTGGAAGAGGAATTGTTAATTTGCAATTTAGTTCTGGAAAGTGTAACCTTAAACAATGTTTTACATGTTCCTTTAATCCGGAAAAACTTGGTTTCCGGTAGTATTTTATGTAAAGAGGGCTATAAACAAGTATATGAGTCCTCTCGTTATGTATTAACTAAACATGGCATGTTTGTAGGATTTGGTTATCTTAACAATGGTATGTTTATGCTTAATATTGTTAATAATGGTTTGTATGAAAATCTTTGCTATGAATGTTATGCATGTAAATGTTGATGATTCATACTTGTGGCATGCAAGGTTAGGTCATGTGCATTTTAGAAGAATGTTGCAAATGTCTAAAAATGACTTAATTCCTGTTTGTAGTACGACTATGAATAAGTGTGATACTTGTAACTTAACTAAAATTGTAAGACAACCTTTCAAAGGTGTTGAAAGGTCGTCTACTATTTTGGAACTTATTCATAGTGATCTTTGTGAATTTAGTTCTACACCATCTTTTGGAAACAAAAAGTATGTTGTCACATTTATTGATGATTGCACTCGTATTTGTTATGATTACTTACTTTTTACAAAAGACGAGGCAATGGAAAAGTTTAAAGTGTTTAAAAACGAAGTGGAATTGCAACTTGAAACTAAAATAAAGAAACTTCGTACGGATAGAGGTGGAGAATACTTTGATCCACCATTTTTTGAATCTTGTGGGATTATACATGAAATAACTACACCTTATACACCACAACAAAATGGCATAGCTGAAAGAAAGAATCGAACTCTAAAAGAGATGGTGAATGCTATGCTTTCTTACTCAGGATTGAGTGAGGGTTTTTGGGGAGAAGCTATGTCGACAGCTTGTTATTTATTGAATAGGATTCCTAATAAAAAGAGTCCTATTACCCCATATGAGCTTTGGTATAAAAAGAAGCCAAACTTGCATTATTTGCGTGTATGGGGATGTAGAGCAGTCGTAAGACTACCCAATCCCAAGATTAAAACCTTGGGGGAAAGAGGCATCGATTGCATTTTTATTGGATATGCGTTGCATTCCAAGGCATATAGGTTCTATGTTATAGAACCAAATGATTCGGTTGCGGTTCATTCCGTTATTGAATCAAGGGATGCTATCTTTGATGAAAGTCGATTTTCTTCTATATCAAGGCCTAGAAATGTTATTCCTATTGGAATTAGTGAAAGTTGTGGTGGTGTGGAATCACAAGATGAGCCTTTGGTGCTTCGAAAAAGCAAAAGGGCAAGAAAAGAAAAATCTTTTGGTCCCGATTTCCAAACTTATTTGGTGGAGGGTACAAGAGATGAAGTAGGATTTCAATATGCATATTGCTATCATATTGATGATGATCCTAGAACGTATAAAGAGGCTATGGAATCTCGGGATATTGCCTTTTTGGAAGGAAGCCATTAACGATGAGATGGACTCCATTTTAGGCAATGATACGTGGATATTGACGGACCTTCCACGTGGGTGTAAACCATTGGGTTGCAAATGGATCTTTAAAAGAAAAATGAAAATTGATGGATCCGTTGAAAGGTATAAAGCCCGGTTGGTGATACAAGGCTTTAGACAAAAGGAAGGCATTGATTATTTTGATACTTATGCCCCGGTTGCGAGAATCTCCACTATTAGATTGTTGATTGCTTTGGCAGCCATTAACAATCTTGTTATCCATCAAATGGATGTAAAAACAGCCTTATATGAAACAACCGGAGGGTTTTGTGATACCCGGAAATGAGCATAAAGTATGTAAGCTTGTAAAATCATTGTATGGGCTGAAACAAGCTCCCAAACAATGGCATAATAAGTTTGATGAAGTTGTTTTGTCTAATGGTTTTAAGCTTAACCAAATGGACAAATGTTTGTATAGCAAATTTGATGAAACCGGACATGGTGTAATCATTTGTCTATATGTTGATGACATGTTGATCTTTGGTACAAACCAAGATCAAGTTGACCAATGTAAATCATTTTTGTCATCAAGTTTTTCGATGAAAGACATGGGGGAGGCGGATGTCATCCTTGGTATAAAAATCATAAGGAATGACCAAAGGATTACTTTGACACAATCTCACTACATTGAGAAAATGTTAAAGAAGTTCAATTGTGAAAATTCTGTTCCGGCAAGAACTCCCATGGATCCTCATGAGAAATTTGAGTTGAATTCGGGTAAACCGGAGTCTCAACTTGAATATGCTCGAGTTATAGGATGTTTAATGTATGCAATGACTAGCACTCGTCCGGACATTGCATATGCGGTTGGAAAACTTAGTAGATATACTAGTAATCCAAGTAGTGTTCATTGGCATGCGGTAATGCGTGTGTTAAGGTATCTTAAGTTTACCAAAAATTTTGGTTTAACTTATGTTGGACATCCTTCGGTGATAGAAGGCTACTCGGATGCTAGTTGGATATCAAATGAGAATCATTCATCAACGAGTGGTTGGGTGTTTCGCTTGGAGGAGGTGCCATCTCATGGGCTTCCAAGAAGCAAACATGTAATGCAAACTCGACAATGGAATCGGAATTCATCGCCTTGGCTTCGGCCGGTTTAGAGGCGAATGGCTTAAACATTTGATTTACGAGATTCCATTGTGGCCAAAACCAATATCACCAATTTCTATCAATTGTGATAGTGAAAATACCTTGGCTAAGTGTTATAGTCAAGTGTACAATGGAAAGTCGCGACATATTGGAGTTAGGCATAGCTCGATTCGTGAGTTGATCACTCACGGGGTGATATCAGTTGCTTTTGTGAGATCTCAAAAGAATTTAGCCGATCATTTGACCAAGGCATTGGCTAAGGACTTGTTCATCAAGTCAGTTGTCGGGATGGGTCTACAACCTATTGAATCTTTGCATTAGGATACCCAATTCCCTCCTAATACGACATTAGGGGCTGAATTCAATGTGGAAGGCCTAGTGACTTAGATTTGGCACATGTGTTTTGTCCCGAAGGTATGTGCCGAGCCCGCATGTGAGGTTGATATTAATCTTAATGAGTCTTATGAAAAAGTGTTGTTGCAGGTACACGATTAATAAGACTCACCTATATGAGTATGAAGTTTGGCCGCTTCAAGAAAGTTAGGGTTGGCTTTCTACATGCTCATGAATTGATATGGACACAAGGCCTGGATAAAGAGTGTCAAGCAAGCTATAGAAGTTGTTTCTTAATTCATTTGTGTATTATCTTTGAAGTATTCAAATGTGTAAAGGGGTTCAATGCTTAGTCACACCCCAATACTAGAATATTTTGGAATGTGTAATATACTAGATGGTAATTCAATCTGCGTGATATTATCATTGAAAGATGAATTGTTGTGTGTTGAAAAGTTTTAACTAAGTCAAGGGTTACACTAAATGGGGGAGGATTGTTGGTGATTATATCACCAATGTGATTTAGTGTTATTGGACTTAGTTTGAGGTTTGGTAAGCTTGAAACAATCGATATGAGTTAGGAGATGCGGGGTGCATGCTTACAATTGATATTTACAAGCTTACGAGAGTGTTAGATCAAGTGTTGAACAAAATCCAAATTCGTCGCTTATTGGACGGGCGTCCATTTCATATGGACGGGCGTTTGACTTCAGACGGGCGTCTAGGTTCACTGGACGAGCGTCTGAAGGGTGGATTTACATACAGGATGTAACCTGGTTGGATGGACGAACGTCTTAAGAATCCGGACGGGCGTCCGACGCATTCTTCGACGGGCGTCCAAGATGTCAAACGGGCGTCTGAAGTGTGAATTTACATACAGCTGTTCAGATGGACGAGCGTCTGAAGAAACTGGACGCCCGTCCAGTATGCTTCAGACGGGCGTCCAGGATTCTAAACGGGCGTCCAGTAGGCAGTTCGGAGTAGTTTTGCTCGGTTTTGTTGGTATCCTTTTGGGTTTTGGACTGGTAACTGATTCTGAAAGGTTGTGTATGTAGTGTTATATTAGTATAACATCACACACACATAAAGAAACACTTGGAACTTCATTTTTTAAAGATAAGAATAGAATTTGAGAAGCAATTTTTCTGTTTTCTTTGAAATTCTTGAAGCCTCAAGTTTAAACACACATATCTACAAAACTTCTATAGCATTCTTTCATCTTATTGCCAAAGATTGAAAGAGAAGCAGATTTATCCCGTGATTATATTGGAGTTAATTCCCGGAGGCAATTCAAGGGAACGAATAATTTTCGCAGGAAAGATTTCCAAATCGACTCTGCGATCATATCAAGTTATCTCGCATTTCAAGTTTTGACACCATTGTTCTAATCATCCTATAAACTCCCTAACATTCTGTTATGTAAAAAACTTAAATTGATTTATGAGATTTTCTTTCACAGATACTACAATCAATTAATTTTGAAATTTAGTTACTAGCTTTTAAATGCATTGACGTGATTAACGGGTTATTAGGAAAGAAGGCTTTTTTTTTTGGAAAAAATGACAGAAAAATATGTTGAGACAAATTTCCCATACTTTTAATGCATAAGAAATAAAGTAGCGCTTTATTTACAACCAATTGGTTTTTATAAAATGATAAGCGCTTGATGTTAACATGATATCAGAGCCAGAGGTTACGAGATCGAACCCTGGTTGGAACATTATTTAGAAAAAAAAATTATGCAAGTATTGAGACAGATTGCTCACACTTGAGGGAGGTGTTGGGACAGATTGCCCACACTCACTCTTGAATGAAAATTGTGCAAGTATTGGACAGATTGCCAACACTTGAGGGGCGGTGTTGGGACAGATTGCCCATACTCTTAATGCATAAGAAATAAAGTAGCGCCTTTACTGGCACCAATTGGTTTTAATACAACGGTAAGCGATTGATCATAATAGAAGAAGACAATTTGAATTAGGATTTCCCTACTTAAATGATCGTTCATACAAAATAAAAATAAATAAAAGGGTGGTGGTGAGAAGGACAACATAAGATTCAAAATGGTGAAATATGACGGTTTCAAATGTATATAGTTGAAAAGGACAAAAAAAAAATAGGTACATATACAGAAACACACTTAATGAATATTACAAATTTTTTTATTTCTAATAGTGATAGACATCAATGCATTCACACACAATCAATGCATTAATTCACACAGAATCAATGCATTAACACATAATTGATTATATTTTCCTTCCGGAACTCCCAGTGCTAATTTGAACGGCAATTAATTAGAGTGAATGTGTTCCTGCATTCACCTGGTATATTCGATCAAAAAATAAATAAAACTGGGCGACAGTGTAACGGGCAAGAAGTAACTACCCACCGGAAATCCCTCTCCTGATATCTCTTGATTGTAACGGACGGTGTTACTGATTCTGATTCTAAACAATTCGAGTAACAAAGAAAAAAAATTTTGGGCGACGATTTTGGGGTTTTTTTGCTCCAAAAATGAATGATCTCAACGCTTCTTGATTGTAATGGACTATGTTATTGCTTCTGATTGTAATCAATTCGATCGATCAACAAGTAGTAAGTTAATAAATGGGTTGACAATTAGTAGTATGTTTTTCGATGTTGCTACATTTTAATTGTGGTAACTACATGTTTTTTTATGTGTGTTACTACACATTTTTTGTTGGTACTACACTTAATTCATTAGTTGTTACTACCTAATTTTCTGTGTTACTACATGTATTTAGTTGAGTTGTACTACATACTTTTCTACGTTAACTACATATTTTCCTACGTTAAATTTCAACCTAATATAAGTTTGTACTCAACAACGTTTAGTAACTCGTGCACTAATACACACGTATATTAATTTACTACTTATTACTATATCATTCTTTACTACTTGTTACTCGATCAATTTTTTTTGGGTGTAACATGTGTATTAGACTGACTAGTAATAATCTAATCTAATGCCTGTTACTACATGCTTTTTGTTGCAACTACATTCTTTCTATGTGTGTTAAAACACATTTTTTGGCTGAGACTTCTCTTAATTTATTAGTTGTTAACCAAGATAAGCCCTGGATATGAAGGCTCTTACGTGATCATGGCAAAATTCGAACCCTTAGCTTATCCGTTTGGAGTTACAAGAATCCCTTTCACGAGTGCACGACGTCTTGCATGTGTCAATGATAAGGGAATGCTCAACAGACATTGATGTGCAAGCCAGCATTGACCTTGAAATAGTTGAAGAGAACTTGACCTACATGGAAGAATCAGTTGCACTTTAGAACGGAAGATGAAGGAAGACAAGAATGAAGAGGTACAACGAGTCTTGGTTCAGTGAACCGATCACACATTGGCAGAGGCGACATAAGAGTTAGAAGACGAGACGCTTGGTTGAGTTCCAGAGTTCAAGCATCGCCCAGGTATTTTCAGTTTCGAGGACGAAACTTTTCATAAGGGAGGAGGGATGTAACACCCCAGATTTTTGAGTAAGGGTAATCTTATATATAATTTAGCTGCCCTAATATTCTATTAAATAATTAAATAATAAATTTTATGAATAGATATTGATTACTGGTATTTTATTATTATAAATGTAATGTAACTCTCTCCATTTAATTGTCTTCATTCGGTGCATATCAGAAAAGAAAAAAAAAGCTGTAGCCGTCGAACCAAAAGAAAATAAGAATGAGTAGAGGCCGTGCAGTGTTGTGTGAAGAAGGGTGAAGGATGGGATATGGAATTGTACAATATGTAATATATATATATATACTATTATATTTCATGGATGATGTTGAAGACTTATATCGGCAAACAGGGTAATAAGGAAAAGAGTTTGATTGACGCCGTAAAAAAAAAAAAAAAAAAAAAAAGGTGATCAGGTCATCGACGGATACATCGTATTTGTTCCAATTCAAAAATAAATTATGAGATGATAAACCATGTATAGATCAAGATGATTCGGAACAGTAATCGCCTCGGCGCAACGAACGTTTCTACATCAACTATTCCTAATTTCGTAAGTTTTCGGTTTAACCCTAAAGTTGGAATTTTGATCTTTTATTTAGAAAAGTCTGAGCTTTATTGGAGTAGAAGGTTGCATTAATCGTAGAATATCGTTATTGGATTGTAGGTTGTTCGTAGGAGTTATGGAATCGAAAGATTCAAGCCTTTGCTTTCAGTTTTACTTTTGGATTCGCTCTTAAAACGCTAAAAGGTAAGGGGGTGTTTTTTAACCGGTGTTTTATCATGTAATTATTAACTGATAAAATATATATGCTGTTAATGCATCGAATCATACGTGTTCTATTGGTATTTTGGAAATATATATGTTTCGGCCGACTTTGTTACAGCAGAAGCAAATGTTTGAATTTTCTATATCTAATATATAAATATATATACATGTGTTTAATGTTAGAGTAAAGCAAATGAATGAAATTGATCCTTAGCTAATATATAGTGTGGACTTGACTTTTGGCTAAACAATTTGTGGCTCTGGGAACGAACTAGGAACTTTAGTTGCAGGTGCGATGATTAATTAATATATACGGTGAAATAGTATTTGCAGAAGTAATGGTATCTTGATTTTATTCGATAGAGATAGATGTGTGCAGTGTAATATTTAAATGTACTTAAATGATATGTAAAAAAAAAGTAAAAAGGTTATAGTAAAAGTATAGTGTATATTACGGTAAAAGTGTATTATATTAACATTGAGCAATTATGTGTATTAAACGATATGAAGTGGCTTATATGTTAATTGAAAATGTCTAACATCGACTTCTTGTAGCGTTGGTTCTGCACCATAACTGAGACCCTCCGCGGGGAAAAGGTGGGAGCACCGGAAGGCGTTGTTTAGGCCTTGTGGGACATTGACTTAGTAGTCATTGATCCTTTTACAATGTGATAGGTAGTGTAATTAGAATATCTAGCACTAGAAGTCCTTAAGGAGCCTTATACGTGAATGAATCAGGTGGTTAGACCTTAACTCGTAAATACATATGTGGTTGTCTAAAAGATAAAACGTCAATATCATTGGTGAGGCACGTCTATTCTTACTAGCATGGGACTATTACACTCCTCTACTTGGTCTGATGCCAAGGGACGCGTGTGACTCCTACACGGGGACCTAAGCCCGTGCCCTCGAGGTGCTTCCCGTGTTGCGGTGCAGTTGTTCACCGTGCGTAATGTCCTATGGTATTGATGTAACAAAATTTACGTGTGTAAGGTTGTACTATGTGATCTAGTAGAGGGTGAGCGTGATCTCAATGCAACCTATGTGGTAGAGATTGTAGACTTTATCTTGATGTGTCTTATATATATAAATATACTGTGTAACCGTTTCTTCAACCCCTTACTAAGTACGTTTGTACTTACCCCCTCTTCTTTCTTGTTCCCACCCCGAGAAGGTGGTGTTTGTAGGTTGTTTTTGAGGCCACTAAAGAGTGACCCAGAGATGATGCAGACGGAGTTTAGTATTCTTTACTGTATTGTAATTTTGGTATAGGTTCCCTCATCCCTTGTACTGTTGGAATAATAGTGGATTCAATTTATGGATATCATGATGTAGTGGATTCTATTTGTATTTGATGTTATAATGAGTCTTTTGGTGAAGTAATAGATGCAGCCTGTGTTACTCTCGATCGTTTGTTAGTCATTTCAGTTACCCGAGTCAGTCGTTTTGTCTTCCGCTTGTTCTCTGATGTCTCCTTACGTAAGGCTTACGTGTATAATTAGATTAAAATTTAATTATATGCATGCCGGGCGTTCTTTTCCGGATATGGACTCTGTACAACATATTTTTCTATGTTAACTACATATTTTTCTACGTTAAATTTCATCCAAATATAAGTTTGTGTTCAAAACCATGTAGTAACTCATGCACTCACACACATGTATATTAACTTAGTACTTGTTACTATATCAATCCTTACTACTTGTTACTATATTAATATTTTTTTGGGGAGTAACTATATGTATTAGACTTACTAGTACTAATCTTTTTCGGTGTACCTAGCAACAACACACCCAATCAATTTCAATACACACCCAATCCACACAATGCAGTAACATTGAGTATCACGTAGTAACATGAACATCATACAATGCAGTTACACTGAGTAACACGTAGTAACATCAACATAATATAGTAACACATGTTGTAACACGTGTCTTTTTCAACATGTAGTAACACCATTATGCACACTCCGTAAGATGCAGTAGCGCATAATGTAGTATCACAGTGAAAGTCCACAAATGAAGTAACACGTATTTCACGTTGGTTCCTTGAGCAGCATCAGACGTAGTAACACCAGGATGCAAACACCTTCAAACATTGTAACACATAATGTACATCATACGTGTTAATTCATTTGTGGACTTTTACTGTGATACTACATTATGCGTAACTACATTCTTTGTATGGAGTGTGCATAGTGGTGTTACTACATGATGAAAAAGACATGTGTTACAACATGTGTTAGTGCATGATGTTGATGTTAGTTCGTGACTAGTACTAATCCATTCGGGAAAAAAAGTGTAGTAACACACATACAAAGAATGTAGTAACACCCAAAAAATATATGTAGTAAAGATAGATACAGTAACAAGTAGTAAATTAATATACATGTGTAGTGCATGAGTTACTACATGTTGTTGAGCACACACTTATATTACCGTAGAAAAATATGTAGTACAAATCAACCAAATACATGTAGTAACACAGAAAGTTAAGTAGTAACAACTAATGAATTAAGTGTAGTTCCAACAAAAAATGTGTAGTAACACCCATAAAAAGCATGTAGTTACGACAATAAAAATATAGTAACACCGAAAAAGATTAGAACTAGTCAGTTTAATACATGTAGTAACTGCCAAAAATTGATAAGTGCTGCATATTTTTCTATGTTAACTACATATTTTTCTACGTGATGTTGATTGTCTGTATTGTTCCTAGTAACTGTGTTTGATGTCGATGAATCATCTTTTTAAATTTGGTTTGCTATTTATTCGCGGTAAAAATAGGCTTGGAATGGAGAAGCACACAAGTAGGAAATAGAATATTTTTCTTAAATTGTGGTTTAGAAACAAGAAGAGTCATATAGAAGAAACTGATTGTATACGATTTTGGTAAAAAAAAAAAGGATGGATCTTTGGCAGATATCATTTTAATTTAATTTAATTTTTGTGTGTGTGGGAAATCGACATTAAAATCCGCATAAAAATCGGCTGTAGTATCTTAACAAACGGTTTGAAAAACATTGAATAACAATGAATGAACAGCATTGAATAGCAATTAATAATTCATGAAAAAATAGGAAAATAATAATGGAGGGTATTACTGTTGAGTATTCATTATTTTTTTATCATTTACAACCAACGCCTTTTTTCTTGTCCTTATTACTCAAATTAGATTAAAAGTGGATCTTTACAACCTTTTCCTAAATAATAACCAATGAGGTTAAATTCGTCGTACCATTTATTAGATTGTCCTAAATTCCAAACTATTATAAAGTTGTATTATTTGCCTAATAAAATATGTATTTAATTCTTATGGCCCCTTATCCCAAGATTATATATAAACAAAGGTTAGCAGTCAGTGAGACATACCTCAAATGGTTAAGCTGAGACCCCAGAATTACGAGGTCTTGGGTTCAAGTCATAATATGGGTTATATATGTATTTGCCTATCAAAATGCTCTCTCATTTTTAGTCTTTCCATACAGATTAAGAAATGTATACTTGTCATAGCGTTTATTAGAACAACTCCCTCATTTTGAGCCTTTTCACACAGATTAATAAATGTAAACTTGTCATAGCGTTTATTAGGACAACTCCCTCATTTCGAGTCTTTTCACACAGAAAAGTGGTTGAATGTCATAATTAAATTTTAATGAGAAATGCCAAACTTTTATTAAGTTCTCATATTTGCCTAACAAAATACTCAATCATTTTGAGTCTTTTCACACTGATTAAGAAATGTAAACTTTTTATACCATTTATAGATTGTCCTAAATGCCAAACTTTTATAAATTTGTCATATTTTCCTAAAAAAATACTCACTCATTTTGAGTCTTTTCAGACAAATTAAGAAAGTGATTGAAATTCATAAATTTTAATATGAAATGTTGATAATACTCAAGAAGATCTCGAAGGTTCCTCATAATAATTACACAATATTCTGCATTTACCTTTTGTAATATTTTACATTATTGCTTGCTTAGCACCTAAGTCTTCACATACTATTTATATGTAATACACCGGTGGAAATCATCAATGAAAAACACTTTTCCTTATACGTTGTTATGGTATCAGAGCTCTCTGACTAACGTCATTTTCAAATCATGATCAATCGTAAAGAACTTCATTTGGGTGGGGTTCGTTACCGTAATCTACACGAACCCCACCCATATTCATATTTCTTTTCCGTTGATTTTTTTAGTCATCAAAATGAATTACTCTCATATCATTATCATCTTTCAAACCCCATAAACGCTTTTGCAGGCCATGACGATTTTGTTTTTGGGGAATGGGGGAGAAAAACAAAAACATTTCATCAATTAAGGAGAATGACAGTTCTTTAAAACTTTTGTGTAAAACACAAAACTATTTTTTTATTTTTTTTATTTTCTGGACGCATATCTTCATAAAAAATAAAAATAAAAATTCAACACACTTTCTCTCTCATCCATATTTTTTAAACACCCATATCTTTCAATCTAGAATTCCAAATTTAAAAATTCTTTTACCAATTTTTTTTCTTGAACTTTATTTTGAGACCACATTTATTCCGACATGATTTCAAAAAATCCGCTGTCGAAATTCACTGTTGAAATTCATTGATTTTCGGGATTCACTATGGAGATTCACTGAGTGAATTTCAACAGTGAATCTCCCACAAATGATGTAATGATATCGAACCAAGTCTCAAAATGAAGAGCATGAAAAAAAAATAAAAAATTCAGTGAAAGTTTTATCGCGTTTGGAGATTTAGATCAAAAGATGTGAGTGTTTGAAAATGGTGGAGGAAATAGAAAAAACAAAAAATTAATGGCGCAACATACAGCAGCAGTGAGTCAATTTTTTAATTTTTTTTAATTTTCCATTTTTATTTTGTTGTCCTTTAAGCAATAGAAATTATAAAAGTTGTCATTCTCCCCATAAAAAATATGTGGCGTTAATGTTACTTAAAAATATTTCAAACTGTGTCCTTATCCTTAATTTTCCATTTTTTTTCAATTCAATGGTAACGTCCAACTAAACCTCTGCTTTTCTAATCCAAATTTCTGTGTTTATCTTTATTTTACCTATTCTCTATCATCATCTTTGCTATTTACGACTCTCTTTCCTCCACAAATTGCTTCTTCCCATTAGGGTTCATACAACCCTCCATTCCAAGTTTTATTTAAGGGTTTTTACAATCCTTCATTCCATATTGATGTGTCTAAATATGCCGCCGCCTAGGTATCAACGGAAACTGCCAATCCAGCCACCCGGTTGGGGTAAGCCGCGGCCATAGCATCAAAAGCAGTAATTGGGTTAGGGTTGCGGGGCGGAAACATCACGACGAGGGGCGAACCTGTAGGATCTTGATCGCTCAGGGGGCCGCCCAGCATCCTAAGTCGGAGATCAGTAAGATATGGAACGAGCCCGGGAGGGAGCGGCCAAAGGGAAGTCGAGATAAAGCGAGGAGGCGAGCTCACATTCCACAGCTCGAGCGGCCTCGCGGCACTGCCGCCTGTTATATTAATCGCATAACATCATTGTATATTGTACTTATCCAACCTTACGCCGTACCCCTAGCTCTGGCTCTTGCCTATAAAAGGAGGGCTTATGTAATTTCAAAGAGATATATGCAAAAAATAGACAAAGAGGACAAAACTCTTGTCAAGTTATTTCTCCCTAGTGTTCTTTCACTCCACCACACCACCGCCGTGCTACCACCGGCAATCACCACTGTAAATCATCCAAAACAGCCAGATATCCATCTTTCATACCACCGTTAAGCCACCGTGATAATATTGTGCATTATAGTTGGCTCCGTTATCGGGAAAGTCATAATCTTCCAGCATTCCGGTGAAGAAATCACCCAGAAAAGCCTGAATACGGCGGAAAGGCTGATCATCACCTTCATCGCCCACCCAGGATCAACATAGTTGTCACCCGAAGAAATCACCCGGATAGCCTCACGACGAACGAGGTAGTGTTATTACGAGTCTGCATCGGAAAATTCATCCCTCGAAGTGCTCTTCAATGTATATCTCTCCTACAAAAGGTTATACCAGTTTCTGGGATGATTGCGTTTGAATCATCACCCCTTTTCCCAGAAATTGGTATCGACTGACCGGAACTCGCCTGACTTACCACCGTCCGAGCCCTTTCTCCCACCAACTCTCAGAGGAAAGTACAACAACCAACAACCCCCCAAACCACTTCGACAGAAGGCACTGTGCAGAGCAGTTAAACCTGTCGACGGAGTAGTTCACTACCTGGGAGCAGGTTGGCAGAGTAGGAAACAGTCAGTAACTCGAGCCTATTTTCAGGCTCGCCGCCATAACAATTTTAGGAAGTAAGGGCACGCTGATACCCCCTACACCAGATAAGGGGGCGCAATCAATCAAAGCCGCGCCGAGGGCACTGGAGAGACAATGGACAGCCCCACTGCTCGGGGAAGTAGGCCACAAAGGGATGCCCTGGCCACCGCCGATGTTCAAAACATCATAAATCAGAAGTCGAGGTCCAGAGAAGCCCAAGCGTCCCTAGAGGAGGCTCGTAAAGAAAAGAACCCCATTGAGGCGTTTAGGCCGCAATGTAGCCGGGACGTGCCAGAGAAACTAGCAGGGTTGCAGGAAGAGTCTGAGATCACAGAAATGATAGAGTATGCCAAGTATGTCGAAATAATGTACATAACCAATTCCCGACTAGTAGCACTAGGCCGAGAACCTTTGCTAGTCCGGGAAGCGAACCAACCCAGGGGCGAACCGCACCACAAAGCGCCAGAAAAAGAGCGTCAAAGTCAAAGGGTAGAAGTTGAGAAGAGCATCCAGTCCTTAGGTCGCAAGGGTCGCCGGGGAGAACAGGAAATCATCCAAACCCCTGCCCGACCTAGCCACAAAAATTCCAAGGAAAGCAGAGAAAGAGGCTCCGCCTTTAAAAGGCTGGGCGAGAAAGAAAAGGGTCGGGCTCTAAGTCGATTAAGCCTTCCAGAAAGAGGAGTAATACCTCGGCAGGAAGGAAGGAATGAAAGGGACGCCCGGCTGATAATAAGGGAAAAGCGAGCCCAACTGGAGGAATCGTGAAATCAAGCGGTCTCAGAGCACGGAATCGAGTTAGCGGCCAGTCCGCCCCTGTCTATAACAAGACACGACCCGATCCTTGCAAGACAAATGGAAATAATGAGGAGAGAGCTCGCTGAGCTCAAAAATCGAGGCCCGCCGAAAAGCCCGCCCCTATCTCCGGTATCGACGTGCTCGCCAAGAAGATAGTCGAAACTTTACCTACCAACAAGGAAAAGGTCAGCTATCCTAGTTACAATTACTACAGTGGAAACACTTGCCCGCACGATTGGCTCACCGTCTTCCAGGGTCGCATTACTCTCGCAACCCAGAACAAGTCCGCCTGGTGTATTGCTTTAGTCGGAAGTATGCAAGATAGGGCCGCCTCCTGGGTCCATGGGCTCCACCGGGGATCGATTGAAAGTTGGGAGGATCTATAAGAAAAATTTGTGAGAGAATTCGAATCCGCCAGCAGACCAAAGAAAACCATCGAAGATCTCTACGAGATTCGCATGGGCGAAAACGAATCAGGAAAGGACTATTACGAATGGTTCGTCAGGATTTACGATCAAACGAGGAATATTCCCGACGACGCCACCATAACTTGCTTCCTCACAGGAATCGCCAAGGGTCCGATGAAAATGGAGTTTAACCTGCGGCCCCCTAGAGCGGGACTAAGGGAAATGCTCGAATGGGCCAGAATGATGGGGGTAAGTGAAGCACCGTCCCTAACCGGAAAATCAAAGCCTAAAGCCGAGCCCAGCTCCCAAAAAAAAGACCGCGCTGACGATCGCAAGAAGGAACGCGGTAAGAATGCGAACACAGATCGTGAAGCCAAGGTGCCATACAAATTCAATGAAAATGATTTCACCCCCCTCAACACAAAACCGTCTCAGATACTTTTCGAAATTCACGAACAAATCGAGAGACCTAGGCCTATGAAAGGCGATGGAAGCACTCGTGATAAATCAAAATACTGTGACTATCATAGAGATACGGGCACCATCGCCGGAGCAGGGAACCATCGCCGTCAAGCTTGTCCTGGTTCTGGCCTCTCTCCTTCACCAGCTTCACAACATTGAAATAACGCCAAAAATGATCCTTGGCAACCGGAGAGGCCGTATGGAAAAAAGGAGAAACATCACGCACAGGACGAGCCTTATACACACGGACTGAACTACCACCGGCAGATGGAGAAGACATGACTAAAAATAAAGGGGGAGAGGTAATGCAGAACAAAGGAATCACCCCCCTCTTATAGAGGCTCCGAGCGGAATTAGCGGACAACATTCACGCGTTTTTATCAAAAATTCGAATTTAAAAAACGTGGTCAAATGTCTGACTGTTGAACAATCCGAGATTCAAGGCTGCTTTCACTGCGCAATTATCGAGCGGGTAAAATGTCAGTCAGAGAGTCGTCCAATCAAGTCAGAGCGCCAGCTTTCCAAATTTTTGTCCCAATCAACGTTAGCCCTCGACTTGCTAAAAAACTGGGGGGCCGAAACTTGGAATTTTCAAAAATAAGACACTAGTTCCTTGAGATCGCCTTAGCCTTCATGCCAGTCAGGGGGGCCGAATATAAGGATTCTCGAGGTTATTCGGCACAAGATCGCAGCGACCTCTCAGAAATAGGGCCGCATAAAATCCTTGAAGCCAAGGGGATTTCTTATTTTTAGCGAGCTAACACTCGTAACAAAAAAAAGGGGCGCAAGAGCAAAGGGCAACGAACCAAGAAAATGAAACAAATGCATAAAACAAATTATCAAAATACGGCCCCAAGGAGAGCCCGCCAAATTACAAAGTTTTAAACCAAGCACAAAACAAATTACAAATCAACAAATTGTTTGGAACAAAGCAGCAGAGTACGAATCGCTCAAATCTCGTAGAAACGAATAAATATCAAACTTGGCTAGGAGGGTCGGTGCGGTCATCTTCTTCATCGCCCCCTTCCTCATTTTCGGTAACCGGGGGTTTCCTCAGAGCGGCAAAGTTGACAGGATTAACAGGAGGAGGATCCCACACCGGATCGCCATCTTTCACCTGGCCAGTTTGAATGGCGACATTGTGATCCGGAGCATAAGGAATATCCGGATGAAGAGCCAGTAAGTCAGGATTCCACTGAAGCATGTCGACCCACTTGAGCATTTCCTCGAAGCTAAGCGACTCTTTGCCATGATATGCCCAGAGACAGCGAGCGAGATGGTTGAAGCCTTGATCAAAGCTCACCTCTAAATGATAGTAGAACTCATCCGTCTCCAGATAGGCCGCAACAGTTGTAGGACCAGCTTCCTCGGCGGTTTTGTTGGCGACGAAAAGTTGCTTCTTCAAGCTCGCAACCTCCTGCTCAGCGGTCTTCAAGGCCTCCGCAGATTTCTGAGAATGATCAGTCAGGACCTTCATCCTCTCCTTCAACTCAGTGATGATGGTCAAAATATACCCGTAAAAGTCATCAACATTATCCTTAAATTGGGCCGAATAATATACATTTTATATTAAAATCATATGGTTATATTTATTATTTAATGTTATGAGATTTATAAAATATAATTTGGTATTTATCCATTTTTTATTATTTAAATGTGATTTATTTCGAAATAATTATTTATTTTGTAGATTGAGATAATTTTTGGAGGATAATTATAAATGGAAGAATTAAACTACAAGATAAATCCAAGCAAATACGGATGCATTGAAGATAAAGATCGGATAAGCACAGAAAAGAGGAGTAAAGCAAGACAAAAGCCGGCAAGCCAATCGAAAGGAGATTGGCGCCGACATTAGGGAGGCCGCATGGAGGGGGCGCATTTTTTGTGTCCTTTTCCTAGGATCAGCTGGGAATTATCCTAATGTATTTTCAACTCCTTTTGGATTTAGGAAAACTATTTCAGATTGGTTTAGGTTTATTCTATGTAAATTTCTCTCCTACATAAATGTACATACACACGCCATTACACACGCCACACAATACACACAATTCATAATAAAATCTTCAGTTTTACTTGGAGCAGTTTTTTACAAGTTCTTCAATTATGTAAGTTCTTGTATTAATTTTCTCTTAGTTTCGTTTAGTTAATTTTCCCCAATTATTTAGCTATCGTTTGATGATTATTATTTCTTAGTAAGTGATGTAGATCTAGGATTACGACGTGAGGCGGTGGGGATTCCTTGTCTATGAGGATCCACACGCCCACGTCTATGTTTTGTGATCTATGTGTGATTTTATTTCGATTTAATAATCGTGTTTCTAGTAGGTATATATAATTACTTTATGAGCTTCTATTTTATCCGATAAGTATAGAGAAACGCTAAGATTTAGGTTTTCGCCGCGTCAATCTAGCCATGTCTTTATGGTGTGATTGTCCAATTAGAATTTCTTATCTTAGTAGGTATGGCTACGACTACGTTGCTCGTCTGTTTTAATTAAAACGTGTAGTGAGGAAATACCTATATAATGCTCCTAGGTCGGCTCATGAATTGATCTTTCGGGACTTTCAGCGAGATCTAGATCTGTGTTATATTAGGGAATTGCGCGCACTTGATTATACGTAAATCGTAGATTAACATGATACCTAAAAAGTTAGTGTTAATGGGACGGAGACTGATGCGATCGCTTAGGAAGTATGCCTGAACAAAGGAATGTTGCCTAGGTGAGGAATACGGTTAATATCGGCATCCCTAGTTTTGTAAGCGTGCAAGTCATATGAGATGGAGGCCGAAAAAGCGAAGTCACGTGATGTAGCATAGTGATCTGGAGCTAGATCTAGTTTAGGGGATGACTCCCATAGCCAATATAAAAGAAATACGAATCGGATTAATAGTTGTCGAGTCTAGTTTAATTATATATGATCTCTGGATCCAAACGATGATGTAATAATTGGGGAGATTAATTATGTTGTATTTATTTGAGTTGTGTCGAGTCGTGTCAATTTACATTTTCTTGTTCTTTGTTGGTCATAGACCATTTTATGTGCTTGCCATGCATAATTAATTATTTATAGAATGACCCACAATTTGGTTCCCTGTGGGATCGACCTTGATTCGCTATAGCTATACTACGATGGACCTAGTCCTCTTGCTAGTATTAGTGTTGGTGGTCAAGTATTTTAATTTCACTTGATCTACGTGCATCACTCAGCATCTATCTTCACGCTTTCCTCCATCGCCTTCCTCATGCGATCTATCTCGGCCTGGGCCTTGATGTTCTTGGCCTCAGCTGCGTGCCTTGCTTTTTCAGAGGCACCAAGGGCCGCCATCACCTTCCTCAACTCAGCATTGTGCTTCTCAGCGGCCTCAGTAGCTTTCATTATGCGAGTCCCAAGCTGTTAAAAAAACGATAAGTCTGCAGAATGAGAAAAGAGAAGGAAAAACAATAATAAACAAAACAGTGGCTTACCGTGGAGGAGGCGGTGATCCCAAATTCGCCAGCCAGATCCTTCAACTCTGTAACCTCATCCCAGGAGGGGGCATCGTCTCAAACAACCAATCGGTCAGTGATCCCTCTGCCAATCTCCATATTTACTCCGGTCGGCGCGTCCCAAGACAAGCGGCCCAGAGGGATAACGTCAGCAATAGCCTCCCTGATTTGGCTCGCCTTCGCCATATGGTAAACTCAGCGTCCAACCAAAGGGCCTCTTTCCCCTGGTATCCTCGAGGCAACGTCCCCCTCGGCAGATCCCTCTCATCATCAGTGATCTCCTCTACGACAGCAACTCGCTTATCAGCGCGATCAGAGCCCTTGCTAGCGCCGCCAGCAGCTTTAGATTTTTCGACCCTTGATCTTTTGGGCTCCTGGGCCTCCTTGGGAGGGACGTCAGTGGACAACCTTTTCTGGGCCCCTCCAGTTTGACTCAGGCCCACGCCCACTTGGGTCGCTGCCGAAGCTTGAAGATTGGAGTTGTAGGTTTCATCGACAACAGAGGCGTCGACTGTTCTGGGGATCCTCCCCAAAGCTTATTTCAGCGCCGCCTGCCTGCTTTTGGCGGCGTCATCCGCCAACCTCTGCCTTTGAGCTCGCCTCTGATTACCATCCATATTGCTGACTGAAATTTCAAGAAAACAAAAATTCATCAAAAGTTGGAAAAATAAACAAAAACAAAGCAATAAAGCAGGAAGAATAAGTAGAAAGCAATGAATATTACGGCGAGGTCTCTGGCTGCGATCCCTCCAACATGCCGCACATTCTGAGGGAAAGCAACGGTTAATATGACATTCTCCGACCCAATCAGAGTCACTCTCCTCAGAGGTAATAGCCACCAGAGGCTGGCCTTTCGTCGGCCCCACAATTCCGGCTCTGCTCGCATACGGTTCCGCCATATCCAGGAGATCGATCCAAGAAACATGCCCCATCAGAGTCTATTATCGCCTAAAGTGCTCGGAGGAATCGATACTCGCCCACAAAAGGATCATCAAAACCAATCATAGAGAATTTCCCCGGGCGAGAAGGAGAGTGAGGGAAAGGCCAACCAACTTTTGATTCGACCTTAAAAACGCGATCCCCCCAGTTGTGTATCTAGTTGGGGAGAAGAAAGAGTAAACGGGGAGTCGGGGCCCTCACGTTGGCCTGCCCCGGAAAAGAGGCACCGCAAAGCGAGTGAAACTGTTTGAACATGGAAAAAGTAGGCTCTTGCTTCATCGTTCGACAGAGGATGATGAAGGACATGATCTGAATGGCGGCCCCAACTGCCAGGTCGCATGGCAATATACGCAGCTTCGCGCAACAACTTAACCAAAAAAGGATCAAAGGGGGGCCGGAAGCCGGCAAAGAAATGATCGAAGTGCAGAATTATGGTATCTCCAGGGCGGCGAGCACAGATAAAATCCTCTCGATCGTCAGGCCGCAGCTTGTCCTCCTCCTTGTTAAAATCGATCAAGGAGAACCGGTTGATGTTAGGGTCAATATTATAATATCGCTGAAGGGTTTTGGCGAGGTTTGTACTTTTTTGGATCTGTTGCCAATTTTTCTCCACATCCTTCTCATACAGACTCATAAGGCCAAATTCCCTTAAGGCCTCAGGATTATTAGGCTTCGAAGACTTCCCTTTAGCCGCCGCTTCCCCTACCGTCATGGTCGAAGGATAAGTTTTCTTTTTCTTGGGTTTCTTGGGAACCTCCAGAGGCTTGGGCGGAACCGATTCGAGATCGTCCTCGTTAGATCCCATCAACCTGTGCAAGGCCACATCCTCTACATACATCTCGTCATAGGCGCCCCCACGCTACTTGCACCCTCCACGGCTGAGATATCATCGTCACAGCCGCGACCACTAACACCTGCCTCGCCCTGGCTAGGAGCCGCCTCCTTGCGACTTTTCTTTAGCCTAGGTACCGGATCAGACAATAAACTCCCTAGGTCGAAAGGGTCCTCAGGGTCATATCCCGCAACGCACCCCTCTATCATTTCTTGTAGGTCGTTGCGTGCGACTACCTCGGGGCTAGAATCGGCGAGCTCATCTTCTAGGGCATAGTCATACGCCTCTTGATCCGCATCAGAATCGCCACCAGGGCTGAAAGCATCGTCCGACATCCTGCAAAACAAGGAAAGGTGGAGCTTTAAAATCACCCGGGATATTGTAATCACCAGGGAGGTGATCGCACCCATCTCGACACCTTCCCTGCGATTTTGCAGAATGGGATGCCACAATGAAAGAAGGAAACACAAAAAGGACACCACGAATCACCAAGAAAAAGACCACCTTCTTCCCAAAACAAGAACATTGACTCAAAAACATAAGCCTTTATCCCCCAAACGCCCCAGGTCATGCGTGATAGGCTAAGGGGAGGAACAAACGCAAAGAAATGGAAACACTGCGGAAAAAACAATCGAAGGAGCTTAGTGGATGAAGAATTGCCTTGTTTTTGGCTGAAGAGCGGTTGGAAACTGCAGATAGCAAATGGAAAACTCAAGGTGGGCCGCCGGAAACTTCAAATCTTCAAACGGGAAACACTCGAAGCGTATCAGCTCTAGAAACCGTGAGAGAAAAATAGGAGAGGAGTAGAAGGAGCGGAAAAGTGTTGAGTGAATGGGGTTTGGACCTTTATATAGAAAAGAAAATTCTGATCGTACGGTCCAGATGAAAGCTACCCAATGGTCCAGATTCACGCAATCACCTTGAGGATTTCGAAATTCAAAATCGCCATCATTACGGCAGGTCAATCAAGGCCCACGTAATAACGCACGTCCATCAATGACTGTGCCATTATTAAAGCAGTTATCGAAACTCCAACACCCACGTTGCAACAGTTACCTGGAAACTGAAAGGACCATGACCTGACGGTTCAACTGCCCCACTACCTCAGTTTCACACCTAACGTCGCCAAACGCAAGCTCGCACCGCACAAGCTCGCCCCGACAAAACACTTTGAGGCAAGACGCACTAAATAGCACGGCGGCGAATAAGTCGCTTCAGACGACAAGGTCGCCAGACCCAAAAAACGCTTCGAGGCAAGACGTACTAAATAGCGCGGCCCTTAGCGAATAAGTCGCTTCAGACGACAAGGTCGCCAGACCCAAAAAATGCTTCGAGGAAAGACGTACTAAATAGCGCGGCCCTTAGAGAATAAGTCGCTTCAGACGACAAGGTCGCCAAACCCAAAAAACGCTTCGAGGCAAGACGCACTAAATATCACGTCCCTTAGCGAATAAGTCGCTTCGACGACAAGGTCGCCAGACCCAAAAAATGCTTCGAGGCAAGACATACTAAATAGCGCGGCCCTTAGCGAATAAGTCGCTTCAAACGACAAGGTCGCCAGACCCAAAAAATGCTTCGAGGCAAGACGTACTAAATAGCGTGGCCCTTAGCGAATAAGTCGCTTCAGACGACAATCTGCATAATCTGGATGTTCTTTACTCTATGCTTAACCTCCACGAAGATGGCAATGACAATGAGTAGGGGGCCATTGATGTGTCTAAATATGCCGCCGCCTAGGTATCAACGGAAACTGCCAATCCAGCCACCCGGTTGGGGTAAGCCGCGGCCATAGCATCAAAAGCAGTAATCGGGTTAGGGTTGTGGGGCGGAAACTTCACGACCAGGGGCGAACCTGTAGGATCTTGACCGCTCAGGGGGCCGCCCAGCATCCTAAGTCGGAGATCAGTAAGATATGGAACGAGCCCGGGAGGGGAGCGACCAAAGGGAAGTCGAGATAGAGCGAGGAGGCGAGCTCACATTCCACAGCTCGAGCGGCCTCGCGGCACTGCCGTCTGTTATATTAATCGCATAACATCATTGTATATTGTACTTATCCACCCTTACCCCGTACCCCTAGCTCTGGCTCTTGCCTATAAAAGGAGGGCTTATGTAATTTCAAAGAGATATATGCAGAAAATAGACAAAGAGAGACAAAACTCTTGTCAAGTTATTTCTCCCTAGTGTTCATTCACTCCACCACACCACCGCGTGCTACCGCCGGCCATCACCACTCTAAATCATCCAAAACAGCTAGATATCCATCTTTCATACCACCGCTAAGCCACCGTGATAATATTGTGCATTATCACATATTTTCTTAATTAGGGTGCAACCCTCCATGTGTTGATCACAAATTCGGCCACACATCCATTTTTTATCATCTTTGATTTTTTTAGGGTATGAAATCTTCTTAAGGATGATATTCCCCCCAAATATTTATTCCTTTCTATTACTACTTTTATGACTCTTTACAAAAATTGAGTCATCAATTGCAAATTTAAGCAATAGCAGGCTGATGTGAAGCAGTTGTTGCCGATTGATATGAGGAAGGTTGCTACATGCTCCATGTGAAGGAAGCAAGATTACTACGTTACGAGCCAAATCACCATGTTCATTCTATTTCCATGGGATTGCGGGGGCATGTTGAGAATAATCTAGAAGTTCTCGAAGGATCCTCATAATAACTACACAATATTATGTATTTACCATTTGCAATATTTTGCATTAATTGCTTTCTTAGCACCTAAGTCTTCACATACTATTTATATGTAAAACACCAGTTGAAATCTTCAATGAAAAACACTTTTCCTTATACGTTGTTCTGAAATGTCAAAAATATCGTTTAACTATCGTTAATTAAATGGTTATAAAGTATTGAAAAGTAATTGGATTATTAATAAATTAGGGTAATATAGAGTAAAGAGTAATAAATATTTTATTGGTAATATGGAATGACTTATAATCCGGGATAAACAAAAAGAGATATAGTGACTTATATTCTGGGACGGGAGGGAGTATATTTAGTTCTAATGGCCCCTTATCCCAAGATTATATATAAACAACTTATTTTATTGTCCTAAATGCCATTGTCATATTTTCCTAACAAAATACTCCCTCGTTTTATTTTTTTAAATAAAGATTAAGAAAGTGATTGAATGTAATAAATGTTAATGAGAAATGTTAAAAATATCCTTTTGACTATTATTCATGAAATATAAACAAAGGTTAACAGCCGATTAATTACAACTATAATTTTAATCAAAGGTTATATACAAACAAAGGTTACCAGCCAACTATATTACATCTCAATCTTTTTTTTGTCCTTATAAACATTGTAAAATTAATGATGTCTTAAACACCATTTTTTACATCGATTATGTCCTTTTGGCCCCATCTCCCAATAATTTATACCAATTTTCGTCGGAAGTAAATTTTTTGAGTGGATTTTGTCGCAAGTTTTATATACAATTTATTTGTACTATTCTTTTTTTTTTTTTTCACCGATACAAATGTTGTAATAAAGTGAACATATTAGCCCACACTGCACTAGGTTGGACTTCAACTAGGACCTCATGGTCCTAGGGCCCCAACTTAACAACTTAAGCTAAGCTAATTGGCTTTAAAGAAAATCCACATTTTCCTCTTTAATTAAGCTTTAATCCAGGTTCTATTTTATAATTGCAATAAGGATAAAAATTACTTCACTGGACTAAAATATCCCTTGATGACAATTCGTTGCTAGCTTTCACTAAAAAACTATCCGCTGCTTGCTTCACCCTAATAATATCCGTTGCTTGCTTCCTTCCCTATTATTAAGCACACATCTTAGGAGACGGTGGCTCAGCCTCCAATTCAACGTTACCCCACCATTATCGAGAATTTTCTTTTTGTTTCTGATCGAAAAACACGTGGAACATTTAGCTCTTATTCTTGGGCGAAATTTCTTATCCTTGCTATTCTAAATAATAACCACTCATGATGGAAATTAAATCTCTGATAGCAACTTCATCGATCAGCGGCGCATACGATCTGATCATATGTATTGGTACATATGTATTGCTCATATGTTGTTTTCCAGCCATTAAGTGATTTGACGATACAGGGTTTCACCCCTCCACGTGTCGTCTTCTAGTTGGTCTCCATGATATTAATAAGAGTCAAGGTCTGCATGGTCGATGATCGATACACAAACAGTGTAGGACGAGAGCCTCATCTCGACCACCGCAAGTCGGTGAAGTCGGCGTAGAGGACAGAGTCCGCACCAGCTACGAAGGCCCATTATCAGCATGATAACTTGGACAAGGGGCAAGGCCCATTAAGGTTAAATGTGACAATTGCATAAACCGACTGAATATTAGGGTTAGGGCATGCATTATCACTATATATACCATGTTCTAGGAACAAAGGATCCGGTGCTGGATCCTGTCCACGAAGATCCCCAGAAGGAGAGCAAGGTCTTACTCCGGAACATCAAGTTATCGTGGATCAATTGGCAGGGGCTGATGGTGAATTGATGTCTCGAATTATAGCGGAGGCGTTCGTGGCACAGAAACAGACAGACGGCGGCAAGAAGGAAGCCGCCGACAATGCCAAGCACGTCCCTAGGGATGAGATCAGTGCATCGTCCAGCTCCGTGGAGAAAAAGAGACGTGAGATTCAACAAAAACATCAAAGGATGGATGAGTACAACGTTAGGCAGGAACTGGACGTTATTCTGGGCAAAAATCAGGTCTCACTGTGGTTGGAATCCCCCTTCACAAAGGAAATTGAAGATTTTCCCAAACCCAAAGGGTTTAAAATACCGAAGATAGAGCCTTATAATGGCATCACAGATCCAGAAGACCATCTACACAGGTATCTGTATCAGATGAGGTTGGATGGCGCACATGATGCGATGCGGTGTCGAGCCTTCGAAACATTACTCGTCGGTCGAGCCAGAGAGTGGTTCACCAAGCTACGACCAGGATCGATCTCTAGCTTTGCTATGTTAGCTCACAAACTTCGAGGTGCGTTTATTGTAAACAAGAAGTTTCATTTAAGTGCTACACACCTTATGAATATGAAGCAATAAAAAGATGAAACTGTGATTAATTGTTTGAAGAGGTTCAACCTCGAGGCCATGCAAGTCGAGGATGCAGATGATCGGTTTCTGAGCACGTCGTTTATGGGAGGGCTGTGTAATACAAAGTTGTATATGAAGTTGAGCAGAGATGTCCCTCGTACCATGGATGAATGTGTTAATGTGGTGTATAAATTCTGTCAAGGAGAAGAGGCAGTGCGTAGGCACACCCAATCCGACTGGATGGATTCAAAGAAGGACACTCGAGGTCCAAATAAGAATCAATCCAAAGGACAGAGCACGGAGAGCATGACGACAGTCTGGGATCGTATCACTGTGCCCGTCTCCGACCGTTTGGGAAAGAAGGGAGCCTTGCGCGACAAAGATTTCATCCCCCTCAATAGGTCTCGGTCGGAAGTGTTATCCATTATGATCTTGAAGAACATAGCAAGGAAACCGAGGCGACTAAAAAGGGCTCGAGAGAAGAGAAATCCAAGAAGGTATTGTGAGTTTCATGAGGATATAGGTCATACAACGGAGGATTGCGATGACTTGAAAAGAGACATCGACGCTTGTATTCAAGAAGGTAAGCTGGATGAAGTAGTCGATAGATCTCAGTGTAATGAGCCCAAAGGGCGCAGAGAGTACAAAAGGAAAAATTCGGATCAAGATCGAGATCACGGTCGTGTCGCTCGAAGACGTAGGGACCGATCGCCACGTCACAAGCGATCCCCCGATCGAGAAAGAAACAGTAGAGGTGACCATGGTCGAGATAGGTATGACGATAATTGACCCAATAACTACGTTAATACGATCATTGGGCCAGCCGAAAATGATAAAGACTGAGCCAGTCGAGAGCCAACTGACAGCTCGAGGGAGAAGAAGAGGCTGAGGTTTACTATAGAAGTCGGGTATGGACCCAAAGATGACATACCTAATTCTCGGAGTCACGGTGAGGGTTTGGTGATTGAGGCAGTAATTAGCCAAGCTCGGGTATCGAGAGTCTGCGTCGATAGTGGCAGTGCGGTGAATATCTTGTACTACTCGGCTTTTAAGGCAATGAAGCTGAAAGATGAGGACATAGCTCCTTTGGTGTCCCCTTTGTTTGGGTTAACAGGACAAGCGGTCCATCCCATGGGATCGATAAGGTTGCTAACGACGGTTGGAGATGGTGAAAAATGGAGGACCCTTGAATTGAACTACGTGGCAGTCAAGGCTCCTTCGGCATACAATGTCATTTTGGGTCGACCTGCTCTTTTCGACCTACGCGCTATTATGTCCACTGTCCATAATAGCATGAAATTCCCTACCAGGAACGGCTCGCATGAAGTAAGAGGAGATATTCAAGCAGCTCGGAGCTGCAACTCCATCGTCATGGATGGGAAAATGGATGTGCAGCAAGTCCTGATTGAAGAGTTGATCCCGGAGGAAGAAGATGAGAAGAGTTGGGTCTCGGTTGATCCCGTCGAGGATGTTCGTCTATGGGAAGACGAAAAAGATCAGTACGTGCAAGTCGGAATCTGGATCCCGACTAAAGAAAAGCAGTTACTTGTCGACCTACTAATCGAATACAGAGATGTCTTAACATGGAAGGCTGACGACATGCCAGGGCTGTCCACAGATATAGCGGTCCATAAGCTCGAAATAGATCAAGGTTGGAAGCCGGTTAGACATAAAAAGTGGAGTTTCGCACCTGAACGAAACCTAGCTATAGAAAAGGAAGTCGGGAAGCTGTTAACGGCCAAGATAGTAAAAGAAGTGCTCTACCCAGAATGGCTGGCTAACCCGGTGTTAGTCAAGAAACCCGAAGGCAGCTGGCGTATGTGTGTGGACTTCACCTACTTGAATAAAGTATGTCCGAAAGACTCATATCCGTTGCCAAAAATCGACAGGTTAGTAGATTCTACCATCGACTTCAAAGTGTTTGGTTTTTTAGACGCATATAAGGGATACCATCAGATCATAATGGATCCCCGAGAAGCTGAAAAGACAGCTTTCATCACGGAATTCGGCACTTTTTGCTATGTAACCATGCCATTCAGGTTGAAAAACGCCGGGGCTATAAATCAGAGAGCAGTCAACAAGATTTTCGCCAAACAGATTCGTAGGTGTATGGAAGTGTACGTCGACGACTTGCTCATCAAGAGTCGATCAATGAAGCAGTACTTGGTAGATGCTCGGGAAGTTTTTGAAGTTTTAAGGGAAACAAAGATGAAGTTAAATCCGAAGAAGTGCACTTTTGAGGTCAGGTCGGGGAAGTTTTTGGGATACATGATCTCGAAAGACGGGATTCGATCGAACCCAGATAAAATTGATACTCTGAGAAACATGCCTACGCCTCGGAATATAAAGGAAGTATAGAGACTCACTGGTCGAATAGCCGCCCTTAACAGGATTTTATCGAGATCCGCCCAACGAGCTCTACCGTTTTTCAAGATTCTTCATTAAGCTACTCCTTTCCATTGGGACGAAGAGTGTCAGAAAGCCTTCGAAGATTTAAAAGCATATTTTTCAGAGTTACCCACTCTCACTTCACCTCGGGAATGAGAAAAATTGTTGGTCTATCTGGCAGTATGTGAAGAAGCAGTGAGTGCGGTTCTGATTCGGAAAGGGGTCCACAGCCAAGTGCCAATTTATTTTGTTAGTAAAGCGTTGCATGGACCCGAGATCCGATACTCACCTGGAGAAAAACTAGTATTATGTTTAGTACATGCCTCGAGAAAACTAAGGCCCTATTTCCAAGCCCATCCCATTATGGTGGTCACTGACCAGCCACTAAAGCAGATCCTATCGAAACCCGACACGTCGGGTCGACTAGCAAAGTGGGTGGTGGAAATGGCAGAGTACGACATCGAGTTCGTGCCTCAGGCTGCGGTTAAAGCCAAGGCCTTGGTAGATTTTTTAGCTGAAGGGATTTCCATCCAACTCAAGCAAGTGAAGTAAACCATAGAAGAACAGTGAACACTCCAAGTCGATGGGGCGTCAAGCAAATAGGGGGCAAGAATCAGACTCATTCTGATTAGCCCGAAAGGCGAAGAATTCCCCTATGCCTTTTGATTGACTTCAAAGCGACAAACAACGAGGCAGAATATGAGGCTATGATCACAGGTCTGAAGCTAGATTTGAAGTTGGAAGTCGAGAATCTAGTAGTTTACAACGACTCGCAGTTGGTGGTAAATCATATCAGGGGGGAGTATGAGGCCAATGAAGAAGTCATGAAAAATTACTTAATAGTGGTACAAGGCCTCATACCAAAGTTCAAGTCATTTCAGATCGAGTAGGTCCCCAGAAGACAGAACAAGAGAGCCGATGCATTATCTAAACTTGATTCAAACTTCGTCTTGAACAAGAAGGTTTTAGTCGAGTTATTGACCGATAGAAGCTACAAGGAATCAGAAGTGCAGCCGATCACTCAACAGGCGACTTGGATGGATCCAATAGCCCTTTACCTTAAGGACGGAATTCTACCATCCGACAAGGTACAAGCACGAAGAATCCGACTTCAGTCAGCACATTATGCTTTCTTCGACTCCATCCTTTATCGAAAATCATTTGTAGTGCCATGGTTAGGATGTGCATCAGAAGAAGAGGGTGAATACCTTCTTGAAGAAATTCACAAAGGGGCTTGTGGAAACCATTGCGGGGCTAGGATGCTTGCCCGAAAATGCAAGCTAGCTGGGTACTTTTGGCCGTCGATGCAACAAGATGCGAACCACCTGGTTCAGAGGTGTAGGACTTGCAAAATCCATGATAATATCACCCATCAACTGGCCCAAGAAATGAACGTCATCTCGTCAGCCTGGCCTTTTGATCAATAGGGCATCGACATAGTTGGACCCTTACCCCGAGCTCCGAGTAACAAAAGATACGTGGTCGTCGCAGTGGACTACTTTACGAAGTGGGTCGAGGCCAAGGCTTTGAACGACATCAGAGCTTCGACCATCAAGAAATTCTTGTGGGTCGATATTTTATACAGGTATGGAATTCCTAAGGCTCTGATCTCAGACAATGGCACTCAGTTCAAAGACTGAAAAGTTAGAGAATGGTGCAACGAATATTATATCAGTCAGCACTTCACCTCGGTAACTCACCCATAAGCAAATGGTCAGGTCGAGCAGACAAATCGACAGATCAAGATAGGGTTGAAAAAGAGACTAGAAGCCGAAGGTCGAGACTGGGCAGTACAGCTTCCGAGCATCCTATGGTCGCATAGGACAGCTCTAAATTCTTCGATAGGGGAAACACCTTTCTCTCTGGTCTATGGCTGTGAAGCAGTAATTCCCACAGAGATCGGTCTTCCCTCCCATTGAGTTCTAGCATATAATGTCGAAACCAACGATCCTGATCTTCGACAAGAAAAAGATAGCGTTGATGAGCGAAGAGAAGTAGCTTCAGCACGAATGGCGAGATATAAGCAGAAGATCTCACAGTATTACAATTCAAGGGTCAAGTACAAATACTTCAAAATCGGAGATTTGGTTCTTAGGAAAAATGAAGCAAGCCGACAGGAAGCGACTGGAAAGTTAGAGCCGAATTGGTAAGGCCCGTATCAGATCCTAAAGGTTCATCCCAAAGGATCCTACCAACTCGGGTGGGCATATGGGACCACGGTTCCTCGACAGTGGCACGCCAACAATCTGAGGAAGTATTACGTTTGATTGAACCTTATCTCGAGTTATTTATATTTTATGTTTTGTAATAAGTCTATGTGACAATTTTATGAATATTTTAATAAACATATCTTTCCTTGAGATTCTTTTTTGTTTTTAAGGGCCTACAACCTTAACATTATAAGTCTAACACGATACAAAATGTCAAAGGCAATGCGATCGACTACGAGAAGGGAAAATCCGCACGTCGGATCCCTCAATATAGTCTAAAGCAAAACGAGCATACAAGGCAAAAAATGCTAAGGCAAAGGGAGAGTTCGCAAAGTCGGACCAAACGCCTATAAAATCGACCAGCCAAGAGCAACACAAGCCTAATGGGCAAAAAATACCAAGGCAGAGGGACGGTTCGCAAAGTCGGACCAAACGCCTAGAGCATCGACCTACCCATAGAAAAACTAGTCTGAGAGAGAAAAAATGCTAAGACAACTAGGTCGATCTCAACTAGACTCGCAAGTGCAACAAGAACCAAAGGCTCATATTGCAGTTGAGGGGCAACACAACATCGATAAAGAAAACAGCAAATAGGGCCAGAGGCCCGACAAGCGAATAGCTAAAAGACGTCGAGATATAAAAGATAGACAATGAAAAGAAGAAGAAAATATTACAAAAATTGAAGCAAATTCAGTACAAAATGAGGTCAGGTCGACAAGACCAGCCAAAATCAGTCAAAGCATGATCAAAAAGATTATACAGAATAATTCAAATTATGCAGATAAAAGTTCAACAAAGGTCAAGATCAAAGAACAACGATCAAGAGGTGGCGTCGGGAGTCGGCTCTGTGAAAGCAGGGGTTGGCTCGACATTGGAAGACGACTGACCATATTTCTGAGCCAGAGATTCCCCTCGTTGGAACTCCTCACTGTACTGATCGTACAACTTCTCCGACTCAGGATTGTAGAACTGCGGCACGGCGAGCTTAGTTTGATCCACCGCCTGTTGCGCTATCTTCTGCCAGTGAGGAGAAGATAGAACTTTGTCCTCCATAGTTGCGCTATCTTCTGCCACCCGGTTCATATCGATCTCAAGTTTGGCAGTGGTTTCACCGACTTTGGCTTTTTTCTGCTGATCTCTCACCAGGTCGGGCAGAGTTGGCCTCTTTCTCACCTGTCGAGCAACATTCTCGACCTCTTCACTGGCCGGCTATGTCACCTCGGCTAGGTCCTCGTCATCTTCATCTCGCAGTGAGCCATAGCAATAAAGTGGAAAATCCAAGTGAGGCGGGACGGGGGAGCGAGCGGGAATCATCGGATCGACATCCACAGTACGTCCTTCGGACGGCTGTGCCAAAGTAGCCTCGAGACGGGAAGAGCTCCCACCTCTAGTACTAGGATTTGTCCTCTTCTGGAGTGGCGGGGGTAATGTACTCTTCGACTTGGGGCCCTGAGTCGGATCGGTGATAAGGAAGAACTTTCCTACTGCAAAGAAAAAGGCAAAGTTAGTATCACTAATAATATCAAGGTACAGACCTCAAAAAAGAAAAACATGAATAAGTAAACAGAGAAGCATCCTACGGTTCTCTTGATCTTTGGCGTGAAGATTTGCATAGGGCATCGGCCCCGCTTCTTCCAGATTGGCCAGGCCATAGAGAAGGCTCAGATCTTGGGTGGCCACCTCGAAACCAAAGTCGTCCATTACACGGGCCTCTTGAAGGACTGGACCCTTATCCAGTTTATCTGTCCTTTTTCCCCTAGACCTCCACTGCCTGATGTAGGGGTTTTCTAGGCCGTGACGTTGGAAGAAGAATTGTGGCTTCCAGTTCCCATGTGATGAAGGTCCTCGGGACATAAACTCATGTTGATTTGTCCTTCGTAGGAAGGTGTACCAATGTTTGTCCGGCATGCTTGTCATATTGTAGTAGTAGCGGAAAAGAGGGATCGAGAAGCAGACCCCGCCCACTCGACACGCTAGTACAAACCCCATTAGAGTCCTGATAGCATTGGGGGCTAAATGAGATACACTTATCTCATAGTGATGAAGAACCACTACGATGGCCGGACATAGTGGAAATCTCAATCCACTAGAGAGTTGGGCTTCATAGACTGAACAAAACCCTTTCGAAGGCTCGTCGGCGTATTGATGTTGGCCGGAAGGGAGTTGGATTTCAAATTGAGGACCCACAAGACCAAACTTATCATTAACCTTTTAGACCTTTTCCGTCCATCCTAGTGACTAGTTTCTTGGGCTCTCTAAGGACAGGTGGGAGTGAATCTACGGATTCGTCTGAGAGTGGCCGCAGAGGATGATCAGGTTGATCAGGCGGCGAAACTTGACTGTTAGAAGGCGATTCGCTACCCCTATATGATTCTGCGGCACTACTAGACATGAGTAAATGCAAAAAGAAGAGGTAGGAACAAGAAAGATGCTTACTTGGTATTTGGAGAGTATGCAACGAAAATGGTGAAGTAATCTCTTCTCCTGCTCTTTCTCTCCCCTTTTATGCTTGCTAAATTCTGAAATGATTTGAAAGGACGTGATTGAGGGAGTTATAACCCCCTACAAATCGCAAGAATCAAGGTAATGGCGTTACGGGTAACGAAAAAGGACGCTTTGTTCCTTATGCTGAAGCTATGGTGTTAGTGTACCATGATGTCAAACCACGACGCTGTAACCGGTTAAGGTTACAGGTGGCGGGCTTTTTCCCACTAATCGACGGCCCAACTTGAAGATGATTTCAAATGGCAGATTCGACCTCGGACGACGGGAGTCGCCTCTCTCAAGTCTGGGGGGCTTATGATGATACATGGTTTCACCCCTCCACGTGTCGTCTTCCATTTGGTCTCCACAATATGAATAAGAGTTAAGGTCTGCATGTCGATGCCCGGACTCGGGGCTACGATGGTCGATACACAAGCAGTGTAGGACGAGAGCCTCATCTCGACCACCACAAGTCGGTGAAGTCGGCGTAGAGGACAAAGTCCGCACCAGCTACGAAGGCCAATTATCAGCATGATAACTTGGACAAGGGGCAAGGCCCATTAAGGTTAAATGTGAAAATTGCCTAAACCGACTGAATATTTGGGTTAGGGCATGCATTATCACTATATATACCATGTTCTAGGAACTACGTAAGGCTTGATTCCTGGACAAGTACAGGATATGTAGGCAATCTAAGACAAGCTCTTAGACTCAGCCGCAAATATCAAAATCCCCAACTCGTTCTTAAGGCATTAGGGTTTTGGGTGTTCATCATTAGATTCATTCAGGCCCGGATTACATAGGTGACATAATTTGTCATCATCATGATTCAGTTCACACAAGGGAAGTTTGTGATTATAATCTAGATGATGAGTTTTCTCTAGTTTTCCAATTTAATCCAAGGAAGCTTGAGGTTGCAAAGAATTTTGGAAATGCTTCATTTCTTTACTATAGTCAATTCAATTGCTACTATTTTATGCACTTTGTAGTATATTCAAATTGTTGAAATTTTGACTTTAAGTTCTCTGTACTCGAAGTATCTACATTCAGTCAAAAGAAAAAAGGAAATCGCAGTTCGATACCTGATGATGATTCATAGACATGTTCAACTTCAATCTCTCATGACATAAGCTCAAGCTCAGCTTTGAAGACTTACGAGAATGTAATTTTTATGTTCATATTCCTCTTTCTGTTGTAAGCTTAAATTAGTTTTTATTTATTTTTGAGTGGATAGAGCTAATGTTAAACCATGACACATTGAAACCGAAGGCGGAGAGCTACGAGCTAATGTTCCCAAGAAGAGGCTAATGCTCCTTGGTAAGGATATGTGAGTTGAGATAGGGTACAAATGTTAAACCATTTGGTGTATAGGTCGATTTTATTGAGAAAATGTTAAACAATTCGGTGTAGAGTTGGAGAAGAAGATGATGGTATCAATCGACATTGTCAAGATTTTTATGTGCTTAGGTAATCCTTTCTCTGATGTAACTTAAAGAATGGAAAATTCATGGTGTTACTGGTATTGTGATACTGTTACTGTGTTACAATGACAACCTCCATTTACATAATGTGCTGATACAATGGTTTTTGTGCTTTTCTCAGACCGCTGTTTGGAAGCTTGAGTTGCTGGTACCTTGTGCAATAGAAGCAATTCAAGTAAATGGATGAAATACAGCTCCATTGTTTGAGTTTATAAAAAAGGCAACAAGTTCAATGGACTTTTGCGAAGTTCCTAGCTAGTTGATATATAAGAATGGGCAGCATGTTCCTCACTAGAGCTTCCGTTTTGAGGGAGTGCAAAGAGCTTGGGGAATGTTGTACTTGACGTTGTTGCAGCTAATATAGGCTATTAGTGTTGTTGTAAAGCATGTTGAGTCTATGATTTTTGGATAATCCCATACTGTTACTGTTGTTGTAAAACATGATATTGTTACTGTGATACTGTGTTAGGGTAAACGCTTTGGTTATTCAGATTTTAAAAACTACGTCGAAAGGGTATAATATGAGATTTCAAAATGAAGAGATCAAAATATGAACTTTGGTGAAAGAATTTTGATGATCGGTGTTTTAAATAAAAAATGACGGTCATTTATAAGAAAAATACTCCGATTAATTCAAATATTTTTCAGCTTTTAAAATTTACGTCGGAAGGGTAACGTATTAGATCTCAATATAAAGAAAAAAAAGTACGAATTTTGGTGAATTTTTTTTCATGATTAGAGTTCTAAGTCAAAAGTTACATTGCTTTAAAAAAAAGTTAAACGGACCTGCTGTTAAAAAAAGAAGGAAATAAAGAAGGGAGGGACGCAGATCAACGAAACTGAATGAGATGGAACGACGTGGAACGCGCCTGTTGTATAAGTAAGGATATTATTGTCCATCTGAATTTTTTGTGCTTTTTGCAACCTTTTCAAATAGTGTGCCCTATTTATTTATTTTGTATTAAAAAATGGATTTTAGCCTACTTCCCCCTTATTTGTACTAAATTTGTCCTAAAATATAAGTCGATTTAGTTTTTTTGATTTGTCTCATAATATAAGTCAATATAAAATATCAATCAATCATTTATTACATATTTCTCCTTTTATCGCGTATTAATCATACATTCATTCATTTTTCAACACTTTACCACTATTGTATTAAATGCAGTCAAAGAGTATTTCATACTTTCTTATTACAAATAATGAAACAATCAATTTAACCAAATTTCCGAAATTGTGTGAAGAAAATCTAATTTATATTTGGAGAGGGAGATAGTGTACTATTCAATAAAACTTTCACGGAAGAGTCGAATGGAATTGATAATGGGGAGTGATAGGTTTTCTCCCGTAAACCTACACTATTATTACACCATCATCATTTCATCATATATTTTTACTTGTAATTTTTTTTAGGAATATTTAAATAATCATAATTACAAGATTATCTAAAATATAAATAGAATGTGGATTTGATGAAATAACTCTATCATTACCCTTCATTATAATCTCGAGAAAATACAATTTCAGATCATTGTAACACACCTTATTTCATTTCAGGTCGGGTCATACCTGACATTTTTTTTGAAGTCTCCCATGCAATTGTGTAGAAAGAGTCCGTGCAAATCTCCCTCCCTTATAATTTTATTACTTTGCTTCAAAACCCCCCCTGTTGCATTTTCAACACCCCGTTGAAATTTTTAACGGACCCGTGCAAATTTAGACGCGCTCTTTCTATACAATTGCACAGGTGTCTTAAAAAAAATATCAGGCCTGACCCTATTTGAAATAAAATAAAAGGCATTATAGTGACCTCAATTTGTATTTTCTCAATAATCTCCGGTGAATGGAGTTTTGTTGCCTCTGTTGAGTTAATTTCTAGTCAGTTGAAAAGTCTACAAAAGAGAAAATTCTATTAAAGTCGCCAATTACTTGTTTGCTTCTACCACTGCATATGTCTGACATGGAATGGACTATTTATCAAACAATTCAGCCCCCCATTTTCCAAGTTGAAGGCTTCCGTGCTTGGAAAATTCAGCAGGTTTTTGTTTGTTGTGTTCCTTAGTTCTCGCAAATTAATAATAGTATTTTCTTAGACTGAGAATTAATGCGTCTAATGACCGTTACTAATCCTTGAAAAATATATCCGGTAAACGGTAATCTTCCTGTCCAACCATTCAGTTATGACAAGTGGCACATTTTATTTTCACACCCACTAATATGATAATGATGATGAGTTAAATTAGATAGTTTCACTCTATGTGTATAATTATGTATGACACACTCAATTAGCAAATCTAAGTCTTCCAATTTTGTTGATGATTGATGTGCTGTGTCAGTTCATCAAACTATTTGTTTAGATCGTTGTTATATTCTTATACGGGAATTTTTTTCTCCATATCTACTGAAGTGACGGAAAGAATGATCTGAACTACAGAGTTTGAATCCAGTTTAAAAACATATGGCTTTATGATGTCACACGTGTCTCCACACCGTATGGAGACACCCCTAAAAACCTCCCTTCTAATACCTCGTTTTGTTGAAAGAACATCTTTATTACTTCAATTTCATCTTACACGGTTTCAACAAATAATTAACAATTGAATGATGGAAAAGTAAGATTTTATCCTAGCCTCACATTGTTGCAAGAACTAAGTGGTGTCATGAGTTGACATGTGGCAAAACTTAATACTCTTTCGTTCTTGTTTAACTGTCGTAGTTGTTAAAATCGAAAATTCCTTTTTATATGTCGTAATTAAATTTTCAATACATATTTTAATATTTTTTCCGCTTTTCAATATTACTGTTAAAACATAGACGAGAAACTTGCAGTTTAAAAAAGATTAAAAGATAAGCAATGCAAACATAAAATATGGCGGAAATTGATAAAACACAAAAACAAATAGAACACAGTGGTTTAACGTGGTTTTCGGCGTTGTACCGACTACTCCACGGACAGAAAATGAGATATTTTACTATGAACAAAGTTATAAAACAATTCACACAATTGTGAAAGACACACATTACATTGATTACAACATTGGTGTTTACAGACACAATTCCCTAAACCCTAGCCGTCATAAGATCTTTGTCGGAACTGCCATAAATACCCAAGATGTGGACCCCAGCTCCAGCTTTTATACACCAGATGAAACTCAGCTCAAAACTGACTCTCCCAGACTTGTAATCAACTGCTCAGATGTAGAACTCAGACGTACTCAGTAAAAATTCAGCAGACAAAACTGAAAGCTGACTTCAGAAGAAACTCAGTTTGCACTTCACCGAAACTGACTTTCATAGAACTGAATACACTTACTAAGATGACCACCATTCTTAACTCAGTTTCACAGATTAGCTCCACCAATTTATTCATCAGTTTTAGAGATCAAGTCACTTTAACTGACAAATCTCCACATTGACTTGAACTCTCATTCACAGTCAATCAGATTGCATAATCAGATGTACTTGTACCAGATGTATTCGTCAATGCCAGGATGTACTTGTACCAGACTTCTTTATAGAATCCACTCAGCTGATCTGCCCTCAGCTGAGTAT
The DNA here is from genome assembly GCA_036785695.1 of Gentiana straminea. NCBI lineage: Eukaryota > Viridiplantae > Streptophyta > Magnoliopsida > Gentianales > Gentianaceae > Gentiana > Gentiana straminea. The sequence goes on from JAVUPR010000349.1 coordinate 26,182,376, forward strand.
CCAGTTTCCAGTTTATAAGCTTTGAATATTCTGCAAGTCCAGACACAACTGAAACTTGCTCTACTGAACTGGTTTAGTGAACATATCAGCAGGATTATCCTTGGTGTTGATCTTCTACACTACAACCCTCTTCTCATTTCTCAAAAAATGATATCTCACATCAATATACTTGGTTCTCACATGATGAACCTGATCCTTAGCTAGACAAATTGCACTCAAACTGTCACAATAAATCTCAGATTGATCTTGATGTAGCCCCAAATCACTGACTAGTCCCTTCAACCAGATACCCTCCTTAGCGGCTTTAGTAAGAGCCATATATTCAGCCTCGGTAGTTGATAAAGCCACTGTGGCCTGAAGAGTTGCTTTCCAGCTGACAACTGAATTCCCCATTGTGAAAACATAACCAGTCATTGATTTTTTGCTGTCCACATCTCCTGAATAATAAGATTCACAGTATCCTGTGATTAGTTCTTAAGTATCACCTCCATAAATGAGACCAACATCAGCTGTACCCCTAAGGTACCTGAATATTCTTTTCACAGCTTTCCCGTGTTCCTTTCCAAGTTGAGTTATAAACCTGGTGACAACACTGACTGCCTGAGCTAGATCAGGCCTAGTGCACACCATGACATACATCAGACCGCCAACTGCACTAGCATAGGAAACTCTTGACATGTAATCCTTCACTTCAGCAAAAACTGATAAATGAACATTTGATGCCATAGAAGTATCTATTGGCTTAGCAGCTGACATGCCAAACTTTGACAAAATCTTCTGTATATAGCCCTGTTGAGATAAAAATAGTTTCTTCTGACTTCTATCTCTCCAAATCTCCATCCCCAAAATTTTCTTGGCTGCACCCAAATCTTTCATTTCAAACTAAGCACTGAGAAGTCTTTCAGATACTGAACATCAGACTTCTTTCTTGTAGCTATCAGCATGTCATCCACATATAACACAAGATAGATGTATGATCCATCTTTCAACTGACTGTTGTAAACAGAACAATCATAAGGACTTCTGTTGTAACCCACTAGGATCATATAACTGTCAAACCTCTTATACCACTGTCTAGGAGCTTACTTCAGTCCATACAAGCACTTCTTCAACTTGCACATAAAATCTTCCTTACCAGGAACTTGGAATCCTTCTGGCTGAGTCATGTATATCTCTTTGTCTACCTCACCATGTAGAAAAGATATCTTCACATCTAACTGCTCAAGTTCAAGATCCTACTGTGCCACCATTGTTAATAAAACTCTGATTGAACTATGTTTGACTACTGGTGAGAATATCTCATCAAAGTCTACCCCATCTTTCTGATTGAACCTTTTTGCAACCGAACGTGCCTTATGCATAACTTCTTCTGCCTCGGTTATCCCTTTATTTTTCATGAAGATCAATTTGCAAGTAACAACTCTCCTATTAGTTGGATGTTTAACTAGATCCCAAGTCTGATTCTTCAGTAATGACTCCATTTCATCTCTCGTGCAGTAAGCCATTGAGATGTTTTAGAACATGTCACTGCTTCCCTGTAAGTAGAAAGTTCACAACCATCCACTTCTTCTGCAACTTGAAGTGTGTATCCAACCAAATCATCAAAACCATACCTCTTGGGAGGTACCCCAATACTGGATCTTCTGGCTCTGCTGACAGCTATACTCTATTGACCCATGTTCTCAGCTTGACGCTCAACTGACTTTTGCTCAGCTGACCGGCTTGGATTCAGTTTTGGTTCAACAACCAGATCAGATGAAAACTGACTTGGATTAGTTGATTGTTGTGTTTCAACTGACTCCACATGAAGCACTACCTTACTGTTAGTCTTCTCAATTTCAATATTGGTTTCAGTTTTAGTAGTCCCTCTTACTGATGAACTGAGCATAGAATTTTCATCAAAAACTACATCTCTGCTGATATCGTCGGAAATATAAGGTTTGCGGTAACAAGGATGTGAAATGGATATATAGCTATTTGTGGGTGATTTCTCAGACCAGAAGCGGTGGATATGAAGAACACCGGTGATCGGACTTAAGCTGTGAATGAGACAACGAGTGAGTCAACAAATTGACCAAGTAGCTCTATGTAAATTATTTTTCCGATCCGTTTATGAGTTACATATTGCCTATATATATAGGCAGAGTGATAATGACGATTAGGTTAAGGATGATAAGACAATTAACCGTGATGTGACATAATTGAATACTCTAAGGAGTTAGCTAGCAATAGTCGGGCATGTAGGGCCGTTGACCGTAGTAACCTCCTGGTCGTATATTGAACTTATCTTTGCTAATGCCAGGAACTTTGGTTGCCTAATATGCGGGCACAATCTGAAGAAGATCGGACACGGCCCCAGCTCGGTCGAGTCTGCGGGTAGCCCGGACAGACTATCATGTGGCCCGGTCCGTTAAGTGTGAGCGGACTGAGGTGAATCTTGATATGAAGCACGTTTCGTGGGATCCATATGATCGTTGACGGGTCAGGTAAATCAATGGCCCCCTATTTCGTGTCTTGCATTTGTTTAAGGTAGCCAGGGAGTAGTAAATCGGTTGAGCTCGCATACCATGATCCGGTGACCTCCGTGAGAGAAGTATAAGGCCGATTTTGATAATATCAAGAACCGCGCTATCAAGCGGACAGGTTTTGGCAACTTTACGGCATAAAGCGACTCATTGAGAGATGTTGCGCTATGAAGCAGAAAGACTTGAATACTGCGCTATTAAGTGGACAGGATTTGGAACCGCAGTAAATTTATGGTATAAAGATACTCGTTGTGAGATGTTGCGTTATGAAGCAGACAGACTCGAATGCCGCAATCACTTTGAGAGATTTGTCCGGGGCGTTACCTCGACCTTATATTCAATGTGACGGTTGAAGTGACAGGCCCTGCATTCTGATCGGAGGGAATCACGTCAATAACTGCATGGCCGTTATGTGATTGAAACTTTGAATTCAAAGACGCGATGGTTCAGTTCCCAAAAGGCCTAAATAAAGAGGCTAACCCCTACTCCAAAACACCTTTCCATTTTCTCTCTTTCTTGGCAGAAACAAAAAACCTCCGGTGATTTTTGAAGAATCCGGCCATCTCAAGAAGTTTCTGGCGGTGTGGTTGCGGTTTCCGATAGAGCTAAGCAATTTCCGGAAAGTGTTTAAGTTTCCCAACCGTTCTCCAAGCAATTTTCTAGAAAATCATTCATTTTTCTGGTAAAGTTTCGATCTTTTCATGTTTTTCATTCATATAGAGTGCTTCAACGCTAAATATGCTCAGTAGACGTACGGATTAATCGATTATCGCCGAGATTTGAACCTGTTTAGGGAAAGTCTCTATGTTTTGGTTCGAATTTGAAACGTTGCGTATGAATGTATATCGATATCTTGTTGAGTTTGCATTTTTCCTTGAGTTTGGTCTGAATGTATATTGATATCTTGTAATTTTGTTTGCTTGGAAAATCTGAAAACCCCGAACCTTTGTTTCGATTTCCTTAGCGACGCTTAAAATTCCAGTTATGTTTTGGTGGGAAAAAAATAGGGGCGAGGTGTCATGATGAGCGGACACGCTTGTCTTGGCCTGAGTTCCAGGTCTAGGTGACTGACCAGTCCCCCTCGCCTCTTTGTTTTTCAGGATGTCATCCGAGCGGACACATAATAATGATGATGATATGAAGGCGATGGGGTATGGGATCGACGAGTTAGATTCCAGCGATCACGGGATGAAAGAGTTCGTTGAACAACTCGGAGAAGAGTTGGTTGAGGTTGAGGACGTGGGGCCAAGCGAGGAGAACATTGATATGGAACCTATAGATCTGGACAACCAACTGGCCGTGTTGCCGGACCGTAAGAAGCGGGCACGGTCCCGGTCGGGCAAAGCTCCTGCGAAGCCTGAGAATAGGAAGAATAAACCGAGGCCGCCGAAACAATACACAGAAGAGGGGTTCGTCGAGGTAGCCGAGCAAAAAACCTTTGACAGAGAAGTTGAAAAAAGGTGGAAAAAGTACGCCGGGCTAGAGGACTATACCTCTTCCATGGCCACATATGATATTCCCTAAGACTATAGGTTCGTCGGCTTCTCTAAAAATAAGGATAGGAAACGAGTTTGTGGCCGCTTGAGATTTGATTGTATTTGATTCCATTACGACCATTTGGTGGCCGGGGCCCGACCTCAGTTTTACCCCTTCTTTGTCTAGTTTCTAAAGGTAACCGACATACATCCCAGCGATCTCACTCTTGGGTTAGTGAGAGTCCTCATAGGTTTTATTTTGATGAGTAGGAATTTGGGTAGGGAACCTTCGATCTCAGTGTTCAACCATTTCTTCTGGATAACTCGGTTTGGCGATTTTTCTTCTGAATTTGGGTAGGGAACCTCTCAGTAATTTTTCAATCTTCCGGATAGGGTCAATTCTTGGAAAACCCGTTGTATGAAAGTTGAATCAAGGGTGGGCTGGCCGTTTAGGAAAAATACAGGGGATGAACTGGATATCGATAGCATCAAGGCCTATGATGAAGAGATCGAGGATCAAACCTTTATTGCTAGGATCAATACGCTCCTGGGGTTCATTGGAGGGGAGGTGCCCATGCAGGAAAGGACCTTTAACCTACGTGCTTTGCTTGATGTGAATGAGCCTTATGTCCGGACCGCTGGAATTACTGGTCCTGAAACCGGCCTTGTACTTGATCGTATTGCCCCGATGATTTGAGACCCTGATTGTTATGCAGAATGCCATCATAGGATATGTTTGCCCTCCGAATGTGAGGAGGTTAAGGGTGATCCCAGAGTGCGGGCAACGTTTGGTGCCAGCTCTATATGTATTTTTTCATACTTAGCTCTATTCCTTTGTCTTTGATGCTTGTGTTTTTTTATTCTTCTTGCTGATTCTGTCCGACCTTGTAGATATGGTGAACGTGAGCCACCTTCATAAGTATATGCTTGATCAAGCACAAGGGAATGATGCCCCGAGGGCACAGATTCTGTTCGGACAGGGTGAATGTGCATTGCCGGCCATAACTGTGCCGACCAGGACTACGGCCGCGTCTTCCCAGGCCAAAGGTAAATCTGGGACTTTGGTTATCAGGGAACCTTCAAATCTCAACGCTCCCAAACAAATGAGATCGCAACTGCTGCCGGGTCGGCTGAGGGATCCTCCGGAGTTGCACCTATTTCCATTGATTGTCCAGAGAAACAGTCAGATACGAAAAAGGACAGAACCGATGATGGGCAGGGTCACAAAGCTACTGTTGTGGCCAAAGGTGCCCTCCATCAGATTTACACTCAATCAAGTATGCGGTTGGTGCAAGAATGCCATGCTTCTAGTGCCTCTACCCTGCCTGTCGATATTCCAACACCCTAGTTGAACCCCGGCTTCCAGATGCCGCGGACAGAAGAAGAAGCCATCATTCTTGCTGATGCTATTTCAAGAGTTCCTCAACTCAGGAATTTGAGGTTGGACGGACCAGATGAGGTGGCCGTTGCAATTGACAGAGGCATTGGTGCCCGATCCGTGATGACGGACAGGCTGGATTCCCAGACCGGGTATCTCAAACACCGAGAGGATTTGGTGGGCATGATGGGGATGATCACTGCTTTGTAAGTTGCCTCTGTTGTTCATTTTTATGTACTTTTATCTTAACCACGTGTGTTTAATCCCTTCGTTGTTTCACCACAGGCGAACAATATGGTCGCTCAACGTAATCGCAGGGATGTTGAGGTCATTCGCGAGTGCAATAACGCTGTGGGTAAAGTTGGGAAACTGGAGGACCAACTGATCGCTGTTACCTTGAAGCTGAGGACGGCTTAAAGCAGCTAGCCGAGTTGAAGAGGATGCATCGAGAAGAGATAGAGGCCATTAAGTTGGCTCGAGTTGAGCTCGTGTCCAACGCTGAATAAAAGACCTTTGAGCTCCACAAGGCTATTGACGAGGTGAAGGCGAGCGCTACGCGGGCTGCTGAACTGTGGGAAGCAAAGAAGAATTCCCTATTGGAAAAAATAGAGGTCGAGCTGGTAGCTGCCTGCGTGGCTGCAAGGGCTGAGGGAGCCGTGGCCTTTAGAGAGTCTGTTGCGTTTAAGGATATTCTTGGTGTTGCAAGCTTAGCCGGTTACGATGAGGGTTTTTTATCATCTGGCTCGATGTGCCCGATGGGCTCTTGGGGGTGACGCCCCCTCTTTGACGACTTTCAAAGAATGGTCTCTTACTGATTAGTATGATACCTGGATGTTGTCCTATCATGCTGAGATCCCATTCACCAACAAATAGCTTGCGGCCATTGAAGTTGACCTGGCTGATCGTTGTGAAGCACCATGGAACCCACCCCCTGTGCTCGCTGAGAATCTAAGGTCCATGATCAACGGAACCCTATCTGTTGGATCTGCGAGTGTTCAGGGTCCTGCCTCAGCAAGCACACCAGACCCAATATCTGTGATGAGCCCAACTGATTCTTTGTTGCATACATCTATTCAAGGTGACAACGTGCATGGTGACACCCTTCGTCTGGATGACGAGTAGACTCAGCAGTGATGGTCTCTTTTTTTCTCAGACTTTGAACTTTTTAATAACCTATTAACTTACTTTTGATTGCATGCGGCTGTTGTTTGGCCATAGTGTGCATATATTTTGTTTCTTGACAATTGTGGCCGTTTCTTGGCCTTTGAATACTTTTATGTTAGAATAATTGTAAATAAATAGATTATATTTATTGTAGATTATATTTGCATAGTTAGAATATACAGTAGTTATGATTTCCCTGATTTTAGGAAATCAGTTACAATGTATTCAGTATATATCATTCCTTCTAGAGAGGAAATAATCAAGGAAAATATTTCTAAACTCTTTCATGGTATCAGAGCAGTACGAATCCTAACTGCTTTCTTCCGCTTCTCTGCTTCCTCCCTCCTCCCTTATTTTCCGATCTCCTTCTCCGGCCATGGGGGATTCCAGCAAATTCCACCCTGCACTCTCAATTTCCAATGTCAAGTCTTTATTTCCAATCACTTTGGATTTAAATTCCTGTGAATATCATTCCTGGTCAGCCTTATTCAAGGTCCAGGCCCGGGTTCACGATGTCTTGGATCATATCATCCCGCCTATTGATGATGCTGAGAAGGCCGCTTTTGAAAAGGCCAAGTCGGAAAATCCAACACTGTGGAAGCGGCTGGATGCCGTTGTTTTACAATGGATTTATTCCACAGTTTCCACTGATGTCCTCACTTCCATATTGATTGAGGATGACACTGCTGCGAATGCTTGGACCCGAGTTGCAGAGCTTTTTCATGATAACAAAAATTCTCGTGCTATGTATTTGCACAAAGAATTCACGAACACCATGCTATCGGAATTCTCTTCCACTAACGCCTACTGCAACAGGCTTAAGAGTCTGTCTGATCAACTACACAACGTTGGGGCTACGGTCACTGATCACGCACTGGTATTGAGAATGCTTCAGGGACTGACGGATCAATACTCAAATTTTGTAACAGTAATGCAAAATAAGAAAACTTTACCGTCATTTACTGCAGCTCGGTCCAAATTTGCTCTGGAGGAGACCACAATCTTGGAACGGTCCAAGACTGACTCGCCGCCGGTGGCTCTTGCAGCGTCCGATGAGGGGTCGTCAATGGCAGGCTCTTCCTCGTCAAACCGCAGTCAGAACCGGAGCAACAATAACAAGAGCAACCGCAACAGCCGCCATAAGCCTTCAGGTGGTGGCGGAAATCAGCGTGGAAATCCACAGCAGGCTGGTGGTGGTCATCAGCAGGGCTCCAGCCGCGGCAATCAGCGTGGGGGTGGTGTAGGTAATCAACAGGTTGGCCCTCGTCCTTTCTCTGGCCAGCCGCCGCCGTGGTGGTTCTCCCTCCAGCAGATGGGGTGGACGCCTCCACCTTGCCCTTACCCGACGATGGGGTCTATCAATTGGGGAAGACAGCCCACTGGAATACAGCAGGGTGTATTAGGCTCCTCTCCATATGGGCCGACTGGGGGTATGCAAAATGGGCCTCAACAGCAACGGATGTCTGGGCCACAACAACAGGCTTTTCAGGCTCAACAGTGGGCCCCCACGGATATAGAGGCTGCGATGCACACGATGTCTCTTTCTCCTCCGGATCAAAATTGGTATATGGACACAGGGGCCACGTCTCACATGACGGCGGCACAAGGTAATCTTTCGTCCTATTTTAATACGAGTATTCATAATGGTATTCTTGTTGGTAGCGGTCAATGTATTCCAATTCGTGGTTATGGCGATGCTGTACTACCCCATCCCAACCCCCCATTGGTATTAAACAAAGTCCTCCATGCCCCAAATATTGTTAAAAACCTCGTATCCGTTCGCAAGTTTACCAAAGATAACCGTGTCACTGTGATGTTTGACCCGTTTGGTTTTTTTGTCTTTGATATACAGACGGGGAATTGCCTCATGAGGAGTGAGAGTACTGGTGACTTGTACCCTATCATTTCCATTCGGTCCAATAATTGTGGTCCCCCTATGGCTCTGCTCGCGTCATCCCTATGGCATGATCGTCTCGGACATCCGGGTCCTTATGTTTTAAATACCCTTAGGAAAAATAACATGATCGATTGCACTCCTGTCTCTCGTTCACATGTTTTGTGTCATTCTTGAGTTCTTGGAAAACAGATTAAATTACCATTTGTCGCGTCGGATTCAGTAACTTTATTTCCGTTTGATATTATCCATAGTGATTTATGGACATCGCCTATTTTAAGTTCGACAGGCCATCGATATTATGTTTTATTTTTGGATGATTATTCGAATTATCTCTGGACGTTTCCTATTACACACAAATCTCAGGTTTTTAGAATTTTCACTATTTTCGAGCATCATGTCCGTACTCAATTCGAACGACAAATAAAATGTGTTCAATGCGACAATGGACGCGAATTCGATAATAAACCTTTTTGGGAATTGTGTCAGTCTCGTGGCAGGTTTTTTTTCGATTTTCGTGTCCTCATACATCCTCCCAAAATGGAAAGGCCGAATGAAAAATACGCTCTATTAATAATATCATGCGGACACTTTTGTTACATGCCTCCTTACCTCCCTCTTTTTGGCCTCACGCCCTACAAATGGCTACCTATCTGTTAAATATTTCTCCAAGTCCATTGTTGACCAACGAAACCCCTTTGAAACGCTTATACCACAAAGACCCCTCCTATTCACACCTACGTGTCTTTGGTTGCTTGTGTTATCCTCTCTTTCCGTCTACCTCGATAAATAAGCTCCAAGCTCGCTCTACTCCGTGTGTGTTCCTTGGTTTTCCCTCTAATCATCGTGGATATAAGTGTTACGATTTATTGAGTCATAAAATCATTACGGTCGTCATGTTCGATTCGATGAGTCCCGATTCCCTTTTTCGGAATTACACAAGTGCCCCCCGGAGACTTATGATTTTTTCGGCCCAACGTTTGATCCCATTGCCATGCAATACCATCAAGCCCAATCGGACCAGGCCCAAAATCCTACGGCCCAAACTCCGGTCCCCTCTCTTCCGTCCTCCCCATCCCGCAACACTCCTACCCATCAGCCGGCCCATGCATCTCAAACCCAACAGCCGACGGCCCAACATCCCATTATCCCACCAATTCCCAATTTACGTCAGCCACCCCCCCACCTCTGCCATCTCGGCCCACGACTCGCAGCCAAACGGGTGTCTTCCGTCCCAACCCGAAATATTTTTCGGACCAGGCCCTTCTCCACACACTTACAAAATCTCCACTACCCCGTACCCCTGTCGCTGCTCTTCGTGACCCGAATTGGAAGTTGGCTATGACTGATGAATATAATGCTCTTATTAAAAATAAGACGTGGGATTTGGTGCCCCGTCCTCCGGATGTTAATGTTATACGCTCTATGTGGATTTTTACCCATAAAGAAAAATCTGACGGTTCTTTTGAGCGGCATAAAGCCCGTCTTGTAGGTGATGGGAAGACGCAACAGGTTGGGATCGATTGCGGTGACACTTTCAGTCCGGTGGTCAAACCGGCAACGATACGTACCGTCTTTAACCTATCATTGTCAAAACAGTGGCCGATCCACCAATTAGACGTGAAGAATGCTTTTCTGCATGGTGAGCTGAAGGAAACGGTTTATATGTATCAGCCTCTTGGTTTTCGGGACTCGGCTCATCCAAATCATGTTTGTTTACTCCGTAAGTCACTATATGGTCTCAAGCAAGCCCCTCGCGCATGGTACAAGCGGTTTGCTGATTTTGTTACCTCCATTGGTTTCACCAACAGTAAGTCTGACACATCTCTGTTTATTTATCGACATGGAACTGATATGGCATACTTGTTATTATATGTCGACGATATTATTCTCACGGCATCCTCCGACACACTCCGTTCGTCCATTATGACTAGCCTTGCTTCTGAGTTTGCTATGAAAGATCTCGGCCCACTTAATTACTTTTTGGGGATTCACGTCACTCGCCATAAGGGTGGCATGTTCTTGTCCCAGGCTAAATATGCGGCTGAGATCATTGAACAGGCCGGGATGTCTGCCTGTAAGCCATCCCTTACACCTGTGGATACGAAAGGGAAAACGAGTGCTTCGGGTGGTGCTCCTTATGATGATCCTACTTTATATCGCAGTTTGGCTGGTGCGCTTCAATACCTTACTTTTACGCGCCCCGACATTTCATATGCTGTGCAACAAGTGTGTCTTCACATGCATGATCCCCGTGTTGACCATTTGCATGCTCTTAAGCGCATTCTACGATATGTACAGGGCACCCTTCACCTCGGGCTGCATTTATACTCTTCATCGATCTCCGATCTGGTCACTTATACAGATGCGGATTGGGGTGGTTGTCCGGATACTAGACGATCTACTTCGGGATATTGTGTATTCTTAGGCGACAATCTATTATCGTGGTCCTCGAAACGCCAGCCTACTTTGTCACGTTCTAGTGCCGAGGCCAAATACCGTGGGGTTGCGAATGTTGTCTCGGAGTCATGTTGGCTTCGGAATTTACTTTTAGAGCTTCATTGTCCGCTTCGCAAAGCCACGATCGTTTATTGCGATAATGTCAGCGATGTCTATCTTTCGGGGAATCCTGTTCAACACCAACGGACCAAACATATTGAGATGGATATTCATTTTGTCCGTGAGAAGGTCTCTCGAGGGGAAGTTCGAGTGTTACACGTACCTTCTCGATATCAGATTGCCGATATTTTTACCAAAGGGTTACCCCTAGTTTTGTTTGAAGATTTTCGGACCAGTCTCAGCGTCCGCGAGCCTCCCGTTTCGACTGCGGGGGTGTGTTAGAATAATTGTAAATAAATAGATTATATTTATTGTAGATTATATTTGCATAGTTGTTAGAATATACAGTAGTTATGATTTCCCTGATTTTAGGAAATCAGTTACAATGTATTCAGTATATATCATTCCTTCTTGAAAGGAAATAATCAAGGAAAATATTTCTAAACTCTTTCATTTTACTTTTTGTCAAGTGTTGAATGCGTTCGCAGGTTGTATGTTTGCTTGTTTGTTTGAACAATATTCTATCTTTCGACTCGAGTCTGCATGTGGGGTTATCCCCGTCCCCCTTGTTTTTTGACAAGACTTATAATATGGAAGCTTGTAAAAAACAATTGAGCTTATTAACCTGTATGTTTATTGAATGATTCATGGGAGCGGCCCTCTTGTTTTTGTTAATATCCTGAATTGTGAGTTGCGGGCTTGTCGAAAATAGTTTCTTGGCTTCTGATCAACTATTTTCCCAAGTATTGCCCCCTATTTTTAATGAAGTTCAAGGTCAATAATTCGGGACCGTTATTGAAAATCATGTTAACACAGATAGCGAGCGTAGTAAAGGAGAATAAAATTGGGATTTTATTAAGTTCGCCTCACCGTGTTTGGTGAGTGAAAGTTACAAGAAAGCTTAACCACTCACGTCGTAAACGAGAGGATAGCCATAACCCTAACCGCTTATTACATGTAGTCCCTTTTGAGGTTGTCCGCTTTCCATGGTCTATTAAGCTTGGGGCCGTGTTGATCTTTGAGGATATAAGTCCCTCTTTTTATCTCTCTAGTGACCTAATATGGACCTTCCCAGTTCGCCGTAAGCTTGGCCTTATCGGGCTGAAGACCAGCGGCCTTCCTATTTCGAAGAACGAAATCGCCGACCTTAAAGAAGTGTTCGCGTTCACGGATTTGATTGCCGTGATGTCGTTTAGCGATTTGCTTATAATTCACGAGCCGATGCTATGTCGTTAATCTTTTTTCCTCCTCCAGGTCGAGATCAATCTGCCTATTGAGCAGGTTGTCCATTGGACTATACTTAGCGACCCTAATACTTTGGAGCGTCATTTCGATAGGAGTCAGGCCGTCCGATCCGTAAGTTAGAGCAAATGGCGTTTCTCTAGTAGGTGTTTTGATTGTGGTGTGTGAAAGATTTAGTGAATATTTTCCGTAATCTCCATTCATCTGTCAAGTACATTATATAATACAAAAGTCTAACTGTGTCTAACTGTCTAGCTAATATTAAGGAGATAATCATGCCTTGACTAGAATAAATACAATGGAATAATACACAATAAATACTAGAATATTTACATATTCTATCACACCCCCCGCAAGATCGTAACGGGAGGTTCCCGGACGTTGAGGCGGTCCGAAAATCTTCAAATAGTATAAGAGGTAGGCCTTTGGTAAAAATATCGGCAATCGATACCGAGATGGTACATGTAAAACCCGAACCTCGCCCCGTGTCACTTTTTCTCGAACAAAGTGAATATCCATCTCGATGTGCTTCGTCCGGCGATGTTGGACGGGATTTCCGGACAAGTAAACCGCGGCGACGTTGTCACGGTAAACAATAGTGGCCTTGCGGAGTGGACGGTGAAGCTCTAAGAGTAAATTGCGAAGCCAACACGATTCAGCCACAACATTTGCCACGCCACGATATTCAGCCTCTGCACTAGAACGAGATAGTGTAGGTTGACGCTTGGAGGACCACGAGACCAAGCTATCCCCAAGAAACACACAGTAACCGGAGGTGGAGCGGCGCGTATCCGGACAGCCACCCCAGTCAGCGTCGGTGTAAGTAACAAGATCGGAGACCGACGAAGGGTACAAATGCAATCCCAAGTGCAGGGTACCCTGCACATACCTGATAATACGTTTAAGGGCGAGCATATGTTCCACACGGGGATCATGCATGTGGAGACACACACGTTGAACGGCATATGAGAGATCGGGACGTGTAAAAGTAAGATACTGGAGGGCCCCGGCAAGACTGCGATACAGAGTTGGATCATCAAAAAGAACCCCACCTGAGGCACTGACTTTCCCTTTGGTATCCACCGGAGTCGCGGAAGGTTTACATGACGACATACCAGCACGATCAATAATCTCCGCAGCATACTTGCGTTGAGAGAGGAATAAGCCGCCATCATGTCGAGTCACACGAATGCCCAAGAAATAATTCAGAGGACCCAGGTCCTTCATCGCGAACTCAGAAGCCAAACTAGCCATAATATGGGAACGGAGGTGGTCAGAAGATGCCGTGAGGATGATATCATCCACATATACCAGTAAGTATGCCATATCAGTGCCCTGGTGATAGATAAAAAGAGACGTATTGGACTTACTATTGGTGAAACCAATAGATGTGACAAAATCCGCAAACCGATTGTACCATGCTCGTGGGGCTTGCTTCAAACCATAAAGAGATTTACGAAGCCGACAGACATGATCCGGAGAAGCTGAGTCTCGAAATCCCAGTGGCTGATACATATACACCACCTCCTTGAGTTCCCCGTGTAAGAAAGCATTCTTCACGTCTAATTGATGGATCGGCCATCGTTTAGACAATGAGAGGCGAGTACCGTGCGAATAGTCGCCGGTTTGACCACCGGATTTGAAAGTATCACCGCAATCGACCCCAACCTCGCTTTGTGTCTTCCCATCACCTACAAGACGAGCTTTATGACGCTCAAAAGAACCATCAGATTTTTCCTTATGTGTAAAAATCCACATAGAGCGTATAACATTAGCATCAGGAGGACGGGGCACCAAATCCCACGTCTTATTTTTAATAAGAGCATTATATTCATCAGTCATAGCCAATTTCCAATTCGGGTCACGAAGAGCAGCGACAGGGTTACGAGGTAGAGGAGATTTAGTAACCGTGTGGAGGAGAGCCTGATCAGAAAAATATTTAGGATTAGGCCGAAAAACTCCGGTTTGGCTGCGGGTAGTGGGCCGAGAGGGTAACATTGGTGGTTGCTGATTTATATTGGGAGGTGTGGGTGGTGGCTGTTGATCCAATTGACGTAAAGGGGACTTCTTGGGTCGGTGAATTAACAAGGGAAATTTGGTGGGGTGGTGGCCTGGTGGGCTGCTTGTTGGGCCTATTTGGTTGACGGGGAGAGCAGCGGTGGTAGGCGATTGGAGAAGGAGGAGAGGATTGGGCCGGGGTAGAGTGGGCCTGCGCAGCTTGTAGGTAATGCAGCGCTGTTTGGTCAAAAGTTGGGCCTAAAAAATCATAGGAGTCCGGGGAACATTTGTTTAATTCCGAAAAAAGGAACCGGGATTCATCGAATCGAACATGACGACACGTAATGATTTTATGACTCGATAAATCGTAACATTTATAACCACGATGATTTGAGGGATACCCAAGGAACACACAAGGAGTAGACCGAGCCAGGAGCTTATTTATCGACGTAGACGGAATTAGAGGATAACACAAGCAACCAAAGACACGAAGATGTGAATACGAGGGATCTTTGTGGTATAAAGTTTTAAGAGGAGAGTCGTTGTTCAATAAGCGACTTGGGAAAATATTAAGGAGATACGTAGCCATTTGTAGGGCGTGAGGCCAAAAGGAAGGAGGTAAAGATGCATGTAACAAAAGTGTCCGCATGATATTATTAATAGACCGTATTTTGCGCTCGGCCTTGCCATTTTGTGAGGATGTATGTGGACAAGAAAATCGAAAAGAAATCCCATGAGGCGACACAATTCCCAAAATTGTTTATTGTCAAATTCGCGCCCGTTATCACATTGAACGAGTTTTAATTTGTCGTTCAAGGCGAGTACGAATATGAGATTCAAAAATAGTAAAAATACGGAGAACTTGGGATTTATGCGTAATGGGAAAAGTCCAAAGGAAATTCGAGTAATCATCCAAAAACAAAATGTAATAACGATGGCCCGACGAACTTAAAATAGGGGATGTCCACAAATCACTATGAATAATATCGAAAGGAAACAAAGTTACAGAATCAGACGCAACAAATGGTAGTTTAATTTGTTTTCCAAGAACACAAGATTTACACAAACCAGAAGACCGAGAGACATTAGTGCAATCGATCATTTTATTTTGCCTAAGGGAATTAAGAACATAATGACCCGGGTGTCCTAGACGTTCATGCCAAATAGAAGATGCTAGCATAGCCATAGGAGACCCCTACGAATCGACCCGGACGAGCTTTTGGAAAGGAGAGGATATAAGTCACCCGAAGCTGTTACATCTCATGAGGCAGTTCCCCGTCTGTATATCAAAGAGAGAAAAACCAAACGGGTCAAACATGACAGAGACATGATTATCTTTGGTAAACTTTCGGACAGAGACCAGATTTTTAACAATATTTGGTGCATGGAGGACATTGTTCAAGACCAAAGGGAGGTTAGGATGGGGTAAAGTCGTGTGTCCGTAACCACGAATTGGAATAAATTGTCCACTACCAACAAGAATACCATTATTAGTGCTCGAATTAAAATAGGACGAGAGATTACCTTGCGACGCTGTCATGTGGGAGGTAGCGCCGGTGTCCATATACCAATTTTGGTCAGGTGGATTCAACGACATCGTGTGCATCGCGGCTTCAATATCCGTAGGAGCCCACTGCTGTGCGGAGTAAGCCTGCTGTTGTTGTCCAGGTGCAAGTCCACCAGTCTGTCCAAAAGGCCTTGGGCCCAAAATACCTGTCTGTGGAGGCCCAGAGTTGCGTCCCCATGGCTGAGCCCATGGTTGTGTTGGATAAGGGCATGGTGGGGGAGTCCAACCCTGCTGCTGTAACATATACCACCATTGAGGAGCAGACCATGCCTGGCCGGAAACGGGACGCTGTCCCCCCTGTTGACCACCCCCACGGTGGTTACCTCTGCCCCCGCCGTTTTGCTGACCATTCTGCCCACCGGAGTGCTGCTGCGAACGAGCATTACCACCCCCAGAATTCTTGGATTTTTGGTTGCGGCCATTATTCCGATTCCGTCCTTGCTGAGCACGGCTTTGTGAGCCAGAGGAAGCCGGAGCTATTGCAGATGAACCGTCATCGGTGGCGGCAAGAGCAATGGCCGGAGAGTCCTGTTTCGATCGCTCCATGATCGTGGTTTCTTCAAGGGCAAGCTTCGATCGGGCAGCATTGAAAGACGGAAGTGTCTTCTTATTTTGCAGTACGGTCACAAAATTAGCATATGAATCCGTCAATCCTTGGAGCATCTTCAAGACCATAGCCTGATCGGTCACCGGAGCACCTACATTTTGGAGCTGGTCCGACAGGCTCTTAAGCCTATTGCAGTACGCGTTTGTTGAAGGAAAATCCGCTAACAGAGTGTTAGTGAATTCCTTGTGCAAATACATGGCACGGGAGTTTTTATTGTCACGAAAAAGATTTTCTACGCGTGTCCAAGCTGCTTCTGCAGTATCATCATCAACCAAGATGGAGTTTAGAACGTCGGAGGAGACGGTTGAATAAATCCATTGGAGAACGACTGCATCCAGGCGTTTCCAAAGCACGGGATTATCGGATTTCGATTTGGCGGCGACCTCCTTCTCTTCGGTTGTGGAGGGTGGGATGATATGATCCAACACATCGTGAACACGGGCTTGAACCTTGAAAAGGGCTGCCCACGAGTGATATTGGGTGGAATCTAAATCCAGAGTAATCGGAAATAGAGCTTTGACATTGGAGATCGAGAGAGCGGGGTGGAATTTGGCAGAATCCCCCATGGATCACCGGAGAAGATGACCGGAAAATATTGACGAGGAGGAAAAAAAAATAAAAAAAATAGGGAGAAAAGACGCGGAAGCAATTAGGAGAGTAGCTGCTCTGATACCATGAAAGATTTAGTGAATATTTTCCGTAATCTCCATTCATCTGTCAAGTACATTATATAATACAAAAGTCTAACTGTGTCTAACTGTCTAGCTAATATTAAGGAGATAATCATGCCTATTGACTAGAATAAATACAATGGAATAATACACAATAAATACTAGAATATTTACATATTCTATCAGTGTGGAGTGCCCATAATATGGTTGGCAGCTCATCGACCCATCCGCGTGCGACTGCTTTCTCACTCATGCTCTTTTTAAGCATTTTGATTATTTGATTATTGTCGACCTCATCTTGGACATTACCTCGAGGGTAAGCTACGGATGATTGCCAGTGTTTGACGGTATATTCTCTACAGAAATCTGAGAACTTATCTCTGAACTACGGTCTATGGTCTGTCACCACTGCTCGCAGGATGCCGAACCGGGACCATATATGGTCGTGTAAGAAATAAAATGCATCTTTTGCTCCTATCTTGGCCAAAGTTTTAGCCTCGATACACCTTGTGAAATAGTCTACCGCCACTATGATAACCTTGCATCCACCCTTTCCTGTAGAGAAGGGTCCGATGAGATCGATTCCCCACATGTCGAAAGGCCAAGATGAGACCACAATGCTTTGTTCTACAAATGGTAGTCTCAGGATGTCCGCATGTTTCTAGAATCCCACAATGTCTCTGAGTCATTTACAATTGACGGCCAGTAATACTCCGCTGTTATAACCTTCTGGGCTATAGAGCGGCTAGCGGGGTGGCCCCCACACACTCCTTGATGAAGCCCTATGAGGATTTTTTCACTTTCTTCTTTTCGGACCCCTCAACAAAGGTCTAGAGGCAGATCTCCTGTAAATCTCTCTGTATTTTATGATGTACCTGGATGCTCTTCTCCCCAGGGCACGGGCTTTATCTGTGTCCGTAGGCATGGTGCCCGATACTACGTAAGCTTGAATTTTATCAACCCAACATGAAATCGGCGTTGGTGCATCGATATCCATGATTTATGTTATTTCAATTGTAGGGACAGCAAGATATTCCACCATTATTGAGGGATCCGTGATTTCTTCCTCAAGAGATATCTTGGAGAGGTAATCTGCCCGCTCGTTATCCTCTCTTCAAATTCTGATGAATTCGCAATAGTTGAAGTTAGATCTCAATCGTCTGACAATCTTACCATATTTTTCGAGGATGCCTCAATGTGTTCCATAGTCCCCTGAGATTTGGTTGAAGATGAGCTGAGAATCACAGTAGACTTCAACATTCTCCACTCTTATTCCTTTGCAAGCTTAAGCCCGGCTATGACTGCTTCATATTCATCTTGATTGTTTGTGGCCGGGAACTCAAACCTTATAGCTTTTTCGATTTCTTCCGTCGTACCGGGATCGGCCAGGATCACACCAGCCCCGCATCCATTCAAAATCGATGCCCAGACAACATATAACCGCCAGCATTGATCAGGTTTGTTCGAAGCAGGAGCAGAATCGGGTTGTTCAGGCGAACTCGGCTGTATGGAACTGAAACTCATTTCAATAATGAAATCCGGTAACGCCTAGGCTTTGATAGCCTTCCTTTGTTGAAATTGAATATCAAACTCGGTAATCTCGATAGTCCATCGAAGCAAACGACATGAAAGGTCAGGTTTGTGTAGTATTTGACGCATCGGTCTGTCCATTAAGACAATGATTATGTGTGAAGTAAATTAGCCCCTAGGTTTGCGGGCAACGATAACAAGCGACTAGGCCAACTTCTCAACATTAAAATAACGACTCTCCACTGGACTGAGAGTCTTGCTTACATAATAGACAGGATTTTGGAGGGATCCGACCTCCTTTACAAGTACGGCGGCTACAGTCCGGTCCGAGGCCGCCAAGTACAAATACAAAATGTCTCCCTCAACGGGGCTAACCAAAAGAGGTGGTTTCCCTCGATATTACTTAAGATCTTAAAAAGCTTGGGAACATTCTTTGCTCCATGAGAGAGTTTTGTCACCTTTGAGTATTTTGAAGAAAGGGACACTTTTCTGCGGACTTCGAGATGAATCGACCAAGCGTGATGATTCTTCCATTGAGCCTCTAATCCTCTTTGATTGTTGTAGGCTCCTGCATGTCGAGCAATGCTTGAATATTTTCCGGATTGCTTCGATCCCTCAGCGACTAACCTTAAACCCAAGAAACTTACCTGCTTGGACACCAAATGTACATTTGGCCGGATTGAGTTTCATTGAGTGTTTCTGAACGTTGTTGAAGGTCTCCTGGAGGTCGAAGGCGTGACCGTCCCCTGTAGATTTGACTACCATATCATCGATGTAAGCTTCCATGTTCTTCCCGATCTGCGAGCTGAAAACTTTGTTGACCATTCTCTGGTAGGTCAAACCTGCGTTTTTTAATCCGAAATGCATCATCTCGTAATAGTATAGGCCCCCAGAAGCTCTGAAGGCCATTTTTTCCTTGTCAGATTCAGCCATCCTTACTTGATAAAATCCCGAATATGCATCCAGAAAGCTGAAGGTTTCAAAACTGGCGATGGAATCAACTAGTCGATCAATTCGGGGAAGTTGATAAGGATCCTTCGGACAAGCTTTGTTGATGTCTGTGAAGTCAACACACATTCTCCACTTGCAATTGTGCTTCTGCACCATTACTACGTTCGCCAGCCAAGTAAGATAGGCTAGTTCTCTGATTATTCCCGCTTGGAGAAGCTTTCTGACTTCTACCTTAACTGCGACCTTTTTTCTGTGGTGAATTATCGAGCCCGCTGTTGTATCGGTTTGAAGGTAGAGTTGACATTGAGGCGATGGATTGCGACGTCGGATTCAACTTCTCTCATATCTGTTACTATCCAAGCGAAAGTGTCAAGGTTTTCTTTGAGCTGATTAATCAGATATTTTTGTTGTGATGTGTTGAGCTGAGCTCATTTAGAGGTGGCCAAACAAAACTGGAACCGGCGAACCGGACCAGAACCGGATCGGCGGTTCGTCCAACTGGCGGTTCAGTGGACCGGCGGTACAACGGTTTAGCGAAGGTTTGGGTCTTTCAAGAACCGGACCGGCAACCGGCCAGGCCGGAACCGGAACCGGACCGGCTCCAACGGCTATTTTTTTTTCTAACCATTTCAAAAAATCCTATAAATACCCCATTCATTTTCTAAAGTCTTTACACATACTCTCCTCTCAATTCTACACTTTTACTTCTCTAATCTCAAACTCATTTCTTTGTTTGTAATCAAGTTTGTTATTTTGTAAAAAACAAAAATCAAATTTACTTTAAAATCCCGATATTTTAAGCTGTTCTGATTTAATCGTTACTTCAATACGGTTTTGGTTATGAGAAACTATAAAATACTATGGAAAAACTATAAACTATAAAAAAAAAACTTCAAAAATCTATAAAAGACTAAAAAAAAAACTATAAGAAATACGTTCACTTTGATTTTTTTATATGTATCGTGCCTACGACACATTACATAAAAAAGATACGTAGGCAACCGAATTTCTGGTACAAGCGTTAATAACATAATTTACATATAAAAAAATAACACAATATTAGCATTATATTTAATAAAACAACATTTATAATCAACTTATATTTAAAACCGAATAAAGAACTATATATTACAATCGCTTTAATTATTTTATATTACATTCAAATTTAATTAATAGTAATTTGTAATTATAGTGAAAAGCATAAGTATTTTCTGAAATGAAAAAAAAATATTAATAATTTTTAAACCGTAATCTGAATCGTGATCAGAACTGGAAAAAAAACCGTGTGAACCGTGGAACCGCTGGTTCTGAACCTTTAACCGCCGGAAAAAAAAACCCGGTGGTCTGGTCCGATTCCGGTTCGATCACTCATCTTGCCAGGTTTACAGCTCATTCTTTACCATCAATGAAATGCCAATTCTGTTAGTTTGTTTTGCTAATGAAGTGTTAAAGAAATACTAATTTACAATTACCCAGACGTACAAACAAAAATCCTTCTTAATACGTTGTATTTCGTAATAATAATCCAAAAACAAGTGTAACCGGAAGAGGGGTAGATATGTCATAGTAAATTTTATTTTTCAACTCAAAGAAAAGTAATCTTGTTTGATAAACTAAAGAGGGTATTTTATGTTAAGGTATTTTTTTTTTCCTTTTCTTTTATTGACACTACGAATTAACTAGCGACATTTTTTTTTATATTATTTTTCATTTATTTCAACACACAACTAAATTATTTTTATGGCACCACAAAATAATAAAACTACAATTTATTACACTTTAGTCCTTAACTTTTTTAAATACAATTTTGCCCCTTCCCCACCTCGCCGGAAATGCAAAACCCTAAAATCAAACAGCCACCATTTCCCTCCCCACTGTTTCCCCCTCCCCTTCCATAGCCGCCACCCCTATTCCTCCCCCAAGTGCCACCTCCTCTTTTCCAACCGCCTCTTTCCTCCTCCCAGCAGCCCCTCTCCATCCCTGTTGCAACCTCCTCGCCATTTTATCCCCACCACCGCTTAATCCGGCAACCACAACCACAATTTTCCCAAAAGCCTCCATCTCCATTTTTCCCAACCACCTCCTCCTCCTCCAATAGTTATGCTACGGCGTACAATTATGCTGGCCAAGTTGCAGAAGATAGGGGCTACCACGGCGTACAAATGCAGAAGTTGCAGAAACGGAAAAAAGTGAAGCTTGTGGGCTTCAAAGAATGAATGATCGAAAACCTAAGGGAGAAGATGATCGGAATTACGAAAATGATGGGTTCATTTATAATTTTTGTAATCATGGACTTGATAGGTTTTTTAAAAAATTGTGGTGTAAGAAGCAATTTTGTTATTTATTTTGTGGTGTTGAAGTAAAGAAATAATAAAATGGGTGAGTTTTATTGGCAAACTACTTTTTACTATCGACACTTATTTTTTAATTATTTTTTCAGATCAAAAAAACGTCAGTGTCATTGATGTTGATATTGAAACACCAAGGTCAATAGCATTGACGTTGCTAGTGAAATATCAACGCCAGTGGAAAGTCAGTGACTGGCGTTTCTAAGTTGTGATATTTTTATACGTAAACGTCGTCACTGACTTTCGTTGTTGAATACCGTCACTGACGTTGGGTTTTAATAGCAATGTCAGTAGCACTGACGTTCCGATCATCAAAAATCACGTGGTGTCGAGAGTAATGTTTTGTCAGTAGTAAAAAATGGTTTGCCAATAGAACCCCCTAAGAATATTATAGTGGTATCGGAAGTAATTTAAAGAATGCAGATAGTGATTATTGTGCCGGAAGCGAAAACGTGATGTCAATAAAATAACTTTTAATTTTTTAACAGCAATTTATTAAAATTTCTAGCAAAATGCTAGATACAAGAGAGTAGACAATCCAAGCAATAAGTGGCCGAAGAGTAGAAAAAGATCAAAATAAACAAGGTACAAAACAACCAAACTCTTGAAATATCATTTTCGATACTCATATATCTTATTAATATCATGACCTATTCAATGTGACTAGTCCATTTGCTATTGTTATTATTATTATTATTATTATTATTATTATTATTATTATTATTATATATTTGAAGTCTTAATTATTTGAAGACAAGTCAATACGTTTTAAACCTATACGTAAGTCTCCAACCCTATATAAAGGAACTCATTCTTGACGAATTTACTCAAACCAAATTGTATTCCCAATTAATAAACAAAAACCAATTTAATTCTTATTTCTTTTCCAATTGTTTTCAAGAAAAAATGGGTGCTATTCAACGTGTTATGTTTGTAGCTTTCATGGCTGTAGCTCTTTTACATGTGGCCTCTGCAGATTCTGGACAAGCAACTTTCTATACTGTTTATACTCGTAAGTAACACTCAACCTTTCTTGATTCTACATTCTTTATATTTTTTTATTATATTATTAATTATAGAATAAGGAATACTTCATCTTGCAAGCGTATCTCGTATCCGATACGTATCGTATACCGATATACGTGGATAGTACTCCAGATACTCCGTTGGATATGTATTCAGATATGTATTTGAGGCAAATTATAATTTTAAAAAATTGCATACTTTATCAGATACACGTATCTTGACCACCAATACGTGTATCCGAAAAACGGGTAATTAAAAAATGAGTTTGAATCTTAATATGTGTACATATATACAAAAATCTACATATACATACATACATATACATATATATACAAATATATAATCTTTTTATTTTTATTATTTACAGTTTTGTCTTTAGATTTTTATTATTTACAAATATACCCCGTATCCATATCCGTATCCATATCCTATATTTTTTTCAATTCGTGTATCAGCGTATCATGTATCCACGTATTTCGCATCCACATACCCGTACACGTGCATCCTAGATCAAGAGTAATAATGCAAAATTCCGATTTTGGCAGCTTCTTCATGCTATGGGTTCCAAGACCAGGGTGTGATGATTGCCGCTGCCCCTGCAAATATTTTCAACAATAAAGCAGCTTGTGGAAATAATTACCAGATAAGTTGCACGAGCGGCACCAACCAAGGTGTGCCTCAGCCGTGCCGTGGCGGCTCTGTAACTGTTAAAGTTGTCGATCTCTGCCCAGGTTGCGCCAACAACCAGTTCGATCTTTCTCAAGAAGCTTTCTCTGTTATTGCTGACCCTAATGAAGGAAGGATCAATATCAATTTTAACCGGTACGTGCTATGGAGTACGAATTCAATGTAATCAATGCTGTAAAATTATATCGTTGTTTCATATCCGTTATAACCAGGGGCGGCTGCAGGAATTTTAACAAGATGGTCGGAATTTATCAATTTTTTCCCGTATCACACATATATTTGTATATTTACCTATGTACATGTAATTATATAGTAACAGATAAAAAATAGGGGATCAATGCATAAAAATAAGGGGGTCAGTTACACATAGATATGCGTTTATTAAAAAAAATCTCCACTGTTGTTAAAAAAAAATTATTTTAGGGGGTCGGCCGCACCCACAGGCTTGTGGGTGGAGCCGACCCTGGTTATAACTTATAACTATAACACAATCATTCTATTGAGGTTATGTGTGTTTTTTTTTGTTTCTTATAATTGTTCTCTCTAACATTTATTTGTTTTTATGTTTTGTGGTTTCAGGGTGTAAGAGATATTCGAAGGAAATCTTGAAGCAATTATGAATAAGCTACAATATGCATGCCCTTCAACAATAAAACAAGCTTTTTTAATTTGAATAAATAAAGAAACTAGCCCAGCTGGCTAGAAAATTGTATTTTCCTATTTGGGAAATTATCTGAATTCCATGGAAAATAAATAAAAGTTTTATGTTATCTTGTGTTTAAAATAGTTGAAATTTTATTTTTTTTAAATTTTTTTTGGGGCAGCGGTAATAAAGAACAACAAATAAATAAAAAATAATAAATAGGACATTAGTAGAAAAAAATGGGCTATAAGGACATTATACTTTTCCATTCTCCAAAATACCCCTATTAGTACTTTAATTCCACTGTTTTTATGCCAATTTTTTCTAATTCCACCATTTATATTCCACTGTTTGTATGTCAATATAATGTTTTTTAATTCCACTATTTGTCTTCCACTGTAAAGGTATTTCACTATGTATGGATTCCACTGTGTATGAATTTGATTATTAACGAAAAAAATAGAGAAGCAGACTAAAAGAAATTGAAAGCTCACATGGAGAAGATTAGGATTCCACTGTCTGACAAGCCGATTTTCACAACAAAAAAAAAAATTTAAAAATTTATACGGATATATACGGTTAGAAGAAAATCGGATAATTTAAAACCGAAAAGAAGATTCCTTAAATCAACTCATTGACGATGCCGGAAATCGTCCAATAACCAATGCGGGTTAATCCTCTATATGATAACAACCGACAACCCTAGAAACCCTAGATTACCACCGAGGAGTGAGTTGTTTGGTGTGTTCGGACTGAGCTCTCAGAATATTTCTGGGAGTTGCCTACGTATCCAATAATCGAATTGGAATCAAGTCATCCGTAGTTTCTTAGGGTTGCTTATATAGGTGGCGTCTCACCCCTTATACTTGCTCAACAAGTATTATATTTAATAATTAATCCCTAAGGATAAATACGACTCAATCCCTAAAACGAGAGATAATTATGGACATATTTAATGTCAAGATTGGAGTTTTTATGACTGATGATTCTTTCCATATGTAATTATCCCTCACGGGGAATAACAACGGCGCTGTACGGAATGTTCTCCGCTCAGCCCCCAGAACTAATACAGCCGAACCGGGCAGCTCCCCTTCGCCAGACCTTAACCGTCCTGTGGTGGCCGGAGGAGAAGTTCAGATCAATCTCCAGTGGTAGACGATCTGCCCTCTGTTCGGTTTTAGGACATTCGACCCGTGAGGCTCTAAATCTCATGGGGTGGCGCTTCTGACAAACACCCCTAAAGGTGACACGTGGCACAATCCGGGTCGGGTACCATCATAAGCCCCCCAGATCTGGCTTAACTTCTTAGTCGGTCAGATCTGTTCCGTTTGGCGGTTCGACCGACCCTTCCGATCACGCGTTTCAAAACGGTTTGAGTGCCAGCTTGTAGCCTATTTAATAGGCCATCATTACACACGCAAGTTACGAGGCGTTACACTCTTTCCCACAACTGACGTCGCTTGAGTGTCAGGAGGGAGGTTATAAACCCATCCCTTCCTATCAGACCTTCTCTCTTCCTTTACTTGCTATTAATTTGAAGATTTCACTCCGAATTCCCTGCATTTCCAAGTAAGTCTTTAACTTCTCTCGCTTTTGTTCTTCTACATTTCTTCTTTTCTCCTACTTTTCCCAGTTTATGAGGGCTAGTACTGCCTCTAGCAGTTCCATTGATAGAGAATTCGAGTCCCACTCTGAATCAGAAAACGAGGTCACTCAACCTTTTATCCAGTTCGGTGGCCCTTTTGACATTTCTGCGCTGAACACTGTTGCTGCTCGCGTTAATTCCGAGCAGGTCGTTACCGGTCAGTCCTCATCTAGGTCTAGGTACTACTCTGCCTTTGGCTTTACCTCCTTAAATCAGTGCCTCAGAGCCCATATGACGGCCAGAACAGCTATAGGTGCCTTCGGCGTTAGGTCTAAACTAACCCAGGACGGCCTCTTGCAAATTTGTGATCGGTATGGCATAGACATGTGTTAGTAATATCATCCGCAGCGGAAGCGATTTAAGGATCTAGATCTATAAAATACACGTAATAAAATAACTAGATCTACTCTACAAGGGGGTTGTAGAACATACCTCTTGGATCTCAAAATCCAAGTTGAAGAACCGCAATAGAAAGAACGAACGAAGGTGTGAAGAGCACCACGATCTTCCGTACGTGTGATCCAAGCAACTCCCGGTGGAAGGAAATCCTCGTCTCGAATCCTTCCGATATGCTACCCGGAAAAATCTCCAAGATTTTTCCCTTAAACCCCTTGGCCGAAAATTTTCACCTTCTCCTCTCTAAGAGGTGTAGGTCGAAATATTGTTGTGTGTTAAGGCTTGGAAAAACTCTCTTTATATAGGAGAGTAAAACTTAGCCTCCAAGGATTTAATAATTAATACAAAATCAATTATAATAATCTCATTAAATAAAAGATAATCCCATAATATTCTAGAACAAATCTAGAATAATATTTATCTTTATTTCTTTCCATAAATATTTATCAATAAATATTTTATGCACATGTCTTAAAACAATTTCTTGTTTCCTAAAACATAAGCATGGGGAGAAAATTACATAAGCTTGTGACCTAGTCACAATTTTCGACTAACACACATTTTGGGCCAAGATTATGAAAAAAGCCTTTTTCATATATTTAATTATTTAGCCCAACTAATTCAATAGTCCACTAAACAATTAATTCACATATCGTTTTAATAAAGTCCAACAAGAACTAAATTAATATTATTAGGATTCGACGTCCGAGAATAGCTATGCTATATTAGGAGGCACGTCGGGGACCATGGACTAATAATCAGCGGCTCCGATAAATCAAATAAATAATTATCTTACGAACGAATAATTATATTCGATAAATCAATCACGGGAATATGCCACCATAATCCCGTGATCGCACTCCTCCGATTATGAGATTATATTTATCTTCTCACGAGAATAATAATAAGCGTCCATTGATATAATCATTACATATGGATTAATCCTCCATAGATCGTTCATTCTAAATCGGGAAGTTACCGTTAACCCTTTCTAGAACCTCTTATCCTTATTTACCATTAACCCCCTAGTGATCAATTAATTCATACAACTCACCGGTAGCTAATCGGTGTAATATGAACTCCATGGATCGATCGGTTTCTAGGATTAACAAATAAGGAAGCTGTCTATCTACTTCCGAAATGGAAGGAATGGATTCCGTATCCGTGATAACACGGACTACTCACTCAATCCAAGTACAATGCCAAGATGGGGTAATTCGGACCACGGACTCGGTGTAATACTTAACCGTCAAGTCAAACTTCATACCGATTCAAGCGGTTGACTGTGATCACCTCAGGATTAAGATATATCCATAAATATGATCATCCACTGATTCGATAAGAATTCTCGATTACGGAATTATATCGTGAACTCTAATCAAATCGGTCGAGCCCTATATGATATATCTATCATATATAAATGCCCCATTAGGTTCTCTTAACCGAAAGTCCGGATATGACAATCACACCTATTGTGTTATGAGCGCATTAATAGCACGTTAAAGGAGAGACCCGATACTCTCGATTAACTTCACTACGGGCTAATTGTATTTTAAGTACATCTTCACTAACTCAATCCTCCCGTGTATATACCATACACTGAGTTAAGTGATTACATAAACGATATACTTTTGGGTTTTCTGTAGTGTAAATACTATTGTCACATCGGTGAATATGAGAATAATAAATATGAATAATAATGTCAATTCATTTATTAAATAAAACAATTACAAAAATTGTCTTTCGGGCATAACACCTAACAATCTCCCACTTGCACGAAAGCATGTGATTAATTGTTCTAGAGCACACCCTATTATTTAAACTACAACAAACCACATCTCCCACTTGCTCTAAAGCAATGGAGACCCATCCCGTATTCTAGTACCCATTAAGCATATCATAATCATTGCAGATGACAAAATACACTCCGAGTGTGCCGTCGTAGGATATGTCAGTGACTCGGGGAGTACCTACATCTCAATGTCATGGGTCTTAATGATTAGCCAGGTTGTCGGCTCGAGACGATCCATAGAATCGAAACGTTACCGGTCCATCTAATCATGTGGTACTGAGTAAACACTGAGCCCGAGATCGACTTAACGATCATCCTCAATCTGACTTAAAGTCAAAATATGTGTATCACACATATCCAAGTTCACACATGAATATGTCCGCATATTATTCCTCGTTCTCTTCAAGATACTAAAGGACATACTAAACTTGCTTTGTTAACCGCCGAATCTAAGATTCGATCAAAGTTGACGTTCAATAACCTGACCATCTCTTACTAGAAAAGAGAATCTATCCCATTTCTCTTGATCCGAAGATTTAGAGAGTCATTCCTGAGGCATAGGGTAGAACTTCCTCGTTGAATGTTGCATACACAGATGCATCATCGTAACCAATAAGATGGATGGGAAACCGTGGATCGATTCTAATGAATTCGACCGAGTCAAACTCTTCAGAATGTTGTCCAATTCTCTGTTGCAGATAATTGTGGCATTGTCAGATTCTGACTTCAGATAACACACCCATGTTGATTCCAACTGGTGCAGTGTTATCCTTCACAAACACTAATATATATTTGTATATTCACTACTGTACTAAATTGATATCCAGTCTAGAACAGACTTATCAATATTCTGGTCAACTACACATATTGTAGAAATATATGACTTCTAGTGACCGAGAGGTTTGCTTTTTATCCACAAAGGACATAAGCCTTGACAGTCATCCTGTCATAAGTTCATAAGGCAATACCCTTTGTTCCGAAAGAATCCAGACTCCGTTTGTTTGGCAAGAAAGTCTCAGGGAATCACCCCTATTTTCTGCTTTTGAACGAAATCATGCAATACTAAGTGGTAAGAGAGTTCAAGGTCTGATTAACTCTCTACTTCTTAGGGAATTACCCTTAGACCACTCAAGCTTTGCTCTGAAAGATAAACTTTCCTATGCATTCTGCTCTTTTCCGTGTAGATCCAATTACTCCCACTGGGCCTGAGACACTCAGGTGGTTATACAAGAGTATGAACAGAACTGGAGTACCGATCTCCATTCACAGGGTTATGGCTATTAAACCAACCTCTATTATCAGAATCCTATACTGCTCACAAAAGAGCCATAGGTCATCAATCGATCCTCAGACTACAAAGTCCGCAGAACCCGTAATTGGTAAAGGATAAACCATACTCCCACTACATTCTGGGTGGATCAAAATTCTGATTTTAGTTTAGTAGTATTTAGTGTTATCACCAACAACCGATGTTGGATGTGGTCTGATTTTAATCAGTTAGTAACTACCTTGAGTAAACGTAATTCAAGGTTCAAGGTTTTGTTGTTTATGGATTCTATCAGGAAGGATGCAACAGTATAACTGTCCCTTCCCGATTTCAAGAATCTTATAACAAACCTTTTTCTCAATGCTACAAGATATAGAACGATTGGTCACTGACCGAACGTGTTCGCGAAATTTCCAGACCTGCCTTCAAGCACCGTGTGCTAAATGCTTATATTTATGGAAGTGGGGTGAACCGAATCCACACCTTATCCGTAAATTCCAAAGCATATTCTAGGTAGAATTCTCGGTCTTACATTTCAATGTAGACCGTTATTTCGCTTCCAATATCTTTATTGAGTTAAGCAGTATATTGTAGCACATCTAAAACTATATAAGGCAATTTTAACGGTTTCTCACTTAGTGAAAGCATTTCACTATGAGGCAGGCCGAACATCAGTCCCTAGGACTATGTGATGGCCCATTTCTGAGTATAGAATACTCTATCTCTGTTGAAAACAGAGAAACCTCAAAATATTTTGGATAAACTTACTGGAGTGTTTGAATAGTTATCAGACAAGAAGTCACTACTCGGAAGCTCCTACTAGCTTGTATCTTTCATCAGACCCCGAAGGTCGTCATGAACAAGCTATGTTACTTCTTTATAACCATCATCCTTTCGCGATTGAAAGGAAACTTAGTCATTGAACCTTTGAGACAATATAACCAGACTGGGAGAAAGGAATCACCCTGAGCCAGTCTTCAAGTCTTGTCTTTTAGGGACTATGCACTAACTATGGAATATGAAGAAGCGTTTATCTAAATATAGAAACCAATTGCTTTTAATAGTTCTTAAGATGTGTTTTATATACATATTTCAGCGGTTGTAAGTGGTTTTGACTTTATCAAACAAAAGTCCGAGTCTTGGATTCGTACTACAAATGGTATATTCACTTTTTATACGACAAACAAATTATCGAATAGAAGGTAAATCCTTTCGTTCCAACGAATCTTAAACAGAAAATAATTTTTTCGCGATATCCAAGGATTGAATCCGAGATTCATTTCCTTATATCACTCCCACTATTCTAGCTAAAATTAACTGCCCGTTGTTTACTCTTTTAATCGTTAAATGCACTGCTACCTTGTTCTTCCAAAGGACTTAGCTCGAGAAAATCTCCAAGGATTCATAGGTTGGTGATCCAAAATCACTGTCCTTATCCTATGATTTTTAGTTTAATTAATTTTCGGTTCAGCCTTAAAATTTTCTCAGTTTAGATGACTAACACTTTTAGACATATTCTCCCATTCTTGACTTTCCGTGAATGGAAAAAAATCTTGAACCAGCGGTTCGTTTGAGTAGAAACTACTCTTGAACCGTGGGATGTCTCTTTCGAGTGTTACTCGTGGGGACTTCTCGGATTTTCTAATATACCAGAAAAAACAACAAATCATATTAAAGCTCCCACTAGTTTATCGGTTCCAAATACCGTTTAACGAGCAATGCTTTATTTTTATGATTTTCCGATTTTTTCGATTTAGAAAAAAATCTCATAGTTCCAATATTTCCAGAAAAACAACAAATCATAGAACTCCCACTAGTTCATCGATTCCAAATATCGTCCAACTAGCGACAATTCATGACTTTCCGGTTTTTCAATTAGAACGGTTACGTGTGTAGTTAGTTACACTTTTCTAATGTACTAGAAAAAACAACAAATCATAAAGCTCCCACTAGTTCATCGATTCCAAATATCGTCCAACTAGTAACACTTCATGATTTTCCAATTTTTCAATTAGAAAATTACTCGTGTAATTACTACACACTCAAAATTCACTAGAAGAATTTCAAAGTCCGAAATCACCTTTGATCAAACTAAGTTTGTCTTCCGTTTGACACGAATGACATTAGTGACATACCTATATGTCACTCTGGTTTTTAAAAGGCTTAAGAAAATATCTCTTCCGAAAATTAATTTTTGCATTATCGATTAACTAGTTCAACGTCCTAGTTACTTTCCACTTTTTTAACGAAGTCAATACTAGTCAATTATAAATTTTAAGCAATTTAGTAAGGGATATAATGCTGTAAATAAAATGACATATATTAATTCAAGTTAACACTACTATATTTATTTTAGGAATTGTAAACTAAAATTAAGTCTACTCTACCATTCCAAGGTTTTAACCTCGCATCTCAGTGCCGCCGTAGGGTAGGTCAAAGAGATGACGGTTAAATCGAGACAATCTCATCAATGAATAACTTGTGAGAATCAAACATCGCACGAGAATCGAACATCCCTTTATTCATTGACTACCTTCCTTTTTTAGCCTAGATATTATCAAGAATACCCATGATGAGTGTGACCTACTATATCGGATCACTTAGGTACGCCCCGAGTGTGCCGTCGTAGGATAGGTCAGTGACCCGACGAGTACCCAGAAATCCTATCCTTTCGGAGACCAAGCCATGAATGTTGATAGGGATGAACACCATC
The DNA here is from genome assembly GCA_036785695.1 of Gentiana straminea. Classification (NCBI taxonomy): domain Eukaryota; kingdom Viridiplantae; phylum Streptophyta; class Magnoliopsida; order Gentianales; family Gentianaceae; genus Gentiana; species Gentiana straminea. The sequence continues at coordinate 26,214,454 of JAVUPR010000349.1, forward strand.
CGTAGGGGGACGAAATCAAAGCGCCGCGAGGCGTCACCCTTCTCTCACTTACTTGTATCTATAGTAGAGGCCGTGGGGTTGGCTGTCGCCTCCCCCGCTACCACTCAATAATTTGGAAGTGGTGGTGGGTTAACTAACCACGTCTTTTTGATGTTAACATAAAAGCTCATAAAATCAAGGATTCCGAATGGTGTCGGTAACGTAGGCAAGCCTACCCGTCCTATTCGTTGGAACATATGTGACAGTCGGACGAAATCGGGTCAAGACAACCCTATTGAGATAAGAAGGAATCACCCCTCTGCTCTCCAGTGTAGCTTAGTCTTGTCGGACCCCCGTGCATACATCACACTAGGAGGGTTAAGTCGGTCGAGCGAAGCTCAGTTGACCACCCAACCTATAAGCGGACCGTTTTTATCCAAGATTTATTGTTCTTTTACCATCATTCAATCTCGTAGACACTACGAATCGAAAACGTGATCTCGTTTGGGCTTTAAGGCGGTTCACCGAGAACACACACCGAAAGGCTTAACGATTTCATAACCCGTCCTCGGATTTTAATTAGTTACTAAATTAATTAATTACCACGTATTAATTAAATTTCAACTAATTACGCGAGTTTGTATACATGCCTATTTTAATTACCAAAATTAAAATTCTACATGTATGCATGGAGTGGATTTATGATATGATGCATGTCATGGCAATTCCGATTTTATGTCTATTTTATGATCAAACACATAAAAATAAATTTCGGAAAATTTAAACACCGAGATGGACCGTTGGCACCCCCGTATCTAACCTATTAGAAAATAAATAACCAAACCCTAACTAGGGTTTATAACTTTCTAACATAATCTGCAGCTGTTCAAATTCTTCGATGGTCGGGAAACCAAACGAACTCGGATTGTGACGAAACTTTCCAGATCTGTTCTTCATTCCTCGGGCTTCAATATGGACGGTTGGATCGGAGCTTTGACTTGTCAATTTTCTCCATTGAGCTGCCCAACTTGCTGCTGAATCTGACTTTTACATCATCGCCTCAAAGACATCCCGAGGCCGATCGGGAATCGAAACGAATCTCGATCGACTTGAAATTTTTATGTCACGTCAAAAACTCCATATTTATCGATCTGACCGGTTTGATTTGCGTTTTAACGGTTCAAACTCTCCCAGAAATTCGAGGAAGTCACAGGTATGGTTTCTGTGAATCCTGCGTTTTTCTGTTACAGCAGCTTCTTTACAGCAACGAACGGATATCAAAAGGGACTCCGATCGACGCCAAATTTTGTGGAATTGTTCATCATCTTCCAATCTTGATACGGACCGGAGAGATCGTCGTTCAACGGCTCAATCAACGGGAAAAACGAAATAACTAAACAGCTACTAAACAGATCTATTTTCTGGAAATTAAAATTGCAATAAAAAAATTACATAATTTCTTATACTCATATGGACGAATTTTCATCGTTTATATGAGTTTACAATAGATCTAACGGGTAAACAGTGCCAACCCCAATCCATCTCTTCAACCACGACATTTATAAGCATAAAAAAAAACAAAATTTCGGCCCCTTAAAAAAATTGGGACAAAAAAATCTACATGTTTTCCACTCCTAGATCTAATATTTTATACGTATAAATATAGATCACCTTGGCGACTGATACCACTGTTAGTAATATCATCCGCAGCGGAAGCGATTTAAGGATCTAGATCTATAAAATACACGTAATAAAATAACTAGATCTACTCTACAAGGGGGTTGTAGAACATACCTCTTGGATCTCAAAATCCAAGTTGAAGAACCGCAATAGAAAGAACGAACGAAGGTGTGAAGAGCACCACGATCTTCCGTACGTGTGATCCAAGCAACTCCCGGTGGAAGGAAATCCTCGTCTCGAATCCTTCCGATATGCTACCCGGAAAAATCTCCAAGATTTTTCCCTTAAACCCCTTGGCCGAAAATTTTCACCTTCTCCTCTCTAAGAGGTGTAGGTCGAAATATTGTTGTGTGTTAAGGCTTGGGAGAACTCTCTTTATATAGGAGAGTAAAACTTAGCCTCCAAGGATTTAATAATTAATACAAAATCAATTATAATAATCCCATTAAATAAAAGATAATCCCATAATATTCTAGAACAAATCTAGAATAATATTTATCTTTATTTCTTTCCATAAATATTTATCCGATAAATATTTTATGCACATGTCTTAAAACAATTTCTTGTTTCCTAAAACATAAGCATGGGGCGAAAATTACATAAGCTTGTGACCTAGTCACAATTTTCGACTAACACACATTTTGGGCCAAGATTATGAAAAATGCCTTTTTCATATATTTAATTATTTAGCCCAACTAATTCAATAGTCCACTAAACAATTAATTCACATATCGTTTTAATAAAGTCCAACAAGAACTAAATTAATATTATTAGGATTCGATGTCCGAGAATAGCTATGCTATATTAGGAGGCATGTCGGGGACCATGGACTAATAATCAGCGGCTCCGATAAATCAAATAAATAATTATCTTACGAACAGAATAATTATATTCGATAAATCAATCACAGGAATATGCCACCATAATCCCGTGATCGCACTCCTCCGATTATGAGATTATATTTATCTCCTCACGAGAATAATAATAAGCGTCCATTGATATAATCATTACATATGGATTAATCCTCCATAGATTGTTCATTCTAAATCGGGAAGTTACCGTTAACCCTTTCTAGAACCTCTTATCCTTATTTACCATTAACCCCTAGTGATCAATTAATTCATACAACTCACCGGTAGCTAATCGGTGTAATATGAACTTCATGGATCGATCGTTTCTAGGATTAACAAATAAGGGAAGCTGTCTATCTACTTCCGAAATGGAAGGAATGGATTCCGTATCCGTGATAACACGGACTACTCACTCAATCCAAGTACAATGCCAAGATGGGGGTAATTCGGACCACGGACTCGGTGTAATCCTTAACCGTCAAGTCAAACTTCATACCGATTCAAGCGGTTGAGCGTGATCACCTCGGGATTAAGATATATCCATAAATATGATCATCCACCGATTCGATAAGAATTATCGATTACGGAATTATATCGTGAACTCTAATCAAATCGGTCCAGCCAAATTTATATGATATATCTATCATATATAAATGCCCCATTAGGTTCTCTTAACCGAAAGTCCGGATAAGACAATCACACCTATTGTGTTATGGGCGCATTAATAGCACGTTAAAAGAGAGACCCGATACTCTCGATTAACTTCACTACGGGCTAATTGTATTTTAAGTACATCTTCACTAACTCAATCCTCCCGTGTATATACCATACACCGAGTTAAGTGATTACATCAACGATATACTTTAGGGTTTTCTGTAGTGTAAATACTATTGTCACATCGGTGAATATGAGAATAATAAATATGAATAATAATGTCAATTCATTTATTAAATAAAACAATTACAAAAATTGTCTTTCGGGCATAACACTTAACAACATGAACCACTATGCTCCCCAGCTACCAGGGGGTTCCCATCTCTACGCCCATCAGGCCCCCGAGGGGTACTTCACCGTATACAAAGATCAGTTCGTCTGCGGCCTCAGAGTTCCTTTCTGTCCGGCTTTTTTGGCCGTACTGAGGCACTACAACTGGGATCTGCCCAGATCACCCATAACGGTGTTAGGGCAATTATTGGTTCCGCGATCTTTTTCCGGTTCCTGCTAATCACAGCTTCAATCACCAAACCTTCATTGTTTACCACTAGCGGTAACGAGTCCCTTGGACCGTACACTACTTCTCCTGACATCCTTTGCCTTTTATTCGTGGAGGTAGGAGCAACCGATATGCTATTACCCTCTTCTTGTACCTTCGAGCTGTTTGGCCCCCCTGAAATCGTATTAATCGTGTTCACGGGACGGTTATCTGCTTGTCCCCCGGATTCTGGAGAACGATCCTTTCTCCCCTTCTGCTCATCTCGATGCTCTCTCTCGCCGTTGTTCTGGCGCTTAAATTCTCGTCGCCTCTTGGGCTCAGTTTGCTGAGACCGATCTACGACCTCATCCAATTGTCCTTCCATTATTGCCGCATCGATGTCTCGGATTAGATCTTTGCATTGCTTTGAGTCATGTCCTACATCTTGGTAATACTTACAATATTTGCTTTGATTCCTGTTTTCTCTGGGTCCCCTCATCGGGGGCGGGGTCCTGGCAATGCCCTTTCTTTGCATTATCGCCAGGATTTGTTCACGAGGCCTGTTCAGCGGAATGAAGTCTCTATCCTGTAGAGCTCCTTTCTTCCCTAGCCGATTAGAGATGGGCGCAGTTACCCGATCCCAAACCGACTTTCTTTTCTTGTCAGACCTTTCTTCAGGCTTATTCCTTTTATTCTCACCCTTTTCCATCTCTCTTTTAAGTCTATTTGCTTCTTCCTCCTGACAATATTTGTATGCTACGTCCAGACACTCTTCCATCGTGTGTGGAAGCTTGCTATTAAGCTTTGCGTGTAGCCGTCCCTCTCGCAGACCTGCCACGAAAGAGGCTACCAACAACCTGTCGTCTGCGTCCTGAACTTGTGCAGCCTCTTCATTGAATCGCTTTATGAAGCGCAGTACGGATTCGTCTTGTTTTTGTTTCAAAGTCAACAGATGAGTTTGATTTCTCTGGAAAGGTCGTGCTGCAATGAAGGCATGAACGAACTTCCTGGTCAACGTCCCAAAATCCGAGATTGATCTAGGAGGAATCTTGTTGAACCATTCTCTGGCTCTTCCCGTTAGGAGTGCAGGAAAAGTATTACACTTCATCTCGTCTGACGCGTTGTACAGATTCATGTGGGAGATGAACTGATGCATGTGGTCATAAGGATCCTTGGATCCATCATAAGCACTAATCTTTGGGATCTTAAACCCTGCTGGACGGGGATAGTGGTCTATATGCTCAAAGAAAGGCGACGCACATATCAGATAGTTGTCTGATCGTTTGCCGAGCAGAGTATCCAGTTCGTCCTTGGCCGTATCAATTGGGTAACGTGTAGCTCCGTACACTTGATTCTACGATCTCCGGTTTAGTAGGGGCCTGCTGATCGAGATTCGCTTCGGGTTTTTCTGGGGGGGTCCCTTCCCTTGAGGGTCTCATCCAGAATAATCTTGATGGTGGTATTATCCAGATTTTTCAGGGCGTCAACCAATGCCTGATTGGCTGGGTCCTGGAGAACCGGGTCTACTTGATCTCCTTGGAGATCTGCCTCTTTCTGGGCCGCCGCATCTTGAGTTTCGCCCTGAGTAGTTGCAGTTCCTCCCTGTTGGATCGGATCTGTGTTCTTCTTGGTAGTGTTCCTAGGTGGTTCCATAACGTCTGTAGGGATTCTTGTTTTTTAGATCGATTATCAGTAGAAGGCCCTCCTTCTAGCGCCAATGACGATGCCGGAAATCGTCCAATAACCAATGCGGGTTAATCCTCTATATGATAACGACCGACAACCCTAGAAACCCTAGATTACCACCGAGGAGTGAGTTGTTTGGTGTGTTCGGACTGAGCTCTCAGAATATTTCTGGGAGTTGCCTACGTATCCAATAATCGAATTGGAATCAAGTCATCCGTAGTTCCTTAGGGTTGCTTATATAGGTGGCATCTCACCCCTTATACTTGCTCAACAAGTATTATATTTAATAATTAATCCCTAAGGATAAATACGACTCAATCCCTAAAACGAGAGATAATTATGGACATATTTAATGTCAAGATTGGAGTTTTTATGACTGATGATTCTTTCCATATGTAATATCCCTCAAGGGGAATAACAACGGCGCTGTATGGAATGTTCTCCGCTCAGCCCCCAGAACTAATACAGCCGAACCGGGCAGCTCCCCTTCGCCAGACCTTAACCGTCCTGTGGTGGCCGGAGGAGAAGTTCAGATCAATCTCCAGTGGTAGACGATCTGCCCTCTGTTCGGTTTTAGGACATTCGACCCGTGAGGCTCTAAATCTCATGGGGTGGCGCTTCTGACAAACACCCCTAAAGGTGACACGTGGCGCAATCCGGGTCGGGTACCATCACTCATCACAATAATATCGGTTAAAAGAATGGAAGGGTAGAAATGTGTAATGGATATATATTTTTGTCCTTATCACCATAAAAAAAATTCCATTGGATTGGATACATATTTCTATTGCTAGAATGTCATTTTCCACAATAGAGTTTTTTTTTATTTTTTACTTTATGATCGAGTTAAGTGTTTCTTGCCGAGAACTTGAATGAATCGACCGAAATTGTTTACGTGCATCGTACTTTTTGACATTTCTTAAAAAGGTTAAACCCTATTCTTGAGAATCCCCACTCGTCAAATCCCACAGAATGAGTAGAGATGTTAATCAGGGACTTAGCAGCTCAGAGTCGAGGGTTGCCTTTTTACCAAGAAACTGAAAGAAGTCTTCCCTTTACAGGATTCGAACCTCCACACTCCAGCTCCTGGCCCAGTTGTCACTGCAACACCAAGCCCTTTACCACTAGGCCATATCCAAGGGATACTTTTTGACATTTCTTGATTCTAGCTAGCTACGGAAATTACGTAGAACATGAAGTATATTAATAGAGGAATTAGTCGAATTCATCACCCAATTTTTTTTTTACGTACACAACCCTTTATATGGACCTTGGATCCTCTGGGGTGAATGTAAGTTGTGAAGGGACGGTGATGCTGTAATAGATTAAAAACAACATTGTTTTACTCGTTCCGTCTCAACGTATAGGGATTTTTAGAATTTTCACACAGACTAATAAACCACATAAATGGGTTATATTTTAATATTTTGAGAAGAAATATTTTATTGTTTTCGGGAAATGGTATATAATATTGCATTGTTTAGTATGAAAGTAAAACAATATATTTAATATTGTATTGGGATGTGAGAAATGCCTTAAAATATGAGAAACGTTAATCAAGCCAAAAGTCCTTATATTACAGGACGAGTGACTACTTTTTAACCCAAAAAAAAATACGGTCGGATCATCTTTATATTTTGAGTCTGTGGTTGGATCATCATCACAACACCAACCACATTACCCTCTTACCGCATAGGACCCTTGCTCCCTTTATATGTTGGAGGAGAGTTATTGTACAATAAGTATTTTAGAGTGTAACCAAGTGAAGGGTTGTGTTGTATCTAACTCACCCTTACACACTGTGTAAGAGAGTGAACAAGAATTAATCACAATCTTACGTTTGGTATCATCTTAAAATACCCAATGCACCTTAATTTCTCTCTATATGTTGTTCTGCATCTTTTCACGTGTTCTAACGATCAGAACAATTATATGATACTTTAAATAGATTAAACTCTATGTCCAAATTATCTCTTCAACGGGCAGTTCGTTCGAAAATATTTATGAAAGCATACATAAAGTTAGTCACTCACTACACGTGACTAAATTGAAACACTGATAACCAAAAATAACGAGCAGAACGACCAGATCCCAAACCCTAACTGCCAGCAACTTGACCAACACTTGATAGACCATATATATTTGTATTTAAATTAATAGATTAAAATATTTATCTGTAATTATTTCTGTAACCGTAAATATTTGAATACTTCTAGATAGGTTCTAGAACTCTCTCGGTGCCTGCCTTTTATTTGATTTATTTGTTGTAACTATATATACTGTACAATTCATTCAATTACAAGTGTGAATAAAATAATATTTTTCCAAATCTATTATGGTATATATTTTGTATTTAAATTAATAGTTTAAAATATTTATCTGTAATTATTACTGTAGCCGTAAATATTTGAATACTTCTAGATAGGTTCTAGAACTCTAACGCAGATACATCTCTTTTTATTTATCATCATGCCCCGGCTATTTTGTATGTTCTTGTATATGTCGATGATTTGATTGTTACAGGTAATCAGGCTTCATCACTTGAGGATTTTATTCGTTTGTTGGGCACTCGGCTCGCTCTCAAGGATCTTGGCTCGATGTCCTATTTTTTGGGTGTGGAAGTTCTTCCCAATGCTGATGGTTGTCTCTTATCTCAAAAACGCTACGCTCTTGATCTCTTAGCTAAGCTCAATATGCATGAGGATAATTCTGTTGCCACTCCCCTGCCTTCAGATATCTCTACTCTTACTTCCAAGTCTGGTGTTCCCATTGATGATCCGTCTCATTATCGTATGGTCTTGGGTAGTTTGCAGTATTTGACTTTCACTCGACCGGATCTAGCCTTTGCCGTCAATAAACTTTCTTAGTTCGTGCATTGTCCGACCGATGGTCATTGGGCGCGTGTTAAGCGTATGCTCCGTTATCTAGCTGGCACTCTTCACTATGGGCTTTAGATTTATCGTCAGTCTCCCCCACTTTACATGCCTTTTCTGATGCTGATTGGGGTGGTAACAAGGATGACTACTCCTCCACGAGTGCTTATGTGATCTGCTTGTGTCATAATATTGTTTCTTGGAGTTCCAAGAAGCAGTCTACCATTGCCCGGTCCTCCACCGAGGCTGAATATCGTTCTGTTTCTTCTGCTGGCTTGAATGATAGCCTCATACTCAAGAATTTGCTTGAATAAAAGTTTTTTTTTAATCTAAAAGAAGAATAATAATGTTACGTTCCCCATTAAATTTCGTAACCATGCCTTATATAGCTACTAAACTGTCTAATTTGGATAATACTATAGCATAATAACTGCCACAGGGTAAAGTTTGGGTATCTAGGCCACTGGCTAGCCGGTGGGCTTCTTGCCGATGGGCCGGCTGCTTGCTGGCTCAAATCTTCATCTTCAGCTCTTTCAATGGACTGCATTGCCCACTAAACCTTCTAATTGCATATTGGTCCGAATATTGACTTATGAAATTACGCCCTGCAAACTCGAATAAAAATCTCAACCCACAACTCGACTCGATCCTCTGTTTTTTGATCATTTATCTTGCTTCAGAAACCTTCTCGGCACGATAACCTTTGAAATTATCTGCCAAAGATCAAATAACATAAGAAGTGGCCTCTTTTCTTGACAAATAACATAGAACTAGAAGGGCACACCGTGCGATGCATGGTGGGTCCTGTTTGGCAGTCTCCGTTCTGATGAAATGTATAGGCGTAGTTCTTAATATACATGCCAAAAGTAGATTCGTTGTTCATTACATACGCCTGTTTCAAGCCTTCTAAGGTTGTTTGTACCCACGAATTACATACGCTTAAAACATTCAACCAATGTAACCTCCTCATGGCAATCTCTTTAACTATGCACATAACCCCTTCTCTATCAGAAACTTTCTATTCCCTGCTAATCAGTGATGCGTAAATCACCATGTTATGAAGCAATTGATCCACCATGTCACTCTATGAAGAACTAATTCTAGAAACAAGTTTACATATTCTTCCTGGATGCTGGACTCATTATCAGTTATCAAATGTGGAACAGAATGTAACCACTCTTTAGTCACGTTAACGTCACAGGAGATTCGGAAAGCCTGTAGATTCAAGAATGCAAACACAACAAAAATATGTATGAGATGTTGACAGGTACAATGAAAGCGGCCTTTACCGTTATTAGCATTTCGTAAATTTCCATTTAAAATGATGAAACAGAAAAAACAAGGACTTTAAATGTAAATATACGCGCACTCCATGAATATTCCAAACAATGGAGGAACACAAGCATAACAGAACAATATGACAAACTTAAACTACAAAACTTTTATTGAGTCGATCAATACACCAAGGAACTAACAAAATTTCATAATCATAATCGTCTGACAGTTGTGACCTAGAGTTCTGTCACAAGAATCCATCTTAACTAATAAGGTAAACCCTATTTTAACCTAGAATGACCAACAAAGATAATGAAATAAGCACAGCTTGGAAATTAGTAAATAACACAAACATGTAATCTTATTAACCTCATAAAGAGCTGAAATTGCAGCCTTCCATATGCTAACAAGAGGATCTGAACGTGTATGGATTTCAAATTCATGACCTTTTAATTATAATTTAAATAAGCACTAGTTAAAAATAAAAATAAAAAGAAAGACAGTCTTGATTATATGAATGAAGGTAAAAAAAAACCTATGTCGAGCACAAAGCAGGCCCACTGAATGCAAACCTGGACGGTTGTATCTCAGGAGCAAGACACTAATGTGTTTCCACCAACAATAACAGCATCATTGACCTAGAGTGACAACATATATTTCAATATCATTGATAGGAAAGGAGCAAAAACAAATTAAAAACAAACAAAATTAGTGAACATGCTAAGAAAGGCATACCTGTAGAGGAACTATTGAGCACCTCGAACCAGCCCAGCAATGTAATGAATTTCTAAGAAAGTTGATACCCGTTGAAACAAAAGTAACAATAGATAGTCAGATCACTTTTAAAGTGAATTTATATCTCTCACCGCACTATTACAGTTCAAATTGGAGACCATTTTTACAGATATGTCCATTCTACTTCAAAACAAAACCAGATAAACTGGAACATCACTGATAACATGAACTATTATTAGAATTTCATAGTGATTTAATTCAGCAATGTAGTATTCAAGTAAACAGATGTTCAATAATCTACCTCGCCTTTCGGTTTGTACAGCTTTCCACGCATATTCAGTTTAGCATTGTGACCAGGAGGGCAAGTGTGAAGCCTATTATATTGATTTAAAACATCCACGTACATAGCCTATATGATGAGCTATTTTAGGGGCAAACGTTTCGCAGTACTAAGGAATAAGAAGGACTAAACCAGAAAAAGAGAATAGCAGGGGATGAGCTAAACGAAAAGGCAAAGAAAGAAAGGGGTTGAAAACTGTCACCAATATCAGATTCACCACCACCAGCATTGTCGTCACCATCCATACCGGCCTCATCCCATTCCGCACAGCAAAAAAGAAAAAAAATATTGTAAATATTCCACAAAAGGATCTGATTTCACCAGCTATGCCGGGTGGGTTTCTGACGCCTTTCATTTTATATATACTTTATGAAATGTTGATGCAAGCAGCGTATTTCTCGATGATAAATTTGAAGTCCGATTAAGGAGCTTAAGTGATGATTGTGTTCAAGAGGACAATCATCAGAATATGATTACCAGGATGCTGCAGTTGCCTTTTTCTTGATCATCGCCGTCAAATCCACCGCTCCTGCCACCAGTTGTACCGCTTTTCACTCTGAGGATCGTTGATTTCCCAACCTGTGTGAAAAGGCATAGATTAACGACAAGCATCTCAGACTGCACAAGTGAGAAAATCCAGCAATAGATCCATCAAATCCCTCATCAAACAGTAACTGACAAGAAAACAAGAGCATAGAAAAGAAGTAAGTTATTTAGCACAGAACACAACAAAGCAAAAAAAATATTCAATATCACATCTCCGTTACAAAGTTGGTATGGCTAAATGGATACCCTGAGTAAGAAAATAACCGTATTAAAATAATTGTGAGAGGCACCTAAGACTCATTTTTTATAAGGAATATTGATTTATAGATTTACCTGAACAACTGTAACATAATTTGGAATTTCATATAAGCAGAATCACTTACAAACGTATAAGAATTCTTATGATTAAATACCCCTGTCTTTCATTGTTGTATGCTTACTTTTATTCCATCCTCAGACTTCCAAACCAGAAACATTATAACTAAATCCAAATTCGAAAACTTAAAAAAGTTGAAAATGGCAAAATCTACAACTTACTTGTAATTATCTGCAGAAACGCGAGTTCATCACCATGCCGTGCACAAAAGCATAACCTTTCTTAGTTGTGTATATGTGGTTTGATATCACTGAATTACTCATTAGATAGTTAATCTGCAGGAAAGTTAATTCAATTCACAAAGAGAGGTAAAAAAAATACAGCGGGATAGAGGGAAAAACCAATCGTTTAAAGCTCTATCAGTAGGAGAAGGTCACTGACGGTGAAACTAACAATTAAGCAAGAACTATTAACCCATTTAACTTGTGTAGAATCTGCTGCCAACATACAAATTCAAACACCGCCTAGCTAGAAAACAAGGCATACTCGTACGAGGTTATTAAACACCTATGAAAGAGAGATATTTAACAAAATAATCAAGAACTTCTGCCATTCACATCTATTTGAACAAACACCAGTCTAAAGCCTTGTCCAAAAACAAAAAACAACCTCATTCTGTGAGATTCTATGTCATATGTTATACAGTGATTACTTAAAAAAGCTCAATGTCAGTACTCCAAGTCACCGAAAATCGAGAGAGAACCAATAAAAACTACATAATAACAAAATTAAAAATTTCCAAACTCGAATCAGAGAATTGAATGCTCCAAATCAAAACCCTAGTGATAAACATGTTGATGTGATAACACCGTACCGAATCTCCATAAATTCAGAACACAATCGGCGTAAAGATGGGCGATTTTTCAGATGACACACTTTCTTAACAATTACATACCCAATTAAAAAGCCAACGGAGAAGAAGATTACCAAAAAATTGAGAAGAGAATGGAAGAAAATGTTGGAGAAAATGTGGAAGTGAATTAAAAATGAATTAAAAATGATTTTATAATCATTTTATTCAGTGACTTTGTAAGCATATTTCGGATATATTCTTGTATAGAATATACGTAATGTTTTATTAATTCTGAAAACTACGTGAGTCGTAGATGAATTCAGGATTTGGAATCATTCAATTCGGATAACGAGTGAATGAGAAATTAACGCTTTAAGTCGTGATTAAAGCTGAGGCTTTTAGCTTTCCAAGTTCCAACATAATGCTGATATTTATGACATTCAATTCGATCTGAGGCTGTTCATTTCCATCAGTTTTTCCATGTCCTCTGCTATATAAACCAGCTACATGAATGGGAAGAAAAACACACAGACACAGAAATACAACACCAGAATTGCATACATACATACATTCTTCTCGCATCCGTTCTTGCATCAAGTGAAGAGTTTCTGAAGCACTGTAGAGTTCGTCGTTGTTCAGAGTTTGCAGTACCGCTATTCTGAAAGGTAATCTGAGAATTCCTGGGAGACAATTGCTGCAAAACGGGGTACATACCGGGGCAAATTTGTCTTAAGGACAGAGTTCGTCTCGGCTCAGATCGTCGATATCCTTTATTTTTTTCTTTCTGTACTTCTTTGTTATTGTTTATCAAGATCAATAAAATTGTTGTTGATTTTATTCATTTTATTTATTTTAATTATACATGGGGATTAACAGCTTAAGACAAATTTTTTAGAACAGTGGTTCTAAATCAAACCGTGTGTAATCGAAATATTTTTCACGAATATATCATCAGTTTTATTGGTTTTGCCTATGTTCTTTTGCTAAAAAACGAGCTGAATTGAAAAAGGTTTCGTTGAAATACGATTCTAAAGTTTATCTTTTGTCTCGAACAGAAATGGCAACTGACGGTCAAGTGACTCCTACTCCTGATGGTGCGCCAAACGGAGGACAGACATCCCAGTCTACCGGCTCTGTGTCTGTGGTGACACAAACTACTACGCTTCCTGGTGCTAACCATGAGAGACCAGAGAAGTTCAATGGCTCCAACTTTAAACGTTGGCAACAGAAGATGTTGTTTTACATCACAACGCTTGGGCTAGCAAGAATGCTAATCGATGACCCACCAGTGGCGCCACCTGAAACTCCTGAAAAGACGGCTTTTCTTGCTGTAGAAAGTTGGAAGCACAGTGATTTTATGTGCAAGAATTATATTCTTAATGGTTTAGATAACATGTTGTATAGTGTGTACTGTACTTATGATACTGCTAAATCATTGTGGCAAGCATTAGAGAAGAAATATACAACCGAAGATTTGGTGCCAAGAAGTTTCTTGTCGTAGGTTTTTGAAGTATGAAATGAATGATACTAAATCTATTGTGAAACAAAGGTGGAGGAGTTGCAAATTCGATATACGAGATGATAGCGAGAAGATCCGAAAATCAATGAGAATTTTCAAGTGGCATGTGTCATTGAGAAGCTTCCCGACTCGTGGAAGGAATACAAGAGCTATCTCATGCACAAGAGAAAGCGGTGACGATGGATGATTTGATTGTCCGACTCCGTATTGAGGAGGACAATAGAGCATCCGAAAGAAAACGTTCGTGCCGGTTGGACAAGCGAAAGCTAATGTCGCTGAGGTTCACAATCAGAAGAGAAAGAAGACAGAGAAATCGGTTAAGAAGACTGGGGAATCCTCAAAGAAACCGACGTCATTCAAGTTTAATGGTAATTGTAACAACTGTGGCAAGCATGGGCACTGTGCTGCGGAATGCCGATCAAAGAAGCCTTACAAACCTAGGGATCATATGGTGGAAACCGATGGTGATGATGACAATCTCTGTGCCATGGTGACTGAGTGCAACACCATGGGGAATCCGAGGCAGTGGTTTGTGGACACAGGTGCCACTAAACATGTATGTGCTGACCGTGAGATCTTCTCAACCTACAAGGCTGGCAATGGTGAGAAGCTGTGGATGGGAAACTCTTCCCAATCAACTATTCAGGGAACTGGAAACGTGATTCTGAAGATGACTTCTGGGAAGAAGCTGACACTCGTGAATGTTCTCCATGTTCCTGATATACGTAGAAACTTGATTTCTAGTGGTATGCTGAATAAGAATGGTTTTAAACTTTATTTTGGTAATGACAAGGTCATTTTGACCAAAAATGAGATGTATGTTGGTAGAGGTTATTTTACCGAAGGTCTATTTAAAGCGAATGTAATGGCTATAATGCCTAAGACTACTGTGCCCACTGAGGCTAATAAAAATGCTTCTACTTCTGCTTACTTGATTGAGTCTTGCACTTTATGGCATAATCGTTTAGGACACGTTAATAATAAATCAATTCAAAGAATGATGAATTTGGATTTGTTACCTAAACTAAAATTTAACCAAACCGGTAAATGCCAAGTATGTGTTGAAGCAAAAATGACTAAAGCGCCATTTCCATCCGTGGAAAGAAATACAGAACCTTTAGAATTAATTCACACAGATTTGTGAGATTTAAAGTTTGTGCAATCGAGAGGCGGTAAAAAGTATTTTGTAACTTTTATCGATGATTGTACAAGATACTGTTATGTTTATTTGCTAAGTAGCAAAGATGAGGCTATCGAGGCATTCAAAAATTATAAAAATGAAGTTGAGAATCAACTTAGTAGACGAATCAAGAAGGTTCGTAGTGATAGAGGTGTAGAGTATGAATCGCCATTTGAAGGATTATGCCTAGATTCGGGCATCATTCATCAAACTACTGCTCCATGTGCTCCTCAATCTAACGGAATTGCTGAACGCAAAAACCGTACTCGAAAGAGATGATGAATGCTATGTTGATCGGTCCGGTTTACCTCAGAACTTGTGGGGGGAGGCTCTTCTCTCCGCCAATGTAATTCTCAACAGAATTCCATCTAAAAAGATGGATAAGACCCCATATGAGTTGTGTGGGGGTGTTTAGCAAAGGTGGAAGTGCCTAAACCTAAACAAATCAAGATTGGGCCTAAAACGATAGATTGCATATTCATTGGGTATGCACATAACAGTAGTGCATATAGATTTCTTGTGCACAAATCTGACAACCCTGATGTGCATGTAAACACAATCATGGAGTCAAGAAATGCGGTGTTTTTTGAGGATGTCTTTCCGAACAAAGAAAGACATAATGAAGACTCAAATTCGACTAAAAGGGCACACAAAAATGTGGGGGATAATGTTTCAGAACACGAGGAAGTCGAACCTCGAAGGAGTAAACGGGCTAGGACTTCTATGTCTTTTGGACAAGATTTTCTGACCTACATGGTAGAAAATACTCCAAGGACATATGCCGAGGCTATGTCTAATCCAGAAGCACCTTTCTGGAAAGAGGCAATTAATAGTGAGATAGATTCCATTATGCAAAATCACACTTGGGAATTGGTTGATATTCCACTGGGACATAAAGCTCTCGGGTGTAAGTGGATTTTCAAGAAGAAGCTAAAAGCTGATGGATCTATTGATAAGTATAAGGCCAGGTTGGTAGCTAAGGGTTATCGGCAAAAAGAGGGTCTTGATTTCTTTGATACTTACTCATCAGTAACTAGAATCACTTCTATAAGGGTTCTAATTTCTCTTCTTTGCGAGTGTATGACTTGGAAATACATCAGATGGATGTTAAAACTGCATTTCTGAATGGTGAATTAGACGAAGAAATTTATATGGAACAACCCGAGGGGTTTGTGGTTCCAGGTCAGGAAAAGAAAGTGTGTCGACTCGTTAAGTCACTGTATGGACTGAAACAAGCACCCAAGCAATGGCATCAAAAGTTTGATCAAACGATGCTATCGAATGGGTTCAAGATTAACGAGTGTGACAAATGTGTCTACATCAAACATACAACTAATGCTTATGTGTTAGTGTGTTTATATGTTGATGATATGCTGATTATGGGGAGTACCTATAATATCATCATGAATACCAAAAAGATGCTGATACGTAACTTTGATATGAAAGATTTAGGACTGGCAGATGTAATTTTAGGGATTAAAATCTCCAGACTATCTGAGGGACTAGTGTTATCATAGTCTCACTATATTGAATCTGTCTTGAGGAGATTCAATGTCTATGATGAAAGTCCTGTGAAAACACCTATTGACTTAAGTCTTCACTTAGTCAAAAATAAAGGTGACCCTGTGTCTCAGTTAAAATATTCTCAGATTATAGGTTGTTTAATGTACATAGCGTATTGTACTAGACCGGATATTGCATGTGCTGTGAATAAACTGAGCAGGTTTACAAGTAATCCTAGTGAGGATCATTGGAAAGCTCTCATTAGAGTACTAAAGTACTTGAAATATACAATGAACCGGGGATTATGCTACACAAGATATCCAGCAGTATTAGAAGGTTACTGTGATGCAAATTGGATTTCTGATTCAAAAGAATCCAAATCCACAACTGGATATGTTTTCATGATTGGTGGTGCTGCGGTGTCCTGGAAGTCCACTAAGCAGACGTGCATATCTCGTTCCACTATGGAGGCTGAGTTTATTGCATTAGACAAAGTGGTGAAGAAGCGAGTGGCTTCGAAACTTCCTAGAGGACATTCCATGTTGGACTAAGCCGATTGCTCTATCGGCATCCATAGTGATAGTCAATCGGCTATACACCGTGCACAAAACAGTATGTATAATGGTAAGTCTAGACACATACGTCGACGACATAACACCGTTAAACAATTGATCTCTACCGGTGTGATTTCCATCGAGTATATAAAGTCGAAGGAAAATCTTGCGGATCCGCTTACAAAAGGCTTACCTAGAGATCAAATGTCGGTTTGACACTCGGAATGGGACCGAAGCCTATTGAAAGATAAGCTTCGTAATGGTAACCCTACCATGTTATTTGGAGATCCCAAGATCATGGTTCAAAGGGACAACTAAGTTATGAAGTTTGTTGATGAACACTTACCATTACGTGAATAAAAGTGTTGTACGCCGAAGTGTGAAGGATAAGTGAAAACTTTTAATGATTCCTATAACTTGATTAAATTCGAGTGGGGTATGGCAGAATACTCTTGATATGAGGTCACCTATGTAAGTGCGAAGTGGGGCCGCTTCAAAGAGAGTTTAGAGGCTAAAATTCTCTAACGCACTTTCTGAAACCAGATGTGATTCAGGGCCAAAACGAATCCAGTCATGAGAACCAAGTACAATGTTAAGGGAAATATTGTGTGAGTACTATTGTGCGGTTTTACACTAAAGGTGAACGAGTTCAAGACTTAAGTTCAGCGATTAGCCGAGTAAATCCGATAGTATTTCACTAAGGCGGGTTCAAAGCCGAAGCTACCTCTCCCGATGCAATATTTTTACGCCAAAATCTCTTCGAGTACGCATCCGCATTAATTTCCATTCATGTGGGGGATTGTTGGAGAAAATGTGGAATTGAATTAAAAATGAATTAAAAATGATTCTATAATCATTTTATTCAGTGACTTTGTAAGCGTATTTCGGATATATTCTTGTATAGAATATATGTAATGTTTTATTAATTCTGAAAACTACGTGAGTCGTAGATGAATTCAGGATTTGGAATCATTCAATTCGGATAACGAGTGAATGATAAATTAACGCTTAAAGTCGGTTTGTTGGAAAATTGATGATATGTCATATTGGGCTTAAGTGTGTGTTATGAAAAGGAAAAATGGGAAGAAACTTTTCTCCCACATTGGTTGGAAGAAGGAAAAAGAAGCAATATTTATATGATATTGTTTTAGTGTAGTTGGAATAAGAAACCAACATTATACACCGTTCTCTACGCGGGCGCAGGGGGGGTGCAAATCCAATCCGGATTTACCCTTGGGCTTGTGCATGCCCGCGTGTCCTGCGTACACGAATGCAGCTCGATTTGAAGGTTCACAGTCGATAAAGCCACCATAGCCCATGAAAATCACGAGAAAGAGAACTGATGTACGGTCTGGCCGACTCCATCTCCTATAGCCCGCACAAAAACCTTTCATTGGAGGAGAATGCCGGTGGTGGAAAGCTGCTGGAATCCATAAGCACCGTCATACGACGCCGTTTTGCTTCACCACAAAAAAAAAAAAAAAAAAAAAAAAAAAAAAAAAACTTGAAAGCGCCGCTAAACGACAAAATTGTCGTACCATCGATCCACAATTAAATAGTACACCTATTTACGAAAATTGATATTCACTTCATGGACAATGAAATATCAAAATAAATACTTAGCTCAAGATTTACTCATAAAATCATACAGTTAGGCTGTGGTAGAAAATATCATTTTCGTACTTATGATCTTAACATATTCAATTTGACTAGTCCATATATTTGCTATTGTCATTATTATTCAAAGTCTTATTATTTAAAGTCAATACGTTTTAAGCCTATACGTAAACTCCAACTCAATATAAAGCAACTCATTCTTGACGAATTTACTCGAACCAAATTGTATTCCCAATTAATTAATAAACAAGAACCAAATCAATTCTTATTTATTTTCCAATTGTTTTCAAGAAAAATGGTTGCTATTCAACGTGTTGTGTGTGTAGCTTTCATGGCCGTAGCTCTTTTACATGTGGCCTCTGCAGATTCTGGACAAGCAACTTTCTATACTGATCATAGTACTCGTAAGTAACACTCAACTATTCTTGATTCAACGTTTCTTTGTATTTGTTGATTCTAGTATACGTACACACGACGGATACTCCAAATACTTCGTTGGATACGTATTCCAAATGAATCGTAATATTCAAAAGCTGGATACTTTATGGGATACACTTATCTAATATGTGTATCCGAAGAACGGATACTTAAAAAAAGAGTTTGAATTTTAATATGTGTACTGTGTACACGCATACATCTACATATACATATATATATATATATATATATATATATATATATATATATATATATATATATATATATATACAAACCAATTGGTATTAGAATCAAACGCTTACCGTTGTCTTAATACACAAACCAATTGGTATTAGAATCAAACGCACACAAACCAATTGGTATTAGAATCAAACGCACATACACAAACCAATTGGTATTAGAATCAAACGCTTACCGTTGTACTAATAATATATATATATATATATATATATATATATATATATATATATATATATATACAAACCAATTGGTATTAGGATCAAGCGCTTACCGTTGTATTAAAATCATCAAACTCTTACCGTTGTACTGAAATCAATTAGTGTAAGTAAATATCTACTTATATTTCCTTATATCACGTCCTCTCAAATGTGGGTCTATAAAGAGAAAGAGGTCGAACACTTGATTTTTTTTTTTTTGGGAGGGGGGGGGGGGGGGGGGGGGGGGGGGAGGAGTGTGGGCCTAAAATCAATTGGTGTTAGTAAGGTCTACTATATTTCCTCATATCACATCCCCTTAAGTGTAGGTCTATAAGAAGGGAGAGAAGTTCAACACTGACTTTTTTTTTTTCTTTTCGGGGGGGGGGGGGGGGGGGGAGTGTGGGGGACACGGCGACACGGCTAATTCTAAAATTTAAGGACACGACACGGCCCCGACACGTTACATATAATATATATATATATATACACACACATATATATGTATATACACACATATATACATCTATATATACATATATATAAGATATGTAATACGTAAACTCTATCAATATCTAAAATAGATATTTGTTATCTATACGGTGTCAAAAGTAAAAAGAAAATTATGATTTGACTTTCAAAATATTACAAATTAAGTGTAAAAACGATTGTCTATAACAAAAAAACATATAAACATAATACGAGTAATCAAAATAGAAATTGTATATTTTCGGGTTTAATCAAAAAAACATTGAAAAAATTGTGTTCGAGAGGTGTCGGGAGGTGTCGGCGCCGTGTCGGAGGTGTGTCGACAACGTGTCGGAGGTGTGTCGACAACGTGTCGGAGGTGTGTCGGATATTAAAATTTTAAATAATATTAATTTAATCGGCCGACACGTGTCGGACACGTGGGCCTATAAGAAGATAGAGGGGCCCAACACTTGGTTTTTTTTGTTTTTGTTTTAATTGTGCTGGAAGCGGGATTTGAACTCGGGATCTCCTATTCTGTTACCATATTAGGATCAAACGCTTATTACCATTCTACTAAAACCAATTGGTGGTAGTAAATGTGCTACTATATTTCCTTATATCATGTATACATGTGTATGTATATATACATATATAATCTTTTGGGTGACTTATTGAAAAGGACAAAAAAATTGTCAAAATTATCAAAAAGTACACTAACAATTATTTTACAAAAATACCCCTAAACTGATTTTTTTTAAAAAGGACCGTGTACTATCACAATTAGTTGGAAGTTATGTTAAAAAAAATAATAGTGGGAAGTTGTCATCAATGGCCACCTTAGAGTATATATATAATTGTCAGTTTTTTAATCTTTATCGTTGAAAAAAATATAAATAATCTTGTACGTTGGATCATTTTTTTAGTCACCATAGTAAATGTGTACAATAACACACCTAACAAATCATTTAACCTCCTACCCTGGGTCGGGTCAACGGGCGGGTCAGAACTTTCTTCTTCACCCAGTAATACTGCAAACAAGAAGAAAAAGAAAAAAAAACTTTTGACCAATGATATCTTGCAATTCCGAGATCCGTTTTTCGCAACGTTTGTTGTGTTGGACTCCAAAACTCGAGAACTATTCAATGGAATAAATACAAATTGATTTTGAGCAATTTCCCGTGTCGGGTTTCTGAACAAACAATGGCTTTGATATCAATTCGTTGTGCGGAATCACCCGAAACGAAATTAAAGCACATCAAATATACATGGAAGAACATGAATTTTGAAGAAAAAAATGAGGGTACAAGAATAAAAGGACGATGAAATTATACAAAAAAAAAAAAAAAAAAAACCTGGTAAAGAATCTATAGGACGAAAAAAAATTTGTGATGCAAAAAAAAAAATTCTAACATGATTGCTGTGTGTTATGTTTTTGTTTTTTTTTTTTTAAAAAAATATTTTATATAGTACACAATAATTAATAATGCGTCAAATCAATCCAACGGTTGTCACTATTTTAATGTTGATCTAATGTGGGCTTTTTTTGTGATACACAACGTGGGTAGTTTTTGTTTTGGATTTGTTTTTGTGATACACATATTTGACATTGTTATACCATGTGACACTACTACTTGACACTATAATTTGACATTGTTATACTATGTAACACTACCATTTGACACTATCATTTGACATTGTGATATTATTTGACACTAACATTTGACATTGCTATACCATTGACACTAGTATTTGACATTGTATATATATATATATATATATATATATATATATATATATATATATATATATATATATATATATATATATATATTAGTTTTTTTCATGCAAATGTGAGTTGGTGGCGTGATTTAGTGGGTGGTTTTGTTTTGTGTTTTCTTTTTTTTTATTTTTTTTAAGGAGTATTTTTAAATAAAGGGGCAAAATTGCCTAAATACAAATTATTTTGTCCTTTTTACTAAATTGCAAATGTTTATGTCATGTTTAATAATTTCATAATGTTTTTTTGCCCTTTTTCGTAATTTTCCCTAATCTTTTTATATTTATTATTTACAGTTTAATCCTTGTATTTTTATTATTTACAAATATTCCCGTATCCGTATCCTATATTTTCTTAAAATCACGTATCTGCTCATATGTATCCACGTACTGGTACACGTACATCCTAGATCAATAGTAATAATGCGAAACTTCCGATTTTGGCAGCTTCTTCATGCTATGGGTTCCAAGACCAGGGTGTGATGATTGCAGCTGCCCCTGTAAATATTTTCAACAATAAAGCAGGTTGTGGAAGTAAATACCAGATAAGTTGCACTAGCGGCACCAACCTAGGCGTGCCTCAGCCTTGCCGTGGCGGCTCTGTCACCGTTACGGTTGTCGATCTCTGCCCAGGTTGCGCCAACAACCAGTTCGATCTTTCTCTTGAAGCTTTCTCTGTTATTGCTGACCCGAATGAAGGAAGGATCAATATTAATTTTAACCGGTACGTGCTATGGAGTACGATCGTTGTGCAAAATTACATCGTTGTGTCAATAATGTAAAATTACATTATGTTACGGTTATGAGTGTTTTTTTTTCTTATTGTAAAGGACAGTTCTCTCTAACATTTATTTGCTCTTATGTTTTGTTGTTTCAGGGTGTAAGAGATTCGAAGAAAATCTTGAAGCGATTATGAATACTATATGCATGCCCTTCAACAATAAAACAAGCTTTATTAATTTGAATAAATAAAGAAACTAGCCCCGGCCGGCTAGAAAATTGTATTTTCCTATTTGGGAAATTATCTGAATATCATGGAAAATAAATACAAGTTTTATGTTATCTTGTGTTTAAAATAATTGATTTTTCTTTTAATTTTTTGTATTTTGTATGAGTTAGGTGTTTCTTGCCGAGAACTTGAATGAATCGATCGAAATTGTTTACGTGCATCGTTATTTTTGACATTTCTTGATTCTAGCTGCGGGTCTACGTAGAACACGAAGTGTATTAATGGAGGAATTGGTGGAATTCATCACCCAATTTTTTTATACCTACACAACCCTTTATATGGACCTTGGATCCTCTGGGGTGAATGTAAGTTGTGAAGGGGGGCAGTGATGCTATAATGGATGTAAAAACAACATAGTTTTACTGGTTCCGTCTCATCGTATAGGGATTTTTAGAAATTTCACACAGTCTAATAAACCTCATAAATGAATTACATTTTAATATTTCGAGAAGAATATTTTATTGTTAATATTTCGAGAGGAAATATTTTATTGTTTTCGGGAAATGGTATATAATATGGGGGAATGAGGGAGGGGGACAAAAATATTTCATCAATTGAGTAGAAGGACAGTCTTTTGAAACTTTTGAATAAAGGAAAAATCTATTTATCCACTGTCAAAATTCACTTGTGTTCGAAATTCACTTGTGTAAATTCACTGCCGAAATTCACTCTCGAAATTCACTAAGTTTCAAAATTCATTGTCGAAATTCACTGATTTTCGGGATTCACTATCGAAATTCACTGATTTCCGGATTCACTAGGGAGATTCACTGATTTTCGGGATTCACTGTTTGTCCTTCTCGCTATAAAAATTATGCAGTTGTCATTCTCCCTATAAAAAACATGTAGTTGTCCTGTTATTTAAAAATATTTCAGATTGTGTACTTATCCCTAATTTCCCAATATAATATTGCATTGTTTAATATTGATATACCGCGGCCTGACGCGGTGGATCGGACCACCTTTGGACCCACCTCAATAATCTCATCTCAAGCCTCTGACCAGCTATCGCCACCAGTCCAGCAGGAAATGGGACGATGGGGTCATCGAGTCCGCATAACAGTCAGCCATCAAGCTAGGGGCCGAACGCGCTGCCCTATGTCCACCACCGCGATCGGATGGACCAAGCCCTCTACACATAGGCGAGCATGATCCATACTTAGCGTTAGTAAGGACAAGACAGTCCCGACATGAAGACACTAGAGCATCCCCGGCCCCCTCAGCGATACCTTCTACGCTTACATGTCCCTTTAATTACGCTTAACTATGTCTTGTCCTTGTTAACCTTAATCGCGATTAACACCTTGCCTATAAATAGAGGCCTCGTATCACTTGTAAAAAGAGGGATTTTTGAATATAAGCAGATAAGCTCTGCCAATTTGTCGACCACGATATCTATTCACGCCACCATCTGTGCTCACGGGCTGAGCTCCACCGTGAGTTCTTCGTAGCCACCGTATATTCACACCATAAAATCATCTTTTCCGTTCAGATGTCCACCGTATAAGCTCCAATATACTACCACCGTGATGTTCAAGCAATATCGGTTGGCTCCGTTACCTTGAAATCCATCCAAATCATTACTCACAGCTTTTCCGGCGACTTACACCGCCATCCTTAAAACATCTCAGTCAAGAAAAGATTCAACCTTTGAGTTGTATAGCCTAAAAATAGCGGTTATCTTGAAGGAGTGGAGGAGAAGGTTTTCAATCTTACAAACCGAGACCTTTCATTCGGAGCATACTTGCCGGAAAGAGAGAGCTCACAAACGGTAGCTTCGCAAAGCTTGGAGGAGAATCATCGTCACCCATGAATTGGCGCATGCATGTTCCCAGTTTCCAGTTTTACAAAGTAGCATCAATATAAGATTGGCTCAGTCAAGTTTTCTGCCAAAATCTAGGTAAGCCTGGAATTTGGCTAGTTGGCGTACAGTACAAGTTTTCATTCGAATCATATGACTGGAGGGAAACTCATCAATCCTGAGACACCGAATAAAGGAACAGATCAGGATCCACCACGTGGCACGACGTCACATCAGAGCGGACGTAGCAGGGGTTCACACACCGCCGGGGGGAACAACGGCCACAACAATGACCCCGACATGCGCGGGGTGCTGTTGGAAAAGGCGAAGGCACGGGAATACGGTAATCCGGGAAGCTCCCACCTGGGGAACATGTGTTCTTCACGAGAACATACTTATCCGAGTATACCAGACAAATCCCCGAAATAATTTGAAGGAGATTCTTTTCTCCTTTCTCTAAGCGGCTGCCGAAGTGGGAAAGAGTTGGCGCAGCCTTTTGCGGACAAATTAAGAGTATGTAAAAATTTGATGGCATTAACCGTTTATGTAATGGTTTAATTAATTGTGATATATGCCTGAAACATTTTTAGTTGTTATTAGACGACTCTTTATTTGTACTATTAAATAATTTTTTTTACGAACGAATCAAATCGAAATAAATAATAATCAACCCTTTAAGATCTGGTGCATGGAGTTTTGTTGCATCTGTTGACTAAAATTTCAAATCAGTTGAAAAGTCCACCAGGTGACGTGGAAACTTTGACGGATGCATAAATGTTTTCCAACAGACGTTAACCACCAAACCCAATGAACCCTCACAACAAGCATGTGTACGGAGCTATGTAAAAATGTAGGGGCTAAGCTCACTCGAAAAAAAAATTATATTATAAAAATCTATTTAGTCTGATTTAATCCACCAAATTATATCGTTGTTTCATATCCGTTATAACAATAACACTATCTGTAACGCCCCGTTCGACACCGAAATTCTTATCCGAAAAAGAAACGTTCGCACGTATAAAATAAAAATAAATTCATTGTATACGTAAGCGCTCTACTACGTCGTATCAAATTAAAGGCAAAACGGAAGCAAAACTCGGGTATATAAAATTTTTCCCAAAAATAAAGAGTATAAAAAGAAATCTAGGGGTAGAAATGTAAATTATTACATTTGGAAAAGTACGAAAATCCCAAAAGACAAACTACGACAAAACGTCAAAAACGGTATTCTACCTCAAAAGTACGGAAAGTACAACCAAAGAAAAGCAGAAAAGAAACATCTTGATTCTTCAACGAGCGGCGTCAAACGTCGTCGTCAAACTCTTCCTCGAAAACCTGTTCGTCTTCTCGTCCCCAAACACATAGAAAAAGTATGCATTCGAGGTAAGTACAACGTACTTAGAAAGAAAGAGAAGCTATGAAAGCAATCATAGTTATAACGAAAAGATAATTATTTAATTAGTTGATTAAATGAGACCAACTCCATCTAGGGTTCACTTCATGCTCATCAACACGTTGTGACTCGTTTCTAACTTAGCCTATCTATGCTACAACCGCACTCAAGGGCACTACGCGCATCCGCCTCAGCAGGGTCCCTCTGTACTTAGGGTCTTTGACCTACAGAGTTCTTCTACCTTGGGGACACTCTTTTGCAACATATTAGTGGATCACACCAATACCCACGAAGTCTAGAAAAGGTAGACTCCGATAGCACGCACACCTCAGTAGAGTCCCTCCGTACTTAGGGTCTTTTTGACCTACGAAGTTCTTCTACCTTCAGAGGTAGCACATGCATCGCGATTTAGCCTGGTGCCTAGCCAAGAGAGACATGTTGTTTAATCTTTTACTAGTCACATACGTTGTTTATTAGGTTATTAACTAGACCTAAGTATTTTCAAATAATCTCCTCACACATACTACTCTCTTCCTAGACCACTAGACACGGACAAGTCCTAGCACATACACGAGACATTGATGAATGCTAATTCATCAAAGCACAAGCCTATCATGTTCTTCCGACGGATCCGAACTTCAACTCCCTTTAAGAGTACATTCGGTGTTTTAACCGAACGAATCGAAGCTCAATTCGAGCTTGTCTAAGTTATACCATGTTTAACATATCATAATTATAGATTTTAGGTAAGTAAAGCATGTATATATATGGCTAAACAACAATTAACAATAGAAAGGAGGCAGTACAGAACTGGACGCCCGTTCAAGCTTACTGGACGCCCGTCCAAAATAGTGGACGCTCGTCCACCCAAAACGATTCAATCCCGAATGTAAAATAGCACCTTGGACGCCCGTCCAATACAACCGAACGCTCGTCCAAGGTGGAACCTAGGCTGGACGCTCGTCCGAATACCGGACGCTCGTTCACCCGGGTTCGACCTAAACCCTAACTTCATCACCATGCGAATTCCGGATCGTAATTCAACACAAAACCAAGCAAATAATCAACACAACAACACAAAATCCCCATCTAAACGTACTATAACGACTATTGTCATTAACCAAAACAAAGATTCATATTTCTAACACCAAGTAGCCTTAAAACATGATCAATTCCTTATAGCAAATGATGGAATTCATAGATCGTTTCTCTTACCTTTTTGCAGCCCCAAACCGATCAAAACTGCACCGAAAATCTGCTACAATCCCACAGAACTGATGCCAAATTGCTGTGCTCTTTTCGCCGAGTCCAATTCTTGAATCCGTTCTGAAAACGATCAACCTTCCCTTAGCAAAAGTGAAGAACTTTCTAGCCTCTCTTCTCTCTTTCTCTCAATCGCATAAGGGGAGGAATTGTTAGACTGAATTTTTTTGATTTTTAGGCTAGGTCTAAACATAAAAAAGGGGTCAATCTTTTCCTTAATTGCCCTTGATCACTAAAAATGAATTTTTCTTTTAATTATATATATAAAACTCGAAATTATATATATATAAAACGTCCCAAAATAATTAACTCCGAATAGAAGGAAACCGAACCTAATATTTCGTCTTCGCAAAAAGACACGTCTGCCCTTTCCCGAAAATCGGAATATTACATTCTCCCCCCCTTAAAAGGAGTTTCGTCCTCGAAACTAGAACATACCTGGTAAATCCCCAAACTCTTGGAACTCACTAAGCATGTCGCTTTCTACTTCCCAAGTTGCCTCCTCGGGTGAATGATTGCTCCACTGAACTAACACCAAGGGAATCATCCTTCTTTTAATCATCTTTTCTTTCCGGTCTAGGATCTTGATTGGTCTCTCGTCATATGCAAGGTTATCTTGTAAGATTCCTGGGTCAACCGTAGTTTCCACATCATTCTTCGTCAGACACTTTTTCAACATCGAAACGTGAAACACATTATGGACTCTCGACATTGATTCTGGCAACTGAAGCTTATAAGCTAACGTCCCAACTCTTTCCAGAATCTCAAAAGGTCCAACATACCTTGGGCTTAGCTTTCCTTTTTGTCCAAAGCGTTTCACTCCTTTCATTGGCGAAGCCCGGAGGTAAACTCTATCGCCGACTTCAAACTCAAGAGGTCTTCTTCTAACATCAGCCCAACTTTTCTGTCTGTCTTGAGCTGCCTTCAGATTCTTCTTGACCAACTGAACCCTTTCCTTTGCTTGTTCTACCATTTACGGCCCGTGATCTGTCTCTCTCCGACTTCATCCCAAAACAGTGGCGTGCGACATCTTCTCCCATACAACGCTTCAAACGGCGGCATGCCTATACTCGTGTGAAAACTGTTGTTGTAGGCAAACTCCGCTACCGATAGGTAATCATCCCATGATCCGCCTACCTCCAAAACACAAGCTCTCAACATGTCCTCGAGTGTTTGGATGGTCCTCTCAGACTGCCCATCTGTCTGAGGATGAAAAGCCGTGCTCAAATCCAACTTGGTCCCGAAGGCTTCTTGCAAGCTCTTCCAAAATCGACTTACGAATCTCGAATCACGGTCTGAAACTATCGAGACTGGAACTCCATGTAACTTCACTATATTGTCCAGATATAGTGTCGTCATCTTCTTTAATGGCATGTCGACCTTGTACGGTAAGAAATGGGCAGATTTGGTCAA
This sequence comes from Gentiana straminea, assembly GCA_036785695.1. Classification (NCBI taxonomy): domain Eukaryota; kingdom Viridiplantae; phylum Streptophyta; class Magnoliopsida; order Gentianales; family Gentianaceae; genus Gentiana; species Gentiana straminea. Next base: position 26,243,151 of record JAVUPR010000349.1, read on the forward strand.
TCTATCCACAATTACCCAAATTGCGTCGTGTCCGCCTCTTGTCCTAGGTAATCCGGTGATGAAGTCCATTGTGATCTTATCCCACTTCCATTCCGGGATATCCAATGGCTTAAGCATTCCACCGGGTCTTCTATGCTCCGCCTTAACCTTCTGACACACATCACACTCGGCCACAAACTTGGCTATTTCCACTTTCATCGAGGGCCACCAAAATCTTTCCTTTAAGTCTCTGTACATTTTAGTAGCACCCGGATGAACCGCAAAAGCTATCCTATGCGCTTCTTCCATAATTCTTTGTCTTAAGTCGCCAACATTGGGTACACATAGACGATCCCGATACCACAGATTTCCACTCTTATCCAACACGTAACCAACCGTAGGCTTCTCTCAGCAACACGCTTCAAGTCCAACAAAACCGGGTCTTCGTCTTGCTTTCCCCGTATATCATCCATCAACTCTGACCTTGCTAACAACGGTGCCACAAACTGCCGGTCTTCAATCTGATCGAAGCTTCTGATTTCCAACCCATCAAACCTTTCTGCCATTACCTCAACACTGGAAACTGCAAACACTGGTTTCCTGCTCGAGCATCCGCCACTACATTCGCTTTTCCCGGATGGTACCGAATGTCCAAATCATAGTCCTTAACGAACTCTAACCATCTCCTCTGTCTCATATTCAGGTTCTCTTGTGTGAAGAAATACTTTAAACTCTTATGGTCGGTGAAGATCCTTGCTTTAACCCCATATAAGTAATGCCTCCAAGTCTTTAAGGCAAAAACTACCGCTGCCAACTCTAGATCATGTGTTGGGTAGTTCTTCTCATGCACCTTCAACTGCCTTGATGCATAAGCTATCACTTTTCCTCCTTGCATCAACACACAACCCAAACCCTGTCCCGAAGCATCCGTGTAGACATCATAGTTATCAAAAATCTCCGGAACTGCTAACACTGGTGCCGTAGTCAACTTACTCTTCAAGGTATGAAAGGCCTTATCACACTCATTAGTCCATTCAAATTTCACATTCTTCTCGTGTCGACTGGTGAGTGGAGTAGCTATCTTCGAAAAATCTTGTACGAACTTCCCGTAGTAACCAACCAACCCAAGAAAGCTTCTTACCTCGAAACTGTGGTAGGTTTAGGCCAATTCTCAAGCTTTGCCTCGATCTTTGCCGGATCAACTTGAATACCATCTCCGTAAATTACATGACCCAAGAAACTCACTCGATCCAACCAAAAGTCACACTTGGAAAACTTTGCGTACAAGCTGATTCTTTTTCGGTGTGTCCAACACTATCCTTAAGTGTTCCTCGTGTTCTTTCTCATCCTTAGAGTAAACTAGGATATCGTCTATGAACACTATCACGAACTTATCCAAGTACGGCATGAAAACTCGCTGCATCAAATCCATAAATGCCGATGGAGCATTAGTGAGTCCAAAAGGCATGACAAGGAACTCATAATGTCCATATCTCGTACTGAAAGCCGTCTTCGGTATATCTGCTATCCTAACCTTCAATTGATGATATCCAGACCTCAGGTCAATCTTGGAGAACACTTTCTTACCCTGCAACTGATTAAACAGATCATCTATCCTTGGTAGAGGATACTTATTCTTGATGGTAAGGTTGTTCAGTGCTCTGTAGTCGATACACATTCTCATGCTGCCATCTTTCTTCTTCACAAACAAAACGGGGGCTCCCCAAGGCGAGTAACCGGGCTGAATTATGTTCCTTTCAAGCATATCTTTAAGTTGAGCTTTCAACTCCTTTAATTCAGCCGGTGCCATTCGTAAGGTGCCTTAGCAAGCGGGTGTCGCTCCCGGTATCAAGCGAATCTCAAACTCTATCTCTCTCGTCCGGCATGTTTCCCGGTAGCTCTTCTGGAAACACCTCGGGATATTCCCTCACTATGGGAGTCTCCTCGAACTTAGGCTTCCCTTGTTCCACGTCCACTGCATACAACAAGTAGCCTTCACAACCCTTCTGACAAGCCCTTACTGCCTTAACCGCTGATATGATCGGATGGTTCTTCTTACTCGGCTTGTACACATTCCCTTGATACGTCTTGTCTGATTTCTGATGACGTGGTCAATCAGGTTATAATATACTTGACCACCATAAATCAATACTAGCAAGAGGACTAGGCCCATCGTAGTATAGCTATAGTGAATCAAGGTCGATCCCACGGGGAACCAATTGTGGATCATCTTATATACAAACAATTAATTAAACATGTCAAGCACATAGAGGCGGTCTACGACCAACATAAGACGAAAGGTAAAGACACGACTCGACACAACGTAATTAACCTCCCCAATCATAGTCTTTATCGTTTGGACCTAGATAATTTATATAAAATAAACCGAACTTATTAACCGTCAATCCGTTTGTATCTATCTTAGATTGGCTACGGGAGTCATCCTCTTTAACTTGACTTAGCACCGGTAGGTCACTAGATCACTGTGGTATTGTTACGTGACTTCGCCTTTTGGTGCCTCCATCTCATATAACTCACACGCTTACGACTCTAAGGATGCCGATATTAACCGTACACCTCGTCCGGGCAACATTCCTTTGGTTAGGCGTACTTCCTAAACGATTACTCAAGCTCTCGTCCAACTAGCAATTACCAAGTTATAGTCTCATGCTAATCTACGACGTACGTATAATCAGGTGCATGCAATTCCCAAATATAAACCTACCTAGATAACGCTGAACGTCCGAAGATCAATTCATAAGCCTACCTAAGAGTTTTATATCGGTATTTCCTTTTTACACGTTTTAATTAAACTAAGCGAGTAACGTAGCCATAGCCATACCTACCGAGATAATAAATTCTATTAAGTTAACCTAACCATAAAGACGTGGCTATTTAACGGATGAAAACGGGGCTCGGTCGACCGAATAATGGGCTCGGTCGACCGAATGGTCTTTTTCCCCCGAGATCACATCCCCGAACGTATCTCTCGGCGTTTCATCATACACAACGGATTAAACAAGTAATTCGTAAAGCATTCATATAGACTAACTTAGATACACATTAATTAAACAATACGATTCATGAATAAATACTAAGTCTATGACGTAGGTTATGGGACCCCCATAGACAAGGTATCGCCACATCCCTAACGTCATAGCCTAGATCTACATCATCTAGCTATGAATTAACTAACTCAAACAATAAAGCATAATTGGGAGGGATTAATTACTTGAAAGAAAGAAACAGAAAATAAAGGCTTACATATTGCAGCCCTTAAATTGCTGGAAAACTTCAATAAACTGTTTGGAAATTGGTCAAGTATATTAAGAAATTGTGTTAATGGTTGGGAATTGTTTAAAGGAATGGGATTGGGTGGGAGAGTGAAACGGATGGAAAGAAAGAGAGGCGATGAAAGAATGGTTAGAAATGTGAACTGTTGGGGCAGATTGGTGAGAGGATCGAAAAGTTTGAAGGTGAAAAAGTGTAAAGGGAAAGATAAGGATAGTTGCAGAATGAATTGCGCACCACTTTGAATTTTCACTTGGATCACCATTCTAAAAGATTTTAGAATTTGACCAAAATTGTTCTTGTTCACACCAATCTTTCTCTGTTACATTTTCAATAATTCTCAAGCTCTCTTAATGCTTCCATCTTAAGGTTGTTTGCTAAATTTCCTTTTCTTTAGCAATTTTTCGACTCTCCTACGGAACTCTATTTCACGTGGCCTATATTGAGTAAAAAAGTTTTTCACATCCTTAGCCCAATGGCCATCGGAACACGGCAAAATAAAAAACCTCAACATATGTCACGTTACTCTTATTTGACTCAAAGAAAACAAAACCTAAAATCCTAAAAAGAAATCCTAAGGGTTTTAAAGAAGTAGTTCTGAGTTTAAAGTCCTCAGCTCGACTTTCCAAAGGTTATCCTTGTCAGTTATCATTCTTGGATCGCCAGACTTTGACCCTCTGAGCACTATTAGAGGTGGCTTGTCGCTTTTGCGGATTAATACCCTTCCCTTGGTTGTGAGACCTAGGAAACGACATTTATCCATACCATTTATCCAAAGCTCTTACCTTGGCTCTCGTTTTAGGAATTAGTGAATTCTAAGAAACTCGGTTAAAATTACGGCTTTGGCCTTGACAATAAGAAACAATGAATCAAAGTACTCCGAATAAGCTCGGTTGTGTAGGCAAGCCTACGCCGTCTTATTCGTTGGAACATATGTGACAGTTCAGGCCAATCCGTCAAGATAAGCCCCGTTTAGCCCGAAGGCTTATCGGCTATGCTAAGTCTTGTCGAACTGCTGTAACGTACATCACACGTGGAGGGGAGTTGATTGAGCCGAAGCTCGGTTGAACTCGCCCAGCCATGGTTAAACCATTTCCGAACCTATGTACAAAGATTCTTCGATTTCTAAATTTTCACCCAAAGCGTAATCTCGTTTTTGTTTAAGGTGGGTTCACCGAGAAGCCATCACCATAAACATCAACGAAAGCCGAAGATTGCGTTCTTTCAAAACTCAATGTCTTCTTTAGATTGTGAATGCTTAAACTACACAATTTGTTGCTCCCATGGCCAGTAGAAGCAATTTCATGCATAGGACCATGAGATTTTAACAGAACTACGAGGAACTCTTTATTCACTGCTTCCTTCAACTACTACATGTTTCCCTACACCCTCTAGATGAGATAGATTTGGGGGCAGAACCTTCCACACTAATAAAATTATTCTTACAAACCAACTCCGGGCTAAGATTCTTACTAAGGTTCATGTATAGGCTAACTTATGCTCAAAAAAAAACAAAAGGTAATAAAACATAAGCAAAAAAAGGTAGTACCTTGCCTTCAACATTGTACCACGAAGAATTTAAGCCTTAAAATTTTTTTCGGAGCCATCTTGGTGCTTTAAAGGTATTGCTTCCATCGCTTTTCCCATCTTAGATTCGTAGCTCCACATGTTTTCGGGTTATTTTCTCGGCGCCCGCGAAAAATTACCGACTCGATTATTGCTTCCCCGGTTTCGCAAACAAGAAAAACAAAACAGACCGTAGATCGATTTTAACATGGTTTCCCATGTCGCTATCGGACCTACGGATTAAACATACGGGGATAAACAGACACGCGAAATTCCGTACTCGAAAAACACAAATCAAAAACCGTGTAAACGAACAGACAAAACAAAAATATTATAAGTGCTCGGTCGACCGAATGAGGTCTCTCGGTCAACCGAATAAATAAATTTTTTTATTTTTATTTTTTTATTTTTTTTTTAAGCCGGAATTTTCGACGAAGCGGACAACCGAGAGGGACTCAAAACGTAAAAACAGACTCTAAAATCGAAAACTCGACATGAATAAAAAATTATTTATGTATAAAATTGACCGTTGGTTCCCCGGCAACGGCGCCAAAAACTTGATGACGTGGTCAATCAGGTTATAATATACTTGACCACCATAAATCAATACTAGCAAGAGGACTAGGCCCATCGTAGTATAGCTATAGTGAATCAAGGTCGATCCCACAGGGAACCAATTGTGGATCATCTTATATACAAACAATTAATTAAACATGTCAAGCACATGAGGCGGTCTACGACCAACATAAGACAAAGGTAAAGACACGACTCGACACAACGTAATTAACCTCCCCAATCATAGTCTTTATCGTTTGGACCTAGATAATTTATATAAAATAAACCGAACTTATTAACCGTCAATCCGTTTGTATCTATCTTAGATTGGCTACGGGAGTCATCCTCTTTAACTTGACTTAGCACCGGTAGGTCACTAGATCACTGTGGTATTGTTACGTGACTTCGCCTTTTGGTGCCTCCATCTCATATAACTCACACGCTTACGACTCTAAGGATGCCGATATTAACCGTACACCTCGTCCGGGCAACATTCCTTTGGTTAGGCGTACTTCCTAAACGATTACTCAAGCTCTCGTCCAACTAGCAATTACCAAGTTATAGTCTCATGCTAATCTACGACGTACGTATAATCGTGTGCATGCAATTCCCAAATATAAACCTACCTAGATAACGCCGAACGTCCGAAGATCAATTCATAAGCCTACCTAAGAGTTTTATATCGGTATTTCCTTTTTACACGTTTTAATTAAACTAAGCGAGTAACGTAGCCATAGCCATACCTACCGAGATAATAAATTCTATTAAGTTAACCTAACCATAAAGACGTGGCTATTTAACGGATGAAAACGGGGCTCGGTCGACCGAATAACTGGGCTCGGTCGACCGAATGGTCTTTTTCCCCCAGATCACATCCCTGAACGTATCTCTCAGCGTTTCATCATACACAACGGATTAAACAGTAATTCGTAAAGCATTCATATAGACTAACTTAGATACACATTAATTAAACAATACAGATTCATGAATAAATACTAAGTCTATGACGTAGGTTATGGGACCCTCATAGACAAGGCTTCGCCACATCCATAACGACATAACCTAGATCTACATCATCTAGCTATAAATTAACTAACTCAAACAATAAAGCATAATTGGGGGGAATTAATTACTTGAAAGAAAGAAACAGAAAATAAAGGCTTACATATTGCAGCCCTTAAATTGCTGGAAAACTTCAATAAACTACATTGTATCAAAGCTATAAAATTGAAGAAAGAATGAAGGGATATGTTGGTGTATTTTGTGTGTATTACAATTCTCGTAGCCGCTTGCTTATATAGAGGTTTTTGCCGACTTAGGGTGGTTCTAGAAGATAAGCACGATTAAAGCCGAAAACCGACCCAAACCCGAGGCTCGGTCAACCGAGAGGTGACACTCGGTCGACCGAAGCACTAGGCTCGGTCGACCGAACCTACTTTTGCACGCGTTAATCGTTTTTCTCGTCTATCTTGCTCCCCACTCCACGCTTGCGTGTTGATCCGATTAATCTCTCATTTAATGCTCCGATTTTCTTCCTTATTATCTTGAGATCTTTTGATTGAATGATATTAATCCTTCCGATTTGTCGTGATCTACAAAATCGCATTTATCGCACAATAAATCGGCTTTTAATAATGAAAACGGCTAAATACCAATTTACATAATATAAATCACATAACATTAACTAATAAATATAAAAGAGTGATTTAATATGAAATATATATTATTAATCTCGATTTAAGGTCAACGTTGATGACTTTTACGGGTATAATTTGACCGTCATCAACTACCCCCCACTTAGACTTTGATCGTCCCGAACAAAGCATCAATAGGTCATTCCCCAAGACAACATTTTCTATGGTCAAATCATACTTACACAAGAAACTCAAGTCAACTCATGCTCATTATTCACTACTGACTATGAATCGAAGTGATGTGTGCATGTGCATTTAGTTTTATATATTCGTGGCAAGATTAGAGTTTATGCCAACTTCGTAATCTCACCTACCAACCTCGCATTCATACTTCTCAAGCCTTTAAATTTTTGAAGCACTAGAGCAATAAGCAAGAGCGTATCTATAGGGTTTTTGGACTTGGAGACCGAGTACTACTCAAAGCCTCTTAAAGAGTTGAATATTCTTTTCATATCTTCATATTTTTCAAATACTATAAATCTCAAGGAAGAAAACTTTTTAGAGTATCCCCTATCTTAGATTATGTATAGCATCGAATATTACCACAAGCGCGGGGCTACTTTGGTAATGTTACTACAAGCCCAGTGTCTAACATTTTGCTAAAACACAGGTACGTCTCAAGCTTATTACTCCGCTTTTGTTGGCAAGAAGATAAGAATATATCAGCCAATAAGTATTGACACTAAGTCTACATAACCAATCATCTATGCAATGTACACATAATTTCTTCAGTTATTATGATTTGCGCGGTATACTCGATTCACAGATTTGAGTAATTGAATAATAAATAACTACTTGCAAAAATGGGCATGAATATCCTTAAATTTACTTAACATAAGTATAAAATGATCACGTACTCATGAAACTTGGTTCCTTTCCTATCAATTCTTAGCTAGGAACTCACAATTCTAAGGGTACGAGATACATAATATGGTATTTATTCAATTTTTTCAATCATGTGCCATTTCATTCAATTTTCAATCATAACATAACATAGCTAAGTCTCCTACCCCCCACTTAAACATGGCATTGTCCTCAATGACATAAATAAATGAGAATTTAAGAAAAAGACTTAGCTCGGAAACGGCTCTCAAGTAAAGGAAAAAGATCGGAGTAAATTTCAAAGCACGTTGTGGAGAAGCAAGTGAAAACCCGTATAACGGACAAACTCCACGAAACCGTTAATAACACCATGTCTATGGAAGTTCTAAAATAATGTGGCAAGTAATGAGGTATAAGTACCTAAAAACAGTTTAAGCCACTTTATTTTATACAACCAATGACAAGGGAAACCAAAAAGAAAAATACTAAATAGAAAGAAAAATAAACAAGCAACTAAAGATGGTAGTCTTCATCTAAAAACCGGGTGGATAAGACAAAGATCAAAAAGCATAACCCCATGTGGGAAAACACGAGGTGGGCTGGCTCACTATGTATTCATTCCAGGAAAAGAGAAACTTAGTAAGGTATAACAGATTGAATGCGACCTATTGGCTAAAAATAAAATCAAATACTTAGCGCAGAAACTTCTCGCTTGCATTGGATATCAACAACTTAGGGAGATGTAGCTACACCTCGAAATTACTAATAACCCAATGTATCACGTAAAAGTCATAACCGTCATCAACAAGGTCGGATCGGTGAGATAGTTCAGAACAAAACTTATCATCTAGAAATGCCGGAATAGACGGAAAAAATGTGAAATTTAAAACTTCCGGTAAAAAGATAAGTTGTACTTTGATCGAACCAAAAACCTTTAAAATCTAGCTAGGTTTAGAGCTACACTTCCCCCAACTAGGATCATGAAAATCAAAATGATAAAAGATAATCATTAAAGCTTAGCCATATTTCAAATTCCGCAACACATAGGTATTGTGTAAACAAAATGGAGGTTGAGAGTGTGATGGGTTTAGAAAAAGATACACATAAGGTTGGGAAGAAAAGAGAAAGGGTGGGTAAGAAATTGTGTTAATGGTTGGGAATTGTTTAAAGGAATGGGATTGGGTGGGAGAGTGAAACGGATGGAAAGAAAGAGAGGCGATGAAAGAATGGTTAGAAATGTGAACTGTTGGGGCAGATTGGTGAGAGGATCGAAAAGTTTGAAGGTGAAAAAGTGTAAAGGGAAAGATAAGGATAGTTGCAGAATGAATTGCGCACCACTTTGAATTTTCACTTGGATCACCATTCTAAAAGATTTTAGAATTTGACCAAAATTGTTCTTGTTCACACCAATCTTTCTCTGTTACATTTTCAATAATTCTCAAGCTCTCTTAATGCTTCCATCTTAAGGTTGTTTGCTAAATTTCCTTTTCTTTAGCAATTTTTCGACTCTCCTACGGAACTCTATTTCACGTGGCCTATATTGAGTAAAAAAGTTTTTCACATCCTTAGCCCAATGGCCATCGGAACACGGCAAAATAAAAAACCTCAACATATGTCACGTTACTCTTATTTGACTCAAAGAAAACAAAACCTAAAATCCTAAAAAGAAATCCTAAGGGTTTTAAAGAAGTAGTTCTGAGTTTAAAGTCCTCAGCTCGACTTTCCAAAGGTTATCCTTGTCAGTTATCATTCTTGGATCGCCAGACTTTGACCCTCTGAGCACTATTAGAGGTGGCTTGTCGCTTTTGCGGATTAATACCCTTCCCTTGGTTGTGAGACCTAGGAAACGACATTTATCCATACCATTTATCCAAAGCTCTTACCTTGGCTCTCGTTTTAGGAATTAGTGAATTCTAAGAAACTCGGTTAAAATTACGGCTTTGGCCTTGACAATAAGAAACAATGAATCAAAGTACTCCGAATAAGCTCGGTTGTGTAGGCAAGCCTACGCCGTCTTATTCGTTGGAACATATGTGACAAGTTCGGGCCAATCCGTCAAGATAAGCCCCGTTTAGCCCGAAGGCTTATCGGCTATGCTAAGTCTTGTCGAACCGTCGTAACGTACATCACACGTGGAGGGGAGTTGATTGAGCCGAAGCTCGGTTGAACTCGCCCGACCATGGTTAAACCATTTCCGAACCTATGTACAAAGATTCTTCGATTTCTAAATTTTCACCCAAAGCGTAATCTCGTTTTTGTTTAAGGTGGGTTCACCGAGAAGCCATCACCATAAACATCAACGAAAGCCGAAGATTGCGTTCTTTCAAAACTCAATGTCTTCTTTAGATTGTGAATGCTTAAACTACACAATTTGTTGCTCCCATGGCCAAGTAGAAGCAATTTCATGCATAGGACCATGAGATTTTAACGAGAACTACGAGGAACTCTTTATTCATCGCTTCCTTCAACTACTACATGTTTCCCTACACCCTCTAGATGAGATAGATTTGGGGGCAGAACCTTCCACACTAATAAAATTATTCTTACAAACCAACTCCGGGCTAAGATTCTTACTAAGGTTCATGTATAGGCTAACTTATGCTCAAAAAAAAAACAAAAGGTAATAAAACATAAGCAAAAAAAGGTAGTACCTTGCCTTCAACATTGTACCACGAAGAATTTAAGCCTTAAAATTTTTTTCGGAGCCATCTTGGTGCTTTAAAGGTATTGCTTCCATCGCTTTTCCCATCTTAGATTCGTAGCTCCACATGTTTGCTGGGTTATTTTCTCAGCGCCCGCGAAAAATTACTGACTCAGATTATTGCTTCCCTGGTTTCTGCAAACAGAAGAAAAACAAAACGGACCGTAGATCGATTTTAACATGGTTTCCCATGTCGCTATCGGACCTACGGATTAAACATACGGGGATAAACGGACACGCGAAATTCCGGACTCGAAAAACACAAATCAAAAACCGTGTAAACGAACGGGACAAAACAAAAATATTATAAGTGCTCGGTCGACCGAATGAGGTCTCTCGGTCAACCGAATAAATAAATTTTTTTATTTTTATTTTTTTTTTTTTTTTTAAGCCGGAATTTTCGGACGAAACGCATACAACGCAGAGGGACTCAAAACGTAAAAACAGACTCTAAAACTGAAAACTCGACATGAATAAAAAATTATTTATGTATAAAATTGACCGTTGGTTCCCCGGCAACGGCGCCAAAAACTTGTTCGGTAAAAACGAGTTTTACAATTTATAACCGAAACACCCCAAGTATAAGGTTCGTAGTATAGGATGTTAACGGGTCGTCCTAAGGGAGTGGAATGTTTATCGGATCAAGGAACAATTATTCGGTCGATTATGTCACGACTATTAACTAAACTAGGGTTTAAACTAATTAAACTAGGGTTTATACTAATTATGAACAGTAAAAACGACGATGAACAGTAACTTCGATGAATAGTAAATTTGCAGAAAATTAACAATCAACTAGAATTTAAAACAACTAACTTAGCAATCAACGATTTATACTAATGATTCGATTTATCAAGTAATTAAAACAACGGCAAGGCAACGGGAATCCACCGATCAATCAACCCAACCCCAACTAGACGGCAAGTTAAAGATATGATTTTTAGTAATGATCTATCACGAATTCGATTAAATTTCTCTAAACGAATTCTAGGGTTTCGTTTTCTTTTTCAAATAAAACAAAACGACATGCAAAACACGATCACGAGATTATTTCTAATACTCTTACTCAATTAACTATAAACGATCTCTCGAATTATAATTAATTGCATCAATTAAAAAGATCACAACTTGAACAATATTTTCATATAAATTCAAAGCATAAAAGATGGTTTCATCGATCTCTCGATTCAAATAAAACGTAAACGATAAATAACAAATTCTAATTGATGAAAAACGATAACTTTACTCACTAAAAGTACGGCTAAAAATCTCTCTAGTTGGTGTTGATGTTGATCGGTTTCATCCGTTGTCCCGCCGCGATGTGCTTAGCCAACGACCATGATGTTGATCATGATCATTGGATGGGAAGAAATCATCTTTTTTTTAGGATAAAGTGCGGCTGCTTTTCTTTGGAAAATTCGTGTGTATGGAATGGTTATGCGTTAGGGTTCCCTGCTGCATGCTTATATAGAGATGAAAGGCGGCTGGAATTAATTGGAATATGTCGGCTGAAACAAAAGTCTCTTGAGTCGGTTGAAGCAATTCTTTTGTAATTAGGTCGGCTGAAACTTCTAAAATTCATATCTTGAGTTGTAGACCTCCAAAAATTATGATCCAAATGTCATAAAAAAGCTCTCGGAAAACTCTACAACTTTCATTAAGGACTCTTCTTCAGAAAACGCCTTTTTGACTAGCCCGTCGTATTCCGAGTCGTTTTCGGGATTTTCTACTTACCGAAATTGATTACCCACTTGACCACCATTTGAGTTGTAGAAGTCCGATTGACGTAATTCAAAGTGCGTTGGAAAGCTCTTTCAAAGATCTACAGTTTTCATGAAGAAGTCCTCCCCTGAAAATGCCTCTAAGCTAGGTCAAATCTCCGTCGAAAATATGTAACGATTTAAGTACTTAGGAAAATTTGCTCCGTTGAACTCGTAAACTTGTGGCATCTTCTTCTAACCCTCTAAACACCTCTTTTAGACCGAAGATATGCATCTACAAGATATCCAAAATATTGCAAAGTGTAACAACATCCAAATAAACATAAAACCAACGATAAAAACATATAAATCCGCCACTTTTGTAATTTATTATCTTTAAAACTCATTTGCTCAATTTATCGTTTTGGCGAGTGATTTTCTATAAAAATCACTAAAACACGGGAGATAATGTTACGAAATAACTCGATAAAAACCATAAAATTAGTCGTAAACAACTCCCCCACACTTAGCTTTTTGTTCGTCCCGAACAAAATAATCAAAACCGGCTCACTGTACATGTAATCCACATAGGTTCCCAACTCACGTGACAAAAGATACGACAAATATAGCAAGTGATACCAACATAGAGATAGATGCGATGTGTGTGTGACAAGCCCTTTCCAATCTTCACAATCCTCTCAAACAAATATCCTCTCAAATAATTTTAATGACTATCCAAGGTGCAGGCCGTAATCGTTCCACACAAAGTCTTCCCGCGCACTCAGTAGGATAATCCCTACAGCATATCATTCGGTTTATACTGGGTATAAGTTCAACGATAACAAAGTCTTTAATTTTTTTCACTTTCTTTTTTTCTTCGTTTTCTTTTGACGCACATCAGAATGAGCTCTTACCCGTCATAGTAGAATAGGATGTTTCGTGATAACACCCTACCTTACTCAAATCATAGGGTAGCTTTTCCTGAGTGTCGTGAGCTTTTGGTCATCATAGTGGAATAGGACATTTCGAGATAATGCCCTACCGCACTCCAATCATCGACCAGCTTCCGACACACCCATTTATTCATTATTAACTCAACTTTTCAAAAACATTAGTTACGTTTCACTTATCACATTCAAACCTTCAGATATTCACAGTGCACGTTCTGAACTTAGGTGTTACTACACTGTTCTTACTAAGATAAATCACTAAAACAATGAAAGGATATAGTTCAAAAATCTTGCTTCAATCTCAAAGGCTTTCGTGGGTGAAAAATGAATACTATCTTCATAACAGTAAAGACATGCTATAATTATCTCACTAAGTCACATACTATCATCGTCAGGAAACTACAACTAGCAAGCCATTCGTTTCAATTACATGCTCAAGATTTACAATTATCCAAGTGTACTTTGAAAATTTTAAAATTGTCGAGAAAATCACATTTACTCATTCTCAGAAGATATAGCATGATAACATACCCAATTTAGACACCCCCACACTTAAATCACATTATGTCCTCAGAATGTGCAAATAAAAGAAAAGAATACTTAGCTGGTTGTCAAAACGATTGTCGGGTCATAGGTTGGCAGAGGTCAGGCCGTAGCATGAACGTACCGCTGCAACTCATATCACGAACAGACAACACTAAAGGAATAGCTGGCAACAACCGCTCAACAGTATCTGCAACACTCGACATAGCATATAATCTCGGGGGACAAGGGGTATATGAGTAAACATGAATGCACACAGAAATGGGCAAATAAAGCATTCACAAATAGGATAGGGATAACCAACACACAAATCACCAAGGTTTTATTCCTAATAACCTAAAAACTTAACTAAAAAGAAATACTTAAAAGACTAGGCTGCCTCCTAGGAGCGCTTCTTTTATGTCATTAGCTTGACGAGTAAACCAAGTCAACCTGGATCGGGCCACTTGGGTTTAAGGCTAACCACTTCTCCGTCGACTCGAATGACTAGAATGGAAATGGTTTTCGCCACAACAACAAGTCAAGTGTGCGAGTAAATCATGAAATTTTTCTCTCCAGACAACACTGACTCCTTTCTTCTTGTTCTTGTTTCTCAGATGCGGCTGAGGTATGCTAACAGGCTCAGGAACATTGACAGAGGGATCTGCAAGGATAGGGGTAATAAGGTCATCATCCACTCCAAAGAAGTCGGATGGAATCTCTTCACAAATAAACGACTCAACCGTTTCATTTCTCTTTTGAAAGTATAGTACTTCAGGCTTTTCCTTAGGTTGCCCAAAGTATTTCTTAAGCCTGTGACCATTGACTTTGAACGGTTGATCGCCGTACCCTTTCAACGTAATGGCTCCACCAGGATGAACATCAAGAATCTCAAAGGGGCCGACCATCTAGATTTAAGCTTACCAAAGAAAAAGATGGAGCCCGGTGTTATACAAAGCAAAGCCATGTCTCCCACTTTGAATTCCCGGTCTTTAATCTTAGCATCGTGGAGCGCCTTCGTTCTTTCCTTGCTGATTTTGGCGTTCTCGTAGGCCCTGAGTCTGAATTCATCGAGCTCGTGTAGTTGCAATAATCTTTGCTCCCCACAGAGTTGGCTATCGAAGTTTAAGAATTTTATAGCCCAGTAAGCTCTATGCTCCAGCTCGACTGGTAGATGGCAAGCCTTGCCATAAACCATTTGGAATGGTGACGTACCCATAGGGGTCTTAAACGCAGTGCGATAAGCCCAAAGTGCGTCGTCCAACTTCGTACCCAGCTTGGATCTATTCGAATTCACCGTTTTCTCCAAAATCCGCTTTAGACTTCGTTGCTCACCTCGACTTGGCCACCGGTCTGGGGGTGGTATGGTGTACCAATTCTATGCTTGACACCATATCTCTCAAGAGTTTTATCCAGTGGTGCATTACAGAAATGCGAACCTTCATCACTGATAAGGGCTCTAGGACAGCCAAATCTAGTAAAGATATTCTTTTGCAAGAATTTCTTAACAACTTTGTGATCATTGGTTTGGGTGGCTATGGCCTCTACCCACTTGGAAACATAGTCTACACAGACGAGAATATATTTGTTAGAGCATGATGATGGGAACGGTCCCATAAAATCAATGCCCCAGACGTCAAAGACTTCACATTCCAAGATAGGCCTCAAAGGCATCTCCATCCTATTACTGAGTCTCCCTACCCTTTGGCATCTATCACAGCCCTTGCAAAAGGCTTCAAGCATCTTTAAACGAGTAGGCCAGTAAAAACCAGCTTGAAGGATTTTTGTGACTGTCTTAGGTGCTCCGTAGTGTCCACCAGCGGGACCACTATGACATTGCTCCAAGATATCCAATTGTTCATGCTCCGGAACGCACCTTCTAAGCAACCCGTCTTTGCAAACTTTAAACAAATGTGGATCCTCCCATACGAGATATTTTAAGTCACTGAAAAATTTCTTCCTTTCCTGATACGTCATCTCTTCTAAATGCCCACTTGCTAAGTAGTTGGCGTAATCAGCATACCACGGCCTCCCAGTCTCTAGCTTCATTAATTGCTCAGTCGGAAAGTCAATGCCTATCTCCTTAGGGACTTCGCCACCCTCATTCACTAGGCGAGATAAGTGGTCGCCTACAACATTATCACTACCCTTCTTGTCCTTAATTTCAAGCTGTCAAATTCCCGTAGTATCGTAATCCATCCGAGTAACCTTGGTTTAGCGTCCGCTTTGCCCATAAGGTAGCGTAGTCTTCGCGTGATCCGTCCACACCACCACTTTGGACCCTAAAAGATAACTTCGAATTTGTCAATAGCAAAAACGACCGCCAAGAATTCCTTCTCGGTAGTGGCGTAATTGCATTGAGCCGGGTTCAAAGTGCGGCTAGCATAGTAAATCGGCTCGAACTTTTTGTCAATTCTACGCCCTAGAACCGTGCCCACCGCGTAGTTAGAGGCATCGCACATTAATTCAAAAGGTTTAGTCCGGTCGGGCGCGATTAAAATGGGGGCACCGGTTAGCTTATCCTTTAAGCTATTAAAAGCTTTCTTACACCCATCATCAAACAAGAACTCCACTTCCTCTTTCAAAGAAAGTTGGATAACGGCTTTGCTATCGTCGAAAAGTCTTTAATGAAACGCCGATAGAAGCCCACATGTCCCTAAATCCTCGTACCTCCTTCACTGTCTTCGGGTACGACATTCTCTCAATGGCTTCTACTTTAGCTTTATCCACCTGAATACCATCACTGGACACCTTGTGTCCCAAAACAATCCCTTCTTCGACTAGAAAATGACACTTTTCCCAGTTAAGCACCAGATTTTTCTCAACACAACGTTGGAGTACCATATCTAGATTCTTTAAAATTTCATCAAAACTGTCGCCATAGACTGAGAAATCATCCATGAAGACCTCCATGCATTGCTCCACAAGTCCATCAAAAATGGCCAACATGCACCGTTGAAAGGTCGCGGGTGCATTGCATAAGCCGAATGGCATTCTGCGAAAAGCAAAAGTGCCAGATGGACAGGTAAAAGTTGTCTTCTCTTGGTCATTAGGGTCGATGGCTATCTGGAAATAACCAGAATATCCATCAAGGAAACAATAATACTTATGACCACTCGCCTTTCTAGAAGTTGGTCAATGAAGGGCGGGGAAATGATCCTTAGCGGTGACTTCATTTAACCTCGCGATAATCAATGCAAACTCTATAGCCGATCACAAGGCGTAAGGCAACTTCTTCCCCTTTTTCGTTCTTCTCCACAGTAATGCCTCCCTTCTTTGGCACAACTTGAGTAGGACTGACCCACTCACTATCGGCGATGGCGTAGATAATTCCCATGTCAAGCCATTTTATGATCTCCTTTTTGACAACCTCCTGCATGTGCGGATTCAGCCTCCTTTGAGGTTGTCTGACCTTTTTCGCTCCTTCCTCCGTTCGGATCTTATGCATGCACACGTCTGGGCTGATTCCTCCGATATCGCCACACCGCCATCCGAACGCGAGGATATGTTTCTCCAAAGCACTTTGATCAATTCTCGCTTCTTGTTCCGGCTCGAGTTTAGATGAGATGATCAAGGGCAACTTATCACCGTCCTTAAGGAAGATGTATTTTAGTGTCTTTGCGGAAGTGGTTTCAACTCTAAGTCGCGGTGGTTGCTCTATACTAGATTTTAAGGGACCACCTTTTTCCTTGTGAGCTTGGACCGGTTGATCGAAAAACACCTCATCTTCCCGAGGTGTGACCCCGTAAAGGTATTGAATGACATCATCTAGAGGAATCCTCCCGTCGCTTCCGTTTGTTCTTTCTTATGCTTAACCATCTTCTTAAGTTCTTCTTCTTCAAGCTCTTCGCAAGCCGCTCCCAATCATCCAACTCCCAATGAGTAGTTTCTTTCCGTAATTCTATTTCGTCCCAACTACCCATTAAAACTTCCTCCTCTCGCGAGGTTAAAGTCTGCTGGTTGAGCTCCTTCAAATCATTACTCGCTCATCCCCGGAATATCCCGCATTTTCCGTTCACTCATAGGCTCGTATGCGCAAGTTGTTGAGACAACTCTACAAAGTGATTCCCGCCGTTCGTGAATTATAACATCCAGGGCTCCTATCTCCGTGAGCTCTTCATCGTGGTCGAATTCATCCCCATAGATTGCTTCAATGAATGAGATCTCCGGCTCGAAGCTTCCGCGAGAACTTTTTCCTTGCGCGAGGGTAATGGAAGTGTCCCCTACTTTCGAGTGATTTGGCCGGTTTGGAAGTCAATGGTGGAGGCGAAGTGTTTAAGAAAGGCCGGCCCGAATCGGGGGCATCTCCTTGTCGATCGGTAATCCAAGTATGACCCGCCGATTGGAAAAACTAGATGTTTAACGTGAATAAGGACGTTGTTAACACAACCAGTGCTAAACGGCTAGTTCGGTCCACTAACCGAAGAGAGACGGGACGCTCCTTTAGCCTTTTGTCCAGCCCGAGACTCCTGCAGACGTTCAATGGCATTACATTAACAGAGGCCCCTGAATCGTATAAAACATTGTGGAACGTGTGGCCTTCAATCGTACAGGAGATTGAAGGTCGTCCGGGGTCACCTCGCTTGATTGCAACGCTCTGTGAAACCGTTGAACACTCTTCTCTTAACACTTCCTCTCGCCATTTCCTTTAGCTTCTTTTTACTTCCACAGCATCCTTAAGATACTTACAGCACTTAGGCATCTCAGTTAATACCTCAGCAAGTGGCATAGTCACCATAGTATCTCTAAGCATTTTCCTCACTCCGTCATACTGTTTGTCAGAGTTTAGGGTATTCTCTCTTTTCTTTGCCGGATAAGGAAGGGTTTTCGAATGATTGATTATAGTTTGATTTTTAATGGCTTCGTCCTCCTTATCCTTCCATCTGACAAACTTCTCAGTTTTCTTTTTAGTCAGGGGTTCAGCCTCCTGACTTCTCTTTTCAGCATCCTCATCACTATCCCCCGAAGTATCATCATCATTCAGCTCTTCCTCACTATTGCTTTCTTTGGCATTTAACTTCTGATTGCCCCCTCCTGAACTTATGGCGTCAGGAGGGGCTACTCGTTTCCCGACATCTTTTCGGGTCCAGTCGTATTACCGCTTCTGAGGGTGACCGCATTCAACTCCTCATCTCCATACTCCCGTTGAGGTGTGATGGCGGTGCAAGCATTGATATCCGCCTTAGGGTTTTTATCCGTATAACTCGGCGTCTTCCTTGAGGTCCGCTTGCTTGTTGATCGGCCATCCGACCAATCTGTCTCTCCATCGTCTTTTGACCGGTGGCTAGTGTTTTCACCATGTCAACTAGCTCATCGAATTTCTTCTGAGAGACGTAGGTGGGCTGTTGATTTTGCGTTTGGGCCCGTTACCTTGGGGTCTTGGGTTATTGGATGCACCAGGCGGTGTATAATAACTATTCCGCAGATTTCCCGAAAAGTTGCGGTTTTGAGTTTGACTTGATTGACCAGAATTTTGACTGAAGCCTCTGAAAGGTTGATTCGGTTCTCCATGGCTTGTACTTCCTCATTCATCGTATTCCCGGCCCGTATGCCCGAGTGATTAACATCTCGCGGCCCTTCTTTGTCGCTTCATTTGCATGTTGGCTAGTTGTTTGTTCATTATTTCCATTTGAGCAACAAGCGAGTTTTGTCTCGAGTCACTTGAAGCACGACCTCCTTTTTGCTTCCGCTAACACGGGTCTTCTTTTGAGTTGCCCACATGTTATTCTTAGCTATCGTTTCTGCTACCCTATAGGCGGCATCATCTCCTCCTCCTAAAAACGATCCATGAGCCGTGGAATCCAAGTAATCTCTATTGGGTTGCGTAACACCCTGATAGAATAATTCTAGAAGCTCATGTCGAGTATATCCATGGTTAGGGCATTTTCTCATTAACGATTCAACCTCTCCCAGGCCTTTCCCACACTCTCCCCTTCTAGTTGCTCGAAAGTGGCTATATCTCTTTTACGCTCCATTATCGTTCCAGGTGAAACAAATTTCAGAGCAAAGGCTCTTTTAACATCAGCCCAGTTATGAAGAGAGTGATGGGGTAAGGACTTAAACCATCGATTTGCTTCACCCCTCAAAGCAAACGGGAAAAGTTTCAATTTAACAACTTCTGTAGGAACGCCAGGGTAGTGACCTGCTTCACAGATTTGCACAAAAGTAGACAAGAAGTCATGTGGGTCTTCTGCAGCAGTGCCATGGAATGAACTATTTTGGACCATCCCCACAACTCCATTCTTAAGATCAAAATGCATTCCTCCCATCTCCGGAGGCCGGATTGGTCTATGCCCTTCCAAGAAGTCTTGATCAAGATATGGCGCGTAAGGGTCTTGCTGTACAACAGCTACAGCCGCCTGGGGCTGTTGATTTTGAACATTCGATGTCTTGGTGGATGTGCAACCGGTGCCCGGGGTCGTTGTCGCGTTGAGCATTCCCGTTGTTGTTGCATCCGCCGGTTCATCCAGGCTTGCCGTCGTTATTCTTCGGTTCCGCAACATTTGCATCGAATTTGGTTTAATTGAGCGGGATCCATGCCAGGAGGATTTTGGTTATTATTCCCTTGGTCCTCCTGTTCGTGATCGCTGGAACCGTGTTCGCTCATGTTGTCAGGATTTGGGAATGGTCTTCTCTTGACAATGTCTCGTTTAGGTTCAGGACAGTGTAGTAACGGCCCTTCCTTGCTCCTGGTTTGCATAAACCAGGGGAGCAAAACAGAAAGAAATCAACCTTAGGGTTGATGAGAATGAGTTAGAGAAGATTAGAGGGTTTAGAAGTTTAGAAAGAGAAAAGAGAAGAGAAGAGTGAAGATTGAAGAAACTGAACGCTCGTTCAGGAGTTGGACGTTCGTCCAGTTCTCTGAACTGGCGTTCAGAAGATGAACTGGGGGGTAAACGGGCGTTTAAAGGCTAGACGAGCGTTTGGAAATCCAGACGCTCGTCTGATCAACTTAAACGATGCAGAGAAGAAATTTCCGGAACAGACGAGCGTCCGAAAGGATGGACGCCCGTTTAGACTGCGAAAACTAAAATCTAAGTATAGTCCTCTTGCCGAGAGTTTCTTAGAATTCGGAGTAATCAGTTTTGTCTCTATAACACCATGTCTATGTATACCACCATAAATCAATACTAGCAAGAGGACTAGGCCCATCGTAGTATAGCTATAGTGAATCAAGGTCGATCCCACAGGGAACCAATTGTGGATCATCTTATATACAAACAATTAATTAAACATGTCAAGCACATAGAGGCGGTCTACGACCAACATAAGACAGAAAGGTAAAGACACGACTCGACACAACGTAATTAACCTCCCCAATCATAGTCTTTATCGTTTGGACCTAGATAATTTATATAAAATAAACCGAACTTATTAACCGTCAATCCGTTTGTATCTATCTTAGATTGGCTACGGGAGTCATCCTCTTTAACTTGACTTAGCACCGGTAGGTCACTAGATCACTGTGGTATTGTTACGTGACTTCGCCTTTTGGTGCCTCCATCTCATATAACTCACACGCTTACGACTCTAAGGATGCCGATATTAACCGTACACCTCGTCCGGGCAACATTCCTTTGGTTAGGCGTACTTCCTAAACGATTACTCAAGCTCTCGTCCAACTAGCAATTACCAAGTTATAGTCTCATGCTAATCTACGACGTACGTATAATCGTGTGCATGCAATTCCCAAATATAAACCTACCTAGATAACGCCGAACGTCCGAAGATCAATTCATAAGCCTACCTAAGAGTTTTATATCGGTATTTCCTTTTTACACGTTTTAATTAAACTAAGCGAGTAACGTAGCCATAGCCATACCTACCGAGATAATAAATTCTATTAAGTTAACCTAACCATAAAGACGTGGCTATTTAACGGATGAAAACGGGGCTCGGTCGACCGAATAATCGGGCTCGGTCGACCGAATGGTCTTTTTCCCCCGATCACATCCCCGAACGTATCTCTCGGCGTTTCATCATACACAACGGATTAAACAAGAATTCGTAAAGCATTCATATAGACTAACTTAGATACACATTAATTAAACAATACAGATTCATGAATAAATACTAAGTCTATGACGTAGGTTATGGGACCCTCATAGACAAGGCTTCGCCACATCCATAACGACATAACCTAGATCTACATCATCTAGCTATAAATTAACTAACTCAAACAATAAAGCATAATTGGGAGGGATTAATTACTTGAAAGAAAGAAACAGAAAATAAAGGCTTACATATTGCAGCCCTTAAATTGCTGGAAAACTTCAATAAACTACATTGTATCAAAGCTATAAAATTGAAGAAAGAATGAAGGGATATGTTGGTGTATTTTGTGTGTATTACAATTCTCGTAGCTGCTTGCTTATATAGAGGTTTTTGCCGACTTAGGGTGGTTCTAGAAGATAAGCACGATTAAAGCCGAAAACCGACCCAAACCCGAGGCTCGGTCAACCGAGAGGTGACACTCGGTCGACCGAAGCACTAGGCTCGGTCGACCGAACCTACTTTTGCACGCGTTAATCGTTTTTCTCGTCTATCTTGCTCCCCACTCCACGCTTGCGTGTTGATCCGATTAATCTCTCATTTAATGCTCCGATTTTCTTCCTTATTATCTTGAGATCTTTTGATTGAATGATATTAATCCTTCCGATTTGTCGTGATCTACAAAATCAGCATTTATCGCACAATAAATCGGCTTTTAATAATGAAAACGGCTAAATACCAATTTACATAATATAAATCACATAACATTAACTAATAAATATAAAAGAGTGATTTAATATGAAATATATATTATTAATCTCGATTTAAGGTCAACGTTGATGACTTTTACGGGTATAATTTGACCGTCATCAACTACCCCCCACTTAGACTTTGATCGTCCCGAACAAAGCATCAATAGGTCATTCCCCAAGACAACATTTTCTATGGTCAAATCATACTTACACAAGAAACTCAAGTCAACTCATGCTCATTATTCACTACTGACTATGAATCGAAGTGATGTGTGCATGTGCATTTAGTTTTATATATTCGTGGCAAGATTAGAGTTTATGCCAACTTCGTAATCTCAAACCTACCAACCTCAAAGCATTCATACTTCTCAAGCCTTTAAATTTTTGAAGCACTAGAGCAATAAGCAAGAGCGTATCTATAGGGTTTTTGGACTTGGAGACCGAGTACTACTCAAAGCCTCTTAAAGAGTTGAATATTCTTTTCATATCTTCATATTTTTCAAATACTATAAATCTCAAGGAAGAAAACTTTTTAGAGTATCCCCCTATCTTAGATTATGTATAGCATCGAATATTACCACAAGCGCGGGGCTACTTTGGTAATGTTACTACAAGCCCAGTGTCTAACATTTTGCTAAAACACAGGTACGTCTCAAGCTTATTACTCCGCTTTTGTTGGCAAGAAGATAAGAATATATCAGCCAATAAGTATTGACACTAAGTCTACATAACCAATCATCTATGCAATGTACACATAATTTCTTCAGTTATTATGATTTGCGCGGTATACTCGATTCACGATTTGAGTAATTGAATAATAAATAACTACTTGCAAAAATGGGCATGAATATCCTTAAATTTACTTAACATAAGTATAAAATGATCACGTACTCATGAAACTTGGTTCCTTTCCTATCAATTCTTAGCTAGGAACTCACAATTCTAAGGGTACGAGATACATAATATGGTATTTATTCAATTTTTTCAATCATGTGCCATTTCATTCAATTTTCAATCATAACATAACATAGCTAAGTCTCCTACCCCCCACTTAAACATGGCATTGTCCTCAATGACATAAATAAATGAGAATTTAAGAAAAAGACTTAGCTCGGAAACGGCTCTCAAGTAAAGGAAAAAGATCGGAGTAAATTTCAAAGCACGTTGTGGAGAAGCAAGTGAAAACCGTATAAGCGGACAAACTCCACGAAACCGTTAATAACACCATGTCTATGGAAGTTCTAAAATAATGTGGCAAGTAATGAGGTATAAGTACCTAAAAAAAACGAGTTTAAGCCACTTTATTTTATACAACCAATGACAAGGGAAACCAAAAAGAAAAATACTAAATAGAAAGAAAAATAAACAAGCAACTAAAGATGGTAGTCTTCATCTAAAAACCGGGTGGATAAGACAAAGATCAAAAAGCATAACCCCATGTGGGAAAACACGAGGTGGGATGGCTCACTATGTATTCATTCCAGAAAAGAGAAACTTAGTAAGGTATAACAGATTGAATGCGACCTATTGGCTAAAAATAAAATCAAATACTTAGCGCAGAAACTTCTCGCTTGCATTGGATATCAACAACTTAGGGAGATGTAGCTACACCTCGAAATTACTAATAACCCAATGTATCACGTAAAAGTCATAACCGTCATCAACAAGGTCGGATCGGTGAGATAGTTCAGAACAAAACTTATCATCTAGAAATGCCGGAATAGACGGAAAAAATGTGAAATTTAAAACTTCCGGTAAAAAGATAAGTTGTACTTTGATCGAACCAAAAACCTTTAAAATCTAGCTAGGTTCAGAGCTACACTTCCCCCAACTAGGATCATGAAAATCAAAATGATAAAAGATAATCATTAAAGCTTAGCAATATTTCAAATTCCGCAACACATAGGTATTGTGTAAACAAAATGGAGGTTGAGAGTGTGATGGGTTTAGAAAAAGATACACATAAGGTTGGGAAGAAAAGAGAAAGGGTGGGTAAGAAATTGTGTTAATGGTTGGGAATTGTTTAAAGGAATGGGATTGGGTGGGAGAGTGAAACGGATGGAAAGAAAGAGAGGCGATGAAAGAATGGTTAGAAATGTGAACTGTTGGGGCAGATTGGTGAGAGGATCGAAAAGTTTGAAGGTGAAAAAGTGTAAAGGGAAAGATAAGGATAGTTGCGAATGAATTGCGCACCACTTTGAATTTTCACTTGGATCACCATTCTAAAAGATTTTAGAATTTGACCAAAATTGTTCTTGTTCACACCAATCTTTCTCTCGTTACATTTTCAATAATTCTCAAGCTCTCTTAATGCTTCCATCTTAAGGTTGTTTGCTAAATTTCCTTTTCTTTAGCAATTTTTCGACTCTCCTACGGAACTCTATTTCACGTGGCCTATATTGAGTAAAAAAGTTTTTCACATCCTTAGCCCAATGGCCATCGGAACACGGCAAAATAAAAAACCTCAACATATGTCACGTTACTCTTATTTGACTCAAAGAAAACAAAACCTAAAATCCTAAAAAGAAATCCTAAGGGTTTTAAAGAAGTAGTTCGAGTTTAAAGTCCTCACTCGACTTTCCAAAGGTTATCCTTGTCGTTATCATTCTTGGATCGCCGACTTTGACCCTCCGAGCACTATTAGAGGTGGCTTGTCGCTTTTGCGGATTAATACCCTTCCCTTGGTTGTGAGACCTAGAAACGACATTTATCCATACCATTTATCCAAAGCTCTTACCTTGGCTCTCGTTTTAGGAATTAGTGAATTCTAAGAAACTCGGTTAAAATTACGGCTTTGGCCTTGACAATAAGAAACAATGAATCAAAGTACTCCGAATAAGCTCGGTTGTGTAGGCAAGCCTACGCCGTCTTATTCGTTGGAACATATGTGACGAGCTTCGGGCCAATCCGTCAAGATAAGCCCCGTTTAGCCCGAAGGCTTATCGGCTATGCTAAGTCTTGTCGAACCGCCGTAACGTACATCACACGTGGAGGGGAGTTGATTGAGCCGAAGCTCGGTTGAACTCGCCCACCATGGTTAAACCATTTCCGAACCTATGTACAAAGATTCTTCGATTTCTAAATTTTCACCCAAAGCGTAATCTCGTTTTTGTTTAAGGTGGGTTCACCGAGAAGCCATCACCATAAACATCAACGAAAGCCGAAGATTGCGTTCTTTCAAAACTCAATGTCTTCTTTAGATTGTGAATGCTTAAACTACACAATTTGTTGCTCCCATGGCCGTAGAAGCAATTTCATGCATAGGACCATGAGATTTTAACGTAACTACGAGGAACTCTTTATTCACCGCTTCCTTCAACTACTACATGTTTCCCTACACCCTCTAGATGAGATAGATTTGGGGGCGTAACCTTCCACACTAATAAAATTATTCTTACAAACCAACTCCGGGCTAAGATTCTTACTAAGATTCATGTATAGGCTAACTTATGCTCAAAAAAAAACAAAAGGTAATAAAACATAAGCAAAAAAAGGTAGTACCTTGCCTTCAACATTGTACCACGAAGAATTTAAGCCTTAAAATTTTTTTCGGAGCCATCTTGGTGCTTTAAAGGTATTGCTTCCATCGCTTTTCCCATCTTAGATTCGTAGCTCCACATGTTTGCTGGGTTATTTTCTCAGCGCCCGCGAAAAATTACTGACTCAGATTATTGCTTCCCTGGTTTCTGCAAACAGAAGAAAAACAAAACAGACCGTAGACTGATTTTAACATGGTTTCCCATGCTGCTATCAGACCTACGGATTAAACATACGGGGATAAACAGACACGCGAAATTCCAGACTCGAAAAACACAAATCAAAAACCGTGTAAACAGAACAGGACAAAACAAAAATATTATAAGTGCTCGGTCGACCGAATGAGGTCTCTCGGTCAACCGAATAAATAAATTTTTTTATTTTTATTTTTTTTTTTTTTTTTTAAGCTGGAATTTTCAGACAGAGCAGACAACCAGAGGGACTCAAAACGTAAAAACAGACTCTAAAACTGAAAACTCGACATGAATAAAAAATTATTTATGTATAAAATTGACCGTTGGTTCCCCGGCAACGGCGCCAAAAACTTGATGACGTGGTCAATCAGGTTATAATATACTTGACCACCATAAATCAATACTAGCAAGAGGACTAGGCCCATCGTAGTATAGCTATAGTGAATCAAGGTCGATCCCACAGGGAACCAATTGTGGATCATCTTATATACAAACAATTAATTAAACATGTCAAGCACATAGAGGCGGTCTACGACCAACATAAGACGAAAGGTAAAGACACGACTCGACACAACGTAATTAACCTCCCCAATCATAGTCTTTATCGTTTGGACCTAGATAATTTATATAAAATAAACCGAACTTATTAACCGTCAATCCGTTTGTATCTATCTTAGATTGGCTACGGGAGTCATCCTCTTTAACTTGACTTAGCACCGGTAGGTCACTAGATCACTGTGGTATTGTTACGTGACTTCGCCTTTTGGTGCCTCCATCTCATATAACTCACACGCTTACGACTCTAAGGATGCCGATATTAACCGTACACCTCGTCCGGGCAACATTCCTTTGGTTAGGCGTACTTCCTAAACGATTACTCAAGCTCTCGTCCAACTAGCAATTACCAAGTTATAGTCTCATGCTAATCTACGACGTACGTATAATCAGGTGCATGCAATTCCCAAATATAAACCTACCTAGATAACGCTGAACGTCCGAAGATCAATTCATAAGCCTACCTAAGAGTTTTATATCGGTATTTCCTTTTTACACGTTTTAATTAAACTAAGCGAGTAACGTAGCCATAGCCATACCTACTGAGATAATAAATTCTATTAAGTTAACCTAACCATAAAGACGTGGCTATTTAACGGATGAAAACGGGGCTCGGTCGACCGAATAATCGGGCTCGGTCGACCGAATGGTCTTTTTCCCCCAGATCACATCCCTGAACGTATCTCTCAGCGTTTCATCATACACAACGGATTAAACAGTAATTCGTAAAGCATTCATATAGACTAACTTAGATACACATTAATTAAACAATACAGATTCATGAATAAATACTAAGTCTATGACGTAGGTTATGGGACCCCCATAGACAAGGTATCGCCACATCCCTAACGTCATAGCCTAGATCTACATCATCTAGCTATGAATTAACTAACTCAAACAATAAAGCATAATTGGGAGGGATTAATTACTTGAAAGAAAGAAACAGAAAATAAAGGCTTACATATTGCAGCCCTTAAATTGCTGGAAAACTTCAATAAACTACATTGTATCAAAGCTATAAAATTGAAGAAAGAATGAAGGGATATGTTGGTGTATTTTGCGTGTATTACAATTCTCGTAGCCGCTTGCTTATATAGAGGTTTTTGCCGACTTAGGGTGGTTCTAGAAGATAAGCACGATTAAAGCCGAAAACCGACCCAAACCCGAGGCTCGGTCAACCGAGAGGTGACACTCGGTCGACCGAAGCACTAGGCTCGGTCGACCGAACCTACTTTTGCACGCGTTAATCGTTTTTCTCGTCTATCTTGCTCCCCACTCCACGCTTGCGTGTTGATCCGATTAATCTCTCATTTAATGCTCCGATTTTCTTCCTTATTATCTTGAGATCTTTTGATTGAATGATATTAATCCTTCCGATTTGTCGTGATCTACAAAATCAGCATTTATCGCACAATAAATCGGCTTTTAATAATGAAAACGGCTAAATACCAATTTACATAATATAAATCACATAACATTAACTAATAAATATAAAAGAGTGATTTAATATGAAATATATATTATTAATCTCGATTTAAGGTCAACGTTGATGACTTTTACGGGTATAATTTGACCGTCATCAACTACCCCCCACTTAGACTTTGATCGTCCCGAACAAAGCATCAATAGGTCATTCCCCAAGACAACATTTTCTATGGTCAAATCATACTTACACAAGAAACTCAAGTCAACTCATGCTCATTATTCACTACTGACTATGAATCGAAGTGATGTGTGCATGTGCATTTAGTTTTATATATTCGTGGCAAGATTAGAGTTTATGCCAACTTCGTAATCTCACCTACCAACCTCAAAGCATTCATACTTCTCAAGCCTTTAAATTTTTGAAGCACTAGAGCAATAAGCAAGAGCGTATCTATAGGGTTTTTGGACTTGGAGACCGAGTACTACTCAAAGCCTCTTAAAGAGTTGAATATTCTTTTCATATCTTCATATTTTTCAAATACTATAAATCTCAAGGAAGAAAACTTTTTAGAGTATCCCCCTATCTTAGATTATGTATAGCATCGAATATTACCACAAGCGCGGGGCTACTTTGGTAATGTTACTACAAGCCCGATGTCTAACATTTTGCTAAAACACAGTACGTCTCAAGCTTATTACTCCGCTTTTGTTGGCAAGAAGATAAGAATATATCAGCCAATAAGTATTGACACTAAGTCTACATAACCAATCATCTATGCAATGTACACATAATTTCTTCAAGTTATTATGATTTGCGCGGTATACTCGATTCACGATTTGAGTAATTGAATAATAAATAACTACTTGCAAAAATGGGCATGAATATCCTTAAATTTACTTAACATAAGTATAAAATGATCACGTACTCATGAAACTTGGTTCCTTTCCTATCAATTCTTAGCTAGGAACTCACAATTCTAAGGGTACGAGATACATAATATGGTATTTATTCAATTTTTTCAATCATGTGCCATTTCATTCAATTTTCAATCATAACATAACATAGCTAAGTCTCCTACCCCCCACTTAAACATGGCATTGTCCTCAATGACATAAATAAATGAGAATTTAAGAAAAAGACTTAGCTCTGGAAACGGCTCTCAAGTAAAGGAAAAAGATCGGAGTAAATTTCAGCACGTTGTGGAGAAGCAAGTGAAAACCTGTATAAGCAGACAAACTCCACGAAACCGTTAATAACACCATGTCTATGGAAGTTCTAAAATAATGTGGCAGTAATGAGGTATAAGTACCTAAAAACAGTTTAAGCCACTTTATTTTATACAACCAATGACAAGGGAAACCAAAAAGAAAAATACTAAATAGAAAGAAAAATAAACAAGCAACTAAAGATGGTAGTCTTCATCTAAAAACCGGGTGGATAAGACAAAGATCAAAAAGCATAACCCCATGTGGGAAAACACGAGGTGGGCTGGCTCACTATGTATTCATTCCAGGAAAAGAGAAACTTAGTAAGGTATAACAGATTGAATGCGACCTATTGGCTAAAAATAAAATCAAATACTTAGCGCAGAAACTTCTCGCTTGCATTAGATATCAACAACTTAGGAAGATGTAGCTACTCCTCTAAATTACTAATAACCCAATGTATCACATAAAAGTCATAACCGTCATCGACAATGTCGGATCGGTGTGATAGTTCAGAACAAAACTTATCATCTAGAAATGCCGGAATAGACGGAAAAAATGTGAAATTTAAAACTTCCGGTAGAAAGATAAGTTGTACTTTGATCGAACCAAAAACCTTTAAAATCTAGCTAGGGTCAGAGCTACACTTACCCCAACTAGGATCATGAAAATCAAAATGATAAAAGATAATCAATAAAGCTTAGCAATATTTCAAATTCCGCAACACAAAGTTATTTTGTAAACAAAATGGAGGTTGAGAGTATGATGGGTTTAGAAAAAGATACATAAGGATGGGAAGAAAAGATAAAGGACGGGTAAGAAATTGTGTTTATGGGTGGGTTGAAAATGGTTAAGGCATTGAGATTGGGTGGGAGAGTGAAACGGATGGAAAGAAAGAGAGGCGATGAAAGAATGGTTAGAAATGTGAACTTTCGGGGCAGATTGGTGAGAGGATCGAAAATTTTGAAGGTGAAAAAGTGTAAAGGGAAAGATAAGGATAATTGCAGAATGAATTGCACACTACTTTGGATTTTCACTTGGATCACCTTTCTAAAAGGTTTTGGAAGTTGACCAAAATTGTTCTTGTTCGCACCAATCATTCTCTGTTACATTTTCAGTAATTCTCAAGCTCTCCTAATGCTTCCATCTTAAGATTGATTGCTAAATTTCCTTTTCTTTAGCAATTTCTCGACTCTCCTAAGAAACTCTAATTCACGTGGTCTATATTGAGTAAAAAAGTTTTGCACATCCTTAGCCCAATGGCCATCGGAACACGGCAAAATAAAAAACCTCAACATATTTCACGTTACTCTTATTTGACTCAAAGAAAACAAAACCTAAAATCCTAAAAAGAAATCCTAAGGGTTTTAAAGAAGTAGTTCTGAGTTTAAAGTCCTCAGCTCGACTTTCCAAAAATTATCCTTGTCAGTTATCATTCTTGGATCGCCAGACTTTGACCCTCTGAGCACTATTAGAGGTGGCTTTTCGCTTTTGCGGATTAATACCCTTCCCTTGGTTGTGAGACCTAGGAAACGACATTTATCCATACCATTTATACAAAGCTCTTACCTCGGCTCTCATTTTAGGAATTAGTGAATTCTAAGAAACTCGGTTAAAATTACGGTTACTAATTACGGTTTTGGCCTTGACAATAAGAAAGAATGAATCAAAGTACTCCGAATAAGGTCGGTTATGTAGGCAAGCCTACGCCGTCTTATTCGTTGGAACATATGTGACAGTTCAGGCCAATCCGTCAAGATAAGCCCCGTTTAGCCCGAAGGCTTATCGGCTATGCTAAGTCTTGTTGAACTGCTGTAACGTACATCACACGTGGAGGGGAGTCGATTGAGCCGAGGCTCGGTTAAACTCGCCCAGCCATGGTTAGATCATTTCCGAACCAATGTACTAAGAGTCTCCGATTTCTAAATTGTCACCCAAAGCGTAATCTCGTTTCTGTTTAAGGTGGGTTCACCGAGAAGCCATCACCATAAAACTCAACGAAAATAGAAGATTGTGTTCTCTCAAAACTCAACGTCTTCTTTAGGTCGCGAATGCTTAAACTACACAATTTGTTGCTCCCATGGCCAGTAGAAGCAATCTCATGCATAGGACAATGAGATTTTAACAGAACTACGAGGAACTCTTTATTCACTGCTTCCTTTCAACGACTACATGTTTCCTTACACCCTCTAGATGAGACAGATTTGGGGCAGAACCTTCGACACTAATAAAATTAATCTTACAAACCAACTCCGGGCTAATATTCATACCAAGGTTCGTGTATAGGCTAACTTATGCTCAAAAAACCAAAAGGTAGTAAAACATAAGCAAAAAAGGTAGTACATTGCCTTCAACATTGTACCACGAAAAATTTAAGCCATAAATTTTTTCGGAGCCATCTTGGTGCTTTAATGGTATTGCTTCCATCGCTTTTCCCATCTTAGATTCATAGCTCCACATGTTTGTCGGGTTATTTTCTCGCCCGCGAAAAATTACCGACTCGCATTATTGCTTCCCCGGTTTCTCGCAAACGAAGAAAAACAAAACAAACCGTAGATCGATTTTAACATGGTTTCCCATGTCGCTATCGGACTTACGGATTAAACATACGGGGATAAACGTACACGCGAAATTCCGGACTCGAAAAACACAATTCAGAAACCGTGTAAACAGAACAGAACAAGAACAAAACAAAAAAAAAATTGTAAACTCTCGGTCGACCGAAATTTTTTTTTTTTTTTTGTATTAGAATCTGGAATTTTCAGACAGAGCAGACAACCAGAGGGACTCAAAACGTAAAAACTGACTCTAAAACAGAAAACTCGACATGAATAAAAAAATTATTTATATATAAAATTGACCGTTGGTTCCCCGGCAACGGCGCCAAAAACTTGATGACGTGGTCAATCAGGTTATAATATACTTGACCACCATAAATCAATACTAGCAAGAGGACTAGGCCCATCGTAGTATAGCTATAGTGAATCAAGGTCGATCCCACAGGGAACCAATTGTGGATCATCTTATATACAAACAATTAATTAAACATGTCAAGCACATAGAGGCGGTCTACGACCAACATAAGACAGAAAGGTAAAGACACGACTCGACACAACGTAATTAACCTCCCCAATCATAGTCTTTATCGTTTGGACCTAGATAATTTATATAAAATAAACCGAACTTATTAACCGTCAATCCGTTTGTATCTATCTTAGATTGGCTACGGGAGTCATCCTCTTTAACTTGACTTAGCACCGGTAGGTCACTAGATCACTGTGGTATTGTTACGTGACTTCGCCTTTTGGTGCCTCCATCTCATATAACTCACACGCTTACGACTCTAAGGATGCCGATATTAACCGTACACCTCGTCCGGGCAACATTCCTTTGGTTAGGCGTACTTCCTAAACGATTACTCAAGCTCTCGTCCAACTAGCAATTACCAAGTTATAGTCTCATGCTAATCTACGACGTACGTATAATCGTGTGCATGCAATTCCCAAATATAAACCTACATAACGCCGAACGTCCGAAGATCAATTCATAAGCCTACCTAAGAGTTTTATATCGGTATTTCCTTTTTACACGTTTTAATTAAACTAAGCGAGTAACGTAGCCATAGCCATACCTACCGAGATAATAAATTCTATTAAGTTAACCTAACCATAAAGACGTGGCTATTTAACGGATGAAAACAGGCTCGGTCGACCGAATAAGCGGGCTCGGTCGACCGAATGGTCTTTTTCCCCCGGATCACATCCCCGAACGTATCTCTCGCGTTTCATCATACACAACGGATTAAACAAGAATTCGTAAAGCATTCATATAGACTAACTTAGATACACATTAATTAAACAATACGATTCATGAATAAATACTAAGTCTATGACGTAGGTTATGGGACCCCCATAGACAAGGTATCGCCACATCCCTAACGTCATAGCCTAGATCTACATCATCTAGCTATGAATTAACTAACTCAAACAATAAAGCATAATTGGGAGGGATTAATTACTTGAAAGAAAGAAACAGAAAATAAAGGCTTACATATTGCAGCCCTTAAATTGCTGGAAAACTTCAATAAACTACATTGTATCAAAGCTATAAAATTGAAGAAAGAATGAAGGGATATGTTGGTGTATTTTGTGTGTATTACAATTCTCGTAGCTGCTTGCTTATATAGAGGTTTTTGCCGACTTAGGGTGGTTCTAGAAGATAAGCACGATTAAAGCCGAAAACCGACCCAAACCCGAGGCTCGGTCAACCGAGAGGTGACACTCGGTCGACCGAAGCACTAGGCTCGGTCGACCGAACCTACTTTTGCACGCGTTAATCGTTTTTCTCGTCTATCTTGCTCCCCACTCCACGCTTGCGTGTTGATCCGATTAATCTCTCATTTAATGCTCCGATTTTCTTCCTTATTATCTTGAGATCTTTTGATTGAATGATATTAATCCTTCCGATTTGTCGTGATCTACAAAATCAGCATTTATCGCACAATAAATCGGCTTTTAATAATGAAAACGGCTAAATACCAATTTACATAATATAAATCACATAACATTAACTAATAAATATAAAAGAGTGATTTAATATGAAATATATATTATTAATCTCGATTTAAGGTCAACGTTGATGACTTTTACGGGTATAATTTGACCGTCATCAATTTCCCAGGTACTTTAAAAGTTACTTTCTTCTCTTTACAGTCCAAGTGTACATAATTCTCGGATAGCCAATCTATTCCGAGGATTACATCAAAATCCGAAAAGTCCAAAACTGTAAAGTTGCTCTTACATCGATATGGTCCAACTCGAATTTCCACTTGTGGTATCATTCTAGTTACCCTTGTTACCTTCCCTAACGGCGTAGTTATTTCCAAAGTATTCCTTAAAGGTTCTGAAGGTAAGTTCAACTTCTTAGCTACCTTGGTTGACACAAAAGTATTTGACGCTCCCGTGTCAAACAAAGCCTTGACCACTAGGTTTTCTAACATTATCGTACCTAGGATGCATATTCATTTATTTAAATATAGTTACAACATGAATAATCACGCTATAAAATATCTTAACAAAAGAATGAAACAAAACATGGTACCTGAAATAACGTCATCCTCTGGTTCCACAAAATTAGCATCCGCTGCAAAAACTCGAACCGGTCGGCTCGGGCCGCCTCTCCCGCTACCTTGGCTCGAACCACTCTTGTTTCCCTCCGTTTGGACACGCTCTAGAAAAGTGTCCTTGCTCACCACAAACGTAACAACCGTTACTACTCGCTCGCACTCTCCGTATGATTTCGTTGCACTTGGGGCAAAGTGGTGCACCGTTCGGGGCCTTAGCCGCCGTAGGAGCCGTAGTCTTCTTGGTCGCTTGCCGTGGCGCTCCCCTATAACCGCCTTGACTTGTCCCAAAATTTCTCTTATTATTAACAACCACCGTAGCTCTCTTCCCGAAAGTTTCGACTTCCAAGGCTTTATTCATCAACTCGCCATATTCCTTGCCGTGAATCCTAGCATGCCCGACTGAATCTCGTAGGCCAACCCATCCTTATAGAGGGCCATCTTTCTCTCTTCCACTTTCATCAATTCCGGATAGAACCTTCCTAACTCATTGAATTTATTAGTGTACCGGGACACCGTCGATGATTACCTTGCTTGTGCTTTCAGAATTGACTTGCTTTATCTCGCTTGAACTCGTAACCGGGAAGTACTCATTATAAAACATCGTCTTGAACCCTTCCCAATCCGTTACCTTACCGTTGTCGCTTTGGATGGCATCAATCCATGCTTCGTCGCTCCCAACATAAAACCGATCGCTAGCCGTGCCATTTCGTCTCGGGAACGTGTATGTTCCTACAAGCTTTCTCGAATCCTCTTATCCATTCCTCTGCTTTAGAATGCTCCACATTACCAAAGAAGTTCTCAACTCGATTTCTCCTCAATCTTGTATACCAATCCACCGCTGGTGCTTGCTCGAAAGTCGGTCTAATTGGTGGGTGAACCGGAGGGTAACCAAAAGATACATGCGGCTGGTACTGCTGATGTTGAGGATAATGTGGGTTTACTTGAGGCTCATTCTGATACGGATAGTACCCCTGATAAGACTGATGCTGTTGAGGCTGCTGAAAACCAAAGGGTGGATGACCAACGCCTTGTGGTGGTCAAAGCGTGGTGAAGGTGGTACCGTAGGCCGAGGAACATGACCTACGGGAGGAGGGTAAAAGACCCGCCGTCGCCGAGGATACACCTTGGAGGATAAGCACTAGATGGTGGTGGATATACATTGGTCACCGGTGGTGGCGCACTAATCGGTGGAATGTCGCCTACTACAGTGACACGAATAGGTGCTTGTCCAGGCTCTCCATAAATGTAGTTATATCTTGGCGGTGGTCGGGGTGGCAGATTCTGATGCGGCCTCGGTGACACATCCTGTTGAGACCGTGGTGTAGGCGTGGCTGTATGGGGTGGTGGCGAAAGACTCAAACGAGGCGAAGGATTCTGCCTCACAAACCCGCCCCCTACTACGGGCACTGGGCTCCCTGCCCCTTGTCTAACCCCTGAGCTCTCAGCTCCACGAACGCCTCTTCTTGTCGTTACCATGCTGAAAGATCAAGAAAACCAGACGTTACTAAAGATCTAAAGAAACTTATCTTAAGGAAAGGAAGTCTAAAGAACGCTTTCTCTCTGATACCAACTGTAACGCCCCGTTCCCGGACACCGAGTCCTTATCCGGAAAAGAAACGTTCGGCACGTATAAAATAAAAATAAATTCATTGTATACGTAAGCCTCTACTACGTCGTATCAAATTAAAGGCAAAACGGAAGCAAAACTCGGGTATATAAAATTTTTCCCAAAAATAAAGAGTATAAAAGAAATCTAAAGGGGTAGAAATGTAAATTATTACATTTGGAAAAGTACGAAAATCCCAAAAGACAAACTACGACAAAACGTCAAAAACGGTATTCTACCTCAAAAGTACGGAAAGTACAACCAAAGAAAAGCAGAAAAGAAACATCTTGATTCTTCAACGAGCGGCGTCAAACGTCGTCGTCAAACTCTTCCTCGAAAACCTGTTCGTCTTCTCGTCCCCAAACACATAGAAAAAGTATGCATTCGAGGTAAGTACAACGTACTTAGAAAGAAAGAGAAGCTATGAAAGCAATCATAGTTATAACGAAAAGATAATTATTTAATTAGTTGATTAAATGAGACCAACTCCATCTAGGGTTCACTTCATGCTCATCAACACGTTGTGACTAACTCGTTTCTAACTTAGCCTATCTATGCTACAACCGCACTCAAGGGCACTACGCGCATCCGCCTCGGCAGGTCCCTCCGTACTTAGGGTCTTTGACCTACAGAGTTCTTCTACCTTGGGGACACTCTTTTGCAACATATTAGTGGATCACACCAATACCCACGAAGTCTAGAAAAGGTAGACTCCGATAGCACGCACACCTCAGCAGAGTCCCTCCGTACTTAGGGTCTTTTTGACCTACGAAGTTCTTCTACCTTCAGAGGTAGCACATGCATCGCGATTTAGCCTCGGTGCCTAGCCAAGAGAGACATGTTGTTTAATCTTTTACTAGTCACATACGTTGTTTATTAGGTTATTAACTAGCCGGCCCTAAGTATTTTCAAATAATCTCCCTCACACATACTACTCTCTTCCTAGACCACTAGACACGGACAAGTCCTAGCACATACACGTACATTGATGAATGCTAATTCATCAAAGCACAAGCCTATCATGTTCTTCCGACGGATCCGAACTTCAACTCCCTTTAAGAGTACATTCGGTGTTTTAACCGAACGAATCGAAGCTCAATTCAGCTTGTCTAAGTTATACCATGTTTAACATATCATAATTATAGATTTTAGGTAAGTAAAGCATGTATATATATGGCTAAACAACAATTAACAATAGAAAGGAGCGGTAAGACAGTAACCGGACGCCCGTTCAAGCTTACCGGACGCCCGTCCAAAATAGTGGACGCTCGTCCACCCAAAACGATTCAATCTCGAATGTAAAATAGCACCTTGGACGCCCGTCCAATACAACCGTACGCTCGTCCAAGGTGGAACCTAGGCTGGACGCTCGTCCGTAATACCGGACGCTCGTTCACCCGGGTTCGACCTAAACCCTAACTTCATCACCATGCGAATTCCGGATCGTAATTCAACACAAAACCAAAGCAAATAATCAACACAACAACACAAAATCCCCATCTAAACGTACTATAACGACTATTGTCATTAACCAAAACAAAGATTCATATTTCTAACACCAAGTAGCCTTAAAACATGATCAATTCCTTATAGCAAATGATGGAATTCATAGGATCGTTTCTCTTACCTTTTTGCAGCCCCAAAACCGATCAAAAGCGCACCGAAAATCGCTACAATCCCACGAACCGATGCCAAATTGCCGTGCTCTTTTCGCCGAGTCCAATTCTTGAATCCGTTCGAAAACGATCAACCTTCCCTTAGCAAAAGTGAAGAACTTTCTAGTTACACTATCATTCTGTTGAGGTTATGTGTGTTTTTTTCTTTTCTTATTGTTCTCTCTAACATTTATTTGTTTTTATGTTTTGTGGTTTCAGGGTGTATGAGATATTCGAAGGAAATCTTGAAGCGATTATAAATTAGCTACAATATGCATGCCTTTCAACAATAAAACAAGCTTTATTAATTTGAATAAATAAAGAAACTAGCCCAGCTGACTAGAAAATTGTATTTTCCTATTTGGGAAATTATCTTAATTTCCTGGAAAATAAATAATAGTTTTATGTTATCTTGTGTTAAAAATAGTTGAATTCTTTTTTTTATTTTTACTTTATGAGTTAGGTGTTTCTTGCCGATAACTTGAATGAACCGATCGAAATTATTTACGTGCATCGTTTCTTGATTCTAGCTACGGAAATTATGTAGATCTTGAAGTAATGGTGGAATTAGTCGAATTCATCACCCAATTTTTTATACGTACGCAACCCTTTATATGGACCTTTGGATCCTATGGGGCGAATGTAAGTTGTGAAGGGGGCAGTGATGCTATAAAAGATGTAAAAACAACATTGTTTTACTGGTTCCGTCTTATAGGGGTTTCTAGAAATTTGACACAGTTCAATAAACCTCATAAATAAGTTACATTTTAATATTTTAAGAAGAAATATTTTTTTGTTAATATTTGGAGAGGAAATATTTTATTATTTTCTGGAAGAGGTATATAATATTGCATTGTTTAATATAAAAACAAAAACAACACATTAATATTGTATTGAACTTGCGAATGTGTTGGTTAAAACTATCACTAAAGTCATTGCAGACCGACTAAAGATTCTCATTGGCAACCTCATCCCTAGCAGTCAAAGTGCCTTTATTCCGGGAAGACAAACCGCATATAATGTAATTGTGGTGCAGGAAGCAATACACACCATGAATAAAAAGAAAGGGAGGAAAGGCTTTATGATGGTAAAGATCGACCTGAAGAAAGCATATGATCGGGTGAACTGGAATTTTTTACGCCATATACTGATTTGGACAGGCTTCTCAGCGAATTTAACAGAGCTTATTATGTTTTGCTTGTCTTCAATTTCCTTATCTGTTCTTTGGAATGGGTCGGCGCTTGAGGAATTTAAGCCAACACGGGGGCTGCGGCAGGGAGACCCCCTAGCACCATATCTCATTGTGCTGGTCATGCAGGTTCTGAGCACCCTTATTGATGCCGATGTGAGGGAGGGCACGTGGAAGCCCACCCGTATTTTGAGGGCAGGGC
Source organism: Gentiana straminea (assembly GCA_036785695.1). Lineage (NCBI taxonomy): Eukaryota > Viridiplantae > Streptophyta > Magnoliopsida > Gentianales > Gentianaceae > Gentiana > Gentiana straminea. The sequence continues at coordinate 26,282,369 of JAVUPR010000349.1, forward strand.
CGGTGGTGTCTCATCTTTTTTTCGCCGATGATTTGTTGCTCTTTGCGGAAGCCTCGGTTAGTCAAGCAGAAATTATGGAAAAAGTGCTAACCACGTTCTGTAATATTTCAGGCCAAAAAGTAAGTGTGCAGAAGTCTAAATTTTATGTGTCCCCAAATATGGACAATACGGTTGTCAGTGTTATTGCTAGCCGGTTGGGGATGCTGCGTACGCTTGATTTGGGCAAATATTTGGGCATTCCGCTCTGTGGAAAGAAAAAGAAGTCTAGCTATGGATTCCTAGTAGACAAAGTAAGAGCAAAACTTCAACTATGGAAGGCAAAGGTGCTGTCTAGGCCGGACGTAATATTCTTCTACAATCAGCTCTAGTAACAACTACATATTATTTTATGCACACAACCCGCATACCAAGCTCTGTGTTGGATGATGTTTGTTTACCGAAGTTTATGGGAGGCTTAGGGGTGAGAAGAATGCGTAACATGAACATTGCCCTCCTTGCAAAAGTTGCTTGGCATGTCCTAGTGGAGAAGGACATTTTATGGGTTAAGGTGCTAAAAGCCAAATATGGGAACCCACTTGACAGGCCAAAGCCGAATTGTTCCTTTCTTTGGCGCAGTATATGTATGGCGGCAAGCTGCCTACGGGATGTTCTTCATGTAAATGCGGATGGGGGTGTGGAATGGCTTGCGACGACGTCCGGAAAATTTGATGTGGCCAGTGCTTACCATGCACAACTTATGATGAATTGCTCGAAGGATGAAGAACGAAGGTGGAAAAATATATGGTCCATTAAAGGGCCACAAAGAGGCAATATGTTGTTGTGGCTTATTCGCAGGAAAGCATTGCCCACTTTAGCGATGCTTGAACACCGACACGTTCTAGATGACAATACCTGCATGATTTGTCAGGATCATGTGGAAACCCTGCTTCATACATTTCAAGACTGTGGATGGATTCGCGACATTTGGAAGAAGGCATTGGCACCGTGCTATCAACGACAGTTTTTTGGTAGCCTGGATGCTCGTGATTGGATAGATGATTGTCTTATACATGATAGCTCCGGTCGAAACGACATTACAAGCTGGAGGTATTTATTTCGAGAGGTTATTATGGGAGCTTGGTATTGGCGGAACCAAGCAGTTCACCACACAGGTACTCGGTGCCCTCCGACGATGGTTTTCCTATCCCAGGTTGTTAACAAGGCAAGAGAGTTGAAATCGCTTGGCACACCGAGTAAGGTAGTTCATGAATGTTTTTTATTTTAAAGCATGCAAAGGAGATGTTTTTTTCCTTTTGGAGTGCATTGTACATAAGTTTTTCACAATTTTAATAAAAGATCCGGTTTACACAAAAAAAAATTGTATTGAGATGTGAGAATGCCTTAAAATATGAGAAATATTAAACAAGTCAAAAGACCCTATATTACAGGACGAGTGACTACTTTTTAACCAAAAAGAACTACGGTCGGATCATCTTTATATTTTGAGTCCGTGGTTGGATAATCATCACAACACCTTCCACATTACCCTCTTAACAGCAGAGGACCCTTGCTCCCTGACGATGCTGGGTTTCGTCGGGTAACAAACTTGGGCCGTATTATCCTAATGACAATTTATTCTAAATCTAGAAACGAGAAAGGCTGAAAGGATGCGAACGGGGGGTAGTTGATCGTGTGTAAGTCGCTTAAAACACACGAAATACTAGCAAAAGTACTAGGTCAATCGTAGTATAGCAAGGCGAGTCAAGGTCGATCCCACAGAGACTATTATTTAATAATGCTAAACACAACCAGACTTTATAGGTCAACCGGATAGGGTGGTCCTTGACCAACATAAAGAACAAGTAAATAAAAGAGATGCAAATAAATCAGTCATCAATCATATATCGAAAAGGCACTAACCACAGTATTTCTAACTAATCTCCCCTTAATCTGTGTTCGATCCATATTTGTAATTAAGCTACGGGTGTAATTCCTAACCCTATCTACTCCGACCATGGTAGTAGATAATCTATACACCAACTACCCTCCTTAATTGGTTCGTAATAGCCCATACGCATGAAGAACTAGGATTGCCAGTATTGAGTGTTAACTCATACCGCTAATCTGCCTAAGCAGCTATCGACACTGATTAGCACGTTCCTAGGGTCTATCAAGACAATGTCCTAATTAACACTTCACTAACAGTTCTTCATTTTAATTTACGAATACAATAAGCAGATTGGCCAGATCTAACCAACTTTTAATTAAACCTGTCGATCAACGTAGCTGACGCCGAACCATAGAATTAGGATTTACTAGGTATTCAGATCTAGCGATAAAGGCCGTCGCATATCTGAAGAGCACAACCCATAATTCTGCGTACAGTCTAGATCTAACTCAAGAACAATCATGAATCTAAGAAAAGAAATAAAACATTGGAATAGATCTAACCCATAACGAAGAAAAGATCTACTCTTCTATTCTCTCTCCCTCCGGCGACTCAAGACGATCCATGAAGATTGTAAACCAAGCACAATTCAATAATTAAATACTCATGACTTAATTGCAAGAAGAAAAGAAGAAAATAAAAGAAGTCTTTATTTCCAAAAGACAATATTGTATCTAATTTATGAATAACTAATAGAATGGATGATGATTTATTGATAAATACAATTTCGCAACTCTGAATGGCCTTATATAGGTGTATAAACCAACTTAGGGGTAAACCCAATACCTGGAGGACAAGAAAATGCGTTTCTGGAAGATTCTGGGCCTCGATATATCGAGTGTAACTCCCGATTTACCGGGGGTATTTTTGTCTTTTTCTTCCTACCGACTTAACTTGGAATACCTTAGGCCCATATTCGGTATTTGGACCATAACTTGGCCTACGCAACTCCGATTTAAGTGATTCAAAGTGTGTTTGAATCCATGTTTCATGACCTACAACCTTTATGTAGAAGTCCAAGCCCAATTCGTCGTGTAAAGATTCGGAAAATGCGTTGCAAGATCACCAATCATATTCTCGGGTCCAATATCCGCTCGAAACACTTCAACCTTCAGCTCCATTCAGTTATTTATCGACTAACTCTCTCCTTCAACCCAAATGATGCTTCGAACACTCGTCCATCTGTCAATAAAACCATACCACACATAGTAGCTTCTATTTGTAGCAAATAACGCATAAAATACACGGTTAATACGCATAATACCAATTTAGTCACCCCGGACGTGGCTTAATCACATTTAGGTAATTAACCCATGATTTCATACATATTATCACCATTGAGAACGCAAATCCGGGGTAGATTGATTGTAAAATATTATACAAATTTGACCGTCATCAGTAGTTTGTGTATGGCTTAGACTGAGCATGAGATATTGTATCTCAAGTTGCCTACGTATCCTATGTCAGAATCAGGAATGAGGTCTGTCATAGATACATAAGGATTGTTTATATATAGGGGGCCTGTGCCCTAGGCCTGCATGGGCCGTGTCCTAGTTGGACTCTGATTCGTATTCCCTATGGAATGGATAATTATGATTTGATACCCTTGATTATAAGAGATAATCATGGTATTTTGAAGGTAGGATCGATCAGAGCCTTTATGGCTAAGGATTATTTCTATACTTATCTGTTATATTGTGCACGTTGGCTAATCCGTCTAAAGGATACTCAGGCCGACCTGCTTCGAGTCCCTTAGGTTGTGATGCCCGAGCTGCACTGGCTGAGCTCCACTGTGCCCTAGCCGGCCTGCAGTGTACTGAGAAGCTAGCCGAGCCGACTTCCCACCTGGGGTTTAGGTCCGGCTTTGACTATGCTTGTATCATGTCTTTATTACTAGGTTAACATGAGGATGACACGTGGCGAGGTACTAGTCCGACCTCCGTAATAAGCCCCCTATATCTCGGTGAGCTCATGAGGTCAGATTAGATTTGGCAAGGTTATGGCTCGGCTCGGTCATCTAGAATTAAAAATTTTCAAACATTTGACTTGCCAGGTGGCAGGGATGCCGTTATGACGCTGTCATAACTGTACTGGGATTCAAGGCGTCATTGCCCACTCATTTGAATTAAGACAGTTTTTTAGGCGGGCTTAGGGGTTCGTAACCCTTTGTCATATCAATCGTTTGCTCACATCAAGTGTCTACTCGTGGCTTCAACTTTCGTTGTGAAGATCAATCATCACTTCCCTTCTCTCTGTTTTGTTTCTTCTTGCCCGTGCATATTTTCTTGTCTCTTGTTTTCTTTTCATCTGTTAATGAGGGCATCAACCCCTTCTAGTTCGTCGATAGAGGAATTGTTCTCGTCTGAATCAGAACTTGGGGTAGAAGGACCAGCCGTAGGTAGTGTAGAATCGGATCCACCGCAACCTGATTTTCTTCCTTATTCTTCATGTCCTTTCTCTGTGAAGTTTGACGCTGCCCTTAGGCATAAAATCCAAAAATCCACTCAGGACATTATGGGTAGTCATGGAGTGATTTCCATTCATGCTCAATTTAGCGTGGACATTATTTGTCGTGAGTATGGGATAAGCTCAGAGGAATTTGCCCCTTTCTTCCTACTGATCCTCGTCCGTATGCTTCTCATCCTCCAATGGGTATTTTATTGTTTACGAGGCCCAATTTAAGGCGGGGTTAAGGTTAACTTTATGACCAACATTTTTAGCAGTGTTACAATACTATGGGATCGGCGTTGCTCGTGTCCATCCCAGTGGGGTCTGGAGTATCATAGGTTTTTTCATATAGCACAAAACAATGGGCTTAAAGGGTGGTACCATTTTCCTCGCAGGCTGGGCGTAAAAGGTGTGCTATCAGATGGCCAGTAATACAAGGTGTGGCATGGGTGGTTCTTTTTTGTCAAGGACGGAGGGAGGAGCTCGTTAGGGCGTTGGAAGTCTGATCCCGTGACGAAGGATTCTTGTCCAAATTTTTTGACCTTTCTGAGGCCAAGGCCGTTCTAGATGCAAAGGCCATTCTGAGCCTCAAGGAGTTCTCCTCCGAACTGGTAACAGCAACTCGTCTAGCTTAAGCGGGGCCTGACCCAGATGTGCCTTTGAGCGTTGAAAGCCGGGAAGTTGGTAATTGGTCATGCGCTTATTTCTTTTGTCTATTAGGTGTTGATTTTTTTCCAATGATTTTTGGTTTGCCACTTGCAGTAAAAGTTTTAGCCGGTCTTTCCAATGTTATTTGGGGGGCGGGAGCAGAGAGACGAGCTGACCAGAGTACTGGTCTGTAAGGGCTCAGACTGATCGCTCCGGCGTTCAGTCAGTAGGTTATTGTGTGAATAATGCCACTACTCGGTTACTGCCCGAGCATGAGGACGACGTTTTGTTGCGATCTCCCCTCAGGGAAAACTTGGAGCCCCAGTGATCGATATCTCCTCTCCTGAGAATCCGATTGTTCATGATGGGGAAGAGGAGGACGAACCGGAGACGCCTCTTCTCAGGTCTTTCCGTGGCCGATCTGAGCAGATCGAGGTTGGAGAGGACCAAGGAAGAATGGACAACGGCTCGGGTACCGCCTCTGATCTCACTACTCGAAGGAACAACGAGGGAGTACATCCTCAGTCAGCTACTTGAGGGGAGGCGGAACAAACAGCTGAGAGAGGGCAGGAGGGAGGCATGTCTGAGGCGTGCCCTGAGTCTTCATTCCCCCCACCAATCAGGGCGTGGATGCCCGAGCTCAGCAGAAGGCGATCTCCCAGATGACTGACATGCCGTTGCTTGAGGCCGGTTTTGAGGCTATGAGATATGTAAGTCCTTTTTTCCATATGGTAATGCACACCTTCTTTTGAAATGATTTCTTACTTCACCCTGTACGCGTGCAGGGATCTTCGTCAGCCAAGAGGTGTTTTCCAGTCTCGCTTGGTCTTCGGCTGAATTTGAGAAGACGACCTTTGATCTGAAATCCAAAGATGAGGAGATTGAAGACCTCAAGAAGCGTTTACGTGCCCAAGCAGACGAGTTGGAGGCTCAGAAGTAAGATTACGCGGCCCGATTCCAAGCTGCTGTAGATGAGGATCTTGAGAAAGAGGCCGAGCTGGGCCGGGCCGTTACCAAGTTTTGCAGGGGAGAAGGGAAGATTAGATAATGAAATCAAATTTCTTTTGCGAGCAAATAATTATTCTTGAAAAAAACATTTCTGCGATTAATTGTTTTACGAGATTAATTCTGCGATTAATTATTGGTACACAAATTTTTGTAGTATTGTTACCATGGTATATATAAAAGATTAAAATATACGATTATGTCATTTACATTGATGAGTTTGTCGTCACATGCCTTTGATGAACATCACATGAAAATAAGAATTAACATGATATTGTGAGTTTTGTAGCAATTTTGTTTCACCAATAAAACTGATACAATCTTTCGTTAATTCTTTTTGCGGCAGTTTGAACCGCTGGTAAAATGCGCATCTGCCTTCTCCCCTAAAAGTTGTAGTCTCCTTCCGGGCGGTTTATTCGAGCCACTGCTTAAAACATTTTTTTTGTGATTTCTATCATCCAGAAAATAACTTGAAATCAGCCGTGAAAACATTATTTCATTGCAAGGCATCCTGCCCGTAAAATCGTTTTTAGGGTGGATTTTCATCCCCTGCTAAAAGACTTTTTTTGCGAATAAAAAAACCACCGGGAAAAACATCATTTCGGCCCGATGAACAAACTAGTATATTTTGTAATTTTTTTTATTCCATCACATTCTATCTATTTTTGGAAATAATGGAAATAGAATTTTTTTTGGGGGGGGGGGGGGGGGGGGGGGGTAAGGGCTAAAAGAACACAAAATGAACTTAAATAGAAAAAAAATGACACACTCAACTTTTGATTGCTAATAATGGCAAAAATTTATTTGATGGACAGCATCAACATCAACTAAAGATTTAAAAAAAATAAAAACTCAACAACAAACTGGCGATTTACATAAATTTTAGTTTGGTCATTGTGCAAATCCTACTTGGTGTACCTCAACCAATAAAAATCATGTGTTTTGAGATGGACCCTTACATGTCGAAAAAAACCACCAATAATTTGTGTTAAAATTGATGATATGGTGGTCCAAAACTTGCATCTCGACCACCCTAAAATTAGTGGGCAAAGTTTGAGTAGGCAAAAACAATTTGTTGACAATCTAAAAAAATTAAATATTTTCTCCCCCCTACTTAAATTTTTAACTCCGTAACTTTTGATCCACACATCCGATTGTCGAAATTGATTCACCAGAATTCATATTTTTCTACCTTTTTATTTTGATATCTTATTTGATATTTTTCTGACTTAATTTCTGAAAGTCAAAATTATTTTCAAAAAAAAGTGTAGATGTGTAGAAATTGATCATGATTCACCTAATTCATATTATCCACACATCCGATCGTCGAAATTGATTCACCATAATTCATCTACACGTTGCAGTGACATGTGTAGATGCAGTGTCATTATAAAAACAAGTGAAAGGTGAGGATGCACTTGAGCATATCTCTATCATCAATCGGTTTACAAATATTGTAATTCTTTTATTATTATTAACCCATGCAATTTATTGTATTTCTCTATTATGATATCGGAGTTGTTTGACTAAAGACATATTCACATACCGATCAATCATAAAGAAATTCGTTTGAGTTGGGGTTCGTTAGCGTAATCTAATTAAATAACCCTCACCCATCTTCATGCATTTTTTTCCGTTGATTTTTTAGTCAAATAAAATACACTATTTTCATTATCATCTTCGAGAACCCTATAAACCATTCTTTCCGATTTCCCCGATTTCCTTTCTCTTCCATCAAGCGGCTCTCAACTTTTGTTCTTTCAGTGGCGGCAATTTTCCTGTCATGTTGGTAGATTTAACAAACTCTTATTCTCTTACCGTTGAATTGGAATCCACATTCTATGTTTCCCTTTGATTGCCAGTTTTTTGCTAATCTTTCTCTCTTTTCCATCGAAACTTTGTTCTCCTCTTTCCATTTTGTGCACACCTTCTTCTCTCTCTGCATATTTATGCTCTTCTACTAATAGCACTTGTTTACTTGCTCCTAAATTGTTATTAATTAATGATTTATTTATTCTTCATTGATTAATGGAGTATTCAAGTGTGATTATAGTTGGGTTTGGATGTTTATGAGGAAAAATTGGAAAAATGTTCCTGTAACTTGGCCTACTATGGATTTTAGTCCTGTCCGGTAAGGAAAATAGTCCTCTAAGTTTTTTTCTTGAAAATGGTGTTGCACTCTATGTAGTAAACTAGTTATATTGACTAGAAAAATGAATAAGCAAAATTACAAGAAATCGAAATTACAACAAAAACAACTTACAGTATGTTTTGAAACAGATTAAAAGTAGAAGGAAACCGAGCCGTGTGTTTAACACACTTTCCTTAAGACTAATTCATCCCCTCACCGTCGAGTGCTTGAGCTTCAACGGAACGTTAGTCTCCCAGGATAGAACGGTTAACAAGGACAGGTTGCACCATACCCTCCTTGTTTAAGAACTATTTGCTTGAACTCTCTATTTTCCATAAGAAATGTAGAAGGAAGAGGAATTTCGGTGTATCAGCTTCTGGTTCTTAAGCTCCTCTTCTTCTTGTTGTATTTGTGGCTGTATATATAAGCAGGCTCTAGTAGAGGAGAGTGGATAAACTGATGGAAGATGGAACAGTTCACCAATTGAATGTCATCATCAATATGGAATAAGTGTGTTAGAACTAGAAGGTCTTCTGCATAATCATGTTGGAATGGAACAGTCTCCTAGCAGCATTCAATATTGGAAAATAATAAAGTTCCTTGTTTAAGAACTATTTGCTTGAACTCTCTATTTTCCTAAGAAAGGTAGAAGGAAGAGGAATTTCGGTGTATCAGCTTCTGGTTCTTAAGCTCCTCTTCTTCTTGTTGTATTTGTGGCTGTATATATAAGCAGGCTCTAGTAGAGGAGAGTGGATAAACTGATGGAAGATGGAACAATTCACCAATTGAATGTCATCATCAATATGGAATAAGTGTGTTAGAACTGGAAGGTCTTCAGCATAATCACGTTGGAATGGAACAGTCTCACAGCAGCATTCAGTATTGGAAAATAATAAAGATTTTATTTGCAAAAATGACTCGGACTGTGAACCTTCAAATCGAGCTGCATTCGTGTACGCAGGACACGCGGGCATGCACAAGCCCAATGGTAAACCAAGGTGAAATCCGTATTGGATTTGCACCCTCCCCTGCGCGCGCGAGAATCTTTCCCTCATCTAGACGCCACATCTCAAAAATGCATCCATCGTTCAAAAATGCAGAAGGACGTTCAAAAACAAAATTGATGGCCATCGTGTATAATGTTGGTTTCTTATTCCAACTACACTAAAACAATATCATATAAATATTGACTCTTTTCCTTTCTTCTAACCAATGTGGGAGAAATAGCTTCTCCCCATTTTTCCTTTCCATAACACTTTCCATTCACACACTTAAGCCCAATAGGCCCAATATGATATATCATTTAAAATATTCCATTTTAACCATCAATTTTCCAACAATCCCCCACATGAATGGAAATTGTGTAAAACCCTAGCAAAGGCTCTAAGAATGACATAGAGAGTTCAACGGTAGATGAATGCATAGGATATGTAGGTGTGACCCTTTGAACCTTCCCTTGATAAGATATGTTTACTTTACTAGCTGATTAGTAGACGCGATGTCCTTGAGCTATTTTGATGTTGATGTAAACGATGACATATTTACCACAATGCATCTATCTAGCAACATTTAGTTCTTGCGGTTATGTCCATTTTGGCCGTGGACATCTGCCTGGTTCTGCAAGAGTTTCTAAGAATTGCGCCCTATACAATTCCCTTTGAAGCGACCCCTCTTCTCTCTCACATAGGTGATTCTGTAATTCAGAATTTATCGAATTATTCTTCTTACACAAATCATTAAAAGCTTTACTGGTAAGCTTATCTTCGTTCTCACTGTTTTTCATCATAGGAATGAGATGGAGGGTAATCCCCCACAGTGATCTCTACTTTTTCAGTTAGGTTGTCCCTTTGATCCAAGATCTTGGGATCTCCAATCTACAAGGTAGGGTTTTCCTTCACAAAAGTTTATTCCATGGGCTTTAGTCCCTTTCCTCTTGATGACTTTGCAACTACTTCTCTATTTAACCCTTTGGTTAGCGGATCCGCAATATTATCCTCTAACTTAACATAGTCTAAGGTAATCGTACCAGTAGAAAGTAGTTGTCTAATGGAGTGTCTTCGGCGTATATGCCTTGACTTACCATTATACATTTTGTTCTGTGATCTTCCAATCGAAGATTGACTGTCACAGTGAATACATATTCCTAGCACAGGTTTTGACCATTGAGGAACATACTTTAGGAATTGATGCAACCATTTTGCCTCTTCTCCACATTTATCTAAAGCTACAAACTTAGATTCCATTATGGATTTGGTTATCACAGTTTGTTTAGAAGATTTCCAAGACACAGCTCCACCTCCTAATGTGAATACAAAACCACTTGTGGATTTTGAATCATTTGAATCTGATATCCAATTTGCAACAGTATATCCTTCTATAACAGTAGGTTCTCTTGTATAGTGAAGGCCATACTTACGAGTATATCTTAAATATCTCCGTAACCTCACTATAGCTTTCCAATGATCGTTACTCGGATTACTAGTATATCTGCTTAGCTTGCCAACAGCATAAGCGATATCCGGTCTAGTACAACTCATTAAGTACATTAGACTTCCAATAATCCTTGCATACTCTAATTGAGACACACTTTCACCTTTATTCTTTAACAAAGGCTGACTCGGATCTATCGGAGTTCTGGCTTCATTTGAATCATGTTTATTGAATTTTTCCAGGATTTTATTAATATAATTAGATTGACTCAAAATGCGACCATTTGAATTTTCTGTAATTCTAATTCCCAGTATCATCTCTGCTAAACCCATATCTTTCATTTCAAATATGGCGTTTAACATATCTTTGGTAGATTTGATCATCTTATCATTGCTACCAATAATAAGCATGTCATCAACGTAAAGACACAAAATGACATAGCCATCTTTTGTTTCTTTCATGTAAATGCATTTATCACATTCATTGGTTTTGAAACCCTTTTCAAGCATAACATGGTCAAATTTCTCATGCCATTGTTTTGGTTCTTGTTTTAAGCCATACAAAGACTTAACTAATTTACACACTTTCTTATCTTGTCCTGGGCTAGAAAAACCCTCAGGTTGTTCCATGTAGATTTCTTCATCTAAATCTCCATTTAAGAAAGCTGTTTTTACATCCATCTGGTGTACTTGTAAATTACGCAAAGCGGCTATAGCAAGTACCATCCTAATGGATGTTATTCTCGTTACTGGAGAATATGTATCAAAATAGTCAAGACCTTCTTTTTTACTGTAGCTTTTGTTACCAGTCTGGCCTTATATTTATCAATAGATCCATCAGGTTTCATTTTTCTTTTAAAGATCCATTTTGATCCTAGTGGTTTACATCCTGGAGGTAGATCAACTAACTCCCATGTATGATTTTGCAATATAGAATTTATTTCACTATTTATTGCTTCTTTCCACATTGGACCTTCAGAAGAAGTTGTCGCCTCCTTGAAATTTTGAGGATTTGTCTCTATCATATATGTGATAAAATCTTTACCAAAAGATTTTTCAGTCCTCGACCTTTTACTTCTTCTTGGATAAACCTCAGTGGCTCTTCCTCATTCACTTGTTCAGAAGGGTGATCCTGAACATGAACACGCTTTAATGAACTAGGTTCATTTGTTTTAGCCGGGCATACATTCTCAAAGAACGATGCATTTCTTGATTCCATTATCGTATTTTTGTGTATTTCAGGATTATCTGATTTATACACAAGAAACCGATAAGCACTACTAGTTCGTGCATATCCAATGAATATACAATCAACAGTTTTTGATCCTATCTTTACTACTTTGGGTGTAGGTACGAGCACTTTGGCAAGGCACCCCCACACTCGCAAGGATAGAGGTTTGCCCTTCCATAGTTCATAAGGAGTTTTCTCTTGTTTCTTTCGGGGTATCTTATTCAAAAGATAATTGCTAGATAGGATAGCTTCCCCCCACAAGTTTTGTGACACTCCTGAACTTAACAACATTGAATTCATCATTTCTTTCAATGTTCGATTTTTCTTCTCAGCCACTCCTTTTGATTGTGGAGACCAAGGTGCAGTTATTTCATGTATAATCCCATGTTCAGAACAAAAGTCACTGAGTGGTGCAAAGTATTCACCACCTCTATCACTTCGGAGTGTTTTTATCTTTTTCCCATGTTGATTTTCAACTTTTTTTGTGAATAGAATAAATTTATCTATCGCTTCATATTTCCCTTTTAACAAGTATACATAGCAATACTTAGTGCAGTCATCGATAAAGGTAATGAAATAATTATTTCCACCTCTCGATTGCACAACTTTAAGATCACACACGTCGCTATGTATCAAGTCGAGTGGTTGCGTATTTCTTTCAACATTTTGAAAAGACGCTCTTGTTAATTTTGCTTCAGCACAAGTTTCACACTTATGTTCCTTATCAATACCGAATTTGGGGATATGTTTTAGATTTATTAATCTACGCAGGGAATCGTAATTAACATGTCCTAGTCTACCATGCCATAAGGAAGGAGACTCAACCAAGTAAGCAGAACCGGAAATATTATTATTAATATTGTTTGCCTTAATAGCTATTACTATTAGCTTCACCATGCCATTACATGCATACCCCTTACCGACATACATACCACTCTTAGTCAAAGTAAACTTGTCGGACTCTAAAACAAGACGGAAGCCATTTTTATTCAATAGCACTCCAGACACCATATTCTTACGCATATCTGGTACATATAGCACATTCTTCAGAGTCAGATGCTTGCCAGAAGTCATCTTGAGAATTACTTCACCTTTTCCAACTATAGCAGAAGTAGCCGAGTTTCCCATGAATAAAGTCTCATTCTCTTGAGCTGGCTCAAACTTAGTAAACACATCCCTGATGGAGCACACATGCTTTGCAGCTCTTGTGTCTACCCACCATTCTCTTGGATTTGAATCCACCATGTTCACCTGTGACACAACAGCACAAAGATCAATATCTTCCATGCCTTGAACAATATTTGCTTCAGAAACCTTCTTCTTTGGCAGCTTGCAGTCAACAGATTTGTGACCAATCTTTTCACAATTAAAACATTTTCCTTTCGCTTATGCTTAAGGTAATTCTTGAAATCTTTCCAACTGTTAGGTAATTTTTCAATTACACATGCGACTTGAAAAGTCTCATTAAACTCCATTTTTTCAGCTTGAATTTCATGAAGAATCAACTGAAATTCTTCCACCTGTTCCATGAGTGGTCTAGAATCCACCATCTTGTATTCCAAGAACCTGCCAACTACAAATTTCTTTGTACCTGCATCTTCAGTTCTATATTTCTTATCTAATGCATCCCACAATTCTTTTGCATTCTTTTTCTCACAATATACATCATACAATGAGTCAACTAAACAATTTATTATATAAGGTCTACAAAGATAATCATATTGTTTCCATTCATCAATTGCGAACATAAAATATTGGTTTGGCTCTCCTTCAGTTGTTGGTGGATCCTCAGTCAGGAATTTAGCCAAACGCAATGTTGTGATATAAAACATCATCTTTTGTTGCCATCTCTTAAAATTCAGCCCATTGAATTTTTCAGGCCTCTCATGCAGATTCAGAGGAGCAACAACTCGATTCGGCACATGCTGGACCAAAGCTTGAGTCTTATCATCAGCCCCTTTTTGTCCTTCACTGGTTGCCATTTCTGAAATTTAACACACAACGATTAAATTCCTTTCAATACAGTATAGAACGTTCATGAACCGAACTATACTAATTAAAACAATCTCGAAATTGTTTCGTTAAATTTCTTTCAATAATATATAAAACAATCTCGAAATTGTTTCTATTATAGAAAACAATCTCGAACATGTTTCTATCCTGATTCTTGAACAAATCTTTTGAGAATCCTGTATGATTACTCAAAATATTCGTGAGTATCTTAGACGATCACACCACGAAAATTCTGCTCCGTTTATTATTCTGTTTTGAAACAAAAAACGAGCCTTCGATTCGTAAACAACAGTTTTCTGTTCCTTTTCAATTCTGTCAATGAACCAGAATTATTCTGTCCTCGGCTCACCGATACAGAAACACGAAATTAGTCTTAAGATTGTTGCACTCTATGTAGTAAACTGGTTACATTGACTAGAAAAACGAATAAGCAAAATTACAACAAATCAAAATTACAACAGAAACAACTCACAGTTTGTTTTGAAACAGATTAAAAGTAGAAGGAAACCGAGCCGTGTGTTTAACACACTTTCCTTAAGACTAATTCGTCCCCTCACTGTCGAGTGCTTGAGCTTCAATGGAACGTTAGTCTCCCAGGATAGAACGGTTAACAAGGACAGGTTGCACTATACCTTCCTTGTTTAAGAACTATTTGCTTGAACTCTCTATTTTCCATAAGAAAGGAAGAATGAAGAGGAATTTCGGTGTATCAGCTTCTGGTTCTTAAGCTCCTCTTCTTCTTGTTCTATTGTATTTGTATTGTATATATAGGTAGCTCGAGTAGAGGATTTGATGGAAGATATATCACCAATTGAATGTCATCATCAATATGGAAGACAACCAAGCAAAGATCGAATCGAAGTAGAGGAGAGTGGATACACAAGTATGGAAGATGGAACAATTCACCAATTGAATGTCATCATCAATATTTGTTTATAAGGAAGACAACCAAGTGTTTGCATTTAAAGATCGGCATAGTGCGGCAAATCACGAAGACTGCGAGTGATGGGGAGGACTTATAACCAGGGAAGCGGCGTGATGAAGGAAGAAGAAATTTATATGAAACAACCGGAAGGCTTTATTTTGCCGGAAATGAGAATAAGGTTTGTAAACTTGTTAAATCATTGTATGGTCTTAAACAAGCACCTAAACAATGGCATCATAAATTTGATGAAGTTATCTTGTCTCATGATTTTATGATTAATCAATCAGACAAGTGTATATATAGCAAATTTGACAATACCGGTAATGGTGTGATAATTTGCTTATATGTTGATGACATGTTGATCTTTGGAACTAACCAAGATCAAGTTGACCTTTGCAAAGCATTTTTGTCATCAAGCTTTTCTATGAAAGACATGGGGGAGGCGGATGTGATTCTAGGAATCAAGATAAAACGGAGTGACAAAGGGTTCTCTTTGACACAATCTTATTACATTGAGAAAGTGTTGAAGAAGTTCAATTGTGAAAACTCCACTCCGGCCAACACTCCCATGGATCCTAATGAGAAACTCATGCCTAATACGGGAAATCCGATATTACAACTTGAGTATTCTCGGGTGATAGGATGTTTGATGTATGCTATGACTAGCACACGTCCAGATATTGCTTATGCGGTTGGAAAGCTAAGCGAGGTTCACGAGTAATCCGAGTAGTCATCATTGGCGTGCGTAACTCGTGTACTAAGGTATCTTAAGTTAACCAAGGATTTTGGCTTGACTTATGTTGGTTATCCTTCAGTACTAGAAGGATACTCAGATGCTAGTTGGATTTACAATGTAGAGGATCATTCTTCTACTAGTGGTTGGGTATTTTTACTTGGAGGAGGTGCCATTTCTTGGGCTTCCAAAAAGCAAACATGTATTACTAGCTCGACTATGGAGTCGGAATTTGTTGCCTTAGCAGCAGCCGGAAAAGAGGCGGAATGGCTTAGGAATTTGATATATGAAATTCCGTTATGGCCAAAACCAATTTCACCCGTTTCTATCCATTGTGATAGTGCTTCTACATTGTCTAAAGCATATAGTCAAGTGTATAATGGTAAGTCGCGACACCTGGGCGTTAGACATAGCGCGGTTCGTGAGTTGATCACTCACGGGGTGATTTCGGTTGTGTTTGTGAGATCTCAACATAACTTAGCTGATCACTTAACCAAAGGATTGGCTAGAGACTTGGTACAAAAGTCTGTAATCGGGATGGGTTTACAACTCATTTGAATCTTGGTGATAGGATACCTAATTCCCTTCTAATATAATGTTAGAGGCAGAATTCAATGTGGAAGGCCTATTATCTAGATTTGAGCACATGATATTATCCCGAGGTATGTGATGTTACCTGTAAGTTAAGGATGAAGGGATTCTTCTTAATGAGTCTTTGATAAAGTGCTATTGCAGGTGCACGATAATAAAAAGGCTCACCTATATGAGTATGAAGTTTGGCCGCTTCAAGGAAGTTCGAGAGTTGGCTTTCTATATGCTCATGAATGGATATGGACACAAGGCCTGAATAATTAGTGTCAAGAATAAGCTTTTGGAGTTATATTAACTCATGTGTATGTTATCTTCATGTATTCAAAACGTGTAAAGGGGTTCAATGCTTAGACACACCCCAATACTCGAATATTTGAAATGTGTAATATTACTAGGTGATAATTCAATCTTTGTGACATTATCATTGATGCATGAGTTGTTATGTTTTGACTGTTCTTCAGCTAAACCAAGGATTACACTTAAATGGGGGAGGATTGTTGGTAATTTAAGTGTTACCGTGTTCATTTATGTAATCGGGGTTTGGTACAAAGATGGGTGAACTCGGAATGCTATAATATGAGTTTGGAGGTACGGAGTGTATGCTCATATAAGTATTTACGAGTTTACGGATTTAAATGATCAAGTATAGTTCGGGAAAATCACTTAAAGGACTGAAAATCCACATAAAGGACCAAAATTCAGAATTTGGGGAAACATGTGACAGGCGGCCGCCTGTGGAAAAAATCTGTGCAGAAAATTGATCAGAGAGTTTTGGTCGATTTTTGGTTTCACAGATTTCACTTCTTTTTGGTTTTTTGTTCTTTAATTTAAGGTTTTCTTCTAAGTTTTAATGTTTAATTAATTTTGATTTGGTTTCAGGTTTCTGAATGCTGAGAAGATTGTGGTGGGCGAAGTTTTGCAGAAGAGGGAGGATGACTAGATGAAAAAAGTTTTTATTATTTTTATTTTTTATTTATCGTTACAAATTATCTTGGAGAAAATGTTCTATGATTATTTAAGTATACACAAATCTATGTATTACTGTTGCTAGAATATTTATAAACGAATAAAATACGTGATTTTGTCATTTACATTGCTTACTTCGTCTCGTTTTTTTATATTTTTATTTTTGAATATGACTTTTCTTTAATAGAAAAAGGAAAAATTAGTTATAAATCCAAGTTACTCATATATATTAAGTTTTAAACCACACTCTTTTTTTTTTTGAGGGGAAAAGGATTCTTTTTATTAACTGCAATTAGCAGAAATAGCCAAGAGTACATGAGAGGGCGGAGATACGCCCTATTGCAATGACCTACTATCCTAAGACCTTCTCGTCTTAATAAATGAGCGGGAATATTTCCTTGCCTTTTAATAAATGAGAAGGAGACAGAAACAGAAGCTTGCAACAGATTATAACAATCGCTTAAAATGCATCCTACTGGTGAGAGATCCTCACTATGAGATAGAAGACGATGATGAGTAGTGAGCGAACTCCCTTGACGATAACTCGGAAAAATCCCCAAATGATGGCAAGAAGCAAAGCGTGGTAAACAGCCAAAGCTTCACCTGAATTCACATCAAACCCTCCTTCTAATTTTCTAGAAAAGCTCTTTATGATAACTCCCTCTCTATTTCGTAGAAGCCCGCCTACTGCTGCAATACCATTTCCAAAAGCAGCGTCCACATTGAATTTGAGAAGACCGGGATCCGGTGGTACATGTGTGCTTCACACTCCTTTTTTTAGTTGCAATAAGGACAAAAAAAAAATGCACCGGACGAATATACCCCTATTCTTTTACAAAACATATCCATCTAAAAACTCATCGCTGCCATCTCCAAAAACTCGTTGGTGCCATCTCCGTTCTCAGAGTTCCTCAAGTAGCTTTCGTTGGTACCAAACCTAGCAGCCGCTCTTCCATCTGAATCAGCCGCCGCCGCCAGCTCCACCTCCTCCTCCTTCAACTACATTTTCTAATTTCTGGAGGAAATTAAAGGTTGGCTCCAATGATTTCACGTGAATGATAGTAATGGTATATATCATATGTAGGACGATTGGCTGATTAAAATTGTATATACAGGTACACTTTGTGGAATGCAGAATATAAGATATCCTTGAATATGAACTTTGATTTGCCCTAAGATATTACAAGTAGGTCAGAAAATGGGCCTTCCAAGAATCATGAAGTGGAGTTTTGATAGGTGAAAGCAGTCCTAATAGTTGCGTTGATGATGTGGAAATCATGGCACGTGAGGATTTATCTCCACAAGTTTTGAATTACATTCAGCAATTGGAGTCGGAGTTGTATACAGTGAAGCATGTTTGGACTCCTTTCCTTGTCACAAAAAGTAGAAAATGCCTTCATTTTTGCATCAAAGTGATGAACTTCGACATTGATATGAAATCATATTAAGATGAACATATATTCTATTCGATTATTTCGGTGTAGATACGTAGTTCTGAAGTGTGGCTATTCAATTATATCTGTGTAGATCCTTAGTTTGAAGTGTGGACATTCTTTTCCATTATTTCGGTGGAGTAAATACCAAGGGTGGACAGTACTGTTTGAATTATGAGCCTTTTGGACGCTTTAGATAGGCATTCTGACTTCCATCCATTGAGTTTCTTACGCATCTTGGGTATGAGAAAATCAAAATGTCGATTTGAGATTCTATCATATATGCCGAACAGGGAACCCAATATTTGCCAAGTCCATAGATAGGCCTTTGACTATGCTGAAATGTTGAAACCCAATGTTGACTATGGTGGTGATGGTGAAATGTTGACTATGGTGAAATGTTGACTATGGTGGTGATGGTGAAATGTTGACTATGGTGAAATGTTGACTATGGTGGTGATGGTGAAATGTTGACTATGGTGGTGATGGACGTGATAAGCTCCTTGGAAGTATTCTCGGAGAAGAAAATACGAGATTTGTCAAATTTATTCCTTTGAGCCGATTCCATACAAAAATCTTCCATAGCTCAGTTCAAAACATGAACTTGCGCAATAGAGGCTTCAAAAGTTATTGTCTTTTTGCAACATTATATTTTGCTCACTTACTGGCTGTCACTAATTGGTCTTTATTTTGTTTGATGGCTGAACCCTTGATGCTATTTCTATATTTTGTTTATTTTCTTTTGGTCAATGTTTCATTCACTCGCTTGATTTTGCGTTATTGTGTATACAGTCTCGTGTATATATATATATATATATATATATAACAAAGAAAATGAATGTAACATAAAACATAATACTTTGAAATGGGGTAGAGCTCTTAGAATTGAAATAGAGCTGAATGTGATTAAACGAGCTGGAGATGTGAACGAGCTGAACTGAGAAAATGGGATGTGCTCAATGCGACTCCTTCGGTTGAGCGCCCAAATCCGATTCATAGATTCCGTGATCTCCCTCTGCAACTCATCCATCCGCTTCTCCCAGGCAGAACTATGGTGTATCCGCACTCTCTCGACTTTCGCCATAGAAACCTTCTCTGCCAGCTCCTCTATTATCTCAACTTCCCGTTCTTCTTCCGCATAACCGGGATCAATCTCGTATTCCTCTTGTTGTTGAGATACAGAATGGTCATACTGACTCTCGCTCGCTTCTTTGTATAAGTTGTTGCGGGAGTTGTTGTGAAACATGGTCTTGATACCCTCATCCCTTAGCATTTGCGGCACTTGGTTGACATTCGCTTGGTTGAACTCCGGTTTAAAGTTTTGGCAATTCTCGTCGAACCGGTTGATATTGTTGGATTTGGTTGAAAATCACCAATCCCATTCCACGATTCCAATCATGCCCATTCCTACGAAATTTCCATTCTTGTTTCCATTCGAATAACCGTAGTATTGATTACGGTTTGCCTTTAGGGCAACGATAATCCCAAGAACTCGGTTACTCGCTGGCGATATATAGGTTGAGGCGCGTACCATTGTTGTTCATATTGGTTCATTGTCATCCCTTGTTGTTCGGGTTGGTGGTGTGGAGGTGAGACTCTATCCATTTTAGCTTACACTGCAAGATCTCAGAAAACAACACCACACAATCAAAGTATATCGTCATCACCACCACCACAGCAATCGGTGGTGTGACGCTTCAATATACAAACTCCATCAAGAAAAGAAAAGAAAAGAAAAGAAAATAAATAAAAATAAAAATAAAACGACCTAAGCCCAAGCTTTCAGACAACTTGCAAGATATTCACCATGTACTCCCCGGCAACGGCGCCAAAATTCTTGATAGCAAAATACATAACCGCTAACTTTAACTGACAGAGTATCGGGTTAGGGCAGTATAGTGGTTACAAGGTCGAATCCACAGGGAGTAACAGTGAAGTACCAAAGTCGACGTAGAACTTGGTTCAGGTCAATAGATAGTGGAAAGATTAACAACTAATGCAGAAATAACGATTACACTACTGGTTTTACTTATATGATTAAAAAGCATAGCCGAACTACGATCCAGCGCGTTACTTTTACCCCACAGGAAAGACTCGACAAGGAGCATGTCTTAACCGACCTACCTATCCAATTCAGTTTATATGACATCCACGGGTGCCAACTCCTAATTATGGTGTTAAGGTCTGAACAACTCTCGCTTAACACCCTACGCCAGGCTAATTAACCCTCCCTTTAGAGAGCCAACTAACCTAACATGGTTTACCAAATCTCGAGCCGCTCGGAAAACCGATGAAAACCTCACATAAGGCACAGTCCTAACAATTAGCTAGGTTGTCAATCTAACAACTAGGCTGTGTCCACGCGATGATCATAAAACCCCTTATCCTACATCTCACCGCAAAATACATCTATAAGTACGATGTGTGTGTGACAGTGAACTAGGTTGTCAATCTAATTCAAAGATATAATCTTCATAAGAACAGGTTTTAGAACGTGGATTAATCATACAAACGTTTAATTAAGCGCTACACTACTCCCGTCTAATCTCCCTTAGGGTTTTCGCTCACTTTCACAAAATTCGGCTACACAACGGATTAGCTACTCATGATGGAATTGAAAAACGAAATAATAATGAAATTAATAATCAAAGACATAATCAAATAATTGAAAGACAAAGAAATAATTACCATAAAAGATGAAACCTTGAATTGTATGAAAATCTCCTTCAAAAGATGAAATCTTGGATCACGAATCGAAAATCTAAGCTATATAGAGTTGCTAGGAATTAAATCTATGATCTAAGGATTGAAACAACGTTTGAACTAATGGAAATCGCCCCTAAGAAACCCTAAAACGTCTAAGTATTGAATAGATATCATATTGGATCGAAAAAGAGGGTTTTTATAGGTTTTTGCCGCATCCCGACCGTGAACGGTCGTTTGTGAAAAGGCAAACGCTCATTTTCCTGAAAGGCCAACTCTCTATATGAAAATTTGCTCCGTAAACGCTCGTTTGGATTGGCCAAACGCTAGTTTGACCTAAGCTTCATTATTGTCATCATAACTTCACTTCTAGGTCTCCAAATGAGATGATTCAAAATGCGTTGGAAAGCTCATTCAATCCTATACAACTTTCATCAAGACAACTCTTCCTGAAAGTGTCTCCAAGTGTGACCAAAATGCCCCTGAAGTGACTGGTTCAGATTTCGTCAATGATTCTTCACTCTTTTCTCCTCCTTGGCCCCAAATCTCGTTCTTTCGTGAGACTCTCTTCCTTATTCTCGACCTTATACACCAATCTAAGCCTGAAAACAAAGACCCAAACACCAAGGCATAATATACATTGACAGAAACATAACGAAATCCACATAAAACACGAGTTTTTAGGACGAAAACGTCATTAGTCTCGAAACATGCATATAAGTGAATATCGTTCATATACTACCCATAATAGCCCAAAATAACCATGAATAACTCATAAAATGAGGTAATCTCATATAAGAAATACATTACAATATGACTCCCATCACCTGCTTAATCTGCAAATTGAAAGACACGACCAAGGTAAGCAAAATTCTTATTATGGCTTCTTTAGACATTGGACTAAGGGTCTTAGTCAAATATACACTATAATTTTGAACGAATCCTTTAGCTACCAACCTGGCTTTGTTCTTAAGTACCGTACCATCAGGTTTCAACTTTACTTTAATGATCTATTTCTTGGCCACTAGGCGGTATCCGGTTGACTATGGGGCAAGCTCCCAAGTGTCATTCTTGCTCAATTCCTCCATGATTTCATTCTTCCATTTAGGAATATAAAGTTCTTCATATGCCTTAGAAGGTTCAGTAGGAACTAGTGGAATGGCTTCAGGGGAAAAGGTTTTTAGTTGGAAGAATCTAGATTTGGATCTGGTTTGCATAGGATGAAGTGGTTGGACAGATCTAGTTCTTCAAGGTGGTTTGCTTCTTGAACTTCAGCGTTAGGAGTGAAGGTAGGGCAGGATTCATTTTCATTTGGTGGATTGGAATTTGTATTGTTAACAGGATTAGGATGGATGTGATCAGCATTTGATGAGATAATAGAGCTAGCAGGGCACAATTGTTGGAGTGAGTCAGATATTTGTGGAATTGGTAAAAGGATCAATGATTATTATATTGCAAGTAATCACTAGAACATCTCTATGAAGTGTTGTGACAATTGAGGTAACATGAACTGGTATGAAGGGATCATGACCCTAATTTGACCAGAAGATATAGAGAGTATCAGACAGGGTTTCTGTAATGACATATTTCTAAGGACCTAGCTTGAACCCCTCTTTCAAAGGGAATTCTAACTCATTAAAGACCACATCTCTAGACATATATTCTACATGATTCATTTAGATACTTATAACCCTTCTGATCTAGACTTTGTCCAAGGTAAACACACTTGCTTGTATGGAATTGGAATTTGACTTTGTGATAAGGTCTGAAATGAGGGAACAGCACACCCAAACACGTGTCTATTGGTATCATCACGTTTCATAGCATATATGGTTTTATAAGGAGACTGATGTTTAAGAACTATAGTTGTCAGAACATTTATTATGGAAACAACTTAAAAGAACTGTGCAATTGGAATTTCAGAGGTGGGGAGGATTGAGCTAAAGAATTCTACCTTAGTACAGTGATGTGTCTATGTTGAGCATGAGCACGAGGACATAGATGTCTGAATTCGATATGTGTTGAATCAATATATCAATGAAGGGTCTATACTCCCCTCATTAATTTGTTAAGCACGCTTAATCTTTCTATAGAGTTGATTTTCAGTTAGGTGTTTTGAATTGTATAAAAGTGGCTAAGGCTTCAGATTTGTGTTTTAATGTGTAAATTCATGTAAACTTGGAGTGATCATCAATAAAGTGCATATAATAATTGTATCCTTACGAGGATTGCACAGGTGCAGGTCCCTAGAGATCAATGTAAATCAAGTTAATAACATCATGAAATTCGGAAACATAACATGGGAACATTACAACTGACAAGCATCACAAAATTTTAGATTTTCAATAATAAAAGAAACATTACAACTGCTCAGAATTCTTCTTAACACTTCTCTAGAGGGGTGGCCTAGTCTCCTATGCAACACATAAGGATCTAAAGTAAACTTTGCAACAGAACCTACAAGACGCTTAGAACTTGGAACTAAAGCAAGGATAGGTTTGGATTGAAGATAGATCTTGCGGTGTTCATTTGGCTCCAATCTTTGATAGAGACTATCCTTGAGGGTACCCTTCAGCAGAATTTCCTCTATTCTATTGTCTTTCACATGGTAGTGAGAGTCATTAAATTAAACAACAATATTGTTATAATTAGTAAGAGATGAAACACTCAACATATTTTTTGGAAGAAAAGGTAGCAAATGAAGGCTAGAATGTGAGGGTTTTTATAGGGTCAGGAATATAGTAAATCATGAATGCTAAATCTGTTTCAGGCGTATGGAAGGCCAATGGCTTGGTCATTATGGTGACACTAGCGGATAAACATCTAGGACCCACTTGATGTATTTCAAGATATTTTAATGATAATTTAAATGTGAAAACGAATTGTGTTTAGTGTGATACAATACTTCATGATTTCACGGGGATCTGCAAGTGACGCATGCGTCCAATTAGACTCGGGTTACAGAAATGATTTATGTGTGATAATATGCTTTCATTCTCTATACTGGTGTAGTTCATATGTGATATTATATTTTCATTCACTATAATGCTTCCTGTTAAATCAATGAATCTTTCAGTTAGAAGTGAGTCAAGTAAATCCAAAAGGGTTTGAGAAAGCAATTCTCTATACTACTATAGTATAATCTTTCAGTTATAATCGAAGTTATAATCGACTGAAGAATCACTTTTAAGTTCGTCATTGAGCATAAACATTCATCAAAGACGACAAAGCCATTTTATACCCATCGACAAAGTCTTTGACTTAATTTTTCCTCTTATTTCTTAATCGGTTTTTCAGATTTACAAATCCCAATTTGTGTTTCTTCTTTCATTTTTTTTTGGTGCCATTTTTGGATTCAATTTTTTGTTCCTTGTATTGTACTCAACCACTATTCTTCATCTATAAAATCCCCTACAAGTCGGCACTCATAAAGCAACAGCAAAGAGTTCAATACAAATTAACTATAAGAAGAAAAAGAGTGACAAAAATGTCGACCTCATTCATCAAGATTTTTGTATTAGTACAAATGTTCTTCATCCTTTCTTCTTCATTCATTTATGCAGATGAAGGAACTGCAACTTTCTATACAAAATTACGCCGTAAGTATTTTCATTTCATTACAATTGTCAGTAATTTTCAAGGAGTTTTTTATATCTCAATGGTATAATCGACTTTTGTACGATCGATTACGAGAAATTTGAGAATACAGTTTTATAGAATAGTTAAATGATACTTTAAGCTTATGTTTAACTGATGAATACATATATATGATACAACGTCAGCATGTGACGAGAACAAAAATGAAGGTTCCGAGATTGCTGCTGCTAGTGACGAAATATGGGATGGTGGCGATATATGTGGAACAGAGGTAACCATTAAATGCATCGGAGCTACCAATTCACTTCCGCATCCTTGCACCGGTCAAAGTGTTACAGTGAAAATAGTCGATTATTGTCCGGACTGCCATGGAACCATTGATCTCTCCGAGGCTGCATTTTCAAGAATTGCAAATACCGATGCTGGAAAAGTCCGAATCGAATATGACATGTAACATATGTATAGGTAATTTATTTATTTATATTTTCGTTTATTCTGCATTAGCTAGATGATTGATTAAACCTTTTAGTTTTAATTTTGCAATTTCATTTTACATGCAAGATGAAATTTATTATTACTTCCCTGCAGGTCTCAGGCATAAAGGGCTGATGATATGGAGAAAATTGCCGGCCGACCATAGACCAAGGATAAATGTGACTACTTGTGTGGTTTAATTACTTGATGTAATTTTCATTTCTACTAATAATAAAATGACTTGCTACTTCTTCATCTAGTTTTTCTAGCCTTTATTCTGTGTTGAGGATATTATAGATATTGAATATATATTTAAGTTTTTTCTTGTATTATATGTATTACTTGTTGCCTAAGATAAGTTAGTCCTATAAATTCTCTCTTCAATTCTCATAAGAAATCACTGGAATATACTTTGATATTCTAAATACAATATAGTATTAGAGCCTGGCTCACTATCATTACGCTAAAATACAACAACAACAACAACAAACAAAAAAAACCCAAATCCTACCCATCTTCTCCAAGCATTCGGCCATGTCCGCACTGATGCTGCGACGACGGCAACTTTCCCCTCTACCTCCTATCCATCCTTTACTCCCTCTTCTTCGATCCACATCACCAAACCAACCCGCCAAAACTACCACCTTTGGCGTGCCCAAATCCTCCCCTACCTCCGGGGTCAAGGAGTCTATTGTTACGTAGATGGATCAATAAAGCCACCGGCAACAACTGTCACCGCGCGCCACTGACGGAAACGTTTCTCCCGACCCTGCTTATGACGATCGGAGCAAACAAGATAATATTTTTTTGAGCTCAATAACTTATTCCCTGAGATGGTGTTTTGATGCAAGTTTACACCGCCTCCTCGCCGACATAAATTTGGACGGCTCTCCAAAACTCCTTCGCTTGAGCCGGCCGCACCAAGCTCATTCAACTCCGTACAAAGCGGCTTCATTCGAAAACAGATCTCTCTCTTGTTGATTATTAATTCAATAAAATAGATCACCGACGATCTTGCACTTTCCGGCCACCCTCTCACCGATGAGCACTTCATCGCATATGTTTTGGCTGGTCTCGGCCCTGATTATGACTCCTTGGTCACCATGGTCGGTGTTCGTCCGACCCTCACCATTAACGTGGTCTATTCTCAGCTGCTTAGCGTTGAATCTCGCTTACTTCATCACCGACCGGTCGCTCCGCCCCAACCTCCATCGAAGTCTTCTCCTGCTCCTATTGCCGATCTTGCCGCCACCTTTTCACTCACGCAAAATTCCTCCTTCAATTCTTGTGGACATAGTTCAAACAATTATCGAGGCCGGGGCGTGGCCTTGGCTCACCCCATCCCCTTACTTCGGTGACTCATCCCCGACTTGTCAAATTTGCTCTAGAGTGGGACACATAGCCCAAGCATGCTACCACAAATAAGATCTTCCCCCTCAACCTTTTGCTAAACAAATTGCACTCAAAGCTGTCACAATAAATTTCGGTTTCATCCGATGTAGCCCCAAATCACCGACTAGACCCTTCAACCAGATTGCTTCATTATTTGCTTGATAAAGAGCCACATTCTCGCCTCGATTGTTGATATAGCTAATGTTGCTTGCAGAGTTGCTTTCCAGCTGACAACTGAATTTCCCATTGTGAAAACATAACCAGTCATTGATTTTCTACTGTCCACATCACCTGCATAATCAGCATCACAGTATCCTGTGACCAAACTCTGAGTATCACCTCCATAAATGAGACCAACATCAGTTGTACCTCTAAGGTACCTGAACATTCTTTTCACAGCTTTCTAGTGTTCCTTTCTAGTTTGAGCCATAAATCTGCTGAAAACACTGACTGCCTAAGCCAGATCAGGCCTAGTGCACACCATGGCATACATCAAACTGCCAACTACACTAGCATAAGGAAATTTTGACATATATTCCTTCTCCTCAGCTGACTGTGAAGCATAAACTGACAAATGAACATTTGACACCATAGTAGTATCTATTGGCTTTGCAGCAGACATGCCATACTTGGCCAAAATCTTCTGTATATATCCCTGCAGAAATAAAAACAGTTTCTTCTAACTTCTATCTCTCAAGATCTCCATCCCCAAGATTTTCTTTGCTGCACCCAAATATTTCATTTTAAATTCAGCACTAAGAAGGTCTTTCAGATTCTAAATATCAGACTTCTTTCTTGCATCTATCAGCATAACATCCACATACAAAACAAGATAGATGTATGATCCATCTTCTAGCCGACTATTGTAGACATGTAATGTCAAACCTTTTATACCTTGTCTAAGAGCACGCTTCAATCCGTACAAGGACTTTTTCGGCTTACAAACAAATGCTTCTTTACCGGGAACTTGAAATCCCTCCGGTGAGTCATGTATATCTCTTTGTCTACCTCACCATGTAGAAAAGTTTGTCTTCACATCTAACTCGCTCAAGTTCAAGGTCTTGTTGTGCCACCATTTCTAGTAACACTCTCATTGAAGTATGTCGACTATTGGTGAGAATATCTCATCAAAGTCCACCCCTTCTTTACGACCGAACCCTCTAGCAACCAAACGTGCCTTATACTTGACTCTTTCTACCTTAGTCATCCCTTCCTTTTTCTTTAAGATCCATTTGCATGTAACAACTCTCCTATCGTCAACTGGATGTTTAACAAGATCCTAAGTCCGATTCTTCGATATTGACTCCATTTCATCTCCCATGGCAAAGCAAGCCATTGAGATGACTCGTAACATGTCACGGTTTCCCTGTAATTCGAAGGTTCATAACCAACCACCTCTTCGTAACTTGAAGTGCATATCCGACCAAATATTCAAACCCATACCTTCTAGGAGGTATCCCAACATTGGATCTTCTAGCTCTACCGACGGCTATACTTTGTTGACCAATATCAGTTTGACACTCAGTTGATCCCTGTTCAGCTGACTGGATTGGATTTAGTTCTGGTTCATTAACCAGATTAGATTAAAACTGACTTTGTTCAGCTGAGTGTTGCATCTCAGCTGACTCCACCTAAAGCTCCACCTTACTGTCATTTTTCTCAGTTCTAGCACTGGTTTCAGTTTCAGCAACCCTCCCTACCGACGAGCTGATCATAGAATTCTCATCGAAAACAACATCTCTGCGAGAATAACTCGGTTCTCCACCGATGACCGGATCCTATAACCTTTCACTCCATCACCATACCCCACAAACTCTCCTTTCTTGGCCATTGGTTCCAGTTTCCCTTCACTAACATGATAGTAAAGCGTGCTTCCAAATACTCTTAGAACTGAGTAATCAGCAGGCTTTCCTGACCACATTTCAACTGCTGTCTTGAAATTGATCGCTGTGTGAGGACTCATGATGATTAAGTAACAAGCCGTGCATACAGATTCTGCCCAAAATCTTCTTGACAAGACGAATGAGAGAGCATGCATCTTGCTCTCTCAATAAGAGTTTGATTTGTTCTTTCAAAGCCTACACCATTTTGCCGAGGAGTATTCTAAGCGTATGATGTCCGGAAATACCCTCATTTTTGCACAACTCATCAAACTCATTCCAATGAGAATTCCGGACCATTATCTATACGAAGCCTCTTGATCTTCTTCCCCAACTAATTTTCAACTAGAGCCTTCCATTGCATGAAGCTCTTGAATGCCTCACTTTTTCATTTCATCATGACCACCCAAGTCTTTCTTGAATAGTCATCTATGAATGACACAAAGTATCTGTGACCACCTAATAACTCAACATTTGATGGCCCCCAACAATCAGAATGAATGTAATCAAGTGATGACTTTGTGTTGTGTATCCCTTTTGAGAACTTGCCCATATGAAGCTTCCCAAACACACAATGCTCACAAAAGTCTAGATTCTTGACCTTACATCCCCCAAGAAGATCTTTTTGACAAAGAATATGCATCCCCATTTCTCCCATGTGACCCAGTCTCATGTGCCACAGTTTTGTCATCTGTGACTGATGAACTTCAGCAGATGCTACAACAGTAGACCCAGACACAACTGATCCTTTCAAAATATACAAGGTTCCCCTTTTGAATCCCCTGAGAACTGAAAATGAGTTTTTGTAGACACTCAGTATTCCACCTTCACCCTTAAAACTGAATCCCTTGCGTCTAAAAGGCGAGGGATACCAAGTTCTTGGTCATATGTGGAACATGTCTAACTTCACTCAACATACGAATTTACCATCCTTTGTCCTCGGTTGAAGCGAGCCAATCCCAACTATCTTGCGAGACTTGCTTGTTGTTTGCCATAGCTATATGACCACCATCTATCTATTGATAACTTGAGAACCACTCTCTGTGTGGACAAATATGATAAGATGCTCCGAGTCCGAATACACACATCGCATGATGTCTTTGATTCTCCGGCCTACTAGAACCATGTCCTTCTTTGAATCAAACTCGGTGCAATAGCGCCTATTCTAGAACCGATCTCCTCGCTTCGTTTTCTTTGGACAAGTTGGACTTCCAATGTCCCCGCTCCTTACATTAATTGCAAACATCTATGGATTTAGGACCTTTGGACCCTATCTTCTTGGATTTCTTCTTCTTCCCAAAGCGCTTCCCATGCCTTTTTCCACTACATTCGCCGACAACCGGTCCAACGGCACGATTGTCGTCCGCCCTAGCGGACTTATGTCTCAGCTCCCTGTCAAGTAAAGCTGACCTTGCATCTTCCAATGCAACTGTATCCTTCCCAACTATGAAGGATTGCACAAAGTTCTCATAAGAAGCCGGTAGTGATACCAACAAAATAAGAGCCGGATCTTCATCCTCAATCTTCACATCAATATTCTTGAGATCAAGTAATATTATGTTCAACTGATCAAGATGATCTCTCTGTTGAGCCCCCTCATGCATCCTTAGACTAACCATCCCGTGCTTTAAGAGCAACTTGTTGGTCAATGACTTAGTCATATACAGTGTTTCATGATTTGACCATAACTTAGCAGCGGTGTCTTCCTCAGCAACTTCTGTGATAAAATCATCTGATAAGCACAACATGATGGTGGAATGTGCTTTCTCCTCCGGATCGGCGTAATCTCGCTGCACGCACCGGCATCTACTTTACCGGATAAAGGAGTCCACAATCCTTGTTGTTTTAACAAGGCCCGCATCTTGATTTTCCACAGACTGAAATTGTTCCTCCCTGTAAATTTATCAATCTTTACGTTAACTACGACATCTTTCTTGTTAAAGAACATACCTTTGATCACGAAATCCTAGCATCGGTCACCGGCCTTGGTGGAGATCAACTCCGTTCGCCTCGCAAATCTTTCGAATCTTGAACACGACGCTCCGATACCAATTTGTTAAAAAACGGACGAGAAACTTACAATTGAAGAAAGATAAAACACATGCAATCTAACAGTAAAAATAAGGCGGAAATTGATAAAACACAGAAACAAATAGAACACGGTGATTTAACGTGGTTTCCGGCGTTGTGACGACTACTCCACGGACAGAAAATGAGCTATTTTATTATGCATAGAATTACAAGGTTTTCACAAGTGTGTGATTAACACTTTGAAAGACACACTTTGCATTGATTACAACTTCGGTATTTATAGGCACAAATCCCAAACCCTAGCCGCAAAAGATCTTTGTCGGAATTGTCATAAATACCCCGGATGTGGACCCCAGCTCCAACTGTTATCCACAAGACGAAACTCAGCTCAAAACTGACTTTCCCAGAAAACTCACTTGTAATCAACAAACTCGTAGAACTCAGCAAACTCAGTTTCCACCAAAACTCAATTTCCCCAAAACCAAGTTTTCTCAGCTTTTCCCAAAACTCAGTTTCACGTCACAAAACTCAATTTCAGCTTTCAGATTAGTTTTACCAGTTTTAGAGATCAATTCACCAAACTAACACAATCTATTGAAATTCAAACCATTTCAAAATTCAAACCCATCCTACCTCTTCCAATATAAACCACCCACCATAAACTTTTCTCCTTCTTCTAAAAAATTCGGCAACCACCATTATCGTCTAACCATCCTACCACCAAATCACGATTTCCATCACCCAAATCTCCATTTCCCTTCAATTGCCACTGTCAGAATCCAGTTTTTTCCTCCCCGATTTCATTTCCCTTTACTAGGAGTTGTGGAGAGTTCCCAGAATTCAGAAACCAGAAAATCAAAACTCCGGCAGCCACGAAACACCCTGTCGCGGCGGCGAGACCTATTTTTCGGCGACAACGAGTTCGTTCATCAATTTTAATGGCTGGTAGAGGCAATCCCATCCCGAGAGGTAGAGGAGGTCAACAAAGATTTCAGGGCGACGCCATTCCAACTATTCATGGTGTCGATCAGTTCACCTCTATCGCTATCTATTAGTCTTTTCGGACTCATTGGAACACACGGTCGGTTGCTTGGGAAAGGGGCATAGACCTTAATGATTGCCGTGACATTATACCACGAGTGCACCAATTTCACGGCATAGCGGACATGGCTCTTATATCTACCACATTCAACACCACCATTGACGAATTATGGGATGGTGGCAATATATGTGGAACAAAGGTCACCATTAAATGCATCGGGGCTACAAATTCACTTCTGCATCCTTGCACCGGTCAAAGTGCTAAGGTTAAAATTGTAAATTATTGTCCTGACTGCCTTGGAACCATTCACCTCTCCGAGGCTGCATTTTAAAGAATTTCGAATACTGATCCTGGAAAATTCCGAATCGAATATGACATGTAACATCTGTATAGGTAATTTTTGTCAGAAATTAATATGTCACAATGTGTATTACAATCATACAGTTATATTTATTGATATGAGTCGTATCATCAATATTGGTGTAAAGTGTGTTGTGTCAGATGTTGTATTACGCCTTTAGCTAGATGATTGATTAAACCTTAGTTTTAATTTTGCGGTTTAATTTTACATGATGAAATTAATGATTACTTCCCTGCAGGTCTTAGGCATATAGGGCTGATATGGAGAAAATTGCCGGCCGACCATATACCAATTAAGGACAAGCATAAATGAGACTACTTGTGTTGTTTACTTGATGTATTTTTCATTTCTAATAATTATAAAATGACTTGCTACTTCTTCATTTAGTTTTTCTAGCCTTTTATCCGGTAAAATTCATTTTAATTGTTTTTCACTACCTCCATCCCACAATAAGTGTCAATTTTTTGTAGTGTACGTGATTAAAAAAATAATTAATATGTTGTATTTTAAGTAGTGATTGATACGTATACCCCTATCAAATAATAAATGCTCTTTTATAATATGAAATGAATATATAAACATTAAATGTTATTATAGGGGTATGTTTGAAAAAAAATGTATTAAGTGATGTATTGGTTTTCTAAATAGATATTTTTTATGAGACAAGTCATTTTAAAAAAAAAAATAGATATTTTTTATGGGACAGGTGTAGTACTAATTAGGTGGTTTAAGGCTAATATGATTGGGGATTAGCAAAAAATGCAAGTCACCATGTCCCATAATTCTCATTCTCAGAAATAATTGTAAATCACAATCAAAAGATACTAGGTGGCGACCAAACGTATTTATACAAATATTTTTTAGAAATAAAAGCGAAAAGTCAAAAGTCTCTCTTTTCGACACGAAATAAATAAATAGACACACATATTTTTTTAGTTGCAAAAAGGACAAACATTTTCATAAGGACAAAAATAACCCTCGCGCACGTCCTCAGCTACATGATACATGAGTACATTGATCAGTTTGATCTGTTTGTTTCCGTTTTTTTTTTTTTTTTCAAACATCCGTAAATTTTGATTTACAACCCCGATCATCGAAATTTTTTCACCAAAATTCATGTTTTTTTTTGCTCTTCAATTTGAGCCCAAATATGATACCCTTCCGACGTATATTTTGAAAGACGAAAAAATATTGTTATTAACCGGAGCGCTTTTTCTTATAAACGACCGTAACTTTTGATTTAGAACACCGATCATCAAAATTGTTTCACCAAAGCTCATATTTTTTTATCTTCATTTTGAGACCGCGTTTGATACCTTTTCGACGTAGTATTTGAAAGCCGAATTTAATCGCATCATTTACATTAACACAAAGTATCGTATCGTAGTATCGTATCGCATCGTAGTATCGTATCGCATCGATTATACAAGAATATGCAGAAGAACATTCCACCAGACTGTTAACAAACTCAGCAGATTAATAGCAAGTACAACAAACTATAGATTTAGTACAATATGTACATCAGTTAACAACATGAAAAATAAAGAAAAAAATAGGATTTCTGCTTGTTTAGTCTCTATTTACCATCATCAAAGCTATTTAATCACCTGAATTTGCTGTAAGGTCTTTATCCAGAGATAAAGATCATTCTCCAAATGCAAAATCCAGATACACTAACACACCGTGTTAAATTGGTTTATATGATACAATTCAGAAGAGATAGAATCATTAACAGATAACTTGATTAAGGTGTGGTGTTTATAACATACAGGTTCAGTAGTTAATCACTTGAAATAAGCCTAAAAAGTACATCAGACTAAAAGGTAATACATAGAAGATCAAGTACAACGAGACTATAGTTTAGTACAATAGGTACATCAGACTAAAAGGTAATACATAGAAGATCAATACAAGTCTGAAACAGTCTGAACTATCAGCCAAATTATAAGAAGGATATTCTAGTTCAAAGAACTAAATTATCATGCCCGGAATTCACAAGGTGCTGAATTACAAGTTCAGTAAGCCTATGAACTAGGCCTATCTATTACATGATGATACAATGTAGATCAAAAACTTCAGCACGCCAAGGCACATAGTAAGCCTTTGAACTAGGCCTATCTATTGCATTAATGCACACAGTATCAGTATCAGTATCAGTATCAGTATCAGGCTCAAAAGGACTCTCCATTCGGTTTTTTGTTGCAAGGTCTATGTCCCCCAAATCTAACAACGCCAATAGCATAAGTAGAACCAACATGAAGCATATTAGCCCAAAAATCAAAATCTTGCTTATAACCACTAATCTTGAACGAATGACGGCCCATACGGTATAAGGATCTACCCCCGGATCGAATATAAGCATCGACATCTTTCCGAACAAAAATGCAATATCAAGCTTGGAAACAAGAATGACATGTGAAGTAGTCATTTCATACTTTTCCGTATTTACAAACTCGCCTACTCCCTCAATCCGTGGCTTGGATGAATCGATGATTAAACTAACCTTTTTTGCCTCATTTTCACGACCAAATAGTCTCAAAGATACCAACAACTCGGAAGCACCAATGCTTCATGACTACCAATTCCTATGTTTGGTTCAATTGGCATTTCGTCGAACACGTGTCGGGTATCTCCCAAATGTTCATTTTGAGACCTCATTTGATACCTTTTCGACGTAGTATTTGAAAGCCGAATTTAATCACAAGCATTTACACTAACACAAAGATCGTATCGGTATCGTATCGTATCGTATCGTATCGTATCATTTAAGGCTTAATTCAAGTGACTACTTCAAGGCACACATATCCGGCTCATATAAGGATGATTCTCGTTTCTATCTTATATTGCTCAAAGGTGTTTGATAAATTAGAAACAACTGATTTAGCCTTCTCTTCAGTTGAAGATGCATCTTCTAATTTGGCTCTTGTCCTTAAAAGCTTTGCACTCAAGCTATGTATTGACATTTCTGTTCTTTCTTCTCTTCTTTTTACTTGTTTCGTTTCTTCAATAGCCTCTTTCTTGAATACTTAAAAAGAAAAATGTTTAAGTAACTTAACTCGTTGTGCAAAGGTGGAGTGTAACATCAAAGATATTTAAAGACTCATGTAGCCCTGTGTTAACATCAAGCGAGATATGCTCCAAAACTTCCAAAAACAAAATCATGTTTCCAAAGTGAACATGGAAAAACACAATAGTACACTAATAATGATAACGAAATCCAATTAAATCTCACCGGAATAAATAATCGAAAAAAAAAGTTAAGCAAAATAGTACTTACAGGCCGAGGCAAGTATGTCCGTATCGAACGACCACCGCACATTAACATGAGCATCCCAATTTCATCTATGCAGCAGCTGCCATAAGCGTTGTCTGCCATCATATTGAGATTCACGGTTGCATCACATTCATATAGCTCTAGCTGTATAGGTTGTGACCTTACTGGAATCCTGGAGCAGCTCATCTGGAAACTAAACAGTCACACGCAAACAACATTGGCCCTATTATGCTTCAAAAAATTGATGGTAGAAGGAAAAAAAATTGCAATGGAGTTGGTTAAAATTATGAGAGAGGATGAAGTCTGCTACACGTGAAAGATCAAAATTGGATTTCAAATCCATGGAGTCTGAAACCGGAGGAACTTTGAATTGAAGTTCGAGTTTGTTCGAACTGGAAATTTGGCTGTGACAGACGGCGATGGCAGTGGTTGTAGAGTAGTATTCACCAGCCGTCGGTTTCTTTTTTTTCATTCAATCAGATACATGAATGAATACCTGGAGAATTGATGACGTGGTCAATCAGGTTATAATATACTTGACCACCATAAACCAATACTAGCAAGAGGACTAGGCCCATCGTAGTATAGCTATAGTGAATCAAGGTCGATCCCACAGGGAACCAATTGTGGATCATCTTATATACAAACAATTAATTAAACATGTCAAGGACATAGAGGCGGTCACGACCAACATAAGACAAGAAAGGTAAAGACACGACTCGACACAACGTAATTAACCTCCCCAATTATAGTCTTTATCATTTGGACCTAGATAATTTATATAATAAATCGAACTTATTAACTCGTCAATCCGTTTGTATCTATCTTAGATTGGCTACGGGAGTCATCCTCTTCAACTTGACTTAGCACCGGTAGGTCACTAGATCACTGTGATATTGTTACGTGACTTCGCCTTTTGGTGCCTCCATCTCATATAACTCACACGCTTACGACTCTAAGGATGCCGATATTAATCGTACACCTCGTCAGGCAACATTCCTATGGTTAGGCGTACTTATACTTCCTAAACGATCGCTCAAGCCCTCGTCCAACTAACAATTACCTTTTAGGTCTCATGCTAGTTTACGAACTACGTATAACTAGGTGACGTCAATTCCCTAATACAAAACCTACCTAGATCTCGCCGAAAGTCCCGAAAGATCATTCGCGAGCCGACCTAGAGCCCTATATTGGTATTTCCTAATCGTACGCTAATTAAAACTGACGAGCAACGTAGCCGTGGCCATACCTACTGAGATAATAAATCCTACTAAGCTAAACCTACCATAAAGACGTGGCGGACTAACTAACAGACAAATAGGGGCTCGGTCGACCGAGCATAGACACTCGGTCGACCGAATGATTTCATTCGGTCACCCAAACGATTTCATCCCCAGATTACATCCTAGAATATATTTCTCAGCGTTTCATCATACAGAACAGATTAAACAGTAACTCGTAAAGAAATCATATAAACTACTTAGATACACATTAATTAAACCAAACAGATTCATGAATAGACGTTAAACATATGACGTAGGTTATGGGATCCTCATAGACAAGGCTTCGCCACATCCCTAACGTCATAGCCTAGATCTACATCATCTAGCTATGAATTAACTAACTCAAACGATAAAGCATAATTGGGAGGGATTAATTACTTAAAATAAAAGAAACAGAAAATAAAGGCTTACATAATTTGCAGCCCTTAAACTCTGGAAACCCTCAAATTATTCTACATTGTATCAAGATATGAATAGAGTGATTTTATTGAATGATATTCTAAGGTATTCAAGGTGTATGTTACAATTCTCGTAGCTGCTTGCTTATATAGAGGTTTTTGCCGACTTAGGGTGGTTCTAGAAGATAGGCACGACAAAAGCCCTAAACCGCCCCGAAGCTGACACTCGGTCAACCGAGAGCTGACACTCGGTCGACCGAAGCACTAGGCTCGGTCGACCGAACCTAAACTTGGCATATTTAACACGTTTTCTTCGTTTGCCTTGTTCCCCACTGCACGCTTGCATGTTGATCCGATTAATCTTCCACTTAATGCTCCGATTTTCCTCTTCATTATCTTGAGATTTCACGATTGCGTGATATTTATCTTCCCGATTTATCATGATCTACAAAATCAGCATTTATCGCAATAAATCGGTCCTTTAATAATAAAAACAGCTAAATACCAAATATCATATTAATAATCACTTATCATTAAATAATAAATATAAACGAGTGATTTAATATGAAATATACATTATTAATCTCGATTTAAGGTCAACGTTGATGACTTTTACGGGTATAATTTGACCGTCATCAACTACCCCCCACTTAGACTTTGATCGTCCCGAACAAAGCATCAATAAGTCATTTCCCCAGACAACATTTCCCATGGTCAGGTCATACTTACGCAAGAAGCTCAAGTCAAGTCATACTAGTCATGCTCATAAGATATCCATTATTCACTACTCACTTATGAATTGAAGTGATGTGTGCATGTGCATTTAGTTTTATATATTCGTAGCAAGATTAGAGTTTATGCCAATTTCGTAATCTCAACCTACCAACCTCAGCATTCATACTTCTCAAGCCTTTAAATTTTTGAAGCACTAGAGCAATAAGCAAGAGCGTATCTATAGGGTTTTTGGACTTGGAGACCGAGTACTACTCAAAGCCTCTTAAAGAGTTGAATATCTTCAATTCATATCTTCATATTTTTCAAATACTATAAATCTCAAGGAAGAAAACTTTTTAAAGTATCCCCCTATCTTAGATCAAATATAGCATTGAATATTACCACAAGCGCAAGGCTACTTTGGTAATGTTACTACAAGCCCAGTGTTTAACATTTTGTTAAAACACAGGTACGTCTCAAGCTTATTACTCCGCTTTTGTTGGCAAGAATATCGAATACATCAAACAGATAGATATTGATACTAAGTTCACATAACCAATCATCTATGCAATGTACACATAATTTCTTCAGTTATTATGATTTGCGCGATATACTCGATTCACAGATTGAGTAATTGAATAATAAATAACTATTTGCAAAAACGGGCATGAATATCCTTAAATTTACTTAACATAAGTATAAAATGATCACGTACTCATGAAACTTGGTTCCTTTCCTATCAATTCTTAGCTAGGAACTCACAATTCTAAGGGTACGAGATAAATAATGTGGTATTTATTCAATTTTTTCAATCATGTCTTTGTTTCATTCAACATAACATGGCTAAGTCTCCTACCCCCCACCGAAACATGGCATTGTCCTCAATGACAAAAATAAATGAGAAGTTAAGAAAAAGATTTAGCTCGGAAACGGCTCTCAAGTAAAGGAAAAAGATCGGAGTAAATTTCAAAGACGTTGTGGAGAAGCAAGTGAAAACTTGTATAAGCAGACAAACTCCACGAAACCGTTAATAACACCATGTCTATGGAAGTTATAGAATAATGTGGCAGTAATTAGGTATGAATACCGAAAAACATTTTAAGCCACTTTATTTTATACAACCAAAGACAAGAAAAATACTAAATAGAAAGAAAAATAAACAAGCAACTAAAGATGGTAGTCTTCATCTAAAAACCGGGTGGATAAGACAAAGATCAAAAAGCATAACCCCATGTGGGAAAACACGAGGTGGACTGGCTCACTATGTATTTATTCCAGTATAAAAGAGAAACTTGGTAAGGTATAACAGATGCAATGCGACCTAGAGGATAACGATAAAATCAAACAGTTAGCGCAGAAAATTCTCGCTTGCATTGGATATCAAGAACTTACGGAGATGTAGCTACTCCTTGAAATTACTAATAACCCAATGCATCACGTAAAAGGCATAACCGTCATCAACAAGGTCTGATCGGGGTGATAATGTAGAACAAAACTGATCATCTATAAATGCCGGAATAAACGGGAAAAAAAATGTGAAATTTAAAACTTCCGGTAGAAAGATAAGTTGTACTTTGATCGAACCAAAAACCTTTAAAATCTAGCTAGGGTCAGAGCTACACTTACCCCAACTAGGATCATGAAAATCAAAATGATAAAAAATAATCAATAAAACATAGCAATATTTCAAATTCCGCAACAAAAGGGTATTTTGTAACAAAATGGAGGTTGAGAGTATGATGGGTTTAGAAAAAGATACACATAAGGATGGGAAGAAAAGATAAAGGGTGGGTAAGAAATTGTGTTTGTGGGTGGGTTGAAAATGGTTAAGGCATTGAGATTGGGAGGGAGAGTGAAACGGATGGAAAGAAAGAGAGGCGATGCAAGAATGGTTAGAAATGTGAACTGTTGGGGCAGATTGGTGAGAGGATCGAAAAGGTTTAAGGGTGAAAAGGTATAAATGAAAGGATAAAGGTAGTTGCAGAATGAATTGCGCACCACTTTGAATTTTCACTTGGATCACCATTCTAAAAGATTTTGGAAGTTGACCAAAATTGTTCTTGTTCGCACCAATCATTCTCTTGTTACATTTTCGGTAATTCTCAAGCTCTCTTAATGCTTCCATCTTAAGGTTGATTGCTAAATTTCCTTTTATTTAGCAGTTTCTCGACTCTCCTACGGAACTCTATTTCACGTGGCCTATATTGAGTAAAAAAAATTTTGCACATCCTTAGCCCAATGGCCATCGGAACACGGCAAAATAAAAAAACCTCAACATATTTCACGTTACTCTTATTTGACTCAAAGAAAACAAAACCTAAAATCCTAAAAAGAAATCCTAAAGGTTTCAAAGAAGTAGTTCTGAGTTTAAAGTCCTCAGCTCGACTTTCCAAAGGTTATCCTTGTCAGTTATCATTCTTGGATCGCCAGACTTTGACCCTCTGAGCACTATTAGAGGTGGCTTGTCGCTTTTGCGGATTAATACCCTTCCCTTGGTTGTGAGACCTAGGAAACGACATTTATCCATACCATTTATACAAAGCTCTTACCTCGGCTCTCGTTTTAGGAATTAGTGAATTTCGAGAAACTCGGCTAAAATTATGGTTTTGGCCTTGACAATAAGAAACAATGAATCTAAGTACTCCGAACAAGCTCGGTTGTGTAGGCAAGCCTACGCCGTCTTATTCGTTGGAACATATGTGACGAGTTCAGGCCAATCCGTCAAGATAAGCCCCGTTTAGCCCGAAGGCTTATCGGCTATGCTAAGTCTTGTCGAACTGCTGTAACGTACATCACACGTGGAGGGGAGTTGATTGAGCCGAAGCTCGGTTGAACTCGCCCAGCCATGGTTAAACCATTTCCGAACCTATGTACTAAGAGTTTTCGATTTCTAAATTGTCACCCAAAGCGTAATCTCGTTTTTTTTAAGGTGGGTTCACCGAGAAGCCATCACCATAAACATCAACGAAAGCAGAAGTTGGTGTTCTCTCAAAACTCAACGTCTTCTTTATATTGTGAATGCTTAAACTACACAATTTGTTGCTCCCCTGGCCAGTAGAAGCAATTTCATGCATAGGACCATGAGATTTTAACAGAACTACGAGGAACTCTTTATTCACCGCTTCCTTTCAACGACTACATGTTTCCTTACACCCTCAGATGAGACCAGATATGGGGCAAAACCTTCGACACGAATAAAATTATTCTTACAAACCAACTCCGGGCTAAGATTCATACTAAGGTTCATGTATAGGCTAACTTATGCTCAAAAAACCAAAAGGTAGTAAAACATAAGCAAAAAAAGGTAGTACCTCGCCTTCAACATTGTACCACGAAGAATTTAAGCCTTTAAAAAATTTTCGGAGCCATCTTGGTGCTTTAAAGGTATTGCTTCAATCGCTTTTCCCATCTTAGATTCGTAGCTCCACATGTTTGCTGGGTTATTTTCTCAGCGCCCGCGAAAAATTACTGACTCGAATATTGCTTCCCTGGTTTCCGCAAACAGAAGAAAAACAAAAACAAACAGACCGTAGACTGATTTTAACATGGTTTCCCATGCTGCTATCAGACCTACGGATTAAACATACGGGGATAAACAGACACTCGAAATTCCAGACTCGAAAACACAAATCAGAAACCGTGTAAACAGAACAGAACAAAAACAAAACAAAACAAAACAAAAAATCTAAATTCTCGGTCGACCGAATAAAAAAAAAAAATTTTTTTTTATTATTTTTTTTTTTTTAGAATCTGGAATTTTCAGACAGAGCAGACAACCAGAGGGACTCAAAACGTAAAAACTGACTCTAAAACAGAAAACTCGACATGAATAAAAAATTATTTATATATAAAATTGACCGTTGGTTCCCCGGCAACGGCGCCAAAAACTTGATGACGTGGTCAATCAGGTTATAATATACTTGACCACCATAAACCAATACTAGCAAGAGGACTAGGCCCATCGTAGTATAGCTATAGTGAATCAAGGTCGATCCCACAGGGAACCAATTGTGGATCATCTTATATACAAACAATTAATTAAACATGTCAAGGACATAGAGGCGGTCTACGACCAACATAAGACAAGAAAGGTAAAGACACGACTCGACACAACGTAATTAACCTCCCCAATTATAGTCTTTATCATTTGGACCTAGATAATTTATATAATAAACTGAACTTATTAACTGTCAATCCATTTGTATCTATCTTAGATTGGCTACGGGAGTCATCCTCTTCAACTTGACTTAGCACCGGTAGGTCACTAGATCACTGTGATATTGTTACGTGACTTCGCCTTTTGGTGCCTCCATCTCATATAACTCACACGCTTACGACTCTAAGGATGCCGATATTAATCGTACACCTCGTCTAGGCAACATTCCTATGGTTAGGCGTACTTATACTTCCTAAACGATCGCTCAAGCCCTCGTCCAACTAACAATTACCTTTTAGGTCTCATGCTAGTTTACGAACTACGTATAACTAGGTGACGTCAATTCCCTAATACAAAACCTACCTAGATCTCGCTGAAAGTCCCGAAAGATCATTCATGAGCCGACCTAGGAGCCCTATATTGGTATTTCCTAATCGTACGCTAATTAAAACTGACGAGCAACGTAGCCGTGGCCATACCTACCGAGATAATAAATCCTACTAAGCTAAACCTACCATAAAGACGTGGCGGACTAACTAACGGACAAATAGGGGCTCGGTCGACCGAGCATAGACACTCGGTCGACCGAATGATTTCATTCGGTCACCCAAACGATTTCATCCCCGGATTACATCCTAGAATATATTTCTCGGCGTTTCATCATACGAACGTGATTAAACAAGAACTCGTAAAGAAATCATATAAACTACTTAGATACACATTAATTAAACCAAACAGATTCATGAATAGACGTTAAACATATGACGTAGGTTATGGGATCCTCATAGACAAGGCTTCGCCACATCCCTAACGTCATAGCCTAGATCTACATCATCTAGCTATGAATTAACTAACTCAAACGATAAAGCATAATTGGGAGGGATTAATTACTTAAAATAAAAGAAACGAGAAAATAAAGGCTTACATAATTTGCAGCCCTTAAACTCGGAAACCCTCAAATTATTCTACATTGTATCAAGATATGAATAGAGTGATTTTATTGAATGATATTCTAAGGTATTCAAGGTGTATGTTACAATTCTCGTAGTTTGCTTGCTTATATAGAGGTTTTTGCCGACTTAGGGTGGTTCTAGAAGATAGGCACGACAAAAGCCCTAAACCGCCCCAAAGCTGACACTCGGTCAACCGAGAGCTGACACTCGGTCGACCGAAGCACTAGGCTCGGTCGACCGAACCTAAACTTGGCATATTTAACACGTTTTCTTCGTTTGCCTTGTTCCCCACTGCACGCTTGCATGTTGATCCGATTAATCTTCCACTTAATGCTCCGATTTTCCTCTTCATTATCTTGAGATTTCACGATTGCGTGATATTTATCTTCCCGATTTATCATGATCTACAAAATCAGCATTTATCGCAATAAATCGGTCCTTTAATAATAAAAACAGCTAAATACCAAATATCATATTAATAATCACTTATCATTAAATAATAAATATAAACGAGTGATTTAATATGAAATATACATTATTAATCTCGATTTAAGGTCAACGTTGATGACTTTTACGGGTATAATTTGACCGTCATCAAGAATAAGCACAAGAAATGCAGCTGCAAGAAGCGGCGGAGAGGTGAAAGTGGGTGGAGGAGGAGGAGAAGGAGAAGGAGAAATGGAAAGAGAGAAGAAAAAGTTTTGAACATGGCGGAAGCAAAGCAATTGTAGCAAAAAAGGATGGTTTGGTTCAATTCAGCTTTAGGGTGCGTTATATGAGGTGTATATTAGTCCGACTGAAATTATTTGTCCTTATTACAACTAAAATTTGAAGTTGGATTAACACTTAATTAAAGGAGAAAAAGTGGACTATAAACTAATTTTTCCTTTTTTTTTTTCTGATCAATTACAGAAGGAAGCTAATTAAAGTTACGTTGCTTGAATTGGACTTAAATAGCCTAGTCGCAACAATAATTGATTAACAACTCCCTAACTAACTTAACTGCCTCAACAACAAAGTGTTCCACAAGTTTAAACAAATTAAGACACGATCCCTTTTCTTCGATCTATTAGAAGATCATATGTTGATCTTTATTAGAATGTAAAGTTATGATTTTCATTGATTGAATTGTGATTACAATGGTTCTTTACATATGAATATACACACTAGGGGTACAATAGTCAACATACAATTATATAAAACTCTAAGACATATGCTACTTGTTGCCCAATTCTTGTGAGTCGGCTAAGGTATGCTCAACACGCTCCCGTAATCCCATGAGAATAGAATGAACATGGAGATTGGCCTTAAGCATCCGAAAGCGTGGATTCCCGTGTGGTTTGGTGAGAAGGTCGCAAGTTGATCTTGGGAGGAGAGAAAGGATATCGAAGCTTTTTGGCGCCTACAAGTTCACGTACATGATGGAAATCAATCTCGATGTGCTTTGTCCAGGCATGGAAAACGGGGTTGGCGACTAAGTACGTGGCACCAATGTTATCGCACCAAAGGGTGGGCGGGGGTGGAGGATGAGATCCGGATTTCCTT
The DNA here is from genome assembly GCA_036785695.1 of Gentiana straminea. NCBI lineage: Eukaryota > Viridiplantae > Streptophyta > Magnoliopsida > Gentianales > Gentianaceae > Gentiana > Gentiana straminea. The sequence goes on from JAVUPR010000349.1 coordinate 26,326,652, forward strand.
AAGGAGAGCACAGATCCTCCGGACTTCGCTAGCGGTGTGAGAAAGGCATTTATATTCGGCTTCGTGCTACTTTTAGAAACGAGTTTGTTGTTGCTTGGAGCGCCACCGATAAGATTAGGGCCGAGAAAAATACAATAGCGCCCACGTAACGCCGATCATCAATGTCCGAGGCCCAATCGGCGTCGATATACGCTTGGAGAGACAAGGATCCAGAACGAGCAAGATAAAGGCTGATGGAAATGGTGTGCTTCAGATAGCAAAGAACCCGCTTGACCGTGGCCCAGTGATCATCAGTGGGTGCATGCATGAATTTGCTGACACGATGAAATGCGAAAGAAATATCGGGACGAGTGAAGTTGAGAGTGCACTGGAGGCCCCCAACAATGGTGTGGTAGAGGGTAGGATCCGAGAACGAGAGGACTACCGGTTTGCTAAAGACGACATTTCATGGCCGTGTGTGTGGTGCAAGGCTTGGAAGTCGTCATGCCAGCCTTGTCAAGGAGCTGAAGAATTTATTTCCGCTGAGTGAGAAAGAGACATCTGTCACTACAAAAAAAAAAACCTTTTTGCTACACTATAGTTTGCCACGCCACAAAATAAGCGCCACAAAAAGGAACCTTTAGCGTCACTGTTTATGAACGTCTCAATAGTTTTCGCGTCATTTCTTTCTCAAAAAATTACAGTAAAGGTACCTTTTTGCGTCGCTCGTTAAAAGTGACGCAAAAGGTGACTTTTTGCGGCGCTGTTTCTTTTGGATAGTGGCAAACAAAAGTGTAGCAAAAAGGTATTTTTTTAGTAGTGGTGTGACAGGGAGAACTTCAATGCCCAAAAATTAAGATAACGAACCAAGATCCTTGACGGAAAATTGTCGGCCCAAATAATGGAGGACATGCTGAATCAGTGTAGCAAAAGAGACAGTAATAACATGATCATCCACATAAATAAGCATGTAACCATAGTCAGCACCACGAGAGTAAATATAAAGAGAGGTGTCAGCCTTGGAGGCATGAAAACCATAACTAGGTGTTGGCCTTGGAGGCAGGTCCCCACAGATCAGTGTAAATCAAGTTAATAACATCATGAAATTCAGAAACATAACAGGGCAACATACGATTCCTTCCTAGTTTACAAGCATCACAAAATTTTAGATTTTCATTAATAAAAGGAACATTGCAATCGCTCGTAATTCTTCCTAACACTTCTCACAGAGCGGTGGCCAAGGCTACTTTGCAACACATTAGGATCTAAAGTAAACTTAAAACAGAACCTACAAGACGCTTAGAACTTGGACCTAAAGCAAGGATAGATTTGGATAGAAGAGAGATCTTGCGGTGTTCGTTTGGCTCCAACATTTTATAGAGATTATCCTTGAGGGTACCCTTCAGCAGAATTTCCCTAGTTTTATTGTCCTTCACACGGCTGTGGGAGGCATAAAAATTCATCAAAGGCGACAAAGCCATTTTATACCCATCGACAAAGTCTTTGACTTAATTATTCCTCTTATTTCTTAATCGGTTTTTCAGATTTACAAATCCCAATTTGTGTTTCTTCTTTCATTTTTTTTTTGGGTGCCATTTTTGGATTCAATTTTTTGTTCCTTGTATTGTACTCAACCACTATTCTTCATCTATAAAATCCCCTACAAGTCGGCACTCATAAAGCAACAGCAAAGAGTTCAATACAAATTAACTATAAGAAGAAAAAGAGTGACAAAAATGTCGACCTCATTCATCAAGATTTTTGTATTAGTCCAAATGTTCTTCATCCTTTCTTCTTCATTCATTTATGCAGATGAAGGAACTGCAACTTTCTATACAAAATTACGCCGTAAGTATTTTCATTTCATTACAATTGTCAGTAATTTTCAAGGAGTTTTTTTTTTATCTCAATGGTATAATCAACTTTTTTACAGTCGATTACAGAGCTGAGAATACAGTTTTATAGAATAGTTAAATGATACTTTAAGCTTATGTTTAATTGATGAATATATATATATGATACAGCGTCAGCATGTGACGAGAACAAAAATGAAGGTTCCGAGATTGCTGCTGCTAGTGACGAAATATGGGATGGTGGCGATATATGTGGAACGAGAGGTAACCATTAAATGCATCGGAGCTACCAATTCACTTCCGCATCCTTGCACCGGTCAAAGTGTTACAGTTAAAATAGTCGATTATTGTCCGGACTGCCATGGAACCATTGATCTCTCCGAGGCTGCATTTTCAAGAATTGCAAATACCGATGCTGGAACAATGCCTACTCAAATGCCTACAATACCTTGCAAAGAGATTTCCCTACTCATAGTTGGCCTCCACACACTAAGAAACAAGGACCATAATCTTTTACTCCTCATCGAAAAAATTCCTTCAACACCAACCCTCAAAACCAAAATTTCCAAGGCCATGCTTCATACCAACCACGACCACCACCTACACACTCTTACCAACAACATCCCACACAAAACATCCCCATTACACAATATTCAACCTCATCATTGGAAAAGGAAGAAAGATGGGAGAAGTTGATGGAAAATCTCACGGGAGTTGTCTCAACTCAAGCCACGATTATGCAAACAATGATGACTTCTATATGCACGGTGACAAAAGATGTAGGCACCTTGAGGACCTTAATAAGTGTTCATGACATGAGAATGAAAAATATAGAAGCATCCGTACGGAACATGAAAGAGCATTTGAGTAGGGAAGGTGAGAGGAATCCAATAACCTGGTTAAGTTTTTCAAACCAATGTTTAGATTAACACCTCAACAGCAATAGGTGATGTACAAGGATATGAAGCTGGAAGATTCACACATTGCTGAAGCCAAAGCAAGATTGGAAAGATACTTTGGAGACCCACATGCACAGGAGACTATGCCAGACTTCAACATACTTTTTGAATGAAAAATGTTTGTAGCGCTCTCATATAACACTGCATTGGAGTATTGGAAATAGAAGTTTCCAGTAATTGATTTGTAAGACATTGAAGGATCCAAACTACAAAGTTTAAGATGTACTAGGAAAATTTGAGAAACTTGTAGTTGTAATAATGTTATTCTGTTTGAATCTTTATGTCCTTAATGGAAGAATAAAATTTCTGAGTTTTATTCTTGTTTTTATATGAAATGTTTTTGTACTTATATTCAAGCTTGTGAGGGTTTTGGCATCATCAAAAGGGGGAAATTGTTAGGAACATTTTGTTGTTTTGATTATGGTCATACTAGCCGTTATAGCAAGAATGAAATAAGACAGCCTGAAATAAGTCTAAATGAGTTATTAATGTTTGTATAAGACTTTACTTAGAGTCTGACATTTCGTATAAGTTCAGTCAGAGAAGCACTGTACTAGACTTGTAGGACAACTCAGTAAAGTGAAGAGTAGTGGACCAGCTGAGTGAAGACAGCCAAGTACCAGGACACAGTGAACTGAAGACTTATGGACTGACTTATAACCAGGGAAGTCTGTGATGACCTTGGATAAGTCTAAGATACATATTACAAGTGATGAAATCTATTTTAAATATGGTGTACACTGATCTCACAAAAAATAAGGATCGGTGAAGCGAAGCTCTATCAGTTGTACAAATATCAGTTGGGCAGAAAGGAAAAGACGATAGCGATAGCGACCCATAGCAACAAATGACCGTAGAAAAGTAAAGTAGTCATTAGACCGGCTAAGCAACAACGAAGTGAAGCAATCGCATAGTCAAGTATACTGTCAACACTTGAATCAGAACGTAGAAAATGTGGAAGTCAAGCAATTAATGCAGAATCAACCTAGGACGGATTGCACGAAGAACGTTTGAAGAAAATCCAGATCACTGAACTCAAGGAGAATATTGGGATATTTTATGATGTTATTTCTATTTATTTGTAAGGGTATTATGGTACTTACAGAGAGGATTAGGGTACGAGGTCTGAGCTATATATATACATGGACGTGTAATGATGTAAGGCAGAACAATGAAAAGAAATTAAACTATCTTCTCCAAATTCTGCTTTGAGTTTTATTCCCTTTAACATGGTAGCAGAGCCAGAGGTAATGAGATCGAACCCTGGTTGGAACATTATTAAAAAAAAAAATTGTGCAAGTGTTGGACAGATGGCAACACTTGAGGGGGGGGGGGTGTTGGGACGATTGCCCACACTCTTAATGTATAAGAAATAAAGTAGCGCCTTTACTGACACCAATTGGTTTTAGTACAACGGTAAGCTCTTGATCTTTAACAGAGAATAAAATCAAGGAAGAATCAACGTTTGCTTCATTTTTCATTAATACTTTTAGATACATGCTCAATGTGAGCACGATTACTTACCACAATATAAAGATTTGGTTTCCAATTTTGCTTTTTTTGTTGTCAAAAAGCGGGGTGCATGTTTCTGGGGCTGCATGGAATTCAAGTATAAAAGGATATCAATTGTGATGTGATTTAGCATGTAACATTGTGATTCAAAGCCATAATTTTCCATTTGTTATTAATCTTATTTACAAGTACTTTTTTTGAAAACAGAAAAAGGAAACGATAATGGCCTTGAAGTTTCAAATTCAATCTCTTTTAGTTCTCATAGTTCTAGCCTCCACAACTACTGCTGTGCCTGGGACTGCCACTTTCTACACAAACTACATTCGTAAGTATTTATATTTGTGTTATTTGTTTATAAGGATTTACACCTATCATTCTCTGTTTGATATATGTTTGCTTTTACAGCATCGGCATGCTATGGCGGCAAATCACAAGGTTTCATGATAGCAGCTGCGAGTGATCCCTTATGGGCGGGAGGAGCAATTTGCGGGAAAATGTTTAACGTGACATGCACCGGTCCGACGAATCCGGTCCCACATCCTTGTACCGGACAAACCGTTCAAGTTAAAATTGTCGATCATTGTCCTGGCTGTGGTGGAACTCTTGATCTCTCTAAAGAAGCTTTTACAGCCATTGCTAATCCTGTAGCTGGAATTATCAAAATTGATTATTCTTAGTAAGCTACCTCTGTTGTTACATTAGCCTGACATTTCATAAAATAATAATTTAAGTTCTTTAAGTTTTTTTTCCCCTAATTTAATGTTTCTTTTGTTTCTAAATTAATGTTCATTTAATTATTCTTGGTTTCAGGTTTCAGAATGCCGAGAAGATTACAGTGGGCAAAGTTTTGCAGGGTTGAGTGGAAGATTAGATAAAAAAAACTAAATTTCTTTTGCGAGCTAATAATTATTCTTGAAAAAAAAAACATTTATGCGATTAATTGTTTTATGAGATTCTGCGATTAATTATTGGTACACAAATTTTTGTAGTATTGTTACCATGGTATTTATAAAAGACTAAAATATACTATTCTGTCATTTACATTGATGAGTTTGTCTCTCGATTTCATTTTCTACTTTTGAATATGGCTTTATTTTTTCCCAAAACAATTTCTGTAAATGTTTCCATGTTGGACTCTCTTTATTTTAGAATTTCTTAACCTTTCATACAAAACAAGATAATGGCATTAATTAATTATCTGTGTAAGAAATTTGTGAGTTAATTATCTGTGTAAAGAATGACTTAAAGAAATTTTACATGCCTTTGATGAAACTTCACATGAAAATAAGAATCAACATGATTTTGTGTGTTTTGTAGTAGTAGAATTTTGTTCATCACTAAAACTGATACAATCTTTCGCTAAATCTTATTGCGGCGGTTTGAACCGCTCAGGGGCGGAACCACCCATGTGGTTGTGTGGTCTCAAGACCACCCCAACAATGGAAGAAAAAAAAAAAAAAAAAAATTATATAGATAAATATATAATTCATGTAATATTGATATTATTATTTAAAATGTATTTTGTTAAATGTCTAAATAATTGTCTTGGTGGAGCAAGTGCTTGTTTTGTTTGGCATAGGCGGGAGTTCGATTCCCACATGTACGATATAGGGAGTCACTCATATGGCACAATATGAACCACACAGTTTCATTGCAAAATAAAACTGTGTTGTCCAGATTGTGACACACGGGTCACTCTCCATATTGGATTTTTCCCTTCCTTTTCTATATTAGTGTTGGCTTTTTTGCCCTTCCTTTTCTATATTAGAGTTGTGCTGTCGAGGATACTATTGGAATGATCTAAAATATCATTATGTAATTATTTTATTATATGATTTATTGTCCAAGTTGTTATAGGCCTATATATTTGTATCACCACTACACAATTGAATCAATGAAAATCAATCGTTTTCGAATTATGTTATGGTATCAGAGCGATTTAATTTTCTCTCTCGTTATGTCAATTCTTCCCTAAACACTAACCCTTGTTTTAAAATAAAAAAAACCAACAAACAAAGAAGCCGCAGGTCATCTTCTCCACACCACCACCGGCCACCATCTCCGCCCTCTGCTTATTCTCCAGCATAATCTTCCTAGCATAATCTTCTCTACTTCCGATTCTCCAGGATATATTCCTTACGGTTTCCTCAACAAAAAAAAACAAAACAAAAAAAATCCAGCCGCACCTTCTTCTCCTCCGGCTACCCGTTCGCGTCTCCAGTGAGGTTTCGTTATCAAATTCCCAGTCCCCAATTCCTGTTCACTCAGAATGGATCACCAACCCTTTAGCCGAATCTTTTTCGATACCTCAGCTTATCTCCGGCAGCTTCTCCTCTAGCTTCTTCTTTTCCGCCAGACCTCCTCTTCTCCGACAACTTGATCGAGCTACGCTGCTGCTTCTCCCGTTATAACCTACGACACCCATTCAGCTTACAACTCCCTTTTCTTTATTATCTTATTTTATTAAAGCAGCCCAAAATAAAAAACAAACAAACCCAAAAAAAAATAGGATTTTTGTCTACAATCAGTGTAACACAAAAAAAAAAAAAAAAACAAAGAGAGAAATAAAAATCTCTCACAAAAAAAAAAAAAAAAATTTGACAGATCGACGAAACAGTCTTAGCTTCTGTCCTTCCCCACACAGTGGTCATGGTATGGATTTTTCTAGAAGCCGGGGGCGAGGCTATAATTGTGGAAACCCTTGTCCCCTACACTCCAGCTTCTATAATGGTCCAAAACCCTCCACCTGCCACATTTGTGCCGCCACCGGCCATACCGCACTCGCCTGCTCCTTGCGGTATTAGCGCTCCTCCCTTCTCAAGCATATGCCACGTCCGCACACCCCGACTTTAATTGGATTGCAGATACCGGGGCGACTCACCATCTCACTCATGATGTTCGAAATCTCAACTTCTCATATGCACCCTATGTCGGGCCCGACAAAGTGCATGTAGACGACGGTACAGGTATACCTATTACTCATTACGGCTCTTCTTCTATACATTCCTCTTCCCCGTCATTTTATTTATCTAATATTCTTGTTACGCATTCCATCACTAGAAACCTCTTATCTGTCCATAAAATTGCCTCGGATAATTCTGTGTACTTCGAATTCCATGGGTCTTACTTCCTTGTCAAAGATTACTCCGGTCGCACCCATTAGAGGATTTGTCAAAGATGGCCTCTATCACTTCTCTACCCCGCTTCACCCTCCCCTTGCTCCTACTCAAGCTCTGGCCTCCTTTATCACCTCATCCACCACGTGGCATCAACGTCTAGGTCATTGTTCTTATTCAGTACTTCGTCAAGCCCTAAAAGGTCTTCCTATATTTACTCCTACTAAGGCGTCGCCTTCTGTCTGTGCCCCGTGTCAGTTGGCTAAAAGTCACCACTGCCCGTTATACACTTATGAATTTACCTCTACTGCTCTTTTAGACCTTTTCTACTCCGATGTTTGGGGCCCTGTCATGAACCATCAATTTACGGTATCCATTGCAGATTCAAGCAATAGCAGGTTGATGTGAAGAAATTATTGTTGATTGATATGGGGAATTTTGTTGCAGGAACTATGTGAAGGAATCAAGATTTATTGACTACGAGCCAATCTCCATGTTCATTGTATTACAATGGAATTGTAGGGCATGTTAGAGATAATTACAAGATTGAGTCAATAGTTTGTTTAAATAATGTCGTTTGAATTTGAATGATGATATTGTTGTTAATATTGATTATTTGGTTTAAAAAGGGTTACATTGGAACAGATCTCTATCACCGATTAATGTATAAATATTGTAATCAGTTTATTATTATTTATCAATGCAAATCATTCTATTTCTCTATTAGCCGTATGGTTCAAAGAAAAAATGAAAAGTGGAAAAAGTTTATTAATTAATAGAGAATCACATTCTAGCAAGGTGCTAGATATGGCACAAGATCAAGTAGCAACACAAAATTACATAAGAGTAGTATTCTCTATGTCGTCCAATTGAAACTCATCTTTGTATTCCTGCCTTTGGCTTGAATTGACATTGGGCCACAGACATTTGTATGTATGAGCTCAAGCAATTCGTTGGATCTTATCCCTTCGCCACAAAATGGTGACTTTGTCATCTTACCAAGTAAACAAGCTTCACATGTATCAAGCGATTCGTAATCGAATTGATCCAACATTCCATCTATATGGAGTTTGGAAATGCAATTCTTATTTATATGGCCAAGTCTATAATGCCACAAGTAGAATTCATTCAAGTCACTTATTTTCGCTTTCTTATTGTTTATATTAAGTATATCAGCATTCATATCGAATATGTAGAGACCATTGTCAAGTTTGCCAGTACTATAAAACATTCCATCATGTGAAAAGAAGAACATTTATCCTTAAACGTAAAAGAAAATCCTTCAACATCCAATGTAGAAATAGAAATAATGCTCTTCGTAAGAGAAGGAACAAAATAACAGTTATTTAATTCAAGTACTAGCCCACTAGGCAATGAAATAAAATAAACTCCTACGGCTCGGGCATCAACGTTTCCTCCATTCCCAACACGAGATCCACTTCCCCTTTCCTCATAACTCTAGTCTTTCTTAGTCTCTGCATATCCATACAAATTTGAGAACCACATCCAAAGTATCTAATACCCAGTGGTTAGACACAGAAGAAGCAACATTGATCTCAACCATAAGCATGCGTGAAGTCAAAGCATCATTATGCTTGTTCTTCTTGGTGCTCAAGAAAGCCTTGTAGTTTCTCTTCCAATGACCAGTCTGGCCACAATGGAAGCAAGCATCATTGGATTTTTCTTTGGCTCTCTTAGGCTGCGGCTTAGGAGCCTCCTTCGCCTTCTTGATCTTCTTTTGGGCCTTTTTCTTGCCTTTGGAAGAAGTAACGAGCAACACTTGCTTACTCTTGCCAACAGTGTCTTCAGCAGTTTTGAGCGTGTTCAATAACTCCGCGAGGGAGCAATCAATTTTGTTCATGTGATAGTTCATTAGAAACTGTGAGTAAGAGTCCGGTAGAGATTGCCGAATCAAGTCAATGCTTAACTCATGCTCCATCTAATGGCCCATCTTCTTAAGCCTCTCTATGTATCCGATCATCTTTAGCACATGCAACCCTACCAGAGTACCCGGATCCATCTTGCAACCAAAAAACACCTTCGAGACCTCATACCTCTCAGTGTGAGACTGAGAAGCATAGAGCTCATTTAGGTGAGCCATAGTGGTATGTTCATCCATAGACTCATTCTGTTTTTGAAGTTCCGGTGTCATAGAAGCAAGCATGATGTATGTAGCCTCATTACCGTCGGAAAAGTGTTTTGCATGCTTCTTAACCGATTACTCATTCGTAGCATCTTCGGGATCCTTGGTTAAGGGTGTGTCCAAGACACAGAAATGCCTTCATGTCTCAAAACAATTTTGAGATTTCTTTCCCAATCAAGAAAGTTTGATTCGTCAAGTTTGTTTTCAATGATAAAACGAAGGTTCAATTTGTTCGACATTTCTACAACAATAAAGTAAAGATAATTTAAGTAAAATTTCATGCTTACAAAACAATAAAATTGCACTTTAAAATTTTAATTAGGTTCTGCTCCCACTAGCCAACTATTCTCGATTGGCTTTCAATAATTTAATTAATTCTCTAGTGGCTGGGATCCAATCTAGTTATCTCGATTCCCGATGAGGGCAGATCTATCGAGACAATTTTGAAAGGTGGGTACTCCTTCCAGTCGCATCATATGCGGCTCTCAGTGGTTGACTAGTCAACTCTTTGACAACTCACAACTTTATGTGATAGTCAACCCCTTGTCTCTAAAATCAGGCGGTCCTGACGAGGGCCAATCACCGCAAGATTCTAGTCGAGTCGTAACCCAAATATTCATGTGATATGATATCTCAATAATAACGATATACCCAAGGTAGGTCAACTCCCGACGAGGGCCGATCAGTTGGATCCGAACAAGGGCACATCACTATCATTACTATATTGGGAGACATATATATCTCGATTTTTGTCGTGGGAATAATTTATAAATTAATTCACTTAATTTATTTTAATTAAATTATGGTCTCATCTAAGCATGTATATTTCTACGTTATCAATATAAAGTTAAACATACATCATTCCGCACACAAAAATAACCGGTATGATCATGGATTTTTCCTAGGTGCAGTTTCGAATACAAACTGCTGAAACCACGGCTCACAATCTTAGGGTAACTGCAACCGCCAATAGGATCTTTAATGCGCCATCACCAATAGAATCTTTATGTCTCTTTGACCTCCATATTCTGTTCCATTCTTGTTACATAATAATCTATCCAATAAATTAATACACCCGCCGCACATGGGGGGAGCTAACGGGAATGGAATAATGAAGAAAGTAAACTAAGTCACGTTCTTCATAACGGCCTAGGACAATTTGAATAACCAACATAAAGTAAATCACACACATCTATTCTATCGGTCGAGTCCATGATCAATCGGTGTCCATATAATCATATTATATCTACTACATCTAATCCATACAATAATATCTTATGAAAAAAAGAATTTTAAAATTCATCTACTTGTGTCTTATCAAATCAAATAATCAATCAACATTTAATTAATTAAATGATTCTAATCGAAATAAAATTTTCTATTAATTTTAATCGATTTCCATTTTAATTTTGATTAAAAATAACTATTCAAATTTAAATCAAAATTAAAATAAAGTCGCTTTTAGTTTCTTTCCTTTTGATTCATAATCAAAAGGGATGCCTTTAGTTTCCAAAACCAAAAGACATCTCCCTTGGCCATTTCCAAAATCAGAATTTTGAAAAGGACCAGGACCTAGGCCTAGGCCTATTCAAAAATCAAATATTTTGAAAGGGGCCTAGGCCTATTCCAAACAATGTTTGGAAAGGGCCAATATTATTTAATGCTTTGTGGCATCCCAATGACCCAAAATATTTGAAACATTAGTTAGCCATATAACACACCTAAACAAATGAGATATCAATGCACAATAAATATCACAAAACCAAAAACGAATCGGGATCCACCATGCATTAATTACTACGCAATTTAATTAGTGCTTATTGCTTAAGTTCGAACTTCGCTCTGCTTCCACTGTTAGGAAATCAACTAGTTTAACGCAGCGGAATTTAAAAATTGATTTTCGATCCCAAGATCGACTTTGTTTAATACAATAAACACGTTAAGTAGTTGACGGTGATTACCTTGCTTGATTTAATAAATCGACGCTATGACCGTCAACGGAGAGTGGTAGTGCGCGCGAACCATCCACGTGTCCGGCCTCTATCGATATCCACACAAACTCCTCGCCAGAATGCTCCTTGGATTGCTACTTGAAAAATCCGGTTGCTAGACTGGCCTTTTCTCTCTCTCTAAAACTTTCTAGAAGAAGCTCTCTATTTTTCACAAGAATTATGTACTCTTGGAATTGTGATGTACAAAAGAGCTAGTCAACCCCTTTCTTTTATAGGAGTAGGTGGCGCCCCAATTGCCCCCTAATCTGATTAGGAGAAGCTTTTAGTACATTGATGAGAAAAAAAACATTTTTCCTAATAAAATAAGGAAAATCACTTTGATTGATTTATCACTTTCAATTAAATATCTTATATTAAATAAATCTAAGATATTGCCAATATCTAATATTTAATATCTTTATCTTTTTACTATAAATCTATTTTTCCAAAATCAATTAATATCCAATAAATTGCACAATCTAGGTGTATCTTATACACTAGAAAGTGGCGCCCCATATAGCCATTAAATGACTTCCGTAATATTCTTTAATTAATCAATATAATTAATATTGTATACAACAAAATGAAGATAAACAAAATACATAATAACAAAAGTGCTTTTATTAATCATAATAAAGTTATTACATGAACTAAATAGACTGTAAATGACCCAACTCGGTTGGATCCGGTCTAACCCGATTTAGTTCAGGACACCATTTCAACCGTATATGGCTCAGAGACAAGAAAAAATTGAGGGAGCATCTGGCTCTAGTTGTAGACCAAACCAATCTGTGCCTTTCTTGGCAAAAGGGCCAGAGGACTTAACTGCTGAAGGACAAGAAGAATTCAAATACCTTTAAGTTTTTCAAACCAATGTCTAGATTAACATCTCAACAGCAATAGGTGATGTACAAGGATATGAAGCTGAAAGATTCACACATTGCGAAGCCAAAGCAAGATTGGAAAGATACTTTGGAGAACCATAGGCACGTGAGACTATGCCTGACTTCAACATACTTTTTGAATAAATAATGTTTGTAGCACTCTCATATAACACTGCGTTGGAGTATTGGAAATAGAAGTTTCCAGAAATTGATTTGTAAGACATTGAAGGATCCAAAGTACAAAGTTCAAGATGTACTAGGAAAATTTGAGAAACTTGTAGTTGTAATAATGTTATTCTGTTTGAATCTTTATGCCCTTTATGGAAGAATAAAATTTCTGAGTTTTATTCTTGTTATTATATGAAATGTTTTTGTACTTATATTCAAGCTTATGAGGGTTTTGGCATCATCAAAAGGGGAAAATTGTTTGGAACATTTTGTTGTTTTGATGATGGTCATACTAGCCGTTATAGCAAGAATGAAACAAGACAGCCTGAAATAAGTCTAAATGAGTTATTAATGTTTGTATAAGACTTTACTTAGAGTCTGACATTTTGTATAAGTTCAGTCAGAGAAGCATTGTACTAGACTTGTAACACAGCTCAGTAAAGTGAAGAGCAGTGGACCAGTTGAGTGAAGACAGCCAAGTACCAGCACAGTGAACTGAAGACTTATGGACTGACTTATAACCAGGGAAGTCTGTGATGACCTTGGATAAGTCTAAAATACATATTACAAGTGATGAAATCTGTTTTAAATATGGTGTACACTGATCTCACAAAAAATAAGGATCAGTGAAGTGAAGCTCTATCAGCTGTACAAATATCAGTTGGGCAGAAAGGAAGCGAGATCGATAGCGAGCCACAAGCAACCAGTGACCAAAGCGAGAAAAGTAAAGTAGTCATTGGACCGGCTAAGCAACAACGAAGTGAAGCAACCGCATAGTCAAGTATACTGTCAACACTTGAATCAGAACGTAGAAAATGTGGAAGTCAAGCAATTAATGCGGAATCAATCTAGGACAGATTGTACGAAGAACGTTTGAAGAAAATCCAGATCACTGAACTCAAGGAGAATAAAATCAAGGATTATTCTCCGTATTAAAAACCCAACGGACTGAAATTCAAAATCAAGGAATCATGTCTATAAATAGAAGGCATTGGAGGAGTGAATTTTCCCGAATTCCCCTACTAGCAAATGGTAAAAGATCATGCAATATGCATTTATCATTATTCCTAATTAAAGAAAATAATTCGATTCAAAACCTAATTAATCTTACATATTAAAAAATTTGCTTCATTATTCATTAATAATTTTAGATACATGCTCACTGTGAGCACGATTACTTACCACAATATAAAGATTTGGTTTCCAATTTTGCTTTTTTTTGTTGTCAAAAAGCTGGGTGCATGTTTCTGGGGCTGCATGGAATTCAAGTATAAAAGGATATCAATTGTGATGTGATTTAGCAAGTAACATTGTGATACAAAGCCATAATTTTCCATTTGTTATTAATCTTATTTACAAGTGCTATTTTTGAAAACAGAAAAAGGAAACGATAATGGCCTTGAAGTTTCAAATTCAATCTCTTTTAGTACTCGTTCTCATAGTTCTAGCCTCCACAACTACTGCTGTGCCTGGGACTGCCACTTTCTACACAAACTACATTCGTAAGTATTTATATTTGTGTTATTTGTTTATAAGGATTTACACATATCATTCTCTGTTTGATATATGTTTGCTTTTACAGCATCGGCATGCTATGGCGGCAAATCACAAGGTTTCATGATAGCAGCGGCGAGTGATCCCTTATGGGCGGGAGGAGCAATTTGCGGGAAAATGTTTAACGTGACATGCACTGGTCCGACGAATCCGGTCCCACATCCTTGTACCGGACAAACCGTTCAAGTTAAAATTGTCGATCATTGTCCTGGCTGTGGTGGAACTCTTGATCTCTCTAAAGAAGCTTTTACAGCCATTGCTAATCCTGTAGCTGGAATTATCAAAATTGATTATTCTTAGTAAGCTACCTCTGTTGTTACATTAGCCTGACATTTCATAAAATAATAATTTAAGTTCTTTTAGTTTTGTTCCCCCTAATTTAATGTTTCTTTTGTTTCTAAATTAATGTTCATTTAATTATTCTTGGTTTCAGGTTTCAGAATGCCGAGAAGATTGCAGTGGGCAAAGTTTTGCAGGGTAGAGGGGATGATTAGATAAAAAAAAAAATTAAATTTCTTTTGCGAGCTAATAATTATTCTTGAAAAAAAAAAAAACATTTCAGCGATTAATTGTTTTATGAAATTCTGCGATTAATTATTGGTACACAATTTTTTGTAGTATTGTTACCATGGTATTTATAAAAGACTAAAATATACTACCTCCGGTCTAAAATATAAGTCATCCTAGGAGTTTTCACACAGATTAAGGAATTGGTTGAATGTCATTAATTTGAAGGTTAATGTCTAAAATACCCCTTGACTATCATTAATGCAATAGTTGTTAAGTAATGAAAAGTTGTTGAATTCATAATAAATTAAGGTTAAGATAGAGAAAGAGCAATAAATGTTGCATTGGAAATGTAGAATGACTTATATTATGGGACAAGTAGAAAAGTGTAGGATGACTTATATTTTGGACCGGAGGTAGTATTATTCTGTCATTTACATTGATGAGTTTGTCTCTCGATTTCATTTTCTACTTTTGAATATGGCTTTGGGAGAAGGGGCCACAAGGACAAAAAAAATTAATAAATGGGTTTGGAAGCACAAAAGTAACATTTTCATGATTATAAAGGACAAAAATCACAATTGTTATTTTAAAATTGTTACTTTAATGTTACTTTGTATTTCACAATTGTTACTTCATATTTACTCTATTCCACATTTGTTACTTCATAATTGTTACTTTTGTCCTTATTAAATTACAGTTTCCTTCTATCCCGATTTTTTGATAATTTCTTCCTTCTGGACAAAAATCTATATGACTTTATTTTTTCCCAAAACAATTTCTGTAAATGTTTCCATGTTTGACTCTCTTTATTTTAGAATTTCTTAACCTTTCATACAAAACAAGATGATTGCATTAATTAATTATCTGTGTAAGAAATTTGTGAGTTAATTATCTGTGTAAAGAATGACTTAAAGAAATTTTACATGCCTTTGATGAAACTTCCCATGAAAATAAGAATCAACATGATTTTGTGAGTTTTGTAGCAGTAGAATTTTGTTTCATCACTAAAACTGATACAATCATTCGCTAATTCTTATTGCGGCGGTTTGAACCGCTCAGGGGCGGAACCACCCATGTGGTTGTGTGGTCTCAAGACCACCCCAACAATGGAAGAAAAAAAAACAAAAAAATTTATGTACATAAATTTATGTATATACAATCAACAAAACCCTCGACCCATTTGTGATCAAGCCGTGAGAAGAAATGAGACCAACAATCCAATTCATTTACCGAATGTGGGAGCAAACAATTTTGAGGTTCCAGCTCATCTTTTTTGATTGGTTGGAACAAGAGCTCAATTTCATGAGCGTGAGATGAAGATCCACATCACCATCTTTACAACTATAAGGAATTATGAAATACGGCCAAGAGTCAAGGTGCTAATAGAGAATTGACAAGAATGTCCATGTTTCCTTTCTCCTTGGATGGGAAGGCAAATGATTGGTTTATGTC
This sequence comes from Gentiana straminea, assembly GCA_036785695.1. Taxonomy (NCBI): domain Eukaryota; kingdom Viridiplantae; phylum Streptophyta; class Magnoliopsida; order Gentianales; family Gentianaceae; genus Gentiana; species Gentiana straminea. The sequence goes on from JAVUPR010000349.1 coordinate 26,342,773, forward strand.
ACTTCCTCACCATTCCTTGACAAGTTGGGAGGAAATCCAAAATGAATTTTTGAAACAATACTTCACTCCGGGCCAAAATTTGGAATTGAAATTTGAGATTGCTAGCTTCAAACAAGGTGAGCATGAATCACTTGGATTTCCATGGGAGAGAGAGCTTGCCCTGATCATGGTTATCCCTTGGATATGCAAATTCAATTCTTTTGTTGGAAGCTTAGATAGGAATCACGTGCGGATGTTGATCAAGCATGTAATGGTTCATTGATGATGAGTGCGGCACAAGATGTGTATGATGCTATTGAAAAGATTGCAAAGAATAACCGAATGTGGGAAACCGGTTCACGTACAAGAAAAGTTGCTTTTATGGTAGATTCCACCGCTCAATCGAAAGTGTTAGCTCAATTAGCCTCTTTTAGCAGAAGGTTGATGAAATAAAGGGAAGTAAAAGTTTGGAAGGAAATACATCCAGTGACATGAGTAGTGAGGAAATGAAACATAAAGATAATGCACCATTGGAGGTGATGGAATCCGGTGAATATTCCAGTGAAGAAGTGAGATTTATACAACAACACCGAGCCTTGAACAACGCCTACTCAAATGCCTACAATACCTTGCAAAGAGATTTCCCTACTCATAGTTGGGCTCCACACACTAACAAACAAGGACCATAATCTTTTACTCCTCAACGAAAAAATTCCTTCAACACCAACCTCAAAACCAAAATTTCCAAGGCCATACTTCATACCAACCACGACCACCACCTACACACTCTTACCAACAACGTCCCACACAAAACATCCCCATTACACAATATTCAACCTCATCATTGGAAAAGGAAGAAAGATGGGAGAAGTTGATGGAAAATCTCACGGGAGTTGTCTCAACTCAAGCCGCGATTATGCAAACAATGATGACTTCTATATGCACGGTGGCAAAAGATGTAGGCACCTTGAGGACCTCAATAAGTGTTCATGACATGAGAATGAAAAATATAGAAGCATCCGTACGGAACATGAAAAAGCATTTGAGTAGGGAAGGTGAGAGGAATCCAATAACCTGGTTAAGTTTTCAAACCAATGTTTAGATTAACACCTCAACAACAATAGGTGATGTACAAGGATATGAAGCTGGAAGATTCACACATATTGCTGAAGCCAAAGCAAGATTGGAAAGATACTTTGGAGAACCACAGGCACATGAGACTATGCCAGACTTCTGTTAAGGGTGATTTTATATGATTTATATCGTTATATTTTGTAATAATTTCCTCCATATTCATATAATTTGCATAGAAATTAAGGGTTTAATCGAATTATTGAGCGAATGAGTTTTAAAAGTATTTAAGTGCGAATTCGAGCTAATTATGTGATTTTATTGGTAATTATCTATGGTTTTACACTTTGCATGTCTTTGTGGTTTTGTAGGTGCATAAACATGTCATAATTGGAGATTTAATGGAAGGAGGAAGATGCAATTTGAGGATTGGAATGAAGATTTGATGAATCAAACGAGCGGTCACTACCCATGCAGCCTGGACTGGTGTCTGAAGTATTGAAGTGCGTCCAGGGTGGACGGACGTCTGAAGATATGAACGAGCGTCCAGGAGAGGAAATTTGATTCAAAGTTTTGAAGATTTCAGTGGACGAGCGTCTCATTTTACATAGAACGGGCGTTTGAGAAGACTCGGCCCGACTCGAAGAATTTGCACCAACTGGACGGGTGTCCAGAAGGACTGGACGGGCGTCCACGGCCGACATCAGTATAACCGACCTAGTTTTCTATAAAAGCAGCCGCATTCTCAACCCTAATTATCATCATATCGACTGCAGCCGCCAGAGAACCCTAAATTCTGAGCAGAGGCAGGCTCGGTCGGCAGAGCCTTGTGCTCTGTCGACCGAGGTTAGTTAGGTTTTTTTTTATTTTATGTCGTTTCTTCTTGTTCGATTCATGAGGATGGCTGGAAGCTGATCAAACTTGGAGCAAGCGTGTAAAACTTTTCAGCATCGTTTTTATTTCTTCCTTTGGATGATTTCGTGAGTTTTAATTAAGTTGTTTCTTTTCTATGATTTTCATGCTATGCAATTTAAATCGAGAGATGTTTTGCTATTGATGTTTGCCATATGATGAGAATCGGTGTAAACACTAGATCACCATAGGAAAGAATAGATCTTTTTTAACCTAAAAATACGAGAGTTGCTAGGTTATAATATCTAGATTGTTAGATTGAGAAATCTTGCACCTTGGTTTGAAAGCGTTAATCTTTAAGATCGAGAGATAAAAGATTGATAGGCGAACTTTTCTAAGAGATTAGGAGTTCATACCTTTGATAGGTGAATCACAATTTTAGTTAAATCATCATAAGATAATCTAGAGAGGAAATTAAGGGTTGCGGGATGGTGGATCATTGCTTGTTCTATGTTTAATCGCTATAGTCATTATCATGCTTTTATGAGTTTTATTGTTTTTCTCGTTTATAGTTTAGTTATGTTCGCAACGATCTTTCCTGGCTTTGGACTGACAATCCTCTGTCCAGTTTACTTTTCGTTTTGTTATTTTAGGTTTTAATAATAATGGTATCAACCTTAGGAAATTAATGAACTAGATACCCCGATTCCCTGAGATCGACTCCGGTATTAATCGCTATGCTACGATCCCTGCACTTGGGGTATACCGGATTTATAAATTTATTACTTGTTTATTTTCATTGCAAAAATCCGTGACAAGTTTTTGGCGCCGTTGCCGGGGAATCGGTACGGTTGTCTAGTTTATTAATTTTTCTGATTTTCCGTTATAAGTTGGGATAAAAGGGATCGTTGGGGCACATGGTAGTATTTTGGCCGTAACTTTCGGCTCGAGTGTCCGTTTGTCGCGCAGGACCCCAATTCGGAAAGTTCGTTCCGACGCCGACGACGTGGTGAATTGCCGGAGGCCGTTCAACACCGTTTTCGAGGTCAAAATCTGTTGTTTTCCCTTCCATTTTGGGCTCAGAAGCTTTCAACACGTTTTTCTCCCTTTTATTGTTTTCTTGTTTTCTGTTTTAAATTTTTCGTAGGTAGGTTTCTATTTCCGTTTCTTTTTCTGTTTCTTTATCTTTTCTATAAAAAAAAAGCAAAAAAAATGTCATCAACTAGGATTATGCAAGATCAGAACGCCATGCTGAAACAGTAGATGGCAGCTCTTCAAATGTCGCTTAATCCTATGAATCAGACCCCGTCTTTTCCACATAACTCACAAGTTATGTTCTGTGGAAGATGTTGTCGACCTGGACATGCTGTTGGCCAGTGTCAGTTTCTTTCCCCTGCTGCGTATCAAGTTAACACTGTCCATAATCAGGGAAATTTTAATCTAGTCACATGTCAAAATTGTGATAATGTGGGACACACTGCTCGTTTCTGTCCTATGAGTGGACAGAACGCTGAAGTAAATGCTTCCTGTGGCCAGCAGTATCAGAGATTTAATAATCAGTTCTCTGGCCAAAGCAGTTTTCAGAATCAGGGATTCAATTCTCAGGATCCGAATTTCTATCAAAACCCGAACTTCAGTCAGGACCAACATATCCATTTTTCCAATCAATATCAGTGGTTCAATTAGAACAGTCCCGACCCTATGTTTCAAAGTCAGTCTAGCCAATCTTTCCCACAGAACTTTCAGAACTATCAAGGCCCCTCTCAATCAGACGATCTTGAAGCTAAATTGGAGGAGCAAAACAGGACGCTCAAGAATCTTGAGAGATGGCTCAGGCAAATGGCTCAAGACCAATGCACTGACCTAGCTCCCACACTCCCTTATGGTGGAGAAGAGGCTAGTGCTATGAATGTAAGGTCCCACACTCAACTTAGTGGTTTCCCTGTTCTGGATGAGAGTACTCAGGTGGCTGATCCCCTGAGAAATAAAGAATTTAGTGGAAGTCGGGAGGCTGATCTCCTGACTGGTAAGGAAGGTAGAAACGAAGTAGATGATCATATGTCTAGAATGAAGGATGAAGAAGAGGAAGAACCTGAAGGGATAGACCTTTACTTTCCTCTCCAGAATGTTATGCATCTAGACAAGTGCACTCCTGATATTCCTTGCTATGCTTCTATCGCCAACTTCTTACATTCCCAGTACTTAAATCCGGAATTTTCATATCAGGAGAAGAAGAAATTTTTCTCTGATGTAAAAACCTTCGTTTGGGATGAACCTTACCTCTTCAAGATTTGTAAAGATGGTTTGTTGAGAAGATGTGTTCCTGAATCTGAGCAACGTGATATTATTGAGCAATGCCACAGTGGACCCACTGGCGGTCACTTTGGTCCTTGGAAAACCGTTGCTAAGATCTTTCAATCCGGCTTCTATTGGCCCACGATCTTTAAAGATACAGAAGCTTTCTGTAAAGCTTGTGATAGGTGTCAAAGAACCGGAACTTTAACAAGGCATTTCGACATGCCATTGAAGCCCATCCTAGAATGCGAAGTCTTTGATGTATGGGGTATCGATTTTATGGGACCATTCCCATCATCTTGTGGAAATAAATACATCTTAGTCTGCGTGGATTATGTATCGAAATGGGTGGAGGCTCAAGCCACTTCTCGCAATGATCATAAAACGGTCATGAAGTTCCTGAAGAAAAATATTTTCGTGAGATTTGGATGTCCCCGCACCTTAATCAGTGATGAGGGAACGCACTTCTACAACCGGCCACTAGAAAAAGTTCTTGAGAAATATGGTGTCCGGCATAAAACTGGCACACCATACCATCCTATGACTAGTGGTCAGGTTTAAAGAAGCAACCAAAGTTTAAAGAAGATCCTAGAGAAAACAATTAAAGGTCATAGAAAAGACTGGAGTCTAAAGTTGGATGATGTACTGTGGGCATATCGAACTGCCTATAAGACCCCCGTGGGTACATCACCCTATCAAATGGTTTATGGTAAACCATGCCACTTACCAATCGAGTTAGAGCATAGAGCGTATTGGGCCACGAAGTTTTTAAACTTTGATACCCAATCTTGTGGAAAACATCGATTGCAGCAATTGCATGAGTTAGACGAATTTAGACTTCAGGCCTACGAAAGCGCCAGGAAAAGTAAGGAAAAGACAAAACTCCTTCACGATGTCAAAATCAAGAAGCGACAATTTCAAGTAGGGGAACAAGTTTTATTGTACAATTCCAGGTTACATCTGTTCCCTGGTAAGCTGAGGACATGATGGTCCGGTCCCTTTGAAATTCTCCAAATCATTCCTGGAGGTGTTTTAGAACTAAGAGGTCATGGTGACCGGCCGTTCAGAGTGAATGGTCAAAGGTGTAAGCATTATATCGGTCAAACCAAAGAGAAGCCTTTGATTGTTCACTTCCTCGACATCCTCGGGTGTGGTACTCCTGAAGTCAATGAGTTTGACGAGTTTTCGCCCGATTTGTTTTCTGAGAATGACGGCAGTGGTCCAGTAGAGGAAGTTCTGGCTGGTAGTTGGGATATGGAAGAATTTAAACGGGAGGCACAGTTAAAGAGAAGATTGAAGAAGAAGAAGTCTGCAATGGGGAAAATTAAGAATGTTTGGTGATGACGGTCAAATTATACCCGTAAAAGTCATCAACGTTGACCTTAAATCGATATTGATAATATGTATTTTATATTAAATCACATGTTTATATGGTTTATTTAATGTTTTGTGATTTATAAAATATAATTTAGTATTTATCCAATTTTTATTGGTATTTATCTGTTTTATTTATAAATTGGTATTTATCCGCTTTTATTATATTTATCCGTTTTATTTAAATATGATTTATTTTGGGATAAATATCTATTTTGCAGATTTGGATAATTATGGAGGATAAATACAAATAATAGAATTAAATCTCAAGATAAATCAAAGGAAATTCAAGATAAATATCGGATTAGCACGAAAAGATCGGATAAGCATGACAAAAGACTCCAAGATGGCGCCAACTTTGAGGATATGCATGAAGGGGGGGCGCACCATTATTTTTTGAGATCGGCCGAGAGTTATCTCTTATTTGTTTTGACATTTTGAAGTATATCTCTTAATTAGCTTGAACCCCTATAAATAAAGGCATGTTATACACGCCATAAACACACTCGACCATATACACTTCTCAGTTTATAATAAAATCTTCGGTTTTTCTTAGAGCAGTTTATTTTACAAGTTCTGTAATTATGTAAGTTCTTGTATTTATTTGTTCGTAGTTCTTTGTAATTAAGCCCCCAATTATTGTTTATTGTTTGAGGTTGTTCGTTCTTCACTGAACGATGTAGATCTAAGGATACGATGTGAGGCAGTGGGGATTCCTTGTCTATAAGGATCCACACGCCCAGATCTGTTATCCGGTGACCTATAGATGACTTTGGTATGATCGACAACCGTGTTTTTAGTAGATCTATATAATTGCTTTATGAGTCTCTATTTTATCCGTTACGTATGTAGAAACGCTAAGATTTAGTTGTTCATTGCGTCAATCTAGCCACGTCTTTATGGTGTGATTGTCCACCTAGAATTTCTTATCTTAGTAGGTATGGCTACGGCTACGTTGCTCGTCTGTTTTAATTAGCGTATTATTAGGAAATACCAATATAGGGCTCCTAGGTCGGCTCATGAATTGATCTTCCGGGACTTTCAGCGAGATCTAGATCTGTTCTGTATTCGGGAATTGCATGCACCTAGTTATACGTAAATCGTAGATTAACATGATACCTAAAAGTTAGTGTTAAGGGCTAAATTGTAGTATTTATACATATATTTTATATATCAATTTTCTCCCATATATGTATGATTTTCATAGAAATCGAGTTTATAATTGATTAATTGAGTAAATGAGGTTTTTAATGGTTAAATATGAAAACGTATCAATTTTAGTCTTTATTTGATGGTTTTATGTTATTTTGGAAATATGTTACACTTTGGTATGTTTTGATCCTCTTGTAGATACACATTGATGGTGGAAAAGGTGATCCTAAAGAGCTAAATTCGTGATTAGAAAGGATCAATCAAAGTTATGGAAGATTGGAAGAGATAAGGAAAGAGATCAATCAAGATAAAGATGGAATTATCAATTTAATCGTTATTGGATGAGCATCCAAGATTAATGAACGAGCGTCCAAGACTGGACGGGCGTCTGATAAAGCGAACGTGCGTCCAGGGAGTTAATTCACATACAGAGAGTTCAGACGCTGGCTAAACGAACGTCCAGTCTCCGTCCAAGCATTCTGGACGGGCGTCCAATTTGACAAACGAGTGTCCACCGCCGTTTTTGCTGAAACCGACTTAGGTTACTGTAGCAACCGCCTCAGTTTTCTATTTAAAGCACAGCAGCCCCAAACCCTAAATGCATTCCGAATTTCATACACATCAAACACAAGAGAGCAAAGCAGCCCTTTGGAGATTTCAAGGCCGGTCACCCGAGCCTTGTGCTCGGGTGAACCGAGGTTAGATTAGGAGTAGTTTAGATTCTTTTCGTTTTCGTTCTTGGATCAATTCATGTATGAGACTATGTGAGTTCTTCTTGATTTATTCAATTCAGTTTTTCTTCATGAGTTTAGTTCTTTTTGTATCTTTTCTATGTGTTTATGATGCCATGAGAATAGATTGGAAGATTTGTTTTCTATTGATGTTTATAATACGGAAGTTGCATAAACGTTAGATCACCATAGAAAGATAGGATTTTTAATCGTTGTTGGTCCCTTGAAAAGGCTTTAGTTAAGTTTAGAGGGGGGGGGGGGGTGAATAAACTTAACACTTAAAACTTTGGAGTTAACAAATTACGCAACTTCGGCGGCCTGCGATACTTCGTAGTCTGTTGAGATCTCGCAGCTCCGCCGATAAACGTAGTCTCGACGAGTTCGTTCTTTGAATTTGTGCAGCGGAATAATATCAAAAATTAAGCCTTGTTACTTGTTGTTAAATATGTTACTAAGTATTAGATACTCGTAGTGTATGTGTGTGATTTCGGTTGCTAGATTCAAAGCAGTTGATATGGATAAAGACTAAGTGCGAAAGTAAATGCGGTAAGTAAGTAGAGAAATTTTATAGTGGTTCCGGGTGATGTAATCCTGTCGGTCCACTCTTCTCCCGTGATGTTGGAGGAAATTCACTAGTGATCTTTGAGTTATCGTTACAAAGAATCCTAGGTTGCTTGTCCTTCACCAATAACTATGGCTTCACAACCGAAAAGCGGGAACGGGTAGGATTCTTCGCTCCCGAGTCTTCCACTTGGTCCTTGAAGGGTAGGATTGCCTCTTCACCGGCTCCACCACAAACCAACGAGTCTTTCACACCTAACGGATGCTTCACTATCTTGACGAGGTTCTTTATAAAATAAAGAATGAATCAAATAAATGATTCGGTTGCAAAGCGGCTTGATTAGGATTATATAATCAAGCGGCTTGCGTCTTCAAGTGTGTATGCTTGATGCGGCTTGAACACGAATGCACTTGAAGAAAATAACTAGATCGCGAGTCTTAAGCTCGTAAGTTCGGCGGGGTGTTTTTCAGCTCAGTATTGTTACTTAAAGTTTATCCCAAAAATTCATCATCTTGTTTCTGAGTTGAAAGTCCTCTATTTATAGGTAGGAATGCATGTGACTTGAATTTAAAATTCAAATGTGACCGTTCCTTGTATTTGTCCCATCTGCACTGCATTCTGTCACTATTCATAGGACTGACACTGTCAGGATTACTTTTTGACAAGTGCGGTCGTCCACCCCTTTGACTTGTATCCAATGGATAAAAATAAAGATCATCCCAACGTCTTTTTAATTTCAGCCCTTGATTTGCTTGATAGGTCGAGATAGTTGGTCTGTTCTTATCCATGTAATCTTCAAATAATCTTGAATTAATCGAGGTATATATCGGCGGGTTCATCGATCGTCGTAATACCAATCGTCTATTTGAACATCTTATTTTTGTCTCGTAAAATAGAATGCGGTGATTACTTTTATCTAACTTTTATTTGTGAAGTTAGATTACATCATTTTAAATATAACCAAGTTCCAAACATCATCCAACTTGTGGAACTTAGACCTTCTACACAAGGCATATGTAATCGGTTTAGGTCATCACGGACTTGCCTAAAATCCGATTCCATATCCTTGACTTTAATTACTAAGTTTGATCCCTTAGCCTTCATTAAGCGAGTTTGAACCCTCGGCCTTCGGTCTTCGTCTTCGGCGGGTTCCGGACGGTCGCCCCGACCTATCTACCCCATCGACCTAGACCGATCCGTCGATAAACAATCGGCGGCCTTTTACGATGCTTGTTTGATCAAACTTATTTATGAATCAAACTCTAATAAACCTATACATTTTATCTAGACATCTTTTTGCCTTTGCACTATAACGACTAGTATGGCACTCATCATCAAAACTAAGAAATAAGTCTAACAATTTCCCCCTTTTTGGTGATGATGCCACTACCCTCACCTAATCAGCAAAGCAAAAAGATAAAAACAAAAACAGAACAAATTCAGTCATTTCTCATTATAAATCTTTGTTCACAGTATTACGATCTAGCATCAGCAAAGATAAAATAATGTAAATATGCTGATCTACTGTCTCTTCTCTCTTTCTTGTCTAGCCTTCTCAGCTTGCTCTTGATAGGCTCTAATTTCTTCTATCATGTCCCTCATCCATTCATTTTCAATAAGTGTGAAATCAATATAAGAGTTGACTTGTTTCCACCAATTCCATGCTTCAGGCAGGACAAGATTGATATCATTCACTCTAAATCCAAATCTCATATAAAGATCCTTGAATTCATTAAGTGAGTCTTTTGCTTTTGTAATAGGCAACACCCTATCACCTCTGCCACTTCTTCCACCTCTCGCCTCCTCTCGTAATTTGCCCTTAAGGCTCGACTCTTGCCTCCCAAAATTTCAAACTCAAGAAAGAGTTAAGGCCTTCATGAAATCCCATATCATGGTAAGGTCTCCTTCGTTATAAAATTCTTTCTTGTATTGTGACGGAGATCATCGGTGAGTTGAATTACGCAGTGCGGGTCTCCCGAAAGCATTTGTATCATCAATCCATCTTTTTCGTGCAAAGAGTCTTGCAGTCTCCTTTTTGCGTTACTCGATTTGCCCTCTTCCCCTTAGTGACATCATCAACAAAACGGGAGATGAGGCCATGAATACCCTCCCGTGATACAATCACTCTATGCAATTGGCCTTCCATGGTTCCAGTTCTAGTATCAATGGTAGTGATCCTAGATTGCAATGTCTCCTCCGGTCCGTTGATCCTTTCGGTGAGTTTGGGATCGTGCATAGAGAGTTGTTGTGCAACGAGCGAGGCTCAAGCGGAGTTTAGGAGCTTGAGCAAGCTTGTCAAGTTTCTCATGTATAGAGAGAAGTTGGTCTTTTAGAGACTTGTCTTTGGCTTTATTTCCAACTTTGATACCCTTGACATCTAGTATCAAATCATTCATAGCGAGTTTGAGTAGATGCAAAGTTTGAAGCAACCGTATCGAGATTGTCCGTTATCATTTACCATCTTCATCGTTCTTCAAATCTCTGTTCTTGCTCGTCTAATTGAGTTCTTAACTCGTTGCATGTCATTTCTTACAGTTCTTAACTCATTGACAACTTCAATTGGCACTCCACTAGTCATTCTACTATCGGTAGGTCCATCGACCAGGCTCCTCAACTCTATATTGTGCCTCGTTGTCTACCGATGACCATTGCTTTACTCAAATCTCTCCCGGCGGGGGGAGGTCCTTCCTCAACCATTGCACCAAGAATGTCTTCCATGACCGGATCTTGTGCAGTTCCTCAAAGCAACTTCTTCTTGTCCAAAAATTTGAAATTCTTCATCACTTTGTAGTCATAATCCAAGACAATTTGTTCTTCTTGATTAACACCGGCGGCACTCGCCGATTATCCTTCCCTACGGTGGTCTTGGCTCCGAAGGCTCCCACTACGGCGGCCTCGGCAACATCGGGGTTTCCTCCAAACCCAAAGTTTGTTCCAACCGTGTCCAGTGCTTTGTTTGAGACTCGGCATCCCGTACCTCCTGTTCCAACCTTTGTCCAGTGTTGTTTGTACCCCAAAGAACTCCGTACCTCCTCTTCAATTTCCTGTGGATTAAAGATATTGGTATTATCCACTTGAAAACCTTCGCATGACCAATCTTGTGCGGGATGATGGCGATTTTAGTAAGAGTGCCTTCAATGTCAAATCCATCTTGATATTCAATGGATTCCTCAGAACTAGCACTTGGTTCACTAAAGTCAGTGGCCTTTTCCTGATCCAAATCAACAATCTGTTAATCTTTAGGTTGTCCAGCAGGCTCTACAACATGAAATGTAGCAGATTCATCAACTAGCCTACCATCACTCAATGTAATTCCCTCATTGATCAATGCTTCTAGATCATCCATGGTGAGATCCCGTAGATCATCATCCATTTGTTCGGTCCCGCCGGCCTCGCAGACTTACCGATACCGGTGGGTCTGTTGTGCGTTGTGGATCATTTAACAATGCAGTCCCACTGGATTCTCCTGGTCCTGAGGGGAAATCTCCCCTTGAGTCAGATGATGAGGAAGAATCATCATCTCCATCTCTTGGATCTCTGAACATAATACCCTCCTCCTTCTGTTGCTCATCAAATAGATCCATTAGTCTGGATTGCAGCAGGGTGGTATCAACCAGATCCAAAGACAAGTTCTCCACTCCCAACTTGTTAAAAGCCCATTCCTCAAAATCGGTCATAGGTTCAAGAATTGGCTTTTGTTTCTTGTAGAAACCAAACTTCCATTGAAAATAATCAGCAATTTGCTGAAGTTTGGGATCCACAGATTCTTCAGTTTTCTTCCTCTCTTTCACATGCCTTTCAAAGGGCTTGTTGACTTCCAAAGGTTCCAACAAGCAGACTCATGGTCTCTTCTACAGATGTTTGAAAGTCAGCAGGTTGCCGTGATTGTGTAGTTGTACCTACTACTTCCATCCGTATCACACTTGATTCCCCCGACTCACATGCTCATCGCCAGCGGGGTTAGCAAAGCAGATCGCTCTTCCCCCGAACTATTGCCAAACTTGCGGGGTCTTCAATCAAGTCTTCAATCACCTCTTCAACTACCACAAGAAAGTTCGTAGATTGTCGTGGTTCTTCGACAGATTGCTCAACAACAACCCGTGCAGCTTCAGTAGATTCACCAATAACATCTTCTACAGCAGGTTCTGGTACAGCAGACTGCTGTGATTCTTCAACAGATTGATCAACAACAACCTGTTCACTTCCAGTAGACTTAATAACCTCATCAGGTGAGGAATCACTGATTACAACTGGTGGAATAATAGTTAAGGGCTCAGCCTCAACAGCCTCTTCTTCTTCTACTGACGCCTCTTCTTGGACTTTTTGTTTTTCCAAGATTCTCAATTCTTTTCCTTTGCCATACTTCTTCTTTTTGGCAACCTCCTTCATCCTCTTGGATAGGGGTTCATCATCATCATCATCATGTCCAGTAGATTTTCTCTTTCTACTATCTTCTTTCTGTTGTTTTGTCAGAATTTCAACAACAGTTCTTCTTGCAGCTACAAGCAGGTCGTAACCTCCACTTGACCCTCGGCGGACTCGAGCGATCTGTGCTTTGTTTCCTTTCTTGTTCTCTTTGATTTCAAGATTTCTGTAATCTTCCTAACATCTGCACTCTTTCTCTTTCCAGCAGTTTTCTTTGGTGCGGCGGGTTTGATGGATATCTTCTTAGTTTGCCGAACCCGCTCACCACCAAAGCATCACCGTCATCTCCATCATCATTATCACCAAAGCGGGCTCTCCAAACAACCTCTTCATCATCATCTAGTCCGGGAATCGCATGATCAATCTCCTTCTTGTATCCGGACCGATTTATGTCAACCGGTTCAAGATCGGAACCTCCGGATGATTCAAACAGGTCCGAACCATCAAGCCTAGGGGTAAGGCCTTTGATTTCCTTTTCTTTAATTTGTCCTCCTTGGCTACTTTCTTCATATAATGAATGAAATAACCACCCCAATCAAATTTCATGCTTCGCAAATGATAATCATCGCCCTCTATCTTGGGTCCCGATAGAGTATCCATACCGCCAACTAGCCCAAGTATGTTCTTTGCAATGAGCTTGCTCGCAGATCGTATTCATTACCAATGTTTTTGCGTTGATGCCTGGTACCGATTTGATAGTTGCATTTGTCTTGATCCGATCTAAAAAAGCCATCTTGTCCAATCCCATAGCTTCGGGATTGACCGAACCATCAACAACTTCTTCAAAACCAAACACTTCTCTCAAACAGATTGGAGGAGATTACAAGCTCCTCACCATTCACAAGTGGTTTTGAATGCTTCGATTCCTTCTTCTATAACAATATTCTTCCGTAAATCAATAACATTGGTGTATGATATCGTTTCTAATCCGATATTGAGTTTGTTCTCCGTGCCCGCAAACCTTCTTATTCTTCGACCTATATTAATGGCCAGTTCCGTTCGTTTGCATCAACAACATAGCCTCTTACACTTTGGCTTGATTCGATTTGAACCTCAATCTTTTCCGCCATTGAAATAAGAAAAAGATGAAGAAAAATTGCTCTCAAATCGTGTTCACACGATGTAGATTTTGCGAGATAAAGCGAGAAATTGCAAGTGGAGAAATTGCCGTATAACGATCGATTATATAGACAAGTGGGTAGTTGAAGCTGTCACAGCACGTACATTGAGGTAACCACGATTAAATCTGATTAAATGTTGTCTTGACACGTGGCCCATTACTCCTCCATAACGTTTGTAACCGTTGGATGGTTTGACTGTGGTAATAAAAGATAGAATAAATATCCCGCCAAACTGCTTTTTGACTTAAATAACTTTGATCGAGTAAAGTTCCCTCCAAAGCGGGATAAACCTCGCAGGTGCCCTCGCGGTCCGTCGATAAGTAGGCTTCAAAGCAGCCTCGCCGATAAAAGTACTCGTCGATCCTTGTTTTCTTCTTGTTTTGTTCAATTGATAATACAAGATGAGGTTTAATACCAATGACTGATCTGTCAAGTGAGCTCACCCAAAATGACAAAGACCAATCCCCTAGGCAACCTCATTTGCTCAATTGTCCAAATATAAGTACATGGAATTATTGATACCAATGACTAATCTGCTAAGTGAGCTCACCCAACATAGCAAAGACTAATCCCCTTGGTGAATTCCAAGACACCGCCGAATATCGATCAATCTTTATGATTCCAAGTTCGGATCCTTAATTTAGCAAATCTTTCACTTTGTCAAGAGGTTTAGTGAAAATATCAGCAAGTTGATCTTCGTAGGGATGTATAGAACCACCACATCTTTCTTTTCAACATGATCTCTTATAAAATGATGCCTCACATCAATATGTTTGGTTCTTGAGTGCAAAACAGATTTTCCGTGATTGCAATTGCACTTGTGTTATCACACATAATTGGAATTTCCTTTTCTTCAATTCCATAATCCCATAATTGTTGTCTTAGCCATAGTACTTGTGCACAAGCAACTTCCAAAGAACAATGTATTCGGCTTCAAAGAAGCGGTGGAAGTTGAAATAGAATTTGTTTCTTGCTAAACCGGGAGACCGGTCTATTTCCCATTTACCGATTGGGTTCGTTGTGCTTTTTCTATCAATCTTGCATCCAAAGATAATCGAATCCGAGTAGGATATAACTTTGAAGCTTCCTTCCTTGGAGTACCAAATCCCTACTCCCAATGTCTCTTTGAGATACTTGAGAACTCTCTTAACTCGCACCTAAGTGACTTTCTTTAGGCTTAGATTGAAATCTTGCACAAACACCTACAAGAAAGGATATATCAGTCCGTGGCGTGAGGTGAGGTACAACAGATCGCCTATCATCCTTCCGTATAAGGTCCGATCAACATCTTTGCCTTCTTTATCTTCATCCAATCGATGTTTGTACTCATAGGAGTTGAATTCTTAGTGCTATTTTCCATACCAAACTTCTTCAAAGAACTCCTTGGTGTACTTGGTTTGATGAATGAAGATTCCATCATTCACTTGTTTAACTTGCAATCCCAAAAAGTAATTCATCTCTCCCATCATACTCATTTGGAATTTGCTCTTCATTAGATTTGCAAACTTTTCACAAAGTAAATCATTCTCAGAACCAAATATTATGTCATCCATATAAATTTGTACCAGCAGGGTGCTGTCCCCTTCACTGATTCTGAAAAGAGTCTTGTCAATGGTGCCTTTTGTGAAACCATTGTCTACCAAGAATTGAGATAGAGTCTCATACCATGCTCTTGGTGCTTGTTTCAATCCATAAAGTGCTTTGTTGAGTCTATACACTTTATCTTCTTGATCTTTAACTTCAAATCCAGGAGGTTGCTGTACATAAACTTCCTCCTCTAGGATACCATTCAAAAATGCACTCTTAACATCCATTTGATATACTTTGAAGTTCTTATATGCAGCATGTGCTAAGAATAATCTGATAGCTTCCAATCTTGCAACAGGTGCATAAGTTTCATCAAAATCTATTCCTCCTGCTTGAGAATAGCCTTTTGCAACAAGTCTGGCCTTATTTCTCACAATGGTACCTGATTCATCAAGTTTATTTCTGTATACCCACTTAGTACCAATGATATTTGCATGACTTGGCCTTTCAACTAGTGTCCAAACTTGATTTCTTTCAAATTCATTTAATTCTTCTTGCATAGCAATTATCCAATCTGGATCTAAAATTGCTTCTTCAACAACTTTAGGTTCCATTTGAGATAGAAAACAGGTAAACATAGCTTCCAGTTGTCTTCTAGTCCTCACACCTTGCTGTACATTGCCAATAACTTGTTCAAACAGGTGATTCCTCAACCATTGTGGATTTTGGTTATTTTGATTTTCGGGAACATCATCTTCGCAGTGGTCCGCTCGTAGCTTCTTCTACAAGGGGGTCGCAGATCCTTGAATTGCTTCAGTTGTTGCATCAGTAACACTATCAGTAGGGTGTTCAGCAGGGGCAGTATCGAAACTTTTAAGTCATTGAATCTTTCCAAAACTTCAACACAATCTGGATCAGTGACTTGTTGATTCTTAGCAGGTTCATGATCTTCATCTTCCATTCCAGTAAACTTAGGTTTATCAAACACAACATGGATTGTTTCTTCATGTTTTAGTGACCTCTTGTTCGCACTCGAATGCTCTTCGATCGAAGAATATCCCAAGAATATGCCTTCATCCGATTTAGGTTGGAATGTTTTCAAATGAACTTTGTGATTTAGAATAAAACATTTACTTCCAAATGGATGGAAATAGGATATGTTGGGTATCCTTCCATTCCAAACCTCATAAGGTGTCTTTAGCAGCTTCTTGTTTATTAAAGTTCTGTTTTGTGTGTAGCATGTCAGTATTTATCGCTTGCTTGACCCAATATCTTTCGTGTAGCAATGCTTCACAAATCATTGTTCTTCCCGCTTCCTTTAATGTCCCGTTTCTTCTTTCAAACAACCCCATTTTTGAGGTGTACCACGACAGCAAGTTGATGTAGTACACCATTCTGTTCACAATATTCTCTTATAACTTTGTTGAGAAATTCAGTACCCTGATCTGATCTTATCTTTATGACGGTTAAACTTTTCTCATTTTGTAATCTCTTCAAAAGATTAGGCATGCTTTGAAGTGTTTCACTTTTCTTGTTCATAAATATCACCCAAGTGTATCTAGAAAAATCATCCACAACTACTAAGGTGTATTTCTTTCCTGTTACGCTTGTTGGAGTTATTGGTCCAAAAAGATCCATATGCATAAGCTCCAACACTCGTTAGTTGATTGTTTAGTCTTTGACTTGAAACTTGACTTTATCTCGTTTACCTTGCCGACATGCATCACATATAGCATCCTTCTTGAATGTGATCTCGGGTAAACCAATCACTAACTTCTTTTTCACCAACTCGATTAATATCATCAAAATTCAAGTGATTTAACTTCTTGTGCCATAACCAATTGAGTTCGATTTGGTATGCACAATCGAGCGAGTTTTCGGAACTGCAGTAGACCAATCCACAACATACATGTTCTCGTTGCCTTCTACCAAAGCAAGTACAACTTGATCACCTCTTTCACTAATGACAATACAATTGTTTTTGTCAAAAGTGACCTTGTATCCCATATCACGAATTGTCCAAAGGCTCGGCAAGTTGTAGTCCAGTCCCTCCACATATGCCACATTCTTGATTGTAAGTCCATTTCGATAAGTGTGCCATATCCTCTTGTATATCCAGTGTATTTTTGTTGCCAAAATTCACCATTGGGCCATCTTTTGCCACAAAGTTTGTTAGACAAAGTGCTTATTCTTTGTCATGTGTCCGGAACATCCACCTTTGTCAAAGTACCAGACACCCTACAAAACAAAGTTAATGCATTTTAGGTACCCAAACCCGTTTGGGTCCATAGTGGTCGATGGCAAGCATGACCCTTGGTATGTTTCCATAAGGTCTTCTCCTAAATGTGTCATACTTTGGTTCATACTATGGTTCATACATGTATTCCACACATCCATAAGTTCTAACGTAGGTTGTGTAGGAACCACATATGTTTTCCGGCCTTTTGGTACATAATGCTTTGTTTGAAATGATTCTTGTTGTTAGAAACATTTGCATAACCATAGGTGTCTTGTCCGTTAGGAACGTACCTGTAATATGGAGTCCGCCGAGGTCTTGTGTAAGTCCTCTCGCGATTCCATTGCCTAGGTTTTACCCTAGTAGTATGGTTATACTTATCGTTTCTAGCATTAGATGCGGGAATATTCCAATCATTATCGGCGGGGAACAAGTCTACCTTTCCCCCGAGATAAGTATCCCTTGAATGATCAACATTTTTGGATTTAGGATTCTTATCCTTGGAATATTTCTGTTTCTTTCCCTTTCGTGGTCCAAATAGACTTAGTAGCGAAGGTCCGCTATCGCGAGCTTAGAAGGCACGAGCGATCCTATTTTTAGATTTATTCATTTTACTAGAGCCGTTGACTTCGAGACTTCGATTTTGCTTCCTTGAGGCATTCTCATTGGGTTTTACCGCTTCGGCGGCCTTTCGGGAGATGGATCTAGTGCGGGCACAAACTTAGGACCAATTCGGTACTAGGTTCGGTAACCCTACCGGATCCACTCTTGTTAGATTGCCGAGTTCCAAATCCAAGCCCAGTTCTATCTCCATAAGCCTTTCCCGATTTGTATGCGTATTGGAACAAGATGGTTCAAATAGATTCGAGGTCGCTGGATGTTCGACGGACTTATGCCGATTCCGTCCAACTTCTTTTTCCTTACCTTTGAAAACCCCTAATTCGACTTTCAATCTTCCAACTTCTAACTCAAGAGCCTCTTTTTCAGCCTTCACAACCTCATAACCAGATTGTATTATCCTCGTTGATTAAGGATGGCATCCAAAGTCTCATTGTTGTCGAATTTCTAGGATTTGAACCACGGGTTGATTCACAATCACTTCCAAAGCGGGAGTGTTTATAGATACGAGTGTTGTATACCTCCTCGTTTCATCCATATTGGCCATCAAAGCATAATCCTCCATATCGGCAATTGTCTTTGTGTCATCGATTCATTTCCTTTTTCGAGATTCCACATCATATCCCGATTCATCTTCGGCAACCATAGCCTTCTTGCCATGTCTTCTTTGTTGACTCTTGGTCTTCGTAGGTCCGGACAATCGTGTCTAAAATGTCCGAGGCTTCTTACGGTTGAAGCAAAGATAATCAGGTTCCTTGCCTTGTTTCAACTCAGGACAATCAGGTCTGAAGTGTCCTGGTTTCTTGCAATGAAAGCATAGATAGTCATTATCTTTCTTTGGTTCTTCTTTCCTTCTTTCAGTAGGACTCTTTGTGAAATTTCTTGTAGGGGCCTTTCCAGTCTTCATCATTCTGATTTTCTTGCTCAGTAGGGCAATTTGCTCTTGCATTTCATCTAGCATATCATCCTGTCCTCCTGATGTTTCTTCATGATGTGAAGCAGCCAATGCAGTGGTCTTTGGCTCTTCCTTTTCAGTTTCAGGCACCAGCTTCTTGCTAAATTCATAGGCCTTAAGATCAGAGAACAATTTGAAGGTATCTTCTTCATGCAACTTTCTCATTTCTTCAATTGCAGTCACCTTCATTTTCCAAACATCTCTTGCAGGTAAAGCTTCCAAGATTTTGGTGTTTACTTCCTCTTTTGAATAACTTACACTCAGCAGGGTAAGTTCATCCAATATAGCATTGAATCTTGATTCCATTTGCTCAATGGTTTCATTAGGTAGCATCTTGAACTTTTGAAACTTTTTTCGGCCACACCGATTTTGTTCTTCTTTATTGCATCGGTGCCTTCACAGATTAAGTGAATCTTATCCCAAAGTTCCTTTGCGGTCTTGCAATCTTTGACCTTCATGTACATATTGCTATCCAAGGTTCGTAGATGATATCAATAGCAATGTTGTTGAGGTTTGCTCTTTTTCGTCTTCTCGCATTCCATTCTCTCTTTGGTTTAGGAATGTACTCGATTCGTCACCCACTTTATTCTTGCCTTTGTAATCTCCAGTGGTCCTTCGTTAGTACATCCATCATCTCATCATGAGTAGCCAGCAAGATATGCCTGCATTCGACGTTTATACTCATCAAATCTGTCAAGAGAACACATCAACATAGTTCTAGCATACTGTGTGTTGTCCATGATGCAAGTCTTGAAAATCAGTAACTTGAAAGAAAGTTTTAAAGAATTTTCACAAGTACAACAAGTAGGATTCCTTGAACGAAACCGCTCCGATACCAATTGTTGGTCCCTTGAAAAGGCTTTAGTTAAGTTTAGAGAGGGGGGGGGGGGGGGTGAATAAACTTAACACTTAAAACTTTGGAGTTAACAAATTCTGCAACTTCGGCGCACTGCGATACTTCGAGTCGTCGAGATCTCGCAGCCCGATAAACGTAGTCTACCGACGATTCGCTTTTTTGAATTTGTGCAGCGGAATAATATCAAAAATTAAGCCTTGTTACTTGTTGTTAAATATGTTACTAAGTATTAGATACTCAGTAGTGTATGTGTGTGATTTCAGTTGCTAGATTCAGCAGGTTGATATGGATAAAGACTAAGTGCAGAAAGTAAATGCAGTAAGTAAGTAGAGAAATTTTATAGTGGTTCCAGGTGATGTAATCCTATCAGTCCACTCTTCTCCTGTGATGTTGGAGGAAATTCACTGATCTTTGAGTTATCTGTTACAAAGAATCCTAGGTTGCTTGTCCTTCACCAATAACTATGGCTTCACAACCGAAAAGCGGGAACGAGGTAGGATTGTTGCTCCGAGTCTTCCACTTGGTCCTTGAAAGGTAGGATTGCCTCTTCACCGGCTCCACCACAAACCAACGAGTCTTTCACACCTAACGGATGCTTCACTTGTCTTCGAGCGGGTTCTTTATAAAATAAAGAATGAATCAAATAAATGATTCGGTTGCAAAGCGACTTGATTAGGATGATATAATCGCAAGACTTGCGGTCTTCAAGTGTGTATGCTTGATGCGGCTTGAACACAGAATGCACTTGAAGAAAATAACTAGATCAGCAGTCTTAAGCTCAGTAAGTTCAGCAGGGTGTTTTTCAGCTCAGTATTGTTACTTAAAGTTTATCCCAAAAATTCATCATCTTGTTTCTGAGTTGAAAGTCCTCTATTTATAGGTAGGAATGCATGTGACTTGAATTTAAAATTCAAATGTGACCGTTCCTTGTATTTGTCCCATCTGCACTGCATTCTGTCACTATTCATAGGACTGACACTGTCAGGATTACTTTTTGACAGTGCAGTCTGTCCACCCCTTTGACTTGTATCCAATGGATAAAAATAAAGATCATCCCAACGTCTTTTTAATTTCAGCCCTTGATTTGCTTGATAGGTCAGAGGTAGTTGGCTGTTCTTATCCATGTAATCTTCAAATAATCTTGAATTAATCGAGGTATATATCAGCAGGTTCATCAGTCTGCTGTAATACCAATCAGTCTGCTGAACATCTTATTTTTGTCTATAAAATAGAATGCAGCTGATTACTTTTATCTAACTTTTATTTGTGAAGTTAGATTACATCATTTTAAATATAACCAAGTTCCAAACATCATCCAACTTGTGGAACTTAGACTTTCTACACAAGGCATATGTAATCGGTTTAGGTCATCACGGACTTGCCTAAAATCGATTCCATATCCTTGACTTTAATTACTAAGTTTGATCCCTTAGCCTTCATTAAGCGAGTTTGAACCCTCGGCCTTCGGTCTTCGGTCTTCGGCGGGTTCCGGACCGGTCATCGACCTATCTACCCTCGACCTAGACCGGTCGCGATAAACGATCGGCGGCCTTTTACGATGCTTGTTTGATCAAACTTATTTATGAATCAAACTCTAATAAACCTATACATTTTATCTAGACATCTTTTTGCCTTTGCACTATAACAGCTAGTATGGCACTCATCATCAAAACTAAGAAATAAGTCTAACAATCGTTAATGATGACAAGTTAATCGATTAATTATCTAGGTTGTTAGATTCTAAAATACGAGAGTTAACCTGAATCTACACCGAATGTTGTATGGAAATCAGTTTCAACTTACGAGAGAGTAGAGATTGATAAATTGGATTCACTAAGGAATTAGGAATCCGTAGCTTGAGAATAAATTCACTAAGGAATTAGGGGTTTATGTCTCATGAAAAGGTGAAACCACAAATCGAATTAGAATCATGAGATTAGCTAGGATTGAGATCACATAGGTTTGTATATTGGTTGTTTGATCCCATGTCTTTAGTTTAGATTGTTTTATTTTGTTTTCTAGGTTAGATTTATTTGATTTGTTCTGTGTTTTTTATGTCTCTTTCTTTCGTTTATTTCGTTTAAGAGTAACAATTTAGGAGATTAGTGAAATTAGATTCAACATCCCAATTCCCTGTGGATCGACCCCTTACTCACTTCGCTCTACTATCAATTACCCGGTATTCGGCCGGTTAGGAGTTAGTTTTGCATGGTAGTTAGGGTTTATAAATTTTCTTTTGTTTAATGATGCAAAATCCCTCCAACAAAAGTGGCGCCGTTGCCGGGGAATCGGTGTCATGTTGAATCTGGTATTGTTAATTTCTCGATTTTGTTACGTTTATTTTCGTTTTCAATAAAAGTAGCGTCGAATAGATTGAGAGTTTTTATTTTGCCGTGTTTCGATGACCGTAGGGTTAAGAATGTGCAAAAGTTTTTTACTCAATCTGTTTTACGTGAAGTTTGTGTTTAGTTGTTACCTAGTCTAACCCCTGTGCTAGAATTTTATGTGGCTGCCTGCGTTTTTGATGTATGATGATCTTCTAAGTTAATTAGGGTTTATAGTTAGGGTCTTCTGTTATTTTCCTGCTGTTCTATGCATATTCGTTGTATGGACGAGCGTCTGGTTTATTGGACACCCGTCCAGTCCCTAACATGCATGTAAACGAGCGTCTGGTTTGTTGGACGCTCGTCCGTTCCAAAACGTATCAGCTCTGTTCTGTTTTCAAGAACCAGACGGGCGTCCATATATCTAAACGCCCGTACGGCCTGCATAATTTTTAAACGCCCGTTTGCATTAGTGAACGCCAGTCCAGGTTCTGGTTTTTCTTGATTTTATTTTCAATGCTTTTATTTGATGTGGATTTTTCATTCGAGCTTCTGTGGCTAATTGATGTTTACATAGATGTCCTGAACTTATATGTTTTTACCTTTCCATCTATGAATTCATGCTAAGTAAATGATCTAATTCCTTATACATGATTCATCTATGCAAGTTATAGTTACTGTCGGTTCTCGTATGCTATAACTGTTCTTATTGTTATTTAGTAGCTAATGTCGGTTTCCGTATGCTACATATCGTTATGATGAATCTTTTAAGCTTTGAGACTTATGTGCTTCCTTGTTGTTTTTGTAGCTCATTTGGGTAATAACTGTCGGTTTTCCGTTGCTACGATGGAAACCTTATGAGTTATATCTATTTAGTATAGCTAACTGTTGGTTTTCCATAATGCTATCACTTTTTACGAGTCTTAAGGCGCGTCTACACTGCATGTAATGAACAGCACTGTCGTTTATCGTAACCTGTCATTATTTGGTAGACGTTTATTATGTACATGTCGTGTTGCTAATTAGTGGGCTAGTTTTCTTTCTTTTATTTTCTTTTATTTTTGCATGTCACTTAGATGCATATCATTTAGTTGCATGTCATCTAGTTGCATTGTTTTTCTATTTTTCTTTTATTTTTCTTGAGCGTAGTTAACTGTCGGTTGCCGTAATACTACCTCGTTTTTTTATTTTGTTTTTGCACGGGCCGTAGTCACTGTACGGTTTCAGACCGACCTGATCACACTAAGCCTGTCAGAAAGTTTTTTTTAGATTTTCATTTCATATAGATTGCATTTTCATGTAGTTGCACCTAGCCTACTATTTTGTAATATTTCATGTATATGTGTCCATCTTTATGCGAGCATAATTTGAATATCTCTATAAATTCTTTTCCTTATGTGCTTTATTTGTATAAGTCTAATCTTTTCCCCGTAGACTCTTTTTGCACTAATCAAGTCTGCAGGATACTTTCTATAGCTATTGTGCACTTTAAAGATGTATTCAGTTGTCCTGTGATGCTCCACAGTCTACCGAGCTATGCAAGCAATCCTGGTTCTTGTTGGTTCCTCCAGAATTTCCAGCATCCAATCAGCTAAGTTCTCTAATTTATTATTTCTATATAACTTGAGGACAAGTTGCAATCTAAGTGTGGGGGAAGGGATAGATGATTTATGTGTCTACTTTCGTTTGCTCATATTTTTAGTATTTCTATGAAAAGTGCTAGATTTTAAAATTTTTGTTTTGTCCCGAGTGAACAAAGGCATATCTTTGCTTGAGTTTATATCATTTTTGCTATATTCTGTATATTTAGTAATTTTAGTTGTTTCACCCGACACTCTTTTTCACATGCCATAGTAAATGATGAGCTAAATGTTGAAAGCCTACCCCATTTTAGTTGGAGATTTTTGATGATTATAGCATGTTTCTTTGCTTATGTACAATTCTTGAAAAGTTTAGTAGTTTGTATTCTAGGATTAAAGTATGACATATTGTGAATATCTGTAAGTTTGAATGTGATAAGTGAAGCGTGATTAAGTCTTTGCAATAGTAATAAATTGTTTACTTGAGGTGTTATGCTCAGTGGTATGTGCTACTAGAAAACAATCTTTTCCACTGCCAGCCAGAAATCTCTAAGTAAACATAATTGTAATTGTGTGTGTCGGAAGATGGTTTATGATTTGGGTGAGGTAGGGTGTACCACGTATGTCCTATTCCACTATGATGACCAAAAGCTCATGACAGTCAGTTTATAGCTGCCTTATGATTGGAGTAAGGTAGGGGATTATCTTGAAATGTCCTATTCTACTATGAGGGCAAAAGCTTATTCTGATGTGCGTTTAAAAAGTGAAAATATTGAAATATATTATTATGAATAAGTAAGGACTTGGTTATCGTTAATCTTATACCAAGTATAAACTGAAGGATATGTTGTAGGGATTATCCTCTGAGTCTGTCAGAAATGTTATAGATATTCTCTACTATTTCTTTTTGGGATATGTATGTTTTGTATAGTGCCTGTTATAATTTTTGAATATTTCTAACTTAGATGGGAAACCGGGCTAGTTTTGGTTTGAATAACTTTCAAATTGTGGAACTTAGTGGAAGTTTATTATGGCTATGCACACACTCACTTGGGTGAACTTCTAAGTTATTGAATATACTTCATATTTGTATGGATGTTTATTTGTCTCGAGCTTGACTTTGTTCTGTTTTGCTCGGGGACGAGCAAAAGATAAGTGTGGGGGTGTTGTTAAGGGCTAAATTGTAGTATTTATACATATATTTTATATATCAATTTTCTCCCATATATGTATGATTTTCATAGAAATCGAGCTTATAATTGATTAATTGAGTAAATGAGGTTTTTAATGGTTAAATATGAAAACGTATCAATTTTAGTCTTTATTTGATGGTTTTATGTTATTTGGAAATATGTTACACTTTGGTATGTTTTGATCCTCTTGTAGATACACATTGATGGTGGAAAAGGTGATCCTAAAGAGCTAAATTCGTGATTAGAAAGGATCAATCAAAGTTATGGAAGATTGGAAGAGATAAGGAAAGAGATCAATCAAGATAAAGATGGAATTATCAATTTAATCGTTATTGGACGAGCATCCAAGATTAATGAACGAGCGTCCAAGACTGGACGGGCGTCTGATAAAGCGAACGTGCGTCCAGGGAGTTAATTCACATACAGAGAGTTCAGACGCTGGCTAAACGAACGTCCAGTCTCCGTCCAAGCATTCTGGACGGGCGTCCAATTTGACAAACGAGCGTCCACCGCCGTTTTTGCTGAAACCGACTTAGGTTACTGTAGCAACCGCCTCAGTTTTCTATTTAAAGCACAGCAGCCCCAAACCCTAAATGCATTCCGAATTTCATACACATCAAACACAAGAGAGCAGCAGCCCTTTGGAGATTTCAAGGCCGGTCACCCGAGCCTTGTGCTCGGGTGAACCGAGGTTAGATTAGGAGTAGTTTAGATGCTTTTCGTTTTCGTTCTTGGATCAATTCATGTATGAGACTATGTGAGTTCTTCTTGATTTATTCAATTCAGTTTTTCTTCATGAGTTTAGTTCTTTTTGTATCTTTTCTATGTGTTTATGATGCCATGAGAATAGATTGGAAGATTTGTTTTCTATTGATGTTTATAATACGGAAGTTGCATAAACGTTAGATCACCATAGAAAGATAGGATTTTTAATCGTTAATGATGACAAGTTAATCGATTAATTATCTAGGTTGTTAGATTCTAAAATACGAGAGTTAACCTGAATCTACACCGAGTGTTGTATGGAAATCGAGTTTCAACTTACGAGAGAGTAGAGATTGATAAATTGGATTCACTAAGGAATTAGGAATCCGTAGCTTGAGAATAAATTCACTAAGGAATTAGGGGTTTATGTCTCGTGAAAAGGTGGAACCACAAATCGAATTAGAATCATGAGATTAGCTAGGATTGAGATCACATAGGTTTGTATATTGGTTGTTTGATCCCATGTCTTTAGTTTAGATTGTTTTATTTTGTTTTCTAGGTTAGATTTATTTGATTTGTTCTGTGTTTTTTATGTCTCTTTCTTTCGTTTATTTCGTTTAAGAGTAACAATTTAGGAGATTAGTGAAATTAGATTCAACATCCCAATTCCCTGTGGATCGACCCCTTACTCATTTCGCTCTACTATCAATTACCCGGTATTCGGCCGGTTAGGAGTTAGTTTTACATGGTAGTTAGGGTTTATAAATTTTCTTTTGTTTAATGATGCAAAATCCCTCCAACAGTTAGTGTTAATGGGACGGAGACTGATGCGATCGCTTAGGAAGTACGCCTGAACAAAGGAATGTTGCCTAGGTGAGGAATACGGTTAATATCGGCTTCCCTAGTTTTGTAAGCATGCGAGTCATATGAGATGGAGGCCGAAAAAGCGAAGTCACGTGATGTAGCATAGTGATCTAGATGGCCTACCCGGAGCTAGATCTAGTTTAGGGGATGACTCCCGTAGCCAATATAAAAGAAATACAGATCGGATTAATAGTTGTCGAGTCTAGCTTAATTATATAGAATCTCTAGATCCAAACGATAGCATGATAATTGGAGAGGTTAATTACGTTGTTTATGTGTTGTGTCGAGTCGTGTCCTTTATCTTTCTTGTCTTTCGTTGGTCGTAGACCGCCTTCGTGTCATTGATATGAATGATTAATTGTTTAACATAAATGACCCACAATTGGTTCCCTGTGGGATCGACCTTGATTCGCTATAGCTATACTACGATGGACCTAGTCCTCTTGCTAGTATTGGTATGGTGGTCAAGTATTTTAATTTCACTTGATCTATGTCATCATTTGGAAAGCGGTAAAGAACCTGACCCTATGTGTGAGATGCTGTTTCTGTAGCCACACTAATGACCAGAGCTTACACGACGTAGTGGCCGGAAGGAAGATTAAGTGGCCTGATCCAGGCTGAATAGTACGTGTGTCTAGCCAAAGACACTAAAGAAAGGCGCTTGTTGGGAGGCAACCCAATAATAAGAATAGTTTTTATTATTATTATTTTGGATTATTTTGTTTTTTGTTGAATAAGGGGGGCTAGGTTTGTCTTGTGTCGTCTAGGTTTTTGGTGTCGGTTTTTGTGGACAGGTAACTTGCATGAGCTGAATTTGAAAAATCCATGTGATTCTTTCCTTCCTGCCGATGTTACATTTGTGCACTACTTTTCACATAGATTCGGTTTTTGTCAATTTTTGCATTGCTTATGCTTTGTTCCATGATAATGCCTTGTCTATCATCTTTTAGGCCCCTACCCCCGAGGTCCGTCTTGTTTTGTTTTTTTTAAGTGTGCAGGATATTCGCGATAGCACTTGTGAGCTTTCAGACGATGCCAGTTTTCCGGTGGATGGTCCACAGTCTACTGATTTCTTCAAGCGTTTCTGGATTTGACTCGCGACCACTTCTAGAATAGCCAAATTCGAACTACAATCAGCTAAGTTTTTCTTATTCTGCACAACATGAGGACATGTTGTTATTTAAGTGTGGGGGAGAGACAAGTTGTTAGTTTGTACCTACAAATGTGCTTCAATTTATTACGCTTAAATTTTTTAAATGTTTTTTAAAAAAATCCATCCCGAGCATGATTTTATTTTGGTTACTTACTCATTTATATTCCCATACTTGTGTTCAGTTGACTAGTATTTTTGCATAGACCTTTGATAAATAGGCCTTTACTCAAATTCTTTTCACGTAAGCCTCTTCGATGATGAGCTGAACTTAGGAAACTATACTCATTTAAGCTGATAATGTTTGATTCTGGTTATCAGACCGTTCGCTTAGTGCCGATGTCATGGAAATTGTAATATGTGTGTAGTTGGAATTGAAGTAGGAATTATCGTGAATATACCAAAGTCTGAATGTGATAAGTGAAACGTAACTATTGTTCTTTAAAAAGTATGTTCAAAACCAAATATGATGAATAAGTTGTGTGTGTCGAAAGCTGGTCGATGATTTGAGTGCGGTAGGTCATATCACGAATGTCCTATACCACTATGATGACCAAAAGCTCACGACAGTCAGAAGAAGCTGCCTTATGATTTGAGTAAGGTAAGGTATAACATGAATGTCCTATTCTGCTACGACGGGCAAAAGCTCATTCTGATGTGTGTTTTAAATGTGAAAGATTATTAAATCAACTTACATAAGGAAAGTAGTATGAATAAATGAAAGACTTAGTTATCGCCTTCCTTATCCCCAGTATAGGCCAAGGTATATGTTGTAGGGAATATCCTCTGGGTAAGACTGAAAAGATTTCGAAAACACATGTATTACACTAGTCATGACGTGAGTAGTTTTGTAGGGTGCATGTTATAAGTATCATTCATTTCTAGTTTGAAGGGGGTATTAGCTAGTTTGCTTGAAATTTTCAAGTTTGGACTTAGTGGAAGTTTGTTATGTCTTTGCACACACCGGGGTGAACCTCTAAGTTATTGCATATGTGTTATATGTGCTGAGATGTCTATCTTTTTCCGAGCCTTGATTTTCGTTTTGTTTTGCTCGGGACGAGCAAAAGATAAGTGTGGGGAAGTTGTTAAGGGTGATTTTATATGATTTATATCGTTATATTTTGTAATAATTTCCTCCATATTCATATAATTTGCATAGAAATTAAGGGTTTAATCGAATTATTGAGCGAATGAGATTTAAAAGTATTTAAGTGCGAATTCGAGCTAATTATGTGGTTTTATTGGTAATTATCTATGGTTTTACACTTTGCATGTCTTTGTGGTTTTGTAGGTGCATAAACATGTCATAATTGGAGATTTAATGGAAGGAGGAAGATGCAAGTTGAGGATTGGAATGAAGATTTGAAGAATCAAACGAGCGGTCACTACCCATGCAGCCTGGACTGGCGTCTGAAGTATTGAACTGGCGTCCAGGGTGGACGGACGTCTGAAGATATGAACGAGCGTCCAGGAGAGGAAATTTGATTCAGAGTTTTGAAGATTTCAGTGGACGAGCATCTCATTTTACATAGAACGGGCGTTTGAGAAGACTCGGCCCGACTCGAAGAATTTGCACCAACTGGACGGGCGTCCGGGACCGGACGGGCGTTGAGAAGACGGGCGTCGGCCGGACGGGCGTCGAAGACCGGACGGGCGTTTGCACGGGCGTCCGCCCGGTAAGGACCCCGGACGGGCGTCCAGAAGGACTGGACGGGCGTCCACGGCCGACATCAGCATAACCGACCTAGTTTTCTATAAAAGCAGCCGCATTCTCAACCCTAATTATCATCATATCGACTGCAGCCGCCAGAGAACCCTAAATTCTGAGCAGAGGCAGGCTCGGTCGGCAGAGCCTTGTGCTCTGTCGACCGAGGTTAGTTAGGTTTTTTTTATTTTATGTCGTTTCTTCTTGTTCGATTCATGAGGATGGCTGGAAGCTGATCAAACTTGGAGCAAGCGTGTAAAACTTTTCAGCATCGTTTTTATTTCTTCCTTTGGATGATTTCGTGAGTTTTAATTAAGTTGTTTCTTTTCTATGATTTTCATGCTATGCAATTTAAATCGAGAGATGTTTTGCTATTGATGTTTGCCATATGATGAGAATCGGTGTAAACACTAGATCACCATAGGAAAGAATAGATATTTTTTAACCTAAAAATACGAGAGTTGCTAGGTTAGAATATCTAGATTGTTAGATTGAGAAATCTTGCACCTTGGTTTGAAAGCGTTAATCTTTAAGATCGAGAGATAAAAGATTGATAGGCGAACTTTTCTAAGAGATTAGGAGTTCATACCTTTGATGGGTGAATCACAATTTTAGTTAAATCATCATAAGATAATCTAGAGAGGAAATTAAGGGTTGCGGGATGGTGGATCATTGCTTGTTCTATGTTTAATCGCTATAGTCATTATCATGCTTTTATGAGTTTTATTGTTTTTCTCGTTTATAGTTTAGTTATGTTCGCAACGATCTTTCCTGGCTTTGGACTGACAATCCTCTGTCCAGTTTATTTTTCATTTTGTTATTTTAGGTTTTAATAATAATGGTATCAACCTTAGGAAAATTAATGAACTAGATACCCCGATTCTCTGAGATCGACTCCGGTATTAATCGCTATGCTACGATCCCTACACTTGGGGTATACCGGATTTATAAATTTATAACTTGTTTATTTTCATTGCAAAAATCCGTGACAACTTCAACATACTTTTTGAATGAAAAATGTTTGTAGCACTCTCATATAACACTGCATTGGAGTATTGGAAATAGAAGTTTCCAGTAATTGATTTGTAAGACATTGAAGGATCCAAACTACAAAGTTCAAGATGTACTAGGAAAATTTGAGAAACTTGTAGTTGTAATAATGTTATTCTGTTTTAATATTTATGTACTTTATGGAAGAATAAAATTTCTGAGTTTTATTCTTGTTATTATATGAAATGTTTTTGTACTTATTACATCCAAGCTTATGAGGGTTTTGGCATCATCAGAAGGGGGAAATTGTTAGGAACATTTTGTTGTTTTGATGATGGTCATACTAGCCGTTATAGCAAGAATGAATAAGACAACCTGAAATAAGTCTGAATGAGTTATATATTAATGTTTGTATAAGACTTTACTTAGAGTCTGACATTTCGTATAAGTTCAGTTAGAGAAGCACTGTACTAGATGTTGTGTTGTAAGCGGTAGGTCAAAACACTTGGATAGAACTTGATATTTTATTGATACACAAAATATACAACAAATGGGACACTTGAAAAATACAAGAAGAGAGCAACTAGAAAGTGTTTGATGTGGGAGACTCACTTCACAACTTGTGTGTGTTGTGTTGTGTTGTTGGCCTAAGTTACAACTCCTATTTACAGGAAAGGTAAGAATATCCTAGAAAAAGTGGTAGATCCTTCTAGAGAATATGCACACTAGATGTTTCTAGGCAAAGTGTGCATTAGATATTTATCTAAGTATTTTCTAGAATTCTAGACTATTCTCTAAGGAAATAATTTCTTGATTTTTCCCATGTACTAGTTGTAGAATAATCTAGAAGTCATTGACTTCTAACACTACCCCTCAATGACTTCTTTCTTTTGATGACGAGCTCATTTGCATCCCAAGAGCATTTCTGAATTCCTCGAGCTTGCGTCCGCTTAATCCGTTGGTGAATATATCTGCTAATTGATCTTCAGTCTTCACGTGAATCATCTGTATCTCATCTTGAAGAACCTTCTCTCGAATAAAGTGGTAGTGCACTTCAATGTGCTTGGTCCTTGCATGAAATACTGGATTCTCTGCTAGTTGAAGTGATGATATATTGTCGCAATGTAAATCCACCGCATAGTCAACCAGTTTGGTGTAAATCCTTCAATAAGCGCACAAGCCAAGTGACTTCTTGAGCTGCTACAGCGGCTGCCCGGTACTCTGCCTCGGTAGTTGATAGAGATACAATAGGTTGTCTTTTTCTACACCAAGATATTACTCCAGAACCATGGCTGAACACGTAACTGGTAGTTGATCGGAGAGTGTCATGATCCCCAGCATAATCAGCGTCACAGTATCCAACAAGTTTACATGGCACTCTTTTCTGGTAGAAAATACCGTGGCCATAAGTTCCTTTGACGTACCTCATAATTTTCTGAACTAACTGCCAATGTGGCTTTCTTGGACTTTGCATAAATCTGCTTGCGACGCCAACTGCAAAGGAAATGTCTGTACTTGTTAACGTCAAGTATATCAGACTTCCTACTAGTCGTCGATAACTTGTAGGATCATCCAACTCTTTGCCTTCTTTTGAGCTTAACTTGGCATTGACTTCAATTGGTGTTGGAGAAGGCTTGCAGTCTATCATTCCAGACTTCTTTAACAAATCCTTAACATACTTCTGTTGGCAGAGGAACAACCCATCGTTAGTGTACTCGACTTCAAGTGCAAGAAAGTGCTTAAGCTCTCCAAGTTCTTTCATTTGAAACCGGACTGATAAGTTCCTCTTGACTTGCTGAACTTCTTTGTCATCATCTCCAAGTGATGATGAGATCATCAACATATACCAACATGATTTGTTACTTTGTTATTTTGATACTTGATGAACAAACTTGAGTCGGACGGAGCCATAGAGAATCCACTATGAGTCAAGAACTCTGCAATTTTTCCGTACCAAGCCCTTGGCGCCTGTTTCAATCCATATAACGCCTTTCTTAACTTGCACACGTATTTAGGATGAGTCGTACTCTCGAAGCCTTTTGGTTGCTCCATGTATATGTCTCGATCGATCTCGCCATGTAGGAAGGCGTTCTTCACATCCATCTGCCATAGCTTTCAAGACGTACTAGCTGCTAGGGCCAGTAAGACTCGTACTGTAGTTATCTTCACCACCGGGCTAAATATCTCATCATAGTCTAAGCCTAGCACGGGACACAGAAGAAGGCCACTTAGATTGTTGTGAGAAACCTCGAGCAACTAATCGACATTTATGTCTTTCTATGGATCCATCTTGTCGTGTTTTCACCTTGTTAACCCATTTGCAAGATATTGGTTTTACTCCTTGCGGAAGAGGAACAAGTTCCCAAGTCTGGTTTTGCTTAAGCACCTGAATTTCCTCTTTCATCGCCTGGATCCATTCACCCTTTTTAGACGCCTCCTCATAGCTTGAAGGCTCCATAGTTGCAGTATCATCAACTGTCGCAATGTTAGCATACTTAGGATTTGGTTTCCTCTGTCGAGATGATCTCCTAAGTTGTTGTTCATGATGATCAACTTCCTCCATCTCCGGTGTTGGACTTTCGATAGTGCTATATTCCATATCTTGAGTTGCTACCGATTTCTCTTGGCCATTATCACATTATCATTTACTTTCAGAGTGCATAACTCTTCTCTAGTGTTTTCTCTTATTTTCTCTTCTAGAATAGGTGAGTCAGGAAGCTCCTCATCTTGAGATGACCACCAAGAAGATGCTTCATCGAATACAACATTTCTTGACACCATACATCGATTCGTTCTTGGGTCACAACACTTCCATCCTTTTCTTTCCTCATCGTATCCCAAGAAGATGCATCTGATTGCTTTCTTGTCAAATTTGCTTTGTAGCTCATCTAGGACGAATATGTAACAGACACAACCAAATACTTTGAAATGACTTATACAGTTGGTTTCTCTCTTTTGAGTTTCTGATATGGTGAGATGAATCCAAGCTTTGCTTGTGGTAGCCGATTGATCACATAGGCTGCAGTCTTCATACATTCTGCCCAAAAACGGGCTGGGACATTCTTTGCATGTATCATACTCCGACATGTCTCAGCTAAATGTCGATTCTTTCTTTCAGCTACCCCGTTTTGTTGCGGCGTTCTCGGACAAGTCAATTGCCGGAGAATATTATTTTTCTTTAGATATTCCGAGAACTCGGTGGATGTATACTCACTCCATTATCTGTACGTAGACAACGTACTATTTGAGGAAAGTCTGCTTCTACTTTACATTTGAATTCCTTGAACTTCTCCAAAGCTTGGGATTCTCCTTCATGAAATCCACCCACATATATCTTGAGAAATCATCAATGAATGTGATCATATATTTTGCTCCTCCGATCGACCGCTGCTTTACTGGTCCAAAAACATCTGAATGAATCAACTCAAGTGGTGTCTTTGCTCGGTATCTCGACTCCTTATATGGGAGTTGATGCGCTTTTCCATATTGGCATCCGCCGCAAACCGTGTCGTCCCGACATTCCAACTTAGGAATTCCTTTGAGCATAGACTCTTTCATCATGACCTTAAGTCTCTTATAACTGACATGCCATAGATCAGCTGTGTCATTTTTCCTGCTTTTCTCTACATATGCTGCTTCAGCAGTTGTTCGGTAAAAACTAGTTTTAAATTTATAATAACCGAAACACCCCAAGTATAAGGTTCGTAGTATAGGGTGTTAACGGGTCGTCCTAAGGGAGTCGAATGTTTATCGGATTAAGGTGCAATTATTATATCGATTATGTCACAATTTATTACCTAAAACTAAGGTCTATACTAACTATAATATAAAAAAAACGATGAGTGAAACTAAACTAAAACAGAAACGGGGAAAATCCGACTATGGACGGGCATTCACCAAGGGTGGACGGGCGTCCGATTACGATCTAAATGCGGTTAAAAGGTAGAAGCTAGGGTTTTTAAAATAACTAAACGTAGCAATCAAATTGATACGAACTATTCGATTTATCAAGTAATTAAAAGGAAACGGCAAGGCAACGGGAATCCACCAATCAACCAACCCAACCCAACTAGATGGCAAGTTAAAGATACGATTTTTAGTAATGATCTATCACGAATTCGATAAAATTTCTTTAAACGAATTCTAGGGTTTCGTTTTCTTTTTCAAGCAAAACTAAACGGCATGCAAAATAAGATCATGAGATCGTCTCCAATACTCTACTCAATTAATTATAAACGATCTCTCGAACTACAAC
Organism: Gentiana straminea; assembly: GCA_036785695.1. Lineage (NCBI taxonomy): Eukaryota > Viridiplantae > Streptophyta > Magnoliopsida > Gentianales > Gentianaceae > Gentiana > Gentiana straminea. The sequence continues at coordinate 26,377,293 of JAVUPR010000349.1, forward strand.
TAATTGCATCAATTGAAAGACTAAGGCTTGAACAATATTCTCATACAAATTCAAAGCATAAAAGTAGTTTCATCGATCTTTTGATTCAAGTAAAACATAAACAATAAAGAACAATATCCAATTGATGAAAAACTGTAACTTTTACTCACTAAACATGTAGCTAAAAATCATCTAGTTGGTGTTGATGTTGATCGGTTTCATCCGTTGTCCCACCGCGATGTGCTTAGCCAACAATCATGTTGTTGAACACGATCATTGGGATGGAAGAGTTCATCTTCTTCGTGTATATGTGGTGCGGCTGCTGCTCTGATATTAGGTCTCAGCGGCTGTGTTTTCTCCTCCTCTTTAAGGTTCGGAATAGGCTGCTATATATAGGATTCTGAGGCGGCTAGGGTTAAGTCGGCCGGCGGACGCCCGTCCGGTCTTGTGGACGCCCGTCCACTAGATCTTGACTTTGCTCCAGACGTCCGTCCATGCTGCGTCCAAACTCTCTGTATGTGATTTCTTCTCCTGGACGCTCGTCCATGTATTCAGACGGCCGTCCACTGGATGGCTTTGGACGCCAGTTCAGTCATCAATCAAATCTTGATTTTCTCATCTCTATCTTCAACCGACTTCACATTTATCTCTTTTCCTTCGTATAAACTCGATCCTTGACACCATTTAATCCTCTTTATAGCTCGAAAATGTATATCTACAAGGGGGTAAAAACATGCAAACCGTAGAAATATATATATAGATAGAAAATGACTAATAAACCACATAAATAGCTCGAATTTGCATTTTAATAAATTCTAAACCCATTCTTCCAATTTATCCTTTTAGCAAGTGATTTTCTATAAAAATCACTAAAACACGGAAGATATTGTTACGGGATAACTCAATATAAACCACAAAATTATTCGTAAACAACTCCCCCACACTTAGACTTTTGTTCGTCCCGAACAAAACAATCAAAACTAGCTCACTTTCATGCAATCCACATAGATCCCTAACTCACGTAACAAAAGATACAACAACTATAGCAAGCGATACCAACATAGAGATAGATTCGGTGTGTGTGACAAGCCCTTTTCAATCTTCACAATCCTCTCAAACAAATATCCTCTCAAATAATCTTAATGACTATCCTAGGTATAGGCGTAATCGTTCCACACAAAGTCTTCCCGCGCACTCGCAGGATAATCCCTACAAGATATCATTCGGTTTATACCGGGTATAAGTTCACCGATAACAAAAATCTTTAATTTTTTTTTACTTTCTTGTTTTCTTCTTTGACGCACATCGAATGAGCTCTTACCCGTCATAGTAGAATAGGATGTTTCGGGATAACACCCTACCTTACTCAAATCATAGGGTAGCTTTTTTCCGACCGTCGTGAGCTTTTGGTCATCATAGTGGTGTAGGACATTTCGAGATAATGCCCTACCGCACTCCAATCATCGACCAGCCTTTCGACACACCCATTTATTTATTATTATCTCAACTTCTTTTTTCAAAAACATTAGTTACGTTTCACTTATCACATTCAAACCTTCAGATATTCACAGTGCACGTTCTGAACTTAGGTGTTACTTCACTGTTACTATTAAGAACAAATCTCTCTAAGATAAATCACTAAAATAGTGAAAGGATATAGTTCGAAATTGTTGCTTCAATATCAAAGGCTTACGTGAATATGAAATGAATACTATCTCAAATCAGTAAAAACATGCTATAATTATCTCTCAAAGTCACATAAAATCATTGTCAGGAAACTACAACTAGCAAGCCATTTGTTTCAATTACATGCTCAAGATTTACAATTATCCAAGTGTACTTTGAAAAATTTTAAAATTGTCGAGAAAATCACATTTACTCAGAAATATAGCATGATAACAGAAATATAGACACCCCCACACTTAAATCACATTATGTCCTCAGAATGTGCAAGTAAAAGGAAAGAATACTTAGCTGGTTTTCAAAGTGGTTGTCGGGCTGTAGGTTGGCAGAGGTTAGGCCGGAGCATGAATAAACCGCTGCACTCGTATCAGGAAAAGACAACATTGAAAGTAATAACTTGCAAACCTGCTCAAACGTATCTGCAACACTCGACATAACATATAATCTCGGGGTATACGGGGTATATGAGTAAACATGTATACACATAAAACAACCACAAATAGGACAAGGATAACCAATACCCAACTCACCAAGGTTTTATTCCTAATAACCTAAGAACTCAACTAAAAAGAAATACTTAAAAGACTAGGCTGCCTCCTAGTAGCGCTTCTTTATTGTCAGTAGCTTGACAGAGTGAACCAAGTCAACCTGGATCAGGCCACTTGTGTTTGAGGCTAACCATTTCTTTGTCGAATCGAATGACCGGGACGAAATGGTTTTCGCCACAACAACAAGTCAAGTGCGCGATAAGATCATGAAATTTTCTCTCCACACAACACCGACTCTTTTCTTCTTGTTCTTGTTCCTCGATTCGGCCGAGGTATGCTAAATGAGCTCGGGAGCATTGATGAAGGATCCGCAAGGATAGGGGGAATAATGTCATCATCCACCCCAAAGAAGTAGGATGGAATCTCTTCACAAATAAACGACTCAACCGTTTCATTTCTCTTTTGGAAGTATAGTACTTCAGCTTTTCCTTTGGTTGCCCAAAGTACTTCTTAATCCCGTGACCATTGACTTTGAACGGTTGATCGCCGTACCCTTTCAACGTAATGGCTCCACCGGGATGAACATCAAGAATCTCAAAGGGGCCGACCATCTAGATTTTAGCTTACCCGGCAAAAGATGGAGCCCGGTGTTATACAACAAAGCCATGTCTCCCACTTTGAATTCCCGATCTTTAATCTTCGCATCATGGAGTGCCTTCGTTCTTTCCTTACTGATCCTAGAATTCTCGTAGGCACGGAGTCGGAACTCATCGAGCTCGTTCAATTTCAATAGTCTCTTTTCCCCACAAAGCTGGCTATCGAAATTCAAGAATTTAATAGCCCAATAAGCTCTGTGCTCAAGCTCGACTGGTAAATGGCAAGCTTTGCCATAGACCATTTGGAAGGGTGACGTGCCCATCGGGGTCTTAAACGCGGTGCGATAGGCCCAAAGTGCGTCATCCAACTTTAGACTCCAGTTGGATCTATTTGAGTTCACGGTCTTCTCTAAAATTCTTTTAAGGCTTTGGTTGCTTATCTCGACTTGTCCACTTGTTTGGGGATGATATGGTGTACCAATTTTGTGTCTAACACCATATTTCTCAAGAACTTTATCAAGCGGCGCGTTGCAAAAATGAGTACCTTCATCACTAATGAGGGCTCTAGGACATCCGAATCTGGTGAAGATATTCTTTTGCAAGAATTTCTTCACAACTTTGTGATCATTAGTTTGGGTGGCTATTGCCTCCACCCACTTGGAGACGTAGTCTACACAGACGAGAATGTATTTATTTCCACACGACGATGGAAAGGGTCCCATGAAATCAATTCCCCACACGTCGAAGACTTCGCATTCCAAAATGGGTCTAAGTGGCATTTCCATCCTATTACTCTGCCTCTCAATTCTCTGGCACCTATCGCAACCTTTACAAAAGGCTTCAGCATCTTTAAACAAAGTAGGCCAGTAAAAACCAGCTTGAAGGATTTTTGTAACTGTCTTAGGTGCTCCGTAGTGTCCTCCCGTGGGACCACTATGACATTGTTCCAGAATATCCCATTGTTCATGTTCCGGAACACACCTTCTAAGCAACCCATCCTTGCAGACTTTAAACAAATAAGGATCCTCCCACACGAGATATTTTAAATCAAAAAAGAACTTCTTCCTCTGCTGATACGTCATGTCCTCTAAATGCCCACTTGCTAAATAGTTGGCGTAATCAGCATACCACGGCCTAACTGTATCAAGCTTCATCAATTGCTCAGTAGGGAAATCGATGCCTATTTCCTTGTGATCTTCGCCACCCTCATTTACTAGGCGAGACAGGTGATCAGCCACAATATTATCGCAGCCCTTCTTATCTTTGATCTCAAGGTCAAACTCTTGCAAAATTAGAATCCATCTGAGTAACCTTGGCTTTGCATCTGCTTTGTCCATAAGGTAGCGTAGGCTGCATGGTTGGTCCAAACCACAACTTGAGACCCTAGAAGGTAACTTCTAAACTTGTCAATAGCAAAAACGACGGCTAAGAATTCCTTCTCGGCCGTGGTGTAATTGCATTGAGCCGGGTTCAAGGTGCGGCTCGCATAGTAAATGGGCCTGAACTTCTTGTCAATTCTCTGACCTAAAACTGCGCCGACAGCGTAGTTAGAGGCATCACATAATAATTCAAACGGCTTAGTCCAGTCAGGTGCGATTAAGATAGGGGCACTTATGAGCTTTTCCTTAATGCAATTGAAAGCTTCTTTGCATTTCTCATCAAACAAGAACATAGCATCATCTTTCAGAAGGTGAGATAAAGGTTTGGCTATTGTGGAAAAGTCCTTAATAAATCGCCTGTAGAAGCCAACATGACCAAGAAAACCGCGTACCTCTTTGACAGTTTTCGGGTACGACATTTTTTCAATGGCTTCTACCTTAGCCTTATCAACTTGAATACCACTTCGGACACCTTATGTCCCGAACAATCCCTTCATCTACTAGAAAATGGCATTTCTCCCAGTTGAAGCACTAAATTCTTTTCAACACAGCGTTGAAGTACCATATCTAGATTTTCCAAGATCTCATCAAAGCTATCGCCATAGACTGAGAAATCATCCATGAAGACTTCCATACATTTCTCCACAAGTTCATCGAAAATGGCCAACATGCACCGATGAAACGTTGCTGGTGCATTGCATAACCCGAAAGGCATTCTGCGAAAAGCAAAAGTGCCAGATGGACACGTAAACGTAGTCTTCTCCTGATCATTAGGGTCGATGGCTATCGGGAAGTAACCGAATATCCATCGAGGAAACAATAATACTTATGACCACTTAGTCTTTCAATAAGCTGGTCAATGAAGGGTGAGGGGAAATGGTCTTTGGCGGTGACTTCATTCAATCTCGCGATAATCGATGCGGACTATGTAGCCGATCACAAGGCGTAAAGCTATCTCTTCCCCCTTTTCGTTCTTTTCAACGGTGATACCTCCCTTCTTTGGCACAACTTGGGTGGGGCTAACCCACTCACTGTCGGCGATTGCATAGATGATTCCCATGTCTAACCACTTTATAACTTCTTTCTTGACAACCTCCTGCATATTCGGATTCAGCCTTCGCTGAGGTTGTCTTACTTTCTTAGCTCCTTCCTCCGTTCGGATTTTATGCATGCACACATCGGGGCCGATTCCTCGGATATCACCCACTTGCCAACCGAACGCGAGGATGTTCTTTTCAAGCACTTTTATCGGCGGTGCTTCTTGCTCGGGCTCGAGTTTTGAAGAGATGATCAAGGGTAACTTATCACCATCCTTAAGAAAAATGTACTTAAGGTGTTGCGGAAGTGGTTTAAGCTCCAAGTCAGTAGGTGGTTGCTCAATACTGGATTTTAAGGGGCCACCTTTTTCCTTATGGGCTTGAAGTGGTTGACTGAAGAATACCTCATCTTCCCGAGGTACAACCCCAGAAAGGTATTGGATCACATCATCCATAGGGATCCTTCTGTCAGCACCCGCTTTCTCCTTCTCATGCTTGATCATCCTTCTCAACTCTTCCTCTTCTAGCTCCTCTGCTAGCTGTTCCCAATCATCAATCTCCCAATGAGTAGTCTCTCTCCAGAAATCCACTTCATCCCAACTACCCATCAGGGCTTCCTCTTTTACAGGGTTAAAGTCTTCCTGATGTAGCTCATTGAAATCATCGTTCATTGCTGGGAATCTCCATGTTTCTTGTTCATTGACAGGCTCATTGTGAGCAAGTCGTGAAGACGACTCGTCAGTGACTACGGCGACCGTAACGAAACGAGAAGATGGTCCACAATCCAACTTGATCTCGTAACGTTTATAGCTTCGAAAACACCTATCTCTCGTAAGCTCTATCGCTTCTTCGAGTTGGCATCTTCTTCGTCCTCATAAATTGCTTCAACGAACGAGATTTCTTCAATCGAGGTTTCCTCAGGACTTTTCCCTCGTGTGAAGGTAACAGATGTATCATCGACTCTATGCGTAATCTGCCTCTTACAGAAATCGATGAGGGCGGCAGAGGTATCCAAAAAGGTCCGGCCGAGAATTAGGGGCATCTCTTTGTCAGGTGGATAGTCTAAGATAACCCAGTCGGTAGGGAAAACCAAGCCTCCAACATGGAGAAGGACATTGGCAACACAACCGGCTGCTGAGCGGCTTGATCGGTCTACCATCTGAAGAGAAATAGGGCGTTCCCGCATTCTTTTATCTAAACCGAGCTTTTTGCAGACGTTTAATGGCATCACATTTATGGAGGCCCCTGAGTCGCATAAGACGTTTTGGAACATGTGGCCTTCAATCTCACAAGAGATCGAAGGTCTCCCGGGGTCACCTCGCTTAGTAGCAACTTTCTGTGAAACCATAGAGCAATCTTCTCTTAAAACTTCTTCTCGCCATCCCTTGAAGCTTCTTCTTGCTTCCACAAACTTCCTTAAGATACTTAGAGCATTTAGGCATTTCAGTCAATACCTCCACTAGGGGTATACTCACTTTGGTATCTCTAAGCATCCTCCTCACACCGTCATATTATCTGTCAAGACTGAGGGTATTCTCTTTCTTCTTTGGTGGATAAGGAAGGGCTTTATCATTGTTCATGGCTTGATTTTTTATGGCCTCATCTTCCTTATCCTTCCATCTGACAAACTTTTCCTCCTTCTTCTTTGTCAGGGGTACAGCCACCTGACCTTTCCTCATTTCTCTATCAGAATCATTTTCATCACCCGAAGAATCATCATTAAGCTCCTCCTCGCTGTTGCTTCCTTCGGTATTTAACTTCTGATTGCCCCCTCCTGAACTTATGGCGTCAGGAGGGGCTACTCGTTTCCCGACATCTTTCCGGGTCCTACCTGCTTACCACTCCTTAAAGTAACCTCATTCAGCTCTTCGGTCCTATAATCCCATTGAGGTGTGATGGCAGTGCAAACATTGATATCTGCTTTAGGATTTCTTTCGGTATAACTTGGAAGTTTACCGTGGGGTCTGTTTGCTTGTTGATCTGCCATCTGACCAACCTGTCTCTCTATTGTCTTGACACTAGTAGCCAGAGTCTTCACCATGTCCACTAGCTCATCGAACTTGTGTTGAGGGACACAAGAGGTGGTTTGGTTATGAGGTTGGTTTTGATTCCAACCACCTTGGGGTCTCTGAGAGTTAGGATTGTGAGATTGATTTACCACCCCGGAAGGTGGTCTTTGATAGCTTGAGCTGAAGGAAGGTTTGGAATTTGATGGGCCAGGTGGTACATTGGATTGATTAAGATTGGGACGTTGAAATCCGGAATAATTCTGATTCTGATTGAAGTTTCTGAAGGGTTGGTTATGATTCTCCATTAAATTTACTTCCTCAGTCATCTCATTTCCCGCCTGCATTCCCAGGTAATTCACATCTCGCTGCCCTTGTTGCTGCTGCATTTGTAAATCGGCCAGCTGCTTGCTAATTACTTCCATCTGAGCAACTAACACCTTAGTCTCAGAATTGCTCGCAGCAGATTCCTTCTTATTCCCACTAACATTAGTTTTCCTAGGACTTGACCACATGTTATTCTTGTCTATAGTTTCAGCTACCCTGTAAGCAGCGTCATCACCTCCCCCTAGGAATGATCCATGAGCATTCGAATCAAGGAAGTCTCTATTTGGTTGAGAAACACCTCTGTAGAACAACTCTAGTAGCTCATGTCTACTGTATCCATGGTTGGGGCACTTCCTCATCAACAGATTTAGTCTCTCCCATGCTTTCCCCACACTCTCACCATCAAGTTGTTCAAATGTGGCTATCTCCTTTTCATGTCCATGATTGTCCCTGGTGAGACAAAATTCAGAGCAAAGGCTCTTTTGACATCATTCCGTGTACGGAGAGAATGATGGGCTAAAGATTTGAACCAACGGTTTGCTTCACCCTTTAGAGCAAATGGGAAGAGTTTTAACTTGACAATCTCAGAATCAACACCAGGATAGTGGCCTGCTTCGCAGATTTGAACGAAGGTGGACAAGAAGTCATGAGGATCTTCGTCAGTAGTGCCATGAAAGGAACTATTCTGGACCAGTCCTACCACTCTATTTTTCAGATCGAAGTTCGCTTGCCCCATGTCTGGAGGGCGAATAGGTCTATGCCCTTCCAGAAAGTCTTGGTCAAGATAGGGAGCATAGGGGTCTTGATTTAACTGGTTTAGCTGGTTTTGACGGAATTGTTGAAACTGATTATTTATCCCATCTTGTTGATTCTGTTGTTGCTTATTGCCTGCATCTGTTGAAGGATCAGATTCATCTGGGCTTGAGGGTCTGCATTTGGAACTTCATTAGCCATGATGTCTGGATTAGGGAAGAGCTTCCTCCTGATAATAGATCGCTCGAGTTCGGGATTAAAGACAAGAGGTCCCTTCTTACTCCCCTGGTTTGCATAAACCGAAGAGCGAGAATGGAAAGAAATCAACCTTAGGGTTGATGAGAACGAAATGTAGAGGAAATTAGAGGGTTTAGAAAGAGAGAAGAGAAAAGAAGTGACAATCGAAGAGAGTGAACTGGCGTTCAGTATGAGTGAACGCTGGTTCAAGGGAAATTCTGGAAATGGACGCTCGTTCAGGTTACTGAACTGGCGTCCAGAAGACAAACTGGGAGCAGACGGGCGTTCAGTATGGGTGAACGCTCGTTCAGAAGGTTTTTACTATTTTTTTATTTTTTATTTATTTATTATTTTTTTATTTTCGAATTAAGAAAAAGATCTAGAAACAGAAACAAGAAAAGAAACCTACCTACGAAAAATTTAACTAAGACGGTAAAAAAAACGTGTTGAAATCTTCTAGGGCCAAAATGGAGGGGAAAACAGTGGATTTTGACCTCAAAAACAGCACTGAACGGCCTATGGAGCTTCACCACGTCGTCGGCGTCGGAACGAGCTTTCCGAATTGGGGTCCTGCGCGCCAAACGGACACTCGAGCCGAAAGTTATGGTCAAAATACTACCGCGTGCAATAGCGATCCCTTTTGACACAGAAAACTGCACTACGAAGAATCCGACAACCGTTACCGACTCTCCGGCAACGGCGCCAAAAACTTGTTCGGTAAAAACTAGTTTTAAATTTATAATTACCGAAACACCCCAAGTATAAGGTTCGTAGTATAGGGTGTTAACGGGTCGTCCTAAGGGAGTCGAATGTTTATCGGATTAAGGTGCAATTATTATATCGATTATGTCACAATTTATTACCTAAAACTAAGGTCTATACTAACTATAATATAAAAAAAACGATGAGTGAAACTAAACTAAAACAGGAAACAGGAAAATCCGACTATGGACGGGCGTTCACCAAGGGTGGACGGGCGTCCGATTACGATCTAAATGCAGAAAAACAGGTAGAAGCTAGGGTTTTTAAAATAACTAAACGTAGCAATCAAATTGATACGAACTATTCGATTTATCAAGTAATTAAAAGGAAACGACAAGGCAACGGGAATCCACCAATCAACCAACCCAACCCAACTAGATGGCAAGTTAAAGATACGATTTTTAGTAATGATCTATCACGAATTCGATAAAATTTCTTAAAACGAATTCTGGGGTTTCGTTTTCTTTTTCAAGCAAAACTAAACGGCATGCAAAATAAGATCATGAGATCGTCTCCAATACTCTACTCAATTAATTATAAACGATCTCTCGAACTACAACTAATTGCATCAATTGAAAGACTAAGGCTTGAACAATATTCTCATACAAATTCAAAGCATAAAAGTAGTTTCATCGATCTTTTGATTCAAGTAAAACATAAACAATAAAGAACAATATCCAATTGATGAAAAACTGTAACTTTTACTCACTAAACATGTAGCTAAAAATCATCTAGTTGGTGTTGATGTTGATCGGTTTCATCCGTTGTCCCACCGCGATGTGCTTAGCCAACAATCATGTTGTTGAACACGATCATTGGGATGGAAGAGTTCATCTTCTTCGTGTATATGTGGTGCGGCTGCTGCTCTGATATTAGGTCTTAGCGGCTGTGTTTTCTCCTCTTCTTTAGGGTTCGGAATAGGCTGCTATATATAGGATTCTGAGGCGGCTAGGGTTAAGTCGGCCGGCGGACACCCGTCCGGTCTTGTGGACGCCCGTCCACTAGATCTTGACTTTGCTCCAGACGTCCGTCCATGCTGCGTCCAAAATCTCTCGTATGTGATTTCTTCTCCGGACGCTCGTCCATGTATTCGACGCCCGTCCACCGGACGGCTTTGGACGCCGATTCGGTCATCAATCAAATCTTGATTTTCTCATCTCTATCTTCAACCGACTTCACATTTATCTCTTTTCCTTCATATAAACTCGATCCTTGACACCATTTAATCCTCTTTATAGCTCGAAAATGTATATCTACAAGGGGTAAAAACATGCAACCGTAAAAATATATATATAGATAGAAAATGACTAATAAACCACATAAATAGCTCGAATTTGCATTTTAATAAATTCTAAACCCATTCTTCCAATTTATCCTTTTAGCAAGTGATTTTCTATAAAAATCACTAAAACACGGAAGATATTGTTACGCGATAACTCGATATAAACCACAAAATTAGTCGTAAACAGCAGTCAGTACATATACTGACTCCTTCTTTTCACCTTCTAGCATTGGAGTCCCAACGACTATAAGATCACCTTAAACCTTCACATCTTATGGAGTGAACAATACATAATTACCTGGCTCTATGAGTTGTGATACTGACAAGAGATTTTTCTTCATTCCATCAACATGCATCACATTTTGCAGTATCATTGGCTGAGAATTTGAGCTTGGCGTGATCACTATTTCTCCAACGTGTCTAATTGGAAGCTTAGTGTTATCCGCCGTTACGACAACACGACCTCCTTTGTATTCTATCATACTTTGAAGTCTTTCTTTATCACCGGTCATATGATTGCCAGCTCCTGAGTCAACGATCCACAGATTGTGAAAGTTAACACGCCCAATATCACTTGTCATAGTTGCTGCACAAGTTACTTGGTCTTCTTCTTTCACCATAGTAGTGTCAATATTTTCTTACTCGGACTTCAACCCTGAGAAAGATGCTTGGACATCTCATTCTGTTTCACTTTGGTCATCTCGGGTATCTGAAATGGTAGCGTTTCCTTCAACTTGTCTCTTCTTGAATCTACAATCTCTTGCAAAATGTCCCTTTCTGCCACAATGGAAGCAAGCATTTTGTTGCTTGTGAAAGCGTTTGTCTCCTCCTTGAGGTCTATCATTACTTTTCTTATTATCATGTCTCTTCTCTTCAGCTCCCCCTCTTTGGTAACTCTGTTCTTCGTCCTTTTGTTGTTTTCCATCATATTGTCTTTTGAATCCCTTATTGTTATATCTATTTGATTTTCCTCTTGCTTGACTTGCATACAATGCCTCTTCTTCTAACATTATAACTATGCCTGCCATCTGCTTAGCCAGCGACTCCTGGTCGGCTAATAAATTTTCCAGCTCCTCAATGGTTGGTTGTGTGGCCCAACCTTGTATCGCTGTTGTGAAACTCCGATACTCGGGTTTTAAACCATGTATCAATATTCTTCTCATCCGAGACTCACCAATTTTGGACTCCGGATCAAATTCGGAAATCTCTCATAACACGAGAGATTTTACCTTGGTGAAATAATCTCGATTGATAGATTTCATTGGGTGAGCGACATCAACTCAATCTCCAGTATTTGCAGGCGCGAAATGTTCTTCCTCGAAAAACGACTAGCCAACGTGTCCCATGCTTCCTTCGGCGAGGTGGATTTCCGGATATGCTCAATCACCTCATCTTCGATTGATGTCTTTATAGCAAACATGGCTTTCATAGCTTTCACCTTCAATTTATGCAAAGCCGTGGCATCTGTTGAAGCGGGCGGCATTGCGTCACTTCCGGTGACATACTTCAACAAATCTTGGCTCTCTATGTACGACACCATACACGATTGCCATGTGCTATAATTGTGATTATTTAATTTTTTAATATTACTCACCGAAAAATCCGCCATCGTGACTTAGTTTTGTTGCACTGTCAAACACTAAGTAAGCTAGGTCCCAGACCAAACAGCTCCACAGTCCCGGACTGCTCACGAACAAGAATCGTTGAGTGATTCTTCTCAAACGGTGAATAATATCCTCCGACCTTTTACTCCGGCAGAGTGACGACATCGTTGGTCCCCGACCAAATATCACCACCACAAAAAACTACGCCCGATCAACCTGGCTCTGATACCACTTGTTGTGTTGTAAGCGGTAGGTCCAAACACTTGGAATATAGAACTTGATATTTTATTGATACACAAAATATACAACAAATGGGACACTTGAAAAATACAAGAAGAGAGAAACTAGAAAGTGTTTGATGTGGGAGACTCACTTCACAACTTGTGTGTGTTGTGTTGTGTTGTGTTGTTGGCCTAAGTTACAACTCCTATTTATAGGAAAGGTAAGAATATCCTAGAAGAAGTGGTAGATCCTTCTAGAGATCGAATATGCTCACTAGATGTTTATAGGCAAAGTGTGCATTAGATATTTATCTAAGTATTTTCTAGAATTGTAGACTTTTCTCTAAGGAAATAATTTCTAGATTTTTCCCATGTACTAGTTGTAGAATAATCTAGAAGTCATTGACTTCTAACACTAGACTTGTAGGACAGCTCAGTAAAGTGAAGAGCAGTGGACCAGCTGAGTGAAGACAGGCAAGTACCAGCACAGTGAACTGAAGACTTATGGACTGACTTATAACCAGGGAGTCTGTGATGACTTTGGATAAGTCTAAGATACATATTACAAGTGATGAAATATATTTTAAATATGGTGTACACTGATCTCACAAAAAATAAGGATCAGTGAAGTGAAGCTCTATCAGCTGTACAAATATCAGTTGGGCAGAAAGGAAGCATCAGAATGATAGCAGCCCATAGCAACCCAGTGACCAGCAGAAAAGTAAAGTAGTCATTGGACCGGCTAAGCAACAACGAAGTGAAGCAATCGCATAGTCAAGTATCTTGTCAACACTTGAATCGAACGTAGAAAATGTGGAAGTCAAGCAATTAATGCGAATCAACCTATGACGGATTGTACGAAGAACGTTTGAAGAACATCCAGATCTTGGAACTCAAGGAGAATAAAATCAAGGAAGAATCAAGGATTATTCTCCGCTTTAAAAACCCAACGGACTGAAATTCAAAATCAAGGAATCATGTCTATAAATAGAAGGCATTGGAGGAGGGAATTTTCCCGAATTCACCTACTAGCAAATGGTAAATGATCATGCAATATGCATTTATCATTATTCGTAATTAAAGAAAATAATTCGATTCGAAACCTAATTAATCTTACATATTAAAAAATTTGCTTCATTTTTCATTAATAATTTTAAATACATGCTCACTGTGAGCACGATTACTTACCACAATATAAAGATTTGGTTTCCAATTTTGCTTTTTTTGTTGTCAAAAAGCGGGGTGCATGTTTCTGGGGCTGCATGGAATTCAAGTATAAAAGGATATCAATTGTGATGTGATTTAGCATGTAACATTGTGATTCAAAGCCATAATTTTCCATTTGTTATTAATCTTATTTACAAGTACTTTTTTTGAAAACAGAAAAAGGAAACGATAATGGCCTTGAAGTTTCAAATTCAATCTCTTTTAGTACTCGTTCTCATAGTTCTAGCCTCCACAACTACTGCTGTGCCTGGGACTGCCACTTTCTACACAAACTACATTCGTAAGTATTTATATTTGTGTTATTTGTTTATAAGGATTTACACCTATCATTCTCTGTTTGATATATGTTTGCTTTTACAGCATCGGCATGCTATGGCGGCAAATCACAAGGTTTCATGATAGCAGCTGCGAGTGATCCCTTATGGGCGGGAGGAGCAATTTGCGGGAAAATGTTTAACGTGACATGCACCGGTCCGACGAATCCGGTCCCACATCCTTGTACCGGACAAACCGTTCAAGTTAAAATTGTCGATCATTGTCCTGGCTGTGGTGGAACTCTTGATCTCTCTAAAGAAGCTTTTACAGCCATTGCTAATCCTGTAGCTGGAATTATCAAAATTGATTATTCTTAGTAAGCTACCTCTGTTGTTACATTAGCCTGACATTTCATAAAATAATAATTTAAGTTCTTTAAGTTTTTTTTCCCCTAATTTAATGTTTCTTTTGTTTCTAAATTAATGTTCATTTAATTATTCTTGGTTTCAGGTTTCAGAATGCCGAGAAGATTGCAGTGGGAAAAGTTTTGCAGGGTTGAGGGGAAGATTAGATAAAAAAAACTAAATTTCTTTTGCGAGCTAATAATTATTCTTGGAAAAAAAAAAAACATTTATGCGATTAATTGTTTTATGAGATTCTGCGATTAATTATTGGTACACAAATTTTTGTAGTATTGTTACCATGGTATTTATAAAAGACTAAAATATACTATTCTGTCATTTACATTTACATTGATGAGTTTGTCTCTCGATTTCATTTTCTACTTTTGAATATGGCTTTATTTTTTCCCAAAACAATTTCTGTAAATGTTTCCATGTTGGACTCTCTTTATTTTAGAATTTCTTAACCTTTCATACAAAACAAGATAATGGCATTAATTAATTATCTGTGTAAGAAATTTGTGAGTTAATTATCTGTGTAAAGAATGACTTAAAGAAATTTTACATGCCTTTGATGAAACTTCACATGAAAATAAGAATCAACATGATTTTGTGTGTTTTGCGTAGTAGTAGATGTAACGCCCCGTTCCCGGACACCGAGTCCTTATCCGGAAAAGAAACGTTCGGCACGTATAAAATAAAAATAAATTCATTTTATACGTAAGCCTCTACTACGTCGTATCAAATTAAAGGCAAAACGGAAGCAAAACTCGGGTATATAAAATTTTTTTCCAAAAATAAAGAGTAGAAAAGAAATCTAAAGGGTAGAAATGTAAATTATTACATTTGGAAAAGTACGAAAAAAAACCCAAAAGACAAACTACGACAAATCGTCAAAAACGGTATTCTACCTCAAAAGTACGGAAAGTACAACCAAAGAAAAGCAGAAAAGAAACATCTTGATTCTTCAACGAGCGGCGTCAAACGTCGTCGTCAAACTCTTCCTCGAAAACCTGTTCGTCTTCTCGTCCCCAAACACATAGAAAAAGTATGCATTCGAGGTAAGTACAACGTACTTAGAAAGAAAGAGAAGCTATGAAAACAATCATAGTTATAACGAATAGACATTTATTTAATTAGTTGATTAAATGAGACCAACTCCATCTAAAGGGTTCACTTCATGCTCATCAACACGTTGTGACTAACTCGTTTCTAACTTAACCTATCTATGTTACAACCGCACTCAAGGGCACTACGCGCATCCCCTCGCAGAGTCCCTCCGTACTTAGTGGTCTTTGACCTACAGAGTTCTTCTACCTTGGGAACACTCTTTTGCAACATATCAGTGGATCACACCAATACCCACGAAGTCTAGAAAAGGTAGACTCCGATAGCACGCACACCTCAGCAGAGTCCCTCCGTACTTAGGGTCTTTTTGACCTACGAAGTTCTTCCACCTTCAGAGGTAGCACATGCATCGCGATTTAGCCTGGTGCCTAGCCAAGAGAGACATGTTGTTTAATCTTTTACTAGTCACATACGTTGTTTATTAAGTTATTAACTAGCCAGCCTAAGTATTTTCAAATAATCTCCCTCACACATACTACTCTCTTCCTAGACCACTAGACACGGACAAGTCCTAGCACATACGTACATTGATGAATCATCAAAGCACAAGCCTATCATGTTCTTCCGACGGATCCGAACTTCAACTCCCTTTAAGAGTACATTCGGTGTTTTAACTGAACGAATCAGAAGCTCAATTCAGGCTTGTCTAAGTTATACCATGTTTAACATATCATAATTATAGATTTTAGGTAAGTAAAGCATGTATATATATGGCTAAACAACAATTAACAATAGAAAGGAGGCAAGACGAACCGGACGCCCGTTTAAAGACTTGGACGCCCGTTCAAGCTTACCGGACGCCCGTCCAAAATAGTGGACGCTCGTCCACCCAAAAAACGATTCAATCCCGAATGTAAAATAGCACCTTAGACGCCCGTCCAATACAACCGACGCTCGTCCAAGGTGGAACCTAGGCTGGACGCTCGTCCGTAATACCGGACGCTCGTTCACCCGGGTTCGACCTAAACCCTAACTTCATCACCATGCGATTTCCAGATCGTAATTCAACCCAAAACCAGCAAATAATCAACACAACAACACAAAATCCCCAGCTAAACGTACTATAACAATTATAGTCATTAACCAAAACAAAGATTCATATTTCTAACACCAAGACGTCTTAAAACATGATCAATTCCTTATAGCTAATGATGGAATTCATAGGACTGTTTCTCTTACCTTCTTTTGCAGCCCCAAAACTGATCAAAACTGCTCCGAAAATCTGCTACAATCCCACGGAACTGATGCCAAATTGCTGTGCTCTTTTCGCCGAGTCCAATTCTTGAATCCGTTCTGAAAACGATCAACCTTCCCTTAGCAAAAGTGAAGAACTTTCTAGCCTCTCTTCTCTCTTTCTCTCAAACGCATAAGGGGAGGAATTGTTAGACTGAATTTCTGATTTTTTAGGCTAGGTCTAAACATTAAAAAGGGGTCAATCTTTTCCTTAATTGCCCTTGATCACTAACAATGAATTTTTCTTTTAAATATATATATAAAACTCGAAATTATATATATAAAACGTCCCAAACTAATTAACTCCGAATAAAAGGAAACCGAACCTAATATTTCGTCTTCGCAAAAAGACACGTCTGCCCTTTCCCGAAAATCGGAATATTACATTCTCCCCCCCTTAAAAGGAGTTTCGTCCTCGAAACTAGAACATACCTGGTAAATCCCCAAACTCTTGGAACTCACTAAGCATGTCGCTTTCCACTTCCCAAGTTGCCTCCTCGGGTGAATGATTGCTCCACTGAACTAACACCAAGGGGATCATCCGTCTCTTAATCATCTTTTCTTTCCGGTCCAGAATCTTGATTGGTCTCTCGTCATATGCAAGGTTATCTTGTAAGATTCCTGGGTCAACCGTAGTTTCCACATCATTCTTCGTCAAACACTTTTTCAACATCGAAACGTGAAACACATTATGGACTCTCGACATTGATTCTGGCAACTGAAGCTTATAAGCTAACGTCCCAACTCTCTCCAAAATCTCAAAAGGTCCAACATACCTTGGACTTAGCTTTCCTTTTTGTCCAAAGCGTTTCACTCCTTTCATCGGTGAAGCTCGGAGGTAAACTCTATCGCCGACTTCAAACTCAAGAGGTCTTCTTCTAACATCAGCCCAACTTTTCTGTCTGTCTTGAGCTGCCTTCAGATTCTTCTTGACCAACTGAACCCTTTCCTTTGCTTGTTCAACCATCTCTGGCCCTGTAATCTGTCTCTCCCCGACTTCATCCCAAAACAGTGGCGTGCGGCATCTTCTCCCATACAACGCTTCAAACGGCGGCATGCCTATACTTGCATGGAAACTGTTGTTGTAGGCAAACTCCGCTACCGATAGGTAATCATCCCATGATCCGCCTACCTCCAAAACACAAGCTCTCAACATGTCCTCGAGTGTCTGGATGGTCCTCTCAGATTGTCCATCTGTCTGAGGGTGAAAAGCCGTGCTCAAATCCAACTTGGTCCCGAAGGCTTCTTGCAAGCTCTTCCAAAACCGACTTACAAACCTCGAATCACGGTCTGAAACTATCGAGATTGGAACTCCATGTAGCTTCACTATATTGTCCAGATACAGTGTCGTCATCTTCTTTAATGGCATGTCGACCTTGTACGGTAAGAAATGGGCGATTTGGTCAATCTGTCCACGATTACCCAAATTGTGTCGTGTCCGCCTCTTGTCTTAGGTAATCCGGTGATGAAGTCCATTGTGATCTTATCCCACTTCCATTCCGGGATATCCAATGGCTTAAGCATTCCACCGGGTCTTCTATGCTCCGCCTTAACCTTCTGACATACATCACACTCGGCCACAAACTTGGCTATCTCCACTTTCATCGAGGGCCACCAAAATCTTTCCTTTAAGTCTCTATACATTTTAGTAGCACCCGGATGAACCGCAAAAGCTATCCTATGTGCTTCTTCCATAATTCTTTGTCTCAAGTTGCCAACATTGGGTACACATAGACGATCCCGATACCACAGATTTCCACTCTTATCCAACACGTAACCAACCGTAGGCTTCTCCCTAGCAACACGCTTCAAATCCAACAAAACCGGGTCTTCGTCTTGCTTTCCCCGAATATCATCCATCAACTCTGACCTTGCTAACAACGGTGCCACAAACTGTCTGTCTTCAATCTGATCAAAGCTTCTGATTTCCAACCCATCTAACCTTTCTGCCATTACCTCAACACTGGAAGCTGCAAACACTGGTTTCCTGCTCAGAGCATCTGCCACTACATTCGCTTTACCCGGATGGTACTGAATGTCCAAATCATAGTCCTTAACGAACTCTAACCATCTCCTCTGTCTCATATTCAGGTTCTCTTGTGTGAAGAAATACTTTAAACTCTTATGGTCGGTGAAGATCCTTGCTTTAACCCCATATAAGTAATGCCTCCAAGTCTTTAAGGCAAAAACTACCGCTGCCAACTCTAGATCATGTGTCGGGTAGTTCTTCTCATGTACCTTCAACTGCCTAGATGCATAAGCTATCACTTTTCCTCCTTGCATCAACACACAACCCAAACCCTGTCCCGAAGCATCCGTGTAGACATCATAGTTATCAAAAATCTCCGGAACTCGCTAACACCGGTGCCGTAGTCAACTTACTCTTCAAGGTATGAAAGGCCTTATCACACTCATTAGTCCATTCAAATTTCACATTCTTCCGTGTCACATGGTGAGTGGAGTAGCTATCTTCGAAAAATCTTGTACGAACTTCCGGTAGTAACCACCAACCCAAGAAAACTTCTTACCTCTCGAAACCGTGGTAGGTTTAGGCCAATTCTCAATCGCTCGATCTTTGCCGGATCAACTTGAATACCATCTCCGTAAATTACATGACCCAAGAAACTCACGCGATCCAACCAAAAGTCACACTTGGAAAACTTTGCGTACAACTGATTCTTCTTCAGTGTGTCCAACACTATCCTTAAGTGTTCCTCGTGTTCTTTCTCGTCCTTAGAGTAAACTAGGATATCGTCTATGAACACTATCACGAACTTATCCAAGTACGGCATGAAGACTCGCTGCATCAAATCCATAAATGCAGATGGAGCATTAGTGAGTCCAAAAGGCATAACAAGGAACTCATAATGTCCATATCTCGTACTGAAAGCCGTCTTCGGTATATCTGCTATTTTAACCTTCGATTGATGATATCCGGACCTCGTGTCAATCTTGGAGAACACTTTCTTACCCCCGCAACCGATTAAACAGTCATCTATTCTTGGTAGAGGATACTTATTCTTGATGGTAAGGTTGTTCGTGCTCTGTAGTCGATACACATTCTCATGCTGCCATCTTTCTTCTTCACGAACAAAACAGGGGCTCCCCAAGGCGAGGTACTGGGCTGAATTATGTTCCTTTCAAGCATATCTTTAAGTTGAGCTTTCAACTCCTTTAATTCGGCCGGTGCCATTCTGTAAGGTGCTTTAGCGACTGGTGCCGCTCCCGGTATCAACTGAATTTCAAACTCTATCTCTCTCGTCCGGCATGTTTCGCGGTAACTCTTTCCGGAAATACCTCGGGGTATTCCCTCACTATGGGAGTCTCCTCGAACTTAGGCTTCACTTGTTCCACGTCCACTGCATACAACAAGTAGCCTTCACAACCCTTCTGGCAAGCCCTTACTGCCTTAACCGCTGATATGATCGGATGTTTCTTCTTACTCGGCTTGTATACATTCCCTTGATACGTCTTGTCTGATTTCCTAGGTACTTTAAAAGTCACTTTCTTCTCTTTACAGTCCAAGTGTACATAATTCTCGGATAGCCAATCTATTCCGAGGATTACATCAAAATCCGAAAAGTCCAAAATTGTAAAGTTGCTCTTACATCGATAAGGTCCGACTCGAACTTCCACTTGTGGTATCATTCTAGTTACCCTTGTTACCTTCCCTAACGGCGTAGTTATCTCCAAAGTGTTTCTTAAAGGCTCTGAAGGTAAATCCAACTTCTTAGCTACCTTGGTTGACACAAAAGTATTTGACGCTCCTGTGTCAAACAAAGCCTTGACCACTAAGTTTTCTAACATTATCGTACCTAGGATGCATATTCATTTATTTAAATATAGTTACAACATGAATAATCACGCTATAAAATATCTTAACAAAAGAATGAAACAAAACATGGTACCTGAAATAACGTCATCCTCTGGTTCCACAAAATTAGCATCCGCTGCAAAAACTCGAACCGGTCGGCTCGGGCCGCCTCTCCCGCTACCTTGGCTCGAACCACTCTTGTTTCCTCCGTTTGGACACGCTCTAGAAAAGTGTCCTTGCTCACCACAAACGTAACAACCGTTACTACTCTGCCTGCACTCTCCTGTATGATTTCTGTTGCACTTGGGGCAAAGTGGTGCACTGTTCGGGGCCTTAGCTGCTGTAGGAGCCGTAGTCTTCTTGGCTGCTTGCTGTGGCGCTCCCCTATAACTGCCTTGACTTGTCCCAAAATTTCTCTTATTATTAACAACCACTGTAGCTCTCTTCCTGAAAGTTTCGACTTCCAAGGCTTTATTCATCAACTCTGCCATATTCCTTGCCGTGAATCCTAGCATGCCCGACTGAATCTCGTAGGCCAACCCATCCTTATAGAGGGCCATCTTTCTCTCTTCCACTTTCATCAATTCCGGATAGAACCTTCCTAACTCATTGAATTTATTAGTGTATCGGGACACCGTCAGTGATTACCTTGCTTGTGCTTCAGAATTGACTTGCTTTATCTCGCTTGAACTCGTAACCGGGAAGTACTCATTATAAAACATCGTCTTGAACCCTTCCCAATCCGTTACCTTACCGTTGTCGCTTTGGACGGCATCAATCCATGCTTCGCCGCTCCCAACATAAAACCGATCGCTAGCCGTGCCATTTTCGTCTCAGAACATGTATGTTCCTACAAGCTTTCTCGAATCCTCTTATCCATTCCTCTCGCTTTAGAATGCTCCACATTACCAAAGAAGTTCTCAACTCGATTTCTCCTCAATCTTGTATACCAATCCACCGCTGGTGCTTGCTCGAAAGTCGGTCTAACTGGTGGGTGAACCGGAGGGTAACCAAAAGATACATGCGGCTGATACTGCTGATGTTGAGGATAAGGTGGGATTACTTGAGGCTCATTCTGATACGGATAGTACCCCTGATAAGACTGATGCTGTTGAGGCTGCTGAAAACCAAAGGGTGGATGACCGACGCCTTGCTGGTGGTCAAAGCGTGGTGAAGGTGGTACTGTAGGCTGAGGAACATGACCTACAGGAGGAGGGTAAAAGACCTGCTGCTGCTGAGGATACACTGGAGGATAAGCACTAGATGGTGGTGGATATACATTGGTCACTGGTGGTGGCGCACTAATCGGTGGAATGTCGCCTACTACAGTGACACGAATAGGTGCTTGTCCAGGCTCTCCATAAATGTAGTTATATCTTGGCGGTGGTCGGGGTGGCAGATTCTGATGCGGCCTCGGTGACACATCCTGTTGAGACCGTGGTGTAGGCGTGGCTGTATGGGGTGGTGGCGAAAGACTCAAACGAGGCGAAGGATTCTGCCTCACAAAACCACCCCCTACTACGGGCACTGGGCTCTCTGCCCCTTGTCTAACCCCTGAGCTCTCAGCTCCACGAACGCCTCTTCTTGTCGTTACCATGCCGAAAGATCAAGAAAACCGTACGTTACTAAAGATCTAAAGAAACTTATCTTAAGGAAAGGAAGTCTAAAGAACGCTTTCTCTCTGATACCAACTGTAACGCCCCGTTCCCGGACACCGAGTCCTTATCCGGAAAAGAAACGTTCGGCACGTATAAAATAAAAATAAATTCATTTTATACGTAAGCCTCTACTACGTCGTATCAAATTAAAGGCAAAACGGAAGCAAAACTCGGGTATATAAAATTTTTTTTTCCAAAAATAAAGAGTAGAAAAGAAATCTAAAGGGTAGAAATGTAAATTATTACATTTGGAAAAGTGCGAAAAGAAACCCAAAAGACAAACTACGACAAATCGTCAAAAACGGTATTCTACCTCAAAAGTACGGAAAGTACAACCAAAGAAAAGCAGAAAAGAAACATCTTGATTCTTCAACGAGCGGCGTCAAACGTCGTCGTCAAACTCTTCCTCGAAAACCTGTTCGTCTTCTCGTCCCCAAACACATAGAAAAAGTATGCATTCGAGGTAAGTACAACGTACTTAGAAAGAAAGAGAAGCTATGAAAACAATCATAGTTATAACGAATAGACATTTATTTAATTAGTTGATTAAATGAGACCAACTCCATCTAGGGTTCACTTCATGCTCATCAACACGTTGTGACTAACTGTTTCTAACTTAACCTATCTATGTTACAACCGCACTCAAGGGCACTACGCGCATCCCCTCAGCAGAGTCCCTCTGTACTTAGGGTCTTTGACCTACAGAGTTCTTCTACCTTGGGAACACTCTTTTGCAACATATCAGTGGATCACACCAATACCCACGAAGTCTAGAAAAGGTAGACTCCGATAGCACGCACACCTCACCGAGTCCCTCCGTACTTAGGGTCTTTTTGACCTACGGAGGTTCTTCCCCCTCCAGAGGTAGCACATGCATCGCGATTTAGCCTGGTGCCTAGCCAAGAGAGACATGTTGTTTAATCTTTTACTAGTCACATACGTTGTTTATTAAGTTATTAACTAGCCAGCCTAAGTATTTTCAAATAATCTCCCTCACACATACTACTCTCTTCCTAGACCACTAGACACGGACAAGTCCTAGCACATACACAGACATTGATGAATGCTAATTCATCAAAGCACAAGCCTATCATGTTCTTCCGACGGATCCGAACTTCAACTCCCTTTAAGAGTACATTCGGTGTTTTAACTGAACGAATCAGAAGCTCAATTCAGGCTTGTCTAAGTTATACCATGTTTAACATATCATAATTATAGATTTTAGGTAAGTAAAGCATGTATATATATGGCTAAACAACAATTAACAATAGAAAGGAGGCGTATTTAACCGGACGCCCGTTTAAAGACTTGGACGCCCGTTCAAGCTACCGGACGCCCGTCCAAAATAGTGGACGCTCGTCCACCCAAAACAAGATTCAATCCCGAATGTAAAATAGCACCTTAGACGCCCGTCCAATACAACCAGACGCTCGTCCAAGGTGGAACCTAGGCCGGACGCTCGTCCGTAATACCGGACGCTCGTTCACCCGGGTTCGACCTAAACCCTAACTTCATCACCATGCGATTTCCGATCGTAATTCAACCCAAAACCAAGCAAATAATCAACACAACAACACAAAATCCCCGCCTAAACGTACTATAACAATTATAGTCATTAACCAAAACAAAGATTCATATTTCTAACACCAAGACGTCTTAAAACATGATCAATTCCTTATAGCTAATGATGGAATTCATAGGATCGTTTCTCTTACCTTCTTTTGCAGCCCCAAACCGATCAAAACTCGCTCCGAAAATCTCGCTACAATCCCACGGAACCGATGCCAAATTGCCGTGCTCTTTTCGCCGAGTCCAATTCTTGAATCCGTTCTGAAAACGATCAACCTTCCCTTAGCAAAAGTGAAGAACTTTCTAGCCTCTCTTCTCTCTTTCTCTCAAACGCATAAGGGGAGGAATTGTTAGACTGAATTTCTGATTTTTTAGGCTAGGTCTAAACATTAAAAAGGGGTCAATCTTTTCCTTAATTGCCCTTGATCACTAACAATGAATTTTTCTTTTAAATATATATATAAAACTCGAAATTATATATATAAAACGTCCCAAACTAATTAACTCCGAATAAAAGGAAACCGAACCTAATATTTCGTCTTCGCAAAAAGACACGTCTGCCCTTTCCCGAAAATCGGAATATTACAGTAGAATTTTGTTTCATCACTAAAACTGATACAATCTTTCGCTAAATCTTATTGCGGTGGTTTGAACCGCTCATGGGCGGAACCACCCATGTGGTTGTGTGGTCTCAAGACCACCCCGAAGAAAAAAAAAAAAAATAATATAAATATATAATTCATGTAACATTGATATTATTATTTAAAATGTATTATGTTAAATGTCTACATAATTGTCTTGGTGGAACATGTGCTTGTTTTGTTTGGCATAGGTGGGAGTTCGATTCCCACAGTTACGAATATATTTTTTTCCCGGGACATTCTACCCTAAAGACTCCAATATAGGAAGTCATTCATGTAGCACAATATGAACCACACGGCTCACTCTCCATATTGGATTTTTCCCTTCCTTTTCTATATTAGAGTTGGCTTTTTTGCCCTTCCTTTTCTATATTAGAGTTGTGCTGTCGAGGATACTATTGGAATGATCTAAAATGTCATTATGTAATTATTTTATTATATGATTTATTGTCCAAGTTGTTATAGGCCTATATATTTGTATCACCACTACACAATTGAATCAATGAAAATCAATCGTTTTCGAATTATATTATGGTATCAGAGCGAATTAATTTTCTCTCTCGTTATGTTAATTCTTCCCTAAACACTAACCCTTGTTTCAAAAAAAAACCAACAAACAAAGAAGCCGCAGTTCATCTTCTCCACACCACCACCGGCCACCATCTCCGCCCTCTGCTTATTCTCCAGCATAATCTTGCTAGCATAATCTTCTCTACTGCCGATTCTCCAGGATATATTCCTTACGGTTTCCTCAACAAAAAAAAAAATCCAGCCGCACCTTCTTCTCCTCCGGCTACCCGTTCGTGTCTCCAGTGAGGTTTCGTTATCAAATTCCCAGTCCCCAATTCCTGTTCACTCGAATGGATCACCAACCCTTTAGCCGAATCTTTTCGATACCTCGCCTTATCTCCGGCGCCTTCTCCTCTAGCTTCTTCTTTTCCGCCGGACCTCCTCTTCTCCGACAACTTGATCGAGCTACGCTGCTGCTTCTCCCGTTATAACCTACGACACCCATTCAGCTTACAACTCCCTTTTCTTTATTATCTTATTTTATTAAAGGTTAAAGGTTGTAAAGGACTGTTTTTTATCTAAAATGAGGAAAAAGGACAAGAAAAAAAGATAGTGGTCGAGAAGGACAAAAACCCGCATGTTACTACATGTTGCTACAACCAAATGTAGTAACACATGTAGTAACAGGCGCGTTTTTGTCCTTCTCAACCATTATTTTTTTTTCTTGTCCTTTTTTCCCATTTTGTATCTTTTTTTGTCCTTCTGGCCTCTGACCCCTTTTATTAAAGCAGCCCAAAATAAAAAACAAACAAACCCAAAAAAAAAAAGGATTTTTGTCTACAATCAGTGTAACAAAAAAAAAAAAAAACAAAGAGAGAAATAAAAATCTCTCACAAAAAAAAAAAAAGAAATCTCCCACAAAAAAAATTGACAGATCGACGAAACAGTCTTAGCTTCTGTCCTTCCCCACACAGTGGTCATGGTATGGATTTTTCTAGAAGCCGGGGGCGAGGCTATAATCGTGGAAACCCTTGTCCCCTACACTCCAGCTTCTATAATGGTCCAAAACCCTCCACCTGCCAGATTTGTGCCGCCACTGGCCATACCGCACTCGCCTGCTCCTTGCGGTATTAGCGCTCCCCCCTTCTCAAGCATATGCCACGTCCGCACACCCCGACTTTAATTGGATTGCAGATACCGGGGCCACTCACCATCTCACTCATGATGTTCGAAATCTCAACTTCTCATATGCACCCTATGTCGGGCCCGACAAAGTGCATGTAGGCGACGGTACAGGTATACCTATTACTCATTACGGCTCTTCTTCTATACATTCCCCTTCACCGTCATTTTATTTATCTAATATTCTTGTTACGCATTCCATCACTAGAAACCTCTTATCTGTCCATAAAATTGCCTCGGATAATTCTGTGTACTTCGAATTCCATGGGTCTTACTTCCTTGTCAAAGATTACTCCGGTCGCACCCATCTTAGAGGATTTGTCAAAGATGGCCTCTATCACTTCTCTACCCCGCATCACACTCCCCCTGCTCCTACTCAAGCTCTAGCCTCCTTTATCACCTCATCCACCACGTGGCATCAACGTCTAGGTCATTGTTCTTATTCCGTACTTCGTCAAGCCCTAAAAGGTCTTCCTATATTTACTCATACTAAGGCGTCGCCTTCTGTCTGTGCCCCGTGTCAGTTGGCTAAAAGTCACCACTTCCCGTTATACACTTCTGAATTTACCTCTACTGCTCTTTTGGACCTTTTCTACTCCGATGTTTGGGGCCCTGCCATGAACCATCAATTTATGGTATTCATTGCGATTCAAGCAATAGCAAAGTTGATGTGAAGAAATTATTGTTGATTGATATGGTGAAGTTTGTTGCGGTGCACTATGTGAAGGAATCAAGATTTATTGACTACGAGCCAATCTCCATGTTCATTGTATTACAATGGAATTGTAGGGCATGTTAGAGATAATTACAAGATTGAGTCAATAGTTTGTTTAAATAATGTCGTTTGAATTTGAAAGATGATATTGTTGTTAATATTGATTATTTGGTTTAAAAAGGGTTACATTGGAACAGGTCTCTATCACCAATTAATTTATAAATATTGTAATCAGTTTATTATTATTTATCAATGCAAATCATTCTATTTCTCTATTAGCCGTATGGTTCAAAGAAAAAATGAAAAGTGGAAAAAGTTTATTAATTAATAGAGAATCACATTCTAGCAAGGTGCTAGATATGGCACAAGATCAAGTAGCAACACAAAATTACATAAGAGTAGTATTCTCTATGTCGTCCAATTGAAACTCATCTTTGTATTCCTCGCTTTTGGCTTGAATTGACATTGGGCCACGAGACATTTGTATGTATGAGCTCAAGCAATTCGTTGGATCTTATCCCTTAACACACAATATGGTGACTTTGTCATCTTACCAAGTAAACAAGCTTCACATGTATCAAGCGATTCGTAATCGAATTGATCCAACATTCCATCTATATGGAGTTTGGAAATGCAATTCTTATTTATATGGCCAAGTCTATAATGCCACTAGTAGAATTCATTCAAGTCACTTATTTTCGCTTTCTTATTGTTTATATTAAATATATCAACATTCATATAGAATATGTAGAGACCATTGTCAAGTTTGCCGGTACCATAAAACATTCCATCATGTGAAAAGAAGAACATTTATCCTTAAACGTAAAAGAAAATCCTTCAACATCCAATGCGAAATAGAAATAATGCTCTTCGTAAGAGCAGCGGGAACAAAATAACGCTTATTTAATTCAAGTACTAGCCCACTAGGCAATGAAATAAAATAAACTCCTACGGCTCGGGCATCAACGTTTCCTCCATTCCCAACACGCGGATCCACTTCCCCTTTCCTCATAACTCTAGTCTTTCTTAGTCCCCGCATATCCGTACAAATTTGAGAACCACATCCAAGATCTAATACCCAAAGTGGTTAGACACATAAGAAGCAACATTGATCTCAACCATAAGCATGCGTGAAGTCAAAGCATCATTATGCTTGTTCTTCTTGGTGCTCAAGAAAGCCTTGTAGTTTCTCTTCCAATGACCCGGTCGGCCACAATGGAAGCAAGCATCATTGGATTTTTCTTTGGCTCTCTTAGGCTGCGGCTTAGGAGCCTCCTTCGCCTTCTTGATCTTCTTTTGGGCCTTTTTCTTGCCTTTGGAAGAAGTAACGAGCAACACTTGCTTACTCTTGCCAACAGTGTCTTCAGCAGTTTTGAGCGTGTTCAATAACTCCGCGAGGGAGCAATCAATCTTGTTCATGTGATAGTTCATTAGAAACTGTGAGTAAGAGTCCGGTAGAGATTGCCGAATCAAGTCAATGCTTAACTCATGCTCCATCTAATGGCCCATCTTCTCAAGCCTCTCTATGTATCCGATCATCTTTAGCACATGTGACCCTACCAGAGTACCCGGATCCATCTTGCAACCAAACAACACCTTCGAGACCTCATACCTCTCAGTGTGAGACTGAGAAGCATAGAGCTCCTTTAGGTGAGCCATAGTGGTATGTTCATCCATAGACTCATGCTGTTTTTGAAGTTCCGGTGTCATAGAAGCAAGCATGATGTATGTAGCCTCATTACTGTCAGAAAAGTGTTTTGCATGCTTCTTAACCGATTACTCATTCGTAGCATCTTCGGGATCCTTGGTTAAGGGTGTGTCCAAGACACAGAAATGCCTTCATGTCTCAAAACAATTTTGAGATTTCTTTCCCAATCAAGAAAGTTTGATTCGTCAAGTTTGTTTTCAATGATAAAACGAAGGTTCAATTTGTTCGACATTTCTACAACAATAAAGTAAAGATAATTTAAGTAAAATTTCATGCTTACAAAACAATAAAATTGCACTTTAAAATTTTAATTAGGTTCTGCTCCCACTAGCCAACTATTCCAAATTGGCTTTCAAGAATTTAATTAATTCTCTAGTGGCTGGGATCCAATCTAGTTATCTCGATTCCCGATGAGGGCAGATCTATCGAGACAATTTTGAAAGGTGGGTACTCCTTCCAGTCGCATCATATGCGGCTCTCAGTGGTTGACTAGTCAACTCTTTGACAACTCCTTGTCTCTAAAATCATGCGGTCCTGACGAGGGCCAATCACCGCAAGATTCTAGTCGAGTCGTAACCCAAATATTCATGTGATATGATATCTCGATAATAACGATATACCCAAGGTAGGTCAACTCTCGACGAGGGCCGATCAGTTGGATCCGAACAGGGCACATCTCTATCATTACTATATTGAGAGACAAATATAACTCGATTTTTGTCGTGGGAATAATTTATAAATTAATTCACTTAATTTATTTTAATTAAATTATGGTCTCATCTAAGCATGTATATTTCTACGTTATCAATATAAAGTTAAACATACATCATTCCGCACACAAAAATAACCGGTATGATCATGGATTTTTCCTAGGTGCAGTTTCGAATACAACTGCTGAAACCACTGCTCACAATCTTAGGGTAACTGCAACCGCCAATAGGATCTTTAATACGTCATCACCAATGGAATCTTTATGACTCTTTGACCTCCATATTCTGTTCCCTTCTTGTTATATAATAATCTATCCAATAAATTAATACACCCGCCGCACATGGGGGAGCTAACGGGAATGGAATAATGAAGAAAGTAAACTAAGTCACGTTCTTCATAACGGCCTAGGACAATTTGAATAACCAACTTAAAGTAAATCACACACATCTATTCTATCGGTCGAGTCCATGATCAATCGGTGTCCATATAATCATATTATATCTACTACATCTAATCCATACAATAATATCTTATGAAAAAGAGAATTTTAAAATTTATCTACTTGTGTCTTATCAAATCAAATAATCAATCAACATTTAATTAATTAAATGATTCTAATCGAAATAAAATTTTCTATTAATTTTAATCGATTTACATTTTAATTTTGATTAAAAATAACTATTCAAATTTAAATCAAAATTAAAATAAAGTCACTTTTAGTTTCTTTCCTTTTGATTCATAATCAAAAGGGATGCCTTTGGTTTCCAAAACCAAAAGACATCTCCCTTGGCCATTTACAAAATCGAATTTTGAAAAGGACTGTGGCCTAGGCCTAGGCCTATTCAAAAATCAAATATTTTGAAAGGGCCTAGGCCTATTCCAAACAATGTTTGGAAATGGCCAATATTATTTAATGCTTTGTGGCATCCCAATGACCCAAAATATTTGAAACGTTAGTTAGCCATATAACACAACTAAACAAATGAGATATCAATGCACAATAAATATCACAAAACCAAAAACGAATCGGGATCCACCATGCATTAATTACTACGCAATTTAATTAGTGCTTATTGCTTAAGTTCGAAGTTCGCTCTGCTTCCACTGTTAGGAAATCAACTAGTTTAACGCAGCGGAATTTAAAATTTGATTTCGATCCCAAGATCGACTTTGTTTAATACAATAAACACGTTAAGTAGTTGACGGTGATTACCTTGCTTGATTTAATAAATCGACGCTATGACCGTCAACGGAGAGTAGTAGTGCGCGCGAACCATCCACGTGTCCGGCTTCTATCGATATCCACACAAACTCCTCGCCGGAATGCTCCTTGGATTGCTACTAGAAAAATCCGGTTGCTAGACTGGTATTTTCTCTCTCTCTAAAACTTTCTAGAAGAAGCTCTATATTTTTCACAAAAATTATGTACTCTTGGAATTATGATGTACAAAAGAGCTAGTCAACCCCTTTCTTTTATAGGAGTAGGTGGCGCCCCAATTGCCCCCTCATCTGATTAGGAGAAGCTTTTAGTACATTGATGAGAAAGAAAACATTTTTCCTAATAAAATAAGGAAAATCACTTTGATTGATTTATCTCTTTCAATTAAATATCTTATATTAAATAAATCTAAGATATATCCAATAAATTGCACAATCTAGGTGTATCTTATACACTAGAAAGTGGCGCCCCATATAGCCATTAAATGTCTTCCGTAATATTTTTTAATTAATCAATATAATTAATATCTTGTATTTAATTTATTCATAATAAATATATACTGTCATACTAATTTAATCACTATAACACTTTATAGTTGAAATGAACTTTCCTTATTTGGTTATCACTATAACCACATTTAATCCGGCTAGATGTTCTTATGTGTGTGACCCAATTAGGCTTCCGAATATGTTGGCCGTAGGCACAAAGTGCAAATATAAAGTGTTATAGTGATTATGGTTGATGAGATCTTATATACAACAAAATGAAGATAAACAAAATATATAATAACAAAAGTGATTTTATTATTCATAATAAAGTTATTAAATGAACTAAATAGACTGTAAAGGACCCAACCCGGTTGGATCCGGTCTAACCCGATTTGGTTCAGGACACCATTTCAACAAGATATGGCTCAGAGACAAGAAAAAATTGAGGGAGCATCTGGCTCTAGTTGTAGACCAAACCAAATTGTGCCTTTCTCGGCAAAGGGGCCAGAGGACTTAATTGTTGAAGGACAAGAAGAATTCAAATACCTGGTTAAGTTTTCCAAACCAATGTCTAGATTAACATCTCAACAGCAATAGGTGATTGACAAGGATATGAAGCTGGAAGATTCACACATTGTTGAAGCCAAAGCATGATTGGAAAGATACTTTGGAGAACCACAGGCACATGAGACTATGCCTGACTTCAACATACTTTTTGAATGAAAAATGTTTGTAGCACTCTCATATAACACTACGTTGGAGTATTGGAAATAGAAGTTTCCAGAAATTGATTTGTAAGACATTGAAGGATCCAAACTACAAAGTTCAAGATGTACTAGGAAAATTTGAGAAACTTGTAGTTGTAATAATGTTATTATGTTTGAATCTTTATGCCCTTTATGGAAGAATAAAATTTGTAAGTTTTATTCTTGTTATTATATGAAATGTTTTTGTACTTATATTCAAGCTTATGAGGGTTTTGACATCATCAAAAGGGGGAAATTGTTAGGAACATTTTGTTGTTTTGATGATGGTCATTCTAGCCGTTATAGCAAGAATGAAATAAGACAACCTGAAATAAGTCTAAATGAGTTATTAATGTTTGTATAAGACTTTACTTAGAGTCTGACATTTTGTATAAGTTCGATCAATCGTAGAAGCACCGTACTAGACTTGTAGGACAAAATTTCAAGAAAGTGAAGAGTAGTGGACCAAACCGAGTGAAGACAAACCAAGTACCAAAGACACGGTGAATCGAAGACTTATGGACTGACTTATAACCAGGGAAGTCTGTGATGACCTTGGATAAGTCTAAGATACATATTACAAGTGATGAAATCTATTTTAAATATGGTGTACACTGATCTCACAAAAAATAAGGATCAGTGAAGAGAAGCTCTATCAGCTGTACAAATATATCAGTTGTGCAGAAAGGAAGCAGCAGACTGATAGCAGCCCATAGCAACCCATAGCAACCCAGTGACCAGCAGAAAAGTAAAGTAGTCATTGGACCGGCTAAACAACAACGAAGTGAAGCAACCGCATAGTCAAGTATACTGTCAACACATGAATCAGAACGTAGAAAATGTGGAAGTCAAGCAATTAATGCAGAATCAACCAAGGACGGATTGTACGAAGAACGTTTGAAGAAAATCCAGATCACTGAACTCAAGAAGAATAAAATCAAGGAAGAATCAAGGATTATTCTCCGCATTAAAAACCCAACGGACTGAAATTCAAAATCAAGGAATCATGTCTATAAATAGAAGGCATTGGAGGAGTGAATTTTCCCGAATTCCCAAACTAGCAAATGGTAAAAGATCATGCAATATGCATTTATCATTATTCGTAATTAAAGAAAATAATTCGATTCAAAACCTAATTAATCTTACATATTAAAAAATTTGCTTCATTTTTCATTAATAATTTTAGATACATGCTCACTGTGAGCACGATTACTTACCACAATATAAAGATTTGGTTTCCAATTTTGCTTTTTTTGTTGTCAAAAAGCGGGGTGCATGTTTCTGGGGCTGCATGGAATTCAAGTATAAAAGGATATCAATTGTAACATTGTGATTCAAAGCCATAATTTTCCATTTGTTATTAATCTTATTTACAAGTACTTTTTTTGAAAACAGAAAAAGGAAACGATAATGGCCTTGAAGTTTCAAATTCAATCTCTTTTAGTACTCGTTCTGATAGTTCTAGCCTCCACAACTACTGCTGTGCCTGGGACTGCCACTTTCTACACAAACTACATTCGTAAGTATTTATATTTGTGTTATTTGTTTATAAGGATTTACACCTATCATTCTCTGTTTGATATATGTTTGCTTTTACAGCATCGGCATGCTATGGCGGCAAATCACAAGGTTTCATGATAGCAGCTGCGAGTGATCCCTTATGGGCGGGAGGAGCAATTTGCGGGAAAATGTTTAACGTGACATGCACCGGTCCGACGAATCCGGTCCCACATCCTTGTACCGGACAAACCGTTCAAGTTAAAATTGTCGATCATTGTCCTGGCTGTGGTGGAACTCTTGATCTCTCTAAAGAAGCTTTTACAGCCATTGCTAATCCTGTAGCTGGAATTATCAAAATTGATTATTCTTAGTAAGCTACCTCTGTCGTTACATTAGCCTGACATTTCCCCTAATTTAATGTTTCTTTTGTTTCTAAATTAATGTTCATTTAATTATTCTTGGTTTCAGGTTTCAGAATGCCGAGAAGATTGTAGTGGGCAAAGTTTTGCAGGGTAGAGGGGAATATGAGATAAAAAAATTAAATTTCTTTTGCGGGCTAATAATTATTCTTGAAAAAAAAAACATTTATGCGATTAATTGTTTTACGAGATTCTGCGATTAATTATTGGTACACAAATTTTTGTAGTATTGTTACCAAGGTATATATAAAAGATTAAAATATACGATTATGTCATTTACATTGATGAGTTTGTCGTCTCTCGATTTCATTTTTACCTTTGAATATGGCTTTATTTTTTCCCAAAACAGTTTCTATTAATGTTTCCATGTTTGACTCTCTTTATTTTAGAATTTCATACAAAACAAGATGATGGCATTAATTAATTATCTGTGTAAAGAATGGCTTAAAGAAATTTTACATGCCTTTGATGAACATCACATGAAAATAAGAATTAACATGATTTTGTGAGTTTTGTAGCAGTAGAATTTTGTTTCACTACTAAACTGATACAATCTTTCGCTAATTCTTTTTGCGGCGATTTGAACCGCTTGTAAAATGCGCATCCGCCTTCACCCCTAAAAGTTTTAGTCCCCTTCCGGGTGGTTTATTCGAGCCATCGCTTAAAACATTTTACGGTGATTTCTATCATCCGAAAATAACTTGAAATCAGCCGTGAAAACATTACTTCATTGTAAGGCATCCCGCCCATAAAATCGTTTTTGGGGTGGATTTTTGATTGCATTGGCAGCAATTAACAATCTGGTAATCCATCAAATGGATGTTAAGACGGCGTTCTTAAATGGAGATTTGGAAGAAGAAATTTATATGAAACAACCGGAAGGCTTTATTTTGCCTGGAAATGAGCATAAGGTTTGCAAACTTGTTAAATCATTGTATGGTCTTAAACAAGCACCTAAACAATGGCATCATAAATTTGATGAAGTTATCTTGTCTCATGGTTTTATGATTAATCAATCAGACAAGTGTATATATAGCAAATTTGACAATACCGGTAATGGTGTGATAATTTGCTTATATGTTGATGACATGTTGATCTTTGGAACTAACCAAGATCAAGTTGACCTTTGCAAAGCATTTTTGTCATCAAGCTTTTCTATGAAAGACATGGGGGAGGCGGATGTGATTCTAGGAATCAAGATAAAACGGAGTGACAAAGGGTTCTCTTTGACACAATCTCATTACATTGAGAAAGTGTTGAAGAAGTTCAATTGTGAAAACTCCACTCCGGCCAACACTCCCATGGATCCTAATGAGAAACTCATGCCTAATACGGGAAATCCGATATTACAACTTGAGTATTCTCGGGTGATAGGATGTTTGATGTATGCTATGACTACCACACGTCCAGATATTGCTTATGCGGTTGGAAAGCTAAGCAGGTTCACGAGTAATCCGAGTAGTCATCATTGGCGTGCAGTAACTCGTGTACTAAGGTATCTTAAGTTAACCAAGGATTTTGGCTTGACTTATGTTGGTTATCCTTCATTACTAGAAGGATACTCAGATGCTAGTTGGATTTCCAATGTAGAGGATCATTCTTCTACTAGTGGTTGGGTATTTTTACTTGGAGGAGGTGCCATTTCTTGGGCTTCCAAAAAGCAAACATGTATTACTAGCTCGACTATGGAGTCGGAATTTGTTGCCTTAGCAGCAGACAGAAAAGAGGCGGAATGACTTAGGAATTTGATATATGAAATTCTGTTATGGCCAAAACCAATTTCACCCATTTCTATCCATTGTGATAGTGCTTCTACCTTGTCTAAAGCGTATAGTCAAGTGTATAATGGTAAGTCGCGACACCTGGGCGTTAGACATAGCGCGGTTCGTGAGTTGATCACTCACGGGGTGATTTCGGTTGTGTTTGTGAGATCTCAACATAACTTAGCTGATCACTTAACCAAAGGATTGGCTAGAGACTTGGTACAAAAGTCTGTAATCGGGATGGGTTTACAACTCATTTGAATCTTGGTGATAGGATACCCAATTTCCTTCTAATATAATGTTAGAGGTAGAATTCAATGTGGAAGGCCTATTATCTAGATTTGAGCACATGATATTATCCCGAGGTATGTGATGTTACCTGTAAGTTAAGGATGAAGGGATTCTTCTTAATGAGTCTTTGATAAAGTGCTATTGCAAGTGCACGATAATAAAAAGGCTCACCTATATGAGTATGAAGTTTGGCCGCTTCAAGGAAGTTTGAGAGTTGGCTTTCTATATGCTCATGAATGGATATGGACACAAGGCCTGAATAATTAGTGTCAAGAATAAGCTTTTGGAGTTATATTAACTCATGTGTATGTTATCTTCATGTATTCAAAATGTGTAAAGGGGTTCAATGCTTAGACACACCCCAATACTCGAATATTTGAAATGTGTAATATTGCTAGGTGATAATTCAATCTTCGTGACATTATCATTGATGCATGAGTTGTTATGTTTTGATTGTTTTTCAGCTAAACCAAGGATTACACTTAAATGGGGGAGGATTGTTGGTAATTTAAGTGTTACCGTGTTCATTTATGTAATCGGGGTTTGGTACAAAGATGGGTGAACTCGGAATGCTATAATATGAGTTTGGAGGTACGGAGTGTATGCTCATATAAGTATTTACGAGTTTACGGATTTAAATGATCAAGTATAGTTCGGGAAAATCACTTAAAGGATCGAAAATCCACATAAAGGACCAAAATTCAGAATTTGGGGAAACGGGTGACGACCAAGGTGCCGCTCGTGGGAAAAATCGTGCGTAAAATTGATCGAGAGTTTTGGTCGATTTTTGGTTTCACTGATTTCACTTCTTTTTGGTTTTTTGTTCCTTAATTTAAGGTTTTCTTCTAAGTTTTAATGTTTAATTAATTTTGATTTGGTTTCGGGTTTCGAATGCGAGAAGATTGTGGTGGGCGAAGTTTTGCAGAAGAGGGAGGATGACTAGATGAAAAAAGTTTTTATTATTTTTATTTTTTATTTATCGTTACAAATTATCTTGGAGAAAATGTTCTATGATTATTTAAGTATACACAAATCTATGTATTACTGTTGCTAGAATATTTATAAACGAATAAAATAGGTGATTTTGTCATTTACATTGCTGACTTCGTCTCGTTTTTTTATATTTTTATTTTTGAATATGACTTTTCATTAATAGAAAAAGGAAAAATTAGTTATAAATCCAAGTTACTCATATATATTAAGTTTTAAACCACACTCTTTTTTTTTTAGGGGAAAAGGATTCTTTTTATTAACTGCAATTAGCAGAAATAGCCAAGAGTACATGAGAGGGCGGAGATACGCCCTATTGCAATGACCTACTATCCTAAGACCTTCTCGTGCTAATAAATGGGCGGGAATATTTCCTTGCCTTTTAATAAATGAGAAGGAGACAGAAACAGAAGCTTGCAACAGATTATAACAATCGCTTAAAATGCATGCTACTGGTGAGAGATCCTCACTATGAGATAGAAGACGATGATGAGTAGTGAGCGAACTCCCTTGAAGATAACTCGGAAAAATCCCCAAACGATGGCAAGAAGCAAAGCATGGTAAACAGCCAAAGCTTCACCTGAATTCACATCAAACCCTCCTTCCAATTTTCTAGAAAAGCTCTTTATGATAACTCCCTCTCTATTTCGTAGAAGCCCGCCTACTGCTGCAATACCATTTCCAAAAGCAGCGTCCACATTGAATTTGAGAAGGCCAGGATCTGGTGGTACATGTGTGCTTCACACTCCTTTTTTTAGTTGCAATAAGGACAAAATAAATTGCACCGGACGAATAACCCCTATTCTCTTACAAAACATATCCATCTAAAAACTCGTCGCTGCCATCTCCAAAAACTCGTTGGTGCCATCTCCGTTCTCAGAGTTCCTCAAGTAGCTTTCGTTGGTACCAAACCTAGCAGCCGCTCTTCCATCTGAATCAGCCGCCGTCGCCAGCTCCACCTCCTCCTCCTTCAACTACATTTTCTAATTTCTGGAGAAATTAAAGGTTGGCTCCAATGATTTCACGTGAATGATAATAATGGTATATATCATATGTAGGACGATTGGCAGATTAAAATTGTATATACAGGTACACTTTGTGGAATGCTGAATACCAAGGGTGGACAGTACTGTTTGAATTATGAGCCTTTTGGACGCTTTTGATAGGCATTCTGACTTCCATCCATTGAGTTTCTTACGCATCTTGGGTATGAGAAAATCAAAATGTCGATTTGAGATTCTATCATATATGCCGAACAGGGAACCCAATATTTGCCAAGTCCAAAGATAGGCCTTTGACTATGCTGAAATGTTGAAACCCAATGGTGAAATGTTGACTATGGTGGTGATGTTGACTATGGTGGTGATGGTGAAATGTTGACTATGGTGGTGATGGAAGTGATAAGCTCCTTGGAAGTATTCTCGGAGAAGAAAATACGAGATTTGTCAAATTTATTCCTTTGAGCCGATTCCATACAAAAATCTTCCATAGCTCAGTTCAAAACATGAACTTGCGCAATAGAGGCTTCAAAAGTTATTGTCTTTTTGCAACATTATATTTTGCTCACTTACTGGCTGTCACTAATTGGTCTTTATTTTGTTTGATGGCTGAACCCTTGATGCTATTTCTATATTTTGTTTATTTTCTTTTGGTCAATGTTTCATTCACTCGCTTGATTTTGCGTTATTGTGTATACAGTCTCGTGTATATATATATATATAACAAAGAAAATGAATGTAACATAAAACATAATACTTTGAAATGGGGTAGAGCTCTTAGAATTGAAATAGAGCTGAATGTGATTAAACGAGCTGGAGATGTGAACGAGCTGAACTGAGAAAATGGGATGTGCTCAATGCGACTCCTTCGGTTGAGCGCCCAAATCCGATTCATAGATTCCGTGATCTCCCTCTGCAACTCATCCATCCGCTTCTCCCAGTCAGAACTATGGTGTATCCGCTCCTCTATTATCTCAACTTCCCGTTCTTCTTCCGCATAACCGGGATCAATCTCGTATTCCTCTTGTTGTTGAGATACAGAATGGTCATACTGACTCTGCTGCTGCTGTATAAGTTGTTGCAGGAGTTGTTGTGAAACATGGTAATGATACCCCTCATCCCTTAGCATTTGCAAGCACTTGGTTGACATTCGCTTGGTTGAACTCCGGTTTAAAGTTTTGGCAATTCCGTCGAACCGGTTGATATTGTTGACCGGTTGAAAATCACCAATCCCATTCCCCGATTCCAATCATGCCCATTCCTACGAAATTTCCATTCTCGTTTCCATTCGAATAACCGTAGTATTGATTTCGGTTTGCCTAGGGCACCGATAATCCCAAGAACTCTGGTTACTCTGCTGCTTATATATAGGTTGAGGCGCGTACCATTGTTGTTCATATTGGTTCATTGTCATCCCTTGTTGTTCAGGTTGGTGGTGTGGAGGTGAGACTCTATCCATTTTAGCTTACACTGCAAGATCTCAGAAAACAACACCACACAATCAAAGTATATCGTCATCACCACCACCACAGCAATCGGTGGTGTGACGCTTCAATATACGAACTCCATCAAGAAAAGAAAAGAAAAGAAAATAAATAAAAATAAAAATAAAACGACCTAAGCCCAAGCTTTCAGACAACTTGCAAGATATTCACCATGTACTCCCCGGCAACGGCGCCAAAATTCTTGATAGCAAAATACTTAACCGCTAACTTTAACTGACAGAGTATCGGGTTAGGGCAGTATAGTGGTTACAAGGTCGAATCCACAGGGAGTAACAGTGAAGTACCAAAGTCGACGTAGAACTTGGTTCAGGTCAATAGATAGTGGAAAGATTAACAACTAATGCAGAAATAACGATTACACTACTGGTTTTACTTATATGATTAAAAAGCATAGCCGAACTACGATCCAGCGCGTTACTTTTACCCCACAGGAAAGACTCGACAAGGAGCATGTCTTAACCGACCTACCTATCCAATTCAGTTTATATGACATCCACGGGTGCCAACTCCTAATTCTGGTGTTAAGGTCTGAACAACTCTCGCTTAACACCCTACGCCAGGCTAATTAACCCTCCCTTTAGAAAGCCAACTAACCTAACATGGTTTACCAAAATCTTGAGCCGCTCGGAAAACCGATGAAAACCTCACATAAGGCACGGTCTAACAATTAGCTAGGTTGTCAATCTAACAACTAGGCCGTGTCCACGCGATGATCATAAAACCCCTTATCCTACATCTCACCGCAAAATACATCTATAAGTACGATGTTTGTGTGACAGTGAACTAGGTTGTCAATCTAATTCAAAGCTATAATCTTCATAAGAACAGGTTTTAGAACGTGGATTAATCATACAAACGTTTAATTAAGCGCTACACTACTCCCGTCTAATCTCCCTTAGGGTTTTCGCTCACTTTCACAAAATTCGGCTACACAACGGATTAGCTACTCATGATGGAATTGAAAAACGAAATAATAATGAAATTAATAATCAAAGACATAATCAAATAATTGAAAGACAAAGAAATAATTACCATAAAAGATGAAACCTTGAATTGTATGAAAATCTCGTTCAAAAGATGAAATCTTGGATCACGAATCGAAAATCTAAGCTATATAGAGTTGCTAGGAATTAAATCTATGATCTAAGGATTGAAACAACGTTTGAACTAATGGAAATCGCCCCTAAGAAACCCTAAAACGTCTAAGTATTGAATATATATCATATTGGATCGAAAAAGAGGGTTTTTATAGGTTTTTGCCGCATCCCGACCGTGAACGGTCATTTGTGGCAAGGCAAACGCTCATTTTCCTGAAAGGCCAACTCTCTATATGAAAATTTGCTCCGTAAATGCTCGTTTGGATTGGCCAAACGCTAGTTTGACCTAAGCTTCATTATTGTCATCATAACTTCACTTCTAGGTCTCCAAATGAGATGATTCAAAATGCGTTGGAAAGCTCATTCAATCCTATACAACTTTCATCAAGACAACTCTTCCTGAAAGTGTCTCCAAGTGTGACCAAAATGCCTCTGAAGTGACTGGTTCAGATTTCGTCAATGATTCTTCACTCTTTTCTCCTCCTTGGCCCCAAATCTCGTTCTTTCGCGAGACTCTCTTCCTTATTCTCGACCTTATACACCAATCTAAGCCTGAAAACAAAGACCCAAACACCAAGGCATAATATACATTGACAGAAACATAACGAAATCCACATAAAACACGAGTTTTTAGGACGAAAACGTCATTAGTCTCGAAACATGCATATAAGTGAATATCGTTCATATACTACCCATAATAGCCCAAAATAACCATGAATAACTCATAAAATGAGGTAATCTCATATAAGAAATACATTACAATATGACTCCCATCACCTCGCTTAATCCGCAAATTGAAAGACACGACCAAGGTAAGCAAAATTCTTATTATGGCTTCTTTAGACATTGGACTAAGGGTAGTCAAATATACACTATAATTTTGAACGAATCCTTTAGCTACCAACCTGGCTTTGTTCTTAAGTACCGTACCATCAGGTTTCAACTTTACTTTAATGATCTATTTCTTGGCCACTAGGCGGTATCTGGTTGACTATGGGGCAAGCTCCCAAGTGTCATTCTTGCTCAATTCCTCCTTGATTTCATTCTTCCACTTAGGAATATAAAGTTCTTCATATGCCTTAGAAGGTTCAGTAGGAACTAGTGGAATGGCTTCAGGGGAAAAGGTTTTTAGTTGGAAGAATCTAGATTTGGATCTGGTTTGCATAGGATGAAGTGGTTGGACAGATCTAGTTCTTCAAGGTGGTTTGCTTCTTGAACTTCAGCGTTAGGAGTGAAGGTAGGGCAGGATTCATTTTCATTTGGTGGATTGGAATTTGGATTGTTAACAGGATTATGATGGATGTGATCAGCATTTGATGAGATAATAGAGCTAGCAGGGCACAATTGTTGGAGTGAGTCGATATTTGTGGAATTGGTAAAAGGATCAATGATTATTATATTGCAAGTAATCACTAGAACATCTCTATGAAGTGTTGTGACAATTGAGGTAACAGAACCGGTATGAAGGGATCATGACACTAATTTGACCGAGAAGATATAGAGAGTATCGACGGGGTTTCTGTAATGACATATTTCTAAGGACCTAGCTTGAACCCCTCTTTCAAAGGGAATTCTAACTCATTAAAGACCACATCTCTAGACATATATTCTACATGATTCATTTAGATACTTATAACCCTTTTGATCAAGACTTTGTCCAAGGTAAACACACTTGCTTGTATGGAATTGGAATTTGACTTTGTGATAAGGTCTGAAATGAGGGAACAGCACACCCAAACACGTGTCTATTGGTATCATCACGTTTCATAGCATATATGGTTTTATAAGGAGACTGATGTTTAAGAACTATAGTTGTCAGAACATTTATTATGGAAACAACTTAAAAGAAGCGTGCAATTGGAATTTCGAGAGGTGGGGAGGATTGAGCTAAAGAATTCTACCTTAGTACGTTGATGTGTCTATGTTGAGCATGAGCACGAGGACATAGATGTCTGAATTCGATATGTGTTGAATCAATATATCAATGAAGGGTCTATACTCCCCTCATTAATTTGTTAAGCACGCTTAATCTTTCTATAGAGTTGATTTTCAGTTAGGTGTTTTGAATTGTATAAAAGTGGCTAAGGCTTCAGATTTGTGTTTTAATGTGTAAATTCATGTAAACTTGGAGTGATCATCAATAAAGTGCATATAATAATTGTATCCTTACGAGGATTGCACAGGTGCAGGTCCCTACAGATCAATGTAAATCAAGTTAATAACATCATGAAATTCGGAAATATAACATGGGAACATATGATTCTTTCCTAGTTGACAAGCATCACAAAATTTTAGATTTTCAATAATAAAAGAAACATTACAACTGCTCAGAATTCTTCTTAACACTTCTCTAGAGGGGTGGCCTAGTCTCCTATGCAACACATAAGGATCTAAAGTAAACTTTGCAACAGAACCTACAAGACGCTTAGAACTTGGAACTAAAGCAAGGATAGGTTTGGATTGAAGATAGATCTTGAGGTGTTCATTTGGCTCCAATCTTTGATAGAGACTATCCTTGAGGGTACCCTTCAGCAGAATTTCCTCTATTCTATTGTCTTTCACATGGTAGTGAGAGTCATTAAATTAAACAACAATATTGTTATAATTAGTAAGAGATGAAACACTCAACATATTTTTTGGAGGAAAAGGTAGCAAATGAAGGCTAGAATGTGAGGGTTTTTATAGGGTCAGGAATATAGTAAATCATGAATGCTAAATCTGTTTCAGGCGTATGGAAGGCCAATGGTTTGGTCATTATGGTGACACTAG
The DNA here is from genome assembly GCA_036785695.1 of Gentiana straminea. Classification (NCBI taxonomy): domain Eukaryota; kingdom Viridiplantae; phylum Streptophyta; class Magnoliopsida; order Gentianales; family Gentianaceae; genus Gentiana; species Gentiana straminea. The sequence continues at coordinate 26,420,184 of JAVUPR010000349.1, forward strand.
CGGATAAACATCTAGGACCCACTTGATGTATTTCAAGATATTTTAATGATAATTTAAATGTGAAAACGAATTGTGTTTAGTGTGATACAATACTTCATGATTTCACGGGGATCTGCAAGTGACGCATGCGTCCAATTAGACTCGGGTTACAGAAATGATTTATGTGTGATAATATGCTTTCATTCTCTATACTGGTGTAGTTCATGTGTGATATTATATTTTCATTCACTATAATGTTTCCTGTTAAACCAATGAATCTTTCAGTTAGAAGTGAGTCAAGTAAATCCAAAAGGGTTTGAGAAAGCAATTCTCTATACTACTATAGTATAATCTTTCAGTTATAATCGAAGTTCTAATCGACTGAAGAATCACTTTTAAGTTCGTCATTGAGCATAAACATTCATCAAAGACGACAAAGCCATTTTATACCCATCGACAAAGTCTTTGACTTAATTTTTCCTCTTATTTCTTAATCGGTTTTTCAGATTTACAAATCCCAATTTGTGTTTCTTCTTTCATTTTTTTTTTTGGTGCCATTTGTGGATTCAATTTTTTGTTCCTTGTATTGTACTCAACCACTATTCTTCATCTATAAAATCCCCTACAAGTCGGCACTCATAAAGCAACAGCAAAGAGTTCAATACAAATTAACTATAAGAAGAAAAAGAGTGACAAAAATGTCGACCTCATTCATCAAGATTTTTGTATTAGTCCAAATGTTCTTCATCCTTTCTTCTTCATTCATTTATGCAGATGAAGGAACTGCAACTTTCTATACAAAATTACGCCGTAAGTATTTTCATTTCATTACAATTGTCAGTAATTTTCAAGGAGTTTTTTTTTATTATCTCAATGGTATAATCGACTTTTGTACAGTCGATTACGAGGCGAGAATACGAGTTTTATAGAATAGTTAAATGATACTTTAAGCTTATGTTTAGCGATGAATACATATATATGATACGGCGTCGGCATGTGACGAGAACAAAAATGAAGGTTCCGAGATTGCTTTGCTAGTGACGAAATATGGGATGGTGGCGATATATGTGGAACAGAGGTAACCATTAAATGCATCGGAGCTACCAATTCACTTCCGCATCCTTGCACCGGTCAAAGTGTTACGGTGAAAATAGTCGATTATTGTCCGGACTGCCATGGAACCATTGATCTCTCCGAGGCTGCATTTTCAAGAATTGCAAATACCGATGCTGGAAAAGTCCGAATCGAATATGACATGTAACATATGTATAGGTAATTTATTTATTTATATTTTCGTTTATTCTGCATTAGCTAGATGATTGATTAAACCTTTTAGTTTTAATTTTGCAATTTCATTTTACATGCAAGATGAAATTTATTATTACTTCCCTGCAGGTCTCAGGCATAAAGGGCTGATATGGAGAAAATTGCCGGCCGACCATAGACCAAGGATAAATGTGACTACTTGTGTGGTTTAATTACTTGATGTAATTTTCATTTCTACTAATAATAAAATGACTTGCTACTTCTTCATCTAGTTTTTCTAGCCTTTATTCTGTGTTGAGGATATTATAGATATTGAATATATATTTAAGTTTTTTCTTGTATTATATGTATTACTTGTTGCCTAAGATAAGTTAGTCCTATAAATTCTCTCTTCAATTCTCATAAGAAATCACTGGAATATACTTTGATATTCTAAATACAATATAGTATTAGAGCCTGGCTCACTATCATTACGCTAAAATACAACAACAACAACAAACAAAAAAACCCAAATCCTACCCATCTTCTCCAAGCATTCGGCCATGTCCGCAGCGATCTTTGCGACGACGGCAACTTTCCCCTCTACCTCCTATCCATCCTTTACTCCCTCTTCTTCGATCCACATCACCAAACCAACCCGCCAAAACTACCACCTTTGGCGTGCCCAAATCCTCCCCTACCTCCGGGGTCAAGGAGTCTATTGTTACGTAGATGGATCAATAAAGCCACCGGCAACAAGCTGTCACCGCGCGCCACCGACGGAAACGTTTCTCCCAACCACGCTTATGACGATCGGAGCAAACAAGATAATATTTTTTTGAGCTCAATAACTTCTTCCCCGAGATGGTGTTTTGATGCAAGTTTACACCGCCTCCTCGCCGACATAAATTTGGACGGCTCTCCAAAACTCCTTCGCTTGAGCCGGCCGCACCAAGCTCATTCAACTCCGTACAAAGCGAGGCTTCATTCGGAAAACGGATCTCTCTGCTTTGTTGATTATTAATTCAATAAAATAGATCACCGACGATCTTGCACTTTCCGGCCACCCTCTCACCGATGAGCACTTCATCGCATATGTTTTGGTGGTCTCGGCCCGATTATGACTCATTGGTCACCATGGTCGGTGTTCGTCCGACCCTCGCCATTAACGTGGTCTATTCTCGGTTTGCTTAGCGTTGAATCTCGCTTACTTCATCACCGACCGGTCGCTCCGCCCCAACCTCCATCGAAGTCTTCTCCTGCTCCTATTGCCGATCTTTGCCACCTTTTCACTCACGCAAAATTCCTCCTTCAATCTTGTGGACATGGTTCAAACAATTATCGAGGCCGGGGGCGTGGCCTTGGCTCACCCCGTCCCCTTACTTCGGTGACTCATCCCCGACTTGTCAAATTTGCTCTAGAGTGGGACACATAGCCCAAGCATGCTACCACAAATATGATCTTCCCCCTCAACCTTTTGCTAAACAAATTGCACTCAAACTGTCACAATAAATTTCAGTTTCATCCTGATGTAGCCCCAAATCACTGACTAGACCCTTCAACCAGATTGCTTCATTAGCTGCTTCAGTAAGAGCCACATTCTCTGCCTCAGTTGTTGATATAGCTAATGTTGCTTGCAGAGTTGCTTTCCAGCTGACAACTGAATTTCCCATTGTGAAAACATAACCAGTCATTGATTTTCTACTGTCCACATCACCTGCATAATCAGCATCACAGTATCCCGTGACCAAACTCTGAGTATCACCTCCATAAATGAGACCAACATCAGTTGTACCTCTAAGGTACCTGAACATTCTTTTCACAACTTTCTAGTGTTCCTATCCAGTTTGAGCCATAAATCTGCTGAAAACACTGACTGCCTAAGCCAGATCAGGCCTAGTGCACACCATGGCATACATCAAGCGCCAACTACACTAGCATAAGGAAATTTTGACATATATTCCTTCTCCTCGGTGTGTGAAGCATAAGCGACAAATGAACATTTGACACCATAGGAGTATCTATTGGCTTTGCGACGGACATGCCATACTTGGCCAAAATCTTACGTATATATCCTGCGAGAGATAAAAGCGAGTTTCTTCTAACTTCATCTCTCAAGATCTCCATCCCCAAGATTTTCTTTCTTTGCACCCAAATATTTAATTTCAAATTCAGCACTAAGAAGGTCTTTGATTCTAAATATCGGACTTCTTTCTTACGGACTATCGGCATATCATCCACATACAAAACAAGATAGATGTATGATCCATCTTCTAGCTGACTATTGTAGACATGTAACTGTCAAACCTTTTATACCTTGTCTAAGAGCCTGCTTCAATCCGTACAAGGACTTTTTCAGCTTACAAACAAATGCTTCTTTACCAGGAACTTGAAATCCCTCCGGCTGAGTCATGTATATCTCTTTGTCTACCTCACCATGTAGAAAAGTTTGTCTTCACATCTAGCTTGCTCAAGTTCAAGGTCTTGTTGTGCCACCATTTCTAGTAACACTCTCATTGAAGTATGTCGACTATTGGTGAGAATATCTCATCAAAGTCCACCCTTCTTTTACGATTGAACCCTCAGCAACCAAACGTGCCTTATACTTGACTCCTTACCTTAGTCATCCCTTCCTTTTTCTTTAAGATCCATTTGCATGTAACAACTCTCTATCAATTTGGATGTTTAACAAGATCCTAAGTCTGATTCTTCAGTATTGACTCCATTTCATCTCCCATGGAAGCAAGCCATTGAGATGACTCAGAACATGTCACGGTTTCCCTGTAATTCGAAGGTTCATAACCAACCACCTCTTCTGTAACTTGAAGTGCATATCCGACCAAATATTCAAACCCATACCTTCTAGGAGGTATCCCAACATTGGATCTTCTAGCTCTCGACGGCTATACTTTGTTGACCAATATCGGTTTGACACTCGGTTGATCCTGTTCGGTGGCGGCTTGGATTTAGTTACGGTTCATTAACCAGATTAGATTAAAAGCGACTTTGTTCGGTGAGTGTTGCATCTCGGTGACTCCACCTAAAGCTCCACCTTCTTGTCATTTTTCTCGGTTCTAGCAACTGGTTTCGGTTTCGGCAACCCTCCCTACCGATGAGCGATCATAGAATTCTCATCGAAAACAACATCTCTGCGAGAATAACTCGGTTCTCTGCGATGACCGAGATCCTATAACCTTTCACTCCATCACCATACCCCACAAACTCTCCTTTCTTGGCCAATTGTTCCGGTTTCCCTTCACTAACATGATAGTAAGCTGTGCTTCCAAATACTCTTAGAAGCGAGTAATCGCGGGCTTTCGACCACATTTCAAGCTTGCTTTGTCTTGAAATTGATCGGCGTGTGAGGACTCATGATGATTAAGTAACAAGCCGTGCATACGGATTACGCCCAAAATCTTCTTGACAAGCGAGAATGAGAGAGCATGCATCTTGCTCTCTCAATAAGAGTTTGATTTGTTCTTTCGGCTACACCATTTCTTTGAGGAATATTCTAAGCGTATGATGTACGGAAATACCCTCATTTTTGCACAACTCATCAAACTCATTCCGGAGAATTCCGGACCATTATCTATACGAAGCCTCTTGATCTTCTTCCCCAACTAATTTTCAACTAGAGCCTTCCATTGCATGAAGCTCTTGAATGCCTCACTTTTGCATTTCATCATGACCACCCAAGTCTTTCTTGAATAGTCATATATGAATGACACAAAGTATCTGTGACCACCTAATAACTCAACATTTGATGGCCCCCAACAATCAGAATGAATGTAATCAAGTGATGACTTTGTGTTGTGTATCCCTTTTGAGAACTTGCCCATATGAAGCTTCCCAAACACACAATGCTCACAAAAGTCTAGATTCTTGAACTTACATCCCCCAAGAAGATCTTTCTGAGAAAGAATATGCATCCCCATTTCTCCCATGTGACCCAGTCTCATGTGCCACAGTTTTGTCAACTGTGACTGATGAACTTCAGCAGATGCTACAACGTAGACCCGGACACAGCGATCCTTTCAAAATATACAAGGTTCCCCTTTTGAATCCCACGAGAAGCGAAAATGAGTTTTTGTAGACACTCGGTATTCCACCTTCACCCTTAAAAGCTGAATCCCCCTTGTCTGCAAAGGCGGGGATACCAAGTTCTTGGTCATATGTGGAACATGTCTAACTTCACTCAACATACGAGAATTTACCATCCTTTGTCCTCGGTTGAAGCGAGCCAATCCCAACTATCTTGCGGAGGCCTTGATGTTTGCCATAGCTATATGACCACCATCTATCTATTGATAACTTGAGAACCACTCTCTGTGTGGACAAATATGATAAGATGCTCCGAGTCCGAGAATACACACATCGGCATGATGTCTTTGATTCTCCGGGTACTAGAACCATGTCCTTCTTTGAATCAAACTCGGTTTGCAATAGCAACTATTTTAGAAGCGATCTCCTCTTGCTTCGTTTTCTTTGGATAGTTGGACTTCCAATGTCCCCGCTCCTTACATTAATTGCAAACATCTATGGATTTAGGACCTTTGGACCCTATCTTCTTGGATTTCTTCTTCTTCCCAAGCTTGCTTCCCATGCCTTTTTCCACTACTGTACAACGACAACCGGTCCAACGGATTGTTATCTGCCACCCGAGCGGACTTATGTCTCGGCTCCCTGTCAAGTAAAGGCGACCTTGCATCTTCCAATGCAACTGTGTATCCTTCCCAACTATGAAGGATTGCACAAAGTTCTCATAAGAAGTGGTAGTGATACCAACAAAATAAGATTTGGATCTTCATCCTCAATCTTCACATCAATATTCTTGAGATCAAGTAATATTATGTTCAAGCGATCAAGATGATCTCTCTCGTTGAGCCCCCTCATGCATCCTTAGACTAACCATCATGTGCTTTAGGAGCAACTTGTTGGTCAATGAATTAGTCATATACGGTGTTTCATGATTTGACCATAACTTAGCGGCGGTGTCTTCCTCGGCAACACGTGATAAAATCATCTGATAAGCACAACATGATGGTGGAATGTGCTTTCTTCTCCAGACTGGTGTAATCTGCTGCACTGGCATCTACTTTACCGGATAAAGGAGTCCACAATCCTTGTTGTTTTAACAAGGCCCGCATCTTGATTTTCCACAGACTGAAATTGTTCCTCCCTGTAAATTTATCAATCTTTACGTTAACTACTGACATCTTTCTTGTTAAAGAACATACCTTTGATCACGAAATCCTAGCATCAGTCACCGGCCTTGGTGGAGATCAACTCCGTTCAGCCTGCAAATCTTTCTGAATCTTGAACCTGACGCTCCGATACCAATTTGTTAAAAAACAGACGAGAAACTTACAATTGAAGAAAGATAAAACACATGCAATCTAACAGTAAAAATAAGGCGGAAATTGATAAAACACAGAAACAAATAGAACACGGTGATTTAACGTGGTTTCCGGCGTTGTGCCGCCTACTCCACGGACAGAAAATGAGCTATTTTATTATGCATAGAATTACAAGGTTTTCACAAGTGTGTGATTAACACTTTGAAAGACACACTTTGCATTGATTACAACTTCGGTATTTATAGGCACAAATCCCAAACCTTAGCCGCAAAAGATCTTTGTCGGAATTGTCATAAATACCCCGGATGTGGACCCCAGCTCCAGCTGTTATCCACAAGACGAAACTCGGCTCAAAAGCCCGACTTTCCCGGAAAACTCACTTGTAATCAACAAACTCGGATGTAGAACTCAGCAAACTCAGTTTCCACCAAAACTCAATTTCCCCAAAACCAAGTTTTCTCAGCTTTTCCCAAAACTCAGTTTCACGTCACAAAACTCAATTTCAGCTTTCAGATTAGTTCTACCAGTTTTAGAGATCAATTCACCAAACTAACACAATCTATTGAAATTCAAACCATTTCAAAATTCAAACCCATCCTACCTCTTCCAATATAAACCACCCACCATAAACTTTTCTCCTTCTTCTAAAAAATTCGGCAACCACCACCATCGTCTAACCATCCTACCACCAAATCACGATTTCCATCACCCAAATCTCCATTTCCCTTCAATTGCCCTTTGTCGAGAATCCGTTTTTTTCCTCCCCGATTTCATTTCCCTTTACTAGGAGTTGTGGAGAGTTCCCGAATTCGAAACCGAGAAAATCAAAACTCCGGCGACCACGAAACACCCCTGTCGCGGCGGCGAGACCTATTTTTCGGCGGCAACGAGTTCGGTTCATCAATTTTAATGGTGGTAGAGGCAATCCCATCCCGAGAGGTAGAGGAGGTCAACGGAGATTTCGGGCGACGCCATTCCAACTATTCATGGTGTCGATCGGTTCGCCTCTATCGCTATCTATTAGTCTTTTCGGACTCGTTGGAACGCACGGTCGGTTGCTTGGGAAAGGGGCATAGACCTTAATGATTGCCGTGACATTATACCACGAGTGCACCAATTTCACGGCATAGCGGACATGGCTCTTATATCTACCACATTCAACACCACCATTGACGAATTATGGGATGGTGGCAATATATGTGGAACGAGAGGTCACCATTAAATGCATCGGGGCTACAAATTCAGTTCTGCATCCTTGCACCGGTCAAAATGCTAAGGTTAAAATTGTAAATTATTGTCCTGGCTGCCTTGGAACCATTCACCTCTCCGAGGCTGCATTTTAAAGAATTTCGAATACTGATCCTGGAAAATTCCGCATCGAATATGACATGTAACATCTGTATAGGTAATTTTTGTCAGAAATTAATATGTCACAATGTGTATTACAATCATACAGTTATATTTATTGATATGAGTCGTATCATCAATATTGGTGTAAAGTGTGTTGTGTCAGATGTTGTATTACGCCTTTAGCTAGATGATTGATTAAACCTTAGTTTTAATTTTGCGGTTTAATTTTACATGATGAAATTAATGATTACTTCCCTGCAGGTCTTAGGCATATAGGGCTGATATGGAGAAAATTGCCGGCCGACCATATACCAATTAAGGACAAGCATAAATGAGACTACTTGTGTTGTTTACTTGATGTATTTTTCATTTCTAATAATTATAAAATGACTTGCTACTTCTTCATTTAGTTTTTCTAGCCTTTTATCCGGTAAAATTCATTTTAATTGTTTTTCACTACCTCCATCCCACAATAAGTATCAATTTTTTGTAGTGCACAGATTAAAAAAATAATTAATATGTTGTATTTTAAGTAGTGATTGATACGTATACCTCTATCAAATAATAAATACTCTTTTATAATATGCAATGAATATATAAACATTAAATGTTATTATAGGGGTATGTTTGGAAAAAAATGTATTAAGTGATGTATTGGTTTTCTAAATAGATATTTTTTATGAGACAAGTCATTTTTAAAAAAAAAAAGATATTTTTTATGGGAGGGGTGTAGTACTAATTAGGTGGTTTAAGGCTAATATGATTGGGGATTAGCAAAAAATGCAAGTCACCATGTCCCATAATTCTCATTCTCAGAAATAATTGTAAAACACAATCAAAAGATACTAGGTGGCGACCAAACGTATTTATACAAATATTTTTTAGAGATAAAGAGCAAAAGTTCTCTTTTTGAACGAAATAAATAAATAGGACACACATATTTTTTTAGTTGCAAAAAGGACAAACATTTTCATAAGGACAAAAATATCCCTCGCGCACGTCCTCAGCTACATGATACATGAGTACATTGATCAGTTTGATCTGTTTGTTTCAGTTTTTTTTTTTTTTTTTTCAAATATCCGTAAATTTTGATTTACAACCCCGATCATCGAAATTTTTTCACCAAAATTCATGTTTTTTTTTGCTCTTCAATTTGAGCCCAAATATGATACCCTTCCGACGTATATTTTGAAAGACGAAAAAATATTGTTATTAACCGGAGCGCTTTTTCTTATAAACGACCGTAACTTTTGATTTAGAACACCGATCATCAAAATTGTTTCACCAAAGCTCATATTTTTTTTATCTTCATTTTGAGACCGCGTTTGATACCTTTTCGACGTAGTATTTGAAAGCCGAATTTAATCGCAGCATTTACATTAACACAGTATCAGTATCAGTATCAGTATCGAGTAGTATCAGTATCAGTATCAGTAGTATCAGTATCAGTATCAGATTATACAAGAATATGCAGAAGAACATTCCACCAGACTGTTAACAAACTCAGCAGATTAATAGCAAGTACAACAAACTATAGATTTAGTACAATATGTACATCAGTTAACAACATGAAGAATAAAGAAAAAAAAAGGATTTCTGCTTGTTTAGTCTCTATTTACCATCATCAAAGCTATTTAATCACTGAATTTCTTTGTAAGGTCTTTATCCGAGAGATAAAGATCATTCTCCAAATGCAAAATCCGGATACACTAACACACCGTGTTAAATTGGTTTATATGATACAATTCGAAGAGATAGAATCATTAACGAGATAACTTGATTAAGGTGTGGTGTTTATAACATACGAGTTCGGTAGTTAATCACTTGAAATAAGCCTAAAAAGTACATCGAGACTAAAAGGTAATACATAGAAGATGAGTACAACGGACTATAGTTTAGTACAATAGGTACATCGAGACTAAAAGGTAATACATAGAAGATCAATACAAGTACGAAACGATCGAACTATCACCAAATTATAAGAAGGATATTCTAGTTCAAAGAACTAAATTATCATGCCCGGAATTCACAAGGTCTTTGAATTACAAGTTCAGTAAGCCTATGAACTAGGTCTATCTATTACATGATGATACAATGTAGATCAAAAACTTCAGCACGCCAAGGCACATAGTAAGCCTTTGAACTAGGCCTATCTATTGCATTAATGCACACAGTATCAGTATCAGTATCAGTATTAGCAGTATCAGTATCAGTATCAGCAGTATCAGTATCAGTATCAGGCTAAAATGGACTCTCCATTCGGTTTTTTGTTGCAAGGTCTATGTCCCCCAAATCTAACAACGCCAATAGCATAAGTAGAACCAACATGAAGCATATTAGCCCAAAAATCAAAATCTTGCTTATAACCACTAATCTTGAACGAATGACGGCCCATACGGTATAAGGATCTACCCCCTGGATCGAATATAAGCATCGACATCTTTCCGAACAAAAATGCAATATCAAGCTTGGAAACAAGAATGACATGTGAAGTAGTCATTTCATACTTTTCCGTATTTACAAACTCAGCTACTCCCTCAATCCGTGGCTTGGATGAATCGATGATTAAACTAACCTTTTTTGCCTCATTTTCACGGCCAAATAGTCTCAGCATACCAACAACTGGAAGCACCAATGCTTCATGACTACCAATTCCTATGTTTGGTTCAAATGGCATTTCGTCGAACACGTGTCGGGTATCTCCCAAATGTTCATTTTGAGACCTCATTTGATACCTTTTCGACGTAGTATTTGAAAGCCGAATTTAATCACAGCATTTACACTAACACAGTATCAGTATCACTATCAGTATCCGTATCAGTATCAGTATCATTTAAGGCTTAATTCAAGTGACTACTTCAAGGCACACATATCTGGCTCATATAAGGATGATTATGTTTCTATCTTATATTGCTCAAAGGTGTTTGATAAATTAGAAACAACTGATTTAGCCTTCTCTTCAGTTGAAGATGCATCTTCTAATTTGGCTCTTGTCCTTAAAAGCTTTGCACTCAAGCTCTGTATTGACATTTCTGTTCTTTCTTCTCTTCTTTTTACTTGTTTTGTTTCTTCAATAGCCTCTTTCTTGAATACTTAAAAAGAAAAATGTTTAAGTAACTTAGCTTGTTGTGCAAAGGTGGAGTGTAACATCAAAGATATTTAAAGACTCATGTAGCTGTGTTAACATCAAGCGAGATATGCTCCAAAACTTCCAAAAACAAAATCATGTTTCCAAAGTGAACATGGAAAAACACAATAGTACACTAATAATGATAACGAAATCCAATTAAATCTCACCGGAATAAATAATCGAGAAAAAAAAGTTAAGCGGTAGTACTTACGAAAGTGAGGCAAGTATGTCCGTCGTGCGAACGACCCTTGCACATTAACATGAGCATCCCAATTTCATCTATGCGGTATTTGCCATAAGCGTTGTACGCCATCATATTGAGATTCACGGTTGCATCACATTCATATAGCTCTGTTGTATAGGTTGTGACCTTGCGGAATCTGGAGCGGCTCATCTGGAAACTAAACAGTCACACGCAAACAACATTGGCCCTATTATGCTTAAAAAAATTGATGGTAGAAGGAAAAAAATTGCAATGGAGTCGGTTAAAATTATGAGAGAGGATGAAGTCTGCTACACGTGAAAGATCAAAATTGGATTTCAAATCCATGGAGTCTGAAACCGGAGGAACTTTGAATTGAAGTTTGAGTTTGTTCGAACTGGAAATTTGGCTGTGACAGACGGCGATGGCAGTGGTTGTAGAGTAGTATTCACCAGCCGTCGGTTTCTTTTTTTTTTTCATTCAATCAGATACATGAATGAATACCTGGAGAATAAGCACAAGAAATGCAGCTGCAAGAAGCGGCGTAGAGGTGAAAGTGGGTGGAGGAGGAGGAGAAGGAGAAGGAGAAATGGAAAGAGAGAAGAAAAAGTTTTGAACATGGCGGAAGCAAAGCAATTGTAGCAAAAAAGGATGGTTTGGTTCAATTCAGCTTTAGGGTGCGTTATATGAGGTGTATATTAGTCCGACTGAAATTATTTGTCTTTATTACAACTAAAATTTGAAGTTGGATTAACACTTAATTAAAGGAGAAAAAGTGGACTATAAACTAATTTTTCCTATTTTTTTTCTAATCAATTACGAGAGGAAGCTAATTAAAGTTACGTTGCTTGAATTGGACTTAAATAGCCTAAGTGCAACAATAATTGATTAACAACTCCCTAACTAACTTAAGCGCCTCAACAACAAAGTGTTCCACAAGTTTAAACAAATTAAGACACGATCCCTTTTCTTCGATCTATTAGAAGATCATATGTTGATCTTTATTAGAATGTAAAGTTATGATTTTCATTGATTGAATTGTGATTACAATGGTTCTTTATATATGAATATACACACTAGGGGTACAATAGTCAACATACAATAATATAAAACTCTAAGACATATGCTACTTGTTGCCCAAGTCTTGTGAGTCGGCTAAGGTATGCTCAACACGCTCCCGTAATCCCATGAGAATAGAATGAACATGGAGATTGGCCTTAAGCATCGAAAGCGTGGATTCCCAAGTGGTTTGGTGAGAAGGTCGGCAAGTTGATCTTGGGAGGAGAGAAAGGATATACGAAGCTTTTTGGCGGCTACAAGTTCACGTACATGATGGAAATCAATCTCGATGTGCTTTGTCCGGGCATGGAAAACGGGGTTGGCGGCTAAGTACATGGCACCAATGTTATCGCACCAAAGGGTGGGCGGGGTGGAGGATGAGATCGGATTTCCTTAAGGAGAGCACGAGATCCTGCGGACTTCGGCGGCGGTGTGAGAAAGGCATTTATATTCGGCTTCGGTGCTACTTTTAGAAACGGTTTGTTGTTGCTTGGAGCGCCGGTGATAAGATTAGGGCCGAGAAAAATACAATAGGCGCCCACGAACGCCGATCATCAATGTACGAGGCCCAATCGGCGTCGATATACGCTTGGAGAGACAAGGATCCGAACGAGCAAGATAAAGGTGATGGAAATGGTGTGCTTCGGATAGCAAAGAACCCGCTTGACCGTGGCCCGGTGATCATCGGTGGGTGCATGCATGAATTTGCGACACGATGAAATGCGAAAGAAATATCGGGACGAGTGAAGTTGAGGTCTTGGAGGCCCCCGACAATGGTGTGGTAGAGGGTAGGATCCGAGAACGAGAGGACTACCGGTTTGCTAAAGACGACATTTCATGGCCGTATGTGTGGTGCAAGGCTTGGAAGTCGTCATGCCGGCCTTGTCAAGGAGCTGAAGAATTTATTTCCGCTGAGTGAGAAAGAGACATCTGTCACTACAAAAAAAAACCTTTTTGCTACACTATAGTTTGCCACGCCACAAAATAAGCGCCACAAAAAGGAACCTTTAGCGTCACTGTTTATGAACGTCTCAAAAAAGTAGTTTTCGCGTCATTTCTTTCTCAAAAAATTACAGTAAAGTACCTTTTTGCGTCGCTCGTTAAAAGTGACGCAAAAGGTAACTTTTTGCGGCGCTGTTTCTTTTGGATAGTGGCAAACAAAAGTGTAGCAAAAAGGTATTTTTTTAGTAGTGGTGTGACAGGGAGAACTTCAATGCCCAAAAATTAAGATAACGAACCAAGATCCTTGACGGAAAATTGTCGGCCCAAATAATGGAGGACATCTTTGAATCAGTGTAGCAAAAGAGACAGTAATAACATGATCATCCACATAAATAAGCATGTAACCATAGTCAGCACCACGAGAGTAAATATAAAGAGAGGTGTCAGCCTTGGAGGCATGAAAACCATAACTAGGTGTTGGCCTTGGAGGCAGGTCCCCACAGATCAGTGTAAATCAAGTTAATAACATCATGAAATTCAGAAACATAACAGGGCAACATACGATTCCTTCCTAGTTTACAAGCATCACAAAATTTTAGATTTTCATTAATAAAAGGAACATTGCAACTGCTCACAATTCTTCCTAACACTTCTCTAGAGCGGTGGCCAAGGCTACTTTGCAACACATTAGGATCTAAAGTAAACTTAAAACAGAACCTACAAGACGCTTAGAACTTGGACCTAAAGCAAGGATAGATTTGGATAGAAGAGAGATCTTGCGGTGTTCGTTTGGCTCCAACATTTCATAGAGATTATCCTTGAGGGTACCCTTCAGCAGAATTTCCCTAGTTTTATTGTCCTTCACACGGCTGTGGGAGGCATTACATTAAACAATAACATTGTTATCATTAGTAAGAGAGGAAACACTCAGCATATTTTTTGGAAGAAAAGGTAGAAAATGATGATTTTTATAGTGCCAGGAATATAGTAAATCATGAATGCTAAATTTTTTTCAGGCGTATGGAAGGCCAAAGGTTTGGTCATTATGGTGACACTATCATCATTGAGTTACAGATGTGAAAAGTTGCAGAAATTTATGACATGGTAGTCGGCCAGTCGGTGGCGGATAAACATCTAGGACCCACTTGATGTATTTCAGGATTTTTTTATGATAATTTATATTTGAAAATGGATGTGTTTAGTGTGATACAATACTTCATGATGTCACGTGGATCTGCAAGTGACGCATGCGTCCAATTAGACTCGGGTTACGGGAATGATTTATGTGTGATAATATGCTTTCATTCTCTATACTGGTGTAGTTCATGTGTGATATTATATTTTCATTCACTATAATGTTTCCTGTTAAACCAATGAATCTTTCAGTTAGAAGTGAGTCAAGTAAATCCAAAAGGAGGGTTTGAGAAAGCAATTCTCTATACTACTATAGTATAATCTTTCAGTTATAATCGAAGTTATAATCGACTGAAGAATCACTTTTAAGTTCGTCATTGAGCATAAACATTCATCAAAGGCGACAAAGCCATTTTATACCCATCGACAAAGTCTTTGACTTAATTATTCCTCTTATTTCTTAATCGGTTTTTCAGATTTACAAATCCCAATTTGTGTTTCTTCTTTCAAATTTTTTTTTGGTGCCATTTGTGGATTCAATTTTTTGTTCCTTGTATTGTACTCAACCACTATTCTTCATCTATAAAATCCCCTACAAGTCGGCACTCATAAAGCAACAGCAAAGAGTTCAATACAAATTAACTATAAGAAGAAAAAGAGTGACAAAAATGTCGACCTCATTCATCAAGATTTTTGTATTAGTCCAAATGTTCTTCATCCTTTCTTCTTCATTCATTTATGCAGATGAAGGAACTGCAACTTTCTATACAAAATTACGCCGTAAGTATTTTCATTTCATTACAATTGTCAGTAATTTTCAAGGAGTTTTTTTTTATTATCTCAATGGTATAATCGACTTTTGTACGGTCGATTACGGAAGTGAGAATACGGTTTTATAGAATAGTTAAATGATACTTTAAGCTTATGTTTAAGCGATGAATACATATATATGATACATCGTCGGCATGTGACGAGAACAAAAATGAAGGTTCCGAGATTGCTTGCTGCTAGTGACGAAATATGGGATGGTGGCGATATATGTGGAACGAGAGGTAACCATTAAATGCATCGGAGCTACCAATTCACTTCCGCATCCTTGCACCGGTCAAAGTGTTACGGTGAAAATAGTCGATTATTGTCCGGACTGCCATGGAACCATTGATCTCTCCGAGGCTGCATTTTCAAGAATTGCAAATACCGATGCTGGAAAAGTCCGAATCGAATATGACATGTAACATATGTATAGGTAATTTATTTATTTATATTTTCGTTTATTCTGCATTAGCTAGATGATTGATTAAACCTTTTAGTTTTAATTTTGCAATTTCATTTTACATGCAAAATAAATTTATTATTACTTCCCTGCAGGTCTCAGGCATAAAGGGCTGATATGGAGAAAATTGCCGGCCGACCATAGACCATGGATAAATGTGACTACTTGTGTGGTTTAATTACTTGATGTATTTTTCATTTCTACTAATAATAAAATGACTTGCTACTTCTTCATTTAGTTTTTCTAGCCTTTGTGCTGTGTTGAGGATATTATAGATATTGAATATATATTTAAGTTTTTTCTTGTATTATATGTATTACTTGTTGCCTAAGATAAGTTAGTCCTATAAATTCTCTCTTCAATTCTCATAAGAAATCACTGGAATATACTTTGATATTCTAAATACAATATAGTATTAGAGCCTATCTCACTATCATTACGCTAAAATACAACAACAACACCAACAACAACAACAACAACAAACAAAAAAAAACCTTATTCCTACCCATCTTCTCCAAGCATTCGGCCATGTCCGCACCGATTTGCGACGACGGCAACTTTCCCCTCTACCTCCTATCCATCCTTTACTCCCTCTTCTTCGATCCACATCACCAAACCAACCCGCCAAAACTACCACCTTTGGCGTGCCCAAATCCTCCCCTACCTCCGGGGTCAAGGAGTCTATTGTTACGTAGATGGATCAATAAAGCCACCGGCAACAACTGTCACCGCGTGCCACCGACGGAAACGTTTCTCCCAACCACGCTTATGACGATCGGAGCAAACAAGATAATATTTTTTTGAGCTCAATAACTTCTTCCCCGAGATGGTGTTTTGATGCAAGTTTACACCGCCTCCTCGCCGACATAAATTTGGACGGCTCTCCAAAACTCCTTCGCTTGAGCCGGCCGCACCAAGCTCATTCAACTCGTACAAAGGCGGCTTCATTCGGAAAACAGATCTCTCTGTTGTTGATTATTAATTCAATAAAATAGATCACCGACGATCTTGCACTTTCCGGCCACCCTCTCACCGATGAGCACTTCATCGCATATGTTTTGGCTGGTCTCGGCCACGATTATGACTCCTTGGTCACCATGGTCGGTGTTCGTCCGACCCTCACCATTAACGTGGTCTATTCTCACCGCTTAGCGTTGAATCTCGCTTACTTCATCACCGACCGGTCGCTCCGCCCCAACCTCCATCGAAGTCTTCTCCGCTCCTATTGCCGATCTTGCCACCTTTTCACTCACGCAAAATTCCTCCTTCAATTCTTGTGGACATGGTTCAAACAATTATCGAGGCCAGGGGCATGGCCTTGGCTCACCCCATCCCCTTACTTTGGTGACTCATCCCCGACTTGTCAAATTTGCTCTAGAGTGGGACACATAGCCCAAGCATGCTACCACAAATATGATCTTCCCCCTCAACCTTTTGCTAAACAAATTGCACTCAAAGCTGTCACAATAAATTTCGGTTTCATCCCGATGTAGCCCCAAATCACCGACTAGACCCTTCAACCGATTGCTTCATTAGTTGCTTCGGTAAGAGCCACATTCTCTTGCCTCGGTTGTTGATATAGCTAATGTTGCTTGCGAGTTTCTTTCCGGTCGACAACTTGAATTTCCCATTGTGAAAACATAACAGTCATTGATTTTCTCGTCCACATCACCGCATAATCGCATCACGGTATCCCGTGACCAAACTCGGAGTATCACCTCCATAAATGAGACCAACATCAGTTGTACCTCTAAGGTACCTGAACATTCTTTTCACAGCTTTCTAGTGTTCCTTTCCAGTTTGAGCCATAAATCTGCTGAAAACACCGACCGCCTAAGCCGAGATCGGGCCTAGTGCACACCATGGCATACATCAAGCGCCAACTACACTAGCATAAGGAAATTTTGACATATATTCCTTCTCCTCACCGATGTTGTGAAGCATAAAGCGACAAATGAACATTTGACACCATAGGAGTATCTATTGGCTTTGCGACGGACATGCCATACTTGGCCAAAATCTTACGTATATATCCTGAGAGATAAAAGCGAGTTTCTTCTAACTTCTATCTCTCAAGATCTCCATCCCCAAGATTTTCTTTTCTTTGCACCCAAATATTTCATTTCAAATTCAGCACTAAGAAGGTCTTTCAGATTCTAAATATCAGACTTCTTTCTTGTAGCTATCAGCATATCATCCACATACAAAACAAGATAGATGTATGATCCATCTTCTAGCTGACTATTGTAGACATGTAACTGTCAAACCTTTTATACATATATTGTCTAAGAGCCTGCTTCAATCCGTACAAGGACTTTTTCAGCTTACAAACAAATGCTTCTTTACCAGGAACTTGAAATCCCTCCGGCTGAGTCATGTATATCTCTTTGTCTACCTCACCATGTAGAAAAGCTGTCTTCACATCTAACTGCTCAAGTTCAAGGTCTTGTTGTCCCACCATTTCTAGTAACACTCTCATTGAAGTATGTCTGACTATTGGTGAGAATATCTCATCAAAGTCCACCCCTTCTTTCTGACTGAACCCTCTAGCAACCAAACGTGCCTTATACTTGACTCCTTCTACCTCAGTCATCCCTTCCTTTTTCTCTAAGATCCATTTGCATGTAACAACTCTCCTATCAGTTGGATGTTTAACAAGATCCTAAGTCTGATTCTTCAGTATTGACTCCATTTCATCTCCCATGGCAGCAAGCCATTGAGATGACTCAGAACATGTCATGGTTTCCCTGTAATTCGAAGGTTCATAACCAACCACCTCTTCTGTAACTTGAAGTGCATATCCACCAAATATTCAAACCCATACCTTCAGGAGGTATCCCAACATTGGATCTTCTAGCTCTACTGACAGCTATACTTTGCTGACCAATATCAGTTTGACACTCAGTTGACTCCTGTTCAGCTGATTGGCTTGGATTCAGTTCTGGTTCAGTAACCAGATCAGATGAAAACTGACTTTGTTCAGCTGAGTGTTGCATCTCAGCTGACTCCACCTAAAGCTCCACCTTACTGTCATTTTTCTCAGTTCTAGCACTGGTTTCAGTTTCAGCAACCCTCCCTACCGACGAGCTGATCATAGAATTCTCATCGAAAACAACATCTCTACCGAGAATAACTCAGTTCTCTACTGATGACCAGATCCTATAACCTTTCACTCCATCACCATACCCCACAAACTCTCCTTTCTTGGCCATTGGTTCCAGTTTCTTTTCACTAACATGATAGTAAACTGTGCTTCCAAATACTCTTAGAGCGAGTAATCGCGAGCTTTCACGACCACATTTCAACCGCTCTTGTCTTGAAATTGATCGTGTGAGGACTCATGATGATTAAGTAACAAGCCGTGCATACGGATTACGCCCAAAATCTTTTGACAAGCGAGAATGAGAGAGCATGCATCTTGCTCTCTCAATAAGAGTTTGATTTGTTCTTTCGGCTACAACATTTTGCCGAGGAGTATTCTAGCTTGTATGATGTCCGGAAATACCCTCATTTTTGCACAACTCATCAAACTCATTCCAGCTGAATTCCAGACCATTATCTATACGAAGCCTCTTGATCTTCTTCCCCAACTAATTTTCAACTAGAGCCTTCCATTGCATGAAGCTCTTGAATGCCTCACTTTTGCATTTCATCATGACCACCCAAGTCTTTCTTGAATAGTCATCTATGAATGACACAAAGTATCTGCGACCACCTAATAACTCAACATTTGATGGCCCCCAACAATCAGAATGAATGTAATCAAGTGATGACTTTGTGTTGTGTATCCCTTTTGAGAACTTGCCCATATGAAGCTTCCCAAACACACAATGCTCACAAAAGTTTAGATTCTTGACCTTACATCCCCCAAGAAGATCTTTACGAGAAAGAATATGCATCCCCATTTCTCCCATGTGACCCGAGTCTCATGTGCCACGGTCTTGTCAGCGCGATCGATGAACTTCGGCGAGATGCTACAACGGTGAGACCCGGACACAACCGATCCTTTCAAAATATACAAGGTTCCCTTTTGAATCCCCTAAGAAGCGAAAATGAGTTTTTGTAGACACTCGGTATTCCACCTTCATC
Organism: Gentiana straminea; assembly: GCA_036785695.1. Lineage (NCBI taxonomy): Eukaryota > Viridiplantae > Streptophyta > Magnoliopsida > Gentianales > Gentianaceae > Gentiana > Gentiana straminea. The sequence goes on from JAVUPR010000349.1 coordinate 26,439,944, forward strand.
CTTAAAAGCTCGAATCCCTTGTCGTCTAAAAGACGCGGGATACCAAGTTCTTGGTCATATGTGGAACATGTCTAACTTCACTCAACATACGTAATTTACCATCCTTTGTCCTCGGTGAACCGAGCCAATCCCAACTATCTTGCGAGACCTTGCTTTGTTTGCCATAGCTATATGACCACCATCTATCTATTGATAACTTGAGAACCACTCTCTGTGTGGACAAATATGATAAGATGCTCCAGAGTCCAGAATACACACATCAGCATGATGTGCTGATTCTCCAGCTACTAGAACCATGTCCTTCTTTGAATCAAACTCAGCTGCAATAGCAGCTCTTCTCCTGGACGCTCGTCCATGTATTCAGACGGCCGTCCACTGGATGGCTTTGGACGCCAGTTCAGTCATCAATCAAATCTTGATTTTCTCATCTCTATCTTCAACCGACTTCACATTTATCTCTTTTCCTTCGTATAAACTCGATCCTTGACACCATTTAATCCTCTTTATAGCTCGAAAATGTATATCTACAAGGGGTAAAAACATGCAAACCGTAGAAATATATATATAGATAGAAAATGACTAATAAACAACATAAATAGCTCGAATTTGCATTTTAATAAATTCTAAACCCATTCTTCCAATTTATCCTTTTAGCAAGTGATTTTCTATAAAAATCACTAAAACACGGAAGATATTGTTACGGGATAACTCGATATAAACCACAAAATTATTCGTAAACAACTCCCCCACACTTAGACTTTTGTTCGTCCCGAACAAAACAATCAAAACTAGCTCACTTTCATGCAATCCACATAGATCCCTAACTCACGTAACAAAAGATACAACAACTATAGCAAGCGATACCAACATAGAGATAGATTCGGTGTGTGTGACAAGCCCTTTTCAATCTTCACAATCCTCTCAAACAAATATCCTCTCAAATAATCTTAATGACTATCCTAGGTATAGGCAGTAATCGTTCCACACAAAGTCTTCCCGCGCACTCAGTAGGATAATCCCTACAGCATATCATTCGGTTTATACTGGGTATAAGTTCACCGATAACAAAAATCTTTAATTTTTTTTACTTTCTTGTTTTCTTCTTTGACGCACATCAGAATGAGCTCTTACCCGTCATAGTAGAATAGGATGTTTCGGGATAACACCCTACCTTACTCAAATCATAGGGTAGCTTTTCCTGACTGTCGTGAGCTTTTGGTCATCATAGTGGTGTAGGACATTTCGAGATAATGCCCTACCGCACTCCAATCATCGACCAGCTTTCGACACACCCATTTATTTATTATTATCTCAACTTCTTTTTTCAAAAACATTAGTTACGTTTCACTTATCACATTCAAACCTTCAGATATTCACAGTGCACGTTCTGAACTTAGGTGTTACTTCACTGTTACTATTAAGAACAAATCTCTCTAAGATAAATCACTAAAATAGTGAAAGGATATAGTTCGAAATTGTTGCTTCAATATCAAAGGCTTACGTGAATATGAAATGAATACTATCTCAAATCAAGTAAAAACATGCTATAATTATCTCTCAAAGTCACATAAAATCATTGTCAGGAAACTACAACTAGCAAGCCATTTGTTTCAATTACATGCTCAAGATTTACAATTATCCAAGTGTACTTTGAAAAATTTTAAAATTGTCGAGAAAATCACATTTACTCAGAAATATAGCATGATAACAGAAATATAGACACCCCCACACTTAAATCACATTATGTCCTCGAATGTGCAAGTAAAAGGAAAGAATACTTAAATTTGGTTTTCAAAGTGGTTGTCGGTTTGTAGGTTGGCGAGAGGTTAGGCCGGAGCATGAATAAACCGCATTTGCACTCGTATCGGGGAAAAGACAACATTGAAAGTAATAACTTGCAAACCTGCTCAAACGTATCTGCAACACTCGACATAACATATAATCTCGGGGTATACGGGGTATATGAGTAAACATGTATACACATAAAACAACCACAAATAGGACAAGGATAACCAATACCCAACTCACCAAGGTTTTATTCCTAATAACCTAAGAACTCAACTAAAAAGAAATACTTAAAAGACTAGGTGCCTCTAGTAGCGCTTCTTTATTGTCGGTAGCTTGACAAGAGTGAACCAAGTCAACCTGGATCGGGCCACTTGTGTTTGAGGCTAACCATTTCTTTGTCGAATCGGAATGACCGGGACGGAAATGGTTTTCGCCACAACAACAAGTCAAGTGCGCGATAAGATCATGAAAATTTTCTCTCCACACAACAACGACTCTTTTCTTCTTGTTCTTGTTCCTCGGATTCGGGCCGAGGTATGCTAACAGGCTCAGGAGCATTGACAGAAGGATCCGCAAGGATAGGGGGAATAATGTCATCATCCACCCCAAAGAAGTAGGATGGAATCTCTTCACAAATAAACGACTCAACCGTTTCATTTCTCTTTTGGAAGTATAGTACTTCAGGCTTTTCCTTTGGTTGCCCAAAGTACTTCTTAATCCTGTGACCATTGACTTTGAACGGTTGATCGCCGTACCCTTTCAACGTAATGGCTCCACCAGGATGAACATCAAGAATCTCAAAGGGGCCAGACCATCTAGATTTTAGCTTACCAGCAAAAAGATGGAGCCTGGTGTTATACAACAAAGCCATGTCTCCCACTTTGAATTCCCGATCTTTAATCTTCGCATCATGGAGTGCCTTCGTTCTTTCCTTACTGATCCTAGAATTCTCATAGGCACGGAGTCGGAACTCATCGAGCTCGTTCAATTGCAATAGTCTCTTTTCCCCACAAAGCTGGCTGTCGAAATTCAAGAATTTAATAGCCCAATAAGCTCTGTGCTCAAGCTCGACTGGTAAATGGCAAGCTTTGCCATAGACCATTTGGAAGGGTGACGTGCCCATCGGGGTCTTAAACACGGTGCGATAGGCCCAAAGTGCGTCATCCAACTTTAGACTCCAGTTGGATCTATTTGAGTTCACGGTCTTCTCTAAAATTCTTTTAAGGCTTTGGTTGCTTATCTCGACTTGTCCACTTGTTTGGGGATGATATGGTGTACCAATTTTGTGTCTAACACCATATTTCTCAAGAACTTTATCAAGCGGCGCGTTGCAAAAATGAGTACCTTCATCACTAATGAGGGCTCTAGGACATCCGAATCTGGTGAAGATATTCTTTTGCAAGAATTTCTTCACAACTTTGTGATCATTAGTTTGGGTGGCCATTGCCTCCACCCACTTGGAGACGTAGTCTACACAGACGAGAATGTATTTATTTCCACACGACGATGGAAAGGGTCCTATGAAATCAATTCCCCACACATCGAAGACTTCGCATTCCAAAATGGGTCTAAGTGGCATTTCCATCCTATTACTCTGCCTCTCAATTCTCTGGCACCTATCGCAACCTTTACAAAAGGCTTCAGCATCTTTAAACAAAGTAGGCCAGTAAAAACCAGCTTGAAGGATTTTTGTAACTGTCTTAGGTGCTCCGTAGTGTCCTCCCGTGGGACCACTATGACATTGTTCTAGAATATCCCATTGTTCATGTTCCGGAACACACCTTCTAAGCAACCCATCCTTGCAGACTTTAAACAAATAAGGATCCTCCCACACGAGATATTTTAAATCAAAAAAGAACTTCTTCCTCTGCTGATACGTCATGTCCTCTAAATGCCCACTTGCTAAATAGTTGGCGTAATCAGCATACCACGGCCTAACTGTATCAAGCTTCATCAATTGCTCAGTAGGGAAATCGATGCCTATTTCCTTGTGATCTTCGCCACCCTCATTTACTAGGCGAGACGGGTGATCGCCACAATATTATCATTTTGCCCTTCTTATCTTTGATCTCAAGGTCAAACTCTTGCAAAATTAGAATCCATCGAGTAACCTTGGCTTTGCATCCGCTTTGTCCATAAGGTAGCGTAGGGCTGCATGGTCTCGTCCAAACCACAACTTGAGACCACTAGAAGGTAACTTCTAAACTTGTCAATAGCAAAAACGACGGCTAAGAATTCCTTCTCGGTCGTGGTGTAATTGCATTGAGCCGGGTTCAAGGTGCGGCTCGCATAGTAAATGGGCCGAACTTCTTGTCAATTATCGACCTAAAAGCTGCGCCATTGCGTAGTTAGAGGCATCACATAATAATTCAAACGGCTTAGTCCAGTCAGGTGCGATTAAGATAGGGGCACTTATGAGCTTTTCCTTAATGCAATTGAAAGCTTCTTTGAATTTCTCATCAAACAAGAACATAGCATCATCTTTCAGAAGGTGAGATAAAGGTTTGGCTATTGTGGAAAAGTCCTTAATAAATCTCCTGTAGAAGCCAACATGACCAAGAAAACCGCGTACCTCTTTGACAGTTTTCGGGTACGACATTTTTTCAATGGCTTCTACCTTAGCCTTATCAACTTGAATACCACTTCTGGACACCTTATGTCCCAGAACAATCCCTTCATCTACTAGAAAATGGCATTTCTCCCAGTTAAGCACTAAATTCTTTTCAACACAGCGTTGAAGTACCATATCTAGATTTTCCAAGATCTCATCAAAGCTATCGCCATAGACTGAGAAATCATCCATGAAGACTTCCATACATTTCTCCACAAGTTCATCGAAAATGGCCAACATGCACCGATGAAACGTTGCTGGTGCATTGCATAACCCGAAAGGCATTGCGAAAAGCAAAAGTGCCGGATGGACACGTAAACGTAGTCTTCTCACGATCATTAGGGTCGATGGCTATCTAGAAGTAACCGAATATCCATCGAGGAAACAATAATACTTATGACCACTTAGTCTTTCAATAAGTTTGGTCAATGAAGGGTAAGGGGAAATGGTCTTTGGCGGTGACTTCATTCAATCGCGATAATCGATGCAGACTATGTAGCCAGTCACAAGGCGTAAAGCTATCTCTTCCCCCTTTTCATTCTTTTCAACGGTGATACCTCCCTTCTTTGGCACAACTTGGGTGGGGCTAACCCACTCATTGTCGGCGATTGCATAGATGATTCCCATGTCTAACCACTTTATAACTTCTTTCTTGACAACCTCCTGCATATGCGGATTCAGCCTTCGCTGAGGTTGTCTTACTTTCTTAGCTCCTTCCTCCGTTCGGATTTTATGCATGCACACATCGGGGTGATTCCTCGGATATCACCCACTTGCCAACCGAACGCGAGGATGTTCTTTTCAAGCACTTTTATCGGCGGTGCTTCTTGCTCGGGCTCGAGTTTTGAAGAGATGATCAAGGGTAACTTATCACCATCCTTAGGAAAAATGTACTTAAGGTGTTGCGGAAGTGGTTTAAGCTCCAAGTCAGTAGGTGGTTGCTCAATACTGGATTTTAAGGGGCCACCTTTTTCCTTATGGGCTTGAAGTGGTTGACTGAAGAATACCTCATCTTCCCGAGGTACAACCCCAGAAAGGTATTGGATCACATCATCCATAGGGATCCTTCTGTCAGCACCCGCTTTCTCCTTCTCATGCTTGATCATCCTTCTCAACTCTTCCTCTTCTAGCTCCTCTGGCTAGTTGTTCCCAATCATCAATCTCCCAATGAGTAGTCTCTCTCCGAAATCCACTTCATCCCAACTACCCATCAGGGCTTCCTCTTTTACGGGGTTAAAGTCTTACGATGTAGCTCATTGAAATCATCGTTCATTCTTTGGGAATCTCCATGTTTCTTGTTCATTGACGGGCTCATTGTGAGCAAGTCGTGAAGACGACTCGTCGGTGACTACGGCTGTAACGAAACGAGAAGATGGTCCACGATCAACTTGATGCGCGTAACGTTTACGGCTTCGAAAACACCTATCTCTCGTAAGCTCTATCGCTTCTTCGAGTTGGCATCTTCTTCGTCCTCATAAATTGCTTCAACGAACGAGATTTCTTCAATCGAGGTTTCCTCGGGACTTTTCCCTCGTGTGAAGGTAACGGATGTATCATCGACTCTATGCGTAATGCGCCTCTTACGAGAAATCGATGAGGGCGGCGAGAGGTATCCAAAAAGGTCCGGCCGAGAATTAGGGGCATCTCTTTGTCGGGTGGATAGTCTAAGATAACCCAGTCGGTAGGGAAAACCAAGCCTCCAACATGGAGAAGGACATTGGCAACACAACCGGCTGCTGAGCGGCTTGATCGGTCTACCATCTGAAGAGAAATAGGGCATTCCCGCATTCTTTTATCTAAACCGAGCTTTTTGCAGACGTTTAATGGAATCACATTTATGGAGGCCCCTGAGTCGCATAAGACGTTTTGGAACATGTGGCCTTCAATCTCACAAGAGATCGAAGGTCTCCCGGGGTCACCTCGCTTAGTAGCAACTTTCTGTGAAACCATAGAGCAATCTTCTCTTAAAACTTCTTCTGCCATCCCTTGAAGCTTCTTCTTGCTTCCACAAACTTCCTTAAGATACTTAGAGCATTTAGGCATTTCAGTCAATACCTCAGCTAGGGGTATACTCACTTTGGTATCTCTAAGCATCCTCCTCACACCGTCATATTATCTGTCAAGACTGAGGGTATTCTCTTTCTTCTTTGGTGGATAAGGAAGGGCTTTATCATTGTTCATGGCTTGATTTTTTATGGCCTCATCTTCCTTATCCTTCCATCGACAAACTTTTCCTCCTTCTTCTTTGTCGGGGTACGGCCACGACCTTTCCTCATTTCTCTATCGAATCATTTTCATCACCCGAAGAATCATCATTAAGCTCCTCCTCGCCATTTGTTGCTTCCTTCGGTATTTAACTTTCGATTGCCCCCTCCCCGAACTTATGGCGTCGGGGAGGGGCTACTCGTTTCCCGACATCTTTCCGGGTCCTACCTGCTTACCACTCCTTAAAGTAACCTCATTCAGCTCTTCGGTCCTATAATACCATTGAGGTGTGATGGCAGTGCAAACATTGATATCTGCTTTAGGATTTCTTTCGGTATAACTTGGAAGTTTACCGTGGGGTCTGTTTGCTTGTTGATCTGCCATCTGACCAACCTGTCTCTCTATTGTCTTGACACTAGTAGCCAGAGTCTTCACCATGTCCACTAGCTCATCGAACTTGTGTTGAGGGACACAAGAGGTGGTTTGGTTATGAGGTTGGTTTTGATTCAAACCACCTTGGGGTCTCTGAGAGTTAGGATTGTGAGATTGATTTACCACCCCGGAAGGTGGTCTTTGATAGCTTGAGCTGAAGGAAGGTTTGGAATTTGATGGGCCAGGTGGTACATTGGATTGATTAAGATTGGGACGTTGAAATCCGGAATAATTCTGATTCTGATTGAAGTTTCTGAAGGGTTGGTTATGATTCTCCATTAAATTTACTTCCTCAGTCATCTCATTTCCCTTTGCATTCCCGGGTAATTCACATCGGCTGCCCTTGTTGCCGCTTTGCATTTGTAAATCGGCCATTTGCTTGCTAATTACTTCCATCCGAGCAACTAACACCTTAGTCTCGAATTGCTCATGACAATGATTCCTTCTTATTCCCACTAACATTAGTTTTCCTAGGACTTGACCACATGTTATTCTTGGCTATAGTTTCGGCTACCACAGTAAGCGGCGTCATCACCTCCCCACAGGAATGATCCATGAGCATTCGAATCAAGGAAGTCTCTATTTTGTTGAGAAACACCTCGTAGAACAACTCTACAGTAGCTCGTGTCTACTGTATCCATGGTTGGGGCACTTCCTCATCAACAGATTTAGTCTCTCCCATGCTTTCCCCACACTCTCACCATCAAGTTGTTCAAATGTGGCTATCTCCCTTTTCATGTCCATGATTGTCCCTGGTGAGACAAAATTCAGAGCAAAGGCTCTTTTGACATCATTCCAGGTACGGAGAGAATGATGGGCAAAAGATTTGAACCAATGGTTTGCTTCACCCTTTAGAGCAAATGGGAAGAGTTTTAACTTGACAATCTCAGAATCAACACCAGGATAGTGGCCTACTTCGCAGATTTGAACGAAGGTGGACAAGAAGTCATGAGGATCTTCGTCAGTAGTGCCATGAAAGGAACTATTCTGGACCAGTCCTACCACTCTATTTTTCAGATCGAAGTTCGCTTGCCCCATGTCTGGAGGGCGAATAGGTCTATGCCCTTCCAGAAAGTCTTGGTCAAGATAGGGAGCATAGGGGTCTTGATTTAAGCTGGTTTAGTTTGGTTTTGACGGAATTGTTGAAGCGATTATTTATCCCGACTTGTTGATTCTGTTGTTCTTTGTATTGCCTGCATCATGTTGAAGGATCGATTCATCTGGGCTTGAGGGTCTGCATTAGGAACTTCATTAGCCATGATGTCTGGATTAGGGAAGAGCTTCCTCCTGATAATAGATCGCTCAGGTTCGGGATTAAAGACAAGAGGTCCCTTCTTACTCCTGGTTTTCATAAACCAGAAGAGCAGAATGGAAAGAAATCAACCTTAGGGTTGATGAGAACGAAATGTAGAGGAAATTAGAGGGTTTAGAAAGAGAGAAGAGAAAAGAAGTGACAATCGAAGAGAGTGAACTGGCGTTCAGTATGAGTGAACGCTGGTTCAAGGGAAATTCTGGAAGTGGACGCTCGTTCAGGTTACTGAAGTGGCGTCCAGAAGACAAACGGGGCAGACGGGCGTTCAGTATGGGTGAACGCTCGTTCAGAAGGTTTTTATTATTTTTTTAATTTTTATTTATTTATTATTTTTTTATTTTCGAATTTAGAAAAAGATCTAGAAACAGAAACAAGAAAAGAAACCTACCTACGAAAAATTTAACTAAGACGGTAAAAAAAACGTGTTGAAATCTTCTAGGGCCAAAATGGAGGGGAAAACAGTGGATTTTGACCTCGAAAACGGCACTGAACGGCCTATAGAGCTTCACCACGTCGTCAGCGTCGGAACGAGCTTTCCGAATTGGGGTCCTGCGCGCCAAACGGACACTCGAGCCGAAAGTTATGGTCAAAATACTACCGCGTGCAATAGCGATCCCTTTTGACACAGAAAACTGCACTACGAAGAATCCGACAACCGTTACCGACTCTCCGGCAACGGCGCCAAAAAATTGTTCGGTAAAAACTAGTTTTAAATTTATAATTACCGAAACACCCCAAGTATAAGGTTCGTAGTATAGGGTGTTAACGGGTCGTCCTAAGGGAGTCGAATGTTTATCGGATTAAGGTGCAATTATTATATCGATTATGTCACAATTTATTACCTAAAACTAAGGTCTATACTAACTATAATATAAAAAAAAACGATGAGTGAAACTAAACTAAAACAGGAAACAGGAAAATCCGACTATGGACGGGCGTTCACCAAGGGTGGACGGGCGTCCGATTACGATCTAAATGCGAAAAACGAGTAGAAGCTAGGGTTTTTAAAATAACTAAACGTAGCAATCAAATTGATACGAACTATTCGATTTATCAAGTAATTAAAAGGAAACGGCAAGGCAACGGGAATCCACCAATCAACCAACCCAACCCAACCCAACTAGATGGCAAGTTAAAGATACGATTTTTAGTAATGATCTATCACGAATTCGATAAAATTTCTTTAAACGAATTCTAGGGTTTCGTTTTCTTTTTCAAGCAAAACTAAACGGCATGCAAAATAAGATCATGAGATCGTCTCCAATACTCTACTCAATTAATTATAAACGATCTCTCGAACTACAACTAATTGCATCAATTGAAAGACTAAGGCTTGAACAATATTCTCATACAAATTCAAAGCATAAAAGTAGTTTCATCGATCTTTTGATTCAAGTAAAACATAAACAATAAAGAACAATATCCAATTGATGAAAAGCGTAACTTTTACTCACTAAACATGTAGCTAAAAATCATCTAGTTGGTGTTGATGTTGATCGGTTTCATCCGTTGTCCCACCGCGATGTGCTTAGCCAACAATCATGTTGTTGAACACGATCATTGGGATGGAAGAGTTCATCTTCTTCGTGTATATGTGGTGCGGCTGCCTTTGCTACGATATTAGGTCTCGGCGGCTGTGTTTTCTCCTCCTCTTCAGGGTTCGGAATAGGCTGCTATATATAGGATTCTGAGGCGGCTAGGGTTAAGTCGGCCGGCGGACGCCCGTCCGGTCTTGTGGACGCCCGTCCACTAGATCTTGACTTTGCTCCAGACGTCCGTCCATGCTGCGTCCAAACTCTCTGTATGTGATTTCTTCTCCTGGACGCTCGTCCATGTATTCAGACGGCCGTCCACTGGATGGCTTTGGACGCCAGTTCAGTCATCAATCAAATCTTGATTTTCTCATCTCTATCTTCAACCGACTTCACATTTATCTCTTTTCCTTCGTATAAACTCGATCCTTCACACCATTTAATCCTCTTTATAGCTCGAAAATGTATATCTACAAGGGGGTAAAAACATGCAAACCGTAGAAATATATATATAGATAGAAAATGACTAATAAACCACATAAATAGCTCGAATTTGCATTTTAATAAATTCTAAACCCATTCTTCCAATTTATCCTTTTAGCAAGTGATTTTCTATAAAAATCACTAAAACACGGAAGATATTGTTACGGGATAACTCGATATAAACCACAAAATTATTCGTAAACAACTCCCCCACACTTAGACTTTTGTTCGTCCCGAACAAAACAATCAAAACTAGCTCACTTTCATGCAATCCACATAGATCCCTAACTCACGTAACAAAAGATACAACAACTATAGCAAGCGATACCAACATAGAGATAGATTCGGTGTGTGTGACAAGCCCTTTTCAATCTTCACAATCCTCTCAAACAAATATCCTCTCAAATAATCTTAATGACTATCCTAGGTATAGGCAGTAATCGTTCCACACAAAGTCTTCCCGCGCACTCAGTAGGATAATCCCTACAGCATATCATTCGGTTTATACTGGGTATAAGTTCACCGATAACAAAAATCTTTAATTTTTTTTACTTTCTTGTTTTCTTCTTTGACGCACATCAGAATGAGCTCTTACCCGTCATAGTAGAATAGGATGTTTCGGGATAACACCCTACCTTACTCAAATCATAGGGTAGCTTTTCCTGATTGTCGTGAGCTTTTGGTCATCATAGTGGTGTAGGACATTTCGAGATAATGCCCTACCGCACTCCAATCATCGACCAGCTTTCGACACACCCATTTATTTATTATTATCTCAACTTCTTTTTTCAAAAACATTAGTTACGTTTCACTTATCACATTCAAACCTTCAGATATTCACAGTGCACGTTCTGAACATAGGTGTTACTTCACTGTTACTATTAAGAACAAATCTCTCTAAGATAAATCACTAAAATAGTGAAAGGATATAGTTCGAAATTGTTGCTTCAATATCAAAGGCTTACGTGAATATGAAATGAATACTATCTCAAATCAGTAAAAACATGCTATAATTATCTCTTAAAGTCACATAAAATCATTGTCAGGAAACTACAACTAGCAAGCCATTTGTTTCAATTACATGCTCAAGATTTACAATTATCCAAGTGTACTTTGAAAAATTTTAAAATTGTCGAGAAAATCACATTTACTCAGAAATATAGCATGATAACAGAAATATAGACACCCCCACACTTAAATCACATTATGTCCTCAGAATGTGCAAGTAAAAGGAAAGAATACTTAGCTGGTTTTCAAAGTGGTTGTCGGGCTGTAGGTTGGCAGAGGTTAGACCGGAGCATGAATAAACCGCTGCACTCGTATCAGGAAAAGACAACATTGAAAGTAATAACTTGCAAACCTGCTCAAACGTATACGCAACACTCGACATAACATATAATCTCGGGGTATACGGGGTATATGAGTAAACATGTATACACATAAAACAACCACAAATAGGACAAGGATAACCAATACCCAACTCACCAAGGTTTTATTCCTAATAACCTAAGAACTCAACTAAAAAGAAATACTTAAAAGACTAGGCTGCCTCCTAGTAGCGCTTCTTTATTGTCAGTAGCTTGACAGAGTGAACCAAGTCAACCTGGATCAGGCCACTTGTGTTTGAGGCTAACCATTTCTTTGTCAGAATCAGAATGACCAGGACGGAAATGGTTTTCGCCACAACAACAAGTCAAGTGCGCGATAAGATCATGAAAATTTTCTCTCCACACAACACTGACTCTTTTCTTCTTGTTCTTGTTCCTCAGATTCGGCTGAGGTATGCTAACAGGCTCAGGAGCATTGACAGAAGGATCCGCAAGGATAGGGGGAATAATGTCATCATCCACCCCAAAGAAGTAGGATGGAATCTCTTCACAAATAAACGACTCAACCGTTTCATTTCTCTTTTGGAAGTATAGTACTTCAGGCTTTTCCTTTGGTTGCCCAAAGTACCTCTTAATCCTGTGACCATTGACTTTGAACGGTTGATCGCCGTACCCTTTCAACGTAATGGCTCCACCAGGATGAACATCAAGAATCTCAAAGGGGCCAGACCATCTAGATTTTAGCTTACCGGCAAAAGATGGAGCACGGTGTTATACAACAAAGCCATGTCTCCCACTTTGAATTCCCGATCTTTAATCTTCGCATCATGGAGTGCCTTCGTTCTTTCCTTGCGATCCTAGAATTCTCATAGGCACGGAGTCGGAACTCATCGAGCTCGTTCAATTGCAATAGTCTCTTTTCCCCACAAAGCTGGCATTCGAAATTCAAGAATTTAATAGCCCAATAAGCTCTGTGCTCAAGCTCGACTGGTAAATGGCAAGCTTTGCCATAGACCATTTGGAAGGGTGACGTGCCCATCGGGGTCTTAAACGCGGTGCGATAGGCCTAAAGTGCGTCATCCAACTTTAGACTCAGTTGGATCTATTTGAGTTCACGGTCTTCTCTAAAATTCTTTTAAGGCTTTGGTTGCTTATCTCGACTTGTCCACTTGTTTGGGGATGATATGGTGTACCAATTTTGTGTCTAACACCATATTTCTCAAGAACTTTATCAAGCGGCGCGTTGCAAAAATGAGTACCTTCATCACTAATGAGGGCTCTAGGACATCCGAATCTGGTGAAGATATTCTTTTGCAAGAATTTCTTCACAACTTTGTGATCATTAGTTTGGGTGGCTATTGCCTCCACCCACTTGGAGACGTAGTCTACACAGACGAGAATGTATTTATTTCCACACGACGATGGAAAGGGTCCCATGAAATCAATTCCCCACACGTCGAAGACTTCGCATTCCAAAATGGGTCTAAGTGGCATTTCCATCCTATTACTCGCCTCTCAATTCTCTCGGCACCTATCGCAACCTTTACAAAAGGCTTTGCATCTTTAAACAAAGTAGGCCGGTAAAAACCGGCTTGAAGGATTTTTGTAAGCTGTCTTAGGTGCTCCGTAGTGTCCTCCCGTGGGACCACTATGACATTGTTCCGAGAATATCCCATTGTTCATGTTCCGGAACACACCTTCTAAGCAACCCATCCTTGCAGACTTTAAACAAATAAGGATCCTCCCACACGAGATATTTTAAATCAGAAAAGAACTTCTTCCTCTGTTGATACGTCATGTCCTCTAAATGCCCACTTGCTAAATAGTTGGCGTAATCAGCATACCACGGCCTAACTGTATCAAGCTTCATCAATTGCTCAGTAGGGAAATCGATGCCTATTTCCTTGTGATCTTCGCCACCCTCATTTACTAGGCGAGACAGGTGATCAGCCACAATATTATCGCTGCCCTTCTTATCTTTGATCTCAAGGTCAAACTCTTGCAAAATTAGAATCCATCTGAGTAACCTTGGCTTTGCATCGCTTTGTCCATAAGGTAGCGTAGGGCTGCATGGTTGTCCAAACCACAACTTGAGACCCTAGAAGGTAACTTCTAAACTTGTCAATAGCAAAAATGACGGCTAAGAATTCCTTCTCAGTCGTGGTGTAATTGCATTGAGCCGGGTTCAAGGTGCGGCTCGCATAGTAAATGGGCCTGAACTTCTTGTCAATTCTCTGACCTAAAACTGCGCCGACTGCGTAGTTAGAGGCATCACATAATAATTCAAACGGCTTAGTCCAGTCAGGTGCGATTAAGATAGGGGCACTTATGAGCTTTTCCTTAATGCAATTGAAAGCTTCTTTGCATTTCTCATCAAACAAGAACATAGCATCATCTTTCAGAAGGTGAGATAAAGGTTTGGCTATTGTGGAAAAGTCCTTAATAAATCGCCGTAGAAGCCAACATGACCAAGAAAACCGCGTACCTCTTTGACGAGTTTTCGGGTACGACATTTTTTCAATGGCTTCTACCTTAGCCTTATCAACTTGAATACCACACGGACACCTTATGTCCCGAACAATCCCTTCATCTACTAGAAAATGGCATTTCTCCCGGTTAAGCACTAAATTCTTTTCAACACGGCGTTGAAGTACCATATCTAGATTTTCCAAGATCTCATCAAAGCTATCGCCATAGGCGAGAAATCATCCATGAAGACTTCCATACATTTCTCCACAAGTTCATCGAAAATGGCCAACATGCACCGATGAAACGTTCTTGGTGCATTGCATAACCCGAAAGGCGTGCGAAAAGCAAAAGTGCCAGATGGACACGTAAACGTAGTCTTCTCCTGATCATTAGGGTCGATGGCTATCTGGAAGTAACCAGAATATCCATCGAGGAAACAATAATACTTATGACCACTCAGTCTTTCAATAAGCTGGTCAATGAAGGGTAAGGGGAAATGGTCTTTGGCGGTGACTTCATTCAATCTGCGATAATCGATGCAGACTCTGTAGCCAGTCACAAGGCGTAAAGCTATCTCTTCCCCCTTTTCATTCTTTTCAACGGTGATACCTCCCTTCTTTGGCACAACTTGGGTGGGGCTAACCCACTCACTGTCGGCGATTGCATAGATGATTCCCATGTCTAACCACTTTATAACTTCTTTCTTGACAACCTCCTGCATATGCGGATTCAGCCTTCGCTGAGGTTGTCTTACTTTCTTAGCTCCTTCCTCCGTTCGGATTTTATGCATGCACACATCGGGGCTGATTCCTCGGATATCACCCACTTGCCAACCGAACGCGAGGATGTTCTTTTCAAGCACTTTTATCAGCAGTGCTTCTTGCTCGGGCTCGAGTTTTGAAGAGATGATCAAGGGTAACTTATCACCATCCTTAAGAAAAATGTACTTAAGGTGTTGCGGAAGTGGTTTAAGCTCCAAGTCAGTAGGTGGTTGCTCAATACTGGATTTTAAGGGGCCACCTTTTTCCTTATGGGCTTGAAGTGGTTGACTGAAGAATACCTCATCTTCCCGAGGTACAACCCCAGAAAGGTACTGGATCACATCATCCATAGGGATCCTTCTGTCAGCACCCGCTTTCTCCTTCTCATGCTTGATCATCCTTCTCAACTCTTCCTCTTCTAGCTCCTCTGCTAGCTGTTCCCAATCATCAATCTCCCAATGAGTAGTCTCTCTCCAGAAATCCACTTCATCCTAACTACCCATCAGGGCTTCCTCTTTTATAGGGTTAAAGTCTTCCTGATGTAGCTCATTGAAATCATCGTTCATTGCTGGGAATCTCCATGTTTCTTGTTCATTGACAAGCTCATTGTGAGCAAGTCGTGAAGACGACTCGTCAGTGACTACGGCCTGTAACGAAACAGAAGATGGTCCACAGTCAACTTGATCTGTAACGTTTACAGCTTCGAAAACACCTATCTCTGTAAGCTCTATCGCTTCTTCAGAGTTGGCATCTTCTTCGTCCTCATAAATTGCTTCAACGAACGAGATTTCTTCAATCGAGGTTTCCTCAGGACTTTTCCCTCGTGTGAAGGTAACAGATGTATCATCGACTCTATGCGTAATCTGCCTCTTACGAAATCGATGAGGGCGGCCAGAGGTATCCAAAAAGGTCCGGCCGAGAATTAGGGGCATCTCTTTGTCAGGTGGATAGTCTAAGATAACCCAGTCGGTAGGGAAAACCAAGCCTCCAACATGGAGAAGGACATTGGCAACACAACCGGCTGCTGAGCGGCTTGATCGGTCTACCATCTGAAGAGAAATAGGGCGTTCCCGCATTCTTTTATCTAAACCGAGCTTTTTGCAGACGTTTAATGGCATCACATTTATGGAGGCCCCTGAGTCGCATAAGACGTTTTGGAACATGTGGCCTTCAATCTCACAAGAGATCGAAGGTCTCCCGGGGTCACCTCGCTTAGTAGCAACTTTTCGTGAAACCATAGAGCAATCTTCTCTTAAAACTTCTTCTCGCCATCCCTTGAAGCTTCTTCTTGCTTCCACAAACTTCCTTAAGATACTTAGAGCATTTAGGCATTTCAGTCAATACCTCAGCTAGGGGTATACTCACTTTGGTATCTCTAAGCATCCTCCTCACACCGTCATATTATCTGTCAAGACTGAGGGTATTCTCTTTCTTCTTTGGTGGATAAGGAAGGGCTTTATCATTGTTCATGGCTTGATTTTTTATGGCCTCATCTTCCTTATCCTTCCATCGACAAACTTTTCTCCTTCTTCTTTGTCGGGGTACGACCACGACCTTTCCTCATTTCTCTATCGAATCATTTTCATCACCCGAAGAATCATCATTAAGCTCCTCCCATTGTTGCTTCCTTCGGTATTTAACTTCGATTGCCCCCTCCCGAACTTATGGCGTCGGGGAGGGGCTACTCGTTTCCGACATCTTTCCGGGTCCTACACGCTTACCACTCCTTAAAGTAACCTCATTCGGCTCTTCGGTCCTATAATCCCATTGAGGTGTGATGGCGGTGCAAACATTGATATCGCTTTAGGATTTCTTTCGGTATAACTTGGAAGTTTACCGTGGGGTCTCGTTTGCTTGTTGATCCGCCATCCGACCAACTTTGTCTCTCTATTGTCTTGACACTAGTAGCCAGAGTCTTCACCATGTCCACTAGCTCATCGAACTTGTGTTGAGGGACACAAGAGGTGGTTTGGTTATGAGGTTGGTTTTGATTCCAACCACCTTGGGGTCTCTGAGAGTTAGGATTGTGAGATTGATTTACCACCCCGGAAGGTGGTCTTTGATAGCTTGAGTGAAGGAAGGTTTGGAATTTGATGGGCCGGGTGGTACATTGGATTGATTAAGATTGGGACGTTGAAATCCGGAATAATTCGATTCGATTGAAGTTTACGAAGGGTTGGTTATGATTCTCCATTAAATTTACTTCCTCGGTCATCTCATTTCCCCCTTTGCATTCCCGGGTAATTCACATCCGTCGCCCTTGTTCCGCTTTGCATTTGTAAATCGGCCATTTGCTTGCTAATTACTTCCATCCGAGCAACTAACACCTTAGTCTCGGAATTGCTCGCGAGATTCCTTCTTATTCCCACTAACATTAGTTTTCCTAGGACTTGACCACATGTTATTCTTGTCTATAGTTTCGGCTACCCCGTGTAAGCGGCGTCATCACCTCCCCCTAGGAATGATCCATGAGCATTCGAATCAAGGAAGTCTCTATTTGGTTGAGAAACACCTCGTAGAACAACTACAGTAGCTCGTGTCTCTTGTATCCATGGTTGGGGCACTTCCTCATCAACGATTTAGTCTCTCCCATGCTTTCCCCACACTCTCACCATCAAGTTGTTCAAATGTGGCTATCTCCCTTTTCATGTCCATGATTGTCCCTGGTGAGACAAAATTCAGAGCAAAGGCTCTTTTGACATCATTCCAGGTACGGAGAGAATGATGGGCTAAAGATTTGAACCAACGGTTTGCTTCACCCTTTAGAGCAAATGGGAAGAGTTTTAACTTGACAATCTCAGAATCAACACCAGGATAGTGGCCTGCTTCGCAGATTTGAACGAAGGTGGACAAGAAGTCATGAGGATCTTCGTCAGTAGTGCCATGAAAGGAACTATTCTGGACCAGTCCTACCACTCTATTTTTCAGATCGAAGTTCGCTTGCCCCATGTCCGGAGGGCGAATAGGTCTATGCCCTTCCGAAAGTCTTGGTCAAGATAGGGAGCATAGGGGTCTTGATTTAAGCTGGTTTATTTGGTTTTGACGGAATTGTTGAAGCGATTATTTATCCCGACTTGTTGATTCGTTGTTCTTTGTATTGCACGCATACGTTGAAGGATCGATTCATCCGGGCTTGAGGGTCTGCATTTGGAACTTCATTAGCCATGATGTCTGGATTAGGGAAGAGCTTCCTCCTGATAATAGATCGCTCAGGTTCGGGATTAAAGACAAGAGGTCCCTTCTTACTCCTGGTTTGCATAAACCAGAAGAGCAGAATGGAAAGAAATCAACCTTAGGGTTGATGAGAACGAAATGTAGAGGAAATTAGAGGGTTTAGAAAGAGAGAAGAGAAAAGAAGTGACAATCGAAGAGAGTGAACTGGCGTTCAGTATGAGTGAACGCTGGTTCAAGGGAAATTCTGGAAGTGGACGCTCGTTCAGGTTACTGAACTGGCGTCCAGAAGACAAACTGGGAGCAGACGGGCGTTCAGTATGGGTGAACGCTCGTTCAGAAGGTTTTTACTATTTTTTTATTTTTTATTTATTTATTATTTTTTTATTTTCGAATTTAGAAAAAGATCTAGAAACAGAAACAAGAAAAGAAACCTACCTACGAAAAATTTAACTAAGACGGTAAAAAAAACGTGTTGAAATCTTCTAGAGCCAAAATGGAGGGGAAAACAGTGGATTTTGACCTCGAAAACAGCACTGAACGGCCTATGGAGCTTCACCACGTCGTCGGCGTCGGAACGAGCTTTCCGAATTGGGGTCCTGCGCGCCAAACGGACACTCGAGCCGAAAGTTATGGTCAAAATACTACCGCGTGCAATAGCGATCCCTTTTGACACAGAAAACTGCACTACGAAGAATCCGACAACCGTTACCGACTCTCCGGCAACGGCGCCAAAAACTTGTTCGGTAAAAACTAGTTTTAAATTTATAATTACCGAAACACCCCAAGTATAAGGTTCGTAGTATAGGGTGTTAACGGGTCGTCCTAAGGGAGTCGAATGTTTATCGGATTAAGGTGCAATTATTATATCGATTATGTCACAATTTATTACCTAAAACTAAGGTCTATACTAACTATAATATAAAAAAAACGATGAGTGAAACTAAACTAAAACAGGAAACAGGAAAATCCGACTATGGACGGGCGTTCACCAAGGGTGGACGGGCGTCCGATTACGATCTAAATGCAGAAAAACAGGTAGAAGCTAGGGTTTTTAAAATAACTAAACGTAGCAATCAAATTGATACGAACTATTCGATTTATCAAGTAATTAAAAGGAAACGACAAGGCAACGGGAATCCACCAATCAACCAACCCAACCCAACTAGATGGCAAGTTAAAGATACGATTTTTAGTAATGATCTATCACGAATTCGATAAAATTTCTTAAAACGAATTCTGGGGTTTCGTTTTCTTTTTCAAGCAAAACTAAGCGGCATGCAAAATAAGATCATGAGATCGTCTCCAATACTCTACTCAATTAATTATAAACGATCTCTCGAACTACAACTAATTGCATCAATTAAAAGACTAAGGCTTGAACAATATTCTCATACAAATTCAAAGCATAAAAGTAGTTTCATCGATCTTTTCATTCAAGTAAAACATAAACAATAAAGAACAATATCCAATTGATGAAAAACTGTAACTTTTACTCACTAAACATGTAGCTAAAAATCATCTAGTTGGTGTTGATGTTGATCGGTTTCATCCGTTGTCCCACCGCGATGTGCTTAGCCAACAATCATGTTGTTGAACACGATCATTGGGATGGAAGAGTTCATCTTCTTCGTGTATATGTGGTGCGGCTGCTGCTCTGATATTAGGTCTTAGCGGCTGTGTTTTCTCCTCCTCTTTAGGGTTCGGAATAGGCTGCTATATATAGGATTCTGAGGCGGCTAGGGTTAAGTCGGCCGGCGGACACCCGTCCGGTCTTGTGGACGCCCGTCCACTAGATCTTGACTTTGCTCCAAACGTCCGTCCATGTTGCGTCCAAAATCTCTGTATGTGATTTCTTCTCCTGGACGCTCGTCCATGTATTCAGACGCCCGTCCACTGGACGGCTTTGGACGCCAGTTCAGTCATCAATCAAATCTTGATTTTCTCATCTCTATCTTCAACCGACTTCACATTTATCTCTTTTCCTTCATATAAACTCGATCCTTGACACCATTTAATCCTCTTTATAGCTCGAAAATGTATATCTACAAAGGGGTAAAAACATGCAAACTGTAAAAATATATATATAGATAGAAAATGACTAATAAACCACATAAATAGCTCGAATTTGCATTTTAATAAATTCTAAACCCATTCTTCCAATTTATCCTTTTAGCAAGTGATTTTCTATAAAAATCACTAAAACACGGAAGATATTGTTACGCGATAACTCGATATAAACCACAAAATTAGTCGTAAACAGCAGTCAGTACATATACTGACTCCTTCTTTTCACCTTCTAGCATTGGAGTCCCAACGACTATAAGATCACCTTAAACCTTCACATCTTTTGGAGTGAACAATACATAATTACCTGGCTCTGTGAGTTGTGATACTGACAAGAGATTTTCTTCATTCCATCAACATGCATCACATTTTGCGGTATCATTGGTGAGAATTTGAGCTTGGCGTGATCACTATTTCTCCAACGTGTCTAATTGGAAGCTTAGTGTTATCCGCCGTTACGACAACACACGACCTCCTTTGTATTCTATCATACTTTGAAGTCTTTCTTTATCACCGGTCATATGATTGCCGGCTCCTGAGTCAACGATCCACAGATTGTGAAAGTTAACACGCCCAATATCACTTGTCATAGTTGCTGCACAAGTTACTTGGTCTTCTTCTTTCACCATAGTAGTGTCAATATTTTCTTACTCGGACTTCAACCCTGAGAAAGATGCTTGGACATCTCATTCTGTTTCACTTTGGTCATCTCGGGTATCTGAAATGGTAGCGTTTCCTTCAACTTGTCTCTTCTTGAATCTACAATCTCTTGCAAAATGTCCCTTTCTGCCACAATGGAAGCAAGCATTTTGTTGCTTGTGAAAGCGTTTGTCTCCTCCTTGAGGTCTATCATTACTTTTCTTATTATCATGTCTCTTCTCTTCTTGCTCCCCCTCTTTGGTAACTCGTTCTTCGTCCTTTTGTTGTTTTCCATCATATTGTCTTTTGAATCCCTTATTGTTATACTATTTGATTTTCCTCTTGCTTGACTTGCATACAATGCCTCTTCTTCTAACATTATAACTATGCCTGCCATCTGCTTAGCCAGCGACTCCTGGTCGGCTAATAAATTTTCCAGCTCCTCAATGGTTGGTTGTGTGGCCCAACCTTGTATCGCTGTTGTGAAACTCCGATACTCGGGTTTTAAACCATGTATCAATATTCTTCTCATCCGAGACTCACCAATTTTGGACTCCGGATCAAATTCGGAAATCTCATAACACAGAGATTCTACCTTGGTGAAATAATCTATGATTGATAGATTTCATTGGGTGAGCGACATCAACTCAATCTCCAGTATTTGCAGGCGCGAAATGTTCTTCCTCGAAAAACGACTAGCCAACGTGTCCCATGCTTCCTTCGGCGAGGTGGATTTCCGGATATGCTCAATCACCTCATCTTCGATTGATGTCTTTATAGCAAACATGGCTTTCATAGCTTTCACCTTCAATTTATGCAAAGCCGTGGCATCTGTTGAAGCGGGCGGCATTGCGTCACTTCCGGTGACATACTTCAACAAATCTTGGCTCTCTATGTACGACACCATACACGATTGCCATGTGCTATAATTGTGATTATTTAATTTTTTAATATTACTCACCGAAAAATCCGCCATCGTGACTTAGTTTTGTTGCACTGTCAAACACTAAGTAAGCTAGGTCCCGGACCAAACGGCTCCACGGTCCCCGGATCGCTCACGAACAAGAATCGTTGAGTGATTCTTCTCAAACGGTGAATAATATCCTCCGACCTTTTACTCCGGCAGAGTGACGACATCGTTGGTCCCCGACCAAATATCACCACCACAAAAAACTACGCCCGATCAACCTGGCTCTGATACCACTTGTTGTGTTGTAAGCGGTAGGTCCAAACACTTGGAATATAGAACTTGATATTTTATTGATACACAAAATATACAACAAATGGGACACTTGAAAAATACAAGAAGAGAGAAACTAGAAAGTGTTTGATGTGGGAGACTCACTTCACAACTTGTGTGTTGTGTTGTTGGCCTAAGTTACAACTCCTATTTATAGGAAAGGTAAGAATATCCTAGAAAAAGTGGTAGATCCTTCTAGAGATCGAATATGCTCACTAGATGTTTATAGGCAAAGTGTGCATTAGATATTTATCTAAGTATTTTCTAGAATTGTAGACTTTTCTCTAAGGAAATAATTTCTAGATTTTTCCCATGTACTAGTTGTAGAATAATCTAGAAGTCATTGACTTCTAACACTAGACTTGTAGGACAGCTCAGTAAAGTGAAGAGCAGTGGACCAGCTGAGTGAAGACAGGCAAGTACCAGCACAGTGAACTGAAGACTTATGGACTGACTTATAACCAGGGAGTCTGTGATGACTTTGGATAAGTCTAAGATACATATTACAAGTGATGAAATATATTTTAAATATGGTGTACAATGATCTCACAAAAAATAAGGATCAGTGAAGTGAAGCTCTATCAGCCGTACAAATATCAGTTGGGCAGAAAGGAAGCATCAGAATGATAGCAGCCCATAGCAACCCAGTGACCAGCAGAAAAGTAAAGTAGTCATTGGACCGGCTAAGCAACAACGAAGTGAAGCAATCGCATAGTCAAGTATACTGTCAACACTTGAATCAGAACGTAGAAAATGTGGAAGTCAAGCAATTAATGCAGAATCAACCTATGACGGATTGTACGAAGAACGTTTGAAGAACATCCAGATCTTGGAACTCAAGGAGAATAAAATCAAGGAAGAATCAAGGATTATTCTCCGCTTTAAAAACCCAACGGACTGAAATTCAAAATCAAGGAATCATGTCTATAAATAGAAGGCATTGGAGGAGGGAATTTTCCCGAATTCACCTACTAGCAAATGGTAAATGATCATGCAATATGCATTTATCATTATTCGTAATTAAAGAAAATAATTCGATTCAAAACCTAATTAATCTTACATATTAAAAAATTTGCTTCATTTTTCATTAATAATTTTAGATACATGCTCACTGTGAGCACGATTACTTACCACAATATAAAGATTTGGTTTCCAATTTTGCTTTTTTTGTTGTCAAAAAGCGGGGTGCATGTTTCTGGGGCTGCATGGAATTCAAGTATAAAAGGATATCAATTGTGATGTGATTTAGCATGTAACATTGTGATTCAAAGCCATAATTTTCCATTTGTTATTAATCTTATTTACAAGTACTTTTTTTGAAAACATAAAAAGGAAACGATAATGGCCTTGAAGTTTCAAATTCAATCTCTTTTAGTACTCGTTCTCATAGTTCTAGCCTCCACAACTACTGCTGTGCCTGGGACTGCCACTTTCTACACAAACTACATTCGTAAGTATTTATATTTGTGTTATTTGTTTATAAGGATTTACACCTATCATTCTCTGTTTGATATATGTTTGCTTTTACAGCATCGGCATGCTATGGCGGCAAATCACAAGGTTTCATGATAGCAGCTGCGAGTGATCCCTTATGGGCGGGAGGAGCAATTTGCGGGAAAATGTTTAACGTGACATGCACCGGTCCGACGAATCCGGTCCCACATCCTTGTACCGGACAAACCGTTCAAGTTAAAATTGTCGATCATTGTCCTGGCTGTGGTGGAACTCTTGATCTCTCTAAAGAAGCTTTTACAGCCATTGCTAATCCTGTAGCTGGAATTATCAAAATTGATTATTCTTAGTAAGCTACCTCTGTTGTTACATTAGCCTGACATTTCATAAAATAATAATTTAAGTTCTTTAAGTTTTTTTTCCCCTAATTTAATGTTTCTTTTGTTTCTAAATTAATGTTAATTTAATTATTCTTGGTTTCAGGTTTCAGAATGCCGAGAAGATTGCAGTGGGCAAAGTTTTGCAGGGTTGAGGGGAAGATTAGATAAAAAAAACTAAATTTCTTTTGCGAGCTAATAATTATTCTTGGAAAAAAAAAAAAAAACATTTATGCGATTAATTGTTTTATGAGATTCTGCGATTAATTATTGGTACACAAATTTTTGTAGTATTGTTACCATGGTATTTATAAAAGACTAAAATATACTATTCTGTCATTTACATTTACATTGATGACTTTGTCTCTCGATTTCATTTTCTACTTTTGAATATGGCTTTATTTTTTCCCAAAACAATTTCTGTAAATGTTTCCATGTTGGACTCTCTTTATTTTAGAATTTCTTAACCTTTCATACAAAACAAGATAATGGCATTAATTAATTATCTGTGTAAGAAATTTGTGAGTTAATTATCTGTGTAAAGAATGACTTAAAGAAATTTTACATGCCTTTGATGAAACTTCACATGAAAATAAGAATCAACATGATTTTGTGTGTTTTGCGTAGTAGTAGAATTTTGTTTCATCACTAAAACTGATACAATCTTTCGCTAAATCTTATTGCGGCGGTTTGAACCGCTCATGGGCGGAACCACCCATGTGGTTGTGTGGTCTCAAGACCACCCCAACAATGGAAGAAAAAAAAAAAAAAATTATATATATAAATATATAATTCATGTAATATTGATATTATTATTTAAAATGTATTATGTTAAATGTCTACATAATTGTCTTGGTGGAACATGTGCTTGTTTTGTTTGGCATAGGTGGGAGTTCGATTCCCACAGTTACGAATATATTTTTTCCCGGGACATTCTCGGCTCGGGTTCCCTGGGGAAAAAGAACATGTCAAACCGTTCAAACATGTTTATAGGAAGTCGAACATGTTCGTTAAGGTTCGGCTCAAAGTTCGAACCCACGAACCGAGCCCGAATCGAGCTTTTTTCGACAATATCGAACCACACGGCTACCCACTCTCCATATAAAGACTGGATTTTTCCCTTCCTTTTCTATATTAGAGTTGGCTTTTTTGCCCTTCCTTTTCTATATTAGAGTTGTGCTGTCGAGGATACTATTGGAATGATCTAAAATGTCATTATGTAATTATTTTATTATATGATTTATTGTCCAAGTTGTTATAGGCCTATATATTTGTATCACCACTACACAATTGAATCAATGAAAATCAATCGTTTTCGAATTATATTATGGTATCAGAGCGAATTAATTTTCTCTCTCGTTATGTTAATTCTTCCCTAAACACTAACCCTTGTTTCAAAAAAAAAAAACAACAAACAAAGAAGCCGCAGGTCATCTTCTCCACACCACCACCGGCCACCATCTCCGCCCTCTGCTTATTCTCCAGCATAATCTTCCTAGCATAATCTTCTCTACTGCCGATTCTCCAGGATATATTCCTTACGGTTTCCTCAACAAAAAAAAAATCCAGCCGCACCTTCTTCTCCTCCGGCTACCCGTTCGTGTCTCCAGTGAGGTTTCGTTATCAAATTCCCAGTCCCCAATTCCTGTTCACTCAGAATGGATCACCAACCCTTTAGCCGAATCTTTTTCGATACCTCAGCTTATCTCCGGCAGCTTCTCCTCTAGCTTCTTCTTTTCCGCCAGACCTCCTCTTCTCCGACAACTTGATCGAGCTACGCTGCTGCTTCTCCCGTTATAACCTACGACACCCATTCAGCTTACAACTCCCTTTTCTTTATTATCTTATTTTATTAAAGGTTAAAGGTTGTAAAGGACCGTTTTTTTATCTAAAATGAGGAAAAAGGACAAGAAAAAAAGATAGTGGTCGAGAAGGACAAAAACCCGCATGTTACTACATGTGTTACTACATGTTGCTACAACCAAATGTAGTAACACATGTAGTAACAGGCGCGTTTTTGTCCTTCTCAACCATTATTTTTTTTCTTGTCATTTTTTCCCATTTTGTATCTTTTTTTGTCCTTCTGGCCTCTGACCCCTTTTATTAAAGCAGCCCAAAATAAAAAACAAACAAACCCAAAAAAAAAAAAAAAGGATTTTTGTCTACAATCAGTGTAAAAAAAAAAAAAAAAAACAAAGAGAGAAATAAAAATCTCTCACAAAAAAAAAAAAAAGAAATCTCCCACAAAAAAAATTGACAGATCGACGAAACAGTCTTAGCTTCTGTCCTTCCCCACACAGTGGTCATGGTATGGATTTTTCTAGAAGCCGGGGGCGAGGCTATAATCGTGGAAACCCTTGTCCCCTACACTCCAGCTTCTATAATGGTCCAAAACCCTCCACCTGCCAGATTTGTGCCGCCACTGGCCATACCGCACTCGCCTGCTCCTTGCGGTATTAGCGCTCCCCCCTTCTCAAGCATATGCCACGTCCGCACACCCCGACTTTAATTGGATTGCAGATACCGGGGCCACTCACCATCTCACTCATGATGTTCGAAATCTCAACTTCTCATATGCACCCTATGTCGGGCCCGACAAAGTGCATGTAGGCGACGGTACAGGTATACCTATTACTCATTACGGCTCTTCTTCTATACATTCCCCTTCACCGTCATTTTATTTATCTAATATTCTTGTTATGCATTCCATCACTAGAAACCTTTTATCTGTCCATAAAATTGCCTCGGATAATTCTGTGTACTTCGAATTCCATGGGTCTTACTTCCTTGTCAAAGATTACTCCGGTCGCACCCATCTTAGAGGATTTGTCAAAGATGGCCTCTATCACTTCTCTACCCCGCATCACACTCCCCCTGCTCCTACTCAAGCTCTAGCCTCCTTTATCACCTCATCCACCACGTGGCATCAACGTCTAGGTCATTGTTCTTATTCCGTACTTCGTCAAGCCCTAAAAGGTCTTCCTATATTTACTCATACTAAGGCGTCGCCTTCTGTCTGTGCCCCGTGTCAGTTGGCTAAAAGTCACCACTTCCCGTTATACACTTCTGAATTTACCTCTACTGCTCTTTTGGACCTTTTCTACTCCGATGTTTGGGGCCCGGCCATGAACCATCAATTTATGGTATCCATTGCAGATTCAAGCAATAGCAGGTTGATGTGAAGAAATTATTGTTGATTGATATGGTGAAGTTTGTTGCAGGCACTATGTGAAGGAATCAAGATTTATTGACTACGAGCCAATCTCCATGTTCATTGTATTACAATGGAATTGTAGGGCATGTTAGAGATAATTACAAGATTGAGTCAATAGTTTGTTTAAATAATGTCGTTTGAATTTGAATGATGATATTGTTGTTAATATTGATTATTTGGTTTAAAAATGGTTACATTGGAACAGGTCTCTATCACCAATTAATTTATAAATATTGTAATCAGTTTATTATTATTTATCAATGCAAATCATTCTATTTCTCTATTAGCCGTATGGTTCAAAGAAAAAATGAAAAGTGGAAAAAGTTTATTAATTAATAGAGAATCACATTCTAGCAAGGTGCTAGATATGGCACAAGATCAAGTAGCAACACAAAATTACATAAGAGTAGTATTCTCTATGTCGTCCAATTGAAACTCATCTTTGTATTCCTGCTTTTGGCTTGAATTGACATTGGGCCACAGACATTTGTATGTATGAGCTCAAGCAATTCGTTGGATCTTATCCCTTAACACACAATATGGTGACTTTGTCATCTTACCAAGTAAACAAGCTTCATATGTATCAAGCGATTCGTAATCGAATTGATCCAACATTCCATCTATATGGAGTTTGGAAATGCAATTCTTATTTATATGGCCAAGTCTATAATGCCACTAGTAGAATTCATTCAAGTCACTTATTTTCGCTTTCTTATTGTTTATATTAAATATATCAACATTCATATAGAATATGTAGAGACCATTGTCAAGTTTGCCAGTACCATAAAACATTCCATCATGTGAAAAGAAGAACATTTATCCTTAAACGTAAAAGAAAATCCTTCAACATCCAATGCAGAAATAGAAATAATGCTCTTCGTAAGAGCAGGAACAAAATAACAGTTATTTAATTCAAGTACTAGCCCACTAGGCAATGAAATAAAATAAACTCCTACGGCTCGGGCATCAACGTTTCCTCCATTCCCAACACGCAGATCCACTTCCCCTTTCCTCATAACTCTAGTCTTTCTTAGTCCCTGCATATCCGTACAAATTTGAGAACCACATCCAGTATCTAATACCCAGTGGTTAGACACATAAGAAGCAACATTGATCTCAACCATAAGCATGCGTGAAGTCAAAGCATCATTATGCTTGTTCTTCTTGGTGCTCAAGAAAGCCTTGTAGTTTCTCTTCCAATGACCAGTCTGGCCACAATGGAAGCAAGCATCATTGGATTTTTCTTTGGCTCTCTTAGGCTGCGGCTTAGGAGCCTCCTTCGCCTTCTTGATCTTCTTTTGGGCCTTTTTCTTGCCTTTGGAAGAAGTAACGAGCAACACTTGCTTACTCTTGCCAACGGTGTCTTAGCGAGTTTTGAGCGTGTTCAATAACTCCGCGAGGGAGCAATCAATCTTGTTCATGTGATAGTTCATTAGAAGCGTGAGTAAGAGTCCGGTAGAGATTGCCGAATCAAGTCAATGCTTAACTCATGCTCCATCTAATGGCCCATCTTCTCAAGCCTCTCTATGTATCCGATCATCTTTAGCACATGCGACCCTACCAGAGTACCCGGATCCATCTTGCAACCAAACAACACCTTCGAGACCTCATACCTCTCAGTGTGAGACTGAGAAGCATAGAGCTCCTTTAGGTGAGCCATAGTGGTATGTTCATCCATAGACTCATGCTGTTTTTGAAGTTCCGGTGTCATAGAAGCAAGCATGATGTATGTAGCCTCATTACTGTCAGAAAAGTGTTTTGCATGCTTCTTAACCGATTACTCATTCGTAGCATCTTCGGGATCCTTGGTTAAGGGTGTGTCCAAGACACAGGAAATGCCTTCATGTCTCAAAACAATTTTGAGATTTCTTTCCCAATCAAGAAAGTTTGATTCGTCAAGTTTGTTTTCAATGATAAAACGAAGGTTCAATTTGTTCGACATTTCTACAACAATAAAGTAAAGATAATTTAAGTAAAATTTCATGCTTACAAAACAATAAAATTGCACTTTAAAATTTTAATTAGGTTCTGCTCCCACTAGCCAACTATTCCCGATTGGCTTTCAAGAATTTAATTAATTCTCTAGTGGCTGGGATCCAATCTAGTTATCTCGATTCCCGATGAGGGCAGATCTATCGAGACAATTTTGAAAGGTGGGTACTCCTTCCAGTCGCATCATATGCGGCTCTCAGTGGTTGACTAGTCAACTCTTTGACAACTCCTTGTCTCTAAAATCATGCGGTCCTGACGAGGGCCAATCACCGCAAGATTCTAGTCGAGTCGTAACCCAAATATTCATGTGATATGATATCTCGATAATAACGATATACCCAAGGTAGGTCAACTCTCGACGAGGGCCGATCAGTTGGATCCGAACATGGCACATCTCTATCATTACTATATTGAGAGACAAATATAACTCGATTTTTGTCGTGGGAATAATTTATAAATTAATTCACTTAATTTATTTTAATTAAATTATGGTCTCATCTAAGCATGTATATTTCTACGTTATCAATATAAAGTTAAACATACATCATTCCGCACACAAAAATAACCGGTATGATCATGGATTTTTCCTAGGTGCGTTTCGAATACAAACTGCTGAAACCACTGCTCACAATCTTAGGGTAACTGCAACCGCCAATAGGATCTTTAATACGCCATCACCAATGGAATCTTTATGACTCTTTGACCTCCATATTCTGTTCCCTTCTTGTTATATAATAATCTATCCAATAAATTAATACACCCGCCGCACATGGGGGAGCTAACGGGAATGGAATAATGAAGAAAGTAAACTAAGTCACGTTCTTCATAACGGCCTAGGACAATTTGAATAACCAACTTAAAGTAAATCACACACATCTATTCTATCGGTCGAGTCCATGATCAATCGGTGTCCATATAATCATATTATATCTACTACATCTAATCCATACAATAATATCTTATGAAAAAGAGAATTTTAAAATTTATCTACTTGTGTCTTATCAAATCAAATAATCAATCAACATTTAATTAATTAAATGATTCTAATCGAAATAAAATTTTCTATTAATTTTAATCGATTTACATTTTAATTTTGATTAAAAATAACTATTCAAATTTAAATCAAAATTAAAATAAAGTCACTTTTAGTTTCTTTCCTTTTGATTCATAATCAAAAGGGATGCCTTTGGTTTCCAAAACCAAAAGACATCTCCCTTGGCCATTTACAAAATCAGAATTTTGAAAAGGACCAGGGCCTAGGCCTAGGCCTATTCAAAAATCAAATATTTTGAAAGGGGCCTAGGCCTATTCCAAACAATGTTTGGAAATGGCCAATATTATTTAATGCTTTGTGGCATCCCAATGACCCAAAATATTTGAAACGTTAGTTAGCCATATAACACAACTAAACAAATGAGATATCAATGCACAATAAATATCACAAAACCAAAAACGAATCGGGATCCACCATGCATTAATTACTACGCAATTTAATTAGTGCTTATTGCTTAAGTTCGAAGTTCGCTCTCGCTTCCCTTTGTTAGGAAATCAACTAGTTTAACGCATCGGAATTTAAAATTTGATTTCGATCCCAAGATCGACTTTATTTAATACAATAAACACGTTAAGTAGTTGACGGTGATTACCTTGCTTGATTTAATAAATCGACGCTATGACCGTCAACGGAGAGTAGTAGTGCGCGCGAACCATCCACGTGTCCGGCCTCTATCGATATCCACACAAACTCCTCGCCGGAATGCTCCTTGGATTGCTACTAGAAAAATCCGGTTGCTAGACTGGCATTTTCTCTCTCTCTAAAACTTTCTAGAAGAAGCTCTATATTTTTCACAAAAATTATGTACTCTTGGAATTATGATGTACAAAAGAGCTAGTCAACCCCTTTCTTTTATAGGAGTAGGTGGCGCCCCAATTGCCCCCTAATCGATTAGGAGAAGCTTTTAGTACATTGATGAGAAAGAAAACATTTTTCCTAATAAAATAAGGAAAATCACTTTGATTGATTTATCTCTTTCAATTAAATATCTTATATTAAATAAATCT
The DNA here is from genome assembly GCA_036785695.1 of Gentiana straminea. Taxonomy (NCBI): domain Eukaryota; kingdom Viridiplantae; phylum Streptophyta; class Magnoliopsida; order Gentianales; family Gentianaceae; genus Gentiana; species Gentiana straminea. Next base: position 26,471,078 of record JAVUPR010000349.1, read on the forward strand.
AAGATATATCCAATAAATTGCACAATCTAGGTGTATCTTATACACTAGAAAGTGGCGCCCCATATAGCCATTAAATGTCTTCCGTAATATTTTTTAATTAATCAATATAATTAATATCTTGTATTTAATTTATTCATAATAAATATATCTTGTCATACTAATTTAATCACTATAACACTTTATAGTTGAAATGAACTTTCCTTATTTGGTTATCACTATAACCACATTTAATCCGGCTAGATGTTCTTATGTGTGTGACCCAATTAGGCTTCCGAATATGTTGGCCGTAGGCACAAAGTGCAAATATAAAGTGTTATAGTGATTATGGTTGATGAGATCTTATATACAACAAAATGAAGATAAACAAAATATATAATAACAAAAGTGCTTTTATTATTCATAATAAAGTTATTAAATGAACTAAATAGACTGTAAAGGACCCAACCCGGTTGGATCCGGTCTAACCCGATTTGGTTCAGGACACCATTTCAACAGTATATGGCTCAGAGACAAGAAAAAATTGAGGGAGCATCTGGCTCTAGTTGTAGACCAAACCAAATTGTGCCTTTCTCGGCAAAGGGGCCAGAGGACTTAATTGTTGAAGGACAAGAAGAATTCAAATACATGGTTAAGTTTTCCAAACCAATGTCTAGATTAACATCTCAACAGCAATAGGTGATTGACAAGGATATGAAGCTGGAAGATTCACACATTGCTGAAGCCAAAGCATGATTGGAAAGATACTTTGGAGAACCACGAGCACATGAGACTATGCACGACTTCAACATACTTTTTGAATGAAAAATGTTTGTAGCACTCTCATATAACACTACGTTGGAGTATTGGAAATAGAAGTTTCCAGAAATTGATTTGTAAGACATTGAAGGATCCAAACTACAAAGTTCAAGATGTACTAGGAAAATTTGAGAAACTTGTAGTTGTAATAATGTTATTATGTTTGAATCTTTATGCCCTTTATGGAAGAATAAAATTTGTAAGTTTTATTCTTGTTATTATATGAAATGTTTTTGTACTTATATTCAAGCTTATGAGGGTTTTGACATCATCAAAAGGGGGAAATTGTTAGGAACATTTTGTTGTTTTGATGATGGTCATTCTAGCCGTTATAGCAAGAATGAAATAAGACAACCTGAAATAAGTCTAAATGAGTTATTAATGTTTGTATAAGACTTTACTTAGAGTCTGACATTTTGTATAAGTTCAGTCAGAGAAGCATTGTACTAGACTTGTAGGACAGCTCAGTAAAGTGAAGAGTAGTGGACCAGCTGAGTGAAGACAGCCAAGTACCAGCACAGTGAACTGAAGACTTATGGACTGACTTATAACCAGGGAAGTCTGTGATGACCTTGGATAAGTCTAAGATACATATTACAAGTGATGAAATCTATTTTAAATATGGTGTACACTGATCTCACAAAAAATAAGGATCAGTGAAGAGAAGCTCTATCAGCTGTACAAATATATCAGTTGTGCAGAAAGGAAGCAGCAGACTGATAGCAGCCCATAGCAACCCATAGCAACCCAGTGACCAGCAGAAAAGTAAAGTAGTCATTGGACCGGCTAAACAACAACGAAGTGAAGCAACCGCATAGTCAAGTATCTTGTCAACACATGAATCGAACGTAGAAAATGTGGAAGTCAAGCAATTAATGCGGAATCAACCAAGGACGGATTGTACGAAGAACGTTTGAAGAAAATCCAGATCACTGAACTCAAGAAGAATAAAATCAAGGAAGAATCAAGGATTATTCTCCGCATTAAAAACCCAACGGACTGAAATTCAAAATCAAGGAATCATGTCTATAAATAGAAGGCATTGGAGGAGTGAATTTTCCCGAATTCCCAAACTAGCAAATGGTAAAAGATCATGCAATATGCATTTATCATTATTCGTAATTAAAGAAAATAATTCGATTCAAAACCTAATTAATCTTACATATTAAAAAATTTGCTTCATTTTTCATTAATAATTTTAGATACATGCTCACTGTGAGCACGATTACTTACCACAATATAAAGATTTGGTTTCCAATTTTGCTTTTTTTGTTGTCAAAAAGCGGGGTGCATGTTTCTGGGGCTGCATGGAATTCAAGTATAAAAGGATATCAATTGTGATGTGATTTAGCATGTAACATTGTGATTCAAAGCCAAATTTTCCATTTGTTATTAATCTTATTTACAAGTACATTTTTTGAAAACAGAGAAAGGAAACGATAATGGCCTTGAAGTTTCAAATTCAATCTCTTTTAGTACTCGTTCTCATAGTTCTAGCCTCCACAACTACTGCTGTGCCTGGGACTGCCACTTTCTACACAAACTACATTCGTAAGTATTTATATTTGTGTTATTTGTTTATAAGGATTTACACATATCATTCTCTGTTTGATATATGTTTGCTTTTACAGCATCGGCATGCTATGGCGGCAAATCACAAGGTTTCATGATAGCAGCTGCGAGTGATCCCTTATGGGCGGGAGGAGCAATTTGCGGGAAAATGTTTAACGTGACATGCACCGGTCCGACGAATCCGGTCCCACATCCTTGTACCGGACAAACCGTTCAAGTTAAAATTGTCGATCATTGTCCTGGCTGTGGTGGAACTCTTGATCTCTCTAAAGAAGCTTTTACAGCCATTGCTAATCCTGTAGCTGGAATTATCAAAATTGATTATTCTTAGTAAGCTACCTCTGTCGTTACATTAGCCTGACATTTCCCCTAATTTAATGTTTCTTTTGTTTCTAAATTAATGTTCATTTAATTATTCTTGGTTTCAGGTTTCAGAATGCCGAGAAGATTGTAGTGGGCAAAGTTTTGCAGGGTAGAGGGGAATATGAGATAAAAAAAATTAAATTTCTTTTGCGGGCTAATAATTATTCTTGAAAAAAAAAACATTTATGCGATTAATTGTTTTACGAGATTCTGCGATTAATTATTGGTACACAAATTTTTGTAGTATTGTTACCAAGGTATATATAAAAGATTAAAATATACGATTATGTCATTTACATTGATTAGTTTGTCGTCTCTCGATTTCATTTTTACCTTTGAATATGGCTTTATTTTTTCCCAAAACAGTTTCTATTAATGTTTCCATGTTTGACTCTCTTTATTTTAGAATTTCATACAAAACAAGATGATGGCATTAATTAATTATCTGTGTAAAGAATGGCTTAAAGAAATTTTACATGCCTTTGATGAACATCACATGAAAATAAGAATTAACATGATTTTGTGAGTTTTGTAGCAGTAGAATTTTGTTTCACTACTAAACTGGTACAATCTTTCGCTAATTCTTTTTGCGGCAGTTTGAACCGCTTGTAAAATGCGCATCTGCCTTCACCCCTAAAAGTTTTAGTCCCCTTCCGGGTGGTTTATTCGAGCCACTGCTTAAAACATTTTCTGGTGATTTCTATCATCCAGAAAATAACTTGAAATCAGCCGTGAAAACATTACTTCATTGTAAGGCATCCCGCCCATAAAATCGTTTTTGGGGTGGATTTTTGATTGCATTGGCAGCAATTAACAATCTGGTAATCCATCAAATGGATGTTAAGACGGCGTTCTTAAATGGAGATTTGGAAGAAGAAATTTATATGAAACAACCGGAAGGCTTTATTTTGCCTGGAAATGAGCATAAGGTTTGTAAACTTGTTAAATCATTGTATGGTCTTAAACAAGCACCTAAACAATGGCATCATAAATTTGATGAAGTTATCTTGTCTCATGGTTTTATGATTAATCAATCAGACAAGTGTATATATAGCAAATTAATTTGACAATACCGGTAATGGTGTGATAATTTGCTTATATGTTGATGACATGTTGATCTTTGGAACTAACCAAGATCAAGTTGACCTTTGCAAAGCATTTTTGTCATCAAGCTTTTCTATGAAAGACATGGGGGAGGCGGATGTGATTCTAGGAATCAAGATAAAACGGAGTGACAAAGGGTTCTCTTTGACACAATCTCATTACATTGAGAAAGTGTTGAAGAAGTTCAATTGTGAAAACTCCACTCCGGCCAACACTCCCATGGATCCTAATGAGAAACTCATGCCTAATACGGGAAATCCGATATTACAACTTGAGTATTCTCGGGTGATAGGATATTGTTTGATGTATGCTATGACTAGCACACGTCCAGATATTGCTTATGCGGTTGGAAAGCTAAGCAAGGTTCACGAGTAATCCGAGTAGTCATCATTGGCGTGCGTAACTCGTGTACTAAGGTATCTTAAGTTAACCAAGGATTTTGGCTTGACTTATGTTGGTTATCCTTCATTACTAGAAGGATACTCAGATGCTAGTTGGATTTCCAATGTAGAGGATCATTCTTCTACTAGTGGTTGGGTATTTTTACTTGGAGGAGGTGCCATTTCTTGGGCTTCCAAAAAGCAAACATGTATTACTAGCTCGACTATGGAGTCGGAATTTGTTGCCTTAGCAGCAGCCAGAAAAGAGGCGGAATGACTTAGGAATTTGATATATGAAATTCTGTTATGGCCAAAACCAATTTCACCCATTTCTATCCATTGTGATAGTTCTTCTACCTTGTCTAAAGCGTATAGTCAAGTGTATAATGGTAAGTCGCGACACCTGGGCGTTAGACATAGCGCGGTTCGTGAGTTGATCACTCACGGGGTGATTTCGGTTGTGTTTGTGAGATCTCAACATAACTTAGCTGATCACTTAACCAAAGGATTGGCTAGAGACTTGGTACAAAAGTCTGTAATCGGGATGGGTTTACAACTCATTTGAATCTTGGTGATAGGATACCCAATTTCCCTTCTAATATAATGTTAGAGGCAGAATTCAATGTGGAAGGCCTATTATCTAGATTTGAGCACATGATATTATCCCGAGGTATGTGATGTTACCTGTAAGTTAAGGATGAAGGGATTCTTCTTAATGAGTCTTTGATAAAGTGCTATTGCAAGTGCACGATAATAAAAAGGCTCACCTATATGAGTATGAAGTTTGGCCGCTTCAAGGAAGTTCGAGAGTTGGTATATGCTCATGAATGGATATGGACACAAGGCCTGAATAATTAGTGTCAAGAATAAGCTTTTGGAGTTATATTAACTCATGTGTATGTTATCTTCATGTATTCAAAACGTGTAAAGGGGTTCAATGCTTAGACACACCCCAATACTCGAATATTTGAAATGTGTAATATTACTAGGTGATAATTCAATCTTCGTGACATTATCATTGATGCATGAGTTGTTATGTTTTGATTGTTCTTCAGCTAAACCAAGGATTACACTTAAATGGGGGAGGATTGTTGGTAATTTAAGTGTTACCGTGTTCATTTATGTAATCGGGGTTTGGTACAAAGATGGGTGAACATGCTATAATATGAGTTTGGAGGTACGGAGTGTATGCTCATATAAGTATTTACGAGTTTACGGATTTAAATGATTAAGTATAGTTCGGGAAAATCACTTAAAGGACTGAAAATTCACATAAAGGACCAAAATTCAGAATTTGGGGAAACAGGTGACAGGCGGCCGCCTGTCACCATAGGTGCCCGCCTGTGGGAAAAATCTGTGCAGAAAATTGATCAGAGAGTTTTGGTCGATTTTTGGTTTCACAGATTTCACTTCTTTTTGGTTTTTTGTTCCTTAATTTAAGGTTTTCTTCTAAGTTTTAATGTTTAATTAATTTTGATTTGGTTTCAGGTTTCTGAATGCTGAGAAGATTGTGGTGGGCGAAGTTTTGCAGAAGAGGGAGGATGACTAGATGAAAAAAGTTTTTATTATTTTTATTTTTTATTTATCGTTACAAATTATCTTGGAGAAAATGTTCTATGATTATTTAAGTATACACAAATCTATGTATTACTGTTGCTAGAATATTTATAAACGAATAAAATAGGTGATTTTGTCATTTACATTGCTGACTTCGTCTCGTTTTTTTATATTTTTATTTTTGAATATGACTTTTCATTAATAGAAAAAGGAAAAATTAGTTATAAATCCAAGTTATTATATATATTAAGTTTTAAACCACACTCTTTTTTTTTAGGGGAAAAGGATTCTTTTTATTAACTGCAATTAGCAGAAATAGCCAAGAGTACATGAGAGGGCGGAGATACGCCCTATTGCAATGACCTACTATCCTAAGACCTTCTCGTGCTAATAAATGGGCAGGAATATTTCCTTGCCTTTTAATAAATGAGAAGGAGACAGAAACAGAAGCTTGCAACAGATTATAACAATCGCTTAAAATGCATGTTACTGGTGAGAGATCCTCACTATGAGATAGAAGACGATGATGAGTAGTGAGCGAACTCCCTTGAAGATAACTCGGAAAAATCCCCAAACGATGGCAAGAAGCAAAGCATGGTAAACAGCCAAAGCTTCACCTGAATTCACATCAAACCCTAGCTCCTTCCAATTTTCTAGAAAAGCTCTTTATGATAACTCCCTCTCTATTTCGTAGAAGCCCGCCTACTGCTGCAATACCATTTCCAAAAGCAGCGTCCACATTGAATTTGAGAAGGCCAGGATCTGGTGGTACATGTGTGCTTCACACTCCTTTTTTTAGTTGCAATAAGGACAAAATAAATTGCACCGGACGAATAACCCCTATTCTCTTACAAAACATATCCATCTAAAAACTCGTCGCTGCCATCTCCAAAAACTCGTTGGTGCCATCTCCGTTCTCAGAGTTCCTCAAGTAGCTTTCGTTGGTACCAAACCTAGCAGCCGCTCTTCCATCTGAATCAGCCGCCGTCGCCAGCTCCACCTCCTCCTCCTTCAACTACATTTTCTAATTTCTGGAGAAATTAAAGGTTGGCTCCAATGATTTCACGTGAATGATAATAATGGTATATATCATATGTAGGACGATTGGCAGATTAAAATTGTATATACAGGTACACTTTGTGGAATGCTGAATATAAGATATCCTTGAATATGAACTTCGATTTGCCCTAAGATATTACAAGTAGGTCAGAAAACGGGCCTTCCAAGAATCATGAAGTGGAGTTTTGATAGGTGAAAGCAGTCCTAATAGTTGCGTTGATGATGTGGAAATCATGGCACGTGAGGATTTATCTCCACAAGTTTTGAATTACATTCAGCAATTGGAGTCGGAGTTGTATACGTACAGTGAAGCATGTTTGGACTCCTTTCCTTGTCACAAAAAGTAGAAAATGCCTTCATTTTTGCATCAAAGTGATGAACTTCGGCATTGATATGAAATCATATTAAGATGAACATATATTCTATTCGATTATTTCGGTGTAGATACGTAGTTCTGAAGTGTGGCTATTCAATTATATCTGTGTAGATCCTTAGTTTGAAGTGTGGACATTCTTTTCCATTATTTCGGTGGAGTAAATACCAAGGGTGGACAGTACTGTTTGAATTATGAGCCTTTTGGACGCTTTAGATAGGCATTCTGACTTCCATCCATTGAGTTTCTTACGCATCTTGGGTATGAGAAAATCAAAATGTCGATTTGAGATTCTATCATATATGCCGAACAGGGAACCCAATATTTGCCAAGTCCAAAGATAGGCCTTTGACTATGCTGAAATGTTGAAACCCAATGGTGAAATGTTGACTATGGTGGTGATGTTGACTATGGTGGTGATGGTGAAATGTTGACTATGGTGGTGATGGAAGTGATAAGCTCCTTGGAAGTATTCTCGGAGAAGAAAATACGAGATTTGTCAAATTTATTCCTTTGAGCCGATTCCATACAAAAATCTTCCATAGCTCAGTTCAAAACATGAACTTGCGCAATAGAGGCTTCAAAAGTTATTGTCTTTTTGCAACATTATATTTTGCTCACTTACTGGCTGTCACTAATTGGTCTTTATTTTGTTTGATGGCTGAACCCTTGATGCTATTTCTATATTTTGTTTATTTTCTTTTGGTCAATGTTTCATTCACTCGCTTGATTTTGCGTTATTGTGTATACAGTCTCGTGTGTATATATATATATATATAACAAAGAAAATGAATGTAACATAAAACATAATACTTTGAAATGGGGTAGAGCTCTTAGAATTGAAATAGAGCTGAATGTGATTAAACGAGTGGAGATGTGAACGAGCCGAACCGAGAAAATGGGATGTGCTCAATGCGACTCCTTCGGTTGAGCGCCCAAATCCGATTCATAGATTCCGTGATCTCCCTCTGCAACTCATCCATCCGCTTCTCCCAGTCAGAACTATGGTGTATCCGCTCCTCTATTATCTCAACTTCCCGTTCTTCTTCCGCATAACCGGGATCAATCTCGTATTCCTCTTGTTGTTGAGATACAAAATGGTCATACTGACTCTGCTGCTGCTGTATAAGTTGTTGCAGGAGTTGTTGTGAAACATGGTCTTGATACCCCTCATCCCTTAGCATTTGCAGCACTTGGTTGACATTCGCTTGGTTGAACTCCGGTTTAAAGTTTTGGCAATTCTGCTGAACCGGTTGATATTGTTGGACTGGTTGAAAATCACCAATCCCATTCCCCTGATTCCAATCATGCCCATTCCTACGAAATTTCCATTACTGTTTCCATTCGAATAACCGTAGTATTGATTCTGGTTTGCACTAGGGCACTGATAATCCCAAGAACTCTGGTTACTCTGCTGCTTATATATAGGTTGAGGCGCGTACCATTGTTGTTCATATTGGTTCATTGTCATCCCTTGTTGTTCAGGTTGGTGGTGTGGAGGTGAGACTCTATCCATTTTAGCTTACACCGCAAGATCTCAGAAAACAACACCACACAATCAAAGTATATCGTCATCACCACCACCACAGCAATCGGTGGTGTGACGCTTCAATATACGAACTCCATCAAGAAAAGAAAAGAAAAGAAAATAAATAAAAATAAAAATAAAACGACCTAAGCCCAAGCTTTCAGACAACTTGCAAGATATTCACCATGTACTCCCCGGCAACGGCGCCAAAATTCTTGATAGCAAAATACTTAACCGCTAACTTTAACTGACAGAGTATCGGGTTAGGGCAGTATAGTGGTTACAAGGTCGAATCCACGGGGAGTAACGGTGAAGTACCAAAGTCGACGTAGAACTTGGTTCGAGTCAATAGATAGTGGAAAGATTAACAACTAATGCGTAAATAACGATTACACTACCGGTTTTACTTATATGATTAAAAAGCATAGCCGAACTACGATCCGGCGCGTTACTTTTACCCCCCGGGAAAGACTCGACAAGGAGCATGTCTTAACCGACCTACCTATCCAATTCGGTTTATATGACATCCACGGGTGCCAACTCCTAATTATGGTGTTAAGGTCTGAACAACTCTCGCTTAACACCCTACGCCAGGCTAATTAACCCTCCCTTTAGAAAGCCAACTAACCTAACATGGTTTACCAAAATCTTGAGCCGCTCGGAAAACCGATGAAAACCTCACATAAGGCACAGTCCTAACAATTAGCTAGGTTGTCAATCTAACAACTAGGCTGTGTCCACGCGATGATCATAAAACCCCTTATCCTACATCTCACCGCAAAATACATCTATAAGTACGATGTTTGTGTGACAGTGAACTAGGTTGTCAATCTAATTCAAAGCTATAATCTTCATAAGAACAGGTTTTAGAACGTGGATTAATCATACAAACGTTTAATTAAGCGCTACACTACTCCCGTCTAATCTCCCTTAGGGTTTTCGCTCACTTTCACAAAATTCGGCTACACAACGGATTAGCTACTCATGATGGAATTGAAAAACGAAATAATAATGAAATTAATAATCAAAGACATAATCAAATAATTGAAAGACAAAGAAATAATTACCATAAAAGATGAAACCTTGAATTGTATGAAAATCTCCTTCAAAAGATGAAATCTTGGATCACGAATCGAAAATCTAAGCTATATAGAGTTGCTAGGAATTAAATCTATGATCTAAGGATTGAAACAACGTTTGAACTAATAGAAATCGCCCCTAAGAAACCCTAAAACGTCTAAGTATTGAATAGATATCATATTGGATCGAAAAAGAGGGTTTTTATAGGTTTTTGCCGCATCCCGACCGTGAACGGTCATTTGTGGCAAGGCAAACGCTCATTTTCCTGAAAGGCCAACTCTCTATATGAAAATTTGCTCCGTAAACGCTCGTTTGGATTGGCCAAACGCTAGTTTGACTTAAGCTTCATTATTGTCATCATAACTTCACTTCTAGGTCTCCAAATGAGATGATTCAAAATGCGTTGGAAAGCTCATTCAATCCTATACAACTTTCATCAAGACAGCTCTTCCTAAAAGTGTCTCCAAGTGTGACCAAAATGCCTCTGAAGTGACTGGTTCAGATTTCGTCAATGATTCTTCACTCTTTTCTCCTCCTTGGCCCCAAATCTCGTTCTTTCGCGAGACTCTCTTCCTTATTCTCGACCTTATACACCAATCTAAGCGTGAAAACAAAGACCCAAACACCAAGGCATAATATACATTGACAGAAACATAACGAAATCCACATAAAACACGAGTTTTTAGGACGAAAACGTCATTAGTCTCGAAACATGCATATAAGTGAATATCGTTCATATACTACCCATAATAGCCCAAAATAACCATGAATAACTCATAAAATGAGGTAATCTCATATAAGAAATACATTACAATATGACTCCCATCACCTGCTTAATCTGCAAATTGAAAGACACGACCAAGGTAAGCAAAATTCTTATTATGGCTTCTTTAGACATTGGACTAAGGGTAGTCAAATATACACTATAATTTTGAACGAATCCTTTAGCTACCAACCTGGCTTTGTTCTTAAGTACCGTACCATCAGGTTTCAACTTTACTTTAATGATCTATTTCTTGGCCACTAGGCGGTATCTGGTTGACTATGGGGCAAGCTCCCAAGTGTCATTCTTGCTCAATTCCTCCTTGATTTCATTCTTCCACTTAGGAATATAAAGTTCTTCATATGCCTTAGAAGGTTCAGTAGGAACTAGTGGAATGGCTTCAGGGGAAAAGGTTTTTAGTTGGAAGAATCTAGATTTGGATCTGGTTTGCATAGGATGAAGTGGTTGGACAGATCTAGTTCTTCAAGGTGGTTTGCTTCTTGAACTTCAGCGTTAGGAGTGAAGGTAGGACAGGATTCATTTTCATTTGGTGGATTGGAATTTGGATTGTTAACAGGATTATGATGGATGTGATCAGCATTTGATGAGATAATAGAGCTAGCAGGGCACAATTGTTGGAGTGAGTCAGATATTTGTGGAATTGGTAAAAGGATCAATGATTATTATATTGCAAGTAATCACTAGAACATCTCTATGAAGTGTTGTGACAATTGAGGTAACAGGAACTGGTATGAAGGGATCATGACACTAATTTGACCAGAAGATATAGAGAGTATCTGACAGGGTTTCTGTAATGACATATTTCTAAGGACCTAGCTTGAACCCCTCTTTCAAAGGGAATTCTAACTCATTAAAGACCACATCTCTAGACATATATTATACATGATTCATTTAGATACTTATAACCCTTTTGATCAAGACTTTGTCCAAGGTAAACACACTTGCTTGTATGGAATTGGAATTTGACTTTGTGATAAGGTCTGAAATGAGGGAACAGCACACCCAAACACGTGTCTATTGGTATCATCACGTTTCATAGCATATATGGTTTTATAAGGAGAGACCGATGTTTAAGAACTATAGTTGTCGAACATTTATTATGGAAACAACTTAAAAGAAGCGTGCAATTGGAATTTCGAGAGGTGGGGAGGATTGAGCTAAAGAATTCTACCTTAGTACGGTGATGTGTCTATGTTGAGCATGAGCACGAGGACATAGATGTCGAATTCGATATGTGTTGAATCAATATATCAATGAAGGGTCTATACTCCCCTCATTAATTTGTTAAGCACGCTTAATCTTTCTATAGAGTTGATTTTCGTTAGGTGTTTTGAATTGTATAAAAGTGGCTAAGGCTTCGATTTGTGTTTTAATGTGTAAATTCAGGCTTCAGATTTGTGTTTTAATGTGTAAATTCATGTAAACTTGGAGTGATCATCAATAAAGTGCATATAATAATTGTATCCTTACGAGGATTGCACAGGTGCAGGTCCCTACAGATCAATGTAAATCAAGTTAATAACATCATGAAATTCGGAAACATAACATGGGAACATATGATTCTTTCCTAGTTGACAAGCATCACAAAATTTTAGATTTTCAATAATAAAAGAAACATTACAACTGCTCAGAATTCTTCTTAACACTTCTCTAGAGGGGTGGCCTAGTCTCCTATGCAACACATAAGGATCTAAAGTAAACTTTGCAACAGAACCTACAAGACGCTTAGAACTTGGAACTAAAGCAAGGATAGGTTTGGATTGAAGATAGATCTTGAGGTGTTCATTTGGCTCCAATCTTTGATAGAGACTATCCTTGAGGGTACCCTTCAGCAGAATTTCCTCTATTCTATTGTCTTTCACATGGTAGTGAGAGTCATTAAATTAAACAACAATATTGTTATAATTAGTAAGAGATGAAACACTCAACATATTTTTTGGAAGAAAAGGTAGCAAATGAAGGCTAGAATGTGAGGGTTTTTATAGGGTCAGGAATATAGTAAATCATGAATGCTAAATCTGTTTCAGGCGTATGGAAGGCCAATGGTTTGGTCATTATGGTGACACTAGCAGATAAACATCTAGGACCCACTTGATGTATTTCAAGATATTTTAATGATAATTTAAATGTGAAAACGAATTGTGTTTAGTGTGATACAATACTTCATGATTTCACGGGGATCTGCAAGTGACGCATGCGTCCAATTAGACTCAGGTTACAGAAATGATTTATGTGTGATAATATGCTTTCATTCTCTATACTGGTGTAGTTCATGTGTGATATTATATTTTCATTCACTATAATGTTTCCTGTTAAACCAATGAATCTTTCAGTTAGAAGTGAGTCAAGTAAATCCAAAAGGGTTTGAGAAAGCAATTCTCTATACTACTATAGTATAATCTTTCAGTTATAATCGAAGTTCTAATCGACTGAAGAATCACTTTTAAGTTCGTCATTGAGCATAAACATTCATCAAAGACGACAAAGCCATTTTATACCCATCGACAAAGTCTTTGACTTAATTTTTCCTCTTATTTCTTAATCGGTTTTTCAGATTTACAAATCCCAATTTGTGTTTCTTCTTTCATTTTTTTTTTTTTTGGTGCCATTTGTGGATTCAATTTTTTGTTCCTTGTATTGTACTCAACCACTATTCTTCATCTATAAAATCCCCTACAAGTCGGCACTCATAAAGCAACAGCAAAGAGTTCAATACAAATTAACTATAAGAAGAAAAAGAGTGACAAAAATGTCGACCTCATTCATCAAGATTTTTGTATTAGTCCAAATGTTCTTCATCCTTTCTTCTTCATTCATTTATGCAGATGAAGGAACTGCAACTTTCTATACAAAATTACGCCGTAAGTATTTTCATTTCATTACAATTGTCAAGTAATTTTCAAGGAGTTTTTTTTATCTCAATGGTATAATCGACTTTTGTACATCGATTATACGTAGCCGAGAATACAGTTTTATAGAATAGTTAAATGATACTTTAAGCTTATGTTTAACCGATGAATACATATATATGATACGGCGTACGCATGTGACGAGAACAAAAATGAAGGTTCCGAGATTGCCTCGCTAGTGACGAAATATGGGATGGTGGCGATATATGTGGAACAGAGGTAACCATTAAATGCATCGGAGCTACCAATTCACTTCCGCATCCTTGCACCGGTCAAAGTGTTACAGTGAAAATAGTCGATTATTGTCCGGACTGCCATGGAACCATTGATCTCTCCGAGGCTGCATTTTCAAGAATTGCAAATACCGATGCTGGAAAAGTCCGAATCGAATATGACATGTAACATATGTATAGGTAATTTATTTATTTATATTTTCGTTTATTCTGCATTAGCTAGATGATTGATTAAACCTTTTAGTTTTAATTTTGCAATTTCATTTTACATGCAAGATGAAATTTATTATTACTTCCCTGCAGGTCTCAGGCATAAAGGGCTGATATGGAGAAAATTGCCGGCCGACCATAGACCAAGGATAAATGTGACTACTTGTGTGGTTTAATTACTTGATGTAATTTTCATTTCTACTAATAATAAAATGACTTGCTACTTCTTCATCTAGTTTTTCTAGCCTTTATTCTGTGTTGAGGATATTATAGATATTGAATATATATTTAAGTTTTTTCTTGTATTATATGTATTACTTGTTGCCTAAGATAAGTTAGTCCTATAAATTCTCTCTTCAATTCTCATAAGAAATCACTGGAATATACTTTGATATTCTAAATACAATATAGTATTAGAGCCTGGCTCACTATCATTACGCTAAAATACAACAACAACAACAAAAACAAAAAAAAACCCAAATCCTACCCATCTTCTCCAAGCATTCGGCCATGTCCGCACCGATGCCGCGACGACGGCAACTTTCCCCTCTACCTCCTATCCATCCTTTACTCCTCTTCTTCGATCCACATCACCAAACCAACCCGCCAAAACTACCACCTTTGGCGTGCCCAAATCCTCCCCTACCTCCGGGGTCAAGGAGTCTATTGTTACGTAGATGGATCAATAAAGCCACCGGCAACAACTGTCACCGCGCGCCACCGACGGAAACGTTTCTCCCAACCCTGCTTATGACGATCGGAGCAAACAAGATAATATTTTTTTGAGCTCAATAACTTCTTCCCTGAGATGGTGTTTTGATGCAAGTTTACACCGCCTCCTCGCCGACATAAATTTGGACGGCTCTCCAAAACTCCTTCGCTTGAGCCAGCCGCACCAAGCTCATTCAACTCCGTACAAAGTCGGCTTCATTCGTAAAACAGATCTCTCTCGCTCGTTGATTATTAATTCAATAAAATAGATCACCGACGATCTTGCACTTTCCGGCCACCCTCTCACCGACGAGCACTTCATCGCATATGTTTTGGCCTGGTCTCGGCCCCGATTATGACTCCTTGGTCACCATGGTCGGTGTTCGTCCGACCCTCACCATTAACGTGGTCTATTCTCACCGCTTAGCGTTGAATCTCGCTTACTTCATCACCGACCGGTCGCTCCGCCCCAACCTCCATCGAAGTCTTCTCCCGCTCCTATTGCCGATGCCGCCACCTTTTCACTCACGCAAAATTCCTCCTTCAATTACTCGTGGACATGGTTCAAACAATTATCGAGGCCGGGGCGTGGCCTTGGCTCACCCCATCCCCTTACTTCGGTGACTCATCCCCGACTTGTCAAATTTGCTCTAGAGTGGGACACATAGCCCAAGCATGCTACCACAAATATGATCTTCCCCCTCAACCTTTTGCTAAACAAATTGCACTCAAACCGTCACAATAAATTTCGTTTCATCCCGATGTAGCCCCAAATCACCGACTAGACCCTTCAACCGCATTGCTTCATTAGCCGTTTCGCAAGAGCCACATTCTCTCGCCTCGCTTGTTGATATAGCTAATGTTGCTTGCGTAGTTGCTTTCCACCGACAACCGAATTTCCCATTGTGAAAACATAACAATCATTGATTTTCTACCGTCCACATCACTCGCATAATCGCATCACAAAGATCCCGTGACCAAACTCGAGTATCACCTCCATAAATGAGACCAACATCGCTTGTACCTCTAAGGTACCCGAACATTCTTTTCACAGCTTTCTAGTGTTCCTATCCAGCTTGAGCCATAAATCGTCGAAAACACCGACCGCCTAAGCCGATCGTGCCTAGTGCACACCATGGCATACATCAAACTCGCCAACTACACTAGCATAAGGAAATTTTGACATATATTCCTTCTCCTCACCGACCGTGAAGCATAAACCGACAAATGAACATTTGACACCATAGGAGTATCTATTGGCTTTGCAAAACAGACATGCCATACTTGGCCAAAATCTTTCGTATATATCCCCGAGAGATAAAAGCAGCTTTCTTCTAACTTCTATCTCTCAAGATCTCCATCCCCAAGATTTTCTTTGTCGCACCCAAATATTTCATTTCAAATTCAAGACTAAGAAGGTCTTTCGCATTCTAAATATCGAACTTCTTTCTTGCAAGCCTATCAAGATATCATCCACATACAAAACAAGATAGATGTATGATCCATCTTCTAGCCGACTATTGTAGACATGTAACCGTCAAACCTTTTATACCTTGTCTAAGAGCCTCGCTTCAATCCATAAAAGGACTTTTTCAGCCTTACAAACAAATGCTTCTTTACCAGGAACTTGAAATCCCTCCGGCCGAGTCATGTATATCTCTTTGTCTACCTCACCATGTAGAAAAGTCGTCTTCACTTCTAACTCGCTCAAGTTCAAGATCTTGCTGTGCCACCATTTCTAGTAACACTCTGATTGAAGTATGTCTGACTACTGGTGAGAATATCTCATCAAAGTCCACCCCTTCTTTTTGACTGAACCCTCTAGCAACCAAACGTGCCTTATACTTGACTCCTTCTACCTCAGTCATTCCTTCCTTTTTCTTGAAGATCCATTTGCATGTAACAACTCTCCTATCACCGGATGTTTAACAAGATCCTAAGTCCGATTCTTCAATATTGACTCCATTTCATCTCCCATGGCAAAGCAAGCCATTGAGATGACTCGTAACATGTCACGGTTTCCCCGTAATTCGAAGGTTCATAACCAACCACCTCTTCTCGTAACTTGAAGTGCATATCCACCAAATATTCAAACCCATACCTTCTAGGAGGTATCCCAACATTGGATCTTCTAGCTCTACCGACGGCTATACTTTGTTGACCAATATCGCCTTGACACTCTCGCTGATCCCTGTTCACCGATCGGCTTGGATTTAGTTCTCGGTTCATTAACCGATTAGATTAAAATCGACTTTGTTCACCGAGTGTTGCATCTCACCGACTCCACCTAAAGCTCCACCTTATCGTCATTTTTCTCGCTCTAGCACCGGTTTCGGTTTCAAAGAACCCTCCCTACCGACGAGCCGATCATAGAATTCTCATCGAAAACAACATCTCTACTGAGAATAACTCAGTTCTCTACTGATGACCAGATCCTATAACCTTTCACTCCATCACCATACCCCACAAACTCTCCTTTCTTTGCCAATTGTTCTAGTTTCCCTTCACTAACATGATAGTAAACTGTGCTTCCAAATACTCTTAGAACTGAGTATTCAGCAGGCTTTCCTGACCACATTTCAACTGCTGTCTTGAAATTGATCGCTGTGTGAGGACTCATGATGATTAAGTAACAAGCCGTGCATACAGATTCTGCCCAAAATCTTCTTGACAAGCCAGAATGAGAGAGCATGCATCTTGCTCTCTCAATAAGAGTTTGATTTGTTCTTTCGCCTACACCATTTTGCCGAGGAGTACTCCTAACTGTATGATGTCAGGAAATACCCTCATTTCTGCACAACTCATCAAACTCATTCCAACAGAATTCCGTACCATTATCTATACGAAGCCTCTTGATCTTCTTCCCCAACTAATTTTCAACTAGAGCCTTCCATTGCATGAAGCTCTTGAATGCCTCACTTTTGTATTACATCATGACCACCCAAGTCTTTCTTGAATAGTCATCTATGAATGACACAAAGTATCTGTGACCACCTAATAACTCAACATTTGATGGCCCCCAACAATCAGAATGAATGTAATCAAGTGATGACTTTGTGTTGTGTATCCCTTTTGAGAACTTGCCCATATGAAGCTTCCCAAACACACAATGCTCACAAAAGTCTAGATTCTTGACCTTACATCCCCCAAGAAGATCTTTCTGAGAAAGAATATGCATCCCCATTTCTCCCATGTGACCCAGTCTCATGTGCCACAGTTTTGTCAACTGTGACTGATGAACTTCAGCAGATGCTACAACAGCAGACCCAGACACAACTGATCCTTTCAAAATATACAAGGTTCCCCTTTTGAATCCCCCGAGAACCGAAAATGAGTTTTTGTAGACACTCGCATTCCACCTTCACCCTTAAAACCGAATCCCTTGCCGTCTAAAAGATCGAGGGATACCAAGTTCTTGGTCATATGTGGAACATGTCTAACTTCACTCAACATACGAATTTACCATCCTTTGTCCTCGTTGAACCGAGCCAATCCCAACTATCTTGCGTACCTTGATGTTTGGCATAGCTATATGACCACCATCTATCTATTGATAACTTGAGAACCACTCTCTCGTGTGGACAAATATGATAAGATGCTCCAGAGTCCAGAATACACACATCAGCATGATGTGCTGATTCTCCAGCTACTAGAACCATGTCCTTCTTTGAATCAAACTCAGCTGCAATAGCAACTATTCTAGAACTGATCTCCTACTGCTTCGTTTTCTTTGTACAGTTGGACTTCCAATGTCCATGCTCCTTACATTAATTGCAAACATCTATGGATTTAGGACCTTTGGACCCTATCTTCTTGGATTTCTTCTTCTTCCCAAACTGCTTCCCATGCCTTTTTCCACTACAACCGCCGACAACCAAATTCCAATACTCGATCGTTCGCCCCAAACAGACTTATGTCTCGCCCTCCCCGTCAAGTAAAGCCGACCTTGCATCTTCCAATGCAACCGTATCCTTCCCAACTATGAAGGATTGCACAAAGTTCTCATAAGAAGTCGGTAGTGATACCAACAAAATAAGAGCCGGATCTTCATCCTCAATCTTCACATCAATATTCTTGAGATCAAGTAATATTATGTTCAACTGATCAAGATGATCTCTCTGTTGAGCCCCTCATGCATCCTTAGACTAACCATCCTGTGCTTTAGGAGAAACTTGTTGGTCAATGAATTAGTCATATACAGTGTTTCATGATTTGACCATAACTTAGCAAGCCGGTGTCTTCCTCAAAGAACTTCGTGATAAAATCATCCGATAAGCACAACATGATGGTGGAATGTGCTTTCTCCTCCAGATCGGTGTAACTCGCCGCACCGGCATCTACTTTGCCGGATAAAGGAGTCCACAATCCTTGTTGTTTTAACAAGGCCCGCATCTTGATTTTCCACAGATCGAAATTGTTCCTCCCCGTAAATTTATCAATCTTTACGTTAACTACCGACATCTTTCTTGTTAAAGAACATACCTTTGATCACGAAATCCTAGCATCGCTCACCGGCCTTGGTGGAGATCAACTCCGTTCACTCGCAAATCTTTCGAATCTTGAACCCGACGCTCCGATACCAATTTGTTAAAAAACGTACGAGAAACTTACAATTGAAGAAAGATAAAACACATGCAATCTAACAAAAAATAAGGCGGAAATTGATAAAACACGAAACAAATAGAACACGGTGATTTAACGTGGTTTCCGGCGTTGTGCCGCCTACTCCACGGACGAGTAAAATGAGCTATTTTATTATGCATAGAATTACAAGGTTTTCACAAGTGTGTGATTAACACTTTGAAAGACACACTTTGCATTGATTACAACTTCGGTATTTATAGGCACAAATCCCAAACCCTAGCCGCAAAAGATCTTTGTCGGAATTGTCATAAATACCCCGGATGTGGACCCCAAACCTCCACTCGTTATCCACAAGACGAAACTCACTCAAAACCGACTTTCCCGTAAAACTCACTTGTAATCAACAAACTCGGATGTAGAACTCAAGAAACTCGGTTTCCACCAAAACTCAATTTCCCCAAAACCAAGTTTTCTCGCCTTTTCCCAAAACTCGTTTCACGTCACAAAACTCAATTTCAAATTTTTTCGATTAGTTCTACCAAGTTTTAGGGATCAATTCACCAAACTAACACAATCTATTGAAATTCAAACCATTTCAAAATTCAAACCCATCCTACCTCTTCCAATATAAACCACCCACCATAAACTTTTCTCCTTCTTCTAAAAAATTCGGGAACCACCACCATCGTCTAACCATCCTACCACCAAATCACGATTTCCATCACCCAAATCTCCATTTCCCTTCAATTGCCACCGTCGAATCCAGCTTTTTCCTCCCCGATTTCATTTCCCTTTACTAGAGTTGTGGAGAGTTCCCGAATTCGAAACCGTAAAATCAAAACTCCGGCAGCCACGAAACACCCCTGCCGCGGCGGCGAGACCTATTTTTCGGCACAAAGAACGAGTTCGTTCATCAATTTTAATGGCCGGGTAGAGGCAATCCCATCCCGAGAGGTAGAGGAGGTCAACAGAGATTTCGTGGCGACGCCATTCTAACTATTCATGGTGTCGATCGTTCGCCTCTATCGCTATCTATTAGTCTTTTCGGACTCATTGGAACGCACGGTCGGTTGCTTGGGAAAGGGCATAGACCTTAATGATTGCCGTGACATTATACCACGAGTGCACCAATTTCACGGCATAGCGGACATGGCTCTTATATCTACCACATTCAACACCACCATTGACGAATTATGGGATGGTGGCAATATATGTGGAACAGAGGTCACAATTAAATGCATCGGGGCTACAAATTCAGTTCTGCATCCTTGCACCGGTCAAAATGCTAAGGTTAAAATTGTAAATTATTGTCCTGACTGCCTTGGAACCATTCACCTCTCCGAGGCTGCATTTTAAAGAATTTCGAATACTGATCCTGGAAAATTCCGCATCGAATATGACATGTAACATCCGTATAGGTAATTTTTGTCGAAATTAATATGTCACAATGTGTATTACAATCATACGCTTATATTTATTGATATGAGTCGTATCATCAATATTGGTGTAAAGTGTGTTGTGTCGATGTTGTATTACGCCTTTAGCTAGATGATTGATTAAACCTTAGTTTTAATTTTGCGGTTTAATTTTACATGATGAAATTAATGATTACTTCCCTGCAGGTCTTAGGCATATAGGGCTGATATGGAGAAAATTGCCGGCCGACCATATACCAATTAAGGACAAGCATAAATGAGACTACTTGTGTTGTTTACTTGATGTATTTTTCATTTCTAATAATTATAAAATGACTTGCTACTTCTTCATTTAGTTTTTCTAGCCTTTTATCCGGTAAAATTCATTTTAATTGTTTTTCACTACCTCCATCCCACAATAAGTATCAATTTTTTTTTGTAGTGCACGATTAAAAAAATAATTAATATGTTGTATTTTAAGTAGTGATTGATACGTATACCCCTATCAAATAATAAATACTCTTTTATAATATGAAATGAATATATAAACATTAAATGTTATTATAGGGGTATGTTTGGAAAAAAATGTATTAAGTGATGTATTGGTTTTCTAAATAGATATTTTTTATGAGACAAGTCATTTTTAAAAAAAAAAGATATTTTTTATGGGAGGGGTGTAGTACTAATTAGGTGGTTTAAGGCTAATATGATTGGGGATTAGCAAAAAATGCAAGTCACCATGTCCCATAATTCTCATTCTCAGAAATAATTGTAAAACACAATCAAAAGATACTAGGTGGCGACCAAACGTATTTATACAAATATTTTTTAGAGATAAAGAGCCAAAAGTTCTCTTTTTGACACGAAATAAATAAATAGGACACACATATTTTTTTAGTTGCAAAAAGGACAAACATTTTCATAAGGACAAAAATATCCCTCGCGCACGTCCTCAGCTACATGATACATGAGTACATTGATCAGTTTGATCTGTTTGTTTCAGTTTTTTTTTTTTTCAAACATCCGTAAATTTTGATTTACAACCCCGATCATCGAAATTTTTTCACCAAAATTCATTTTTTTTTTGCTCTTCAATTTGAGCCCAAATATGATACCCTTCCGACGTATATTTTGAAAGACGAAAAAATATTGTTATTAACCGGAGCGCTTTTTCTTATAAACGACCGTAACTTTTGATTTAGAACACCGATCATCAAAATTGTTTCACCAAAGCTCATATTTTTTTTTATCTTCATTTTGAGACTGCGTTTGATACCTTTTCAACGTAGTATTTGAAAGCCGAATTTAATCGCAGCATTTACATTAACACATTATCGATCGCGTATCGTATGAGTAGTATCGTATCGTATCGCACGTAGTATCGTATCGTATCGATTATACAAGAATATGCGTAAGAACATTCCACCAGACTGTTAACAAACTCAGCAGATTAATAGCAAGTACAACAAACTATAGATTTAGTACAATATGTACATCAGTTAACAACATGAAGAATAAAGAAAAAAAAAGGATTTCTGCTTGTTTAGTCTCTATTTACCATCATCAAAGCTATTTAATCACCTGAATTTGCTGTAAGGTCTTTATCCAGAGATAAAGATCATTCTCCAAATGCAAAATCCGATACACTAACACACCGTGTTAAATTGGTTTATATGATACAATTCGTAAGAGATAGAATCATTAACGAGATAACTTGATTAAGGTGTGGTGTTTATAACATACAAAGTTCGTAGTTAATCACTTGAAATAAGCCTAAAAAGTACATCGACTAAAAGGTAATACATAGAAGATCAGTACAACAGACTATAGTTTAGTACAATAGGTACATCAGACTAAAAGGTAATACATAAGATCAATACAAGTCTGAAACAAATTCGAACTATCACCAAATTATAAGAAGGATATTCTAGTTCAAAGAACTAAATTATCATGCCCGGAATTCACAAGGTGCCGAATTACAAGTTCAAGAAGCCTATGAACTAGGTCTATCTATTACATGATGATACAATGTAGATCAAAAACTTCAAGACGCCAAGGCACATAGTAAGCCTTTGAACTAGGCCTATCTATTGCATTAATGCACACAAGACGCGTATCGCATCGTATTAGCGTATCGTATCGCATCGCGTACGTATCGCATCGGCTAAAATGGACTCTCCATTCGGTTTTTTGTTGCAAGGTCTATGTCCCCCAAATCTAACAACGCCAATAGCATAAGTAGAACCAACATGAAGCATATTAGCCCAAAAATCAAAATCTTGCTTATAACCACTAATCTTGAACGAATGACGGCCCATACGGTATAAGGATCTACCCCCGGATCGAATATAAGCATCGACATCTTTCCGAACAAAAATGCAATATCAAGCTTGGAAACAAGAATGACATGCGAAGTAGTCATTTCATACTTTTCCGTATTTACAAACTCAGCTACTCCCTCAATCCGTGGCTTGGATGAATCGATGATTAAACTAACCTTTTTTGCCTCATTTTCACGGCCAAATAGTCTCAAAGATACCAACAACCGGAAGCACCAATGCTTCATGACTACCAATTCCTATGTTTGGTTCAAATGGCATTTCGTCGAACACGTGTCGGGTATCTCCCAAATGTTCATTTTGAGACCTCATTTGATACCTTTTCGACGTAGTATTTGAAAGCCGAATTTAATCACAAAGCATTTACACTAACACAAAGATCGCATCACTATCGCATCCGTATCGTATCGTATCATTTAAGGCTTAATTCAAGTGACTACTTCAAGGCACACATATCTGGCTCATATAAGGATGATTATGTTTCTATCTTATATTGCTCAAAGGTGTTTGATAAATTAGAAACAACTGATTTAGCCTTCTCTTCAGTTGAAGATGCATCTTCTAATTTGGCTCTTGTCCTTAAAAGCTTTGCACTCAAGCTCTGTATTGACATTTCTGTTCTTTCTTCTCTTCTTTTTACTTGTTTTGTTTCTTCAATAGCCTCTTTCTTGAATACTTAAAAAGAAAAATGTTTAAGTAACTTAACTGTTGTGCAAAGGTGGAGTGTAACATCAAAGATATTTAAAGACTCATGTAGCCTGTGTTAACATCAAGCAGATATGCTCCAAAACTTCCAAAAACAAAATCATGTTTCCAAAGTGAACATGGAAAAACACAATAGTACACTAATAATGATAACGAAATCCAATTAAATCTCACCGGAATAAATAATCGAAAAAAAAGTTAAGCAGTAGTACTTACAGGCTGAGGCAAGTATGTCCGTACCGAACGACCACTGCACATTAACATGAGCATCCCAATTTCATCTATGCAGCAGCTGCCATAAGCGTTGTCTGCCATCATATTGAGATTCACGGTTGCATCACATTCATATAGCTCTAGCTGTATAGGTTGTGACCTTACTGGAATCCTGGAGCAGCTCATCTGGAAACTAAACAGTCACACGCAAACAACATTGGCCCTATTATGCTTCAAAAAATTGATGGTAGAAGGAAAAAAATTGCAATGGAGTCGGTTAAAATTATGAGAGAGGATGAAGTCTCGCTACACGTGAAAGATCAAAATTGGATTTCAAATCCATGGAGTCCGAAACCGGAGGAACTTTGAATTGAAGTTTGAGTTTGTTCGAACCGGAAATTTGGTCGTGTGACAGACGGCGATGGCAAAGTGGTTGTAGAGTAGTATTCACCACCGTCGGTTTCTTTTTTTTTTTCATTCAATCGATACATGAATGAATACCGGAGAATAAGCACAAGAAATGCAGTCGCAAGAAGCGGCGAGAGGTGAAAGTGGGTGGAGGAGGAGGAGAAGGAGAAGGAGAAATGGAAAGAGAGAAGAAAAAGTTTTGAACATGGCGGAAGCAAAGCAATTGTAGCAAAAAAGGATGGTTTGGTTCAATTCAGCTTTAGGGTGCGTTATATGAGGTGTATATTAGTCCGACTGAAATTATTTGTCTTTATTACAACTAAAATTTGAAGTTGGATTAACACTTAATTCAAGGAGAAAAAGTGGACTATAAACTAATTTTTCCTATTTTTTTTCTAATCAATTACAGAGGGAAGCTAATTAAAGTTACGTTGCTTGAATTGGACTTAAATAGCCTAGGCTGCAACAATAATTGATTAACAACTCCCTAACTAACTTAACTGCCTCAACAACAAAGTGTTCCACAAGTTTAAACAAATTAAGACACGATCCCTTTTCTTCGATCTATTAGAAGATCATATGTTGATCTTTATTAGAATGTAATGTTATGATTTTCATTGATTGAATTGTGATTACAATGGTTCTTTATATATGAATATACACACTAGGGGTACAATAGTCAACATACAATAATATAAAACTCTAAGACATATGCTACTTGTTGCCCAAGTCTTGTGAGTCGGCTAAGGTATGCTCAACACGCTCCCGTAATCCCATGAGAATAGAATGAACATGGAGATTGGCCTTAAGCATCTGAAAGCGTGGATTCCCAAGTGGTTTGGTGAGAAGGTCAAGCAAGTTGATCTTGGGAGGAGAGAAAGGATATCCGAAGCTTTTTGGCGCCTACAAGTTCACGTACATGATGGAAATCAATCTCGATGTGCTTTGTCCAGGCATGGAAAACAGGTTGGCGCTAAGTACATGGCACCAATGTTATCGCACCAAAGGGTGGGCGGGGTGGAGGATGAGATCCGGATTTCCTTAAGGAGAGCACGAGATCCTCCGGACTTCAGCTAGCCGGTGTGAGAAAGGCATTTATATTCGGCTTCGGTGCTATTTTTAGAAACAGTTTGTTGTTGCTTTCGAGCGCCACCGATAAGATTAGGGCCGAGAAAAATACAATAGGCGCCACGAACGCCGATCATCAATGTCCGAGGCCCAATCGGCGTCGATATACGCTTGGAGAGACAAGGATCCGTAACGAGCAAGATAAAGGCTGATGGAAATGGTGTGCTTCAGATAGCAAAGAACCCGCTTGACCGTGGCCCAGTGATCATCAGTGGGTGCATGCATGAATTTGCTGACACGATGAAATGCGAAAGAAATATCGGGACGAGTGAAGTTGAGGTGCACGGAGGCCCCCAACAATGGTGTGGTAGAGGGTAGGATCCGAGAATAGAGGACTACCGGTTTGCTAAAGATGACATTTCATGGCCGTATGTGTGGTGCAAGGCTTGGAAGTCGTCATGCCAGCCTTGTCAAGGAGCTGAAGAATTTATTTCCGCAGAGTGAGAAAGAGACATCTGTCACTACAAAAAAAAAACCTTTTTGCTACACTATAGTTTGCCACGCCACAAAATAAGCGCCACAAAAAGGAACCTTTAGCGTCACTTTGTTTATGAACGTCTCAAAAAAGTAGTTTTCGCGTCATTTCTTTCTCAAAAAATTACAAGAAAGGTACCTTTTTGCGTCGCTCGTTAAAAGTGACGCAAAAGGTGACTTTTTGCGGCTTATTTGTTTCTTTTGGATAGTGGCAAACAAAAGTGTAGCAAAAGGTATTTTTTTAGTAGTGGTGTGACAGAGGAGAACTTCAATGCCCAAAAATTAAGATAACGAACCAAGATCCTTGACGGAAAATTGTCGGCCCAAATAATGGAGGACATGCTGAATCAGTGTAGCAAAAGAGACAGTAATAACATGATCATCCACATAAATAAGCATGTAACCATAGTCAGCACCACGAGAGTAAATATAAAGAGAGGTGTCAGCCTTGGAGGCATGAAAACCATAACAAGGTGTTGGCCTTGGAGGCGGGTCCCCACAGATCGTTGTAAATCAAGTTAATAACATCATGAAATTCGAAACATAACGGGGCAACATACGATTCCTTCCTAGTTTACAAGCATCACAAAATTTTAGATTTTCATTAATAAAAGGAACATTGCAACTGCTCAGAATTCTTCCTAACACTTCTCTAGAGCGGTGGCCATGGCTACTTTGCAACACATTAGGATCTAAAGTAAACTTAAAACAGAACCTACAAGACGCTTAGAATTTGGACCTAAAGCAAGGATAGATTTGGATAGAAGAGAGATCTTGCGGTGTTCGTTTGGCTCCAACATTTCATAGAGATTATCCTTGAGGGTACCCTTCAGCAGAATTTCCCTAGTTTTATTGTCCTTCACACGGCTGTGGGAGGCATTACATTAAACAATAACATTGTTATCATTAGTAAGAGAGGAAACACTCAGCATATTTTTTGGAAGAAAAGGTAGAAAATGATGATTTTTATAGTGCCAGGAATATAGTAAATCATGAATGCTAAATCTGTTTCAGGCGTATGGAAGGCCAAAGGTTTGGTCATTATGGTGACACTATCATCATTGAGTTACAGATGTGAAAAGTTGCAGAAATTTATGACATGGTAGTCGGCCAGTCGGTGGCGGATAAACATCTAGGACCCACTTGATGTATTTCAGGATTTTTTTTATGATAATTTATATTTGGAAATGGATGTGTTTAGTGTGATACAATACTTCATGATGTCACGTGGATCTGCAAGTGACGCATGCGTCCAATTAGACTCGGGTTACAGAAATGATTTATGTGTGATAATATGTTTTCATTCGCTATACTGGTGTAGTTCATGTGTGATATTATATTTTCATTCACTATAATGTTTCCTGTTAAACCAATGAATCTTTCAGTTAGAAGTGAGTCAAGTAAATCCAAAAGGGTTTGAGAAAGCAATTCTCTATACTACTATAGTATAATCTTTCAGTTATAATCGAAGTTATAATCGACTGAAGAATCACTTTTAAGTTCGTCATTGAGCATAAACATTCATCAAAGGCGACAAAGCCATTTTATACCCATCGACAAAGTCTTT
This sequence comes from Gentiana straminea, assembly GCA_036785695.1. Taxonomy (NCBI): domain Eukaryota; kingdom Viridiplantae; phylum Streptophyta; class Magnoliopsida; order Gentianales; family Gentianaceae; genus Gentiana; species Gentiana straminea. The sequence goes on from JAVUPR010000349.1 coordinate 26,498,569, forward strand.
GACTTAATTATTCCTCTTATTTCTTAATCGGTTTTTCAGATTTACAAATCCCAATTTGTGTTTCTTCTTTCTTTTTTTTTTTTGGTGCCATTTTTGGATTCAATTTTTTGTTCCTTGTATTGTACTCAACCACTATTCTTCATCTATAAAATCCCCTACAAGTCGGCACTCATAAAGCAACAGCAAAGAGTTCAATACAAATTAACTATAAGAAGAAAAAGAGTGACAAAAATGTCGACCTCATTCATCAAGATTTTTGTATTAGTCCAAATGTTCTTCATCCTTTCTTCTTCATTCATTTATGCAGATGAAGGAACTGCAACTTTCTATACAAAATTACGCCGTAAGTATTTTCATTTCATTACAATTGTCAGTAATTTTCAAGGAGTTTTTTTTATCTCAATGGTATAATCGACTTTTGTACAGTCGATTACAGAGCTGAGAATACAGTTTTATAGAATAGTTAAATGATACTTTAAGCTTATGTTTAACTGATGAATACATATATATGATACAGCGTCAGCATGTGACGAGAACAAAAATGAAGGTTCCGAGATTGCTGCTGCTAGTGACGAAATATGGGATGGTGGCGATATATGTGGAACAGAGGTAACCATTAAATGCATCGGAGCTACCAATTCACTTCCGCATCCTTGCACCGGTCAAAGTGTTACAGTGAAAATAGTCGATTATTGTCCGGACTGCCATGGAACCATTGATCTTTCCGAGGCTGCATTTTCAAGAATTGCAAATACCGATGCTGGAAAAATCCGAATCGAATATGACATGTAACATATGTATAGGTAATTTATTTATTTATATTTTCGATTATTCTGCATTAGCTAGATGATTGATTAAACCTTTTAGTTTTAATTTTGCAATTTCATTTTACATGCAAGATGAAATTTATTATTACTTCCCTGCAGGTCTCAGGCATAAAGGGCTGATATGGAGAAAATTGCCGGCCGACCATAGACCAAGGATAAATGTGACTACTTGTGTGGTTTAATTACTTGATGTAATTTTCATTTCTACTAATAATAAAATGACTTGCTACTTCTTCATCTAGTTTTTCTAGCCTTTATTCTGTGTTGAGGATATTATAGATATTGAATATATATTTAATTTTTTTCTTGTATTATATGTATTACTTGTTGCCTAAGATAAGTTAGTCCTATAAATTCTCTCTTCAATTCTCATAAGAAATCACTGGAATATACTTTGATATTCTAAATACAATATAGTATTAGAGCCTGGCTCACTATCATTACGCTAAAATACAACAACAACAACAAACAAAAAAAACCCAAATCCTACCCATCTTCTCCAAGCATTCGGCCATGTCCGCACCGATCTTTGCGACGACGGCAACTTTCCCCTCTACCTCCTATCCATCCTTTACTCCCTCTTCTTCGATCCACATCACCAAACCAACCCGCCAAAACTACCACCTTTGGCGTGCCCAAATCCTCCCCTACCTCCGGGGTCAAGGAATCTATTGTTACGTAGATGGATCAATAAAGCCACCGGCAACAAGCGTCACCGCGCGCCACCGACGGAAACGTTTCTCCCAACCCGCTTATGACGATCGGAGCAAACAAGATAATATTTTTTTGAGCTCAATAACTTCTTCCCTGAGATGGTGTTTTGATGCAAGTTTACACCGCCTCCTCGCCGACATAAATTTGGACGGCTCTCCAAAACTCCTTCGCTTGAGCCAGCCGCACCAAGCTCATTCAACTCCGTACAAAGATGGCTTCATTCAGAAAACAGATCTCTCTGCTATTGATTATTAATTCAATAAAATAGATCACCGACGATCTTGCACTTTCCGGCCACCCTCTCACCGATGAGCACTTCATCGCATATGTTTTGGCTGGTCTCGGCCCTGATTATGACTCCTTGGTCACCATGGTCGGTGTTCGTCCGACCCTCACCATTAACGTGGTCTATTCTCAGCTGCTTAGCGTTGAATCTCGCTTACTTCATCACCGACCGGTCGCTCCGCCCCAACCTCCATCGAAGTCTTCTCCCGCTCCTATTGCCGATGCTTCGCCACCTTTTCACTCACGCAAAATTCCTCCTTCAATTACTTGTGGACATGGTTCAAACAATTATCGAGGCCGGGGTGTGGCCTTGGCTCACCCCATCCCCTTACTTCGGTGACTCATCCCCGACTTGTCAAATTTGCTCTAGAGTGGGACACATAGCCCAAGCATGCTACCACAAATATGATCTTCCCCCTCAACTTTTTGCTAAACAAATTGCACTCAAACCGTCACAATAAATTTCGGTTTCATCCCGATGTAGCCCCAAATCACCGACTAGACCCTTCAACCGCATTGCTTCATTAGCCGCTTCGAAGAGCCACATTCTCTCGCCTCGATTGTTGATATAGCTAATGTTGCTTGCGAGTTGCTTTCCACCGACAACCGAATTTCCCATTGTGAAAACATAACCGATCATTGACTTTCTACTGTCCACATCACCTGCATAATCAGCATCACAGTATCCTGTAACCAAACTCTGAGTATCACCTCCATAAATGAGACCAACATCAGTTGTACCTCTAAGGTACCTGAACATTCTTTTCACAGCTTTCTAGTGTTCCTTTCCAGTTTGAGCCATAAATCTGCTGAAAACACTGACTGCCTAAGCCAGATCAGGCCTAGTGCACACCATGGCATACATCAAACTGCCAACTACACTAGCATAAGGAAATTTTGACATATATTCCTTCTCCTCAGCTGACTGTGAAGCATAAACTGACAAATGAACATTTGACACCATAGGAGTATCTATTGGCTTTGCAGCAGACATGCCATACTTGGCCAAAATCTTCTGTATATATCCCTGCAGAGATAAAAGCAGTTTCTTCTAACTTCTATCTCTCAAGATCTCCATCCCCAAGATTTTCTTTGCTGCACCCAAATATTTCATTTCAAATTCAGCACTAAGAAGGTCTTTCAGATTCTAAATATCAGACTTCTTTCTTGCAGCTATCAGCATATCATCCACATACAAAACAAGATAGATGTATGATCCATCTTCTAGCTGACTATTGTAGACATGTAACTGTCAAACCTTTTATACCTTGTCTAAGAGCCTGCTTCAATCCGTACAAGGACTTTTTCAGATTACAAACAAATGCTTCTTTACCAGGAACTTGAAATCCCTCCGGCTGAGTCATGTATATCTCTTTGTCTACCTCACCATGTAGAAAAGCTGTCTTCACATCTAACTGCTCAAGTTCAAGGTCTTGTTGTGCCACCATTTCTAGTAACACTCTCATTGAAGTATGTCTGACTATTGGTGAGAATATCTCATCAAAGTCCACCCCTTCTTTCTGACTGAACCCTCTAGCAACCAAACGTGCCTTATACTTGACTCCTTCTACCTTAGTCATCCCTTCCTTTTTCTTTAAGATCCATTTGCATGTAACAACTCTCCTATCAGCTGGATGTTTAACAAGATCCTAAGTCTGATTCTTCAGTATTGACTCCATTTCATCTCCCATGGCAGCAAGCCATTGAGATGACTCAGAACATGTCACGGTTTCCCTGTAATTCGAAGGTTCATAACCAACCACCTCTTCTGTAACTTGAAGTGCATATCCACCAAATATTCAAACCCATACCTTCTAGGAGGTATCCCAACATTGGATCTTCTAGCTCTACCGACGGCTATACTTTGTTGACCAATATCGTTTGACACTCGTTGATCCCCGTTCGGTGACTCGGCTTGGATTTAGTTCGGTTCATTAACCGATTAGATTAAAATCGACTTTGTTCGGTGAGTGTTGCATCTCGGTGACTCCACCTAAAGCTCCACCTTCTCGTCATTTTTCTCGTTCTAGCACCGGTTTCGGCCAAAGCAACCCTCTCTACCGACGAGCTGATCATAGAATTCTCATCGAAAACAACATCTCTACTGAGAATAACTCAGTTCTCTACTGATGACCAGATCCTATAACCTTTCACTCCATCACCATACCCCACAAACTCTCCTTTCTTTGCCAATTGTTCTAGTTTCCCTTCACTAACATGATAGTAAACTGTGCTTCCAAATACTCTTAGAACTGAGTATTCAGCAGGCTTTCCTGACCACATTTCAACTGCTGTCTTGAAATTGATCGTTGTGTGAGGACTCATGATGATTAAGTAACAAGCCGTGCATACAGATTCTGCCCAAAATCTTCTTGACAAGCCAGAATGAGAGAGCATGCATCTTGCTCTCTCAATAAGAGTTTGATTTGTTCTTTCGCCTACACCATTTTGCTGAGGAGTATTCCTAACTGTATGATGTCTGGAAATACCCTCATTTCTGTACAACTCATCAAACTCATTCCAGCGGAATTCCAGACCATTATCTATACGAAGCCTCTTGATCTTCTTCCCCAACTAATTTTCAACTAGAGCCTTCCATTGCATGAAGCTCTTGAATGCCTCACTTTTGTATTACATCATGACCACCCAAGTCTTTCTTGAATAGTCATCTATGAATGACACAAAGTATACGTGACCACCTAATAACTCAACATTTGATGCCCCCCAACAATCGAATGAATGTAATCAAGTGATGACTTTGTGTTGTGTATCCCTTTTGAGAACTTGCCCATATGAAGCTTCCCAAACACACAATGCTCACAAAAGTCTAGATTCCTGACCTTACATCCCCCAAGAAGATCTTTCTGAGAAAGAATATGCATCCCCATTTCTCCCATGTGACCCAGTCTCATGTGCCACAGTTTTGTCAACTGTGACTGATGAACTTCAGCAGATGCTACAACAGTAGACCCAGACACAACTGATCCTTTCAAAATATACAAGGTTCCCCTTTTGAATCCCCTGAGAACTGAAAATGAGTTTTTGTAGACACTCAGTATTCCACCTTCACCCTTAAAACTGAATCCCTTGCTGTCTAAAAGACTGAGGGATACCAAGTTCTTGGTCATATGTGGAACATGTCTAACTTCACTCAACATACAGAATTTACCATCCTTTGTCCTCAGTTGAACTGAGCCAGTCCCAACTATCTTGCAGACCTTGATGTTTGGCATAGCTATATGACCACCATCTATCTATTGATAACTTGAGAACCACTCTCTGTGTGGACAAATATGATAAGATGCTCCGAGTCCGAATACACACATCGCATGATGTCTTGATTCTCCGACTACTAGAACCATGTCCTTCTTTGAATCAAACTCAGCTGCAATAGCAGCTATTCTAGAACTGATCTCCTACTGCTTCGTTTTCTTTGTACAGTTGGACTTCCAATGTCCCTGCTCCTTACATTAATTGCAAACATCTATGGATTTAGGACCTTTGGACCCTATCTTCTTGGATTTCTTCTTCTTCCCAAACTCGCTTCCCATGCCTTTTTCCACTACAAGTTGCGACAACCGGTCCAACGACCGTTGTCTGCCCAAGAGACTTATGTCTCGACTCCCCTGTCAAGTAAAGCCGACCTTGCATCTTCCAATGCAACCGTATCCTTCCCAACTATGAAGGATTGCACAAAGTTCTCATAAGAAGTTTGGTAGTGATACCAACAAAATAAGAGCCGGATCTTCATCCTCAATCTTCACATCAATATTCTTGAGATCAAGTAATATTATGTTCAAGCGATCAAGATGATCTCTCCGTTGAGCCCCCTCATGCATCCTTAGACTAACCATCCCTGTGCTTTAGGAGCAACTTGTTGGTCAATGCCTTAGTCATATACAGTGTTTCATGATTTGACCATAACTTAGCAGCGGTGTCTTCCTCAGCAACTTCTGTGATAAAATCATCTGATAATCACAACATGATGGTGGAATGTGCTTTCTCCTCCGGACCGGTGTAATCAACGCACCTTGGCATCTACTTTACCGGATAAAGGAGTCCACAATCCTTGTTGTTTTAACAAGGCCCGCATCTTGATTTTCCACAGATCGAAATTGTTCCTCCCCGTAAATTTATCAATCTTTACGTTAACTACGACATCTTTCTTGTTAAAGAACATACCTTTGATCACGAAATCCTAGCATCGTCACCGGCCTTGGTGGAGATCAACTCCGTTCGCACCGCAAATCTTTCGAATCTTGAACCCGACGCTCCGATACCAATTTGTTAAAAAACGGACGAGAAACTTACAATTGAAGAAAGATAAAACACATGCAATCTAACAAGTAAAAATAAGGCGAGAAATTGATAAAACACGAAACAAATAGAACACGGTGATTTAACGTGGTTTCCGGCGTTGTGCCGACTACTCCACGGACAGAAAATGAGCTATTTTATTATGCGTAGAATTACAAGGTTTTCACAAGTACGTGATTAACACTTTGAAAGACACACTTTGCATTGATTACAACTTCGGTATTTATAGGCACAAATCCCAAACCCTAGCCGCAAAAGATCTTTGTCGGAATTGTCATAAATACCCTGGATGTGGACCCCGAACTCCATTTGTTATCCACAAGACGAAACTCGACTCAAAAGCGACTTTCCCAGAAAACTCACTTGTAATCAACAAACTCAGATGTAGAACTTAGCAAACTCAGTTTCCACCAAAACTCAATTTCCCCAAAACCAAGTTTTCTCAGCTTTTCCCAAAACTCAGTTTCACGTCACAAAACTCAATTTCAGCTTTCAGATTAGTTCTACCAGTTTTAGAGATCAATTCACCAAACTAACACAATATATTGAAATTCAAACCATTTCAAAATTCAAACCCATCCTACCTCTTCCAATATAAACCACCCACCATAAACTTTTCTCCTTCTTCTAAAAAATTCGGCAACTACCACCATCGTCTAACCATCCTACCACCAAATCACGATTTCCATCACCCAAATCTCCATTTCCCTTCAATTGCCATTGTCAGAATCCAGTTTTTTCCTCCCCGATTTCATTTCCCTTTACTAGGAGTTGTGGAGAGTTCCCAGAATTCAGAAACCAGAAAATCAAAACTCCGGCAGCCACGAAACACCCTGTCGCGGCGGCGAGACCTATTTTTCAGCAGCAACAGAGTTCAGTTCATCAATTTTAATGGCTGGTAGAGGCAATCCCATCCCGAGAGGTAGAGGAGGTCAACAGAGATTTCAGGGCGACGCCATTCCAACTATTCATGGTGTCGATCAGTTCGCCTCTATCGCTATCTATTAGTCTTTTCGGACTCATTGGAACGCACGGTCGGTTGCTTGGGAAAGGGGCATAGACCTTAATGATTGCCGTGACATTATACCACGAGTGCACCAATTTCACGGCATAGCGGACATGGCTCTTATATCTACCACATTCAACACCACCATTGACGAATTATGGGATGGTGGCAATATATGTGGAACAGAGGTCACCATTAAATGCATCGGGGCTACAAATTCACTTCTGCATCCTTGCACCGGTCAAAGTGCTAAGGTTAAAATTGTAAATTATTGTCCTGACTGCCTTGGAACCATTCACCTCTCCGAGGCTGCATTTTAAAGAATTTCGAATACTGATCCTGGAAAATTCCGCATCGAATATGACATGTATCAGTATTTGAAAGCCGAATTTAATCGCAGCATTTACATTAACACAGTATCAGTATCAGTATCAGTATGAGTAGTATCAGTATCAGTATCAGTAGTATCAGTATCAGTATCAGATTATACAAGAATATGCAGAAGAACATTCCACCAGACTGTTAACAAACTCAGCAGATTAATAGCAAGTACAACAAACTATAGATTTAGTACAATATGTACATCAGTTAACAACATGAAGAATAAAGAAAAAAAAAGGATTTCTGCTTGTTTAGTCTCTATTTACCATCATCAAAGCTATTTAATCACCTGAATTTGCTGTAAGGTCTTTATCCGAGAGATAAAGATCATTCTCCAAATGCAAAATCCGGATACACTAACACACCGTGTTAAATTGGTTTATATGATACAATTCGAAGAGATAGAATCATTAACGAGATAACTTGATTAAGGTGTGGTGTTTATAACATACGAGTTCGGTAGTTAATCACTTGAAATAAGCCTAAAAAGTACATCGGACTAAAAGGTAATACATAGAAGATGAGTACAACGAGACTATAGTTTAGTACAATAGGTACATCGAGACTAAAAGGTAATACATAGAAGATCAATACAAGTCCGAAACGATCGAACTATCACCAAATTATAAGAAGGATATTCTAGTTCAAAGAACTAAATTATCATGCCCGGAATTCACAAGGTGCTGAATTACAAGTTCAGTAAGCCTATGAACTAGGTCTATCTATTACATGATGATACAATGTAGATCAAAAACTTCAGCACGCCAAGGCACATAGTAAGCCTTTGAACTAGGCCTATCTATTGCATTAATGCACACGATATCGTATCGGTATCGGTATTAGCGATATCGTATCGGTATCGGCGTATCGTATCGAGGCTAAAATGGACTCTCCATTCGGTTTTTTGTTGCAAGGTCTATGTCCCCCAAATCTAACAACGCCAATAATATAAGTAGAACCAACATGAAGCATATTAGCCCAAAAATCAAAATCTTGCTTATAACCACTAATCTTGAACGAATGACGGCCCATACGGTATAAGGATCTACCCCCTGGATCGAATATAAGCATCGACATCTTTCCGAACAAAAATGCAATATCAAGCTTGGAAACAAGAATGACATGCGAAGTAGTCATTTCATACTTTTCCGTATTTACAAACTCAGCTACTCCCTCAATCCGTGGCTTGGATGAATCGATGATTAAACTAACCTTTTTTGCCTCATTTTCACGGCCAAATAGTCTCAAAGATACCAACAACCGGAAGCACCAATGCTTCATGACTACCAATTCCTATGTTTGGTTCAAATGGCATTTCGTCGAACACGTGTCGGGTATCTCCCAAATGTTCATTTTGAGACCTCATTTGATACCTTTTCGACGTAGTATTTGAAAGCCGAATTTAATCACAGCATTTACACTAACACAAGTATCAGTATCACTATCAGTATCAGTATCAGTATCAGTATCATTTAAGGCTTAATTCAAGTGACTACTTCAAGGCACACATATCTGGCTCATATAAGGATGATTATGTTTCTATCTTATATTTCTCAAAGGTGTTTGATAAATTAGAAACAACTGATTTAGCCTTCTCTTCAGTTGAAGATGCATCTTCTAATTTGGCTCTTGTCCTTAAAAGCTTTGCACTCAAGCTCGTATTGACATTTCGTTCTTTCTTCTCTTCTTTTTACTTGTTTTGTTTCTTCAATAGCCTCTTTCTTGAATACTTAAAAAGAAAAATGTTTAAGTAACTTAAGCTGTTGTGCAAAGGTGGAGTGTAACATCAAAGATATTTAAAGACTCATGTAGCTTTGTGTTAACATCAAGCGAGATATGCTCCAAAACTTCCAAAAACAAAATCATGTTTCCAAAGTGAACATGGAAAAACACAATAGTACACTAATAATGATAACGAAATCCAATTAAATCTCACCGGAATAAATAATCAGAAAAAAAAGTTAAGCAGTAGTACTTACAGGCTGAGGCAAGTATGTCCGTACTGAACGACCACTGCACATTAACATGAGCATCCCAATTTCATCTATGCGCACGTAATTTGCCATAAGCGTTGTCCGCCATCATATTGAGATTCACGGTTGCATCACATTCATATAGCTCTAGCCGTATAGGTTGTGACCTTCGGAATCCTGGAGCGGACTCATCCGGAAACTAAACAAATCACACGCAAACAACATTGGCCCTATTATGCTTCAAAAAATTGATGGTAGAAGGAAAAAAATTGCAATGGAGTCGGTTAAAATTATGAGAGAGGATGAAGTCTCGCTACACGTGAAAGATCAAAATTGGATTTCAAATCCATGGAGTACGAAACCGGAGGAACTTTGAATTGAAGTTTGAGTTTGTTCGAACCGGAAATTTGGTCGTGACAGACGGCGATGGCAAAGTGGTTGTAGAGTAGTATTCACCGGCCGTCGGTTTCTTTTTTTTTTTTTCATTCAATCGGATACATGAATGAATACCGGAGAATAAGCACAAGAAATGCGGTGCAAGAAGCGGCGTAGAGGTGAAAGTGGGTGGAGGAGGAGGAGAAGGAGAAGGAGAAATGGAAAGAGAGAAGAAAAAGTTTTGAACATGGCGGAAGCAAAGCAATTGTAGCAAAAAAGGATGGTTTGGTTCAATTCAGCTTTAGGGTGCGTTATATGAGGTGTATATTAGTCCGACTGAAATTATTTGTCTTTATTACAACTAAAATTTGAAGTTGGATTAACACTTAATTCAAGGAGAAAAAGTGGACTATAAACTAATTTTTCCTATTTTTTTTCTAATCAATTACGAGAGGAAGCTAATTAAAGTTACGTTGCTTGAATTGGACTTAAATAGCCTAGGCTTTGCAACAATAATTGATTAACAACTCCCTAACTAACTTAACTGCCTCAACAACAAAGTGTTCCACAAGTTTAAACAAATTAAGACACGATCCCTTTTCTTCGATCTATTAGAAGATCATATGTTGATCTTTATTAGAATGTAATGTTATGATTTTCATTGATTGAATTGTGATTACAATGGTTCTTTATATATGAATATACACACTAGGGGTACAATAGTCAACATACAATAATATAAAACTCTAAGACATATGCTACTTGTTGCCCAAGTCTTGTGAGTCGGCTAAGGTATGCTCAACACGCTCCCGTAATCCCATGAGAATAGAATGAACATGGAGATTGGCCTTAAGCATCTGAAAGCGTGGATTCCCAAGTGGTTTGGTGAGAAGGTCCGCAAGTTGATCTTGGGAGGAGAGAAAGGATATCTGAAGCTTTTTGGCAGCTACAAGTTCACGTACATGATGGAAATCAATCTCGATGTGCTTTGTCCAGGCATGGAAAACAGGGTTGGCAGCTAAGTACATGGCACCAATGTTATCGCACCAAAGGGTGGGTAGGGTGGAGGATGAGATCTGGATTTCCTTAAGGAGAGCACAGATCCTCTGGACTTCAGCAGCGGTGTGAGAAAGGCATTTATATTCAGCTTCAGTGCTACTTTTAGAAACAGTTTGTTGTTGCTTGGAGCGCCAGCTGATAAGATTAGGGCCGAGAAAAATACAATAGGCGCCCACAGAACGCCGATCATCAATGTCTGAGGCCCAATCGGCGTCGATATACGCTTGGAGAGACAAGGATCCAGAACGAGCAAGATAAAGGTGATGGAAATGGTGTGCTTCAGATAGCAAAGAACCCGCTTGACCGTGGCCCAGTGATCATCAGTGGGTGCATGCATGAATTTGCTGACACGATGAAATGCGAAAGAAATATCGGGACGAGTGAAGTTGAGGTACTGGAGGCCCCCAACAATGGTGTGGTAGAGGGTAGGATCCGAGAATAGAGGACTACCGGTTTGCTAAAGATGACATTTCATGGCCGTATGTGTGGTGCAAGGCTTGGAAGTCGTCATGCCAGCCTTGTCAAGGAGCTGAAGAATTTATTTCCGCTGAGTGAGAAAGAGACATCTGTCACTACAAAAAAAAAACCTTTTTGCTACACTATAATTTGCCACGCCACAAAATAAGCGCCACAAAAAGGAACCTTTAGCGTCACTGTTTATGAACGTCTCAAAAAAGTAGTTTTCGCGTCATTTCTTTCTCAAAAAATTACAGTAAAGGTACCTTTTTGCGTCGCTCGTTAAAAGTGACGCAAAAGGTGACTTTTTGCGGCGCTGTTTCTTTTGGATAGTGGCAAACAAAAGTGTAGCAAAAGGTATTTTTTTAGTAGTGGTGTGACAGGGAGAACTTCAATGCCCAAAAATTAAGATAACGAACCAAGATCCTTGACGGAAAATTGTCGGCCCAAATAATGGAGGACATGTTGAATCAGTGTAGCAAAAGAGACAGTAATAACATGATCATCCACATAAATAAGCATGTAACCATAGTCAGCACCACGAGAGTAAATATAAAGAGAGGTGTCAGCCTTGGAGGCATGAAAACCATAACAAGGTGTTGGCCTTGGAGGCAGGTCCCCACAGATCAGTGTAAATCAAGTTAATAACATCATGAAATTCAGAAACATAACAGGGCAACATACGATTCCTTCCTAGTTTACAAGCATCACAAAATTTTAGATTTTCATTAATAAAAGGAACATTGCAAGCTGCTCGAATTCTTCCTAACACTTCTCAGAGCGGTGGCCATGGCTACTTTGCAACACATTAGGATCTAAAGTAAACTTAAAACGAGAACCTACAAGACGCTTAGAATTTGGACCTAAAGCAAGGATAGATTTGGATAGAAGAGAGATCTTGCGGTGTTCGTTTGGCTCCAACATTTCATAGAGATTATCCTTGAGGGTACCCTTGAGAGAATTTCCCTAGTTTTATTGTCCTTCACACGGGCGTGGGAGGCATTACATTAAACAATAACATTGTTATCATTAGTAAGAGAGGAAACACTCGGCATATTTTTTGGAAGAAAAGGTAGAAAATGATGATTTTTATAGTGCCGGGAATATAGTAAATCATGAATGCTAATCTGTTTCAGGCGTATGGAAGGCCAAAGGTTTGGTCATTATGGTGACACTATCATCATTGAGTTACAGATGTGAAAAGTTGCAGAAATTTATGACATGGTAGTCGGCCAGTCGGTGGCGGATAAACATCTAGGACCCACTTGATGTATTTCAGGATTTTTTTTATGATAATTTATATTTGGAAATGGATGTGTTTAGTGTGATACAATACTTCATGATGTCACGTGGATCTGCAAGTGACGCATGCGTCCAATTAGACTCGGGTTACAGAAATGATTTATGTGTGATAATATGTTTTCATTCGCTATACTGGTGTAGTTCATGTGTGATATTATATTTTCATTCACTATAATGTTTCCTGTTAAACCAATGAATCTTTCAGTTAGAAGTGAGTCAAGTAAATCCAAAAGGGTTTGAGAAAGCAATTCTCTATACTACTATAGTATAATCTTTCAGTTATAATCGAAGTTATAATCGACTGAAGAATCACTTTTAAGTTCGTCATTGAGCATAAACATTCATCAAAGGCGACAAAGCCATTTTATACCCATCGACAAAGTCTTTGACTTAATTATTCCTCTTATTTCTTAATCGGTTTTTCAGATTTACAAATCCCAATTTGTGTTTCTTCTTTCATTTTTTTTTTGGTGCCATTTTTGGATTCAATTTTTTGTTCCTTGTATTGTACTCAACCACTATTCTTCATCTATAAAATCCCCTACAAGTCGGCACTCATAAAGCAACAGCAAAGAGTTCAATACAAATTAACTATAAGAAGAAAAAGAGTGACAAAAATGTCGACCTCATTCATCAAGATTTTTGTATTAGTCCAAATGTTCTTCATCCTTTCTTCTTCATTCATTTATGCAGATGAAGGAACTGCAACTTTCTATACAAAATTACGCCGTAAGTATTTTCATTTCATTACAATTGTCGGTAATTTTCAAGGAGTTTTTTTTATCTCAATGGTATAATCGACTTTTGTACGGTCGATTACGTAATTTGAGAATACAGTTTTATAGAATAGTTAAATGATACTTTAAGCTTATGTTTAACTGATGAATACATATATATGATACAGCGTCGCATGTGACGAGAACAAAAATGAAGGTTCCGAGATTCTTGTTGCTAGTGACGAAATATGGGATGGTGGCGATATATGTGGAACAGAGGTAACCATTAAATGCATCGGAGCTACCAATTCACTTCCGCATCCTTGCACCGGTCAAAGTGTTACAGTGAAAATAGTCGATTATTGTCCGGACTGCCATGGAACCATTGATCTTTCCGAGGCTGCATTTTCAAGAATTGCAAATACCGATCTTTGGAAAAATCCGAATCGAATATGACATGTAACATATGTATAGGTAATTTATTTATTTATATTTTCGATTATTCTGCATTAGCTAGATGATTGATTAAACCTTTTAGTTTTAATTTTGCAATTTCATTTTACATGCAAGATGAAATTTATTATTACTTCCCTGCAGGTCTCAGGCATAAAGGGCTGATATGGAGAAAATTGCCGGCCGACCATAGACCAAGGATAAATGTGACTACTTGTGTGGTTTAATTACTTGATGTAATTTTCATTTCTACTAATAATAAAATGACTTGCTACTTCTTCATCTAGTTTTTCTAGCCTTTATTCTGTGTTGAGGATATTATAGATATTGAATATATATTTAATTTTTTTCTTGTATTATATGTATTACTTGTTGCCTAAGATAAGTTAGTCCTATAAATTCTCTCTTCAATTCTCATAAGAAATCACTGGAATATACTTTGATATTCTAAATACAATATAGTATTAGAGCCTGGCTCACTATCATTACGCTAAAATACAACAACAACAACAAACAAAAAAAACCCAAATCCTACCCATCTTCTCCAAGCATTCGGCCATGTCCGCACCGATCTTTGCGACGACGGCAACTTTCCCCTCTACCTCCTATCCATCCTTTACTCCCTCTTCTTCGATCCACATCACCAAACCAACCCGCCAAAACTACCACCTTTGGCGTGCCCAAATCCTCCCCTACCTCCGGGGTCAAGGAATCTATTGTTACGTAGATGGATCAATAAAGCCACCGGCAACAAGCGTCACCGCGCGCCACCGACGGAAACGTTTCTCCCAACCACGCTTATGACGATCGGAGCAAACAAGATAATATTTTTTTGAGCTCAATAACTTCTTCCCTGAGATGGTGTTTTGATGCAAGTTTACACCGCCTCCTCGCCGACATAAATTTGGACGGCTCTCCAAAACTCCTTCGCTTGAGCCAGCCGCACCAAGCTCATTCAACTCCGTACAAAGATGGCTTCATTCGGAAAACGAGATCTCTCTGCTTTGTTGATTATTAATTCAATAAAATAGATCACCGACGATCTTGCACTTTCCGGCCACCCTCTCACCGATGAGCACTTCATCGCATATGTTTTGGTGGTCTCGGCCACGATTATGACTCCTTGGTCACCATGGTCGGTGTTCGTCCGACCCTCACCATTAACGTGGTCTATTCTCAGTTTGCTTAGCGTTGAATCTCGCTTACTTCATCACCGACCGGTCGCTCCGCCCCAACCTCCATCGAAGTCTTCTCCTGCTCCTATTGCCGATCTTTGCCACCTTTTCACTCACGCAAAATTCCTCCTTCAATTCTTGTGGACATGGTTCAAACAATTATCGAGGCCGGGGGTGTGGCCTTGGCTCACCCCATCCCCTTACTTCGGTGACTCATCCCCGACTTGTCAAATTTGCTCACAGAGTGGGACACATAGCCCAAGCATGCTACCACAAATATGATCTTCCCCCTCAACTTTTTGCTAAACAAATTGCACTCAAACTGTCACAATAAATTTCAGTTTCATCCTGATGTAGCCCCAAATCACTGACTAGACCCTTCAACCAGATTGCTTCATTAGCTGCTTCAGTAAGAGCCACATTCTCTGCCTCAGTTGTTGATATAGCTAATGTTGCTTGCAGAGTTGCTTTCCAGCTGACAACTGAATTTCCCATTGTGAAAACATAACCAGTCATTGATTTTCTACTGTCCACATCACCTGCATAATCAGCATCACAGTATCCTGTAACCAAACTATGAGTATCACCTCCATAAATGAGACCAACATCAGTTGTACCTCTAAGGTACCTGAACATTCTTTTCACAGCTTTCTAGTGTTCCTTTCCAGTTTGAGCCATAAATCTGCTTTGAAAACACTGACTGCCTAAGCCAGATCAGGCCTAGTGCACACCATGGCATACATCCAACGCCAACTACACTAGCATAAGGAAATTTTGACATATATTCCTTCTCCTCACCGTTGTGAAGCATAAAGCGACAAATGAACATTTGACACCATAGGAGTATCTATTGGCTTTGCGACGGACATGCCATACTTGGCCAAAATCTTACGTATATATCCCCGAGAGATAAAAGCAGTTTCTTCTAACTTCATCTCTCAAGATCTCCATCCCCAAGATTTTCTTTTCTTTGCACCCAAATATTTCATTTCAAATTCGGCACTAAGAAGGTCTTTCGATTCTAAATATCGAGACTTCTTTCTTGCGGCTATCGGCATATCATCCACATACAAAACAAGATAGATGTATGATCCATCTTAGCCGACTATTGTAGACATGTAAGCTGTCAAACCTTTTATACCTTGTCTAAGAGCACTGCTTCAATCCGTACAAGGACTTTTTCAGCTTACAAACAAATGCTTCTTTACCAGGAACTTGAAATCCCTCCGGCTGAGTCATGTATATCTCTTTGTCTACCTCACCATGTAGAAAAGCTGTCTTCACATCTAGCTTGCTCAAGTTCAAGGTCTTGTTGTGCCACCATTGCTAGTAACACTCTGATTGAAGTATGTCTGACTACTGGTGAGAATATCTCATCAAAGTCCACCCCTTCTTTTAGACTGAACCCTCTAGCAACCAAACATGCCTTATACTTGACTCCTTCTACCTTAGTCATCCCTTCCTTTTTCTTTAAGATCCATTTGCATGTAACAACTCTCTATCAATTTGGATGTTTAACAAGATCCTAAGTCCGATTCTTCGATATTGACTCCATTTCATCTCCCATGGCGGCAAGCCATTGAGATGACTCGAAACATGTCACGGTTTCCCTGTAATTCGAAGGTTCATAACCAACCACCTCTTACGTAACTTGAAGTGCATATCCGCCAAATATTCAAACCCATACCTTCAGGAGGTATCCCAACATTGGATCTTCTAGCTCTACCGACGGCTATACTTTGTTGACCAATATCGAGTTTGACACTCGGTTGATCCCTGTTTCACCGGCTGACTGGCTTGGATTTAGTTCTGGTTCATTAACCAGATTAGATTAAAACTGACTTTGTTCAGCTGAGTGTTGCATCTCAGCTGACTCCACCTAAAGCTCCACCTTACTGTCATTTTTCTCAGTTCTAGCACTGGTTTTAGTTTCAGCAACCCTCTCTACCGACGAGCTGATCATAGAATTCTCATCGAAAACAACATCTCTACTGAGAATAACTCAGTTCTCTCTGCGATGACCGGATCCTATAACCTTTCACTCCATCACCATACCCCACAAACTCTCCTTTCTTTGCCAATTGTTCTAGTTTCCCTTCACTAACATGATAGTAAAGCGTGCTTCCAAATACTCTTAGAGCGAGTATTCGGCGAGCTTTCACGACCACATTTCAACTTTGTCTTGAAATTGATCGCCGTGTGAGGACTCATGATGATTAAGTAACAAGCCGTGCATACGATTACGCCCAAAATCTTCTTGACAAGCGAATGAGAGAGCATGCATCTTGCTCTCTCAATAAGAGTTTGATTTGTTCTTTCGGCTACACCATTTTGCGAGGAGTATTCCTAATTGTATGATGTACGGAAATACCCTCATTTTTGCACAACTCATCAAACTCATTCCAATGAGAATTCCGGACCATTATCTATACGAAGCCTCTTGATCTTCTTCCCCAACTAATTTTCAACTAGAGCCTTCCATTGCATGAAGCTCTTGAATGCCTCACTTTTGTATTACATCATGACCACCCAAGTCTTTCTTGAATAGTCATCTATGAATGACACAAAGTATACGTGACCACCTAATAACTCAACATTTGATGCCCCCCAACAATCGAATGAATGTAATCAAGTGATGACTTTGTGTTGTGTATCCCTTTTGAGAACTTGCCCATATGAAGCTTCCCAAACACACAATGCTCACAAAAGTCTAGATTCCGACCTTACATCCCCCAAGAAGATCTTTACGAGAAAGAATATGCATCCCCATTTCTCCCGTGTGACCCGAGTCTCATGTGCCACGATTTTGTCAGCGCGGGCGATGAACTTCGGCGGATGCTACAACAAAGTAGACCCGGACACAAG
The DNA here is from genome assembly GCA_036785695.1 of Gentiana straminea. Taxonomy (NCBI): domain Eukaryota; kingdom Viridiplantae; phylum Streptophyta; class Magnoliopsida; order Gentianales; family Gentianaceae; genus Gentiana; species Gentiana straminea. Next base: position 26,516,473 of record JAVUPR010000349.1, read on the forward strand.
CGATCCTTTCAAAATATACAAGGTTCCCCTTTTGAATCCCCCGAGAAGCGAAAATGAGTTTTTGTAGACACTCGGTATTCCACCTTCACCCTTAAAAGCTGAATCCCTTGCCGTCTAAAAGGCGAGGGATACCAAGTTCTTGGTCATATGTGGAACATGTCTAACTTCACTCAACATACGAGAATTTACCATCCTTTGTCCTCGGTTGGGCGAGCCAGTCCCAACTATCTTGCAGACCTTGATGTTTGGCATAGCTATATGACCACCATCTATCTATTGATAACTTGAGAACCACTCTCTGTGTGGACAAATATGATAAGATGCTCCAGAGTCCAGAATACACACATCGGCATGATGTGCCGATTCTCCAAACTACTAGAACCATGTCCTTCTTTGAATCAAACTCGGTTTGCAATAGCGCCTATTCTAGAACGATCTCCTCGCTTCGTTTTCTTTGTACGAGTTGGACTTCCAATGTCCCCTGCTCCTTACATTAATTGCAAACATCTATGGATTTAGGACCTTTGGACCCTATCTTCTTGGATTTCTTCTTCTTCCCAAACTGCTTCCCATGCCTTTTTCCACTACAAAGCCCGCCGACAACCGGTCCAACGGCCCGACATGTCTGCCCCGACAGACTTGTGTCTCGACTCCTGTCAAGTAAAGCGACCTTGCATCTTCCAATGCAACCGTATCCTTCCCAACTATGAAGGATTGCACAAAGTTCTCATAAGAAAATTTGGTAGTGATACCAACAAAATAAGAGTGGATCTTCATCCTCAATCTTCACATCAATATTCTTGAGATCAAGTAATATTATGTTCAACTGATCAAGATGATCTCTCTGTTGAGCCCCCTCATGCATCCTTAGACTAACCATCCTGTGCTTTAGGAGCAACTTGTTGGTCAATGACTTAGTCATATACAATGTTTCATGATTTGACCATAACTTAGCAGCGGTGTCTTCCTCAGCAACTTCTGTGATAAAATCATCTGATAAGCACAACATGATGGTGGAATGTGCTTTCTCCTCCAGACTGGTGTAATCTGCTGCACTGGCATCTACTTTACCGGATAAAGGAGTCCACAATCCTTGTTGTTTTAACAAGGCCCGCATCTTGATTTTCCACGGGACCGAAATTGTTCCTCCCTGTAAATTTATCAATCTTTACGTTAACTACTGACATCTTTCTTGTTAAAGAACATACCTTTGATCACGAAATCCTAGCATCAGTCACCGGCCTTGGTGGAGATCAACTCCGTTCAGCCTGCAAATCTTTCTGAATCTTGAACCTGACGCTCCGATACCAATTTGTTAAAAAACAGACGAGAAACTTACAATTGAAGAAAGATAAAACACATGCAATCTAACAGTAAAAATAAGGCAGAAATTGATAAAACACAGAAACAAATAGAACACGGTGATTTAACGTGGTTTCCGGCGTTGTGCCGACTACTCTACGGACAGAAAATGAGCTATTTTATTATGCGTAGAATTACAAGGTTTTCACAAGTCTGTGATTAACACTTTGAAAGACACACTTTGCATTGATTACAACTTCGGTATTTATAGGCACAAATCCCAAACCCTAGCCGCAAAAGATCTTTGTCGGAATTGTCATAAATACCCTGGATGTGGACCCCAGCTCCAGCTGTTATCCACAAGACGAAACTCAGCTCAAAACTGACTTTCCCAGAAAACTCACTTGTAATCAACAAACTCAGATGTAGAACTTAGCAAACTCAGTTTCCACCAAAACTCAATTTCCCCAAAACCAAGTTTTCTCAGCTTTTCCCAAAACTCAGTTTCACGTCACAAAACTCAATTTCAGCTTTCAGATTAGTTCTACCAGTTTTAGAGATCAATTCACCAAACTAACACAATATATTGAAATTCAATCCATTTCAAAATTCAAACCCATCCTACCTCTTCCAATATAAACCAGCCACCATAAACTTTTCTCCTTCTTCTAAAAAATTCGGCAACTACCACCATCGTCTAACCATCCTACCACCAAATCACGATTTCCATCACCCAAATCTCCATTTCCCTTCAATTGCCACTGTCAGAATCCAGTTTTTTCCTCCCCGATTTCATTTCCCTTTACTAGGAGTTGTGGAGAGTTCCCAGAATTCAGAAACCAGAAAATCAAAACTCCGGCGACCACGAAACACCCCCTGTCGCGGCGGCGAGACCTATTTTTCGGCGGCAACGAGTTCGGTTCATCAATTTTAATGGTGGTAGAGGCAATCCCATCCCGAGAGGTAGAGGAGGTCAACGAGAGATTTCGGGCGACGCCATTCCAACTATTCATGGTGTCGATCGGTTCGCCTCTATCGCTATCTATTAGTCTTTTCGGACTCATTGGAACGCACGGTCGGTTGCTTGGGAAAGGGGCATAGACCTTAATGATTGCCGTGACATTATACCACGAGTGCACCAATTTCACGGCATAGCGGACATGGCTCTTATATCTACCACATTCAACACCACCATTGACGAATTATGGGATGGTGGCAATATATGTGGAACGAGAGGTCACCATTAAATGCATCGGGGCTACAAATTCACTTCGCATCCTTGCACCGGTCAAAGTGCTAAGGTTAAAATTGTAAATTATTGTCCCATTCGCCTTGGAACCATTCACCTCTCCGAGGCTGCATTTTAAAGAATTTCGAATACCGATCCTGGAAAATTCCGCATCGAATATGACATGTAACATACGTATAGGTAATTTTTGTCGAAATTAATATGTCACAATGTGTATTACAATCATACGGTTATATTTATTGATATGAGTCGTATCATCAATATTGGTGTAAAGTGTGTTGTGTCAGATGTTGTATTACGCCTTTAGCTAGATGATTGATTAAACCTTAGTTTTAATTTTGCGGTTTAATTTTACATGATGAAATTAATGATTACTTCCCTGCAGGTCTTAGGCATATAGGGCTGATATGGAGAAAATTGCCGGCCGACCATATACCAATTAAGGACAAGCATAAATGAGACTACTTGTGTTGTTTACTTGATGTATTTTTCATTTCTAATAATTATAAAATGACTTGCTACTTCTTCATTTAGTTTTTCTAGCCTTTTATCCGGTAAAATTCATTTTAATTGTTTTTCACTGCCTCCATCCCACAATAAGTGTCAATTTTTTGTAGTGCACAGATTAAAAAAATAATTAATATGTTGTATTTTAAGTAGTGATTGATACGTATACCCCTATCAAATAATAAATGCTCTTTTATAATATGAAATGAATATATAAACATTAAATGTTATTATAGGGGTATGTTTGAAAAAAAATGTATTAAGTGATGTATTGGTTTTCTAAATAGATATTTTTTATGAGACAAGTCATTTTTAAAAAAAAAAGATATTTTTTATGGGACGGGTGTAGTACTAATTAGGTGGTTTAAGGCTAATATGATTGGGGATTAGCAAAAAATGCAAGTCACCATGTCCCATAATTCTCATTCTCAGAAATAATTGTAAAACACAATCAAAAGATACTAGGTGGCGACCAAACGTATTTATACAAATATTTTTTTAGAGATAAAGAACCAAAAGTCCTCTTTTTGACACGAAATAAATAAATAGGACACACATATTTTTTTAGTTGCAAAAAGCACAAACATTTTCATAAGGACAAAAATAACCCTCGCGCACGTCCTCAGCTACATGACACATGAGTACATTGATCAGTTTGATCTGTTTGTTTCCGTTTTTTTTTTTTCAAACATCCGTAAATTTTGATTTACAACCCCGATCATCGAAATTTTTTCACCAAAATTCATGTATTTTTTTTGCTCTTCAATTTGAGCCCAAATATGATATCCTTCCGACGTATATTTTGAAAGACGAAAAAATATTGTTATTACCCGGAGCGTTTTTTCTTATAAACGACCGTAACTTTTGATTTAGAACACCGATCATCAAAATTGTTTCACCAAAGCTCATATTTTTTTATCTTCATTTTGAGACCGCGTTTGATACCTTTTCGACGTAGTATTTGAAAGCCGAATTTAATCACATCATTTACATTAACACAGGATCAGTATCAGTATGAGTAGTATCAGTATCAGTATCAGTAGTATCAGTATCAGTATCAGATTATACAAGAATATGCAGAAGAACATTCCACCAGACTGTTAACAAACTCAGCAGATTAATAGCAAGTACAACAAACTATAGATTTAGTACAATATGTACATCAGTTAACAACATGAAAAATAAAGAAAAAAATAGGATTTCTGCTTGTTTAGTCTCTATTTACCATCATCAAAGCTATTTAATCACTGAATTTGCTGTAAGGTCTTTATCCGAGAGATAAAGATCACTCTCCAAATGCAAAATCCGGATACACTAACACACCGTGTTAAATTGGTTTATATGATACAATTCGGAAGAGATAGAATCATTAACGAGATAACTTGATTAAGGTGTGGTGTTTATAACATACGAGTTCGGTAGTTTATCACTTGAAATAAGCCTAAAAAGTACATCGACTAAAAGGTAATACATAGAAGATCCGTACAACGAGACTATAGTTTAGTACAATAGGTACATCGGACTAAAAGGTAATACATAGAAGATCAATACAAGTACGAAACGATCGAACTATCACCAAATTATAAGAAGGATATTCTAGTTCAAAGAACTAAATTATCATGCCCGGAATTCACAAGGTCTTTGAATTACAAGTTCAAGTAAGCCTATGGACTAGGCCTATCTATTACATGATGATACAATGTAGATCAAAAACTTCAAGCACGCCAAGGCACATAGTAAGCCTTTGAACTAGGCCTATCTATTGCATTAATGCACACGATATCGTATCGTATCGGTATCGGCGGTATCGTATCGTATCGCGACGTATCGTATCGTATCAGGCTCAAAAGGACTCTCCATTCGGTTTTTTGTTGCAAGGTCTATGTCCCCCAAATCTAACAACGCCAATAGCATAAGTAGAACCAACATGAAGCATATTAGCCCAAAAATCAAAATCTTGCTTATAACCACTAATCTTGAACGAATGACGGCCCATACGGTATAAGGATCTACCCCTGGATCGAATATAAGCATCGACATCTTTCCGAACAAAAATGCAATATCAAGCTTGGAAACAAGAATGACATGTGAAGTAGTCATTTCATACTTTTCCGTATTTACAAACTCAGCTACTCCCTCAATCCGTGGCTTGGATGAATCGATGATTAAACTAACCTTTTTTGCCTCATTTTCACAACCAAATAGTCTCAAGCATACCAACAACCGGAAGCACCAATGCTTCATGACTACCAATTCCTATGTTTGGTTCAAATGGCATTTCGTCGAACACGTGTCGGGTATCTCCCAAATGTTCATTTTGAGACCTCATTTGATACCTTTTCGACGTAGTATTTGAAAGCCGAATTTAATCACAGCATTTACACTAACACACTATCAGTATCAGTATCAGTATCATTTAAGGCTTAATTCAAGTGACTACTTCAAGGCACACATATCTGGCTCATATAAGGATGATTATGTTTCTATCTTATATTGCTCAAAGGTGTTTGATAAATTAGAAACAAGCTGATTTAGCCTTCTCTTCGATTGAAGATGCATCTTCTAATTTGGCTCTTGTCCTTAAAAGCTTTGCACTCAAGCTCGTATTGACATTTCGTTCTTTCTTCTCTTCTTTTTACTTGTTTTGTTTCTTCAATAGCCACTTTCTTGAATACTTAAAAAGAAAAATGTTTAAGTAACTTAAGCTGTTGTGCAAAGGTGGAGTGTAACATCAAAGATATTTAAAGACTCATGTAGCTTTGTGTTAACATCAAGCGAGATATGCTCCAAAACTTCCAAAAACAAAATCATGTTTCCAAAGTGAACATGGAAAAACACAATAGTACACTAATAATGATAACGAAATCCAATTAAATCTCACCGGAATAAATAATCAGAAAAAAAAAGTTAAGCAGTAGTACTTACAGGCTGAGGCAAGTATGTCCGTACTGAACGACCACCTTGCACATTAACATGAGCATCCCAATTTCATCTATGCAAAGAAATTTGCCATAAGCGTTGTCGCCATCATATTGAGATTCACGGTTGCATCACATTCATATAGCTCTAGTTGTATAGGTTGTGACCTTACTGGAATCCTGGAGCAGCTCATCTGGAAACTAAACAGTCACACGCAAACAACATTGGCCCTATTATGCTTCAAAAAATTGATGGTAGAAGGAAAAAAAATTGCAATGGAGTCGGTTAAAATTATGAGAGAGGATGAAGTCCGCTACACGTTAAAGATCAAAATTGGATTTCAAATCCATGGAGTCTGAAACCGGAGGAACTTTGAATTGAAGTTCAAGTTTGTTCGAACTGGAAATTGGGCTGTGACAGACGGCGATGGCAGTGGTTGTAGAGTAGTATTCACCAGCCTTCGGTTTCTTTTTTTTCATTCAATCAGATACATGAATGAATACCTGGAGAATAAGCACAAGAAATGCAAATTTGCAAGAAGCGGCGTAGAGGTGAAAGTGGGTGGAGGAGGAGGAGAAGGAGAAGGAGAAATGGAAAGAGAGAAGAAAAAGTTTTGAACATGGCAGAAGCAAAGCAATTGTAGCAAAAAAGGATGGTTTGGTTCAATTCAGCTTTAGGGTGCGTTATATGAGGTGTATATTAGTCCGACTGAAATTATTTGTCCTTATTACAACTAAAATTTGAAGATCATATGTTGATCTTTATTAGAATGTAAAGTTATGATTTTCATTGATTGAATTGTGATTACAATGGTTCTTTATATATGAATATACACACTAGGGGTACAATAGTCAACATACAATAATATAAAACTCTAAGACATATGCTACTTGTTGCCCAAGTCTTGTGAGTCGGCTAAGGTGTGCTCAACACGCTCCCGTAATCCAATGAGAATAGAATGAACATGGAGATTGGCCTTAAGCATCTGAAAGCGTGGATTCCCAAGTGGTTTGGTTGAAAGGTCAGCAAGTTGATCTTGGGAGGAGAGAAAGGATATCTGAAGCTTTTTGGCAGCTACAAGTTCACGTACATGATGGAAATCAATCTCGATGTGCTTTGTCCAGGCATGGAAAACAGGGTTGGCAGCTAAGTACGTGGCACAAATGTTATCGCACCAAAGGGTGGGCAGGGTGGAGGATGAGATCTGGATTTCCTTAAGGAGAGCACAGATCCTCTGGACTTCAGCAGCGGTGTGAGAAAGGCATTTATATTCAGCTTCAGTGCTACTTTTAGAAACAGTTTGTTGTTGCTTGGAGCGCCAGCTGATAAGATTAGGGCCGAGAAAAATACAATAGGCGCCCACAGAACGCCGATCATCAATGTCTGAGGCCCAATCGGCGTCGATATACGCTTGGAGAGACAAGGATCCAGAACGAGCAAGATAAAGGCTGATGGAAATGGTGTGCTTCAGATATTAAAGAACCCGCTTGACCGTGGCCCAGTGATCATCAGTGGGTGCATGCATGAATTTGCTGACACGATGAAATGCGAAAGAAATATCGGGACGAGTGAAGTTGAGGTACTGGAGGCCCCCAACAATGGTGTGGTAGAGGGTAGGATCCGAGAACAGAGGACTACCGGTTTGCTAAAGACGACATTTCATGGCCGTATGTGTGGTGCAAGGCTTGGAAGTCGTCATGCCGGCCTTGTCAAGGAGAGCCGAAGAATTTATTTCCGCTGAGTGAGAAAGAGACATCTGTCACTACAAAAAAAAACCTTTTTGCTACACTATAGTTTGCCACGCCACAAAATAAGCGCCACAAAAAGGAACCTTTAGCGTCACTGTTTATAAACGTCTCAAAAAAGTAGTTTTCGCGTCATTTCTTTCTCAAAAAATTACAGTAAAGGTACCTTTTTGCGTCGCTCGTTAAAAGTGACGCAAAAGGTAACTTTTTGCGGCGCTGTTTCTTTTGGATAGTGGCAAACAAAAGTGTAGCAAAAAGGTATTTTTTTAGTAGTAGTGGTGTGACGAGGGAGAACTTCAATGCCCAAAAATTAAGATAACGAACCAAGATCCTTGACGGAAAATTGTCGGCCCAAATAATGGAGGACATCTTTGAATCGGTGTAGCAAAAGAGACAGTAATAACATGATCATCCACATAAATAAGCATGTAACCATAGTCAGCACCACGAGAGTAAATATAAAGAGAGGTGTCAGCCTTGGAGGCATGAAAACCATAACTAGGTGTTGGCCTTGGAGGCGGGTCCCCACGGATCGGTGTAAATCAAGTTAATAACATCATGAAATTCGAAACATAACGGGGCAACATACGATTCCTTCCTAGTTTACAAGCATCACAAAATTTTAGATTTTCATTAATAAAAGGAACATTGCAAGCGCTCACAATTCTTCCTAACACTTCTCAGAGCGGTGGCCAAGGCTACTTTGCAACACATTAGGATCTAAAGTAAACTTAAAACGAGAACCTACAAGACGCTTAGAACTTGGACCTAAAGCAAGGATAGATTTGGATAGAAGAGAGATCTTGCGGTGTTCGTTTGGCTCCAACATTTCATAGAGATTATCCTTGAGGGTACCCTTGACAGAATTTCCCTAGTTTTATTGTCCTTCACACGGCTGTGGGAGGCATTACATTAAACAATAACTTGTTATCATTAGTAAGAGAGGAAACACTCGGCATATTTTTTGGAAGAAAAGGTAGAAAATGATGATTTTTATAGTGCCGGGAATATAGTAAATCATGAATGCTAAATTTTTTTACGGCGTATGGAAGGCCAAAGGTTTGGTCATTATGGTGACACTATCATCATTGAGTTACGGATGTGAAAAGTTGCGAAATTTATGACATGGTAGTCGGCCGGTCGGTGGCGGATAAACATCTAGGACCCACTTGATGTATTTCGGGATTTTTTTATGATAATTTATATTTGAAAATGGATGTGTTTAGTGTGATACAATACTTCATGATGTCACGTGGATCTGCAAGTGACGCATGCGTCCAATTAGACTCGGGTTACAGGAATGATTTATGTGTGATAATATGCTTTCATTCTCTATACTGGTGTAGTTCATGTGTGATATTATATTTTCATTCACTATAATGTTTCCTGTTAAACCAATGAATCTTTCAGTTAGAAGTGAGTCAAGTAAATCCAAAAGGAGGGTTTGAGAAAGCAATTCTCTATACTACTATAGTATAATCTTTCAGTTATAATCGAAGTTATAATCGACTGAAGAATCACTTTTAAGTTCGTCATTGAGCATAAACATTCATCAAAGGCGACAAAGCCATTTTATACCCATCGACAAATCCCAATTTGTGTTTCTTCTTTCAAATTTTTTTTTGGTGCCATTTGTGGATTCAATTTTTTGTTCCTTGTATTGTACTCAACCACTATTCTTCATCTATAAAATCCCCTACAAGTCGGCACTCATAAAGCAACAGCAAAGAGTTCAATACAAATTAAGTATAAGAAGAAAAAGAGTGACAAAAATGTCGACCTCATTCATCAAGATTTTTGTATTAGTCCAAATGTTCTTCATCCTTTCTTCTTCATTCATTTATGCAGATGAAGGAACTGCAACTTTCTATACAAAATTACGCCGTAAGTATTTTCATTTCATTACAATTGTCAGTAATTTTCAAGGAGTTTTTTTTTATTATCTCAATGGTATAATCGACTTTTGTACAGTCGATTACAGAGCTGAGAATACAGTTTTATAGAATAGTTAAATGATACTTTAAGCTTATGTTTAATTGATGAATATATATATATGATACAGCGTCAGCATGTGACGAGAACAAAAATGAAGGTTCCGAGATTGCTGCTGCTAGTGACGAAATATGGGATGGTGGCGATATATGTGGAACAGAGGTAACCATTAAATGCATCGGAGCTACCAATTCACTTCCGCATCCTTGCACCGGTCAAAGTGTTACAGTTAAAATAGTCGATTATTGTCCGGACTGCCATGGAACCATTGATCTCTCCGAGGCTGCATTTTCAAGAATTGCAAATACCGATCTTTGGAAAAGTCCGAATTGAATATGACATGTAACATATTTATAGGTAATTTATTTATTTATATTTTCGTTTATTCTGCATTAGCTAGATGATTGATTAAACCTTTTAGTTTTAATTTTGCAATTTCATTTTACATGCAAAATGAATTTATTATTACTTCCCTGCAGGTCTCAGGCATAAAGGGCTGATATGGAGAAAATTGCCGGCCGACCATAGACCATGGATAAATGTGACTACTTGTGTGGTTTAATTACTTGATGTATTTTTCATTTCTACTAATAATAAAATGACTTGCTACTTCTTCATTTAGTTTTTCTAGCCTTTGTGCTGTGTTGAGGATATTATAGATATTGAATATATATTTAAGTTTTTTCTTGTATTATATGTATTACTTGTTGCCTAAGATAAGTTAGTCCTATAAATTCTCTCTTCAATTCTCATAAGAAATCACTGGAATATACTTTGATATTCTAAATACAATATAGTATTAGAGCCTATCTCACTATCATTACGCTAAAATACAACAACAACACCAACAACAACAACAACAACAAACAAAAAAAAACCTTATTCCTACCCATCTTCTCCAAGCATTCGGCCATGTCCGCACCGATCTTTGCGACGACGGCAACTTTCCCCTCTACCTCCTATCCATCCTTTACTCCCTCTTCTTCGATCCACATCACCAAACCAACCCGCCAAAACTACCACCTTTGGCGTGCCCAAATCCTCCCTACCTCCGGGGTCAAGGAGTCTATTGTTACGTAGATGGATCAATAAAGCCACCGGCAACAAGCGTCACCGCGCGCCACCGACGGAAACGTTTCTCCCAACCCCGCTTATGACGATCGGAGCAAACAAGATAATATTTTTTTGAGCTCAATAACTTCTTCCCTGAGATGGTGTTTTGATGCAAGTTTACACCGCCTCCTCGCCGACATAAATTTGGACGGCTCTCCAAAACTCCTTCGCTTGAGCCAGCCGCACCAAGCTCATTCAACTCGTACAAAGGCGGCTTCATTCGGAAAACGAGATCTCTCTCGTTGTTGATTATTAATTCAATAAAATAGATCACCGACGATCTTGCACTTTCCGGCCACCCTCTCACCGATGAGCACTTCATCGCATATGTTTTGGCTGGTCTCGGCCCTGATTATGACTCCTTGGTCACCATGGTCGGTGTTCGTCCGACCCTCACCATTAACGTGGTCTATTCTCAGCTGCTTAGCGTTGAATCTCGCTTACTTCATCACCGACCGGTCGCTCCGCCCCAACCTCCATCGAAGTCTTCTCCTGCTCCTATTGCCGATCGCCACCTTTTCACTCACGCAAAATTCCTCCTTCAATTCTTGTGGACATGGTTCAAACAATTATCGAGGCCGGGGCGTGGCCTTGGCTCACCCCATCCCCTTACTTCGGTGACTCATCCCGACTTGTCAAATTTGCTCTAGAGTGGGACACATAGCCCAAGCATGCTACCACAAATATGATCTTCCCCCTCAACCTTTTGCTAAACAAATTGCACTCAAACTGTCACAATAAATTTCAGTTTCATCCTGATGTAGCCCCAAATCACTAACTAGACCCTTCAACCAGATTGCTTCATTAGCTGCTTCAGTAAGAGCCACATTCTCTGCCTCAGTTGTTGATATAGCTAATGTTGCTTGCAGAGTTTCTTTCCAGCTGACAACTGAATTTCCCATTGTGAAAACATAACCAGTCATTGATTTTCTACTGTCCACATCACCTGCATAATCAGCATCACAGTATCCTATGACCAAACTCGGAGTATCACCTCCATAAATGAGACCAAAATCAGTTGTACCTCTAAGGTACCTGAACATTCTTTTCACAGCTTTCTAGTGTTCCTTTCCAGTTTGAGCCATAAATCTGCTGAAAACACTGACTGCCTAAGCCAGATCAGGCCTAGTGCACACCATGGCATACATCAAGCGCCAACTACACTAGCATAAGGAAATTTTGACATATATTCCTTCTCCTCGGTGATTGTGAAGCATAAAGCGACAAATGAACATTTGACACCATAGGAGTATCTATTGGCTTTGCGACGGACATGCCATACTTGGCCAAAATCTTACGTATATATCCCCTGAGAGATAAAAGCGAGTTTCTTCTAACTTCTATCTCTCAAGATCTCCATCCCCAAGATTTTCTTTCTTTGCACCCAAATATTTCATTTCAAATTCAGCACTAAGAAGGTCTTTCAGATTCTAAATATCAGACTTCTTTCTTGTAGCTATCAGCATATCATCCACATACAAAACAAGATAGATGTATGATCCATCTTCTAGCTGACTATTGTAGACATGTAAGCTGTCAAACCTTTTATACCTTGTCTAAGAGCACTGCTTCAATCCGTACAAGGACTTTTTCGACTTACAAACAAATGCTTCTTTACCGGGAACTTGAAATCCCTCCGGTGAGTCATGTATATCTCTTTGTCTACCTCACCATGTAGAAAAGTTGTCTTCACATCTAGCTTGCTCAAGTTCAAGGTCTTGTTGTCCCACCATTTCTAGTAACACTCTCATTGAAGTATGTCGACTATTGGTGAGAATATCTCATCAAAGTCCACCCTTCTTTCGACCGAACCCTCTAGCAACCAAACGTGCCTTATACTTGACTCCTTCTACCTTAGTCATCCCTTCCTTTTTCTTTAAGATCCATTTGCATGTAACAACTCTCCTATCAATTTGGATGTTTAACAAGATCCTAAGTACGATTCTTCGGTATTGACTCCATTTCATCTCCCATGGCGGCAAGCCATTGAGATGACTCGAACATGTCATGGTTTCCCCGTAATTCGAAGGTTCATAACCAACCACCTCTTACGTAACTTGAAGTGCATATCCAGCCAAATATTCAAACCCATACCTTCACAGGAGGTATCCCAACATTGGATCTTCTAGCTCTACCGACGGCTATACTTTGTTGACCAATATCGGTTTGACACTCGGTTGATCCCCTGTTCGGTGGCGGCTTGGATTTAGTTATGGTTCATTAACCAGATTAGATTAAAACTGACTTTGTTCAGCTGAGTGTTGCATCTCAGCTGACTCCACCTAAAGCTCCACCTTACTGTCATTTTTCTCAGTTCTAGCACTGGTTTCAGTTTCAGCAACCCTCCCTACCGACGAGCTGATCATAGAATTCTCATCGAAAACAACATCTCTGCGAGAATAACTCGGTTCTCTGCGATGACCGGATCCTATAACCTTTCACTCCATCACCATACCCCACAAACTCTCCTTTCTTGGCCATTGGTTCCAGTTTCTTTTCACTAACATGATAGTAAACTGTGCATCCAAATACTCTTAGAACTGAGTAATCAGCAGGCTTTCCTGACCACATTTCAAGCTTCTTGTCTTGAAATTGATCGTTGTGTGAGGACTCATGATGATTAAGTAACAAGCCGTGCATACAGATTACGCCCAAAATCTTCTTGACAAGCGAATGAGAGAGCATGCATCTTGCTCTCTCAATAAGAGTTTGATTTGTTCTTTCGGCTACAACATTTTGCCGAGGAGTATTCCTAAGCTTGTATGATGTACGGAAATACCCTCATTTTTGCACAACTCATCAAACTCATTCCAATTTGAATTCCGGACCATTATCTATACGAAGCCTCTTGATCTTCTTCCCCAACTAATTTTCAACTAGAGCCTTCCATTGCATGAAGCTCTTGAATGCCTCACTTTTGCATTTCATCATGACCACCCAAGTCTTTCTTGAATAGTCATCTATGAATGACACAAAGTATCTGCGACCACCTAATAACTCAACATTTGATGGCCCCCAACAATCAGAATGAATGTAATCAAGTGATGACTTTGTGTTGTGTATCCCTTTTGAGAACTTGCCCATATGAAGCTTCCCAAACACACAATGCTCACAAAAGTTTAGATTCTTGACCTTACATCCCCCAAGAAGATCTTTCTGAGAAAGAATATGCATCCCCATTTCTCCCATGTGACCCAGTCTCATGTGCCACGGTCTTCGTCAGCGCGGATCGATGAACTTCAGCAGATGCTACAACAGTAGACCCAGACACAACTGATCCTTTCAAAATATACAAGGTTCCCCTTTTGAATCCCCTGAGAACTGAAAATGAGTTTTTGTAGACACTCAGTATTCCACCTTCACCCTTAAAACTGAATCCCTTGCTGTCTAAAAGACTGTGGGATACCAAGTTCTTGGTCATATATGGAACATGTCTAACTTCACTCAACATACGAAATTTACCATCCTTTGTCCTCAGTTGAACTGAGCCAATCCCAACTATCTTGCAGACCTTGCTGTTTGCCATAGCTATATGACCACCATCTATCTATTGATAACTTGAGAACCACTCTCTGTGTGGACAAATATGATAAGATGCTCCGAGTCCAGAATACACACATCGGCATGATGTCGATTCTCCGCCTACTAGAACCATGTCCTTCTTTGAATCAAACTCGGTGCAATAGCGACTATTCTAGAACCGATCTCCCTCGCTTCGTTTTCTTTGGACGAGTTGGACTTCCAATGTCCCCGCTCCTTACATTAATTGCAAACATCTATGGATTTAGGACCTTTGGACCCTATCTTCTTGGATTTCTTCTTCTTCCCAAAGCGCTTCCCGCATGCCTTTTTCCACAAAGTCGCCGACAACCGGTCCAACAAACGATGTTGTCTGCCCGACGGACTTATGTCTCAGCTCCCTGTCAAGTAAAGCTGACCTTGCATCTTCCAATGCAACTGTATCCTTCCCAACTATGAAGGATTGCACAAAGTTCTCATAAGAAGCTGGTAGTGATACCAACAAAATAAGAGCTGGATCTTCATCCTCAATCTTCACATCAATATTCTTGAGATCAAGTAATATTATGTTCAACTGATCAAGATGATCTCTCTGTTGAGCCCCCTCATGCATCCTTAGACTAACCATCCTGTGCTTTAGGAGCAACTTGTTGGTCAATGACTTAGTCATATACAGTGTTTCATGATTTGACCATAACTTAGCAGCGGTGTCTTCCTCAGCAACTTCTGTGATAAAATCATCTGATAAGCACAACATGATGGTGGAATGTGCTTTCTCCCCCGGACCGGCGTAATCGCACTGCACTGGCATCTACTTTACCGGATAAAGGAGTCCACAATCCTTGTTGTTTTAACAAGGCCCGCATCTTGATTTTCCACAGACTGAAATTGTTCCTCCCTGTAAATTTATCAATCTTTACGTTAACTACTGACATCTTTCTTGTTAAAGAACATACCTTTGATCACGAAATCCTAGCATCAGTCACCGGCCTTGGTGGAGATCAACTCCGTTCAGCCTGCAAATCTTTCTGAATCTTGAACCTGACGCTCCGATACCAATTTGTTAAAAAACAGACGAGAAACTTACAATTGAAGAAAGATAAAACACATGCAATCTAACAGTAAAAATAAGGCGGAAATTGATAAAACACAGAAACAAATAGAACACGGTGATTTAACGTGGTTTCCGGCGTTGTGCCGACTACTCCACGGACAGAAAATGAGCTATTTTATTATGCATAGAATTACAAGGTTTTCACAAGTGTGTGATTAACACTTTGAAAGACACACTTTGCATTGATTACAACTTCGGTATTTATAGGCACAAATCCCAAACCCTAGCCGCAAAAGATCTTTGTCGAAATTGTCATAAATACCCCGGATGTGGACCCCAGCTCCAGCTGTTATCCAAAAGACGAAACTCAGCTCAAAACTGACTTTCCCAGAAAACTCACTTGTAATCAACAAAACTCAGATGTAGAACTCAGCAAACTCAGTTTCCACCAAAACTCAATTTCCCCAAAACCAAGTTTTCCTAGCTTTTCCCAAAACTCAGTTTCACGTCACAAAACTCAATTTCAGCTTTCAGATTAGTTCTACCAGTTTTAGAGATCAATTCACCAAACTAACACAATCTATTGAAATTCAAACCATTTCAAAATTCAAACCCATCCTACCTCTTCCAATATAAACCACCCACCATAAACTTTTCTCCTTCTTCTAAAAAATTCGGCAACCACCACCATCGTCTAACCATCCTACCACCAAATCACGATTTCCATCACCCAAATCTCCATTTCCCTTCAATTGCCACTGTCAGAATCCAGTTTTTTCCTCCCCGATTTCATTTCCCTTTACTAGGAGTTGTGGAGAGTTCCTAGAATTCAGAAACCAGAAAATCAAAACTCCGGCAGCCACGAAACAGCCTGTCGCGGCGGCGAGACCTATTTTTCAGCAGCAACAGAGTTCAGTTCATCAATTTTAATGGCTGGTAGAGGCAATCCCATCACGAGAGGTAGAGGAGGTCAACAGAGATTTCAGGGCGACGCCATTCCAACTATTCATGGTGTCGATGAGTTCGCCTCTATCGCTATCTATTAGTCTTTTCGGACTCATTGGAACGCACGGTCGGTTCTTTGGGGAAAGGGGCATAGACCTTAATGATTGCCGTGACATTATACCACGAGTGCACCAATTTCACGGCATAGCGGACATGGCTCTTATATCTACCACATTCAACACCCCCATTGACGAATTATGGGATGGTGGCAATATATGTGGAACGAGAGGTCACCATTAAATGCATCGGGGCTACAAATTCACTTCGCATCCTTGCACCGGTCAAAGTGCTAAGGTTAAAATTGTAAATTATTGTCCGATCGCCTTGGAACCATTCACCTCTCCGATTTTGCATTTTAAAGAATTTCGAATACTGATCCTGGAAAATTCCGCATCGAATATGACATGTAACATCTGTATAGGTAATTTTTGTCAGAAATTAATATGTCACAATGTGTATTACAATCATACAGTTATATTTATTGATATGAGCCGTATCATCAATATTGATGTAAAGTGTGTTGTGTCAGATGTTGTATTACGCCTTTAGCTAGATGATTGATTAAACCTTAGTTTTAATTTTGCGGTTTAATTTTACATGATGAAATTAATGATTACTTCCCTGCAGGTCTTAGGCATATTGGGCTGATATGGAGAAAATTGCCGGCCGACCATATACCAATTAAGGACAAGCATAAATGAGACTACTTGTGTTGTTTACTTGATGTATTTTTCATTTCTAATAATTATAAAATGACTTGCTACTTCTTCATTTAGTTTTTCTAGCCTTTTATCCTGTAAAATTCATTTTAATTGTTTTTCACTACCTCCATCCCACAATAAGTGTCAATTTTTTGTAGTGCACGATTAAAAAAATAATTAATATGTTGTATTTTAAGTAGTGATTGATACGTATACCCCTATCAAATAATAAATACTCTTTTATAATATAAAATGAATATATAAACATTAAATGTTATTATAGGGGTATGTTTGAAAAAAAATGTATTAAGTGATGTATTGGTTTTCTAAATAGATATTTTTTATGAGACAAGTCATTTTTTAAAAAAAAAGATATTTTTTATGGGACGGGTGTAGTACTAATTAGGTGGTTTAAGGCTAATATGATTGGGGATTAGCAAAAAATGCAAGTCACCATGTCCCATAATTCTCATTCTCGAAATAATTGTAAAACACAATCAAAAGATACTAGGTGGCGACCAAACGTATTTATACAAATATTTTTTAGAGATAAAGAGCCAAAAGTCCTCTTTTTGACAGGAAAGAAATAAATAGGACACACATATTTTTTTAGTTGCAAAAAGGACAAACATTTTCATAAGGACAAAAATAACCCTCGCGCACGTCCTCAGCTACATGATACATGAGTACATGTTCGCGGTTTTATGCAAAGCAAAAGATAACAAGTAATAAAATAAAACCGATGTCAGCCCCAAGTGCGAAGGCTCGCAGCTATAGTGGTGAAACCGGATCGTATCCGCAGGGACTTGTACGAAAAAGAGTTTTTTGCCTTCGATTTCTTTTATAAAGTTGATGATTATGATCTCGGATTTTCAATTAACAAACTAAGGTTGCAAACGTGAAAATAAATAAAACTACGATAATAAAAATTTATAATTTAAAACAACTAGAACGCACCGATGATCCACCACCCCACCGAAAATAACAAGAAAGACACATATTCATTCGTAAGTTCTTGGATTATTATCTGCTAAAGAGGCATTTTCCCTTTTCGGTTCATCGCCTTTTAATTAGTTCACCACTCTCGGTACAACTAAAGCATTTACGGATCAAAGATATGGATATAAATCCTAATCTAATAACATTCACCCTCAACTTACGTATGTTGGAAAACTATTATCATTCTCCTTCACGGTAATCTACGAATTTATCAACTATCGTATCTAAATTCGATTAGCATGCAACATAAGTATAGATCATACAAATTGCACATAAACAATTCAAACATGAAGGAAGAACAAGATAACTTACGAAAATGAATTAAAGCGAAATCCTTATTTATTCCGGTGATGGTGGCTTCACAAAGGTGGTTCTAGCTTAGAGACCTTAGCCAATCATCCTCGATTATGATTTCGAGAATCGGGGCCGTAGCTCCAAAGCATTACAACAAGATACTACTATTCTAATTTATTCTCGGCATAACGCCTACGAGTATTTACATAAAAGACGGGAAAAGTAAAAGCTTGGCCAAAAGTGACCAAGGAGGGGCGCCTTTATGTATGGAAATGAGGGAGTTCTTATAGGGAGAGTTGAGGGGAGGTGTATAAGGGAGAGGTTGTAGTTGAGGGAGATATTTTTGGGAGAATATGCTAAGGAATATTCTCAAGTTTGTTATAAGCATGTGGGAGGTGATAATGACTTTGCATGTGAAGGTGAGGAGTCACTAAAATAGCATGTGGAGTTTGTTATGACTCATCATCATCATCATTAAGGAGCACATGGAGTAACATGCATCAAACTTGGCCAAAATATCTCCGGTTCGTCCGTAATTCCAGCAGTTCGGTAAAAAAATCATAACTTGAGTTGTAGACCTCCGATTGACGTGATTCAAAATGCGTTGGAAAGCTCATTTTAGTATCTACAACTTTCGTCAAGAACTCTTCCCCTGAAAAATGCCTCTAAGTCGGGTAAAATTTCCATCGAAAAACAGGTTACGGTAGAAGTACGTTGGAAAATATTGATCCGTTGATCTCGTAAACTCGTGGCATCTTCTTCTTTTCCTCAAAATCCATCTTTTAGGCCTCAAAATATAATGTTACGTGGCATATTTTGAAATACTTGATCACCAAGTTTGGGCCGAATCGAATCGAGCTTTCTTTATTCGAATCGAGCTTTCTTCTTAATCTTCATCGATCTTCGTTTAAGCTCCTCATTTAACATGCAAGCGTACCTACATTCATGATAACATCGTGCAAAATGTAACATCTCATATTCAAAGATTTTTATCAATGAAACCACATAATTAACACAAATTTGCACTTAACCACTTTTAAAACTCATTTGCTCAATAGTTCGATTAAACCCTTGATTTCTATGCAAATTATACGAATATGGAGGAAATTGTTATAAAATATAACATTAGAAATCGTATAAAATCACCCTAAACAACTCCCCCACACTTAGCTTTTGCTCGTCCCGAGCAAAACAAAACAAGAATCAAGGCTCGAAAAAGATAGACACCTCGGCAAATACAACATATACTCAATAAATCGAGGTTCACCACGATGTGTGTGCATAGCCATAGAAAACTTCCACTAAGTCCAAACTTGAAAAATTCAAAGCAAACTAGCTAATACCCCCTTCAAACTAGTAATAATGATACTTATAAGATGTACCCTACAAAACGTGACATATCCTGAAAAGAATGATAGAATATATCTAGGGCCATTCTGATATACTCGAGAGGATAATCCCTACAACATATCTGTCAGTTTATACTGGGGATAAGGTATACGATAACTAAGTCCTTAACTTATTCATAATAATAAATTTTTTCGATTTTTTTTTCTTTTCTCTTTTTTTTTTTTTCACACTTTTTTTCTTTTTTTTTTTCAACACACATCAGAATGAGCTTTTGCCCGTCATACTAGAATAGGACATTTCGAGATAATCCCCTATCTACTCAAATCATAAGGCGGACTTTTTTCGATGTCGTGAGCTTTTGGTCATCATAGTGGTATAGGACATTTCGAGATAATGCCCTACCGCACTCAAATCATCGACCGACTTTCGACACACACAATTGATTACTTTTTTCGAGATTTACGGCGGGCGGTGGTTAACATGCTAAAAGCAATTCAAACCTGCGAGCATAACACCTCAAGCAATGATTTATTTGTTAATTATTGTGCAAGAACATTAGTTATGTTTCACTTATCACATTCAAACGTTCGGATATTCACAATATATCATACTACGGCTATAAACACAAACTATCATAATTCTCACGATACGCGTACGTTAGCACTAAGCACATGACTTTATAAGATAATCAAAAATCACTAATCGAAAGGGATATAGCTTTATAATTTAGCTCATCATTCACTATGGCTCGTGAAAAATATATTGGGTGAAACAACTAACTTATCGAACATACGGAATATAGCATTAATGACTATAAAAACCGAACAAAGATATGCATTGTTTACTCGGGAATAAACAAAAATTTGAAAATTTAGCCCATTTAGCATAGAATCAAAATAATTTAAGCAAATGGTAGATACACATAAACCGATCCCTCCCCCACACTTAAATCACAACATGTCCTCAGGTTGTGCAGAATGTAAAAAGAAAAAGAACACTTAGCTGATTGTGGTTCGAAAGTGGCAATTCCGGAAGTGGCCTAGAATCAGCTCCAGAAATGCTCGATGAAATCAGTAGACTGTGGACCATCCACCGGTAAACTGATTTATCTAAAAGCTCACAATCGCTATCGCAAAAATCCGCACACCATGGGAAAACAAGACGTACCTCGGGGATAGGGGCACAAAAGATGATAGACAAAGCAATATCATGGAATAAAGACAGAAATAAACTACAGACAAAAAGGAAAAGATATCTAGGTTACCGTCCTAGTAGGGCTTAATTATAGTCGGGAGCTCGACTAGACAATAAAATTTCAACTCGGGTTAGCTTTGAATTTCCTATTCCCTTAGTTGCATAGTAGTTAAACTAATACATGTCACACATTATTTGAAAATTTAAAACGAGACTAGGTCATGATATGAAATATGTGACAAAGTATTAACTATGAGTCTTTTATACCCGGATCCTCAAGGGTTATTTCAAATTGTTCTAACAACCTAAATCTAAGAAATGATGCATTTGAATTTTTTCTTTGTACTCCCTCGGGATTTTCGGATAACCTCCTAATCGTTCCCTTTAAATGACATTCAAACATTCATCCTGAGACTTGGTGAAACAAAATGAAAATCAATTCGAAGTATTTGAAAACTATTATCCAAAGTATGAGTAAAGTATAATGCAAAATGTAGAGTTTTTGTTTTTTTTTTTTTTTTTTTTTTTTTTTATTTAAAAAAACGGGTTGCCTCCCGGTAGCGCTTTTGGTTAATGTCGTTTGCTCGACAACCCAAAAATTTTCAACCCGGGTCAGGCCAGTGAGGCCTCTTTCCGGAATCATTCTTGATTTCCTCGGGGTCAATAGTATGGATCCCACAAAAACAAAGTCTCGCCAACGTATTGGCCATATTAGTAAACTTCGTATCCACTTTGTTCCTATGGTTCTTCTCTTCTTCTTTTTAGATTTCGGTTCCACAAGCCGAGGTGTATCATCGGTAATCACAATATCATCAAAGAATTCACGGAGACGTAAATCATCGGGTTCCAAAAGATCGGAGTTTGTCTTGACTAGGGACGTCGTTTAGATGGAAAACCACCGGTCGTTCCTTTTGTTGACCAATATAGTGTTTCAACCGATGACCATTCACTCGAACAACTCTCCCGCTTATTTTTCAATTCGACGGCTCCACTAGGGAAAACCGAGAAATTTCAAAGGGGCCGGACCAACGGGTGCGTAGCTTACCGGAAAAGATGTAACTGGTATTATATAGTAAAACCCATTCGCCCTCTTTGAATTCTCTATGCTTGATTTTCTTGTCGTGAAGAAGTTTAGTCCTTTCCTTCGATTCTTGAGCTCTCGTAGGCCCGGAGTCCGAACTCATCAAGCTCCCGCAACCGCAACAATCGCTTTTCTCTGCATAAGCTGTTGTGTCAAAGTTTAAGAATTTAATAGCCCGAATGCTCGTGCTCAAGCTCGATTGGCGGGTGGCGGGCCTTACCATAAACCATCCGAAACGGAGATGTGCCGATAGGAGTTTTGAAAGGCGTCTGTAGGCCCGAGTACATCATCCGGTTTCGGCTCCGTCCGTCCTATGAGAATTCACCGTCTTCTCAAGAATGCTTTTCGGCTTCGGTTACTTACTTCAACTTGTCCACTCGTCGAGGGTGATAGGGGGTAGCGATTTTGTGTTTCACCCCATATCGTTCTAAAATCTTTTCTAATGGAGTATTGCGAAGTGAGTTCCCTCGTCACGATGAGAGCTCGTGGACAACCAAACCGTGTAAAAATGTTTTTCCTCGGGAAGCTCTTGACCACCTTGTGGTCGTTCCGCGGTGTTGCTATTGCCTCTACCCATTTTGACACGTAGTCAACGCGGACCGAGAATGTACTTGTTCCCATACGAGGATGGAAACGGTCCCGTGAAGTCAATACCCCATACGTCGAAAACTTCACATTGTTGAATGGGGTGTAGGGGCATGTCCATTCGCCGAGAAAGTTTACCGGTGCGCCGGCACCGGTCACAACCTTTTACAAAACTCTCTCGTATCCTTAAAAATTGTCGGCCGTAGAAACCGGACGAAAAATCTTCGCGAGCTAGTCTTCCCGGCTCCATAATGACCTCCCACGGGTCCGTCATGGCATTGCTCTATAATGTCCCTCTGCTCGAACTCAGGGACACACCTACGGAGTAATCCATCCTTACAACGCTTGAAGAGAATAGGGTCGTCCCACACATAATAGTTCAAATCCGAAAAGAATTTCTTCTTTTGCTGATATGTCGGTCGGGTCCGGATATCCGCCGCTCAAGAAGTTTGCAAAAGGTGCAAACCAAGG
Organism: Gentiana straminea; assembly: GCA_036785695.1. NCBI lineage: Eukaryota > Viridiplantae > Streptophyta > Magnoliopsida > Gentianales > Gentianaceae > Gentiana > Gentiana straminea. The sequence continues at coordinate 26,539,553 of JAVUPR010000349.1, forward strand.
AGAACCTTTTCCAAGTACGGGCGGGGAATAACCTCGCACACATCAATAGTCATGAGTTGCTCGGTTGGAAAATCAATTCCAATCTCATCCGACTCTATTTGATGATCATCGGTCACCGAGACATGTGATCGGCTACCACATTCTTGCTACCCTTCTTGTCCCGGATATGAACATCAAACTCTTGTAAAATCAAGATCCATCTCATCAAACGAGGCTTGGCATCGGCCTTGCTCAACGTATACTTCAATGCGAATGGTCCGTCCGGATCGTAACTTCCGACCCAAGCAAATAGCTTCTAAATTTATCCATGGCAAAAACTACGCCAACAACTCCTTCTCGGTTGTTGCATAATTTACTTGTCTTTGGGTTTAAAGTGTGACTAGCGTAGTAGATGGGTTGGAACCTTCCGTCCACTCTCTGACCTAACACCGCACCGACTGCATAATTAGAAGCATCACACATAAGCTCGAAGGGAGCTTTCCAGTCGGGTGCTATAAGAATTGGCGAGGTAATCAACTTGTCTTTTAATTCTTTAAAAGCTCTTTCACACTCAGGGGTGAAAACAAATTTCACATCCTCTCTTAAGAGAGTTGACAAAGGCTTGGCTATCTTAGAAAAGTCTTTAATGAACCGCCTATAGAATCCAACATGACCCAAGAATCCTCTTACTTCTCTTACATTTTTAGGGTATGTCATTTTTTCAATAGCTTTTACCTTCGCTTTGTCAACCTCTATACCTTCCTTGGACACCTTGTGTCCAAGAACAATTCCTTCTTCCACCATTAGGTGGCACTTCTCCCAATTTAAGACTAAGTCCTTCTCTATGCACCGGGACGAACTTTATCAAGATTGTGTAAACAGTGGTCGAAACTGTCCCCGAATACAGAGAAGTCATCCATAAAAATTTCCATCACCTTCTCCACTAAACCATTGAAGATAGCCAGCATACATCTTTGAAATGTAGCCGGTGCATTGCAGAGACCAAATGGCATTCTTCGGTAAGCGAAGGTACCGGAGGGACAGGTGAAGGTAGTCTTTTCTTGATCAGTGGGGTCGATAGCTATCTGAAAGTATCCAGAATAGCCATCCAAAAAACAATAAAATTGCTTGCCACTAAGCCTCTCAAGGAGCCTGGTCAATGAATGGCAAGGGAAAGTGGTCTTTTAGAGTTACCTCATTTAGTCTTACGTAGTCGATGCAAACTCTATAACCAGTGACTTGTCGTAAGGCAATCTCTTCCCCCTTTTCATTCTTTTCAATAGTAATCCCTCCTTTCTTTGGCACCACCTGAGTGGGGCTCACCCATTCACTATCGGCTATTGGGTAGATGATACCCATGTCAAGCAATTTGATGATTTCCTTCTTAACGATTTCCCGCATGTGAGGGTTTAGCCTTCTCCGAGGCATGTCGCACCTTCTTCGATCCCTCAACAAGCCCCGATCTTATGCATACGGATATCGGGGCTTATCCCCTTAATATCTCCCACTTGCCAACCAAAGGCGAGGATATTATCTTGCGGCACTTTGATAAGCTTTTCTTCCTCCTTCGGTTCTAACTTAGATGAAATGATCAAAGGGAGCTTATCACCGTCCCTCGAAAAATGTATTTCAAGTGTTGAGGCAAGGGTTTCAACACTAAATCCGACGGTGGCTTCTCCACACTTGGTCTCAATTTATCTCCCTTAAGCTCTAGATCTCCAAGCTTATTATAAGGGCTATGAAGCATCATGGCCTCCCGGCAGACATGGGGCCTCATCTCCTTTTGCAAATCCGGGCATATCACCATGCCTCTCCCTCATCTTCTTTCCTACCACCTCGTGGTAATCGAACTTTCCTTGTCAATCTCTTCTAAAAATTTTATCCACTCCTCATTAGTCCAAGTTGCGGATAGTTTATTGAATTCTTCCTCATCCCAACTACCCATGAACACTTGTTTATCATACTCATCGGTGAAATCGTCCTCAATAGCTAAACAAGTGTCACCGGACGGGTGCTTCACCGCATTACCCACATTGAACTTTATACTCTCATCCTCCAAATGTAAGGTCACTTCGCCACGCGTGGGAATCTAGTAAGGCACGGGCGGTTGCAAGAAAAGGTCTTCCAAGGATCAAGGGGTTTTCTTATCGTTGGTCATATCCATGATTACCCAATCATTTGGGTATATGAAGTTTTTAACCTTGACCAACACATCTTCTACAATTCCCCTTGCATATTTCACACTTCTATCTCGCAAGTTGAAGAGAAATAGGTTTAAGCGTAATAGATTGATCCAATCCAAGAGATTGGAAGATTGACGTAGACATCGGATTGATTGATGCTCCCGAATCACACAAAACTTTGTGGAAGTCCCCGTTCCCAATAGTACACGAAATCGTAAATCTACCGGGGTCGGGCACTTCACAGAAGTTTAGTCCGGTCGATTGCCGAGCATTCTCCATTCAATACTATGTGCTCGAGCTCTTGGAGCTTCTTTTTCGAACTCACTCGCGTCCTTTATAAACTTTGTATACTTTGGCATTCCTATCAAAAGATCAACTAATGGAATGTTTGCCTCGGTATTCTTGAGCAAGTCGATAACCTTCTTATATTCTTTATCGATCGTTAATAATGCTTGTTTTTGCTAGGTGGGTAAGGGAGATCAAGCAAAGTCTTCCTCGGTAAAGTGCTTCTTTGCCGTCTTATCATTGATTGCTTTGTCTTCCCTATCCTTCCACCTCACATGCTTCCCGAACTTAACTTAGAATCGACTTCTTCTCGCGGTATTCTCTTCATCATCGAATTCTCAACTTTCACCTTTTCTTCGAATTTTCTCTTTCACTTGGATCAATAGTAGTCCCAACATCCTTCGAGGAGAACAAAGATCTTCCCCTCCCGCGTCTCTCGCTCACGGGAGGGGCTACTCGTTTCCCTGGTTGGCCCGGCGCCAACCGCTTTCCCACTCCTCGCCTTTATAGCATTCGGCTCATCTTGACCATAGTTCCATGGTGCGGCGAGATCGGTGCAAGAATTCGGTCATTTTGGACCGCATTAACCCCTCGGGGGTTCTTCTCAATAAAACTCGGCACTGACCTTGAGGTCGACTTGCTTCTTTGCCCCGAAATTTGTCCCATTTGCACCTCCAAATTTCTCACTGTACTGGTCAGAGTACTTAAAGCATTTGCCAATTGAGTGTTGGCCGTGATTTGCTCGCTCAACTTCTAAGATCTGAAATGATTGATTTTGATTTTGCGGTGGATTGGTGTTCCATGCTGGTCGATAGTTGGATTGAAAATTGCTTTGATTAGGCCTAGGGGCCTGAAAATGATGGGGGTTTTTGCCCTGAAGGGTCACTCCATCGGAAACCAGGGTGGTTCCGGTTATAATTGAATCCTTGAGTGTTTTGATTCGACCCGAAGGTCGATAATTTTGAGAAGTGAATGTATTCACTTCTTCCGAATGCAACAATAGATGACAACGATGGAATGCGTGCCCAACGGTATCGCAATTTTGGCAAACGACATTGTTTTGAACAGGCTTTGACCCGTGAGATCGGGTCAAGCCGGCATTGATTACTACGATGGCCTTGGCCATGGCAATTGTCACACACAAGACTTTGAACATTCATTGCCGTCACTTGCTTTCGTAGTGCGGCCAAGCGAGCTTTTAGAGACGTGGTCTCATCTACCTCATACTTCCCCTGCCGCAAGTCGAGCTTTTCTGATTGGACGCACCTGCATAGGTAGGGGCATAATTATACTTTGCAATATCTTCAAACAACATCCATCCCTCATCAGGTGTCTTTCTCAGAAATGCACCTCCAGCAGAACTATTCACCATTCCCTTAGTCAATTCAGTCAAACCACTGTAGAAAGTGTTGACCAATCTTTGTTTATCCAGCCCATGGTGGGGGCACTTTCTCAAGAGAGTCTTAAATCGTCTCCACGCATCGTAAAAAGATTCCTTCTCAGATTGCACAAAAGTGAATATCTGATTCAGAAGATGAGCCGTCTTTGCAGGTGGAAAGTACTGGCTCAGAAATTCTTTCTCCAACTCCTCCCACGAAGTAATGGATTCGACTGGTAAGGATTTATACCATTCTTTCGCTTCTCCCTTCAGTGAGAAGGGAAAAAGTTTCATCTTTAGGGCGTCCTCAGTGACCCCTTTGATTAAAATAGTCCCGCACGATTCTAGAAATGAGTGAATGTGATCGTGCGGGTCCTCAGTGGAAAATCCATGAAATGTGGAACCTCTTACCAAATTGATTAAAGAAGTTTTGAGTTCGAAATTATCAGCCGTGATTTCAGGAATCACGACCGCAGGATTAACTTTCACAGTAGATGGCATGGCAAAGTCTGCCAATGTCCGTTGATCTGCCATTTCCTCAACCTGGGCTCCTCCTTGAGCTTCTCCCTCAGTGTATCCTTCAGGATCGTTTCCTTCCGTGGTTCCCTCGTCCGTCGGTCCAGCGAGCCGAACCAAACGTCTGTTTGGTCGAGCGATGGTTCGCTCTATCTCCGGATTATACAAAAGTGGTCCCCCGTGAGTTCGAGTTTGCATAAACTACGTTTGGGCACCAACACCTAAATCACGAGGTTTCGGGATTTTATCCTTATGCTTCCGCAGAGTGGGATTCACCGAGAATCCATCACCCAACCTCAATGATTGAAACGTGTTCCGTGTTTCTTTTCTCTCTTTCTCGGTAATTACCGAATCCACTCGGTATTTATCGAGAATTTTTTTTTTTAAATTTTTTTTTTTAATTTTTTTTTTTTAGAATTAAAAAAAAACTATACTAAAACAGGCTCGAAACAGGTCTAAACAGCGTAAAAGAAACAAAATACTATAAAACTAATACAGAACAGAAACAAAACGAAAAGAAAATATTTTTTTTTCTCTCTCTCGGTAATTACCGAAAGATTTTTTTTTATTTTTTTTTATTTTTTTTTTATTTTTTAAAACGAAAACAGATAACTTAGTTGACAACAAAACCGAAAACGAAAACTTTCCGTGCCAAGTCCCCGGCAACGGCGCCAAAAACTTGTTCGCGGTTTTATGCAAAGCAAAAGATAACAAGTAATAAAATAAAACCGATGTCAGCCCCAAGTGCGAAGGCTCGCAGCTATAGTGGTGAAACCGGATCGTATCCGCAGGGACTTGTACGAAAAAGAGTTTTTTGCCTTCGATTTCTTTTATAAAGTTGATGATTATGATCTCGGATTTTCAATTAACAAACTAAGGTAGCAAACGTGAAAATAAATAAAACTACGATAATAAAAATTTATAATTAAAAACAACTAGAACGCAACGATGATCCACCACCCCACCGAAAATAACAAGAAAGACACATATTCATTCGTAAGTTCTTGGATTATTATCTGCTAAATAGGCATTTTCCCTTTTCGGTTCATCGCCTTTTAATTAGTTCACCACTCTCGGTACAACTAAAGCATTTACGGATCAAAGATATGGATATAAATCCTAATCTAATAACATTCACCCTCAACTTACGTATGTTGGAAAACTATTATCATTCTCCTTCACGGTAATCTACGAATTTATCAACTATCGTATCTAAATTCGATTAGCATGCAACATAAATATAGATCATACAAATTGCACATAAACAATTCAAACATGAAGGAAGAACAAGATAACTTACGAAAATGAATTAAAGCGAAATCCTTATTTATTCCGGTGATGGTGGCTTCACAAAGGTGGTTCTAGCTTAGAGACCTTAGCCAATCATCCTCGATTATGATTTCGTAATCGGGGCCGTAGCTCCGGCATTACAACAAGATACTACTATTCTAATTTATTCTCGGCATAACGCCTACAGAGTATTTACATAAAAGACGGGAAAAGTAAAAGCTTGGCCAAAAGTGACCAAGGAGGGGCGCCTTTATGTATGGAAATGAGGGAGTTCTTATAGGGAGAGTTGAGGGGAGGTGTATAAGGGAGAGGTTGTAGTTGAGGGAGATATTTTTGGGAGAATATGCTAAGGAATATTCTCAAGTTTGTTATAAGCATGTGGGAGGTGATAATGACTTTGCATGTGAAGGTGAGGAGTCACTAAAATAGCATGTGGAGTTTGTTATGACTCATCATCATCATCATTAAGGAGCACATGGAGTAACATGCATCAAACTTGGCCAAAATATCTCCGGTTCGTCCGTAATTCCAGCAGTTCGGTAAAAAAATCATAACTTGAGTTGTAGACCTCCGATTGACGTGATTCAAAATGCGTTGGAAAGCTCATTTTAGTATCTACAACTTTCGTCAAGAACTCTTCCCCTGAAAAATGCCTCTAAGTCGGGTAAAATTTCCATCGAAAAACAGGTTACGGTAGAAGTACGTTGGAAAATATTGATCCGTTGATCTCGTAAACTCGTGGCATCTTCTTCTTTTCCTCAAAATCCATCTTTTAGGCCTCAAAATATAATGTTACGTGGCATATTTTGAAATACTTGATCACCAAGTTTGGGCCGAATCGAATCGAGCTTTCTTTATTCGAATCGAGCTTTCTTCTTAATCTTCATCGATCTTCGTTTAAGCTCCTCATTTAACATGCAAGCGTACCTACATTCATGATAACATCGTGCAAAATGTAACATCTCATATTCAAAGATTTTTATCAATGAAACCACATAATTAACACAAATTTGCACTTAACCACTTTTAAAACTCATTTGCTCAATAGTTCGATTAAACCCTTGATTTCTATGCAAATTATACGAATATGGAGGAAATTGTTATAAAATATAACATTAGAAATCGTATAAAATCACCCTAAACAGTACATTGATCAGTTTGATCTGTTTGTTTCCGTTTTTTTTTTCAAACATCCGTAAATTTTGATTTACAACCCCGATCATCGAAATATTTTCACCAAAATTCATGTTTTTTTTTTGCTCTTCAATTTGAGCCCAAATATGATACCCTTCCGACGTATATTTTGAAAGACGAAAAAATATTGTTATTAACCGGAGCGCTTTTTCTTATAAACGACCGTAACTTTTGATTTAGAACACCGATCATCAAAATTGTTTCACCAAAGCTCATATTTTTTTTATCTTCATTTTGAGACCGCGTTTGATACCTTTTCGACGTAGTATTTGAAAGCCGAATTTAATCGCAAAGCATTTACATTAACACAAAGTATCGACGTATCGTAGTATCGTATCGGTAGTATCGTATCGGTAGTATCGTATCGTATCGATTATACAAGAATATGCGAGAAGAACATTCCACCGAGACCGTTAACAAACTCGGCAGATTAATAGCAAGTACAACAAACTATAGATTTAGTACAATATGTACATCGATTAACAACATGAAAAATAAAGAAAAAAATAGGATTTCGCTTGTTTAGTCTCTCGTTTACCATCATCAAAGCTATTTAATCACCCGAATTTCTTTGTAAGGTCTTTATCCAGAGATAAAGATCATTCTCCAAATGCAAAATCCAGATACACTAACACACCGTGTTAAATTGGTTTATATGATACAATTCGGAAGAGATAGAATCATTAACGAGATAACTTGATTAAGGTGTGGTGTTTATAACGTACATGAGTTCGGTAGTTAATCACTTGAAATAAGCCTAAAAAGTACATCGACTAAAAGGTAATACATAGAAGATCGGTACAACGGACTATAGTTTAGTACAATAGGTACATCGACTAAAAGGTAATACATAGAAGATCAATACAAGTCCGAAAACGGTACCGAACTATCAGCCAAATTATAAGAAGGATATTCTAGTTCAAAGAACTAAATTATCATGCCCGGAATTCACAAGGTGCTGAATTACAAGTTCAGTAAGCCTATGAAATAGGCCTATCTATTACATGATGATACAATGTAGATCAAAAACTTCAGCACGCCAAGGCACATAGTAAGCCTTTGAACTAGGCCTATCTATTGCATTAATGCACACACGATATCGTATCGTATCGCATCGCGTATCGCACGCGTATCGTATCGTATCAGGCTCAAAAAGACTCTCCATTCGTTTTTTTGTTGCAAGGTCTATGTCCCCCAAATCTAACAACGCCAATAGCATAAGTAGAACCAACATGAAGCATATTAGCCCAAAAATCAAAATCTTGCTTATAACCACTAATCTTGAACGAATGACGGCCCATACGGTATAAGGATCTACCCCCGGATCGAATATAAGCATCGACATCTTTCCGAACAAAAATGCAATATCAAGCTTGGAAACAAGAATGACATGTGAAGTAGTCCGTATTTACAAACTCAGCTACTCCCTCAATCCGTGGCTTGGATGAATCGATGATTAAACTAACCTTTTTTGCCTCATTTTCACGACCAAATAGTCTCAAAGATACCAACAACTCGGAAGCACCAATGCTTCATAACTACCAATTCCTATGTTTGGTTCAAATGGCATTTCGTCGAACACGTGTCGGGTATCTCCCAAATGTTCATTTTGAGACCTCATTTGATACCTTTTCGACGTAGTATTTGAAAGCCGAATTTAATCACAGCATTTACACTAACACAGTATCGTATCACTATCGCATCGTATCGTATCGTATCGTACGTAACATTTAAGGCTTAATTCAAGTGACTACTTCAAGGCACACATATCTGGCTCATATAAGGACGATTATGTTTCTATCTTATATTGCTCAAAGGTGTTTGATAAATTAGAAACAACTGATTTAGCCTTCTCTTCAGTTGAAGATGCATCTTCTAATTTGGCTCTTGTCCTTAAAAGCTTTGCTCTCAAGCTCTGTATTGACATTTCTGTTCTTTCTTCTCTTCTTTTTACTTGTTCTGTTTCTTCAATAGCCTCTTTCTTGAATACTTAAAAAGAAAAATGTTTAAGTAACTTAACTGTTGTGCAAAGGTGGAGTGTAACATCAAAGATATTTAAAGACTCATATAGCCTGTGTTAACATCAAGCAGATATGCTCCAAAACTTCCAAAAACAAAATCATGTTTCCAAAGTGAACATGGAAAAACACAATAGTACACTAATAATGATAACGAAATCCAATTAAATCTCACCGGAATAAATAATCAGGAAAAAAAGGTTAAGCAGTAGTACTTACAGGCTGAGGCAAGTATGTCCGTACTGAACGACCACTGCACATTAACATGAGCATCCCAATTTCATCTATGCAGCAGCTGCCATAAGCGTTGTCTGCCATCATATTGAGATTCACGGTTGCATCACATTCATATAGCTCTAGCTGTATAGGTTGTGACCTTATTGGAATCCTGGAGCAGCTCATCTGGAAACTAAACAGTCACACGCAAACAACATTGGCCCTATTATGCTTCAAAAAATTGATGGTAGAAGGAAAAAAATTGCAATGGAGTCGGTTAAAATTATGAGAGAGGATGAAGTCTGCTACACGTGAAAGATCAAAATTGGATTTCAAATCCATGGAGTCTGAAACCGGAGGAACTTTGAATTGAAGTTCGAGTTTGTTCGAACTGGAAATTTGGCTGTGACAGACGGCGATGGCAGTGGTTGTAGAGTAGTATTCACCGGCCGTCGGTTTCTTTTTTTTCATTCAATCAGATACATGAATGAATACCTGGAGAATAAGCACAAGAAATGCAGCTGCAAGAAGCGGCGGAGAGGTGAAAGTGGGTGGAGGAGGAGGAGAAGGAGAAGGAGAAATGGAAAGAGAGAAGAAAAAGTTTTGAACATGGCGGAAGCAAAGCAATTGTAGCAAAAAAGGATGGTTTGGTTCAATTCAGCTTTAGGGTGCGTAATATGAGATGTATATTAGTCCGACTGAAATTATTTGTCCTTATTACAACTAAAATTTGAAGTTGGATTAACACTTAATTAAAGGAGAAAAAGTGCACTATAAACTAATTTTTCCTATTTTTTTTTCTAATCAATTACAGAGGGAAGCTAATTAAAGTTACGTTGCTTGAATTGGACTTAAATAGCCTAGGCTGCAACAATAATTGATTAACAACTCCCTAACTAACTTAACTGCCTCAACAACAAAGTGTTCCACAAGTTTAAACAAATTAAGACACGATCCCTTTTCTTCGATCTATTAGAAGATCATATGTTGATCTTTATTAGAATGTAAAGTTATGATTTTCATTGATTGAATTGTGATTACAATGGTTCTTTATATATGAATATACACACTAGGGGTACAATAGTCAACATACAATAATATAAAACTCTAAGACATATGCTACTTGTTGCCCAAGTCTTGTGAGTCGGCTAAGGTATGCTCAACACGCTCCCGTAATCCCATGAGAATAGAATGAACATGGAGATTGGCCTTAAGCATCTGAAAGCGTGGATTCCCAAGTGGTTTGGTGAGAAGGTCAGCAAGTTGATCTTGGGAGGAGAGAAAGGATATCTGAAGCTTTTTGGCAGCTACAAGTTCACGTACATGATGCAAATCAATCTCGATGTGCTTTGTCCAGGCATGGAAAACAGGGTTGGCAGCTAAGCACGTGGCACCAATGTTATCGCACCAAAGGGTGAGCAGGGTGGAGGATGAGATCTGGATTTCCTTAAGGAGAGCACAGATCCTCTGGACTTCAGCAGCGGTGTGAGAAAGGCATTTATATTCAGCTTCAGTGCTACTTTTATAAACAGTTTATTGTTGCTTGGAGCGCCAGCTGATAAGATTAGGGCCGAGAAAAATACAATAGGCGCCCACAGAACGCCGGTCATCAATGTCTGAGGCCCAATCGGCGTCGATATACGCATGGAGAGACAAGGATCCAGAACGAGCAAGATAAAGGCTGGTGGAAATGGTGTGCTTCAGATAGCAAAGAACCCGCTTGACCGTGTCCCAGTGATCATCAGTGGGTGCATGCATGAATTTGCTGACACGATGAAATGCGAAAGAAATATCGGGACGAGTGAAGTTGAGGTACTGGAGGCCCCCAACAATGGTGTGGTAGAGGGTAGGATCCGAGAACAGAGGACTACCGGTTTGCTAAAGACGACATTTCATGGCCGTATGTGTGGTGCAAGGCTTGGAAGTCGTCATGCCAGCCTTGTCAAGGAGCTGAAGAATTTATTTCCGCTGAGTGAGAAAGAGACATCTGTCACTAAAAAAAAAAAAAAACCTTTTTGCTACACTATAGTTTGCCACGCCACAAAATAAGCGCCACAAAAAGGAACCTTTAGCGTCACTGTTTATGAACGTCTCAAAAAAGTAGTTTTCGCGTCATTTCTTTCTCAAAAAATTACAGTAAAGGTACCTTTTTGCGTCGCTCGTTAAAAGTGACGCAAAAGGTAACTTTTTGCGGTATTGTTTCTTTTGGATAGTGGCAAACAAAAGTGTAGCAAAAAGGTATTTTTTTAGTAGTGGTGTGACAGGGAGAACTTCAATGCCCAAAAATTAAGATAACGAACCAAGATCCTTGACGGAAAATTGTCGGCCCAAATAATGGAGGACATGCTGAATCGGTGTAGCAAAAGAGACAAGTAATAACATGATCATCCACATAAATAAGCATGTAACCATAGTCGGCACCACGAGAGTAAATATAAAGAGAGGTGTCGCCTTGGAGGCATGAAAACCATAACTAGGTGTTGGCCTTGGAGGCGGGTCCCCACGGATCGGTGTAAATCAAGTTAATAACATCATGAAATTCGAAACATAACGGGGCAACATACGATTCCTTCCTAGTTTACAAGCATCACAAAATTTTAGATTTTCATTAATAAAAGGAACATTGCAACTCGCTCACAATTCTTCCTAACACTTCTCTGAGCGGTGGCCAAGGCTACTTTGCAACACATTAGGATCTAAAGTAAACTTAAAACAGAACCTACAAGACGCTTAGAACTTGGACCTAAAGCAAGGATAGATTTGGATAGAAGAGAGATCTTGCGGTGTTCGTTTGGCTCCAACATTTCATAGAGATTGTCCTTGAGGGTACCCTTCAACGAGAATTTCCCTAGTTTTATTGTCCTTCACACGGCTGTGGGAGGCATTACATTAAACAATAACACGTTATCATTAGTACGAGAGGAAACACTCAGCATATTTTTTGGAAGAAAAGGTAGAAAATGATGATTTTTATAGTGCCAGGAATATAGTAAATCATGAATGCTAAATTTTTTTCAGGCGTATGGAAGGCCAAAGGTTTGGTCATTATGGTGACACTATCATCATTGAGTTACAGATGTGAAAAGTTGCAGAAATTTATGACATGGTAGTCGGCCAGTCGGTGGCGGATAAACATCTAGGACCCACTTGATGTATTTCAGGATTTTTTTTATGATAATTTATATTTGGAAATGGATGTGTTTAGTGTGATACAATACTTCATGATGTCACGTGGATCTGCAAGTGACGCATGCGTCCAATTAGACTCGGGTTACAGAAATGATTTATGTGTGATAATATGTTTTCATTCGCTATACTGGTGTAGTTCATGTGTGATATTATATTTTCATTCACTATAATGTTTCCTGTTAAACCAATGAATCTTTCAGTTAGAAGTGAGTCAAGTAAATCCAAAAGGGTTTGAGAAAGCAATTCTCTATACTACTATAGTATAATCTTTCAGTTATAATCGAAGTTATAATCGACTGAAGAATCACTTTTAAGTTCGTCATTGAGCATAAACATTCATCAAAGGCGACAAAGCCATTTTATACCCATCGACAAATCCCAATTTGTGTTTCTTCTTTCAAATTTTTTTTTGGTGCCATTTGTGGATTCAATTTTTTGTTCCTTGTATTGTACTCAACCACTATTCTTCATCTATAAAATCCCCTACAAGTCGGCACTCATAAAGCAACAGCAAAGAGTTCAATACAAATTAAGTATAAGAAGAAAAAGAGTGACAAAAATGTCGACCTCATTCATCAAGATTTTTGTATTAGTCCAAATGTTCTTCATCCTTTCTTCTTCATTCATTTATGCAGATGAAGGAACTGCAACTTTCTATACAAAATTACGCCGTAAGTATTTTCATTTCATTACAATTGTCAGTAATTTTCAAGGAGTTTTTTTTTATTATCTCAATGGTATAATCGACTTTTGTACAGTCGATTACAGAGCTGAGAATACAGTTTTATAGAATAGTTAAATGATACTTTAGGCTTATGTTTAATTGATGAATATATATATATGATACAGCGTCAGCATGTGACGAGAACAAAAATGAAGGTTCCGAGATTGCTGCTGCTAGTGACGAAATATGGGATGGTGGCGATATATGTGGAACAGAGGTAACCATTAAATGCATCGGAGCTACCAATTCACTTCCGCATCCTTGCACCGGTCAAAGTGTTATCGTTAAAATAGTCGATTATTGTCCGGACTGCCATGGAACCATTGATCTCTCCGAGGCTGCATTTTCAAGAATTGCAAATACCGATGCTTTGGAAAAGTCCGAATCGAATATGACATGTAACATATGTATAGGTAATTTATTTATTTATATTTTCGTTTATTCTGCATTAGCTAGATGATTGATTAAACCTTTTAGTTTTAATTTTGCAATTTCATTTTACATTCAAGATGAAATTTATTATTACTTCCCTGCAGGTCTCAGGCATAAAGGGCTGATATGGAGAAAATTGCCGGCCGACCATAGACCAAGGATAAATGTGACTACTTGTGTGGTTTAATTACTTGATGTAATTTTCATTTCTACTAATAATAAAATGACTTGCTACTTCTTCATCTAGTTTTTCTAGCCTTTATTCTGTGTTGAGGATATTAAAGATATTGAATATATATTTAAGTTTTTTCTTGTATTATATGTATTACTTGTTGCCTAATATAAGTTAGTCCTATAAATTCTCTCTTCAATTCTCATAAGAAATCACTGGAATATACTTTGATATTCTAAATACAATATAGTATTAGAGCCTGGCTCACTATCATTACGCTAAAATACAACAACAACAACAAACAAAAAAACCCAAATCCTACCCATCTTCTCCAAGCATTCGGCCATGTCCGCACTGATGCTGCGACGACGGCAACTTTCCCCTCTACCTCCTATCCATCCTTTACTCCCTCTTCTTCGATCCACATCACCAAACCAACCCGCCAAAACTACCACCTTTGGCGTGCCCAAATCCTCCCCTACCTCCGGGGTCAAGGAGTCTATTGTTACGTAGATGGATCAATAAAGCCACCGGCAACAACTGTCACCGCGCACCACCGACGGAAACGTTTCTCCCGACCCTGCTTATGACGATCGGAGCAAACAAGATAATATTTTTTTGAGCTCAATAACTTCTTCCCTGAGATGGTGTTTTGATGCAAGTTTACACCGCCTCCTCGCCGACATAAATTTGGACGGCTCTCCAAAACTCCTTCGCTTGAGCCGGCCGCACCAAGCTCATTCAACTCCGTACAAAGTCAAGCGGCTTCATTCGGAAAACAGATCTCTCTCGTCGTTGATTATTAATTCAATAAAATAGATCACCGACGATCTTGCACTTTCCGGCCACCCTCTCACCGATGAGCACTTCATCGCATATGTTTTGGCCTGGTCTCGGCCCCGATTATGACTCCTTGGTCACCATGGTCGGTGTTCGTCCGACCCTCACCATTAACGTGGTCTATTCTCAGCTGCTTAGCGTTGAATCTCGCTTACTTCATCACCGACCGGTCGCTCCGCCCCAACCTCCATCGAAGTCTTCTCCTGCTCCTATTGCCGATGCTGCCACCTTTTCACTCACGCAAAATTCCTCCTTCAATTACTATGGACATGGTTCAAACAATTATCGAGGCCAGGGGCGTGGCCTTGGCTCACCCCATCCCCTTACTTCGGTGACTCATCCCCGACTTGTCAAATTTGCTCTAGAGTGGGACACATAGCCCAAGCATGCTACCACAAATATGATCTTCCCCCTCAACCTTTTGCTAAACAAATTGCACTCAAACTGTCACAATAAATTTCAGTTTCATCATGATGTAGCCCCAAATCACTGACTAGACCCTTCAACCAGATTGCTTCATTAGCTGCTTCAGTAAGAGCCACATTCTCTGCCTCAGTTGTTGATATAGCTAATGTTGCTTGCAGAGTTGCTTTCCAGCTGACAACTGAATTTCCCATTGTGAAAACATAACCGATCATTGATTTTCTACTGTCCACATCACCTGCATAATCAGCATCACAGTATCCCGTGACCAAACTCTGAGTATCACCTCCATAAATGAGACCAACATCAGTTGTACCTCTAAGGTACCTGAACATTCTTTTCACAGCTTTCTAGTGTTCCTTTCCAGTTTGAGCCATAAATCTGCTGAAAACACTGACTGCCTAAGCCAGATCAGGCCTAGTGCACACCATGGCATACATCAAACTGCCAACTACACTAGCATAAGGAAATTTTGACATATATTCCTTCTCCTCAGCTGACTGTGAAGCATAAACTGACAAATGAACATTTGACACCATAGGAGTATCTATTGGCTTTGCGTGACGGACATGCCATACTTGGCCAAAATCTTACGTATATATCCCCGCAGAGATAAAAACAGAGTTTCTTCTAACTTCTATCTCTCAAGATCTCCATCCCCAAGATTTTCTTTGCTGCACCCAAATATTTCATTTCAAATTCAAAGCACTAAGAAGGTCTTTCGATTCTAAATATCAGACTTCTTTCTTGCAGCTATCAGCATAACATCCACATACAAAACAAGATAGATGTATGATCCATCTTCTAGCTGACTATTGTAGACATGTAACTGTCAAACCTTTTATACCTTGTCTAAGAGCCTGCTTCAATCCGTACAAGGACTTTTTCAGCTTACAAACAAATGCTTCTTTACCAGGAACTTGAAATCCCTCCGGCCGAGTCATGTATATCTCTTTGTCTACCTCACCATGTAGAAAAGCTGTCTTCACATCTAACTGCTCAAGTTCAAGGTCTTGTTGTGCCACCATTTCTAGTAACACTCTCATTGAAGTATGTCTGACTATTGGTGAGAATATCTCATCAAAGTCCACCCCTTCTTTCTGACTGAACCCTCTAGCAACCAAACGTGCCTTATACTTGACTCTTTCTACCTTAGTCATCCCTTCCTTTTTCTTTAAGATCCATTTGCATGTAACAACTCTCCTATCAGCTGGATGTTTAACAAGATCCTAAGTCTGATTCTTCAGTATTGACTCCATTTCATCTCCCATGGCAGCAAGCCATTGAGATGACTCGAACATGTCACGGTTTCCCGTAATTCGAAGGTTCATAACCAACCACCTCTTTCGTAACTTGAAGTGCATATCCAGCCAAATATTCAAACCCATACCTTCTAGGAGGTATCCCAACATTGGATCTTCTAGCTCTACCGACGGCTATACTTTGTTGACCAATATCGAGTTTGACACTCGGTTGATCCCTCGTTCACCGATCGGCTTGGATTTAGTTCTCGGTTCATTAACCGATTAGATTAAAACTGACTTTGTTCAGCTGAGTGTTGCATCTCAGCTGACTCCACCTAAAGCTCCACCTTACTGTCATTTTTCTCAGTTCTAGCACTGGTTTCAGTTTCAGCAACCCTCCCTACCGACGAGCTGATCATAGAATTCTCTTCGAAAACAACATCTCTACTGAGAATAACTCAGTTCTCTACTGATGACCAGATCCTATAACCTTTCACTCCATCACCATACCCCACAAACTCTCATTTCTTGGCCATTGGTTCCAGTTTCCCTTCACTAACATGATAGTAAACTGTGCTTCCAAATACTCTTAGAACTAAGTAATCAGGAGGCTTTCCTGACCACATTTCAACTGCTGTCTTGAAATTGATCGTTGTGTGAGGACTCATGATGATTAAGTAACAAGCCGTGCATACAGATTCTGCCCAAAATCTTCTTGACAAGCCAGAATGAGAGAGCATGCATCTTGCTCTCTCAATAAGAGTTTGATTTGTTCTTTCGGCCTACACCATTTTGCCGAGGAGTATTCCTAATCGTATGATGTCCGGAAATACCCTCATTTCTGCAAAACTCATCAAACTCAGTCCAGCAGAATTCCTGACCATTATCTATACGAAGCCTCTTGATCTTCTTCCCCAACTAATTTTCAACTAGAGCCTTCCATTGCATGAAGCTCTTGAATGCCTCACTTTTGCATTTCATCATGACCACCCAAGTCTTTCTTGAATAGTCATCTATGAATGACACAAAGTATCTGTGACCACCTAATAACTCAACATTAGATGGCCCCCAACAATCAGAATGAATGTAATCAAGAGATGACTTTGTGTTGTGTATCCCTTTTGAGAACTTGCCCATATGAAGCTTACCAAACACACAATGCTCACAAAAGTCTAGATTCTTGACCTTACATCCCCCAAGAAGATCTTTCTGACAAAGAATATGCATCCCCATTTCTCCCATGTGACCCAAGTCTCATGTGCCACGCTTTGTCAAGCGCGGATCGATGAACTTCGGCAGATGCTACAACAAGAGACCCGTACACAACTGATCCTTTCAAAATATACAAGGTTCCCCTTTTGAATCCCCTGAGAACTGAAAATGAGTTTTTGTAGACACTTAGTATTCCACCTTCACCCTTAAAACTGAATCCCTTGCTGTCTAAAAGACTGAGGGATACCAAGTTCTTGGTCATATGTGGAACATGTCTAACTTCACTCAACATACAGAATTTACCATCCTTTGTCCTTAGTTAAACTGAGCCAATCCCAACTATCTTGCAGACCTTGCTGTTTGCCATAGCTATATGACCACCATCTATCTATTGATAACTTGAGAACCACTCTCTGTGTGGACAAATATGATAATATGCTCCAGAGTCCAGAATACACACATCAGCATGACTCATCAGAACCACTCTCTGTTTACTCACTAACAATTATCGAGGCCAGGGGCATGGCCTTGGCTCACCCCTTCCCCTTACTTCGGTGACTCATCCCCGACTTGTCAAATTTGCTCTAGAGTGGGACATATAGCCCAAGCATGCTACCACAGATATGATCTTCCCCCTCAAACATTTGCTAAACAAATTGCACTCAAACTATCACAATAAATTTCAGTTTCATCCTGATGTAGCCCCAAATCACTTACTAGACCCTTCAACCAGATTGCTTCATTGGCTGCTTCAGTAAGAGCCACATTCTCTGCCTCAGTTGTTGATATAGCTAATGTTGCTTGCAGAGTTGCTTTCCAGCTGACAACTGAATTTCCCATTGTGAAAACATAACCAGTCATTGATTTTCTACTGTCCACATCACCTGCATAATCAGCATCACAGTATCCTGTGACCAAACTCTAAGTATCACCTCCATAAATGAGACCATCATCAGTTGTACCTCTAAGGTACCTGAACATTCTTTTCACAGCTTTCTAGTGTTCCTTTCCAGGTTGAGCCATAAACCTGCTGAAAACACTGACTGCCTAAGCCAGATCAGGCCTAGTGCACACCATGGCATACATCAAACTGCCAACTACACTAGCATAAGGAAATTTTGACATATATTCCTTCTCCTCAGCTGACTGTGAAGCATAAACCGACAAATGAACATTTGACACCATAGGAGTATCTATTGGCTTTGCGACAGACATGCCATACTTGGCCAAAATCTTCTCGTATATATCCCCGAGAGATAAAAGCAGCTTTCTTCTAACTTCTATCTCTCAAGATCTCCATCCCCAAGATTTTCTTTGCTGCACCCAAATATTTCATTTCAAATTCAGCACTAAGAAGGTCTTTCAGATTCTAAATATCATACTTCTTTCTTGCAAACTATCAAAGATATCATCCACATACAAAACAAGATAGATGTATGATCCATCTTCTAGCTGACTATTGTAGACATGTAACTGTCAAACCTTTTATACCTTGTCTAAGAGCCTGCTTCAATCCGTACAAGGACTTTTTCAGCTTACAAACAAATGCTTCTTTACCAGGAACTTGAAATCCCTCCGGCTGAGTCATGTATATCTCTTTTGTTAGTAATATCATCCGCAGAGGAAACGATTTATGGATCTAGATCTATAAACTACACGTAATAAAATAACTAGATCTATATCTACAAGGGGGTTGTAGATCATACCTCTTGGATCTCAAAATCCAAGTTGAAGAACCGCAATAGGATGAACGAAGGAAAGCGTGAAGAGCACCACGATCTTCCGCACGTGTGATCCAAGCAACTCCCGGTGGAAGGAAATTCTCGACTCGAACCCTTCCGATATGCTACCCGGAAAAATCTCCAAGATTTTCCCCTTGTCTCCCCTTGGCCGAAATTTTCTTTCTCCTCTCTAAGAGGTGAAAGTCGAAAATTGTAGTGTGTTATTTGGCTTGGGAGAACTCTCTTTATATAAGAGAGTAAAACTTAAGCCCCAAGGATTTTATAATTAATACAAAATCAATTATGATAATCCTATTAAATAAAAGATAATCCCAAAATATTCTAGAACAAATCTAGAATAATCTTTATCTTTATTTCTTACCATAAATATTTATCCAATAAATATTTTATGCACATGTCTTATTAATCACAAGAAAACTAATTTCTTGTTCCAAAAAATAAGAAGAGGCGCCACTTTTAATTTATGACCTAGTCATAATTAATTTTCGGCTATAACACATTTGGGCCAAGTTTATGAAAAATGTCTTTTTCACATATTTAATTATTTAGCCCAACTAATTTAATAGTCCACTAAACAATTAATTCACATATCGTTTTAATAAAGTCCAACGAGAACTAAATTAATATTATTAGGATTCGACGTCCGAGAATAGCTATGCTATATTAGGAGGCACGTCGGGGACCATGGACTAATAATCAGCGGCTCCGATAAATCAAATAAATAATTATCTTACGAACGAATAATTATATTTGATAAATCAATCACGGGAATATGCCACCATAATCCCGTGATCGCACTCCTCCGATTATGAGATTATATTTATCTCTTCATGAGAATGATAATAAGCGTCCATTGATACAATCATTACATATGGATTAATCCTCCATAGACTGTTCATTCTAAATCGGGAAGCTACCGTTAACCCTTTTTAGAACCTCTTATCCTTATTTACCATTAACCCCTAGTGATCAATTAATTCATACAACTCACCTGGTGATCAATCGGTGTGATATGAACTCGCGCGATCGATCGTTTCTAGGATTAACAAATAAGGGAACTGTCTATCTACTTCCATAAATGGAAGGAATGGATTCCGTATCTGTGATAACACAGACTACTCACTCAATCCAGTACAACGCCAAGATGGGGTAATTCAGACCACAGACTCAGTGTAATCCTTAACCGTCAAGTCAAACTTCATACTGATTCAAGCAGTTGACTCTGATCACCTCAGGATTAAGATATATCCATAAATATGATCATCCATTGATTCGATAAGACTTCTCGATCACGGAATTATATCGTGAACTCTAATCAAATCGGTCCAGCCCTATATGATATATCTATCATATATAAATGCCCCATTAGGTTCTCTTAACCGAAAGTCCGGATAAGACAATCACACCTATTGTGTTCTGGGCGCATTAATAGCACGTTAAAGGAGAGACCCGATACTCTCGATTAACTTCACTACGGGCTAATTGTATTTTAAGTACATCTTCACTAACTCAATCCTCCCGTGTATATACCATACACTGAGTTAAGTGATTACATAAACGATATACTTAGGGTTTTCTGTAGTGTAAATACTATTGTCACATCGGTGATTATGAGAATAATAAATATGAATAATAATATCATTTCATTTATTAAATAAAACAATTACAAAATTGTCTTTCGGGCATCACACCTAACATCTTTGTCTACCTCACCATGTAGAAAAGCTGTCTTCACATCTAACTGCTCAAGTTCAAGGTCTTGTTGTGCCACCATTTCTAGTAACACTCTAATTGAAGTATGTCTGACTATTGGTGAGAATATCTCATCAAAGTCCACCCCTTCTTTCTGACTGAACCCTCTAGCAACCAAACGTGCCTTATACTTGACTCCTTCTACCTCGCCTCATCCCTCCCTTTTTCTTTAAGATCCATTTGCATGTAACAACTCTCCTATCAGCTGGATGTTTAACAAGATCCTAAGTCTGATTCTTCAGTATTGACTCCATTTCATCTCCCATGGCAGCAAGCCATTGAGATGACTCAGAACATGTCACGGTTTCCCTGTAATTCGAAGGTTCATAACCAACCACCTCTTTTGTAACTTGAAGTGCATATCCAGCCAAATATTCAAACCCATACTTTCTAGGAGGTATCCCAACATTGGATCTTCTAGCTCTACTGACGGCTATACTTTGTTGACCAATATCGGTTTGACACTCGCTGATCCCCTGTTGGTGATCGGCTTGGATTTAGTTCGGTTCATTAACCGATTAGATTAAATCGACTTTGTTCAAACCGAGTGTTGCATCTCACCGACTCCACCTAAAGCTCCACCTTACTGTCATTTTTCTCAGTTCTAGCACTGGTTTCAGTTTCAGCAACCCTCCCTACCAACGAGCTGATCATAGAATTCTCATCGAAAACAACATCTCTACTGAGAATAACTCAGTTCTCTACTGATGACCAGATCCTATAACCTTTCACTCCATCACCATACCCCACAAACTCTCTTTTCTTGGCCATTGGTTCCAGTTTCCCTTCACTAACATGATAGTAAACTGTGCTTCCAAATACTCTTAGAACTGAGTAATCAGCAGGCTTTCCTGACCACATTTCAACTGTTGTCTTGAAATTGAACTCTGTGTGAGGACTCATGATGATTAAGTAACAAGCCGTGCTTACAGCTTCTGCCCAAAATCTACTTGACAAGCCAGAATGAGAGAGCATGCATTTTGCTCTCTCAATAAGAGATTGATTCGTTCTTTCAGCTACACCATTTTGCTGAGGAGTAATCCTAACTGTATGATGTCTGGCAATACCCTCATTTTTGCACAACTCATCAAACTCATTCCAGCAGAATTCCAGACCATTATCTATACGAAGCCTCTTGATCTTCTTCCCCAACTAATTTTCAACTAGAGCCTTCCATTGCATGAAGCTCTTGAATGCCTCACTTTTGCATTTCATCATGACCACCCAAGTCTTTCTTGAATAGTCATCTATGAATGACACAAAGTATCTGTGACCACCTAATAACTCAACATTTGATGGCCCCCAATAATCAGAATGAATGTAATCAAGTGATGACTTTGTGCTGTGTATCCCTTTTGAGAACTTGCCCATATGAAGCTTCCCAAACACACAATGCTCACAAAAGTCTAGATTCTTGACCTTACATCCCCCAAGAAGATCTTTCTGAGAAAGAATATGCATCCCCATTTATCTCATGTGCCACAGTTTTGTCAACTGTGACTGATGAACTTCAGCAGATGCTACAACAGCAGACCCAGACACAACTGATCCTTTCAAAATATACAAGGTTCCCCTTTTGAATCCCCTGAGAACTGAAAATGAGTTTTTGTAGACACTCAGTATTCCACCTTCACCCATAAAACTGAATCCCTTGCTGTCTAAAAGACTGAG
Source organism: Gentiana straminea (assembly GCA_036785695.1). Taxonomy (NCBI): domain Eukaryota; kingdom Viridiplantae; phylum Streptophyta; class Magnoliopsida; order Gentianales; family Gentianaceae; genus Gentiana; species Gentiana straminea. Next base: position 26,562,013 of record JAVUPR010000349.1, read on the forward strand.
GGATACCAAGTTCTTGGTCATATGTGGAACATGTCTAACTTCACTCAACATACAGAATTTACCATCCTTTGTCCTCAGTTGAACTGAGCCAATCCCAACTATCTTGCAGACCTTGCTGTTTGTCATAGCTATATGACCACCATCTATCTATTGATAACTTGAGAACCACTCTCTGTGTGGACAAATATGATAAGATACTCCAGAGTCCAGAATACACACATCAGCATGATGTGCTGATTCCCTTACTGCTTCGTTTTCTTTGGACAGTTGGACTTCCAAAGTCCCTGCTCCTTACATTAATTGCAAACATCTATGGATTTAGGACCTTCGGACCCTATCTTCTTGGATTTCTTCTTCTTCCCAAACTGCTTCCCATGCCTTTTTCCACTACAAACCGCCGACAACCGGTCCAACAAACTCGATCGTCCGCCCCCGTAGACTAATGTCTCGCCCTCCCCGTCAAGTAAAGCGACCTTGCATCTTCCAATGCAACCGTATCCTTCCCAACTATGAAGGATTGCACAAAGTTCTCATAAAAGTCGGTAGTGTTACCAACAACATAAGAGCCTGGATCTTCATCCTCAATCTTCACATCAATATTCTTGAAATCAAGTAATATTATGTTCAACTGATCAAGATGATCTCTCTGCTGAGCCCCTTCATGCATCCTTAGACTAACCAGCCCGTGCTTTAGGAGCAACTTGTTGGTCAATGACTTAGTCATATACGGTGTTTCATGATTTGACCATAACTTAGCAGCGGTGTCTTCCTCAGCAACTTCTGTGATAAAATCATCAGATAAGCACAACATGATGGTGGAATGTGCTTTCTCCTCCAGACTGGCGTAATCTGCTGCACTGGCATCTACTTTACCGGATAAAGGAGTCCACAATCTTTGTTGTTTTAACAAGGCCCGCATCTTGATTTTCCACAGACTGAAATCGTCCTCCCTGTAAATTTATCAATCTTTACGTTAACTACTGACATCTTTCTTGTTAAAGAACATACCTTTGATCACGAAATCCTAGCATCAGTCACCGGCCTTGGTGGAGATCAACTCCGTTCAGCCTGCAAATCTTTCTGAATCTTGAACCTGACGCTCCGATACCAATTTGTTAAAACACAGACGAGAAACTTACACTTGAAGAAAGATAAAACACATGCAATCTAACAGTAAAAATAAGGCGGAAATTGATAAAACACAGAAACAAATAGAACACGGTGATTTAACGTGGTTTCCGGTGTTGTGCCGACTACTCCACGGACAGAAAATGAGATATTTTATTGTGCATAGAATTACAAAGTTTTCACAAGTGTGTGATTAACACTTTGAAAGACACACTTTACATTGATTACAACTTCGGTATTTATAGGCACAAATCCCAAACCCTAGCCGCAAAAGATCTTTGTCGGAATTGTCATAAATACTCCGGATGTGGACCCCAGCTCCAGCTGTTATCCACAAGACGAAACTCAGCTCAAAATTGACTTTCCCATAAAACTCACTTGTAATCAACAAACTCAGATGTAGAACTCAGCAAACTCAGTTTCCACGAAAACTCAATTTCCCCAAAACCAAGTTTTCTCAGCTTTTCCCAAAACTCAGTTTCACGTCACAAAACTAAAATTTCAGCTTTCAGATTAGTTCTACCAGTTTTAGAGATCAATTCACCAAACTAACACAATCTATTGAAATTCAAACCATTTCAAAATTCAAACCCATCCTACCTCTTCCAATATAAACCACCCACCATAAACATTTCTCCTCCTTCTAAAAAATTCGGCCACCACCACCATCGTCTAACCATCCTACCACCAAATCATGATTTCCATAACCCAAATCTCCATTTCCCTTCAATTGCCACTGTCAGAATCCAGTTTTTTCCTCCCCGATTTCATTTCCCTTTACTTGGCGTTGTGGAGAGTTCCTAGAATTCAGAAACCAGAAAATCAAAACTCCGGCAGCCACGAAACACCCTGCCGCGGCGGCGAGACCTATTTTTCAGCAGCAACAGAGTTCAGTTCATCAATTTTAATGGCTGGTAGAGGCAATCCCATCCCGAGAGGTAGAGGAGGTCAACAGAGATTTCAGGGCGACGCCATTCCAACTATTCATGGTGTCGATCAGTTCGCCTCTATCGCTATCTATGAGTCTTTTCGGACTTATTGGAACGCACGGTCGGTTTCTTGGGAAAGGGGCATAGACCTTAATGATTGCCGTGACATTATACCACGAGTGCACCAATTTCACGGCATAGCGGACATGGCTCTTATATCTACCACATTCAACACCACCATTGACGAATTATGGGATGGTGGCAATATATGTGGAACAGAGGTCACCATTAAATGCATCGGGGCTACAAATTCACTTCTGCATCCTTGCACCGGTCAAAGTGCTAAGGTTAAAATTGTTAATTAATGTCCTGACTGCCTTGGAACCATTCACCTCTCCGAGGCTGCATTTTAAAGAATTTCAAATACTGATCCTGGAAAAGTCCGAATCGAATATGACATGTAACATCTGTATAGGTAATTTTTGTCAGAAATTAATGTCACAATGTGTATTACAATCATACAGTTATATTTATTGATATGAGTCGTATCATCATTATTGGTGTAAAGTGTGTTGTGTCAGATGTTGTATTACGCCTTTAGCTAGATGATTGATTAAACCTTAGTTTTAATTTTGCGGTTTAATTTTACATGATGAAATTAATGATTACTTCCCTGCAGGTCTTAGGCATAAAGGGCTGATATGGAGAAAATTGCCGGCCGACCATATACCAATTAAGGACAAGCATAAATGAGACTACTTGTGTTGTTTACTTGATGTATTTTTCATTTCTAATAATTATAAAATGACTTGCTACTTCTTCATTTAGTTTTTCTAGCCTTTTATCCGGTAAAATTCATTTTAATTGTTTTTCACTACCTCCATCCTACAATAAGTGTCCACTTTTTGTAGTGCACAGATTAAAAAAATAATTAATATGTTGTATTTTAAGTAGTGATTGATATGTATACCCCTATCAAATAATAAATGCTCTTTTATAATATGAAATGAATATATAAACATTAAATGTTATTATAGGGGTATGTTTGAAAAAAATGTATTAAGTGATGTATTGGTTTTCTAAATAGATATTTTTTTATGGGACAAGTCATTTTAAAAAAAAAAAATAGATATTTTTTATGGGACGGGTGTAGTACTAATTAGGTGGTTTAAGGCCAATATGATTGGGGATTAGCAAAAAATGCAAGTCACCATGTCCCATGATTCTCATTCTCAGAAATAATTGTAAAACACAATCAAAAGATACTAGGTGGCGACCGAACGTATTTATACAAATATTTTTTTAGAGATAAAGAGCCAAAAGTCCTTTTTTGGCACGAAATAAATAAATAGGACACATATTTTTTTAGTTGCAAAAATGACAAACATTTTCATAAGGACAAAAATAACCCTCGCGCGCGTCCTCAGCTACATGATACATGAGTACATTGATCAGTTTGATCTGTTTGTTTCCGTTTTTTTTATTTTTATTTTTTTTTTCAAACATCCGTAACTTTTGATTTACAACCCCGATCATCGAAATTTTTTCACCAAAATTCATGTTTTTTTTGCTCTTCAAATTGAGCCCAAATACGATACCCTTCCGACGTATATTTTGAAAGACGAAAAAATATTTTTATTAACCGGATCGCTTTTTCTTATAAACGACCGTAACTTTTGATTTAGAACACCGATCATCAAAATTGTTTCACCAAAGCTCATATTTTTTTTATGTTCATTTTGAGACCGCGTTTGATACCTTTTCGACGTAGTATTTGAAAGCCGAATTTAATCGCAGCATTTACATTAACACGGTATCCGTATCAGTATCAGTAGTATCAGTATCAGTATCAGTATCAGATTATACAAGAATATGCAGGAGAACATTCCACCAGACTGTTAACAAACTCAGCAGATTAATAGCAAGTACAACAAACTATAGATTTAGTACAATATGTACATCAGTTAACAACATGAAAAATAAAGAAAAAACCGGATTTCTGCTTGTTTAGTCTCTATTTACCAACATCAAAGCTATTTAATCACCTGAATTTGCTGTAAGGTCTTTATCCAGAGATAAAGATCATTCTCCAAATGCAAAATCCAGATACACTAACACACCGTGTTAAATTGGTTTATATGATACAATTCAGAAGAGATAGAATCATTAACAGTTAACTTGATTAAGGTGTGGTGTTTATAACATGCAGGTTCAGTAATTAATCACTTGAATTAAGCCTAAAAATTACATCAGACTAATAGGTAATACATAGAAGATCAGTACAACAGACTATAGTTTAGTACAATAGGTAAATCAGACTAAAAGGTAATACATAAAAGATCAATACAAGTCTGAAACAGTCTGAACTATCAGCCAAATTATAAGAAGGATATTCTAGTTCAAAGAACTAAATTATCATGCCCGGAATTCACAAGGTGCTTTGAATTACAAGTTCGGTAAGCCTATGAACTAGGCCTATCTATTACATGATGATACAATGTAGATCAAAAACTTCAGCACGCCAAGGCACATAGTAAGCCTTTGAACTAGGCCTATCTATTGCATTAAGGCACACGATATCGATATCGTATCGTATCGGCGGTATCGTATCGTATCAGGCTCAAAAGGACTCTCCATTCGGTTTTTTGTTGCAAGGTCTTGATTGCGGTCTGATCAGGTTATAAATTTATTTTACTTGACCACCAAATACTAGCAATAGCACTAGGTACATCATAGCATAGCGATGGTGAATCAAGGTCGATCCCTCAGGGAATCAAAATGTGGACCCTAGGTTTAAATAATTAACTCACCTAATTCGTTATTGAACAACGGTCTAAGACCAACATAAAAGACAAAATAAAACAAACTCAAACCTAAAAGACACACACGTAATTAACCTTCCAATTACCAACATTATCGTTTGGACCAAGACAACTTATATAAGATAACCTAACTCATTAACTGTCAATCTGGTTGTATTCATATTTAATTGGCTACAGGAGTCATCCCCTTAACTTGACTTAGCACCGGTTAGGTTACTAGATCACTGTGGTATTGTTACGTGACTTCACCTTTTGGGTATCCATCTCATATAACTCACACGCTCATTATTCTAAGGATGCCGATATTAACCGTACACCTCGCTTAGGCAACATTCCTATGGTTAGGCGTACTTCCTAAACGATCGCTCAAGCCCTCGTCCTATTAACAATTACTCGGTAAGTCTCTTGTTAATCTACGATTCACGTATGACTAGGTGTCGACAATTCCCTAATACAAAACTAATCTAGATCTTGCTGAAAGTCCCGAAAGATCGTTCATGAGCCGAACTAGACGTCTTATATAGGTATTTCCTAATAACACGCTAATGAAAAACTGACGAGCGACATAGCCGTAGCCATACCTACCGAGAAAGTAAATTCAACTAGGTTAGACCCACCATAAAGACGTGGCGAGACTTAAGCGATGAAACTAGGGCTCGGTCGACCGAGGATAAGGGCTCGGTCGACCGAACGACTCGCTCGGTCACCCGGGCGAACTCAACCCTAATTACATCCTAGAACCAACCTCTCGGCGTTTCCTTATACGAACGATTAAACAAACAATTCGTACATCACTTATATAAACTATCATAGATACACAAGTAATTAAATCACATAGAGTCATGAATAAATCTAGATTATGACGTAGGTCATGGGATCCTCATTGACAAGGTGTCACCACCACCTAACGTCATAGCCGAGAATCACATCATCTAGCTATGTTTAATTAATTCAAACGATAAGAACATAATTGGAAGAATTAATTACTTGAAAATAAAACATGAAGATTAAGGGCTTACATTGTTGCCCCTAACTTGCTGAAAAACTCTCAATTTGTAGTGCTCTTTTATCAATGATTAAATCAATTTATGAATGAATACATAATACTAATGACAATGTGTTTATATAGAGCTCATAACCGACTTAGAAACCGACTTAGGATCGGATTCCCTAAACCCTAACCGACTTAAGTAATACGCTGGACTGTGTTGGGCTTTAAGTCCACTCGGTCGACCGAATAGCTGGGCTCGGTCGACCGAGCCTTCACTGCTTCTGGGCTCTGTCTTCTATCTTCTGCTGGCCTCTGCATCGTCCTGGATCTTTAATTCCTTCTCCGTAGTCCGTCCATAATGCTCACCGTATTTATCATACAAAAACATAGTTTGTAATACCAAATAATGCAATAAATCATCGAAATGCGAATAACGAATCGTAACTCGGGGTATATATAAATTAGGCATATTACGACTTATTATCCCTACATTAAAGCTCTTTTAAACTAGAATCGGGGATAAAGATCATAGAATAACGGGTACAATTTGACCGTCATCAACTACCCCCACTTAGCCTTTGATCGTCCCGATCAAAGTATCAATAAGTTATTCCCCATATAATCATTTTCCAATGGTCAAATTATACTAACACAAGAAACTCGAATAAACTCATATTGTTTATGCTCATAAGATATCCATTATTCATTACTCACTATGAATCGAAGTGATGTGTGCATGTGCATTAGTTTTATATGAATGTAGCAAGATTAGAGTTTATGCTAACTTCGAAATCTCAACCTACCAACATCAGCATTCCCACTTCTTAAGCCTCGCAATGGTTAAAGCACTAGAACAATAAGCAAGAGCGTATCTATAGGGTTTTTGGACTTGGAGACCGAGTACTACTCAAAGCCTCTTAAAGAGTTGAATATTCTTTTCATGTCTTCATATTTTTCAAATACTATCAATCTCAAGGAAGGAAACTTTTTAGAGTATCCCCCTATCTCAGATCATGCATAGCATTGAATATTACCACAAGCGCGGGGCTACTTTGGTAATGTTACTACAAGCCCAGTGTTTAACATTTTGCTAAAACACAGGTACGTCTCAAGCTTATTACTCCGCTCTTGTTGGCAAGAATATTAGAATACATCAGGAGATAGATATTGATACTAAGTTTACATAACCGATCATCTACGCAATGTACACAAAAAATTCTACATTTTTATTATAAGCGCAATATTCATCGATTCATTTATTGAGTAATTGAATAATAAATAACTACTCACAACATATGACATGAATATCATTAAGTTTACAAGAAATATATCGCAAAAGTATAAAGTTATCACGTACTCATGAATCATGGTTCCTTCCTTATTAAATACAATATTCGGGAACTTCACAAAAGTAAATGTGATTCTATGTTTAAAAGTTTAAATTTTACTCATTTATTATATTATTTGATATATATAGAGAGAGATCCCTATATCGTACCCCCCACTTAAACCATGCATTGTCCTCAATGTATAACAATAAAAAGCAAAAATAGGAACTTAGCTCTGGATAAGCGCGGGAGCGGAACAAGTCGTGGTGAACTCCGGTGAATTTTAACAGACAAATACAGTTACCAACTGCAATAAAATGCAACCTCTGCAACAAACATCTTTAACAAAAACTTGGAACGCGTTACAGGGTTAGTCCAGAAAAATATAATCATATCGAATGGACTGTAAAAGGTATAATAATTGCCTTAAATATATTTAAGCCCATACTTAATAATTATAGTGAAAATAATGCACAAATATCCAACACATTAAATAAGATAAATTTTATTCATTAGGGAAATGCAAAACGAACTCCATACAACACGACTTAATTTATTGGTACAACGAAATCAAAAATAAAAACACATTGATAAAGAGAAAATTAATAGATTAACAAACACAGATGCTTAGTCCGAAGGTATATCGTTCGGATCAACGAAAGCTAATGGAAGAACATTGGGATCCGCTTCAGGAAAATCTTGGAATTGCGCATCGTCATCACCGGACCGTGATCATCATGATGCACAAGAGGTGGTGCAACAGAATCCAAAGATAGGACATGCATGGGCCTGCCTAGCACTGGGCACTCAGCTGCCTCACATAATGAAGTGATCAACGAACCATAGGGCAGCATGTGTCTAGGCTTGCGGGCATCGGCAGTCATCTCAGAACGCATCAGTGCCCCAATATTAACAGGCCATCCTCTGCTCAACCAGTACATCAGCGTAGCATGTGCATAATAAACTGTAGACACATGCTTGGCCGGAATAATGTTAGAACGGATAAGCCTGTGTAAGCACTTATCTTCCCACCGCCTAAAGTATGGCTCCTCAAAAGTGCGAGCAACTTCCCCTATTGTCCATGCTATCCCGAGATGGGCACCAACCTCCTCCAACCATGCATCAGACTCATCAAACGTGACAGTGTACTCTGGCTCCTCCTCCGGGGTATCGAGACCATAATAATTATTAAGCGTCCCCGGAGTAATAACAATGGATTTGCCACGAACTTGGACTAAATTCGTGTGTAGGTGCACGCGTAAATAAGAATAAAACTCTCTTACCCAGTCGACATTGACTTGGCCAGGTGGCGCAACAACCTCTTGCCACTGATAATATTCCACGAGATCGAACAGCTCTTGACCACAGTTGGTCAAATCTAATCCCCGAGCCCGGTGTACCGGCGAATTGTTGAAGAAATTCCGATAAACCGAAAATACCTCTTGGCTAGCGAATTGCGGTACCCCGTTGATCAAGGGTATGGCATCGTCGATCGCTACAAGCGTGCGGAGGATCGGCGTCTTGGTGGCATAATTGCGAACCGGGACGAGCACGCGACGAATGATGCAAAGCGGTTGGAAGCTCTCGGTCGACCGAGAGAATGGCCTCGGTTGACCGAGCGAAGGGTTCGGTCGACCGGGCGATGAACTTCTCTGCCGCCGAGGTTCGGAGTCTTCCCCGTGATGACTGGGTCGGATAATCCTTCAGAGATATGAACAGGCACAATTTGTGATATTGGAGGGGATCATTTAGATTACTATCCCCAATCTTGGGTGGATGGAAGTTATGAGAAAAATTGGAAATGGGAATTAATGGAGAGAAGAGGAAGAAGAAAATTGGGGATTTGGAGAAGATGAAGATTTTGTGGTGTAGAAATGATGAAGAGAAAAAGGAGGTTTAAATAGAAAGATGTGGAAAGTGAAAGGATTGAAATGGTGGAAGGTGATTGGTGGAGATAGAAAGGCAAGGATTGAGGAGTGGAATGGTTTTGTTGGAGGAATAAATTAATGGGGAAAATGAAAAGGTGAATTGGGAAATGAAAAATGGGGATGTGTAAAAATAAATGATAGTTGACCTCCTCAATTTGATACACACGAAATTTTCAAGTTAGAACACATAAGTCTATCAAAATTATTATGTCACAATTTGAAAAATCCTTACCTCAAAAAATCGAATAATCCAACCACAATCCATTAACATATAAATCTTCACTTTTTCCAAATAATACAAATTTCAAACTAAGCATCTTTTCACCAAATTCTCATCATCAATACATTTTATAATGATTTCGCTTCCTACTCTACTTCACGTTAAAATGATTCGAGTAAAAAAAACTTTTTGCACATCCGTAACCTAATGGTCATTGGAACACGGCAAAAATAAAAAAAAGGCTCTCGTCATTCTACGTTACTTTTATTCATACTAAAAATAAAGATGAAATAAAATAAAATACATGAAACGAGAAAAATTCTAAATTTTTGAGTCTATAGCTCGACTTCCAAAATCATCACTCCTAAACACTGCCCTTGACTTGCCAGGCTTTCACCCGGCCAGCTTTCACCGAAAAAGTTTGACCGTCCTTTTCTACGAGTGCCCTTCCTTTGGATTTTAGTCCAATGAAAAGGCAGCCGAATTGACCATCCAGACAAGCGCCGACTTTTGGATTCATCTCTGATTTCGATGAGCTTTTGTTACGAACTCTCCTAGTTCGTTTCTTCGCTCTGGTCCTCCTATCCTTAGGTAGGTCTACAGCTTCAATATTGGTAAGGGCTGGCGCAGGCTGAACTGACCTATTCCGACTTAGAATAGTGAGGACTTCCTTCTCATCATTATCATCAGCATCCTTTCCCAGACCTTGAGTGGCATCAAGCTTCTCCGAACCAACTACTTCTAACACATTCACACTTACCGGTACAGGGAAATTTGGATTTGTTATCCCATAACACTCAGAACCCTTGGCGTCAAACAATACTATCTCATGTACGGTCATCCGTATGAAGGCTCTAGCGGTGTTGATAAACGATCTACCCAAAATGATTGGGCATTCGGGATGTTCCTCGATTTCCATTACCACTATGTCTATCTTAAACCGTAATTGCCCCACACCAATAATCATGTTGTTCAGTCTCCCAGTCATGATTGTCCTAGTTCCATCCGCTAATCTTACTTGGAGCGGGGTGTTAGTGGGTGTTAAAATGAAATTCCTATCACAAAGGCTTTTAGGAAAGATATTAAGGCTCGAACCGGAATCAATCAAGGCTAAACCTAAATGGGTTTGTTCTAGGGTTACTCCAACCATAAAAGCTCCTGGGTCTGCTAACTTTTGCATCAGTCGAGACTCGTCTTTAATCAATATTTCATCTCTAGAACAGATGACAACAGGGCTCTTCATAGCTGTGCTACCTCTTGACTCAGATTCTATCTCGGACATGTAATCATCATAATCTAAAGTGAATCGGAATGAAGAAATTTCCTCTGGATTCAAAATAGACATACCTCTTTGCCAATAGGCTTCTTTAGCCTCCCTCGATTTCCTTGCCTCTCGGATTTTCGCTTTCATCTTTTCTATCCTTTCCATGAGCTTTGGTGTTAACGGCTTTTTAGGTGTAGTTTTGGTTCGTAAAACCTTAACTTCTTCTTTGGCTTCAAGAAAATTGGTTGATGACATTTTGCTGATCTTGGGCAGGTTAAGTGAGTGATTTACTTCGAATTATCTACAATATTTGAAAAACAATAAACAATTAGTAAATTGACAAACAAGTATGATTGCTCATACTTGTTGTCAAACTTACAACCTACAAACGGGGGAAACGAACAACGGGGAAACAACACCGTATATAAAATTAAAATTTGGAAGAGGCTCGGTCGACCGAGTGAATACGTTCGGTCGACCGAACGAATATCTTCCCCATTCTGCTTTAATCCTTTAACAGCATACAAGTACAGATAATTCGTCATAAGAAAAATAAATAATGCAACTAAAAACAATAAAGAAAGAACGAAGTAGATAAAAATAATTATTTAAACAATCATTGGGCCATTGATTCCCCGGCAACGGCGCCAAAAACTTGATTGCGGTCTGATCAGGTTATAAATTTATTTTACTTGACCACCAAATACTAGCAATAGCACTAGGTACATCATAGCATAGCGATGGTGAATCAAGGTCGATCCCTCAGGGAATCAAAATGTGGACCCTAGGTTTAAATAATTAACTCACCTAATTCGTTATTGAACAACGGTCTAAGACCAACATAAAAGACAAAATAAAACAAACTCAAACCTAAAAGACACACACGTAATTAACCTTCCAATTACCAACGTTATCGTTTGGACCAAGACAACTTATATAAGATAACCTAACTCATTGCTCGTCAATCTGGCCGTATTCATATTTAATTGGCTACGGGAGTCATCCCTTAACTTGACTTAGCACCGGTTAGGTTACTAGATCAACGTGGTATTGTTACGTGACTTCACCTTTTGGGTATCCATCTCATATAACTCACACGCTCATTATTCTAAGGATGCCGATATTAACCGTACACCTCGCTTAGGCAACATTCCTATGGTTAGGCGTACTTCCTAAACGATCGCTCAAGCCCTCGTCCTATTAACAATTACTCGGTAAGTCTCTTGTTAATCTACGATTCATGTATGACTAGGTGTCGACAATTCCCTAATACAAAACTAATCTAGATCTTGCTGAAAGTCCCGAAAGATCGTTCATGAGCCGAACTAGACGTCTTATATTGGTATTTCCTAATAACACGCTAATGAAAAAGCGACGAGCGACGTAGCCGTAGCCATACCTGCGGAAAGTAAATTCAACTAGGTTAGACCCACCATAAAGACGTGGCGAGACTTAAGCGACGAAACTAGGGCTCGGTCGACCGAGGATAAGGGCTCGGTCGACCGAACGACTCCGTTCGGTCACCCGGACGAACTCAACCCTAATTACATCCTAGAACCAACCTCTTAGCGTTTCCTTATACGAACAGATTAAACGACAATTCGTACATCACTTATATAAACTATCATAGATACACGAGTAATTAAATCACATAGAGTCATGAATAAATCTAGATTATGACGTAGGTCATGGGATCCTCATTGACAAGGTGTCACCACCACCTAACGTCATAGCCGAGAATCACATCATCTAGCTATGTTTAATTAATTCAAACGATAAGAACATAATTGGAAGAATTAATTACTTGAAAATAAAACATGAAGATGAAGGGCTTACATTGTTGCGGCCCTAACTTATTTGAAAAACTCTCAATTTGTAGTGCTCTTTTATCAATGATTAAATCAATGTATGAATGAATACATAATACTAATGACAATGTGTTTATATAGAGCTCATAACCGACTTAGAAACCGACTTAGGATCGGATTCCCTAAACCCTAACCGACTTAAGTAATACGTTTGGTGTCTTTGGGCTTTAAGTCCACTCGGTCGACCGAATATTTGGGCTCGGTCGACCGAGCCTTCCTTCACCGCTTCGGGCTCTGTCTTCTATCTTCTGCTGGGCTCTGCATCGTCCTGGATCTTTAATTCCTTCTCCGTAGTCCGTCCATAATGCTCACTGTATTTATCATACAAAAACATAGTTTGTAATACCAAATAATGCAATAAATCATCGAAATGCAGAATAACGAATCGTAACTCGGGGTATATATAAATTAGGCATATTACGACTTATTATCCCTACATTAAAGCTCTTTTAAACTAGAATCGGGGATAAAGATCATAGAATAACGGGTACAATTTGACCGTCATCAACTACCCCCCACTTAGCCTTTGATCGTCCCGATCAAAGTATCAATAAGTTATTCCCCATATAATCATTTTCCAATGGTCAAATTATACTAACACAAGAAACTCGAATAAACTCATATTGTTTATGCTCATAAGATATCCATTATTCATTACTCACTATGAATCGAAGTGATGTGTGCATGTGCATTAGTTTTATATGAATGTAGCAAGATTAGAGTTTATGCTAACTTCGAAATCTCAACCTACCAACATCAGCATTCCCACTTCTTAAGCCTCGCAATGGTTAAAGCACTAGAACAATAAGCAAGAGCGTATCTATAGGGTTTTTGGACTTGGAGACCGAGTACTACTCAAAGCCTCTTAAAGAGTTGAATATTCTTTTCATGTCTTCATATTTTTCAAATACTATCAATCTCAAGGAAGGAAACTTTTTAGAGTATCCCCCTATCTTAGATCATGCATAGCATTGAATATTACCACAAGCGCGGGGCTACTTTGGTAATGTTACTACAAGCCCAGTGTTTAACATTTTGCTAAAACACAGGTACGTCTCAAGCTTATTACTCCGCTCTTGTTGGCAAGAATATCGAATACATCGACGAGATAGATATTGATACTAAGTTTACATAACCGATCATCTACGCAATGTACACAAAAAATTCTACATTTTTATTATAAGCGCAATATTCATCGATTCATTTATTGAGTAATTGAATAATAAATAACTACTCACAACATATGACATGAATATCATTAAGTTTACTAGAAATATATCGCAAAAGTATAAAGTGATCACGTACTCATGAATCATGGTTCCTTCCTTATTAAATACAATATTCGGGAACTTCACAAAAGTAAATGTGATTCTATGTTTAAAAGTTTAAATTTTACTCATTTATTATATTATTTGATATATATAGAGAGATATCCCTATAGCTCGTACCCCCACTTAAACCATGCATTGTCCTCAATGTATAACAATAAAAAGCAAAAATAGGAACTTAGCTCTGGATAAGCGCGGGATCGGAACAAGTCGTGGTGAACTCCGGAGAATTTTAACGGACAAATACGTTACCAACGCAATAAAATGCAACCCTCGCAACAAACATCTTTAACAAAAACTTGGAACGCGTTACGGGGTTAGTCCGAGAAAAATATAATCATATCGAATGGATTTGTAAAAGGTATAATAATTGCCTTAAATATATTTAAGCCCATACTTAATAATTATAGTGAAAATAATGCACAAATATCCAACACATTAAATAAGATAAATTTTATTCATTAGGGAAATGCAAAACGAACTCCATACAACACGACTTAATTTATTGGTACAACGAAATCAAAAATAAAAACACATTGATAAAGAGAAAATTAATAGATTAACAAACACAGATGCTTAGTCCGAAGGTATATCGTTCGGATCAACGAAAGCTAATGGAAGAACATTGGGATCCGCTTCAGGAAAATCTTGGAATTGCGCATCGTCATCACCTGGACCGTGATCATCATGATGCACAAGAGGTGGTGCAACAGAATCCAAAGATAGGACATGCATGGGCCTAACATAGGAGTCACGCCTAGCACTGGGCACTCAGCTGCCTCACATAATGAAGTGATCAACGAACCATAGGGCAGCATGTGTCTAGGCTTGCGGGCATCGGCAGTCATCTCAGAACGCATCAGTGCCCCAATATTAACAGGCCATCCTCGCTCAACCAGTACATCGGCGTAGCATGTGCATAATAAACTGTAGACACATGCTTGGCCGGAATAATGTTAGAACGGATAAGCCTGTGTAAGCACTTATCTTCCCACCGCCTAAAGTATGGCTCCTCAAAAGTGCGAGCAACTTCCCCTATTGTCCATGCTATCCCGAGATGGGCACCAACCTCCTCCAACCATGCATCAGACTCATCAAACGTGACAGTGTACTCTGGCTCCTCCTCCGGGGTATCGAGACCATAATAATTATTAAGCGTCCCCGGAGTAATAACAATGGATTTGCCACGAACTTGGACTAAATTCGTGTGTGGGTGCACGCGTAAATAAGAATAAAACTCTCTTACCCAGTCGACATTGAGTTGGCCAGGTGGCGCAACAACCTCTTGCCACTGATAATATTCCACGAGATCGAACAGCTCTTGACCACAGTTGGTCAAATCTAATCCCCGAGCCCGGTGTACCGGCGAATTGTTGAAGAAATTCCGATAAACCGAAAATACCTCTTGGCTAGCGAATTGCGGTACCCCGTTGATCAAGGGTATGGCATCGTCGGATCGCTACAAGCGTGCGGAGGATCGGCGTCTTGGTGGCATAATTGCGGGCGGGACGAGCACGGCGACGGAATGATGCGGCGGTTGGAAGCTCTCGGTCGACCGAGAGAATGGCCTCGGTTGACCGAGCGAAGGGTTCGGTCGACCGGGCGATGAAACTCGCTGGCCGAGGTTCGGGTCTTCCCTGTGATGACTGGGTCGGATAATCCTTCGAGAGATATGAACGGGCACAATTTGTGATATTGGAGGGGATCATTTAGATTACTATCCCCAATCTTGGGTGGATGGAAGTTATGAGAAAAATTGGAAATGGGAATTAATGGAGAGAAGAGGAAGAAGAAAATTGGGGATTTGGAGAAGATGAAGATTTTGTGGTGTAGAAATGATGAAGAGAAAAAGGAGGTTTAAATAGAAAGATGTGGAAAGTGAAAGGATTGAAATGGTGGAAGGTGATTGGTGGAGATAGAAAGGCAAGGATTGAGGAGTGGAATGGTTTTGTTGGAGGAATAAATTAATGGGGAAAATGAAAAGGTGAATTGGGAAATGAAAAATGGGGATGTGTAAAAATAAATGATAGTTGACCTCCTCAATTTGATACACACGAAATTTTCAAGTTAGAACACATAAGTCTATCAAAATTATTATGTCACAATTTGAAAAATCCTTACCTCAAAAAATCGAATAATCCAACCACAATCCATTAACATATAAATCTTCACTTTTTCCAAATAATACAAATTTCAAACTAAGCATCTTTTCACCAAATTCTCATCATCAATACATTTTATAATGATTTCGCTTCCTACTCTACTTCACGTTAAAATGATTCGAGTAAAAAAAACTTTTTGCACATCCGTAACCTAATGGTCATTGGAACACGGCAAAAATAAAAAAAAGGCTCTCGTCATTCTACGTTACTTTTATTCATACTAAAAATAAAGATGAAATAAAATAAAATACATGAAACGAGAAAAATTCTAAATTTTTGAGTCTATAGCTCGACTTCCAAAATCATCACTCCTAAACACGCCACTTGACTTGCCAGGCTTTCACCCGGCCGCTTTCACCGAAAAAGTTTGACCGTCCTTTTCTACGAGTGCCCTTCCTTTGGATTTTAGTCCAATGAAAAGGCAGCCGAATTGACCATCCGGACAAGCGCCGACTTTTGGATTCATCTCTCGATTTCGATGAGCTTTTGTTACGAACTCTCTAGTTCGTTTCTTCGCTCGGTCCTCCTATCCTTAGGTAGGTCTCTGACTTCAATATTGGTAGGGGTGGCGCGGGTGAACCGACCTATTCCGACTTAGAATAGTGAGGACTTCCTTCTCATCATTATCATCGATCCTTTCATCCTTTTGACCTTGAGTGGCATCAAGCTTCTCCGAACCAACTACTTAACACATTCACACTTACCGGTACGGGGAAATTTGGATTTGTTATCCCATAACACTCAGAACCCTTGGCGTCAAACAATACTATCTCATGTCTGGTCATCCGTATGAAGGCTCTAGCGGTGTTGATAAACGATCTACCCAAAATGATTGGGCATTCAGGATGTTCCTCGATTTCCATTACCACTATGTCTATCTTAAACCGTAATTGCCCCACACCAATAATCATGTTGTTCAGTCTCCCAGTCATGATTGTCCTAGTTCCATCCGCTAATCTAACTTGGAGCGGGGTGTTAGTGGGTGTTAAAATGAAATTCCTATCACAAAGGCTTTTAGGAAAGATATTAAGGCTCGAACCGGAATCAATCAAGGCTAAACCTAAATGGGTTTGTTCTAGGGTTACTCCAACCATAAAAGCTCCTGGGTCTGCTAACTTTTGCATCAGTCGAGACTCGTCTTTAATCAATATTTCATCTCTAGAACAGATGACAATAGGGCTCTTCATAAGTTTGTGCTACCCTCGACTCAGATTCTATCTCGGACATGTAATCATCATAATCTAAAGCTGAATCGGAATGAAGAAATTTCCTCTGGATTCAAAATAGACATACCTCTTTGCCAATAGGCTTCTTTAGCCTCCCTCGATTTCCTTGCCTCTCGGATTTTCGCTTTCATCTTTTCTATCCTTTCCATGAGCTTTGGTGTTAACGGCTTTTTAGGTGTAGTTTTGGTTCGTAAAACCTTAACTTCTTCTTTGGCTTCAAGAAAATTGGTTGATGACATTTTGCTGATCTTGGGCAGGTTAAGTGAGTGATTTACTTCGAATTATCTGCAATATTTGAAAAACAATAAACAATTAGTAAATTGACAAACAGTATGATTGCTCATACTTGTTGTCAAACTTACAACCTACAAACGGGGGAAACAGAACCTGGGAAACAACACCGTATATAAAATTAAAATTTGGAAGAGGCTCGGTCGACCGAGTGAATACGTTCGGTCGACCGAACGAATATCTTCCCCATTCTCGCTTTAATCCTTTAACAAACATACAAGTACGGATAATTCGTCATAAGAAAAATAAATAATGCAACTAAAAACAATAAAGAAAGAACGAAGTAGATAAAAATAATTATTTAAACAATCATTGGGCCATTGATTCCCCGGCAACGGTGCCAAAAACTTGATTGCGGTCGATCGAGTTATAAATTTATTTTACTTGACCACCAAATACTAGCAATAGCACTAGGTACATCATAGCATAGCGATGGTGAATCAAGGTCGATCCCTCAGGGAATCAAAATGTGGACCCTAGGTTTAAATAATTAACTCACCTAATTCGTTATTGAACAACGGTCTAAGACCAACATAAAAGACAAAATAAAACAAACTCAAACCTAAAAGACACACACGTAATTAACCTTCCAATTACCAACGTTATCGTTTGGACCAAGACAACTTATATAAGATAACCTAATTCATTAGCTTGTCAATGCGTTGTATTCATATTTAATTGGCTACGGGAGTCATCCCCTTAACTTGACTTAGCACCGGTTAGGTTACTAGATCACTGTGGTATTGTTACGTGACTTCACCTTTTGGGTATCCATCTCATATAACTCACACGCTCATTATTCTAAGGATGCCGATATTAACCGTACACCTCGCTTAGGCAACATTCCTATGGTTAGGCGTACTTCCTAAACGATCGCTCAAGCCCTCGTCCTATTAACAATTACTCGGTAAGTCTCTTGTTAATCTACGATTCACGTATGACTAGGTGTCGACAATTCCCTAATACAAAACTAATCTAGATCTTCTTTGAAAGTCCCGAAAGATCGTTCATGAGCCGAACTAGACGTCTTATATTGGTATTTCCTAATAACACGCTAATGAAAAAGCGACGAGCGACGTAGCCGTAGCCATACCTGCGAGAAAGTAAATTCAACTAAGTTAGACCCACCATAAAGACGTGGCGGACTTAAGCGACGAAACTAGGGCTCGGTCGACCGAGGATAAGGGCTCGGTCGACCGAACGACTCGCTCGGTCACCCGGACGAACTCAACCCTAATTACATCCTAGAACCAACCTCTCGGCGTTTCCTTATACGAACATATTAAACGACAATTCGTACATCACTTATATAAACTATCATAGATACACGAGTAATTAAATCACATAGAGTCATGAATAAATCTAGATTATGACGTAGGTCATGGGATCCTCATTGACAAGGTGTCACCACCACCTAACGTCATAGCCGAGAATCACATCATCTAGCTATGTTTAATTAATTCAAACGATAAGAACATAATTGGAAGAATTAATTACTTGAAAATAAAACATGAAGATTAAGGACTTACATTGTTGCAGCCCTAACTTGCTGAAAAACTCTCAATTTGTAGTGCTCTTTTATCAATGATTAAATCAATGTATGAATGAATACATAATACAAATGACAATGTGTTTATATAGAGCTCATAACCGACTTAGAAACCGACTAAGGATCGGATTCCCTAAACCCTAACCGACTTAAGTAATACGCGGATTTGTCTTGGGCTTTAAGTCCACTCGGTCGACCGAATAGTTTGGGCTCGGTCGACCGAGCCTTCACCGCTTACGGGCTCTGTCTTCTATCTTCTCGTTGGGCTCTGCATCATCCCGGATCTTTAATTCCATCTCCGTAGTCCGTCCATAATGCTCTTGTATTTATCATACAAAAACATAGTTTGTAATACCAAATAATGCAATAAATCATCGAAATGCGAATAACGAATCGTAACTCGGGGTATATATAAATTAGGCATATTACGACTTATTATCCCTACATTAAAGCTCTTTTAAACTAGAATCGGGGATAAAGATCATAGAATAACGGGTACAATTTGACCGTCATCAGGTCTATGTCCCCCAAATCTAACAACGCCAATAGCATAAGTAGAACCAACATGAAGCATATTAGCTGTTTACGGTGATTTTTACGATTTATATTACATTATTTCGTAACAATATCCTTGGTATTTTATTAATTTTTATAGAAAATTAAGTGTTTAATGGATTTATTGAAATAATGAAGTTGGAAAGTATTAGAGTGCAAAGTCGGGTTATTTACGTGATTTTATTGGTAAATATCTATTTATATATGTGATGTTACACTTTGCACGTTTTTATTAATGTAGGTACGCGAATGTATCGTGGACCGAGTCAACGATTTGAAGGGTTTCGAATCGCATTTTAATTGAAGGCTGCATTTTAATTGAAGACTTATCTAGAAGGGCAAAATTGGAATTATCATATTTTTATTAGGGTTGTATTATTTTAAGAAAAGAAAAAAAAGGATAATTGTTACCCTAGCTCGAAGAAGGTTATAAAAGGACGGCATTCAGCAGCAGCACAGAACACGAAAATTTCATCTGGAACGGAGGCAGAGCTCAAAAAAAAAAAAAAAAAGAAGATCTCACTCGATCGACCGAGTGAACACCTTCGGTCGACCGAGTCATTAAATTTAATTTTTTTCTTTTTTCGTTCGGTCTGAGGATGAGTAGAGGCTGAGTCCGAATTGAACAAGCTTTGTGAAACCGTCTCAGCAACGTTTTGATCTCAACTTTGGAATGTTTGTGAGTTTTAATTAAAAGTTGTATCTTTATTATGTTTTTATTGTTATTATGCAATTTCATTGATGAATGTATTGCTGTTGATGTTTACTATTCGATGAGAATCGTTGTTAGACTTAGATCACCATAGTAAAGATTGGATTTTCAACCTAATTAACGATAGTTGTTAGGTTGAAATCCAGATTATGAGAGTGAATAAATTTCACACCTTGGTAATTAAAGCCTTAATCTTTTTGTATCGATAGACGAAAAAGATTGATAGGCAAATTTTTCTAAGAGATTAGCAATTCATACTTATGATAGGTGAATCACAATTTTTATTAAATAATCACTAGACAATCCAGAGAAGAAATTGAACGTTGCGAGATATGTGGATCATTGCTTGTTCGTTGTTACACTAATTGAGAAAAAATCATTGTTGCTTGTTCTTCGTAGCAATCTTAGAATTTTATTGTCTTTTTAGTTTATAAAATAGAGTTATCTTAGTTAGTTCGGTCCGCAACTATCTTCGCTGGCTTTAGATTTTTGATCTTCTGTCCAGTTTATCGTTATTGTTTTCACTACTAGTTCGTTTTGGTTTTGTTATTCTAGTTGTAGTCTTTAAATTGTTTAGGATAGGACGTTTTTACTTCTCGTGACAACTTTAGGAAAATTAATCAAACTAGACAAAGACGATTCCTTGTGAGTTCGACTCCGGTTTTAATCATTATACTACGATCCCTGCACTTGGGGTAAACCGGATTTATTTTATTACTTGTTATATTTCGTTTAACATAAAATCCGAGACATTAGCACAAAAATAAAAATCTTGCTTATAACCACTAATCTTGAACGAATGACGGCCCATACGGTATAAGGATCTACCCCCTGGATCGAATATAAGCATCGATAACTTTCCGAACAAAAATGCAATATCGGCAACATTTTCGAGGTCAAAATCTGCTGTTTTCCCTTCCATTTTGGCCCCAGAATATTTCAACACGTTTTTCTCCCTTAAATTGTTTTCTGTTTTTCTGTTTTAAATTTTTCGTAGGTAGGTTTCTGTTTAAGTTTTCCGTATCTTTTTTATGTTTCTTTATCTTATTAAAAAAAAGAATAAAAAAATAAACTCGTAGCAATTCGTGCGGACAACTTGATTTTGGTTTTGGTTTATGAAAACTCGGAGTCAGAAAGGTCCACTGCTGTACACCCCTGACCTCGAGCGAACCATAGTCAGACCAAACAGGCGAAGAGTCCGTCCTGCAGTTCTTCCTGACGATGGGAGTACGGCCGATCAAGATCTCGAACGGAATCTAGCAATAGAAATCGAAGAAATCGTCATTATGGCTGCAGACGATAGACGTACGTTGGCTGACTACGCCATGCCTGGTGAAGTCAAGGTCAACCCGGCAATTGTTTTACCCACCATTAATGCACCAAATTTCGAACTCAAACCTGGTCTTATCCAAATGATGCAACACGCATCAATCTTTCATGGTTTCCAATCTGAGAATCCTCACACTCATGTACACACATTTTTGGAAATATGTGGTACAACTCGCATACAAGGGGTAAATGAGGATGCGATTAAATTGAAATTGTTTCCATTTTCCTTGAAAGGGGAGGCGAAAGAGTGGTACAACTCTTTGCCTGCCGAGTCAATTACAACCTGGGCTGAACTCGAGCGTGAGTTCCTGAGTCAATATTTCCCACCCTAAAAAACGGCCCAGTGCCTGAATGAAATCTTCACATTTTTCCAAAGGGAAAATGAATCTTTCTTTGACTGCTGGAAGAGATTTAAGGCTCTCCTGCGGAAATGCCCTCATCATGGTTTAGACTTGCAGAGGCAAGTCAACACTTTCTTCAGTGGGTTGACCGAACTCACCAAGGGTATGGTTAACAGTTCATCAAGAGGGGCATTTTTGAGAAAAACGCCTGAAGAGGGGTGGCAACTGTTTGAAGATATTTCCAAGTACACCTATGCCCCTTCATCTCATGCTATCCAGACACCTCCTCCTCCTAGGATCGAGGAGGTAAATATGCAAAATCAGATTGCCATGTTGCAACAGCAGGTGGCTGCTCTTTCAATGTCTCCAAATCCAACGAATCAGAATCTATCATTCCCGCGAGAACTCTCAAGTTCGTTTTGCGAAAATTGTTGTCAAGCGGCCATATGGTTGGCCGGTGTCAATTTATTTCCCCTTCAACCTATCAAGTCAATGCCGTCCCGAGAATCGGGACAGTACAATCCAGTCACATGCCAGGCATGTGATAATGTGGGGCACACTGCTCGTTTCTGTCCTATGGTTGGACAGAACGCTGAAGTCAATGCGTTCAGTGGCCAGCAAAATCAGAGATTCAACAATCAGTTCTCTGGCCAAAGCAATTTTCAAAATCAGGGTTTCAATCAAAACCCGAATTTCAATCAGAACCATAATATGAATTTTTCCAATCAAAATCAGAGGTTCAACCAGAACTGGCCGAACAATCCAAATCCGATGTTTCAAAGTCGGTCTAGCCAATCTTTCCCACAAAACTTCCAGAACTCTCAAGGCCCCTCTCAACCTAGTGATCTTGAAAGCAAATTGGACTCCTACCAGAAGGAGCAGAATAATAATTTCCAATTCCTTCTTAGCACAATTAAGAATCTTGAGAGGCAGCTCGGGCAAGTAGCTGACCAAAAATCTTCTAGACCCTCGGGGCAGTTACCTAGCTTTACTGAGAAGAACCCCAAGGGTGGTCAAGTGGCTCAGACCGAGTTAAATCAAAGCCAATCCACTGATCTAGTTCCCACAGTTCCTTATGGTGGATAAGAGGCCAGTACTATGAATTTGAGATCCGGCACTCAGCTTTGTGGTCCCCCGAACCAGGGAAACCACTAACCCCTCTTGCCAATGGTGAGGTAGGAGGGGAAGTCGAGCGCCCATGTTTCCCTATCCTGGATGAGAGTACTCAGGTGGCTGATCCCCTGAGAAATAAAGAGTTTGATAGTACTCAGGTGGCTGATCCCCTGAGAAATAAAGAATTTAGTGAGAGTTTGGTGGCTGATCCCCTGACTGGTAAGAAAGGTGAAAAGGTGGTGAGGTGGAAAGATTTGGAAGATAAAGCTGTTAGTTCATCCTCAAAGAAAGTGTTTTCTGAGAGTGATTTAAAGAAACTTCCGTTTCCACCTAGAAAAAGCAACATCTCCTTGCATGAAGACAAAAAGTATGAAAAAGTGCTTAATCTTCTTAAAAATACTCAGGTAAATCTTCCATTATCTGATGTTTTGGTTGAGATGCCTAAGTATACAAAGTTCATCAAGGATGTTGTTTCCTCCAAAAAGAAGCTCGAAGACATGGATCAGTTGATTGGTGAGAATTGCTCTATGATTAGTTATGATGAGTTGCCAATCAAGAGGGGTGACCCTGGGAAATTTGTGCTCACATTGTTGATGGGAGGCTTAGTCTTTCCAAATTCTTTATGAGACCTAGGTGCATCCATTAGTCTGATGCCATTGTCTGTTTGTAAACAGCTTGGACTAGATGGTCTTTTAGAACCCACAACCATGAATCTTCAATTCGCTGATAGATCTTCCAAGAAAGCTGCTGGGATATTAAAGGATGTTTTAGTTCAAATTGATAGATTCACTTTCCCAGTTGACTGGTATGTCCTGGACATTGGGAAGGATGAGAACGTCCCTTTAATACTCGGCAGACCTTTTCTTTCTACTGGCCCGAGCCCTCATTGATTGTCATGGTGGCAAAGTGACTATACGAGTTGGTGATCAGGAGGTGAGCTACAATGTCTCTAGAGCTATTCAGAGACCCTCTGATTATCCAACCGGCTTCTCCATTGAAGACATGTCAGATGACTTTAACGACTACATGGAAAAGCAAGTCATGGCTGTTGAGACTGAATGACAGCTGCCTTTCGTAGTGCTAAACCAGTCCTTAACCGACAGTGTATCGGGTCAAACTGTAGTGCTAGTATGGTGAGTCAGAGTGTCGAATCCTCAGGGAACTTGGTAATTCTTCTACGTGTGGTTAAACACCAAAGAGCTTTTATTAACTCGATCTAAACCGCAATTTTATAACACAGATCACTACTATTATAGTCAACATAAAATAAATGCGTAATTTAAAAGTTATTCTAATATAATATATATATATAGATATATAAATATATATATATATGTACATAGATTGCAAAGTATATATATAGATATAAATATATAGATACCAATAGATAGAACTAGACAGATAATTTTGTAGAACTAGCCAAAATTTATATAATTGATTTATACGATCTTTTCAGTAGACGGAATGTGCTCGATCTTTCCTTTTATTTTAGGTCCAATTGAGTAAATGAAACGGTGCACTCCTGAGGTTAACAATTCCTCCTCACACGAGCGTATGAAATTGTCATATGTCATTGTCATCAATTCAATCTCCACAACTGCCCCATGCTAATCTCAGTTAGTCTGAACAGGTACCGAGTACAAATCTACCCCGGATAAAAGAGGTTATTCCGTTTGTCAGACGGCCGATGTTATTCAAAAGGCTCCGGTTGTCCGGCGGATCGATTTAACTTTCCGGTGTTTAGTTTTAATTAAACTGTTGATTTTAACATTATTATGATCTCGAGCACAATTTTAATAAGATCTATCTTTCCCAAGACAAATCTGCCCCCGGGTAGGAAATAGGATTCCGTAGTCACGCTTTCGCACGGCCAATTTTACCCTCCGGTTTTTCTATCTTTTATCCCATATCCTAACTTCTCTGGTCAGTTCATCGTTAGGTTATATGTTGCGATTCATCTTGGTTAATTACGTCAATCCGAATATTATCAATACGTTACAGAATAGAAAAAGATTCAATTAACTCAATTTTAGTCAATTTTACTTAGACAGCATTCCTTTACCAAAAAGATCGAAATAAAAAGATTACATAACTTTGGCTAGTTTATTAGAGTTAGCCTAAAAACATTATAACAACGAAAAAGATAAAAACAAACATAAATACTTAAGAAAATTACCCGATTACAAATGCTGAATCAGAGTTGTATTCTTCCGGACATTACAACGACTTCAACAACACTGAACTTCTGATAATTTCTCGAGCATTACAACGATACTACGAGATTATTATTTTTGGCTTAAGGCCTATTTACAAACTATGAAATAAAAAGAAAACAAAGAGGAGAGGATATATATATATATGATATGGTTTATATATATTGGTACATCCGTTTCTGTTTGCAAATGAGCTCCTTTTATAGACAAAGGTTCTTGGGCCGGACCGGTCCGAGATCAAGCCGGATCGGTCCGGACTAATGATTACTTCCACCTCCTGACTGCAATCAGCATGTGCGGTGATATATAATTATATTTATATATAATTATTAAACTTCTAAAATTCATATCTCGAGTTCTGGACCTCGAAAAATCATGATTCAAGCGGCATCGGAAAGCTCTCGGAAAAATCTACAACTTTCGTGAAGAACTCTTCTTCAGATAACGTCGTTTTGATGAGCCATTCGTTTGTCGAAGACATTTCTCGATTACCACTTAACCAAATTGATTGGCCACTTGACCACTTAAGCTATTCAATTGACCATTTAAGCTCGTGGCACTCTCTAAATCATTCCAAAGATATGATTATACTTCACCATGTCGATTCTCGGGGTCTCGGCTTATAAATCTGCAATAAAATACCACAAATACCCACGTAAATCTGACACGACACTCCGATTTACTAAAATCGGTACAAAATTACAAATTTTTACTATTATTACTACTAACTACTCTAAATTATAAATATTAACATTTCATACTATTTATACCATAATTTCATATATTTTATATAGAATTCGTTGATAAAAGATAATAATATAACGTATATTTAATCATATAAAAGTAGTATATCAACTACTCCCCACTTAGCTTTTGATCGTCCTCGAGCAAAAATAAGCGGTAATAAAAGATAATATAATAGATCAGATTATAATTTTTAATGTAATTTATATTGTCAATATTATAAATATATTACTTTTTCTAATTTAAAATCGTAAGAAGACAGAGAGAATATATAACTGAAATAACTTAAACATTAAATATTATTTAGATAAAATTGTACATGTAACACTTAATAAATATAAATAAAATATCAGAATTATTTTTAATCACAACTATTATGAAATCCTGAAATTGGAAACTCGGTCAGGTAGTCGACAAAAATGGCTTATAGAATTTAGGCTCAAGATGTTGGTTAATCGGAAAAAAGGAAATCAAAAAGAGAAAGAGGCAAGTCGTACGTACCTACATCTTCATATTCTTGATCAAAAAATAATCACCGATTAATAACATCTCTTTTTTTTTTTCAAGATTAAGAACTAAAAGCGTGAGTGTGTGTAGAAAATCAAACTTATAGGCATTGCTTCATCAAGATTGATCGGAGTCCTACTCTTTCGATCGAAAATTACAAGTCCGGTTTCCTTAAACTTGTAATCATTCTTCAGATCTTATGATTCGACTTTTTCTTTTTCATTATGTTGCCTTCATTCCCAAAGCAATAGGACATTTCGAGATAATACCCTAGTTGGACTTCTATCATCAGGCAATCGGGAGCTTTTGACCTCATAGTGATATAGGACATTTCGTGATAATACCCTACTCACTCAAATCATTTGTAGCTACAACCGATATATTCTTTTTATTTTTAATTCGTCGATCACAGATAAGGAAGATACCTGGTATTCGATTAATTTTGTGTAAATATGGTGCTTCGTTCTTAATTTAATATATCCGAACTTATTACCAAAATCGACTATCTTGCAAGTGTCATGAGGTAAGATCGAATATACTAATACATATCTAATCTTTCCAATCTCAGCATATACCAAAACTTAGCTTTTATGTCTCATCTCTTTTCATAAGTACGTACAAAACTTACGGAATTTCAAGGAAATGTAGACCAAAATTAGCTAAAGGTTGGTTATTTCTAGTTAATCACAATAGCAATTTCGAGTGAGGTCTTGATCACTATAATCAAGGCCGAGGTAGGCTATTTGGCTATAGTTATATTTGTGTGGTGCCAAAAATCGACATCCCTAGTCCAATTCCAAACTCATAATTCATATTGAAAAGAAAATGATTCTAAAAAAATTTTACTTATAATTATCAACATACTTATATAATTTCATAAAAACAATATCTAACCTTAAGTACTCAATTATATAAACTTAAAATCTTATTAAAATCTAAATTAGACATAAGATATAATTATAATATATCTAATATACTTTACTTAATTAAAAACTTATTCTTCCAAATTATATCATTTCTTATTCATATTAACTACTAAAAAATTGAAAATAAGTAATAAAATTTTTGATAATTTTATAATTTATAACTATTTTCGAAAATTTTAATGAATTTTCTAACCTAACTCTTACTCCCCACTTACGAAGTGGCATCGTCCCGATGTTCAATGAGTAATAAATAAGTAGGTTGGAAAATAAAAATAAAATTATCTATTATCGTTATTATTCCGATTTTAATTTTAGCGTATACTAATTATATCATTAAATAACAAACAAACTTAAAAAAAACTGAGACATATATATATTAAACAAGATAGATTAATACAAATTAAAAGAGAAACATAAACTTAACTAAAAAAAAAACTTCAAACTTAACAAAAGTTGACTTATTAAAACATCCTAAACAAACCACCAACCAACCATCTAGATCGTAGACGAACAACCCGGTGTATCAACCGGTAACAATCCAACTCGACTATCTCTAGACGGAAAAATCTCATCCGTCTCCAACTCTACCACTCCACTCATCTGCGTACACAGGTGCGATATCATCCATGAATTAGGCATAGGTTTGCCCCTACTGCCTCTTGTGATAGCAAACT
Organism: Gentiana straminea; assembly: GCA_036785695.1. Lineage (NCBI taxonomy): Eukaryota > Viridiplantae > Streptophyta > Magnoliopsida > Gentianales > Gentianaceae > Gentiana > Gentiana straminea. The sequence continues at coordinate 26,590,161 of JAVUPR010000349.1, forward strand.
CCAACACTGTCCTTTGAATCAAAATTCCCCAATCGACAAATACACCAACTGCCAAAGCATACAGCAGAAGCATTTCATTATCACTAAGGCTCCCAAAATCCCAAGTAGGATACACCCTAGAATTAATGAAATGTTTCCACGCCTTTAGGTGTGGAAGTAAAGCACTAGTAGACATTTCGTGATTTGTGTCGAAAAGTGGAAACAAGACATTGGAAAGACTCATGGACTCGTTTAATTGATTGTGTGGATTTTGTAAGCCCCATTCCATCTCAAAATGCTGCATTGAAACCGGTGGAATTGCAAAAATTTGGTTGATAATAGAAGAGGAGCAGGGAACAGCCACTCCTCTTACCGACACAATCTGAGTGATATCGATCATGGACGTCGTCATGAGTGCAGAATAAAATTCTCGAACTATCGAGACATTTATCCTTCCCCTCGGCGTACTGACAAATTTTTTCCAACCAAAACTTCGAATAATAATTTTTCCCCATTGATCAATCATATCGACATTTAAACCTTTCTCCAACTGAATTGGAGAATTTGCAAAACGATGGTGTAAAATGATATTCTCATTAGAAGCTTGAGATTCCGGAAAATCCGGGGTGTGAGGCTCGTAAGAATTAACCGACGGTGAGGAGTGGTTCGACATTTAAAATTAGATGAAAATTTTAAAACAGAGTTGAAAGTAAAAGGAAAGGTAGTGAATGATAATGTTTACTCATGCCCTTACCTCCTTTAATAGATGGAAAAGTTTACATACGTGGATGCATTAGACGGACTCTAAAAATGACTCACCTCTTTCCCTTCACGGCTCGGTCCGAGTCTAGGCCGGACCGGTCCGGCCTCATCCTGCTTTTACTGAGGACAGAGGTAAAAGTCAAGTTGTATTTTGGTTTTTTACTTCACGTGCTGAACAATACATACCTTTTCCTTGAAGATACTTTATAATGGTTAATTAAACTTGATACAAACGGATAAAACGACACATTATATTTTTGTAGACTGATGTAGTAATTATACAAAAATTATTTTTTGGTTTATTATAGTTTTTATAAAAACTAAAACGATTTAAAATGCAAACCAAATTTCGATAAGACGACTATAAAATGAAAACAAACCAAAACGACAACAACCCAATATCTAAATAACAAATGTCGAATAAAATGAAATGTGCAGTAAAAATGTTTAATCAAACATAGTTATTAAATTCAATCTTCTTCGCAGTCTTCCTCTGGATCGACGTGAAAGCTTGAACTCGGAAACAACTGAGAAGCTGGTGGCTGAACTGTAGTCGTGGTCTTGACTGAACTATCAAGACCCATCGAACTCATGCCAGTCGTGATGTGTGCAAACTCAGTGAATCCTCCCCAACTAGACATCGCTGGTCTTTGAACACCTGTCGAAAATACACCTGTTCCACTAGATTGGCTTCCAAAAGGATATGACGATGGATGAAAGCTCGACGGTGGTGGAATAGGTGTTACCCAATCGGTAAGGTATAAGGATCTGACTGACAAGGTGGATAGGCAGGATCATCAAAAGTAGGATTACGAAGCAACTGCTCGTTCCTTCTTAAACCTCTACGAATATCATCACACCACTGCCTATTACTCTTAGCATATAAAGCCATGTTGGCTTGACCACGTGCAACGTCTGTCACTAAAGATTGAAACATATCATATGTGATAGTGTTGGAGAAAGGAGTTTGTTGAGGCTGACTCGAAAAAGATGGAAAAGAAGAAGATGTGAAAACTGGTGGAGCTGGTTGAGTTTGACGTCTTCTAAGCAAAGAGCGTATACTAGCATCCGGAAGTGCAGTCAAACTCGGTCAATTCAAATTGGCATCCGCGGAGATAATTTGTCATTAGGCGGGGACCGGTACCCCCACCCTACGACATAAATCGAGAGATAAAACAAGGGAAGTACAGATGACTCCCTGGTCTGGCAATGACAATACTCTCGAAAATTCTTTTAACCATGACCTTTCCAACATCTACTCTAACATCGTTTACCATCGCCCAAGCGATACAAACATCTTCCTTTCCAAAAGCAGTATGTTTACGTGAGGGGTAGAGATTATGGCTAATAAATCTTTTAATTTCCCTCAACCCTCTAAAACAATTCCCGTAGTTAAACCGATTTTCTACCCACACAGCGGTTGGGTCAAAAATATTCTGAGCTCTCAGGGCAGTCTGCTCAAGCTTGCAGGATCATCTAGATTATAAACTACCCTGTAATCCTCCTCATCGGGAAAAACTTCAACTCATAGGATTGCATTTATGACTTCAGGGCTAAAAGGAATATTTCTGGCTCTTAGGGGTACAGTTGGCGACTGAGTAAGCTGCTCCTGTGAAAGTGTAGAAAAAACTGAATAGAACTCAGCTACTAGAGTCGTGTTAATCTCCCCTTCCCTTCTGGCTGCTAAATCTAACCACTGACGTCTCGTAAAAATGTTTTTAACTTCATCACCTAAATCATCCAAGTCTAATCATTTTTCAACCAACACATCACATTTACTATAAATTTTCTCATACGCTTTCTTAGCCTCAGGTGATGCTGTTTTTTCAAAGCTAACGGATTCTTCTTCAGGTGATAAAATTACTGTGCCTACGACAGGAGTTGATATGGGAATGTTTGACTTTTGCTTTTTAGAGCCTTTCCTACTCGACTCAGCCATTCTACGATATTGGTAATGCCAATCAACAATAAAAACAACAAAAAATAAAAATGTCACAACACACTCAAAAATCAAAACAGTTGAAATTAATCTAAAAAATTATGAAAAATACGAAATTGATAACTAAATAAGCTAAATTATACCTTAATATGTAGATAACGTTGAAAAGTAGGCCGGAAAAGTTGAAAAGTCGCCGGAATGAAATGTAGCTTGTTTTTGCTCCCTTTTGAATTTTTTTTTTGTGTAGAAGAGAAGAGATGAAAAGAGGAAGAAATCAAGTAGTGGTAGTGTGAGAGGTGAATTTTTGTGGAAGAATTGATAAAAATTTTCGAGTGGTGGGGTTTTGGGGGTGGGGTGCGGCTGTTAGAAGAAAATTAGGGAAGAAGAAGAAGAAAAAGAGGTCCCCGTCTTTTTTATGTTTTTAGACCCCGGACCGGTCCGGGTTAAGGCCGGATCGGTCCGTGCCCAATGTTTTTCATTTTTTCCGATTTTCTTAGCTTTTTATGATTTTTTGATAAAAAAAAATTTAATAAAACTTATAAAATTTAGTTAAAACCTTAAAAATAATTTTATAATAATTTTTAAAACTTAATAAAATCTTTATAACACTTAAAAAGCTTATAAAAATTTATATTAATTCTTATAAAATCTAAATTAAAAACTTTTATAAAACTTTTATAAAACTCCTCAAATTTCATAAAGATCAATTTTTATAAAATTTTCAGAAGTTATGCGAAAATTTTATAAAATAAAATATAAGAAAAAGACTCGAAACTTAAGGGGTTCCTGATTCTTCGATTTCTAAATCTTCCAGAGTTCTGATATAACGCTCGATCAACCTAACTCCTAAAAACGAAGCATTTGAATTATCTCTCGGAATTCCATCGGGATTTCCGGATAACCACCTAATCGTTCCCTTCCTAACAATATTCAAACACTCATCCTGGGATTTGGTCGTGTTTTTCCCACAGCGTCCAACATGTTCACTTTTTCCACAGATTCTGCATCTCATCAGAAACTTTGCCCTTCTTTTTATCGCATTTCTTGATGTTCCATTACAAACTTCTCTCAATCTGATTTCTCTCAAAAATTTCTTGTTTTGTTCAAAAACTAAAGCTTCTGTTTTAAACGTGATATCTTTATCTAGGCCTAATTTCAAAAGTAAAATAAAAACTCATATTCTATCTAAAAAAAGGCATCCAGTTCTTTTACGTCTATCCGGTAAAAGACGAAAAGAGTTTAAACATAAGTAAAAATACAGAAAAGTAGAGTAAAGATAGATAGTACCTGGTATTCGGCTGATTCCAGTTTCTCTGCTTTTCAGTTCTTTTATTTTTTCTCGCTTTTTCAATTTGTTGGGGGATCAATCAATAGCATTACTTCTTCTTTCGGTGTGATTCCTTCTCCCTCCACAAATAACTTTACTCGTGGCCATTGGCTATAAAAGTTGTATTTCCATCGATTAGTTCAACGGCTCTGTTTTGTAAACCCTTGTTACTTTAAATGGACCCGTCCATCTTGACTTAAGCTTACCCGGAAACAACTTTAAACGTGAATTGTACAAAAGCACTCGATCACCTACATGGAACTCACGCTTAAAGATTCTCTTATCATGGAAAGATTTCGTGCGTTCCTTGTAGATTCGAGCGTTTTCATAAGAATCGAGGCGAAATTCTTCTAGTTCTGTTAATTGAAGCAATCTATGATCACCGACTGCCTTAGGATTGAAATTCGAAATCTAATAGCCCGAAGGCTCGGTGTTCTAACTCAACCGGGAGATGACAAGACTTACCAAAGACTAGCTTATAGGGAGAACGACCAATTGGTGTCTTAAAAGGCGTTCGTACGCCCATAATGCATCATCTAATTTAACTCGCCGAGCTTTTACGATTTGAATCAACTGTTTTTTCCACGATTCTTTTGATTTCTCTATTCGACACCTCTACCTGTCCACTAGTTTGCGGATGATAGGGCGTTCCTAACTTATGCGTTACACCATATTTTTCAACTATCTTAGTAAATGGTCTATTACAAAAGTGTGACCCTCTATCACTAATGACTGCCCTTGGAATGCCATATCTGGTAAATATATTCTTTTTAAGGAATCGTATGACAACCTTGGTATCATTAGTGGGAAGAGCTTCAGCTTCTACCCATTTTGAAATATAATCTACCATTACAAGAATAAATCTTTTTCCAAAAGATATAGGGAAAGGTCCCATGAAATCTATACCCCAAACATCAAATAACTCACATTCTAAAATAGGTTGCATAGGCATTTCATGTTTTTTAGATACATTTCCCCATTTTTGACAGGATTCACAAGATTTAACATACTTATAAGCATCTCTATATAGTGTAGGCCAATAAAAACCACATTGTAAAACTTTAAAAGCAGTTTTCCAACCTCCATGATGACCTCCTGCCTCACGATCATGACAAAATGATAAAACACTTAAAATTTCATTATCGGGCACACATTTTTTCGATTATCCCATCCGAACATTTACGGAAAAGGTCCGGTTCCTCCCAGTAATAAAATTTTAAGTCATAAAAGAACTTCTTTTTCTGTTGCCAAGTCCAATGAGACGGAATATAATCACAGGTTAAGTAATTAATGATATCTTCAAACCAGGGTGAAACTTCCTTAGAAGGAATTCTATTTTTTAATAACTGCATGGTTGAAGGAGTATCTATTCTAAATAGTTGTTCATTAGGAAATGAATCTTTAATTTCAATTCCTATTTCTTCATCATTTTCCATTCTACTTAGATGATCTGCTACTACATTCTCACTTCCTTTTTTATCTTAAATTTCAATATCGAATTCTTGAAGTAAGAGAATCCATCTAAGAAGACGTGGTTTAGCATCTTTCTTACTCAGTAAATACTTCAGTGCTGAATGGTCTGTATTATGACCTTAGAACCAACAATATACGATCGAAACTTATCTAAGGCAAAAATTACAGCCAACAGTTCTTTTTCTGTAGTTGCATAATTAAGTTGAGCTGCGTTTAATGTGTGAGATGTATAGTAAATGGCTTTGAGAATTTTGTTATATATTTGACCTAAAACAGCTCCTACAGCTAAATCACTCGCATCACACATAATCTCAAACGGCAAACTCCAATCTGGTGCTACTAACACTGGTGCAGTAGTCAACCTCGCTTTTAAGGTCTGAAAAGCTTCCATACATTTACTATCAAAGTTAAAAGGTACTTCCTTTTCAAGTAAATGACTTAGAGGCTTTGCTATTTTTGAAAAATCGGCTATGAAACTTCTATAAAATCCTGCATGTCCGAGAAATCCTCTTAGGGTTCTTAAATTAACTGGTGGAGGTAACTTTTCGATCACCTCGACTTTAGCTTTATCAACTTCAATACCTTCTTCGAGAGATTCGTGACCTAAAACAATCCCTTCGATACCAAGTAAGTGACATTTTTCCCGAGTTTAGTACTAAATTGGTATCTTCACAGCGTTGTAACACTCGTTCTAAGTGTAACAAACAAACATCAAATGAATCTCCGTAAACACTAAAGTCATCCATAAAAATTTCTAAGAATTTCTCAACCATATCAGCAAATATAGCCATTACACACCTTTGAAACGTAGCTGGTGCATTACATAAACCAAACGGCATTCTCTTATAAGCAAAAGTTCCATAAGGACAAGTGAAAGTAGTTTTTTCTCTATCTCCTGCTGCAATGAATATCTGTAAATATCCTGAATAACCATCTAAGAAACAGTAATACTTATGTCCACTTAAACGTTCCAAAATCTGAACTATGAATGGAAGTGGATGATGATCTTTCTTAGTATGATCATTTAGTTTTCTAAAATCAATGCACATTCGATAACCGGTAATCTCTCTTGTTGGAATCCATTCATTCCTTTCATTCTCTTTCACTGTGAAACCTCCTTTCTTTGGTACCACTTGAGTTGGACCTTACCCATTCACTATCTGATATGGGAAAGATTATCCCCATTTCTAATAGCTTAATGACCTCTTTCTTAACAATTAACTGCAAATTTGGGTTGAGGCGGCGTTGCGGTTGAATACAAGGTTTAGCATCTTCCTTCGAATTATCTTATGAACGCAAATCTCGTGGCTAATACCTCGAATATCGGCAACCGTCCATCCAAAAGCTTTCTTATGCTTTTTCAACATTCTAAGTAATTGATCTTCTTGATTCTCAGCTAAAGATGATGAAATAATAACCGGTAATAGATTATTAGTTTCAAGAAAAGCATATTTTAGATTTAAAGGTAACGGTTTCAATTCCAGATTCTTAGGTGGATCTTCCAATGAGGGTTTAATAACTGGTCCTTCTAGTTCTAATTCCAAATACTTATGCCATGATGGTTTAAAAGTAAAACTTCCTTTATCTAGAGAAAGGATTATCTCTTTCATTTCGGTGTCTTTCTCATCTTCCTTATAGATAGAAAGAGTTAAGCATTCTTCTAATGTTTGTCTTCAAAAGTTGGTAATCGATTATCATAGACAAGAATGAATATCCTCTATAAAAGAACATGATTCTGGTGATTTATATGGATGGTTCATAGCTTTGAAAATATTGAAAGTAACTTCATCTTCATTGACTCTCAGAATTAACTCTCCTTTCTGGACATCTATTAAAGTTCTTCCTGTAGCTAGAAACGGTCGACCTAAGATAAGTGACGCTGAATATCTTTCTTCCATTTCCATAACTACAAAATCTACTGGAAAATAGAACTTGTCTACTTTAACCAATACGTCCTCAATAATTCCTTTAGGGTATTTAATCAATCTATATGCCATTTGCAGAGTCATTTCAGTCTTCGTAAGATTTCCTATGCCTAGCTTCTTATAATCCTCATAAGACATGAGATTTATACTAGCTCCAAGATCACATAAGACTTTCTTAAACAGAAATCCTCCAATTTCACATGGAATGGTAAAACTTCCAGATCTTTCGTTTAGGTGGTAACTTATCCGCAAAAGCTGAGAACATTCTTCATTTAGGCATATATTCTCACATTGCTCTAATTTTTTCTTGTTTGACGAATATCTTTCGAAACTTTCCATAAGCGGGCATACTAATTAGAGCTTCGATAACAGGGATATTAACATGAATATGACGAAAAGTATCAAGGAAACGAGCATACTTCTGATCAGTTTTAATCTTTTTAATTTGATCTTTAGGTGGGTAAGGTAAAGATTCCAAATCTACAACCTTTGATCCCAAAGTCATTTTCTCTTTTCCTTTCTCCTTAAACCTTTGAGTATTACTTGATCGCCAAGTATCATGATCTTGGGTTTTTTCTTTTAAGACATTCCCTGAATCAATCTCTACTCCAGATTCCTTCAGTGCTTCCTGTTTTTCATCCTTGTTTTCATTATCCTCTATTCTAACATGTTCTTTGAATAAATTCCTTAAATCTTTATCCATGGGATCTTTCAGAATCCTAGGGATTTTTACCCATTTCTCACCTTCATTCTCAGGTTCCAAACTTCTATTCCTTTTCAAGAAATTATTTATAATTTCTTCTTCCTCATCAGTGAATTCAATTTCATCTTTAGTTTCATCATTTTTTTCATCTAAATCATTTTCTACTTCATTATTCCCGAAGTTTTCTACTCCATTACTACTACATAGTTTTCTACTTCTCGTAACTACAACATTTACCTCTCTTGGGTTTCTTTCAGTATTGCTTGGTAATCCTCCAGGAGGTCTACTGTTGTTATGTTCACCTTCCCTACTCAAATGATCTTCCATATTCCTCAATGAGGCTTCTATAGTTCTCATTCTGGTATCATGTCCACTCATAGATGTTTTCATCGTACTCATTTCTTTAGTGACTGTACCAATAGAAGTCATCATTGTTTCCATATTCTTAGCTTGAGTAGATACTACACCTATCATATTTTCCATTAGTTTTTCCCATTTTTCAACTCCTTCTGCAGGTTGAGTTGAAATTTGAGTTACTGGTATACTTTGAGTGGTATGTTGAGGATAGGATCTAGGTAACGATTGTAAATTCTGATTAGATGTATTTTCTTGATAAACTTGATTCCTATATGGGACTGGATATGGCGGTTGTCCTTGCTTACTGGGGTTTTCAGACCATCGATAAGTAGGATGGTCTCTTCTAATAGCATTAAACGAGTTTGAGTATGCATTGTTCAAATTCCTATGCAGCTGAAGAAAACTCACCTCCTCTCTTGAATATCCTGTTGGTTCTTCAATCCCTAATGGCATAGTTTCCTGATTTGAGTATTCAGTTGGTGTACTATTTTCTGAACTTTGGTTTTTGTTAGATTGTAGGCCATCAAATTTCCTACTCAAATTTTCTAAATGTGCTAGAACTTCCGTATTAGATGTACATTCTCCTGCAAAAGCTACTTTTCTGGTGCTAGAACCGGTTTCCCACATTCTGTTATTTTTAGAAATCTTTTCTATAGCATCGTAAACTATTTGAGCTTCACTCATCATTAAAGAACCACCACATGCATGATCTACATCAGCACGTGAATCTTTTCTTAATTTACGACAGAAAAGTTGAATTTGCATATCTAAGGAATAACCATGATCGGGACAGGCTCTTAACAGTTTTTTAAATCTTTCCCAGGCATTCCCAAGCGTTTCTTCAGATCCTTGTCTAAAGTTAGCAACCTCGACTTTTAATTCCAAATTTCGTCCAGGAGTGAAATATTGTTTCAGAAATTCAGTTTGAATCTCCTCCCAACTTTTAAGTGAATGATGTGGAAGAGACATAAACCAATCTCGGGCTCGTCCTTTTAGAGAAAAAGGAAACATAGTCATCCTCGTTAATTCCTTATGAGCACCTTGACTTTTGGCTGTATTGCACAGTTCTTCAAAAAGCTAGAGATGATGATGTGGATCTTCATCATCCTCTCCTAGGAATTGGGCTCTTGCGTCATTTAAACCAAAAAGATGAGATTTAATTTCGAAATTATTTGCTCCTTCATTGGGTAAAAGTATGGGATTATTAGTCTGGTTTCTTCTTATGGTTTGATCACAGATAGGTCTCGGGTTTGGTGGGTTATTTCGATTATTCTGGTTCCGATTCTGATTATTTCTATTATTATTATTATTATTATTATTAGGGTTAACAGGGTTTTGTCCATGCCCTAGAGCATGATCTAGCCTCTGTTCATTTGTTTCATCACTAGTTTCAGCCATTCTCGTATTTCTATTTGAAGATGATTCTTGGTCAGGATTTCCCTGACTAGTATGACCACGTTTACTCTCTACTCTTAACTGCCTTTCGTAAGTGTTTATGTAAGGCTTATAAGGAGTGAGTGGGGCCTTACCACTTCTGGTCATCAACTAATGAAAATAGAAAATAACACGAAATTGATAGTAGTAAAAATTGGTAACTTACCTATAAGGTAAGTACCAACGAAAAATAAAATAGAAATGAGATAAGAAAAGTGTTAACTTATTCTCGAGAATTTTGAGCTAATACAAGTAGTAACCATAGACACATAAAAAAGAAATTAGCGACGTTCCCCGGCCACGGCGCCAGAAATCTGACAGCTGCCTTTCGTAGTGCTAAACCAGTCCTTAACCGACAGTGTATCGGGTCAAACTGTAGTGCTAGTATGGTGAGTCAGAGTGTCGAATCCTCAGGGAACTTGGTAATTCTTCTACGTGTGGTTAAACACCAAAGAGCTGTTATTAACTCGATCTAAACCGCAATTTTATAACACAGATCACTACTATTCTAGTCAACATAAAATAAATGCGTAATTTAAAAGTTATTCTAATATAATATATATAGATATATAAATATATATAGATGTACATAGATTGCAAAGTATATATATAGATATAAATATATAGATACCAATATATAGAACTAGACAGATAATTTTGTAGAACTAGCCAAAATTTATATAATTGATTTATACGATCTTTTAAGTAGACGGAATGTGCTCGATCTTTCCTTTTATTTTAGGTCCAATTGAGTAAATGAATCGGTGCACTCCTGAGGTTAATAATTCCTCCTCACACGAGTGTATGAAATTGTCATATGTCATTGTCATCAGTTCAATCTCCACAACTGCCCCATGCTAATCTCAGTTAGTCTGAACAGGTACCGAGTACAAATCTACCCCGGATAAAAGAGGTTATTCCGTTTGTCAGACGGCCGATGTTATTCAAAAGGCACCGGTTGTCAGGCGGATCGATTTAACTTTCCGGTGTTAGTTTTAATTAAACTGTTGATTTTAACATTATTATGATCTCGAGCACAATTTTAATAAGATCTATCTTTCCCAAGACAAATCTGCCCCCGGGTAGGAAATAGGATTCCGTAGTCACGCTTTCGCACGGCCAATTTTACCCTCCGGTTTTTCTATCTTTTATCTCATATCCTAACTTCTCTGGTCAGTTCATCGTTAGGTTATATGTTGCGATTCATCTTGGTTAATTACGTCAATCCGAATATTATCAATACGTTACAGAATAGAAAAAGATTCAATTAACTCAATTTTAGTCAATTTTACTTAGACAGCATTCCTTTACCAAAAAGATCGAAATAAAAAGATTACATAACTTTGGCTAGTTTATTAGAGTTAGCCTAAAAACATTATAACAACGAAAAAGATAAAAACAAACATAAATACTTAAGAAAATTACCCGATTACAAATGCTGAATCAGAGTTGTATTCTTCCGGACATTACAACGACTTCAACAACACTGAACTTCTGATAATTTCTCGAGCATTACAACGATACTACGAGATTATTATTTTTGGCTTAAGGCCTATTTACAAAATACAAAATAAAAAGAAAACAAAGAGGAGAGGATATATATATATGATATGGTTTATATATATTGGTACATCCGTTTCTGTTTGCAAATGAGCTCCTTTTATAGACAAAGGTTCTTGGGCCGGACCGGTCCGAGATCAAGCCGGATCAGTCCGGACTAATGATTACTTCCACCTCCTGATTGCAATCAGCATGTGCGGTGATATATAATTATATTATATATAATTATTAAACTTCTAAAATTCATATCTCGAGTTCTGGACCTCCAAAAATCATGATTCAAGCGGCATCGGAAAGCTCTCGGAAAAATATACAACTTTCGTGAAGAACTCTTCTTCAGATAACGTCGTTTTGATGAGCCATTCATTTGTCGAAGACATTTCTCGATTACCACTTAACCAAATTGATTGGCCACTTGACCACTTAAGCTATTCAATTGACCATTTAAGCTCGTGGCACTCTCTAAATCATTCCAAAGATATGATTATACTTCACCATGTCGATTCTCGGGGTCTCGGCTTATAAATCTGCAATAAAATACCACAAATACCCACGTAAATCTGACACGACACTCCGATTTACTAAAATCGGTACAAAATTACAACTTTTTACTATTATTACTACTAACTACTCTAAATTATAAAGATTAACATTTCATACTATTTATACCATAATTTCATATATTTTATATAGAATTAGTTGATAAAACATAATAATATAACGTATATTTAATCATATAAAAGTAGTATATCACTGAATATGAGCGATTAGTAGAGAATCTGAATAATCATGGTTGGGTGAATCTAGAACAACTAGCAGCTGAGTTTGATGAAGGTTCGTCGAATGGAGAAGCTTTGGCAGTAGGACCACTGAGTAAACTCAGTGATGTTGAGTTGAAAAGTGGGTAGCTTAAATCTAGTTTAGAAGAACCACCTGCAGATTTGGTACTGAAGCCATTGCCTAAGCATCTGAAATACGTGTTCTTGAGAGAAGATGACAAGCATCCATTAATTATCTCTGCCAAGTTATCCCGGTTAGAAGAGATGAAGTTTTTGAATGTGTTAAGAAAGAATGAGAAAGCCTTTGGATGGCAAGTGGGAGACATCAGAGGGATATCTCCTGACATATGCATGCACAAGATAAAGACTAAAGAGGGTGCTAAGTGTGTTAGACAGCCCCAGAGGAGGCTCAACCCTTACATGCAAGATGTAGTTAAGAAAGAGATTATCAAGCTTTTAGACATGGGTATCATTTACGCAATTGCTGACAGTGAATGCGTATCCCCTACTCAGGTAGTTCCCAAGAAAGGAGGAATTACTATTGAGAAGAATGAGAAGGGAGAAGAAATAGCATTGAGGCTCGTTACTGGTTATAGAGTCTGTATCGACTATAGAAAGCTCAATGAGGTTACAATGAAAGATCATTTCCCCTTCCATTCATTGACCAGATGCTAGAGCGCCCGGCGGGACATTCATTCTACTGTTTCCTTGATGGATATTCAGGATATTTCCAGATACCCATCGATCCGGTTGACCAAGAAAAGACCACTTTCACCTGCCCCGTGGTACATTCGCTTACAGGCGAATGCCATTTGGTCTTTGCAATGCCCCAGCTACATTCCAAAGATGTATGCTGGCCGTCTTTGATGGACTTGTCGAGAAGTGTATGGAGATATTCATGGACGATTTCTCAGTCTTTGGTCAATCCTTCGATCACTGTCTTGCTAATCTTGATCAAGTATTATCCCGTTGTGTGGAAAAGAACTTAGTCATAAACTGGGAAAAATGACATTTTATGGTAAACGAGGGAATAGTTCTTGGCCACAAGATCTCAGCCAAAGGAATGGAAGTAGATAGGGCAAAAGTGGAAGCTATAGAGAAGATGAATTTTCTTAGAAATGTGCGCGAAGTTAGAGGTTTTCTTGGACATGTCGGTTTTTATAGGAGATTCATTAAGGACTTTTCCAAGATAGCCAAGCCCCTTTCTACCTTACTGAGAGAAGATGTCGTTTTTAATTTTGATGATAGTTGCAAGCAAGCATTTGAGGAGCTTAAAAGTCAGTTGATTTCTGCACCGATCCTTATCTCTCCTGACTGGAACCTACCCTTTGAACTCATGTGTGATGCATCCAACTATACTGTTGGTGCGGTCTTAGGACAACGTATTAAGGGAAAATTCCAGCCCATCTCTTACGCCGATCACACACGAGAACCCCACACAAGTAAACTACACGACCACTGAAAAGGAATTATTGGCTGTAGTCTTTGCAATGGACAAATTTCGTAGTTACTTGTTGGGTGCCGCAGTCACTGTTTGGACTGATCACGCTGCTCTGCGCTATCTCATGATGAAGAAAGATGTTAAACCACTCCTACTACGTTGGATACTGATCCTGCAAGAATTTGATGCTCAAATTAAGGATAAAAATGGCAGTGAAAACGTAGTAGCTGATCATGTTTCGAGAATGCAGAATGAAGTAGAGAAAGAGCCTGACGATATAGACCTTTACTTTCCTCTTGAGAATGTTATGCTTATAGATGATTGCGCTCCAGATTTTCCATGGTACTCTTCCATCGTCAACTACCTGCATTCCCAGTACTTAAATCCGGAATTTTCTTATCAGGAGAAGAAGAAATTTTTCTCTGATTTGAAAACCTCTGTATGGGATGAACCTTACCTCTTTAAGATCTGCAAAGATGGATTGTTGAGAAGGTGTGTTCCCGAATCAGAGCAACGAGATATCATTGAACAATGCCACAGTGGGCCTACTGGTGGCCACTTTGGTCCTTGGAAAACCGTTGCCAAGATCTTTCAGTCTGGTTTCTATTGGCCCATGATCTTCAAGGATTCAGAAGCTTTTTGCAAGGCTTGTGATAGGTGCCAATGAACTGGAGCTTTAACTAGGCGTTTCAACATGCCATTGAAGCCCATTTTAGAATGTGAAGTCTTTGATGTATGGGGTATTGATTTTATGGGCCCGTTTCCATCTTCCTGTGGAAACAAATACATCCTAGTCTGCGTTGACTATGTATCAGAATGGGTGGAGGCTCAAGCCACTTCTCGCAATGACCACAAAACGTTCATGAGCTTTCTGAAGAAAAATATTTTCGTGAGATTTGGATGTCCCCGCGCCTTAATCAGTGATGAGGGAACGCACTTCTGCAACCGGCCATTAGAAAAAGTCCTTGAGAAATATGGTGTCCGGCACAAAATTGGCACACCATATCATCCTATAACTAGTGGCTAGGTTGAGAGAAGTAATCAAAGTTTGAAGAAGATCCTGGAAAAAGTTGTGAACAGTCATAGAAAGGACTGGAGTATCAAACTGGATGATGTACTATGGGCGTATCGTACTGCCTATAAAACCCCCATGGGTACATCTCCCTATCAGATGGTGAATGGAAAACCGTGCCACTTGCCAGTCGAATTAGAGCATAAAGCGTATTGGGCCATTAAGTTCTTGAACTTTGATGCCCAGTCATGTGGTGAACATCGACTGATGCAGTTGCATGAATTGGATGAGTTTAGACTCCAGGCCTACGAGAGTGCCAGGATTAGCAAGGACAGAATGAAACTTCTTCATGATGCTAAAATCAAGAAGCGAGAATTTCAAGTTGGGGAGCAAGTCTTACTTTATAATTCCAGGTAACATCTGTTTCCTGGGAAGTTGAGGACGCGTTGGTCCGGCCCCTTTGAAATTCTTCAAATTATTCCCGGAGGTGTTTTAGAGCTGAGAGGTCATAGTGACCAGCCATTTAGAGTAAATGGTCAAAGGTGCAAGCACTATATTGGTCAAACTAAAGAAAAACCTTTGATTATTCATTTCCTCGACATCCTCGGGTGTGGTATGACTGAAGTAAATGAGCTTGAAGAATTCTCGCCCGACTTGTTTTCCGAGGATGACGGCAGTGGCTTGGTCGAGCAAGTTATGGCCGGGAGTTGGGACATGGAAGAGTATGAAAGGGAGGCCAAGTTAAAGAAGAAACTGAAGAAGAAAAGGTCGACAATAGGGAAGATTAAGAGCGTTTGGAAAGCAGTAAGGAACCTAACCCCATGTGTTAGATGCCGTTTTTGTGGCCACACGAATTATCAAAGCTTACACGAAGTAGTGGCCGGAAGGAAGGTTAAATGGCCCGACCTGGGCTGAATAAGAAGATTGTCGAGCCAACGACATAAACCAACAGCGCCACACTACAAGAAAAAGGGATTTCAATGAGGGGAATTTTATGACGGGAGGTAAATTTCGTCATTAAATGGTTGTTTTAATTAAAGTAAATATTTCCCTTCATTGTTGATCCCAAATTCCCCTCATTATGTTACATAAAAAAATTCCTCTCATTATCGTTACTTTTTTTATTTTTAAAATGTTTATTTCCCAAAGTCTTCAAAAATTCCTCTTCGAGAAGAAACAAATCCTTTTATTATAATAATTATATTAAAACACCACCCCAACCCCCAAATTGACGGATCCAAAATCACTCATCTTCGACCTAAATATTTCTATCCCCAAATTCCCATTATTCCCTTTTCGTCTGAAACCCTATATCCCCAAATCATCCAACCGTCTTCTCCATTTTCATTCAACGTAGTCCGATCGTATCTCCAGAAAATCTGCTAGCTTGCCTCATCTCCTTCCCCTTCTAGTAAAATCGAGCAATAAATGTTCGATTCGGTGTTGTCTTGCTCACAAAATCGTAAAAGCTTGCAACTTTCCCGATTGCTCTCTGTTTCAGCTTTTATGGTGATATTGTTTCGATTCTTTCCTACTCTGATTATTCTATCAATCGTATATGCACTTATTGAGTTGATTTTGCAGATTATGTGATAAGGACGTGACCTCTGCCTTGATTCGATGCTAGTTTAGTTGTACAAGGTAAAATCGTGGGGATTTTATCACCCCAGATTTTCAGAGATCCTTTGAAGCAAGAAAGATCGATACTTTTCCGTCCTTGTTCATTCGACATGTTGAACATCAAAGATTGAAGCTTCCGTTTCAAAATCATTGACCCATGTGAGCAAATGGGAGGTCAAATCGACAAAATTTAATCAGGTCGCATCCTTTCCGATTTAAAGTTAATATCTTGATATTATTGCTGATTTGAATTATGATTCTGCCTGATCTTGTTGCTTTTTTTGGTCTAATTTAGGTTACGACCCTTTCCGTAAAGCTGAGACTGAATGTATACACCAATTCAGTCCTGATTCACTATGGATAGAAGTATTTCCATTTTCAGAAATTGGTGGTGCTCTTTACAGTGACTCAGCATTCACAAACCGGTGAATCCCTACCCGGTTTGCTCAGGTATAAAGCTTGACCCTTCTTGGTGTACGGATTAGGTAATTTGACTAAGGGTCTTACACCCTAGGAAGTCAAGGGTCGAGTCAATGCGAGGTTAGTGACCCAATGATGCCCTAAAATTAAATTCGACCATTTGGCATCATATTTGGTTCTGAATTTGGTTTTTGGATTAGGCCAGGTTCAATTAAGGTAAGTTGCTAAAAGTGTCAAATTGAACCATGACCAAATTAAATTCAGTCTGTTTTCCTGCTGAATCTTAATCCATTGTTGAACCTGATTTGCTGATCTTGCTGCCTTGCTGAATTCTGAACTGCATATTTGAATACACTGTAATAGCTAGGCATTAGTGTTAGATTGTTGAACCTATATTCAGCATTTGTAACATAAGTCTGATAATCCTTTGCTTTGGATTAGATTATCATCCCTGTTGTTAGCTGGAAGTTCAGCCCCTAGTTTGATCTATAGTTGTGTATATTGTACTGAATCTATAACCTGGTAATTTGTTGCATAGTTGTCTGTATTCACTTGGACTGAATCTGAATTGTTGATAGTAGCTTGCTGTACTCATCTGGACTGATTTGTCATTTTTGATCTGCTATATTGTTTTATGGACTGAATTTGATTCTGTTATAATATAAGTACCTTTGCATCTGCTACATTGAATTATTGATAGTCTCCCTTTGCATTAAACTCTAGTAATCAGCTACTAGTTATTTTACAACCCTCTGTTTGGTAAATTGCCCTTGGAGCCCTACTAGTCAAAAAACGAAATTTAATTCAAGGTGTGTAGTGGTAAATTGCCCTTGGATCCCTATAAGTTGTTTGATTTGTATTTTTGTAACTAAACATGTTCTAATTAAATCATTTTCTTATCATTTATTATTCGATACGAAGTTGATTCTCGCCCGATTTTCTCGCCGTTGCGTTGTTGTGCGAATTGTACCACTGAAACACGTTTTCAACGTGAAGTCAGTGCTAAAGACTGAACCTTTCCCCTCGTGTTCAATTTGAGAGATTCATTTCAGGGAAGTTTCTGTCCATCTCTCGTTAATATCGATTATGTCCATCTCTTGTTAATATCGATTATGTCATTTCAGGGAAGTTTCTGTCCATCTCTCGTTTTTTTTACACTGTTCTTTTTCTTTTGCAAGTGATGTTCTTTAAAATCTTATTACTGCTTATTTTGAAATGAACTTCTTTTGAATGTTATTACTGCTACATGTCGTTTTATACTGTCTTCGTTATTTTCTCGTTTCATCATAACCAATTACAATGTTTAGTGCTAGGAGCTGGTAGATTAAGAAGTGGAACGCTTCAGTGAAACTTTTATGAGTTGTAAGTAGTTGTGGAGCATTTAAGACATATTTTGAGGCATTGTTTATTTTTAGATGATGCTTTATGGCTAATCCAGATGAAGAAAACAAAGTGACTATAAGTTGCCCAGGATATGATCCCAAATCTATTCAACCTAGCTTCTAAACTTGTGTATTTCTCTTGAAATTTTGATTTTTCTGATTTGCAAGTTCTTATCTTACCCACTTTATTTAGTCCATTACATTGTCGTTCTAGATACTGTATATGGAAACGCACGGTAGGCTACTGTATTATTTCCACTACTTAGTTGACTCAAATACGAGCTACCATAAATTCTCATGTTAAACTGCAAATCCCTGTTTTCTATGATTCTAATATTTTCATAAACAACGTATTTACTCGTAACTGTCTTTTACCATCTTCCAGATATGTGTTGTAGTATTTAATGATTTTTTTTACTTGGATACGTTTCTTCATGGCTTCATATTCTATACATCATTAGGGAAAAGAAAGAGGAAGAAAAGACAAAAGAATAATAGATCAATTTCATCTATGGTATAAGTCGTTAATGCCTCTTGCTTGTTCCTGGATACCTCTCAAAGATAAAGTTTGCACAATAATTTGTGCCCTTCTATGCCTCACTAGGAGATTCATTTCTGCAAACATTCTCTGTGAAGGATCGTAAGGCATGATATCCTGAAAGTTTAGTGTGTTCTGACAAGTATGGTGAACAAGGAACATCAAGCACTCATTGAATCCAAGTTTCACCTACAATATTCTTTTTCCATTATAATTGCCATTCGTTCCACATTTCGGACATCTGTGCTTAAATTTTGTTTAAATTTGTTAAGGTTTATCTTGCTATGGAAGCTGGTTACCTGGAAAAAGTAGAAGAACTCTATACGCGTTACTCCCTTGCAGGTTTTATTAATTTCAAAGGTAATCTGATACTTGGCCATTTTGAACTAGGAATACATATTTTAAGAATTGTTTGCACATCTCTTTCATTTGCTTAGTTATGGATATCAGGACATGTTTTGTAAAGTATTGGTCTCTGTTGATTCATAACGTCCCCTCGTGATGATACTTTTTTGCAGATACTGAGGCACATTCTTTATCCAACACTTTTTACGTCTTGATGAACTTGCCGTCGAGGACGTCGTATGGGTTGATGATAGCACTTCATTGTCTGCTGCCACAATAGAGATTGAGGAATGCAAGGTGGTTTTTGTTCTACAATTCCTGTTAATAAAGAAAAAATGATTACTGGGTTGATATATTTACATGACTAGCTAGGACTATATTTCATATCGATTAGTTGGTCGCGCTTCTAAGTATGTTTTGATCAAGCGATTCTTATGTTTAGTCTTCTTTGAGTCTTGTTAAGGTTCTTTTTATTTGTAAGATGTTTGATGATGGAAAAATACTCTCATTGGATGTATTTTAAGAAGAATGATGGACAGAATTAATGAGGGGCTCACTATTAGAAATGGCGGTAAATTTCATCAATAAAATGTATATAATGAGCGGAAAACGACCCTATAATGAGCAAAACTATTTTCATTAAATTTTGATTTCGTGATGGGCAAATGACCTTATAGTGAGGCTATAAATTATCATTAAATCAAGATTTAGTGAGGGGCGAATGGTAGAATAGTGATGGAATTTTCGGTTGTTGAAAATGTTTTAGTGAGAGTACTATTCCTGTCATGAACTATATTTTAATGACACAAACTTTACCATCATTATTTACTTTTACATAGAGAAGCAACAATGAAGGGTGGTGAGGGTAAATTTCCCTTCATTAAAAGTCATTAATGACGGGAAATGGACATTTAATGAGAGGATTTAGCCTCATTAAAACTCGATTTTCTTGTAGTGCCACTAGGGGGCATCCTAGATATCTATATATATATATATATTAGTCATTTTTCAATTACTCTTTTGTCTTTGGTTTATGTGTTTTAGTTTTAAGTCTAATAAGAGTGTTGTATGAATCTGCTTCAGTTCGGCTTTGTTTTGAAATGGATTACGGAGTTCCCCCGCATGAGATCCCATTCATTCATAGAATCCGCCATATAACTCTAGATGATGGACCTGGAGGAACGCTTATCCTTGACGTTGATTACCATATCATCACGCGCGTCAGGACCATTACTTATGTTGTCATTGTACCCCACAATGTGGGTGGTGGAGAGTTTAGTACTGAGGACCTTCAACGTGCGTTAGGACGGCCGTATACGATTCTAAATGACCCGATGCTTACTGATGTGTTGCTGGTACTCCGTGATGAACATTTTAAAGGAGTAGATGTTGCGGGAGAAGATTGGAACTCGCAAGATGAATATGACATCCCTCCTGCGATCGATATGCTTCGTCGCCTAATCCGGATTGTAGATTGGGGAGACATCTATGAAGATTAGCTTGGGCAAGTGTTTTGTGTTTCTATTTTCTTCGTGTATCCCAGTATTCTTTGCATTATTAGTATATTTGCATATCATTTTGTAGCATTATGTTTATGTGTCTGTTGTCATTTTGTTGCATCTAGCCCTGCTACTTTATAGTATCCTCTATCGTTACTTTTGCGCGACGTATTATATTCCCCCTGTGTTCCCCGAGATATTTCCGTGTTTCTCAAGTAGTGCGGGTACATTTTTAGTGTTTTGTCAAGCTAGTATTGAAGTCGTTCTTTGGAAAAGGACTACATATGACATCTCGAACGTTGGCCTTTTCATGCTTGTGCACGACCAACGGGTCGACTTTCTATACCAAATCGGCTAAGTACTTTATTTCTTCTTAAATTACGCACAACATGAGGACATGTTGTTGTTTAAGTGTGGGGGAGGGGTTGTATGTACCTACAATTGTGCTTAATCTATTACCATGCTTAGAAAGAGCTGAAAATTTTAAAATTTTAAAATTTTTTGTTATTGTTCCGAGCAAGTTCATATTTTGTTTGGCTTACTACTGTTGTGGTTTCCAACCGTGGCATATTATAGTCATTGATGCTTTATACTGTATGTTTAGTAGGTCAGATGTCTCACCCGACATACATTCACGTAACCATGTTAAATGACGAGCTATAAAATATAAAGTTGTACCCATTTAGATTAGTAACATCTGATTTTCTTATAAGGATCTTGTGCTTAGTGCTAATGTACGTGTCATGGGAATTATAATAGTTCGTATTTAGAATCAGAGTATGACATACTGTGAATGTCCTAGGTTTGAATGTGATAAGTGAAACGTAACTACTGTGCTTGGGAAGTTGTTATTAAAATAATGAAAAAATTGGGTGTGTCGGAAGCTGGTCGATGATTGGAGTGAGGTAGGGCGTACCACGAATGTCCTATACCACTATGATGACCAAAAGCTCACGACGATCGGAAAAGCGCCTTATGATTTTAGTAAGGTAGGGCATATCCCGAATGTCCTATTCTACTATGACGGGCAATAGCTCACTCTGATGTGCGTTTATATGTGAAAGTTAATTGAATCAACGTACGTAATGAAAGTGGTATGAATAAGTGGAAGACTTAGTTATTGCCTATCTTATCCCCAGTATAAACCGACAGGCATGTTGTAGGGAATATCCTCTGAGTATGTCAGAAAGATCCTAAACACATTCTATCATCCTTTTTAGGACATGTTACGTTTTGTAGGGCACATGTTATAAGTATCATCATCTCTTTCTAGTTTAGATGGGTATTTGCTAGTTGCTTGGAAAGTTTCAAGTTTGGACTTAGTGGAAATTTTATATGGCTCTGCACACACACCGGGGTGAACCTCTAACTTATTAAATACGCTGTATATTTGCTGAAGATGTCTATATTTATTTTTTTTGGTTGGAACTTTGTGGTACTAAGTAAATCTAAGCCTTGGTCTTGTTTTGTCTTGCTCGGGATGAGCAAAAGCTAAGTGTGGGGGAGTTGTTTACGGTGATTTTTACGATTTATATTACATTATTTCGTAACAATATCCTTGGTATTTTATTAATTTTTATAGAAAATTAAGTGTTTAATGGATTTATTGAAATAATGAAGTTGGAAAGTATTAGAGTGCAAAGTCGGGTTATTTACGTGATTTTAATGGTAAATATCTATTTATATATGTGATGTTACACTTTGCACGTTTTTATTAATGTAGGTACGCGAATGTATCGTGGACCGAGTCAACGAGCTGAAGGGTTTCGAGTTGCATTTTAATTGAAGACTTATCTAGAAGGGCAAAATTGGAATTATCATATTTTTATTAGGGTTTTATTATTTTAAGAAAAGAAAAAAAGGGATAATTGTTACCCTAGCTCGAAGAAGGTTATAAAAGGACGGCATTCAGCAGCAGCACAGAACACGAAAATTTCATCTGGAACGGAGGCAGAGCTCAAAAATAAAAATAAAAAAAGAAGAACTCACTCGGTCGACCGAGTGAACACCTTCGGTCGACCGAGCCTATAAATTTAATTTTTTTTCTTTTTTCGTTCGGTCTGAGGATGAGTAGAGGCTGCGTCCGAATTGAACAAGCTTTGTGAAACCGTCTCAGCAACGTTTTGATCTCAACTTTGGATTGTTTGTGAGTTTTAATTAAAAGTTGTATATTTATTATGTTTTTATTGTTATTATGCAATTTCATTGATGAATGTATTGCTGTTGATGTTTACTATTTGATGAGAATCGTTGTTAGACTTACATCACCATAGTATAGATTGGATTTTCAACCTAATTAACGATAGTTGTTAGGTTGAAATCTAGATTATGAGATTGAATAAATTTCACACCTTGGTAATTAAAGCGTTAATCTTTTTGTATCGATAGACGAAAAAGATTGATAGGCGAATTTTTCTAAGAGATTAGCAATTCATACTTATGATAGGTGAATCACAATTTTTATTAAATAATCACTAGACAATCCAGAGAAGAAATTGAACGTTGCGAGATAGGTGGATCATTGCTTGTTCGTTGTTACACTAATTGAGAAAAAATCATTGTTGCTTGTTCTTCGTAGCGATCTTAGAATTTTATTGTCTTTTCAGTTTATAAAATAGAGTTATCTTAGTTAGTTCGGTCCGCAACTATCTTCGTTGGCTTTAGATTTTTGATCTTCTGTCCAGTTTATCGTTATTGTTTTCACTACTAGTTCGTTTTGGTTTTGTTATTCTAGTTGTAGTCTTTAAATTGTTTAGGATAGGACGTTTTTACTTCTCGTGACAACTTTAGAAAAATTAATCAAACTAGACAAAGACGATTCCCTGTGAGTTCGACTCCGGTTTTAATCATTATACTACGATCCCTGAACTTAGGGTAAACCGGATTTATTTTATTACTTGTTATATTTCGTTTAGCATAAAATCCGAGACATTAGCCCAAAAATCAAAATCTTGCTTATAACCACTAATCTTGAACGAATGACGGCCCATACGGTATAAGGATCTACCCCCTGGATCGAATATAAGCATCGATATCTTTCCGAACAAAAATGCAATATCAAGCTTGAAAACAAGAATGACATGTGAAGTAGTCATTTCATACTTTTCCGTATTTACAAACTCAGCTACTCCCTCAATATGTGGCTTGGATGAATCGATGATTAAACTAACCTTTTTTGCCTCATTTTCACGACCAAATAATCTCCGCATACCAACAACCGGAAGCGCCAATGCTTCATGACTACCAATTCCTATGTTTGGTTCAAATGGCATTTCGTCGAACACGTGTCGGGTATCTCCCAAATGTTCATTTTGAGACCTCATTTGATACCTTTTCGACGTAGTATTTGAAAGCCGAATTTAATCACAGCATTTACACTAACACAAAGTATCGTATCACTATCACTATCGTATCGTATCGTATCGTATCGGTATCATTTAAGGCTTAATTCAAGTGACTACTTCAAGGCACACATATCTGGCTCATATAAGGATGATTCTGTTTCTATCTTATATTGCTCAAAGGTGTTTGATAAATTAGAAACAACTGATTTAGCCTTCTCTTCAGTTGAAGATGCATCTTCTAATTTGGCTCTTGCCCTTAAAAGCTTTGCACTCAAGCTCTGTATTGACATTTCTGTTCTTTCTTCTCTTTTTTTTACTTGTTCTGTTTCTTCAATAGCCTCTTTCTTGAATACTTAAAAAGAAAAATGTTTAAGTAACTTAAGCTGTTGTGCAAAGGTGGAGTGTAACATCAAAGATATTTAAAGACTCATGTAGCCTGTGTTAACATCAAGCAGATATGCTCCAAAACTTCCAAAAACAAAATCATGTTTCCAATGTGAACATGGAAAAACACAATAGTACACTAATAATGATAACGAAATCCAATTAAATCTTACCGGAATAAATAATCAGAAAAAAAAAGTTAAACAGTAGTACTTACAGGCTGAGGCAAGTATGTCCGTACTGAACGACGACTGCACATTAACATGAGCATCCCAATTTCATTTATGCAGCAGCTGCCATAAGCGTTTTCTGCCATCATATTGAGATTCACGGTTGCATCACATTCATATAGCTCTAGCTGTATAGGTTGTGACCTTAATGGAATCCTGGAGCAGCTCATCTGGAAACTAAACAGTCACACACAAACAACATTGGCCCTATTATGCTTCAAAAAATTGATGGTAGAAGGAAAAAAAATTGCAATGGAGTCGGTTAAAATTATGAGAGAGGATGAAGTCTGCTACACGTGAAAGATCAAAATTGGATTTCAAATCCATGGAGTCTAAAACCGGAGGAACTTTGAATTGAAGTTCGAGTTTGTTCGAACTGGAAATTTGGCGATGATGACGAGCGATGGCGGTGGTTGTAGAGCGTATTCACCGGCCGTCGGTTTCTTTTTTTCATTCAATCGGATACATGAATGAATACCTGGAGAATAAGCACAAGAAATGCAGCTGCAAGAAGCGGCGGAGAGGTGAAAGTGGGTGGAGGAGGAGGAGAAGGAGAAGGATAAATGGAAAGAGAGAAGAAAAAGTTTTGAACATGGTGGAAGCAAAGCAATTGTAGCAAAAAAGGATGGTTTGGTTCAATTCAGCTTTAGGGTGCGTTATATGAGGTGTATATTATTACAACTAAAAATTTGAAGTTGGATTAACACTTAATTAAAGGAGAAAAAGTGGACTATAAACTAATTTTTCCTATTTTTTTCTAATCAATTACAGAGGGAAGCTAATTAAAGTTACGTTGCTTGAATTGGACTTAAATAGCCTAGGCTGCAACAATAATTGATTAACAACTCCCTAACTAACTTAACTGCCTCAACAACAAAGTGTTCAACAAGTTTAAACAAATTAAGACACGATCCCTTTTCTTCGATCTATTAGAAGATCATATGTTGATCTTTATTAGAATGTAAAGTTATGATTTTCATTGATTGAATTGTGATTACAATGGTTCTTTATATATGAATATACACACTAGGGGTACAATAGTCAACATACAATAATATAAAACCCTAAGACAAATGCTACTTGTTGCCAAAGTCTTGTGAGTCGGCTAGGGTATGCTCAACACGCTCCCGTAATCCCATGAGAATAGAATGAACATGGAGATTGGCCTTCAGCATCTGAAAGTGTGGATTCCCATGTGGTTTGGTGAGAAGGTCAGCAAGTTGATCTTGGGAGGAGAGAAAGGATATCTGAAGCTTTTTGGCAGCTACAAGTTCACGTACATGATGGAAATCAATCTCGATGTGCTTTGTCCAGGCATGGAAAACAGGGTTGGCAGCTAAGTACGTGGGCACCAATGTTATCGCACCAAAGGGTGGGCAGGGTGGAGGATGAGATCTGCATTTCCTTAAGGAGAGCACAGATCCTCTGGACTTCAGCAGCGGTGCAAGAAAGGTATTTATATTCAGCTTCAGTGCTACTTTTAGAAACAGTTTGTTGTTGCTTGGAGCGCCAGCTGATAAGATTAGGGCCGAGAAAAATACAATAGGCGCCCACATAACGCCGATCATCAATGTCTGAGGCCCAATCGGCGTCGATATACGCTTGGAGAGACAAGGATTCAGAACAAGCAAGATAAAGGCTGATGGAAATGGTGTGCTTCAGATAGCAAAGAACCCGCTTGACCGTGGCCCAGTGATCATCAGTGGGTGTATGCATGAATTTGCTGACACGATGAAATGCGAAAGAAATATCGGGACGAGTGAAGTTGAGGTACTGGAGGCCCCCAACAATGGTGTGGTAGAGGGTAGGATCCGAGAACAGAGGACTACCGGTTTGCTGAAGACGACATTTCATGGCCGTAGGTGTGGTGCAAGGCGTGGAAGTCGTCATGCCAGCTTTGTCAAGGAGCTGAAGAATATATTTCCGCTGAGTGAGAAAGAGACATCTGTCACTACAAAAAAAAAACCTTTTTGCTACACTATAGTTTGCCACGCCACAAAATAAGCGCCACAAAAAGGAACCTTTAGCATCACTGTTTATGAACGTCTCAAAAAAGTAGTTTTCACGTCATTTCATTCTCAAAAAATTATAGTAAAGGTACCTTTTTGCATCGCTCGTTAAGAGTAACGCAAAAGGTAACTTTTTGCGGCGCTGTTTCTTTCGAATCGTGGCAAACAAAAGTGTAGCAAAAAGTTATTTTTTTAGTAGTGGAGTGACAGGGAGAACTTCAATGCCCAAAAATTAAGATAACGAACCAAGATCCTTGACGGAAAATTGTCGGCCCAAATAATGGAGGACATGCTGAATCAGTGTAGCAAAAGAGCCAGTAATAACATGACCATCCACATAAATAAGCATGTAAACATAGTCAGCACCACGAGAGTAAATATAAAGAGAGGTGTCAGCCTTGGAGGCATGAAAACCAGAACTAGGTGTTGGCCTTGGAGGCAGGTCCCCACAGAACAGTGTAAATCAAGTTAATAACATCATGAAATTCAGAAACATAACAGGGCAACATACGATTCCTTCCTAGTTTACAAGCATCACAAAATTTTAGATTTTCATTAATAAAAGGAACATTGCAACTGCTCAGAATTCTTTCTAACACTTCTCTAGAGCGGTGGCCAAGGCTATTATGCAACACATTAGGATCTAAAGTAAACTTAAAACAGAACCTACGAGACGCTTAGAACTTGGACCTAAAGCAAGGATAGATTTGGATAGAAGAGAGATCTTGCGGTGTTCGTTTGGCTCCAACATTTCATAGAGATTATCCTTGAGGGTACCCTTCAGCAGAATTTCCCTTGTTTTATTGTCCTTCACACGGCTGTGGGAGGCATTACATTAAACAATAACATTGTTATCATTAGTAAGAGAGGAAACACTCGGCATATTTTTTGGAAGAAAAGGTAGAAAATGATGGTTTTTATAGTGCCGGGAATATAGTAAATCATGAATGCTAAATCTGTTTCGGGCGTATGGAAGGCCAAAGGTTTGGTCATTATGGTGACACTATCGATTCTGAGATGTGAAAAGTTGCGAAATTTATGACATGGTAGTCGGCCGGTCGGTGGCGGATAAACATCTAGGACCCACTTGATGTATTTCAGGATTTTTTTTATGATAATTTATATTTGAAAATGGATGTGTTTAGTGTGATACAATACTTCATGATGTCACGTGGATACGCAAGTGACGCATGCGTCCAATTAGACTCGGGTTACGGGAATGATTTATGTGTGATAATATGTTTTCATTCTCTATACTGGTGTAGTTCATGTGTGATATTATATTTTCATTCGCTATAATGTTTCCTGTTAAACCAATGAATCTTTCAGTTAGAAGTGAGTCAAGTAAATCCAAAAGGAGGGTTTGAGAAAGCAATTCTCAAGATTTTTGTATTAGTCCAAATGTTCTTCATCCTTTCTTCTTCTTCCCGGAGATGGTGTTTTGATGCAAGTGTACACCGCCTCCTCGTCGACATAAATTTGGACGGCTCTCCAAAACTCCTTCGCTTCAGCCAGCCGCACCAAGCTCATTCAACTCCGTACAAAGCTGGCTTCAAGCAAAAAACAGATCTCTCAGCTGTTGATTATTAATTCAAAATAAAATAGATCACCGACGATCTTGCACTTTCCGGCCACCCTCTCACCGATGAGCACTTTATCGCATATGTTTTGGCTGGTCTCGGCCCTGATTATGACTCATTGGTCACCATGCTCGGTGTTCGTCCGACCCTCACCATTAACGTGGTCTATTCTCAGCTGCTTAGCGTTGAATCTCGCCTACTTCATCACCGACCAGTCGCTCCGCCCCAACCTCCATCGAAGTCTTCTCCTGCTCCTATTGCCGATGCTGCCACCTTTTCACTCACGCAAAATTCCTCCTTCAATTACTGTGGACATGGTTCAAACAATTATCGAGGCCAGGGGTGTGGCCTTGGCTCACCCCGTCCCCTTACTTCGGTGACTCATCCCCGACTTGTCAAATTTGCTCTAGAGTGGGACACATAGCCCAAGCATGCTACCACAGATATGGTCTTCCCCCTCAACCTTTTGCTAAACAAATTGCACTCAAACTGTCACAATAAATTTCAGTTTCATCCTGATGTAGCCCCAAATCACTGACTAGACCCTTCAACCAGATTGCTTCATTGGCTGCTTCAGTAAGAGCCACATTCTCTGCCTCAGTTGTTGATATAGCTAATGTTGCTTGCATAGTTGCTTTCCAGCTGACAACTGAATTTCCCATTGTGAAAACATAACCAGTCATTGATTTTCTACTGTGTCCACATCACCCGCATAATCGAATCACGGTATCCTGTGACCAAACTCGAGTATCACCTCCATAAATGAGACCAACATCAGTTGTACCTCTAAGGTACCTGAACTTCTTTTCACAGCTTTCTAGTGTTCCTTTCCAGGTTGAGCAATAAACCTGCTGAAAACACTGACTGCCTAAGCCAGATCAGGCCTAGTGCACACTATGGCATACATCAAACTGCCAACTACACTAGCATAAGGAAATTTTGACATATATTCCTTCTCCTCAGCTGACTGTGAAGCATAAACTGACAAATGAACATTTGACACCATAGGAGTATCTATTGGCTTTGCAGCAGACATGCCATACTTGGCCAAAATCTTTTGTATATATCCCTGCAGAGATAAAAGCAGTTTCTTCTAACTTCTATCTCTCAAGATCTCCATCCCCAAGATTTTCTTTGCTGCACCCAAATATTTCATTTCAAATTCAGCACTAAGAAGATCTTTCAGATTCTAAATATCAGACTTCTTTCTTGCAGCTATCAGCATATCATCCACATACAAAACAAGATAGATGTATGATCCATCTTCTAGCCGACTATTGTAGACATGTAACTGTCAAACCTTTTATACCTTGTCTAAGAGCCTCGCTTCAATCGTACAAGGACTTTTTCAAACTTACAAACAAATGCTTCTTTACCAGGAACTTGAAATCCCTCCGGGTGAGTCATGTATATCTCTTTGTCTACCTCACCATGTAGAAAAGTCGTCTTCACATCTAATCGCTCAAGTTCAAGGTCTTGTTGTGCCACCATTTCTAGTAACACTCTGATTGAAGTATGTCTGACTACTGGTGAGAATATCTCATCAAAGTCCACCCCTTCTTTTTGACTGAACCCTCTAGCAACCAAACGTGCCTTATACTTGACTCCTTCTACCTCGGTCATCCCTTCCTTTTTCTTTAAGATCCATTTGCATGTAACAACTCTCCTATCATTTTGGATGTTTAACAAGATCCTAAGTCCGATTCTTCGTATTGACTCCATTTCATCTCCCATGACAAGCAAGCCATTGAGATGACTCGAACATGTCACGGTTTCCCCGTAATTCGAAGGTTCATAACCAACCACCTCTTCGTAACTTGAAGTGCATATCCACCAAATATTCAAACCCATACCTTCTAGGAGGTATCCCAACATTGGATCTTCTAGCTCTACCGACGGCTATACTTTGTTGACCAATATCGTTTGACACTCGGTTGATCCCCGTTCGGATCGGCTTGGATTTAGTTATGGTTCATTAACCGATTAGATTAAAAGCGACTTTGTTCGGTGAGTGTTGCATCTCAGCTGACTCCACCTAAAGCTCCACCTTACTGTCATTTTTCTCAGTTCTAGCACTGGTTTCAGTTTCAGCAACCCTCTCTACCGACGAGCTGATCATAGAATTCTCATCGAAAACAACATCTCTACTGAGAATAACTCAGTTCTCTACTGATGACCAGATCCTATAACCTTTCACTCCATCACCATACCCCACAAACTCTCCTTTCTTGGCCCTTGGTTCCAGTTTCCCTTCACTAACATGATAGTAAACTGTGCTTCCAAATACTCTTAGAACTGAGTAATCAGCAGGCTTTCCTGACCACATTTCAACTGCTGTCTTGAAATTGATCGCTGTGTGAGGACTCATGATGATTAAGTAACAAGCCGTGCTTACAGCTTCTGCCCAAAATCTTCTTGACAAGCCAGAATGAGAGAGCATGCATCTTGCTCTCTCAATAAGAGTTTGATTCGTTCTTTTAGCTACACCATTTTGCTGAGGAGTATTCCTAACTGTATGATGTCTGGCAATACCCTCATTTTTGCACAACTCATCAAACTCATTCCAGCAGAATTCCAGACCATTATCTATACAAAGCCTCTTGATCTTCTTCCCCAACTAATTTTCAACTAGATCCTTCCATTGCATGAAGCTCTTGAATGCCTCACTTTTGCATTTCATCATGACCACCCAAGTCTTTCTTGAATAGTCATCTATGAATGACACAAAGTATCTGTGACCACCTAATAACTCAACATTTGATGGCCCCCAACAATCAGAATGAATATAATCAAGTGATGACTTTGTCTTGTGTATCCCTTTTGAGAACTTGCCCATATGAAGCTTCCCAAACACACAATGCTCACAAAAGTCTAGATTCTTGACCTTACATCCCCCAAGAAGATCTTTCTGAGAAAGAATATGCATCCCTATTTCTCCCATGTGACCCAGTCTCATGTGCCACGCTTTGTCAACGCGGATCGATGAACTTCGGAGATGCTACAACGACAGGACCCGTACACAACTGATCCTTTCAAAATATATAAGGTTCCCCTTTTGAATCCCCTGAGAACTGAAAATGAGTTTTTGTAGACACTCAGTATTCCAACTTCACCCTTAAAACTGAATCCCTTGCTGTCTAAAAGACTGAGGGATACCAAGTTCTTGGTCATATGTGGAACATGTCTAACTTCACTCAACATACGTAATTTACCATCCTTTGTCCTCGTTGAACCGAGCCAATCCCAACTATCTTGCAGACCTTGTTGTTTGCCATAGCTATATGACCACCATCTATCTATTGATAACTTGAGAACCACTCTCTGTGTGGACAAATATGATAAGATGCTCCAGAGTCCAGAATACACACATCAGCATAATGTGCTGATTCTCCAGCTACTAGAACCATGTCCTTCTTTGAATCAAACTCAGCTGCAATAGCAGCTATTCTAGAACTGATCTCCTACTGCTTCGTTTTCTTTGGACAGTTGGACTTCCAATGTCCCTGCTCCTTACATTAATTGCAAACATCTATGGATTTAGGACCTTTGGACCCTATCTTCTTGGATTTCTTCTTCTTCCCAAACTGCTTCCCATGCCTTTTTCCACTACAGCTGCTGACAACCAGTCCAACAGCCTGACTGTCTGCCCCAGCAGACTTATGTCTCAACTCCCTGTCAAGTAAAGCTGACCTTGCATCTTCCAATGCAACTGTATCCTTCCCAACTATGAAGGATTGCACAAAGTTCTCATAAGAAGCTGGTAGTGATACCAACAAAATAAGAGCTGGATCTTCATCCTCAATCTTCACATCAATATTCTTGAGATCAAGTAATCTTATGTTCAACTGATCAAGATGATCTCTCTGCTGAGCCCCCTCATGCATCCTTAGACTAACCAGCCTGTGCTTTAGGAGCAACTTGTTGGTCAATGACTTAGTCATATACGGTGTTTCATGATTTGACCATAACTTAGCGGTTGTGTCTTCCTCAAAGCAACTTCGTGATAAAATCATCGATAAGCACAACATGATGGTGGAATGTGCTTTCTCCTCCAGTACCGGCGTAATCGCTGACCGGCATCTACTTTACCGGATAAAGGAGTCCACAATCCTTGTTGTTTTAACAAGGCCCGCATCTTGATTTTCCACAGACTGAAATTGTTCCTCCCTGTAAATTTATCAATCTTTACGTTAACTACTGACATCTTTCTTGTTAAAGAACATACCTTTGATCACGAAATCCTAGCATCAGTCACCGGCCTTGGTGGAGATCAACTCCGTTCAGCCTGTAAATCTTTCTGAATCTTGAACCTGACGCTCCGATACCAATTTGTTAAAACACAGACGAGAAACTTACACTTGAAGAAAGATAAAACACATGCAATCTAACAGCAAAAATAAGGCGGAAATTGATAAAACACAGAAACAAATAGAACACGGTGATTTAACGTGGTTTCCGGCGTTGTGCCGACTACTCCACGGACAGAAAATGAGATATTTTATTATGCATAGAATTACAAAGTTTTCACAAGTGTGTGATTAACACTTTGAAAGACACACTTTGCATTGATTACAACTTCGGTATTTATAGGCACAAATCCCAAACCCTAGCCGCAAAAGATCTTTGTCGGAATTGTCATAAATACCCCGGATGTGGACCACAGCTCCAATTTGTTATCCACAAGACGAAACTCACTCAAAACCGACTTTCCCGTAGAAAACTCACTTGTAATCAACAAACTCAGATGTAGAACTCAACAAACTCAGTTTCCACCAAAACTCAATTTCCCCAAAACCAAGTTTTCTCAGCTTTTCCCAAAACTCAGTTTCACATCACAAAACTCAATTTCAGCTTTCAAATTAGTTCTACCAGTTTTAGAGATCAATTCACCAAACTAACACAATCTATTGAAATTCAAACCATTTCAAAATTCAAACCCATCCTACCTCTTCCAATATAAACCACCCACCATAAACTTTTCTCCTTCTTCTAAAAAATTCGGCCACCACCACCATCGTCTAACCATCCTACCACCAAATCACGATTTCCATCACCCAAATCTCTATTTCCCTTCAATTGCCACTGTCAGAATCCAGTTTTTCCTCCCCGATTTCATTTCCCTTTACTAGGAGTTGTGGAGAGTTCCCAGAATTCAGAAACCAGAAAATCAAAACTCCGGCAGCCACGAAACACCATGTCGCGGCGGCGAGACCTATTTTTCGGCAGAAGCAACGAGTTCGCTCATCAATTTTAATAGCCGGTGGTAGAGGCAATCCCACCCCGAGAGGTAGAGGAGGTCAACAGAGATTTCGTGGCGACGCCATTCCAACTATTCATGGTGTCGATCGCCCGCCTCTATCGCTATCTATGAGTCTTTTTGGACTCATTGGAACGCACGGTCGGTTGCTTAGGAAAGGGGCATAGACCTTAATGATTGCCGTGACATTATACCACGAGTGCACCAATTTCACGGCATAGCGGACATGGCTCTTATATCTACCACATTCAACACCACCATTGACGAATTATGGGATGGTGGCAATATATGTGGAACAGAGGTCACCATTAAATGCATCGGGGCTACAAATTCACTTCTGCATCCTTGCACCGGTCAAAGTGCTAAGGTTAAAATTGATAATTATTGTCCTGACTGCCTTGGAACCATTCACCTCTCCGAGGCTGCATTTTAAAGAATTTCAAATACTGATCCTGGAAAAGTCCGAATCGAATATGACATGTAACATCTGTATAGGTAATTTTTGTCAGAAATTAATATGTCACAATGTGTATTACAATCATACAGTTATATTTATTGATATGAGTCGTATCATCAATATTGGTGTAAAGTGTGTTGTGTCAGATGTTGTATTACGCCTTTAGCTAGATGATTGATTAAACCTTAGTTTTAATTTTTCGGTTTAATTTTACATGATGAAATTAATGATTACTTCCCTGCAGGTCTTAGGCATAAAGGGCTGATATGGAGAAAATTGCCGGCCGACCATATACCAATTAAGGACAAGCATAAATGAGACTACTTGTGTTGTTTACTTGATGTATTTTTCATTTCTAATAATTATAAAATGACTTGCTACTTCTTCATTTAGTTTTTCTAGCCTTTTATCCGGTAAAATTCATTTTAATTGTTTTTCACTACCTCCATCCTACAATAAGTGTTCACTTTTTGTAGTGCACAGATTAAAAAAATAATTAATATGTTGTATTTTAAGTAGTGATTGATACGTATACCCCTATCAAATAATAAATATTCTTTTATAATATCTATATAATATATATAGGAGTGATTTTTACCCAATTACCCAATTGACCCGCTCTAGACCCGACCCAAACCCGTATAATATGAAAAAA
The DNA here is from genome assembly GCA_036785695.1 of Gentiana straminea. Lineage (NCBI taxonomy): Eukaryota > Viridiplantae > Streptophyta > Magnoliopsida > Gentianales > Gentianaceae > Gentiana > Gentiana straminea. The sequence continues at coordinate 26,624,572 of JAVUPR010000349.1, forward strand.
AAAAAAAAACCTACCATATTTATAGGCAATAAATTCGACCACAATTAAAATAACAAAAATAATTACAAAAAAAACCTACCATAATTACCTATCAAAATTTGATTGAGGTTTTTTTAAAAGGGAAGAAAATCATCTTCATTCCTAGACATTTCTTTTGTGAGTGGAGGTTCCAAAGCACTTGCAGTATGATTTTTTTTTCTGGAATTTTCTCAATTTCCACTTTTACATTTAACATGTTTATTCTAAGATCATCCTAGGAGGTGTGAATACACAAGGTATGCCAAATATATTTGCAATTTGATTTCCTTCGAACTTTGATTTTGGATTTTTGAATTCATGGTTTTCGTTTCTCTCTTAGGCATTTGTTTTTCATGTTTTTCTTTTGTCGATTTAAAGCAACTTTTCGCATTTTGGTCAGTTGGTGGCAGATGAACGTGAGAAGCTCGAGAAAAGTACACTCCGTGTTGAATAAAATCTAGGAAACATTTGGTTGACGGTATGATTCATGTTTAAATTCAATTTATTTTCTACGTTGAATTGAATGTTTTAAATGTCTTTCAATCGATGTGATTTTCATTTAAAATTCAAGTCAAATGCAACTACAAATCACAAATTTAAGTGTCAGTCTTCGTATTTTACAACTTTTTTCCATTTCTTCATTTTGAAAAGAAAAAAAAAACGTTCTACCTGACCTATGGTGTAGAAATACGATTGGTTTGTATTCTGGTTTTTTTTGTTTTCTTTTAGCCATTTTTTTTATGGGATTGAATTATGTTTTTTTTGAATATTTTCTTCAGCAGATATTTCTTGACCAAATTGACAAACCCGTCACCCATAAGAAGGAATTGTCTGGTGATATCTCACTTTCTTTTATTTTATCGACTTATTAAGTTCTTTCAATTTTTATTTATTATTTTTTGTTTTGAACTACATTCTTTCTTTCATATTTGTTGTGTTTTGAATGTTTTTGACATTATATTGATAACCAATTTGACAAATCTGTAGGCCATTCAATAGATGATGCTTTAAATTTAGAAGTAATGTCTCATGAAATATTCAAAAAAAATATTAATTTAATTTTACCAATTAATGTAAAATATTCTAACATTAAAGTAAATTTTGAAACATATCTATACTCAAACATGTCAATTAACACGAAATATTCAGACATTAAATTCACCACCTACAAATTAGACAACTCAATTAATGCTAAATATTATTACATTCAATTTCATTTTTAAAAACAATTATATTCGAAATTTTCTAATTAATACAAATATTTTTACATTTATGTCATCTCTGGAAAATTAGCCGCCTCATTTAATTTCAAATATTCGAACTTTTAATTATTTTTTTAACATTTCACCTATTTTTATTTATATTTTTTTTTTATTAATTTTGACCCATTTTCTTTTTGCGTGTTTATGTCATTTAATGAAAAATATTATCACATTAAATACATCCCTATAAATTAGTCACCATAATTATGCCAAATATTCTTTCATATTGAATGTTCAAAAATAACTAATTAGCCACCGTAATTAATACCAAATATTCTTACATATTAAATTCATCTTATTTCCTTATCTCATTTCAAAAATAACTAAATTCAAAAAACATACCAAAATTATAGGGAATATATTCGGCTCATGTTTTTCTAATTTTCAAAAAAAAACCTATCATAATTATAAAATTCGCCTACCGTAATTAGAAAAACCATTTATAATTTGATTCTCCTAATAAAAATAGAGAATAATTTCGGCCCTAATTGAAAAATCATTTAAAATTTGATTCTACTAATAAAAATAGGGAATAAATTCGGCTCAAATTTTTCTAATTTTTTAAAAAAACATACAATGATTACAAAATTCGCCTATCCAAATTAGAAAAATATTTAAAATTTTATTCTCTTAATAAAATACGGAATAAATTTGGGCCTAATTAGAAAAAATCATTTAAAATTTGATTCTCCTAGGAATAAATTCGGCTCACATTAATGCTAAATATTTTTACATTAAATTTTGTTTTTAAAAATAATTATATTCAAATTCTCTAATTAATACAAATATTCTTACATTTATGTCAGCTCCGGCAAATGAACTAATTGTAATATTTAAAAAATTATAAATTTAATTTTACCAATTAATGAAAAATATTCTAATATTAAATTACATTTTGAAAAAATATATAAACACAAATATTTCATTTAATGCGACGCGTGCAGACATTAAGTACATCCTTAAAAATTAATAATAAATATTTTCACATTAAATACATTTTTATTAATTATTCTTCCCAATCAATATATTATATATAGATTTATGTTATTTAATGCGACATATCACCTTAAATTATAATGTTTCAATAATGATAAATTCTATTTTACCAATCAATGCATAATATTCTTCGACTAAATAATTGTTAGGAACATTTTATTATGTTTTGATGATGGCCATACTAGCTGTTATAGCAAGCCTGAAATAAGTTAGAACTCTCTGTATAAGTCTTTACTTAGAGTCCGACATGTTGTATAAGTTGAGTCGACAAGTATTGTACTAGTTGGTAGGACGGCAAAGCAAAAACGAGATATTCGGCAAAGTGAAGCCAAGAAAGCACCAAAGCAGAGAAGTATGAAGACATTATGGTCCGACCTATAACCAAGGAAGTCCGTGATGACCTTGGATAAGTCTAAGTTATGTTTTAAGTGATGAAACTCAATGTTCAAATATGGTGTACACCGGTCTTACCCAAATCAAGGATCGTGAAGTACAAAGACTCTCCAAAAACTAGAACAAAGAAGGAAACGTTGAATCGGCCGAGTAAACCGACTTTCGGCAAAGAGAAAACAAAACAAAGAAAGAAAGAACTAACGGCTAAGTCGAAGGCTCACTCGACCGTTCTAAAAACGGCGAAGAGACATTTACAAGATCAAATTTGATATACGATGAAGATTCGAAGATCATGCATTAAATGCACAAATCATTAAATGATCAATCAAGGACGGATTTTCTGCTATACGTTTGAAGAAAGAATCCGATCACTGAAATCAAGGAGAATACAATTAAGGGGGAATCAAGAATAAAATCAAGGGTTATTCCCTCATTAATATAGCCAACGGACGGAATTTCAAAAACCAAGGTTATTCAAGGCTATAAATAGAAGGCATTGACAGGAAAAGAAAACAACGATCAAGAAAGAAAAATCAAGCAAAAACTCTGTCAATTTGAAAAGCCTTCTCTCTGAACTTACAAAGGCATATCTAGTGATTAACTCAAGTATCAGAACTACAAAGTCATACTCAGAATTGAGATTGATCAAGCAAGTGTGTGAATCACATTCACATCAAACTGAAGCAACTGAATCAGAGACAATCCGAGAAGGAGTTGAATCTCGTGATAGTCGTTGAAGGATCTTAATCTTAAGGAACAAGAAAAGAAGACCGAATCACCGAAGCCGTTGCAGCTCAAGGAGTGATAGTCTTGTAGATTGTGAAGCTTGGGAAGCCAAGGACAATCATACTATTGTATCCGTGAAAACAATAGTGAATTCCTCCAATCATCACGGGAGAAGAGTGGATTAAGGGATTACACCACCCCGAACCACTATAAGCCTTGTGTCAATTTAAATTACGCAATTTACTTTACGCATTTATTTAATTAGCCTACATCATAACTTATATCCGTGATGTCTACACCGATTTGAAAACAACATAGTAAGAAGGGACTTATCCGCTGCCTAAAAGCTTTTAAATAGAAGAAAAGTTTTTGAAACTCCACTATAGTCATTCACCCCCCCCCCCTCTGACTATAGTTTCACCCTTCTCTGGGACCAACAATTGGTATCGGAGCAGTGTTCCTAGTATCAGAACCTGTTCAGATCTAATTTCTTGTAACAAGGAGATCACATATTTTCAAAGCAGTTTTCAAATCTGAGTTTTCCATTCACTGTCATTTATATATTCAATTATACTGATGGATTCCTCAAACTTCTTGTCAAAAGTACCGTTTTTAATGTTAACAATTTTGATGAATATAAAATAAGAATGTTGTCTCATCTTGCAAAGAACTCATGAAGAGATGCCGGATGTAATCAATGATGGACCGATCACAATCACTACGGTGGTAGGCACGGGGGTGAGCGCATCAAGGAAAGGAAATTGACAAACCTAAAAAGGATTGGACCAAGGATGACGAGAAGAAGAGCAAATCTGGACTTTGTTGCAAAAGACATGATCTTGAAGACCCTAGACAACAACATGTTCATGAGAATTAAAGACCGCAAAACAAAGAAAGGAGATGTGGGACAAGCTATCATTGATAAATGAAGGATCCAAGCGATTAAAGAAAACAAATTATCCGTTGCAAAACGAGAAGATTGAGAACTTTAAAATGGAGGCCGGTGATTCCATTGATCAAATGGACAACGCATTCTCAAGCATCATCGTGAATTACAACCTTGGACACATATATCCCCAAAAAGAAGTATGCTTGAAAATCTTGAGAGGACTACCCGAAAGATGGAAGATCATAACATCGAATCGAGGAACAACAAATCTTGCAAGCATTGACACTCTGACACTGATGTCCCTGTTAAAAGCTCATGAATTCGAATTGAACGGCGAAGATGGTGCTCCGGCAGAGACACACAAAATCACTGCATTAGCTGCACCCAAAAGAAAGTAACTTTGCCGAATGCATCAAGAAAGAGACACAAGAATTAAAAGAAAGGGTAGCTTTATTAGTTAAACGTTTTGACAGTTTAAAAAGAAGCCATTCAAAGGAAATTCGTCATCAAACAAAAAGTCAAGCTCAAACAGAGACATGAAGAAGAAAGATGATGAATACGGATGCTTCAACCGCAACAAGAAAGGTCACTTCAAGGTCGATTGTCCCGAAGAAAATGACAAAGATGATGAAAAGAAGAAATACGAGCATCCGAAAAGAGAAAGAGCAAGAAGGCACTTAAGGCAGAATCCAAAGAAAGTGAAAAGCATGAAGAATCATCCGACAATGACTCGATAATAGTGATGAAGAAGACAAACTCGTAAAATGAAAAAGCATGCCTATGCCTCATGACCAAAGAATTGGATGAAGATAAAAGTGATGACTCAGACACTGAGGAAACAAGCCTATGTTTAATGGCTAAAGAATCAGATGAAACTGAGGTAACATCTAGTTCATGTTCTTCATCTAATGCATCCACATCTAACACTGCACAATCCTCTAGTCTCCCATTAGATACAGCAGACCTAGTCCAAAATCTCATGACTAAATTTGATGAAATTGAAAAGAATCATGAAATTTCGGAAAAGGAATGCAAGGATTTAAGAAAAGAGAATAAGAGGTTAAAGAAAGAACTGGATGAAGCAAAAGCTGAATTAACTAGTAAGGAGACCTACTTAAATGATCAACAAAAAGCAGATGATCATACATCTGTTACTAAAAGATCAGTTAAGAAAATCTCCTCACCAGTGAAGGTATCCACTGCACCACTAAAAGCACCAGCTTATAAACCCTCAAAAAGGTTTGGATCCAGATCTGGTCTTGGCTACAACAGTCAGGATGAAAGTAGGAACAATGATCAACACCATTCTAAATTCAGGACCACTAGTGGGCCAAAATTTAGAAAGGGACAGACCATGGTTCCAACGGATCATCCCGTTCCGGTGAAGTCAAGACCAAAGTGTAGTGAAACCGTAAACTAAATCCTCCTTCCAAGTCAATCAAGAACCACGGCCATCCGAAAGGAAAAGGCAGACTTTACCCTTGAGAGGATGATTGGAATGTTGCACCTCCAAAATACAAGAGGAAACCATTCCACAAAATGCATCATGTGTTTAAGAAAAACCAAACTCGTTCCTAGACACATGAAGCAAGAAAGGTTTCCTACCGCATATTGGAAAGTAAAGAAGGATGCAAATGCACCAAAAGGTGGAGAAAAGTATCGAATACCTTCAAGTAAAAATACTAGAAGCTATTCTCGCCATGCCTTATACATATGAAGTTGATGACTTCAATTATCCAAAAAGAAGTCCTTTTGGATACACCCTTGGTATGGGAGGCATGATTGCTAACAAGCATGGACCCAAACAAAGTGTTGGGTACCTAAACTTAATTAATCTGTTTTGTAGGATGTCTGGTACATAGACAGTGGATGTTCCAGACACATGACAGGAAACAAGAAATGGCTCACTGACTTCAAAACTTTTGATGGACCCAAAGTCACATTTGGAGGTAGAAGACAAGACAACATGTATGTGGTGGACTGGAAAACAGCTAAGGCAGAAACATGCCTACTTGTCAAGAATAAACAATCAACAAGCTGGATTTGGCACAGAAGATTAAATCACCTAAATTTCAAGACCATCAACAAACTATCAAGGAGCAAGCTAGTTGAAGGCCTGCCAGAGATCACATTCAAGAAAGAGAGTCTATGTGATGCTTGTCAAAAAGGAAAACAAATAAAAAGTTCATTCAAGTCAAAGCCTTATCAATCTACAACAAGAGTTCTACATCTGCTGCACATGGACTTGTTTGGACCATTCACACCAGTAAGTGTGAGTGGTAATAAATACACTCTTGTAGTGGTGGATGACTTCTCAAAGTACACATGGACCATTTTCATGAACAAGAAGAAAGAAACACTCAAGAAGCGCGATTTGTTGAGAAGACTCCGAATGAGAAAGAGCTAAAGATTATCAAGATCGGATCCGATAGAGGCACCGAATTCCTAAATGAAATTATCGAACCTATTGTGAAGAAAATGGAGTATTACATCAACTATCCGCAGCATAGAACTCCACAACAAAATGGTGTTGCGAAAGAAGAAACAGAACCATCAAGGAAGCAAATCGGGACAATGATAGCGAGAAGCATGTTTACCAAAGAGATTTTGGGTCAAGCGAAAACACAAGATGCCATACACAAAACAGATCAATCATCAACAAACATCATGGAAAGACTCCATATGAAATATGGAATGGTAGAAAACCTAATATCTCATATTTTCATATGTTTGGATCAAAATGATTTGTCTTAAACAGAATCACCGCATACCTTTGATGAGAAGGTCGATGAAGCAATCTTCATGGGATACTCGGACACCAAAGAAAGCATTTAGAGTACTCAATAAAAGAACCTTGGTGATTGAAGAATCAATACATGTAGTTTTTGATGAACCGAATACAAATGGTGAAGATCTTCAAGATCAAGAAGAGAAAGCAAAGACAAAGGAAATCTATACAAATGCAACCATACCAACCTACCATCCTAAATCATCATTTTGAAAACCAAGAAGAACCACTTACCAATACACCGATGAAGCACCGAAGTTGAAGTTCTTGCTCAAGCATGAAGGTATGGAAGCACCAAGTGAAGATCAACTTCAACCTGACCTAAATTGGCTAAGAGACCATCCTGAAGAACAAGTCATTGGAGATATTCACACAGGAGTCAAAACCAGAAGACAACTGGAGCACATGCTAACTTGCTTTCTATCACAAGTGGAACCCAAGACCATAGATGATGCAATCCAAGATGCAGATTGGATCACAGCCATGCAAGAAGAACTAAATGAATTTGAAAGAAATGAAGTCTGGGAACTAGTTGACAGACCTGAAATGGCCAACATCATTGGTGCAAAATGGGTATTCAGGAACAAGATGGGTGAGCTAGGAACTGTTGTCAGAAACAAAGCAAGGCTAGTTGCAAAAGGCTATTCCCAAGCTGAAGGAATAGATTATGATGAAACATATTCACACAAGTAGCAAAGATTGGAAGCAATCAGACTCTTTCTAGCATTTGCTGCACACAAAGACTTCAAAGTCTATCAAATGGATGTAAAGAGTGCATTCCTAAATGGACTTTTGGAAGAAGAAGTTTATGTAGAACAACCTCCTAGATTTCAAATTAAAGGAAAAGAAGACAAAGTATACAAACTCAAGAAGGCCCTCTATGGCCTCAAACAGGCACCTAGAGCCTGGTATGAAACACTATCACAATTTCTGATCAAGAATGGATTCAACAAAGGAACTATTAACAAGACTCTATTCAAACTAGAGGAAGGAGCAAGCACTTTGCTAGTACAAATCTATGTTGATGATATAATCTTTGGATCCGAAGATGAAAAGCTATGTGAGAAATTTGCAAACCTGATGAAGAGCAAATTTCAGATGAGCATGATGGGAGAATTAAACTACTTCCTTGGCCTTCAAGTAAAGCAAATGAAGGATGGCATCTTCATTAGTCAAGCAAAGTATACAAGAGATTTGATACACAAGTATGGGATGGATACAAGTGGCACAACGTACACACCAATGTGTGCCGCAGTCATACTTGGAAAAGATGATGGAGGAAAAGATGTAGATCGAGAAAATGTATAGAGGAATTATTGGATCATTATTATACTTAGCGCAAACGGACGACATAGCATTTGCAAGTAGGAGTGTGTGCAAGATTTCAAGCTCAACCAAAAGAATCACATCTTCTAGCGGCTAAAAGGATAATCAAATACTTGAAAAACACTATAAATGTTGGTATTTGGTATCCAAAAGATGGAGGATTTACATTGATATCATATTCGACTCGACTATGCTTTGGATGCAAAATAGATAGAAAGAGCACCTCCGGAACTTGCCAAATGCTAGGAACCAGACTAGTCTCTTGGTTCAGTAAAAAGCAAAACTCCCTATCTACATCAACAGTTGAAGCAGAATATATAGCAGCAGGTAGCTGTTGTGCACAAGCACTGTGGATAAGACAACAGCTAAGGGACTATGGAGTAGAAGAGAAAACAATTCCAATCATGTGTGATAACACAAGTGCAATATCTATTACAAAAAATCCAGTATTGCACTCAAGAACAAAGCATATTGATGTAAGACATCATTTTATCAGAGACCATGTTGAAAAGGGGGATGTCATCCTAAAACACATACCCACTGAAGATAAATTGGCTGACATCTTCACTAAACCACTCAGTTATGAAAGATTCAGTAAGCTAAGAACTAAGTTAGGAATGATTGAAATTGAATAAGTATCTAACAGCGGCTAACTGGAGTAATCGGCTAAGTGACTTCATTAACTGGTACGACCTTTGCCGTTACAGGAGATGCTGGTATCCAGCGAAGGTAACTTAACTGATTGTTAAGAACTGTCAAATGGCGCAGCTAAGTGAAGAACCTATTGGGACGGCTAAGTGACCAGCGAAGGCACTTCACCGAAATAAAGACTTGGACAAATTAAAAGTGTGAACAAAATCAATTCTGATTACACGTGGAGAATAAGGAAATTATGGAGGATTATTCTGTACACACGTGGCGAGCAACTTATGATCATGGAGGTAATTATATTATTTTTCGAATTATAAACTCCTCGATTCCCGGGCTCTATCATTACTTGCCTCAAACCACACCCCCATTCCACTCGAATATCGCGATTTTCATACACAAAATCACACCATTATGCCACAAAATTCTTCCATATTCAAACCACGTTCACACTACCCAAATCACACTATATAAACAAGACTTAGAAATTTTCAGAAATCTTTACGCTTTCTTGGCAATTACAAACCCTACTCTTGTTACTTTCTATTACAAACTCAAGTTCATTTTCAAACCTTAGTAAAAATGGCATCATCCTCCTCAAACACCCAAGCTAGATATGAAAAATCGATTGCCACGGGGTCTTTCTTTCAAGAAGAACACTACTTGAAACTGTGCGGAAATGACGAAGATGCCAAACGATTGGCAGCAGGTTGCAAACCGCCCATAACCGAGGTCTGCTATGAAAGTCTGATTTCCTTCTGGAAATCTGCACAATACGTGCCTGGGCTCCCTGCTGAAGAAGGTGACGAGTGGGAAGAAGACAAGATTGTAGCATCTTGTCAACGGAAAAGAAGTGGCGATTACGAAAAGGTAATTCACAAACATCTTAAACTTTCAAATAAAGGCCAAGAAAAAGTGACATCTGTATCACAAAACTTGGATGATTTCTGGGCAACCATTGCCAAAACGGCAAACCCAGGATCTACAAAGGTCAATTGTTTGAGATCCGCTTTAAAGAAACCATTCAATTAGTTCAGTGCCCTAATTGGCAAGACCATTGAAGGAAAATTGGGAGCAAATAATGCAATGACAGAAATCAGAATGAGGCTAATGGGAATCATCTACAACAATCTGCAATTCAACTGGGCAAAATACTTCTTTCTAAGACTCAAAGAGCAAATCCAAGGTGAAGTAAAAGCAGCAAACAAGGGGACAAAAGAAGGAAAGACTAAGAAAGGACAATTCTGGGTGAAAAAGTCATATGGCATTCAGTTACACTACTTGTTGCAATGTCTTAAAGTCCCCACAGTACAACTCCACAAACTGCATGAATCCAAAGTCATGTTTACTTATGTTAAACAACAACAGAAGGTAGGAGAAGGGAAGAGGAAGAAATCCACACGCAGCACCACCGGTCAAAGAAAGAAACAAAAGATTCAGCGAAGTCTGGAAACGACAGACTTTGGACAATTGATTGATGAAGAAGAAGAGGAAGAAGGTTCTGACACTGAAGCAGAACAGCAAGAAGAAGAAATCAGTAGGGATGAACAGCACCCTAATAACGAAAACACTGGAGAGGATGAGGAATCATCTCCAGAAGAAGCTGTACAATTATCTGCAAACGATATAGATGATCGAATTGCAGAATATCTTGAGTGGAAGGAAGGCGATTCCAAACAACAGCTTCAAGACTCAGATCACATGCTTGTTGAAGAAGCATGGCTATTTGATTTTCTGGAAATCACAACTCTGGTAGGTGTACTTGATGAATCACCTCTATGGGAAATGGTTGATGCAGCCAAGGCAAAACTGCCCCAGATCTCTGGGAGACAAAGTGATGACTCAGAAGATGATGGAGATGATCATGATCAGGATGATGGTGATGATTATGATGACAATGATGATAATGATCATGATCAAGATGATGATGATGATCTTGGTCAAAATAAAGAAGAGAACTCTCCTGCACCAGATGTAATTGATGACACTACTCTTCTCCGTACATTTTTGAAACCACAAGCCTCCGGCAAACCTACAACTCCAGCAAAGACATCCACTCAACCGTTGCCTGTCAACGTTCCAGCTAACAGCAGTAACATTATGGACACTGGCTAACAGCAGTAACATTAATGATATCTCAGATCCATGACTTCAGCTTTTAATGACAAAAGCTCCTCCATTGAAAACAAGTTTGAGGCCATTGCAGAATATATTGATGCACAAAATATTGTTGCTCAACAACAAGGAAATCTGATGAAGCAACTCAACATCAATATCACTAACAGTCTTGCAGGCCTCAGGCAACACATTTCCCAATAAAACGAATCACTGGCAGTAGCTTTTGGCACTAGACTTAGGAGTGTTAATGAGAAATTGAATGATCATAACAAAAGATTCACATCTATTGAATCAAAACTTGATTCTCTGATTGGAACGGCGAGAGGCCACCAATAGCATCCTACTCCAAAGCAAAGGGATGATGCCGCCAAAAAGGGGAAAACCGGATAAGCCCGAAGGATCAACAATCGACCTCCAAATTTCACCGAGGAACAACCGAGAGCAAGAGACAGAGAAATAAGAATCAGAAATGAAGCAGAAGAACAGCAAAGAAGGGTCAAAGAAGAAAGGGAAAAGGCCCTAAAGGAACCCTGCATTGGATTTCCTCACCCTATGCAAAGAAGAGATGATGATAGAAACAGGTCCGGCAGACAGCAAAGGCATGGATCTAGTCAGCAATGAGGATCTGTCAGTCAACACAGACTCAGCACCAGAGGAAACACCAGCAGAGGTAGCAGCAGCTCCAAATATACCGGTGAGCACAGAACTTACACTGGTCACCAAAGCAAAGCAGAATATGATGCAGATGTACTGGACCAAGTAAGAGAATTTTTCAGAGTACAGGAAGGACTTTATCCTCACTCCTCACAAGATGAAGCTTGGGCTGATTGGCTAAGCTATCAGGATGAAAGGATGAGAACTGATATGGCCAAACTCTACAATAAAGTCAAAAGAGAATTTGCACTTCTCAAACAAACCAACAACAAACCAAGCTCGGCCATACCACTATCCGCAAAAGGAGCGAGAAGACTTGCCAATTTGAACAACAAGAAGATTTCAAATATATGGCAAAATTCTTCAATCCTATGGGGAGAATGGAGAAACAAGGAACAGTGGAGTCTCTACAAAAGTCTCAAGTTTGCGACTCACATATTGCTGAGGCTAGGGAAAGACTTGAAAAATATTTTGGAGAACCTAAGGCAAATGAGACCATGCCTGATTTCAACAGACTCTTTGCCAAAAGAGTTTTCCAGGGTGTATCTGAATACACAGCTTTGGCTTACTAGAAGTGGAAGTTTCCAGAAATTGACTGGAAAGACATGGAAGAGGTTCAGACTACAAAATTCAAGAGGTAAAAGGCTGAATTGAGCAAATTGTAGTTTGTAACACTTGAATAAAGTCTTAGAACTTATTACCCTATGATGGATGAATAAAATGGTTGAACTTTTAATCTGTTGTTTATTATGAAAAATTTTGATTACTTATGTTCAGGCTTATGAGGGTTTTGGCATCATCAAAAAGGGGGAAATTGATAGGAACATTTTATTATGTTTTGATGATGGCCATACTAGCTATTATAGCAAGCCTGAAATAAGTTAGAACTCTCTGTATAAGTCTTTACTTAGAGTCTGACATGTTGTATAAGTTGAGTCAGACAAGTATTGTACTAGTTGGTAGGACGGCAAAGGAAAAATAGATATTCGGCAAAGTGAAGCCAGCAAAGCACCAGCAGAGAAGTATGAAGACATTATGGTCTGACCTATAACCAAGGAAGTCTGTGATGACCTTGGATAAGTCTAAGTTATGTTTTAAGTGATGAAACTCAATGTTCAAATATGGTGTACACTGGTCTCACCCAAATCAAGGATCAGTGAAGTACAAAGACTCTCCAAAAACTAAAACAAAGAAGGAAACAGTGAATCGGCTGAGTAAACTGACTTTCGGCAAAGAGAAAACAAAACAACAAAGAAAGAACTAACGGCTAAGTCAGAAGGCTCACTCGACCGTTCTAAAAACGGCGAAGAGACATTTACAAGATCAAATTTGATATACGATGAAGATTCAGAAAATCATGCATTAAATGCACAAATCATTAAAGGATCAATCAAGGACGGATTTTCTGCTATACGTTTGAAGAAAGAATCCGATCACTGAAATCAAGGAGAATACAATTAAGGGGGAATCAAGAATAAAATCAAGGGTTATTCCCCCATTAATATAGCCAACGGACGGAATTTCAAAAACCAAGGTTATTCAAGGCTATAAATAGAAGGCATTGACAAAGGAAAAGAAAACAACGATCAAGAAAGAAAAATCAAGCAAAAACTCGTCAATTTGAAAAGCCTTCTCTCTCGAACTTACAAAGACATATCTAGTGATTAACTCAAGTATCGAACTACAAAGTCATACTCAGAATTGAGATTGATCAAGCAAGTGTGTGAATCACATTCACATCAAACTGAAGCAACTGAATCAGAGACAATCTGAGAAGGTGTTGAATCTGTGATAGCTGTTGAAGGATCTTAATCTTAAGGAACAAAAAGGAAGACCGAATCACCGAAGTCGTTGCGTCAAGGAGTGATAGTCTTGTAGATTGTGAAGCTTGGGAAGCCAAGGACAATCATACTATTGTATCTCGTGAAAACAATAGTGAATTCCTCCAATCATCACAGGAGAAGAGTGGATTAAGGGATTACACCACCCTGAACCACTATAAGCCTTGTGTCAATTTAAATTCTGCAATTTACTTTACAGCATTTATTTAATTAGCCTACATCATAACTTATATCTGTGACTGTCTACACTGATTTGAAAACAACATAGTAAGACGGGACTTATCCGCTGCCTAAAAGCTTTTAAATAGAAGAAAAGTTTTTGAAACTCCACTATAGTCATTCACCCCCCCCCCCCCTCGACTATAGTTTCACCCTTCTCTGGGACCAACAATAATACAACGTAATCGAAGATGCTAAGGGTGTTTTATTATAATTATTGAGGTACTTTTTGATCTATCGTTTTTATATTCAAACCTCCTGCTGAGATAAGATGATTCAAGAGTGCAGCTGATTTGTCATTTTTATTTATTTTTTAATATTAATTTTATTCATTTTTTGTTTTGTGGTTATATATAATATAGGGGAAAGGGGCTACAAGGACAAAAAAAACACATAAATGGGTCTGCAAGGATATTTTTATTTTTCAGCTGTTATAAAGGACAAAAACAAAATATTTGGACAAAAATACCACTTGTTACTTTTCACCCTTCTACAAATAGTAACAGTCAAGAAACAAGTAGTAACAGCCCATAAAATGTCGTAACATCCAATGAAAAGTAGTAACGGTCTAAAAACAAGTAGTAAATGACCCTTATTTGTTAAAAAAAATAAGTAGTAACTGCCCGTAAAATGTCGTAACAGCCCATAAAATATCGTAACATCCAATGAAAAGTAGTAACGGTCTAAAAACAAGTAGTAACAGCCCTTATTTGTTAAAAAATAAGTAGTAACAGCCCGTAAAATGTCGTAACGGAATAACAGCCCGTAACATTAAAATGTCGTAACATCCATAAACAAGTGATAACAGCCTTAAAAGAAGTAGTAACAACCCGTAAAATGTCGTAAAATCCAATAAACGAGTAGTAACAGCCCATAAAATAGATAAAGTACATCAAAAAATGTAGTAACGTTACAAAATTAATAATAACAACCCTAAACCCAAAATTTTTTACAAAAAAAAAAAAAAAAAAAAAAAAAAAAAAAAAAAACGGGATCCTGCAGTAAACCCTAAACCATGGCCGCCGGTGCAACCACCTCCAGTCCGTCCACCGTCAAGCAGCAAACCTCCTTCTCCAAGCAGCAAACCTCCTTTTCCAAGCACCAATCGTTCAAATCGTCAATTTCAATAAAAAAAATCAGCCTTCCCTTCCGGCTAACCATCCACTGATGCGTCAATTCCAATCACCCTTCCCTCTTCTTTGTTGCTGATAATTGATGGCGGCGGCGGCAGCTGAACGATTCAGGGAGATAAAATGGCTGAACGATTCATGGCGACGATTCAGGAACGATTCACCCCCGCCTTCTGATGGCCGGACAAATAAAAGATGGTGACGCCGACGAGCTCCATTGCTAGAACGCTGATGCCGATCGCCGGTCTCTTCTGTGGTGTTTTGAACACCATCGTCGCCCTGAAGATGAATGTTGTTGGTTTTTTTTTTTTTTGGAATGAGGGTTTTTTATTTTATAGATATATAGGAAAAGGGTATTTTGGTAATGTTAATTAGGTTTTGTCCTTTCTAATCATCCATGTACTTGTAGCCTAATAAAGTATTAGATTGTCCTTTTGGACAAAAACCTATATAATTTAATGAGAAATATTTTATACAGCTCTATAAAATAGCCTTCCAAATTAATGTCAAATATTCTTAAATTTATGGCATTTAAAGCAAAATATTTTTGCATTAAATTATAATATTTAAAAATGATAAATTTGATTTTATCAATTAATGCAAAATATTCTGAAATCAAATTTCATTTTGAAAAATATCTAATCTCAAATATGTAATTTAATGAATCACCTCAATTAATGACGAATATTCTTAACATTAAATTATGGTTTTAAAAATAATTATATTTAAAATTACCAATTAATACAAAATATTCTTACATTAATGTCATACCTACAAATTATATGCCCTATTATAGTACGTTTTGAAAAATAACTAATATCAACGATGTTAATTAATACGAGATATTCTTAGATTAGGTCATCCCCTACAAATTATTTTTTAGGAACCTTACAAATTAGCTACCTCATTAAATTTCAAATATTTTCACATTGAATTATATTTAAAAAAACTATATTCAAGGTTGCCAATTAATTCGAAATATTCTTACATTAAAGTCATTCCCTGCAAATTAGCCACTCCGTTTAATGTCAAATATTCATACAATCAATTATATTTTCAAGAATAACTTAATTCAAATGTTTGCGGTGTAGTGTGAATGTTTTTAGATTAAATAATTATGTCATTCGATGTGAATTATTCTTACATTAAATTATATTTTTTTAAAAACAATTTAAATATGCCAAAAGAAAATAATCCTCTAAAACTATTTAAAATTATTTATAATTATATAAAACATAAATAAATTCAAATATGTTAAAAAAAAATCATTATGTACAAGTAAGAGTCCTCCATTGATACAAAATATTCAGAAATTAAATCATATTTTGAAAAATAACTAAATTCAAATATGCCAATTAATACGATATATTTTTAGATTAGATCATCCCCAAGGAATTAGTCACCTCATTTAATGCTTAGGTAGGTAAGGTATGTAGGAAACGTGTCTGAATAAGGTGGGGTGGTATGTAAGGCATGGTATGATGGGGAGGTGGGTAGGGTATGGTATGGTGGTAGGTAAGGTATGGTAGGGTGGGGTGGTGGGTAAGGTAGGATGGGATGGTGGTGGGTAAGGTAGGGTAGGGTAAGGTAAGGGGTGGTAGTGGGTAAAGTATGGTAGGGTAGGTAGGGTGAAGTGGTGGGTAAGGTAGCGTTGGTAGGGTAAGGTAGGGTAGAGTAGGGTAAGGTAGGTTGGGGTAGTGGGTAAGGTAATGTAGGGTTGTGTGGTGGGAAAGATATGGTAGAGTCAAATGGTGGGTAGTGTAGGGTAAGGGTCGGAAGGGTTTGGTAGGGTATGATGAAGTGGTGTGTAAGGTAGGGTGGGTAGGGTAGAGTAGAGTAGGATAGGGTAGGATAGGGATGGGTAGAGTAGAGTAGGATAGGGTAGGATAGGGTTGGGTGGTGGGTAGGGTAGGGTAGGGTTAATATATGGTGATGTAGGTTAGGGTGGTGGGTAGGTTATGGGAGCGTTGGGTGGGGCGGGAAGAGAGGTAGGGTGCAATGGGGTATGGCATAGGGCTACCCACCCCTTCGCCTTTATCCTACCTCATAGGTGCCCGAGCAATGCACGGGTTATTGACTAGTGAAATGAATATATAAACATTAAATGTTATTATAGGGGTATGTTTGAAAAAAAAATGTATTAAGTGATGTATTGGTTTTCTAAATAGATATTTTTTATGGGACAAGTCATTTTTAAAAAAAAAATAGATATTTTTTTATAGGACGGGTGTAGTACTAATTAGGTGGTTTAAGGCCAATATGATTGGGGATTAGCAAAAAATGCAAGTCACCATGTCCCATAATTCTCATTCTCAGAAATAATTGTAAAACACAATCAAAAGATACTAGGTGGCGACCAAACGTATTTATACAAATATTTTTTTAGAGATAAAGAGCCAAAAGTCCTCTTTTTGGCACGAAATAAATAAATAGGACACACATATTTTTTTAGTTGCAAAAACAACAAACATTTTCATAAGGACAAAAATAACCCTCGCGCGCGTCCTCAGCTACATGATACATGAGTACATTGATCAGTTTGATCTATTTGTTTCCGTTTTTTTTTTTCAAACATCCGTAACTTTTGATTTACAACCCCGATCATCGAAATTTTTTCACCAAAATTCATGTTTTTTTTGCTCTTCAATTTGAGCCCAAATACGATACCCTTCCGACGTCTATTTTGAAAGGCGAAAAAATATTTTTAATAACCGGAGCGCTTTTTCTTATAAACGACCGTAACTTTTGATTTAGAACACCGATCATCAAAATTGTTTCACCAAAGCTCATATTTTTTTTTCGTCATTTTGAGACCGCGTTTGATACCTTTTCGACGTAGTATTTGAAAGCCGAATTTAATCGCAGCATTTACATTAACACAGTATCAGTATCAGTATCAGTATCAGTATCAGTAGTATACCTTTTCGACGTAGTATTTGAAAGCCGAATTTAATCGCAGCATTTACATTAACACAGTATCAGTATCAGTATGAGTATCAGTAGTATCAGTATCAGTATCAGATTATACAAGAATATGCAGGAGAACATTCCACCAGACTGTTAACAAACTCAGCAGATTAATAGCAAGTACAACAAACTATAGATTTAGTACAATATGTACATCAGTTAACAACATGAAAAATAAAGAAAAAAACAGGATTTCTGCTTGTTTAGCTCTATTTACCATCATCAAAGCTATTTAATCACCCGAATTTGTCGTAAGGTCTTTATCCGAGAGATAAAGATCATTCTCCAAATGCAAAATCCAGATACACTAACACACCGTGTTAAATTGGTTTATATGATACAATTCGAAGAGATAGAATCATTAACGAGATAACTTGATTAAGGTGTGGTGTTTATAACATGCAAAGTTCGGTAGTTAATCACTTGAGTTAAGCCTAAAAAGTACATCAGACTAAAAGGTAATACATAGAAGATCAGTACAACAGACTATAGTTTAGTACAATAGGTACATCAGACTAAAAGGTAATACATAAAAGATCAATACAAGTCTGAAACAGTCTGAACTATCGGCCAAATTATAAGAAGGATATTCTAGTTCAAAGAACTAAATTATCATGCCCGGAATTCACAAGGTGCTGAATTACAAGTTCAGTAAGCCTATGAACTAGGCCTATCTATTACATGATGATACAATGTAGATCAAAAACTTCAGCATGCCAAGGCACATAGTAAGCCTTTGAACTAGGCCTATCTATTGCATTAAGGCACACAGTATTAGTATCGTATCGTATCGGCGTATCGTATCGTAGTATCGGTATCGTATCGCGTATCGTATCGCATCGGCTCAAAAGGACTCTCCATTCGGTTTTTTGTTGCAAGGTCCATGTCCCCCAAATCTAACAACGCCAATAGCATAAGTAGAACCAACATGAAGCATATTAGCCCAAAAATCAAAATCTTGCTTATAACCACTAATCTTGAACGAATGACGGCCCATACGGTATAAGGATCTACCCCCGGATCGAATATAAGCATCGACATCTTTCCGAACAAAAATGCAATATCAAGCTTGGAAACAAGAATGACATGTGAAGTAGTCATTTCATACTTTTCCGTATTTACAAACTCAGCTACTCCCTCAATCCGTGGCTTGGATGAATCGATGATTAAACTAACCTTTTTTGCCTCATTTTCACAACCAAATAATCTCAGCATACCAACAACCGGAAGCACCAATGCTTCATGACTACCAATTCCTATGTTTGGTTCAAATGGCATTTCGTTGAACACGTGTCGGGTATCTCCCAAATGTTCATTTTGAGACCTCATTTGATACCTTTTCGACGTAGTATTTGAAAGCCGAATTTAATCACAGCATTTACACTAACACAATATCAGTATCAGTATCAGTATCAGTATCGGTATCAGTATCAGTATTAGTATCATTTAAGGCTTAACTCAAGTGACTACTTCAAGGCACACATATCTGGCTCATATAAGTATGATTATGTTTCTATCTTATATTGCTCAAAGGTGTTTGATAAATTAGAAACAACTGATTTAGCCTTCTCTTCAGTTGAAGATGCATCTTCTAATTTGGCTCTTGCCCTTAAAAGCTTTGCACTCAAGCTCTGTATTGACATTTCGTTCTTTCTTCTCTTCTTTTTACTTGTTTCGTTTCTTCAATAGCCTCGTTCTTGAATACTTAAAAAGAAAAATGTTTAAGTAACTTAAGCCGTTGTGCAAAGGTGGAGTGTAACATCAAAGATATTTAAAGACTCATGTAGCCTCGTGTTAACATCAAGCAGATATGCTCCAAAACTTCCAAAAACAAAATCATGTTTCCAAAGTGAACATGGAAAAACACAATAGTACACTAATAATGATAACGAAATCCAATTAAATCTCACCGGAATAAATAATCAGAAAAAAAAAAGTTAAGCAGTAGTACTTACAGGCTGAGGCAAGTATGTCCGTACTGAACGACAACTGCACATTAACATGAGCATCCCAATTTCATCTATGCAACAGCTGCCATAAGCGTTGTCTGCCATCATATTGAGATTCACGGTTGCATCACATTCATATAGCTCTAGCTGTATAGGTTGTGTCCTTACTGGAATCCTGGAGCAGCTCATCTGGAAACTAAACAGACACACGCAAACAACATTGGCCCTATTATGCTTCAAAAAATTGATGGTAGAAGGAAAAAAAAAATTGCAATGGAGTCGGTTAAAATTATGAGAGAGGATGAAGTCTGCTACACGTGAAAGATCAAAATTGGATTTCAAATCCAGGGAGTCTGAAACCAGAGGAACTTTGAATTGAAGTTCGAGTTTGTTCGAACTGGAAATTTGGCGGTGACAGACGGCGATGGCAGTGGTTGTAGAGTAGTATTCACCGGCCGTCGGTTTCTTTTTTTTCATTCAATCAGATACATGAATGAATACCTGGAGAATAAGCACAAGAAATGCAGCTGCAAGAAGCGGCGGAGAGGTGAAAGTGGGTGGAGAAGGAGGAGAAGGAGAAGGAGAAATGGAAAGAGAGAAGAAAAAGTTTTGAACATGGCGGAAGCAAAGCAATTGTAGCAAAAAAGGATGGTTTGGTTCAATTCAGCTTTAGGGTGCGTTATATGAGGGGTATATTAGTCCGACTGAAATTATTTGTCCTTATTACAACTAAAAATTTGAAGTTGGATTAACACTTAATTAAAGGAGAAAAAGTGGACTATAAACTAATTTTTCCTATTTTTTTTTCTAATCAATTACAGAGGGAAGCTAATTAAAGTTACGTTGCTTGAATTGGACTTAAATAGCCTAGGCTGCAACAATAATTTATTAACAACTCCCTAACTAACTTAACTGCCTCAACAACAAAGTGTTCAACAAGTTTAAACAAATTAAGACACGATCCCTTTTCTTCGATCTATTAGAAGATCATATGTTGATCTTTATTAGAATGTAAAGTTATGATTTTCATTGATTGAATTGTGATTACAATGGTTCTTTATATAAGAATATACACACTAGGGGTACAATAGTCAACATACAATAATATAAAACCCTAAGACAAATGCTACTTGTTGCCCAAGTCTCGTGAGTCGGCTAGGGTATGCTCAACACGCTCCCGTAATCCCATGAGAATAGAATGAACATAGAGATTGGCCTTAAGCATCTAAAAGCATGGATTCCCAAGTGGTTTGGTGAGAAGGTCAGCAAGTTGATCTTGGGAGGAGAGAAAGGATATCTGAAGCTTTTTGGCAGCTACAAGTTCACGTACATGATGGAAATCAATCTCGATGTGCTTTGTCCAGGCATGGAAAACAGGGTTGGCAGCTAAGTACGTGGCACCAATGTTATCGCACCAAAGGGTGGGCGGGGGTGGAGGATGAGATCGCATTTCCTTAAGGAGAGCACGGATCCTCCGGACTTCGACGGCGGTGTGAGAAAGGCATTTATATTCGGCTTCGTGCTACTTTTAGAAACGGTTTGTTGTTGCTTGGAGCGCCACCGATAAGATTAGGGCCGAGAAAAATACAATAGGCGCCCACAGAACGCCGATCATCAATGTCTGAGGCCCAATCGGCGTCGATATACGCTTGGAGAGACAAGGATCCAGAACGAGCAAAATAAAGGCTGATGGAAATGGTGTGCTTCAGATAGCAAAGAACCCGCTTGACCGTGGCCCAGTGATCATCAGTGGGTGCATGCATGAATTTGCTGACACGATGAAATGCGAAAGAAATATCGGGACGAGTGAAGTTGAGGTCACGGAGGCCCCCAACAATGGTGTGGTAGAGGGTAGGATCCGAGAACGAGAGGACTACCGGTTTTGAAGACGACATTTCATGGCCGTAGGTGTGGTACAAGGCTTGGAAGTCGTCATGCCAGCCTTGTCAAGGAGCTGAAGAATTTATTTCCGCTGAGTGAGAAAGAGACATCTGTCACTACAAAAAAAAACCTTTTTGCTACACTATAGTTTGCCACGCCACAAAATAAGCGCCACAAAAGGGAACCTTTAGCAGTACTGTTTATGAACGTCTCAAAAAAGTAGTTTTCGCGTCTTTCTTTCTCAAAAAATTACAGTAAAGGTACCTTTTTGCGTCGCTCGTTAAAAGTGACGCAAAAGGTAACTTTTTGCGGCGCTGTTTCTTTTGGATCGTGGCAAACAAAAGTGTAGCAAAAAAAGGTATTTTTTAGTAGTGGTGTGACAGGGAGAACTTCAATGCCCAAAAATTAAGATAACGAACCAAGATCCTTGACGGAAAATTGTCGGCCCAAATAATGGAGGACATGCTGAATCAGTGTAGCAAAAGAGCCAGTAATAAAATGATCATCCACATAAATAAGCATGTAAACATAGTCAGCACCACGAGAGTAAATATAAAGAGAGGTGTCAGCCTTGGAGGCATGAAAACCATAACAAGGTGTTGGCCTTGGAGGCAGGTCCCCACAGATCAGTGTAAATCAAGTTAATAACATCATGAAATTCCGAAACATAACAGGGCAACATACGATTCCTTCCTAGTTTACAAGCATCACAAAATTTTAGATTTTCATTAATAAAAGGAACATTGCAATCGCTCGTAATTCTTCCTAACACTTCTCTAGAGCGGTGGCCAAGGCTACTATGCAACACATTAGGATCTAAAGTAAACTTAAAACAGAACCTACAAGACGCTTAGAACTTGGACCTAAAGCAAGGATAGATTTGGATAGAAGAGAGATCTTGCGGTGTTCGTTTGGCTCCAACATTTCATAGAGATTATCCTTGAGGGTACCCTTCACAGAATTTCCCTTGTTTTATTGTCCTTCACACACAATGTTTGTGGGAGGCATTACATTAAACAATAACATTGTTATCATTAGTAAGAGAGGAAACACTCAAGCATATTTTTTGGAAGAAAAGGTAGAAAATGATGGTTTTTATAGTGCCGGGAATATAGTAAATCATGAATGCTAAATCTGTTTTCGGGCGTATGGAAGGCCAAAGGTTTGGTCATTATGGTGACACTATCATCATTGAGTTACGAGATGTGAAAAGTTGCAGAAATTTATGACATGGTAGTCGGCCGGTCGGTGGCGGATAAACATCTAGGACCCACTTGATGTATTTCAGGATTTTTTTTTATGATAATTTATATTTGAAAATGGATGTGTTTAGTGTGATACAATACTGCATGATGTCACGTGGATCTGCAAGTGACGCATGCGTCCAATTAGACTCGGGTTACAGGAATGATTTATGTGTGATAATATGCTTTCATTCTCTATACTGGTGTAGTTCATGTGTGATATTATATTTTCATTCACTATAATGTTTCCTGTTAAACCAATGAATCTTTCAGTTAGAAGTGAGTCAAGTAAATCCAAAAGGAGGGTTTGAGAAAGCAATTCTCTATACTACTATAGTATAATCTTTCAGTTATAATCGAAGTTATAATCGACTGAAGAATCACTTTTAAGTTCGTCATTGAGCATAAAAATTCATCAAAGGCGACAAAGCCATTTTATACCCATCGACAAAGTCTTTGACTTAATTTATTCCTCTTATTTCTTAATCGGTTTTTCAGATTTACAAATCCCAATTTGTGTTTCTTCTTTCATTTTTTTTTTTTGCCATTTTTGGATTCAATTTTTTGTTCCTTGTATTGTACTCAACCACTATTCTTCATCTATAAAATCCCCTACAAGTCGGCACTCATAAAGCAACAGCAAAGAGTTCAATACAAATTAACTATAAGAAGAAAAAGAGTGACAAAAATGTCGACCTCATTCATCAAGATTTTTTTATTAGTCCAAATGTTCTTCATCCTTTCTTCTTCATTCATTTATGCAGATGAAGGAACTGCAACTTTCTATACAAAATTACGCCGTAAGTATTTTCATTTCATTACAATTGTCAGTAATTTTCAAGGAGTTTTTTTTATCTCAATGGTATGATACAACGTCAGCATGTGACGAGAACAAAAATGAAGGTTCCGAGATTGCTGCTGCTAGTGACGAAATATGGCATGGTGGCGATATATGTGGAACAGAGGTAACCATTAAATGCATCGGAGCTACCAATTCACTTCCGCATCCTTGCACCGGTCAAAGTGTTACAGTGAAAATAGTCGATTATTGTCCGGACTGAATGGAACCATTGATCTCTCCGAGGCTGCATTTTCAAGAATTGCAAATACCGATGCTGGAAAAGTCCGAATCGAATATGACTTGTAACATATGTATAGGTAATTTATTTATTTATATTTTCGTTTATTCTGCATTAGCTAGATGATTGATTAAACCTTTTAGTTTTAATTTTGCAATTTCATTTTACATGCAAGATGAAATTTATTATTACTTCCCTGCTGGTCTCAGGCATAAAGGGCTGATATGGAGAAAATTGCCGGCCGACCATAGACCAAGGATAAATGTGACTACTTGTGTGGTTTAATTACTTGATGTAATTTTCATTTCTACTAATAATAAAATGACTTGCTACTTCTTCATCTAGTTTTTCTAGCCTTTATTCTGTGTTGAGGATATTATAGATATTGAATATATATTTAAGTTTTTTCTTGTATTATATGTATTACTTGTTGCCTAAGATAAGTTAGTCCTATAAATTCTCTCTTCAATTCTCATAAGAAATCACTGGAATATACTTTGATATTCTAAATACAATATAGTATTAGAGCCTGGCTCACTATCATTACGCTAAAATACAACAACAACAACAAACAAAAAAAGCCCAAATCCTACCCATCTTCTCCAAGCATTCGGCCATGTCCGCACTGATAATGCGACGACGGCAACTTTCCCCTCTACCTCCTATCCATCCTTTACTCCCTCTTCTTCGATCCACATCACCAAACCAACCCGCCAAAACTACCACCTTTGGCGTGCCCAAATCCTCCCTACCTCCGGGGTCAAGGAGTCTATGGTTACGTAGATGGATCAATAAAGCCACCGGCAACAACTGTCACCGCGCCACCGACGGAAACGTTTCTCCCAACCCTGCTTATGCCGATCGGAGCAAACAAGATAATATTTTTTTTGAGCTCAATTACTTCTTCCCTGAGATGGTGTTTTGATGCAAGTTTACACCGCCTCCTCGTCGACATAAATTTGGACGGCTCTCCAAAACTCCTTCGCTTCAGCCAGCCGCACCAAGCTCATTCAACTCCGTACAAAGCTGGCTTCAAGCATAAAACAGATCTCTCTGCTGTTGATTATTAATTCAATAAAATAGATCACCGACGATCATGCACTTTCCGGCCACCCTCTCACCGATGAGCACTTCATCGCATATGTTTTGGCTGGTCTCGGCCCTGATTATGACTCCTTGGTCACCATGCTCGGTGTTCGTCCGACCCTCACCATTAACGTGGTCTATTCTCAGCTGCTTAGCGTTGAATCTCGCCTACTTCATCACCGACCGGTCGCTCCGCCCCAACCTCCATCGATGTCTTCTCCTGCTCCTATTGCCAATGCCGCCACCTTTTCACTCACGCAAAATTCCTCCTTCAATTACCGTGGACATGGTTCAACAATTATAGAGACCAGGGGCGTGGCCTTGGCTCACCCCGTCCCCTTACTTCGGTGACTCATCCCCGACTTGTCAAATTTGCTCTAGAGTGGGACACATAGCCCAAGCATGCTACCACAGATATGATCTTCCCCCTCAACCTTTTGCTAAACAAATTGCACTCAAACTCGTCACAATAAATTTCGGTTTCATCCGATGTAGCCCCAAATCACCGACTAGACCCTTCAACCGCATTGCTTCATTGGTCGCTTCGGTAAGAGCCACATTCTCTGCCTCGGTTGTTGATATAGCTAATGTTGCTTGCGAGTTGCTTTCCACCGACAACCGAATTTCCCATTGTGAAAACATAACCGGTCATTGATTTTCTACCGTCCACATCACTCGCATAATCGGCATCACGGTATATCCGTGACCAAACTCTGAGTATCACCTCCATAAATGAGACCAACATCAGTTGTACCTCTAAGGTACCTGAACATTCTTTTCACAGCTTTCTAGTGTTCCTTTCCAGGTTGAGCCATAAACCTGCTGAAAACACTGACTGCCTAAGCCAGATCTGGCCTAGTGCACACCATGGCATACAACAAACTGCCAACTACACTAGCATACGGAAATTTTGACATATATTCCTTCTCCTCAGCTAACTGTGAAGCATAAACTGACAAATGAACATTTGACACCATATGAGTATCTATTGGCTTCGCAGCAGACATGCCATACTTGGCCAAAATCTTCTGTATATATCCCTGTAGAAATAAAAGCAGTTTCTTCTAACTTCTATCTCTCAAGATCTCCATCCCCAAGATTTTCTTTGTTGCACCCAAATATTTCATTTCAAATTCAGCACTAAGAAGGTCTTTCAGATTCTAAATATCAGACTTCTTTCTTGCAGCTATCAGCATATCATCCACATACAAAACAAGATAGATGTATGATCCATCTTCTAGCTGACTATTGTAGACATGTAAGCTGTCAAACCTTTTATACCTTGTCTAAGAGCACTGCTTCAATCCGTACAAGGACTTTTTCGGCTTACAAACAAATGCTTCTTTACCAGGAACTTGAAATCCCTCCGGCTGAGTCATGTATATCTCTTTGTCTACTTCACCATGTAGAAAAGTTGTCTTCACATCTAACTGCTCAAGTTCAAGGTCTTGTTGTGCCACCATTTCTAGTAACACTTTATTTGAAGTATGTCTGACTATTGGTGAGAATATCTCATCAAAGTCCACCCCTTCTTTCTGACTGAACCCTCTAGCAACCAAACGTGCCTTATACTTGACTCTTTCTACCTCAGTCATCCCTTCCTTTTTCTTTAAGATCCATTTGCATGTAACAACTCTCCTATCAGCTGGATGTTTAACAAGATCCTAAGTCTGATTCTTCAGTATTGACTCCATTTCATCTCCCATCACAGCAAGCCATTAAGATGACTCAGAACATGTCACGGTTTCCCTGTAATTCAAAGGTTCATAACCAACCACCTCTTCTGTAACTTGAAGTGCATATCCAGCCAAATATTCAAACACATACCTTCTAGGAGGTATCCCAACATTGGATCTTCTAGCTCTACCGACGGCTATACTTTGTTGACCAATATCGGTTTGACACTCGGTTGATCCTGTTCGGTCACCGATCGGCTTGGATTTAGTTCGGTTCATTAACCGATTAGATTAAAATCGACTTTGTTCGGTGAGTGTTGCATCTCGGTGACTCCACCTAAAGCTCCACCTTCTTGTCATTTTTCTCGGTTCTAGCACCGGTTTCGGTTTCGGCCGACCCTCCCTACCGACGAGCCGATCATAGAATTCTCATCGAAAACAACATCTCTGCGAGAATAACTCGGTTCTCTACCGATGACCGATCCTATAACCTTTCACTCCATCACCATACCCCACAAACTCTCCTTTCTTGGCCCTTGGTTCAGTTTCCCTTCACTAACATGATAGTAAGCGTGCTTCCAAATACTCTTAGAAGCGAGTAATCGCGAGGCTTTCCGACCACATTTCAACCGCCGTCTTGAAATTGATCGCCGTGTGAGGACTCATGATGATTAAGTAACAAGCCGTGCTTACAGCTTCTGCCCAAAAAATCTTCTTGACAAGCCAGAATGAGAGAGCATGCATCTTGCTCTCTCAATAAGAGTTTGATTCGTTCTTTCAGCTACACCATTTTGTTGAGGAGTATTCCTAACCTTATGATGTCTGGCAATACCCTCATTTTTGTACAAATCGTCAAACTCATTCCAGCAGAATTCCAGACCATTATCTATACGAAGCCTCTTGATCTTCTTCCCCAACTAATTTTCAACTAGAGCCTTCCATTGCATGAAGCTCTTGAATGCCTCACTTTTGCATTTCATCATGACCACCCAAGTCTTTCTTGAATAGTCATCTATGAATGACACAAAGTATCGTGACCACCTAATAACTCAACATTTGATGGCCCCCAACAATCGAATGAATGTAATCAAGTGATGACTTTGTCTTGTGTATCCCTTTTGAGAACTTGCCCATATGAAGCTTCCCAAACACACAATGCTCACAAAAGTCTAGATTCTTGACCTTACATCCCCCAAGAAGATTTTTCTGAGAAAGAATATGCATCCCCATTTCTCCCATGTGACCCAGTCTTATGTGCCACGGTTTGTCAAGCGTGGGCGATGAACTTCGGCGAGATGCTACAACGACGGACCCAGACACAACCGATCCTTTCAAAATATACAAGGTTCCCCTTTTGAATCCCTTGAGAACTGAAAATGAGTTTTTGTAGACACTCAGTATTCCACCTTCACCCTTAAAACTGAATCCCTTGCTGTCTAAAAAGGCGAGGGATACCAAGTTCTTGGTCATATGTGGAACATGTCTAACTTCACTCAACATACGAATTTACCATCCTTTGTCCTCGTTGAACCGAGCCAATCCCAACTATCTTGCGGACCTTCTTTGTTTGCCATAGCTATATGACCACCATCTATCTCTTGATAACTTGAGAACCACTCTCTGTGTGGACAAATATGATAAGATGCTTCAGAGTCCAGAATACACACATCAGCATGATGTGCTGATTCTCCAGCTACTAGAATCATGTCCTTCTTTGAATCAAACTCAGCTGCAATAGCAGCTATTCTAGAACTGATCTCCTACTGCTTCGTTTTCTTTGGACAGTTGGACTTCCAATGTCCCTGCTCCTTACATTAATTGCAAACATCTATGGATTTAGGACCTTTGGACCCTATCTTCTTGGATTTCTTCTTCTTCCCAAACTGCTTCCCATGCCTTTTTCCACTACAGCTGCTGACAACCAGTCCAACAGCCTGACTGTCTGCCCCAGCAGACTTATGTCTCAGCTCCCTGTCAAGTAAAGCTGACCATGCATCTTCCAATGCAACTGTATCCTTCCCAACTATGAAGGATTGCACAAAGTTCTCATAAGAAGTTGGTAGTGATACCAACAAAATAAGAAATTTGGATCTTCATCCTCAATATTCACATCAATATTCTTGAGATCAAGTAATATTATGTTCAACCGATCAAGATGATCTCTCTCGCCGAGCCCCCTCATGCATCCTTAGACTAACCAAACTCGTGCTTTAGGAGCAACTTGTTGGTCAATGACTTAGTCATATACAGTGTTTCATGATTTGACCATATATAACTTAGCAGCGGTGTCTTCCTCAGCAACTTCTGTGATAAAATCATCAGATAAGCACAACATGATGGTGGAATGTGCTTTCTCCTCCAGACTGGCGTAATCTGCTGCACTGGCATCTACTTTACCGGATAAAGGAGTCCACAATCCTTGTTGTTTTAACAAGGCCGGCATCTTGATTTTCCACAGACTGAAATTGTTCCTCCCTATAAATTTATCAATCTTTACGTTAACTACTGACATCTTTCTTGTTAAAGAACATACCTTTGATCACGAAATCCTAGCATCAGTCACCGGCCTTGGTGGAGATCAACTCCGTTCAGCCTGCAAATCTCTCTGAATCTTGAACCTGACGCTCCGATACCAATTTGTTAAAACACAGACGAGAAACTTACACTTGAAGAAAGATAAAACACATGCAATCTAACAGTAAAAATAAGGCAGAAATTGATAAAACACAGAAACAAATAGAACACGGTGATTTAACGTGGTTTCCGGCGTTGTGCCGACTACTCCACGGACAGAAAATGAGATATTTTATTATGCATAGAATTACAAGGTTTTCACAAGTGTGTGATTAACACTTTGAAAGACACACTTTCCATTGATTACAACTTCGGTATTTATAGGCACAAATCCCAAACCCTAGCCGCAAAAGATCTTTGTCGGAATTGTCATAAATACCCCGGATGTGGACCCCGACTCCAAATTTGTTATCCACAAGACGAAACTCACTCAAAACCGACTTTCCCGGAAAACTCACTTGTAATCAACAAACTCGGATGTAGAACTCGGCAAACTCGGTTTCCACCAAAACTCAATTTCCCCAAAACCAAGTTTTCTCAGCTTTTCCCAAAACTCAGTTTCACGTCACAAAACTCAATTTCAGCTTTCAGATTAGTTCTACCAGTTTTAGAGATCAATTCACCAAACTAACACAATCTATTGAAATTCAAAACATTTCAAAATTCAAACCCATCCTACCTCTTCCAATATAAACCACCCACCATAAACTTTTCTCCTTCTTCTAAAAAATTCGGCCACCACCACCATCGTCTAACCATTCTACCACCAAATCACGATTTCCATCACCCAAATCACCATTTCCCTTCAATTGCCACTGTCAGAATCCAGTTTTTTACTCCCTGATTTCATTTCCCTTTACTTGGAGTTGTGGAGAGTTCCCAGAATTCAGAAACCAGAAAATCAAAACTCCGGCAGCCATGAAACACCCTGTTGCGGCGGCGAGACCAATTTTTCAGCAGCAACAGAGTTCAGTTCATCAATTTTAATGGCTGGTAGAGGCAATCCCATCCCGAGAGGTAGAGGAGGTCAACAGAGATTTCAGGGCGACGCCATTCCAATTATTCATGGTGTCGATCAGTTCGCCTCTATCGCTATCTATGAGTCTTTTCGGACTCATTGGAACGCACGGTCGGTTGCTTGGGAAAGGGGCATAGACCTTAATGATTGCCGTGCACTACAAGAAAAAAAGGTTTTAATGACGGGAATTCTCGTCATTATATCCCTTTTCCTCATCATTAAAGAATTTTAATGACGGGAAATCCCCCTCATCCCCCCTCATAGTTGCCCTTCTAGTTAAAGCATTCAATGACGAGAACCCGCCTCGTCATTAAAGATATCAAAGATTTAATGACGAGATTAGACTCTCATTAAGAACAGTTCTAGTGACGGGTAATTTCCACATTATTATACTATTTGCCTCTTATTAGAACTAAATTTGAATATTAGTTTCTACCCGTTAATGACGACTATTCCCGTTATTATAAGGATAATAACCCGTCACTAAAACACAATTTATTGACAAAAAATTTCAACATTATAGGGTCATTTACCCCTCATTAATGCACGAACTAATGACGAAAAGTTTTCTCATTGTAGGGTCATTTGCCCTCAATAAATCACGAATTTATGACCAAAAATCCCCTCATTATAGGGTTATTAGCCCCTCATTAAACATACCATGAAATTATCAATCATTATGAAGAAATATTAGAATATCACAACCATTAAATAAAACGCACTACAGTTTGTTACAACAACAAGCATTAATATATCCAAAATATACATTGAGGTATCCCATATACCGATTGAGGTATAGTTGTTTCAAAATATTCAACAAGAAAAGCTACATTTAGACGCATAATGGTAGGAATTTCTAATATCACATCCCAAATGTCAAATACGTAACAACCATAAATGTTGATCACCAAAACACTAAGCACCTTCAATTATTGGCGGTTCATGGGAAGCAAGCTACTTGACAGCAAAATTGAACCATCTTAGGATATGATCGATATCAATCCTTTGACACATGTCCTCAGAATGCATCAAAACCTTTCAAAGACCTAGAAACATATACACGGCAGCAAAAAAGAAACATAGTTAAAGTTTACTCATATTTAGTAAAACAAGATATAAGATTCTTATTTCCAAAATTAAAGCAAATCAATTATATTAAACTAATCAGACTAGGATTAACAAGCTTGAGCTCTCAAATTGACTTGCTAAGCAAACGGTTAGAATAAATATCATCTTTAAATGAATCCATAGCTCCACATCAAAACATCAACTTCATGTACACCATATATGACTTGGATCATTTCAAAAACTAATACAGTAAGCATACTAATACTTAGCACGCATACTAATACTCAGCAAACATTCAATATATATGAAAGCTAATATATAGAACACTAGATAAAGTACACTATGTAGATAGGCAATTGCCACTACGTAGATTGTAGACACACACTATATACACTAAATAAAACTACTCAAGTACCAATAATACGCAAGCAGGTTATTGCCAAAGGTGATTTTGCAGACACTATGTATATAAATATTAAATGTGCATCAAACATGAACCACACTTTGCAAAAGAAACTAAAAACATAGCCAACTTAAAATATAGTATATATATGGTACTAGACATAGACAAAAGTAATGTACATTATACATATTTCCTGGTCATAGCTTGGATCATTGCAAAATCATGTCTATCATTTTGAGCATAAAACAAAACAAAGTACGCAGGTACTAAAATATAGAAGCTACCCCTATATATATGAAATGCAATACACAGAGTATTTAACAAGCAGCTCAGTCAGATATAAACCAAAATTATATTAGCACAAGCAATATGGAATATACAGGTAGATTATGGGCAGCACTAATAGATGCAGGTTTATGCAAAATAATGTGTCAAGGGATGACACAAACATAGAAACTCAGATTTTACGGAAAACACTAAAGCACACAACTGAGTTTCACAAGAATCAAAGGAATGAGTAAAAACAGAACAGTCACAAGAGATACTACCAACTGAATTTGAGTGACGACAATCATAGTTGAAAGATTCAGAATGTTGGTAAACCTGCAAAACTGAAAATAAAACATTTACAACATTATTAGTGATGCAATCTGACAAATGTTCAAAAGAAATTATTTATAATTACAACTACAAACACATAAAAACAAATAATAATAGAAACCAATTTGCGGTGGATAGGACAAGCATATAACATATCTTGTTTATCCATAAACCAGCTCCAAGAGCTCATGCCAATTGTTACACAAAGAGCAACTTCTTAGTAGGAAAACACAAAAGATCATATCAGCAAACCAGACTTGGAAGCAAGTGAACTAAAACGGGAAGATATCCATATACATAGACAAGTTATGTTAGTTATGTAAGTCTTCAACATGGTAGATACAAAGGCTACTTAGTCAGGAAAATGATATGAACTTTTGTTGAAAATGATCCACAAATGGTGCAAGTACAATAATAGCATAACACTTACATAGGTAGTATTTCCACAAGTTAGCATAAACAGAAAATGAAAGGATAACTAGAAGACATATATCATAAGCAAGAGTGACTTAACGTATTAATACTGAATTATAGCTTAACTATATTAACTAGTAACAAACAGGGATACTTTTAATGACCAAGCATTAGGTCTTTGTTAGGATATAAAAAAGTAAAAGAACACAGAAGTTGCTATGTAGAAAGAAAGAAAAAAACTAGATCAAAAAGTTCTTCATTACTTACCCTGCCCTAGGATCTCGAACTATACGCTGAAGTCGTTTTACAGTCTCAATGTTGTGGGCAAAAACATCTAATCATGAGTGAACAAGGGTAGATACAGCATCTAGATCACCCCGAAAATCTGAGTTAAACACTCAACCATAATATCAGGCTTGAGTTCCTGCAATAAGAGGTTAATGAAGTGCCAACTTTTAGTACCCTTGTTACACAAAACATAAGTGCAAAGCATGAATACGTAATAGGAAAATTAGTCAAGCATGATAGCACGAGATGTCAAACCTTCATGGCTTTAACAGTTTCAAAAAAATGACTACTTCCACCATCAGGTAGATCATCTCGATCAACACTAGTTAGAACAATACAGAAATACATTTGAGAAAAAGGAACTTCCTTTAAGAAATCAGACCCAAAAATTCCCCTTGAAACTCCACTTCCACTGTAAACCCCTAATTTCTACACCCAAAGCAGCTAAGAAAATTAATTATACTGCATTACGGCTACCGTAGAACAACCAGAGCCTCCATAATGCAACCTTTGTTGCTAAAATTGAAGAACAAGAAGAAAAAAATAAATTGAAATAAAGCAAAATAACCTACACTGAAAAATCTCTTTGACTCTTCGACTCTTCGTCTACACCTCAGCTTGCTAACAGAATAGAGCAACTAAAGAGGAACAGAAATACAGAGGAGTGAGAGGACACAATGGGGGGGTTAAGACTATGCTTGTCCCATTAAATCTGAGCTGGAAAGGAGGACAAACCTTTGAATCTGAGCTTGTATGATCACAAAATTGACATACTTGAAGTACTCCAAACAGAAACTTGAGGATTCCAACTTTGAGATGTAGACACAATATATTCTGACTTCCCCGCAACATAGAGCTTTATTATAGGCTGTCAAAGCCAAATACACCAATAAGAGAAACTATAAACATAATGAACCAAAAGCAAACAACATGTAATAGGTTGGGCTGTTCACCCCTACGAGATGTCCCTAGTTAATCTCAAATTAACATCCTTGTACTTAAACAGAGGCACAAATATTCAAACACCAAACTTTGGAAGTTGTTTATTACATGAACTCTAACCCTCAAACTCATTTCTTAGTGATATCATTAACTCAAACATATAAGGTTTGTCATATTTTGACATTTGAACTCATGACAAAAAATAAAACAAAAAAAAATAATGGAAACACAAAAACCTTAGATCTCCAACAAGTGAGATGATCCAACTGCAAAGCCAAGTGAGACCAGTCTCCAAAAACAAGGACACAAAACATTAATGATCATAACATCAATCCCAATTCAGCATAACAAAACAATCAAAAACGTTTTAGTACATATAAACATAACAAAGCAAGTACCTTGAAATCTTGTGCAATTTGAGATTGGCATGTTCAAACCAAAGCTGCTTTTTTTCCAGAATGGATTAAAAAAACAACATATAAACTTAAAAATAATTGATTAAGCACAAGTTCAACGAGATATACTCACCGCGAGCAACAAGATTACCGTGGCGATACCGTGGGGCTTCTTAACTCCACCAGTAGTTGGAGCAGACTTATGAGCAGCCTATGAAAAACAAACAACTTTCAATAACAATCAAACTTTCAATAAAAATATATTGCACATGCTAGGTGTTATTTTTTCTCCTAAAGGTAAACCAGCAGAAATTAAACTTGAAATTGAGAGCATTCACTCAAACGAAAAGCTTACAACTCGTAAATAATCCAAGTAAAATACCAAGACACTCAATGAGGCGGTGCATCTGAGCTTACTTTTTCCAGATTCACTGAGAATCAGAGCTGCATAGAACCACGAATTTTCTCGATTCAAGGAGATTTATGCGAAATTTCATATTTCAAAGTATCGAAAACTACAAAATCGAACCTTATGCTATCATGCTTAACGATTCCGTGATCACTTCAAAGTCATGTCCCAATTAACGGTGGCGGTGAGTGCAAACGGCGGCGGAAAGTGAACAATAGAGCGGTGGTGGAGGGTGGAGAACGAAGGTTAATAGTTATCAGCGTGAATCAATATTCAAAGTTCGAAGATGAGCGGCGGCGCGCCCAAGCGAGGTAGTGTGAAGAAAAGAGCAGCGGCGAGTGTGAGAGTGAAGTACAGAGCAGCCGCAAGAATGGGTGAAGAACGAGCATCAGTGAAAGGATTAGGGTTAGCAATTTGATGGAAATGGATAAATGTAAGAGGGGTTTGATTAATTGTTTTTAATGAATGAATGAAAGGATAATAGATAATAATTTTTTGAAATGGTAATAGATAATAAATGGGAGGGTTGGTGTAACAAAATAATTGGGTAGGTTTCTTTTTTTAATATATAAACATAAATAATGAGAGGAATTTTTTTTATGGGACCAGTAATAACGGGAAAGATGATAAATAATGACGGGAATTAATATTTGGTCATCATGTTACAAAATAGTATAGAACCCGTCATTATATCTACCATTTAATGACGTAATTTTGACCCGTCATTGATAACCATTTTTCTTGTAGTGGTGACATTATACCACGAGTGCACCAATTTCACGGCATAGCGGACATGGCTCTTATATCTACCACATTCAACACCACCATTGACGAATTATGGGATGGTGGCAAT
The DNA here is from genome assembly GCA_036785695.1 of Gentiana straminea. Classification (NCBI taxonomy): domain Eukaryota; kingdom Viridiplantae; phylum Streptophyta; class Magnoliopsida; order Gentianales; family Gentianaceae; genus Gentiana; species Gentiana straminea. The sequence goes on from JAVUPR010000349.1 coordinate 26,660,426, forward strand.
ATATGTGGAACAGAGGTCACCATTAAATGCATCGGGGCTACAAATTCACTTCTGCATCCTTGCACCGGTCAAAGTGCTAAGGTTAAAATTGTTAATTATTGTTCGATCGCCTTGGAACCATTCACCTCTCCGAGGCTGCATTTTAAAGAATTTCAAATACCGATCCCTGGAAAAGTCCGAATCGAATATGACATGTAACATCCGTATAGGTAATTTTTGTCGAAATTAATATGTCACAATGTGTATTACAATCATACGTTATATTTATTGATATGAGTCGTATCATCAATATTGGTGTAAAGTGTGTTGTGTCGATGTTGTATTACGCCTTTAGCTAGATGATTGATTAAACCTTAGTTTTAATTTTGCGGTTTAATTTTACATGATGAAATTAATGATTACTTCCCTGCAGGTCTTAGGCATAAAGGGCTGATATGGAGAAAATTGCCGGCCGACCATATACCAGTTAAGGACAAGCATAAATGAGACTACTTGTGTTGTTTACTTGATGTATTTTTCATTTCTAATAATTATAAAATGACTTGCTACTTCTTCATTTAGTTTTTCTATCCTTTTATCCAGTAAATTTCATTTTAATTGTTTTTCACTACCTCCATCCCACAATAAGTGTCCACTTTTTGTAGTGCACTGATTAAAAAAATAATTAATATGTTGTATTTTAAGTAGTGATTGATACGTATACCCCTATCAAATAATAAATGCTCTTTTATAATATGAAATGAATATATAAACATTAAATGTTATTATAGGGGTATGTTTGAAAAAAATGTATTAAGTGATGTATTGGTTTTCTAAATAGATATTTTTTTATGGGACAAGTCATTTTTTAAAATAAAAAATAGATATTTTTTAGGGGGAATGAGGGAGAGGGACAAAAATATTTCATCAATTGAGTAGAAGGACAGTTTTTTGAAACTTTTGCATAAATGACAAAACTATTTATCCACTATCGAAATTCACTTGTGTTCGAAATTCACTGTATAAATTCACTGCCGAAATTCACTGTCGAAATTCACTAATTTTCAAAATTCATTGTCGGAATTCACTGATTTTCGGGATTCACTGTCAAAATTCACTGTCGAAATTCACTGATTTCGGGATTTACTAGGGAGATTCACTGATTTTCGGGATTCACTGTTTGCCTTCTCGCTATAAAAATTATGCAGTTGTCCTTCTCCCTATAAAAAATATGTAATTGTCCTGTTGCTTAATAATATTCCAGATTATGTCCTTATCCCTAATTTCCCATATTTTTTATAGGACGGGTGTAGTACTAATTAGGTGGTTTAAGGCCAATATGATCGGGGATTAGCAAAAAATGCAAGTCACCTTGTCCCATAATCCTCATTCTCAGAAATAATTGTAAAACACAATCAAAAGATACTAGGTGGCGACCAAACGTATTTATACAAATATTTTTTTAGAGATAAAGAGCCAAAAGTCCTCTTTTTGGCACGAAATAAATAAATAGGATACACATATTTTTTTAGTTGCAAAAAGGACAAACATTTTCATAAGGACAAAAATAACCCTCGCGCGCGTCCTCAGCTACATGATACATGAGTACATTGATCAGTTTGATCTGTTTGTATCCGTTTTTTTTTTTTTTTTCAAACATCCGTAACTTTTGATTTACAACCCCGATCATCGAAATTTTTTCACCAAAATTCATTTTTTTTTTGCTCTTCAATTTGAGCCCAAATACGATACCCTTCCGACGTATATTTTGAAAGACGAAAAAATATTTTTATTAACCGGAGCGCTTTTTCTTATAAACGATCGTAACTTTTGATTTAGAACACCGATCATCAAAATTGTTTCACCAAAGCTCTTTTTTTTTATCTTCATTTTGAGACCGCGTTTGATACCTTTTCGACGTAGTATTTGAAAGCCGAATTTAATCGCAGCATTTACATTAACACAGTATCAGTAGTATCAGTATCAGTATCAGATTATACAAGAATATGCAGGAGAAAATTCCACCAGACTGTTAACAAACTCAGCAGATTAATAGCATGTACAACAAACTATAAATTTAGTACAATATGTACATCAGTTAACAACATGAAAAATAAAGAAAAAAACAGGATTTCTGCTTGTTTAGTCTCTATTTACCATCATCAAAGCTATTTAATCACCTGAATTTGCTGTAAGGTCTTTATCCAGAGATAAAGATCATTCTAGTAAGCCTTTGAACTAGGCCTATATATTGCATTAAGGCACACAGTATCGGTATCAGTATCAGTATCAGCAGTATCAGTATCAGGATCAGGCTCAAAAGGACTCTCCATTCGGTTTTTTGTTGCAAGGTCTATGTCCCCCAAATCTAACAACGCCAATAGCATAAGTAGAACCAACATGAAGCATATTAGCCCAAAAATCAAAATCATGCTTATAACCACTAATCTTGAACGAATGACGGCCCATACGGTATAAGGATCTACCCCCGGATCGAATATAAGCATCGACATCTTTCCGAACAAAAATGCAATATCAAGCTTGGAAACAAGAATGACATGTGAAGTAGTCATTTCATACTTTTCCGTATTTACAAACTCGCTACTCCCTCAATCCGTGGCTTGGATGAATCGATGATTAAACTAACCTTTTCTCGCCTCATTTTCACGACCAAATAATCTCAAAGATACCAACAACCGGAAGCACCAATGCTTCATGACTACCAATTCCTATGTTTGGTTCAAATGGCATTTCGTCGAACACGTGTCGGGTATCTCCCAAATGTTCATTTTGAGACCTCATTTGATACCTTTTCGACGTAGTATTTGAAAGCCGAATTTAATCACAGCATTTACACTAACACAATATCAGTATCACTATCACTATCACTATCAGTATCAGTATCAGTATCAGTATTAGTATCAGTATCATTTAAGGCTTAATTCAAGTGACTACTTCAAGGCACACATATCTCGCTCATATAAGGATGATTTTGTTTCTATCTTATATTGCTCAAAGGTGTTTGATAAATTAGAAACAACTGATTTAGTCTTCTCTTGAGTTGAAGATGCATCTTCTAATTTGGATCTTGCCCTTAAAAGCTTTGCACTCAAGCTCTGTATTGACATTTCTGTTCTTTCTTCTCTTCTTTTTACTTGTTATGTTTCTTCAATAGCCTCTTTCTTGAATACTTAAAAAGAAAAATGTTTAAGTAACTTAACTGTTGTGCAAAGGTGGAGTGTAACATCAAAGATATTTAAAGACTCATGTAGCCCGTGTTAACATCAAGCGAGATATGCTCCAAAACCTCCAAAAACAAAATCATGTTTCCAAAGTGAACATGGATAAACACAATAGTACACTAATAATGATAACGAAATCCAATTAAATCTCACCGGAATAAATAATCTGAAAAAAAAAAGTTAAGCAAGTAGTACTTACAAAGCCGAGTCAAGTATGTCCGTACTCGAACGACCACTTTGCACATTAACATGAGCATCCCAATTTCATCTATGCAGCAGTTTGCCATAAGCGTTGTCTCCGCCATCATATTGAGATTCACGGTTGCATCACATTCATATAGCTCTAGCCGTATAGGTTGTGACCTTACCGGAATCCTGGAGCAGCCTCATCCGGAAACTAAACAAATCACACGCAAACAACATTGGCCCTATTATGCTTCAAAAAATTGATGGTAGAAGGAAAAAAAATTGCAATGGAGTCGGTTAAAATTATGAGAGAGGATGAAGTCTGCTACACGTGAAAGATCAAACTTGGATTTCAAATCCATGGAGTCTGAAACCGGAGGAACTTTGAATTGAAGTTCGAGTTTGTTCGAACTGGAAATTTGGCGGTGACAGACGGCGATGGCAGTGGTTGTAGAGTAGTATTCACCGGCCGTCGGTTTCTTTTTTTCATTCAATCAGATACATGAATGAATACCTGGAGAATAAGCACAAGAAATGCAGCTGCAAGAAGCGGCGGAGAGGTGAAAGTGGGTGGAGGAGGAGGAGAAGGAGAAGGAGAAATGGAAAGAGAGAAGAAAAAGTTTTGAACATGGCGGAAGCAAAGCAATTGTAGCAAAAAAGGATGGTTTGGTTCAAAATTCAGCTTTAGGGTGCGTTATATGAGGTGTATATTAGTCCGACTGAAATTATTTGTCCTTATTACAACTAAAAATTTGAAGTTGGATTAACACTTAATTAAAGGAGAAAAAGTGGACTATAAACTAATTTTTCCTTTTTTTTCTAATCAATTACAGAGGGAAGATAATTAAAGTTACGTTGCTTGAATTTGACTTAAATAGCCTAGGCTGCAACAATAATTGATTAACAACTCCCTAACTAACTTAACTGCCTCAACAACAAAGTGTTCAACAAGTTTAAACAAATTAAGACACGATCCCTTTTCTTCGATCTATTAGAAGATCATATGTTGATCTTTATTAGAATGTAAAGTTATGATTTTCATTGATTGAATTGTGATTACAATGGTTCTTTATATATGAATATACACACTAGGGGTACAATAGTCAACATACAATAATATAAAACCCTAAGACAAATGCTACTTGTTGCCCAAGTCTTGTGAGTCGGCTAGGGTATGCTCAACACGCTCCCGTAATCCCATGAGAATAGAATGAACATGGAGATTGGCCTTAAGCATCTGAAAGCGTGGATTCCCAAGTGGTTTGGTGAGAAGGTCAGCAAGTTGATCTTGGGAGGAGAGAAAGGATATCTGAAGCTTTTTGGCAGCTACAAGTTCACGTACATGATGAAAATCAATCTCGATGTGCTTTGTCCAGGCATGGAAAACAAGGTTGGCAGCTAAGTACGTGGCACCAATGTTATCGCACCAAAGGGTGGGCAGGGTGGAGGATGAGATCTGCATTTCCTTAAGGAGAGCACAGATCCTCTGGAATTCAGCAGCGGTGTGAGAAAGGCATTTATATTCAGCTTCAGTGCTACTTTTAGAAACAGTTTGTTGTTGCTTGGAGCGTCAGCTGATAAGATTAGGGCCGAGAAAAATACAATAGGCGCCCACAGAACGCCGATCATCAATGTCTGAGGCCCAATCGGCGTCGATATACGCTTGGAGAGACAAGGATCCAGAACGAGCAAGATAAAGGCTGATGGAAATGGTGTGCTTCAGATAGCAAAGAACCCGCTTGACCGTGGCCCAGTGATCATCAGTGGGTGCATGCATGAATTTGCTGACACGATGAAATGCGAAAGAAATATCGGGACGAGTGAAGTTGAGGTACTGGAGGCCCCCAACAATGGTGTGGTAGAGGGTAGGATCCGAGAACAGAGGACTACCGGTTTGCTGAAGAGGACATTTCAAGGCCGTAGGTGTGGTGCAAGGCTTGGAAGTCGTCATGCCAGCCTTGTCAAGGAGCTGAAGAATATATTTCCGCTGAGTGAGAAAGAGACATCTGCACTACAAAAAAAAAAACCTTTTTGCTACACTATAGTTTGCAACGCCACAAAATAAGCGCCACAAAAAGGAACCTTTAGCGTCACTGTTTATGAACGTCTCAAAAAGTAGTTTTCGCGTCATTTCTTTCTCAAAAATTTACAGTAAAGGTGCCTTTTTGCGTCGCTCGTTAAAAGTGACGCAAAAGTTAACTTTTTGCGGCGCTGTTTCTTTTGGATCGTGGCAAACAAAAGTGTAGCAAAAAGGTATTTTTTTAGTAGTGGTGTGACAGGGAGAACTTCAATGCCCAAAAATTAAGATAACGAACCAAGATCCTTGACGGAAAATTGTCGGCCCGGATAATGGAGGACATGTTGAATCGGTGTAGCAAAAGAGCCAGTAATAACATGATCATCCACATAAATAAGCATGTAAACATAGTCAGCACCACGAGAGTAAATATAAAGAGAGGTGTCATCCTTGGAGGCATGAAAACCATAACTAGGTGTTGGCCTTGGAGGCAGGTCCCCACAGATCAGTGTAAATCAAGTTAATAACATCATGAAATTCAGAAACATAACAGGGCAACATACGATTCCTTCCTAGTTTACAAGAATCACAAAATTTTAGATTTTCATTAATAAAAGGAACATTGCAACTGCTCAGAATTATTCCTAACACTTCTCTAGAGCGGTGGCCATGGCTACTTTGCAACACATTAGGATCTAAAGTAAACTTAAAACAGAACCTACAAGACGCTTAGAATTTGGACCTAAAGCAAGGATAGATTTGGATAGAAGAGAGATCTTGCGGTGTTCGTTTGGCTCCAACATTTCATAGAGATTATCCTTGAGGGTACCCTTCAGCAGAATTTCCCTTGTTTTATTGTCCTTCACACGGCTGTGGGAGGCATTACATTAAACAATAACATTGTTATCATTAGTAAGAGAGGAAACACTCAGCATATTTTTTGGAAGAAAAGGTAGAAAATGATGGTTTTTATAGTGCCAGGAATATAGTAAATCATGAATGCTAAATCTGTTTCAGGCGTATGGAAGGCCAAAGGTTTGGTCATTATGGTGACACTATCATCATTGAGTTACAGATGTGAAAAGTTGCAGAAATTTATGACATGGTAGTCGGCCAGTCGGTGGCGGATAAACATCTAGGACCCACTTGATGTATTTCAGGATTTTTTTTATGATAATTTATATTTGAAAATGGATGTGTTTAGTGTGATACAATACTGCATGATGTCACGTGGATCTGCAAGTGACGCATGCGTCCAATTAGACTCGGGTTACAGGAATGATTTATGTGTGATAATATGCTTTCATTCTCTATACTGGTGTAGTTCATGTGTGATATTATATTTTCATTCACTATAATGTTTCCTGTTAAACCAATGAATCTTTCAGTTAGAAGTGAGTCAAGTAAATCCAAAAGGAGGGTTTGAGAAAGCAATTCTCTATACTACTATAGTATAATCTTTCAGTTATAATCGAAGTTATAATCGACTGAAGAATCACTTTTAAGTTCGTCATTGAGCATAAAAATTCATCAAAGGCGACAAAGCCATTTTATACCCATCGACAAAGTCTTTGACTTAATTTATTCCTCTTATTTCTTAATCGGTTTTTCAGATTTACAAATCCCAATTTGTGTTTCTTCTTTCATTTTTTTTTTTTTTTTGCCATTTTTGGATTCAATTTTTTGTTCCTTGTATTGTACTCAACCACTATTCTTCATCTATAAAATCCCCTACAAGTCGGCACTCATAAAGCAACAGCAAAGAGTTCAATACAAATTAACTATAAGAAGAAAAAGAGTGACAAAAATGTCGACCTCATTCATCAAGATTTTTGTATTAGTCCAAATGTTCTTCATCCTTTCTTCTTCATTCATTTATGCAGATGAAGGAACTGCAACTTTCTATACAAAATTACGCCGTAAATATTTTCATTTCATTACAATTGTCAAGTAATTTTCAAGGAGTTTTTTTTATCTCAATGGTATAATCGACTTTTGTAAATCGATTACGAGCCGAGAATACAGTTTTATAGAATAGTTAAATGATACTTTAAGCTTATGTTTAATTGATGAATATATATATATGATACAGCGTCAGCATGTGACGAGAACAAAAATGAAGGTTCCGAGATTGCTGCTGCTAGTGACGAAATATGGGATGGTGGCGATATATGTGGAACGAGAGGTAACCATTAAATGCATCGGAGCTACCAATTCACTTCCGCATCCTTGCACCGGTCAAAGTGTTACAGTGAAAATAGTCGATTATTGTCCGGACTGCCATGGAACCATTGATCTCTCCGAGGCTGCATTTTCAAGAATTGCAAATACCGATGCTGGAAAAGTCCGAATCGAATATGACATGTAACATATGTATAGGTAATTTATTTATTTATATTTTCGTTTTATTCTGCATTAGCTAGAAGATTGATTAAACCTTTTAGTTTTAACTTTGCAATTTCTTTTTACATGCAAGATGAAATTTATTATTACTTCCCTGCAGGTCTCAGGCATAAAGGGCTGATATGGAGAAAATTGCCGGCCGACCATAGATCAAGGATAAATGTGACTACTTGTGTGGTTTAATTACTTGATGTATTTTTCATTTCTACTAATAATAAAATGACTTGCTACTTTTTCATTCAGTTTTTCTAGCCTTCACTACAAGAAAACTTGTTTACATGGACGGACTTTAAAGGGACGACATTGTCGTCCCTGGAAAAAGCTTTATTGGGACGACATTGTCGTCACTTTAAATGAATTCAAAAATGGTCAACCTTTTTGGCGGATTTTTTGGAGGGAAACTTTAAAGGGACGACAATGTCGTCCCAATAAATTAAATATTAACCCCACCGTGCCAGCTTGGAATTCCACGTGGGCAGACCTATTTAAAGGGACGACATTGTCGTCCCTTTAAACCATTTCCGGAAAATACTTTATGATATGAAAAAATATATTAGATTTTTTGTTTTTAGGGACGACATTGTCGTCCCTTTAAAGGAAATAATTTTTTTCCAGAAAAGAATATGTGATACGAAACAATAATAAATTTCTTTGGTTTTTAGGGACGACATTTGTCGTCCCAATAAAGGAAATTAATTTTTTTTAACATAAGACGTTGTGTTAATAAATAAGATTCACCTTTTTTATAAAAGTTCTCATTTTATGTCGTCCCTTTAAATAAAAACATTTTTTTTAATAAACATATTCTAATAAGCATTGCGTTAAAATATAAAATACATTATTTTTTTATAAAAATTCCTTTATCGAACGATAATATACAGGTGATTATGATAGTACTCTCTACTATAGATTCTCAGTTCCTTATCGAGCGATTGATTTGAATCTCGGGGTTCGTTAACGAGCAATTGAACTCAATCCCGAGATTCGTTATCAATTAAGTGATTTCAAATCGATATATTTCTTTACAGATCATTCTGATAGTACTCTCTACTATAGATCGTCAGTTCGTTATCGAGCGATTGATTTGAATCTCGGTGTTCGTTAACGAGCGATTGATCTCAATCCCGAGATCCGATATCGATTAAGAGATTTCAAACCGATATTTTTCCTTACAGATCATTCTGAAAGTACCATCTACTATAGATCGTCAGTTCGCTATCGAGTGATTGATTTGAATCTTAGGGTTCATTAACGAGCGATTGATCTCAATCCCGAGATCCTTAATTGATTAAGTGATTTCAACTTGATATCTTTCTTTATAGATCATTCTGATAGTACTATCTACTATAGATCATCAGTTTGCTATCGAGCGATTGATTTGAATCTCGGGGTTCCTTAACGAGCGATTGATCTCAATCCCGATATCCAAAATCGATTAACTGATTTCAACTCAATATCTTTCGTTATAGATCATTCTGATAGTATTATCTACTATAGATCGTCGGTTCGCTATGGAACGATTGATTTGAATCTCGGGGTTCGTTAACGAGCGATTGATCTTAATCCTGAGATCCGAAATCGATTAAGAGATTTCAAACCGATATCTTTCCTTTTAGATCATTTTGAAAATACTATCTACTATAGATCGTCATTTCGCTATCGAGCGATTGATTTGAATCTCGGGGTTCGTTAACGAGCGATGGATCTCAATCCTGAGATCCGAAATCGATTAAGTGATTTCAAACCGATATCTTTCGTTATAGATCATTCTTATAGTACTATCTACTATAGATCGTCAGTTCGCTATCGAGCGATTGTTTTGAATCTCGGGGTTTGTTAACGAGCGATTGATCTCAATCCCGAATCCGTAATTGATTAAGTGATTTCAACCTGATATATTTATTTATAGATCATTCTGATAGTACTATCTAATATAGATCGTCAGTTTGCTATCGAGCGAGTGATTTGAATCTCGGGGTTCGTTAACGACCGATTGATCTCAATCCCGAGATCCAAAATCGATTAAGTGATTTCAACCTAATATATTACGTTATAGATCATTCTGATAGTACTATCTACTATAGATCGTCAGTTCGCTATGGAACGATTGATTTGAATCTCTGGGTTCGTTAACGAGCGATTGATCTCAATCCCGAGATCCAAAATCGATTAAGAGATTTCAAACCGATATCTTTCCTTACAGATCATTCTGAAAGTACTATCTACTATAGATAGTCATTTCGCTATCGAGCGATTGATTTGAATATCGGGGTTCGCTAACGAGCGATTGATCTCAATCCCGAGATCCGTAATCGATTAAGTGATTTCAACCCGATATCTTTCTTTATAGATCATTCTGATAGTACTATCTTCTATAGATAGTCAGTTCGCTATGAAACAATTGATTTGAATCTCGAGGTTCGTTAACGAGCGATTGATCTCAATCCCGAGATCCGTAATCGATTAAGTGATTTCAACCCGATATCTTTCTTTATAGATCATTCTGATAGTACTATCTACTATAGATCATCAGTTTGCTATCGTGCAATTGATTTGAATCTCGGGGTTCGTTAACGAGCGATTAATCTCAATCCCGAGATCCAAAATCGATTAAGTGATTTCAACCCAATATCTTTCTTTATAGATCATTCTGATAGTACTATCTACTATAGATCGTCAGTTCTCTATGGAACGATTGATTTGAATCTCGGGGTTCGTTAACGAGCGATTGATCTCAATTCCAAGATCCGAAATCGTTTAAGAGATTTCAATCCGATATCTTTCCTTACAGATCATTCTGAAAGTACTATCTACTATAGATTGTCATTTCGCTATCGAGCGATTGATTTGAATCTCGGGGTTCGTTAACGAGCGATTGATCTCAATCCCGAGATCCGAAATCGATTAAGTGATTTCAACCCGATATCTTTCCTTACAGATCATTCTGAAAGTACTATCTACTATAGATCATCATTTCGCTATCGAGCGATTGATTTGAATCTCGGGGTTTGTTAATGAGCGATTGATCTCAATCCCGAGATCCGAAATCGATTAAGTGATTTCAAACCGATATCATTCCTTACAGATCATTCTGATAGTACTATCTACTATAGATCGTCAGTTCATTATAAAGGGATTGATTTGAATCTCGGGGTTCGTTAACGAGCGATTGATCTTAATCCCGAGATCTGTAATCGATTAAGTGATTTCAACCCGATATCTTTCTTTATAGATCATTCTGATAGTACTATCTACTATTGATCGTCAGTTCGCTATGCAATGATTGATTTGAATCTAGGGGTTCGTTAACGAGCGATGGACCTCAATCCCGAGATCCGAAATCGATTAAGTGATTTCAAACCGATATCTTTCCGTACAGATCATTATGATAGTACTATCTACTATAGACCGTTAGTTCATTATAAAGCGATTGATTTGAATCTCAGGGTTCGTTAATGCGCGATTGATCTCAATCCCGAGATCCGTTATCGATTAAGTGATTTCAAACTTTTTTTATATAATTTATATAATATGTAATTTATATAATTATATTGAGTAGTGATTTCAAACCCGGGGCTCGTTAATTAGTCGATTAATGATTTCAAACTCGAGGATAGTTAGTTAAAAAAATAAAAAATTAATAATACTTTAATGGGACGACAATGTCGTCCCAAAAAAGAGTTGTCGTCCCAATAAAATGTAATACCTAAACTAAAATCGGGCAGCCTCCTTTCTCCTTCTTCATTTCAACATTTCTAAATAGCTAGCCTCCTTCAGCATCCGCCGCGCCGGAGAAAGCTTGACTAGCTGGACTGTTTCTCCACCTCCCCTCCGGCCAGGTGACTTTTGCGCCACCACCACCTCCACTTCAATTTCCTTTATTCTTCTCTTTCAATTTTCGAGTTCTCCGGCGATTTCAAGCTTAATCCGGTGATTTGAAGCACAAATCCGGCGAATTGAAGCACCATTTTCGCAATTTGAAGCACCAAAACATATGTAATCCTCTAAGCTTTCCATTTTATTTTTCGTTTTTTGCATTTTTTTTCGTTTTTTTTCTTTCCGTTTTGGCATTGAGGCATAGGGTTTGGTATCGTGTAGTGAACTGTTGCAATTTTGTTGGAGTTTTGGGTTGTATTATATATATGGCTAGCTTCGTTTTTTGAATTGAGAATGAAATTTGGCCTAGATTTGTTTTTCCATTGAGATTGTATAGATTCGTTTTTGGATTGACATAATCTTGCCCTAATTAATTTTAGTTTAAAAACGAGTAGTGTAGTGACAATTTTTTAGTGTGTGTGTAGTGAATGGTGAATGGTGTGTAGTGAGTGTGTAGTGAGTGTAGTGTAGTTGATAGTGTATGAGTATGGTGTAGGTAAGCATTTTTTTTCATGTATATGTTCATGTTGAGATTGATTGAGGCTTGATGGTGAGATTGATGCTTATGGTGAGATTTATTGGTGTAGAAGGACTTGGTTATAAATTTGGTATTGTTCGATTATAGTAAACTTTGGTATTGTTGATTTGCTATTGTAGTTTTGAGAAGTTGGGAAATTTTTTGTTGGTAGTAATGAAATTGTCCATATTGATGGTTTGATCGTGCATAAGGGTGATGTTCCTACCCAAAATGGTACTGAAAATGGCTCTGTTTCAGAGACCATTGTTATTGGAAATATTGATCACACTTAGAGTGAAAGTGTTTTAAGTGTTAAAAGGGAAAAAATAAAGTCTCTTTAACATCTGGTCTTTGTTTCCTTGTTCGAAACATCTTAGTGTATAAAGCGTGTGATTGACTAGTATACGTGTGTGATTGACTTGAAATTTTATTTCGTCAAGTAGTAGTGTATTAAGTAGTGAATGAATCTATGCCATGTGTATGTGTTGGAAAACTGTTGAAGAACATGATGATATGTCTAGCATGATGATGAAGAACATAAACTAGTTTTGTCTAACATTGAAGAACTATGAGTGGTAAGTGCTAAAGACTTAGTTTTAGGAAATAGTATTAGTTTTTAATGGAAAAACGTGTACTATATTAAGTGAGATTCTAACTTTTTCTTGTTCCTTAATGAAAAAAGGTATACTAATGAAACTAAGTATACTATATTAGTATGAGAACATCCCTTGAAATGGTATTAACACCTAACACATATGGAACTAGACATGACCTTGTGCCTTAAGTGGATACTAACTTTTTCTTGTGCCTTAATGGAAAAAAGTATACTAATGAAACTAAGTATACTATATTAGTATGAGAACATCCCTTGAAATGGTGTTCACACCTAACACATATGGAACTAGACATGATCTTGTGCCTTAAGTGATATACAAACTTTTTCTTGTGCCTTAATGAAAAAAAGTATACTAATGAAAGTAAGTATACTATATTAGTATGAGACCATCCCTTGAAATGGTATTAATACCTAACACATATGGAACTAGACATGACCTTGTCCTTAAGTGAGATACTAACTTTTTCTTGTGCCTTAATGAAAAAAAGTATACTAATGAAACTAAGTATACTATATTAGTATGAGAACATCCCTTGAAATGGTGTTAACACCTAACACATATGGAACTAGACATGACCTTGTGCCTTAAGTGAGATACTAACTTTTTCTTGTTCCTTAATGAAAAAAAGTATACTAATGAAACTAAGTATACTATATTAGTATGAGAACATCCCTTGAAATGGTATTAACACCTAACACATATGGAACTAGACATGACCTTGTGCCTTAAGTGAGATACTAACTTTTTCTTGTGCCTTAATGAAAAAAAGTATACTAATGAAACTAAGTATACTATATTAGTATGAGAACATCCCTTGAAATGGTATAAACACCTAACACATATGGTATGTCAAGTTATTGTGTATCAGTGATTTCAAATGGAACTAGACAAGTCATGGTTGTATACCGACAGAATGAAACCCGAGTTTGATAAAGGGTTGAGTGAATTCATTGAATACGCACGGCAATTTCTTAACGATGAAGGTAAGATTCGTTGCCCATGCAAAAATTGTTTCAACATTGGTTTTGAAACTTTGGAGGACGTGTATGATCACTGTTTATTTTGGGGATGGGCAGCTGGGTAAACAACATGGTTTCACCACGGTGAAGACGGTGATCCCGTAAACGTGTACGAACAACTCAATTGGTAGTTGAATCCGGAGACGAAATGGCTCCAGTTATAAATGATTTCCTTGGTAGAGCCTCAGAAGAAGAAGTTTTACAGACAGAGGAGGATGACAACATTGATGAACTCCTCTCCAAATTGCATGAACATGTTTATCCGGGATGCAAAAGCTCATCCACCTTGAAGTTCTTAGTGGATTTAATGCATATAAAAGTGTTGTATATATGGCCAAATGAAAGCCTCGACGTTCTTTTAGCGAAACTGAAAGAAGTTTTGCCGGAATCTTCGACATGTTTAGAAGCATCTTAATGGTATGCTTCCATGGGAGATGAAATGGAGTCATTACTGAAGAATCAGACTTGGGATCTAGTCGAACATCAATCTGATAGAAGAGTTATTACTTGCAGCTGGATCTTCAAGAAGAAGGACGGAATGACTGAGGCATGAGGAGTCAAGTATAAGGCACGTTTGGTCGCAAGAGGTTTCAGTCAGAAATAATGGGTAAACATTGTGGAGATATTCTCACAAGTGGTTAAACACATTTCAATCAGAGTGTTACTAGCAATGGTGACATAACCAGATCTTGAACATTAGCTGTTATATGTGAAGACGGCCTTTCAACATGATGAGGTAGATAAGGAGTAATATATGACTTATCCTGAGGGATTCAAAGTTTCTGGCAAGGATGATTTTTTTGTAAGTTGAAGAAGTCCTTGTATGGACTGAAGCAAGCTCCAAGGCAGTGGTGTAAAAGGTTTGACAATTAAATGATCTAGCTTGGTTATAACAGAAGTCTGTATGACTGATGTGTCTACAATAATCAGCTGAGAGAAGAATTATACATCTATATTGTCTTGTATATGAATGACATGTTGATAGCTGCAAGGAAGAGGTCTAATGTTCAGAATCTGAAAGACCTTCTCAGTGTTGAGTTTGAGGTGAAAGATTTGGGTGCAAGAAAGAAAATTTTGAGGATGGGGATCTGAAGAGATAGAATTTAGAGGAAGATGTTCTTGTCTCAACAGGGTTATATACAAGAGATTTTGGCCAGGTTTGGCCTGTCTGCTGCAAAACCAATAGATAGTCATATGGCATCCAATGTTCATTTATCTGTTTATGCTTCACAGTCAGCAGAGGAGAAGGAATACATGTCAAGTGAAGTTGGCAGTTTGATGTATGCCATGGTGTGCACTAGGCCTGATCTGGCTCAGGCAGTCAATGTTGTCAGTAGGTTTATGGCTCAACTTAGAAACGAACTGTTTAGGGTGATTTTCTATGATTTATATCGTTCTATTTCATAACAATTTTCCTCTATATCCTAATGTTTTGCATAAAAAGTTAAGTGGTTATTTGATTTATTAAGAAAATGAAGTTGGAAGTTGTTTAGGAGCAAACTCTAGTTAATTACGTGGTTTTATTGGCAATTTTCTATCTATATATACAGTTTTACACTTTGCTCATTTTTATCATCTTGAAGGTACATTTACATGTCATGGAAGGAGCTAAATGACATCTTATTTGGATTTGAATAGAAGGAAGGAGACAAAGATGAGATTGGATTGAAGATTCAACTTGAATTTGGAATGAAGTTGATCCAGACGAGCGTTCGATACTCCGTCCAAATGGACGGGCGTTTGAATAACTGAACGGGTGTCCAGGAAGAAATAGTGGATTCAGAGTATTGAGATTTTTACTGAACGAGCGTCCAAAATTACATAGGACGGGAGTCTGATATGACTCGGCCCGACTCGAAGATTTTATGCACCCTGGACGGGAGTTCAAGACCCTGGACGAGCGTCCAGTCCGCCGCCTCAGCTAAACCGACTTAAAAACCTATTAATAGTCGCGTTTTCTGAACCCAAAAGAGGAGACAATTACCCTAGGCGGCCACATAAACCCTAAGGGGCGTTTTTCTGTGGTTTGCACGTTTCTTAGATAAATTTTATGCTTTTAAATTCCTAGAGAGAATCCTTTATTTTATGTACTTCATAGAAGCTATTCCGAGTATTCAAGCGATGCTTAGAGGTTAAAAGCTTTTGGAACAAGCGTTGTGAAGCCATTCTATCAACAATTTGATTTCTCGTTGGATTATCTTGTGAGTTTTTATTAAAAGTTGTATCTTTATTATGTTTTACTTGTTGTTATGCAATTTAATCGATAGATACCTTGCATGCTTGATGTTTAATGTTTGATGAAAATCGTTATTAAACCCTAGATCACCGTAATAAATATTAGATCTTTAATCCAATCAACGAGAGTTGTTAGGTCGAATTTCTAGATTAGAAATTGACAAATTTCACACCTTGGATATAAAAGCGTTAATCTTTAGGATCGAAAGATAAAAGATTTATAGACGAACTTTTCTAAGAGATTAGGAGCTCATACCTTTGTTAGGTGAATCACAACTTGTATTAAAAATCACTAGATAATCTAGAGAAGGAATTGAATGTTATAGAATTGGTGGATCAATTGCTTGTTCGTTCGTTAAATTATTGATTAAAATCGCTTGAACTTGAATTGCTTAGCTAAGTTAGAACTTTTTACTGCATGTTTAGGTTTAGAATAGATTATTTTAGATAATTTGGTTCGTAATCACGCTTCCTGGCTTTAGATTTCTAATCTTCTGTCCAGTTTACTTTTGTTATTTTCGTTTTTATTTTGTTACGTGTTAATCTTCTTTATTTTCTTATAATTATTAATAATAGTAGTTGTGACATCCTTAGGTTAGTTAGATAAAAACTAGGTAAACAACCTCGATTACCTGTGGACTCGACTCCGGTATTAACCTCTATACTACGATCCCTGCACTTGGGGTAAACCGGATTTATTTTTATTACTTGTTTATTTTTCATTAGATAAAATCCGAGACAAGTTTTTGCCGCCGTTGCCGGGGACTCGGTACGGTTGTCTAGTTTTTACTAAGTTTATTTTCTGTTTCTGTTTTTCTGTGTTGGTTTCCAAACGGGCGTCCGGAGTAAGTGGACGCCCGTCCATCTAAAAAGAACCACCTCTGCACCGTTTGGAGGAAACTAGACGAGCGTCTGGCTTGCCCCAAACGGCCGTCTAGTTCTTCAGGCAGACGCCCGTCCGGATTAATTGGACGCCCGTCTGACCTCCTATTTTTATTTTCTTTTCTTAGTTTTTAGCTTTTAGTTGTTAGTTTAAACAACTCGATTTTGGTTTCGGTTTATTCAAACTCGAAGTCAAAAGGGGCCACTGCTTTACACCCCTGACCTCGAATGAACCATAGTCAGACCGAATAGGCGAAGAGTCCGTCATGCGGTTCTTCCTGACGAAGGGAGTACGACCGATCAAGATCTCTAACGAAATCTAGCAATAGAAATCGAAGAAATCGTCATTATGGCTGCAGACGATAGACGTACGTTGGCTGACTACGCCATGCCTGGTGAAGTCAAGGTCAACCCGGCAATTGTTTTACCCGCCATTAATGCACCAAATTTTGAACTCAAACCCGGTCTTATTCAGATGATGCAACACGCCTCAATCTTTCATGGTTTCCAATCTGAGAATCCTCACACTCATGTACACACATTTTTGGAAATATGTGGTACAACTCGCATACAAGGGGTAAATGAGGATGCGATAAAATTGAAGCTATTTCCGTTTTCCTTGAAAGGGGAGGCGAAAGAGTGGTACAACTCTCTGCCTGCCGAGTCAATTACCACATGGGCCGAACTCGATAAAGAGTTCCTGAGTCAATATTTCCCACCATCCAAAACAACCCAGTGCTTAAGTGAAATTTTAACTTTTTATCAAAAGGAAAATGAATCGTTCTTTGATGCATGGAAGAGATTCAAAGCTCTTCTTCGTAAATGCCCTCACCATGGTTTGGACTTGCAGAGGCAAGTCAACACATTTTTCAGTGGATTGACCGAGCTCACTAAGGGTATGGTCAATAGTTCTTCTAGTGGGGCATTCCTGAGGAAAACACCTGCAGAAGGGTGGGCATTATTCAAGGATATTGCCAAATATAATTATGCCCCCTCCTCTCATGCTATTCAGGCACCTCCTCCTCCTCCTAGGATCGAGGAGGTAAATATGCAAAATCAGATTGCCATGCTGCAACAGCAGGTGGCTTCTCTTTCAATGTCTCCAAATCCAACGAATCAGAATCTATCATTTCCTCAGAACTCTCAAGTTCTGTATTGTGAAAATTGTTGTCAAACTGGCCATATGGTTGGCCAGTGTCAATTTATTTCCCCTTCGTCCTATCAAGTCAATGCTGTCCAGAATCAGGGACAGTACAATTCAGTCACATGCCAGGCATGTGATAATGTGGGGAACACTGCTCGTTTTTGTCCTATGGTTGGACAGAACGCTGAATTCAATGCGTTTAGTGGCCAGCAAAATCAGAGATTCAACAATCAGTTCTCTGGCCAAAGCAATCTTCGAAACCAGGGTTTCCATCAGAATCAAAATCTCAATCAAAATTCGAATTTTAACCAGAATCAGAATTTCAATCGAAACCCAAGCTTCAATCAGAACCTGAACATGAATTTTTCCAATACGAATCAGAGGTTCAATCAAAATTGGCCAAACAATTCAAATCCTGCGTTTCAGAATCGTTCCAGCCAATCCTTCCCGCAGAACTTTCAGAACTCTCAAGACCCCTCTCACTCTAATGATCTTGAATCTAAACTGGAGGAGCAGAATAATAATATCCAATCCCTTCAGAGCATAATAAAGAGTCTTGAGAGGCAGATCGGGCAAATGGCTGGCCAACTAGCTTCCAGACCCTCAGGGCAGTTGCCCAGCTTTACGGAGAAGAATCCTAAGGGTGGTCAGGTAGCTCAGACTGATTTGAATCAAAGCCAGTTCACTGACCTAGTTCTTTCAATTCCCTATGGTAAAGAAGAGGCCAGTGCCATGAATCTCAGATCTGGTACTCAACTTAGTGGTTCCCCGAACCAGGGAAACCACTGACCCCTCCTGCCCGTGTTGAGGCAGGAGGGGAAATCGAGCACCCATGTTCCCCTTTTCTGCAAGAGAGTACTCAGGTGGCTGATCCCCTGAGAAATGAAAAATCAAGTGAGAGTCAGGTGGCGGATCCCCTGACTGGTAAAAGAAGTGAGAAAGTGGTGAGGTGGAAAGATTTGAAAGATAAAGCTGTCAGTTCATCCTCGAAGAAAGTCTTTTCTGAGAGTGATTTAAAGAAACTACCATTTCCACCTCGAAAAAGCAACATCTCCTTGCATGAAGACAAGAAATATGAAAAAGTGCTTAATCTGCTGAAAAATACTCAGGTTAATCTTCCATTATCTGATGTTTTGGTTGAGATGCCTAAGTACACTAAGTTCATCAAGGATGTTGTTTCTTCTAAGAAGAAGTTAGAAGACATGGATCGGTTGGTTGGTGAGGATTGTTCTGTGATAAGTTACCAAGATCTACCAATCAAGAGGGGTGACCCTGGGAAATTTGTGCTCACACTACTGATGGGAGGCCTAGTCTTCCCAAACTCCTTATGTGACCAGGGTGCATCCATAAGTCAGATGCCATTGTCTGTATGTAAACAACTTGGATTGAATGATCTTTTAGAACCCACGACCATGAACCTACAATTCACTGATAGATCTTCCAAGAAAGCTGCAGGGATACTAAAGGACGTATTAGTTCAACTTGATAGATTTACGTTTCCGGTTGACTGGTACGTCCTAGACATAGAAAAGGATGAGAATGTCCCCTTGATACTTGGAAGACCTTTTCTTTCTACAGCAAGAGCCCTCATTGACTGTGAAGGTGGGCGAGTGACTATACGAGTCGGTGATCAGGAGGTGAGCTACAGTGTCTCCAAAGCTATTCAGAGACCCTCAGATTATCCAACCGGCTTCTCCATTGAGGATATGTCAGATGACTTTAATGATTACATGGAAAAGCAAGTCATGGCTGTTGAGACTGAATATGAGCGACTGGTTGAGAATTTGAATAATCGTGGTTGGGTGAATCTAGAACAATTAGAAGCTGAGTTTAATAAAGTTTCGTTGAAAGGAAAAGCTTTGGCAGTAGGACCACTAAGTAAACTCAGTGATGTTGAGTTGAAAAGTGGAGATCTTAAGTCAAGTTTAGAAGAACCCCCTGCAGATCTGGTACTGAAGCCGTTGCCTAAGCATCTGAAATATGTTTTCTTGAGAGAAGGTGACAAGCTTCCGTTGATTAGTTCTGGCAAGCTATCCCGGTTGGAAGAGATGAAACTGTTAAACATTTTGAGAAAGAATGAGAAAGCTTTTGGTTGGAAAGTGGGAGACATCAGAGGAATATCTCCTGACTTGTGCATGCACAAGATTAAAACTGAAGAGGGTGCCAAGTGTATTAGGCAACCCCAGAGGAGGCTCAACCCTCACATGCAAGAAGTAGTTAAGAAGGAGATTATCAAGCTTTTGGACATGGGTATTATTTATGCAATTGCTGACAGTGAATGGGTGTCCCCTACTCAAGTAGTTCCTAAGAAAGGAGGAATTACTATCGAGAAGAATGAAAAGGGTGAAGAAATAGCATTGAGGCTCGTAACGGGTTATAGAGTCTGTATCGACTACAGAAAACTCAATGAAGTCACGAAAAAAGATCATTTCCCCCTCCCTTTCATTGATCAGATGCTTGAGCGTCTGGCAGGACATGCATTCTACTGTTTTCTTGATGGTTATTCGGGATATTTCCAGATACCCATAGACCCAGTCGACCAAGAAAAGACAACTTTTACCTGCCCTTATGGTACATTCGCTTATAGGCGAATGCCATTCGGTCTCTGCAATGCCCCAGCTACATTCCAAAGATGTATGCTAGCAATCTTTGATGGGCTGGTTGAAAAGTGTATGGAGATATTCATGGATGATTTCTCAGTCTTTGGTCAATCCTTCGATGATTGTCTTGATAATCTTGATCAGGTTTTATCCCGTTGTGTGGAAAAGAACTTAGTCCTAAACTGGGAAAAGTGCCATTTTATGGTAGATGAAGGAATAGTTCTTGGCCACAAGATCTCCGCCAAAGGTATGGAAGTAGATAGGGCAAAAGTGGAGGCTATAGAAAAGATGAGTTTGCCTAGAAATGTGCGCGAAGTGAGAGGTTTTCTTGGACACGTCGGTTTTTACAGGAGATTCATTAAAGACTTTTCCAAGATAGCCAAGCCCCTATCTACCCTACTCAAAGAAGATGTTGTTTTAATTTTGATGATAGTAGCAAGCAAGCATTTGAGGAGCTTAAAAGTCAGTTGATTTCTGCACCGATTCTTATCTCTCCTGACTGGAATCTACCCTTCGAGCTTATGTGTGATGCATCCAACTACGCTGTTGGTGCAGTCTTAGGACAACGAATAAAGGGAAAGTTCCAGCCCATATCTTACGCCAGTCACACACTAAACCCTACTCAAGTAAACTATACCACAAATCGAAAAGGAATTATTGGCCGTAGTCTTCGCTATGGACAAATTTCGTAGTTACCGTTGGGTGCTTTGCAAGATATCTTGTGTGGACTGATCACGCTGCTTTGCGATATCTAATGACAAAGAAAGATGCTAAACCGCGCTTACTATGTTGCATACTTATCCTGCAAGAGTTTGACGTTCAGATTAAGGACAAAAAGGGTAGTGAAAACGTAGTAGCTGATCATGTTTCAAGGATGTTGAATGAGGAAGAGCAAGAGCCTAGCGATATAGACCTTTACTTTCCTCTTGAAAATGTTATGCATATAGACGATTGCGCCCCAGATGTTCCGTGGTATTCTTCCATCGTCAACTACCTGCATTCCCAATATCTAAATCCGGAATTTTCATATCAGGAGAAGAAGAAATTCTTCTCTGACTTGAAAACCTTTGTGTGGGATGAACCTTACCTCTTTAAAATCTGTAAAGATGGATTGTTGAGAAGGTGTGTTCCCGAATCAGAGCAACGTGATATTATTGAACAGTGCCACAGTGGCCCTACTGGTGGCCACTTTGGTCCCTGGAAAACCGTTGCCAAGATCTTTCAGTCTGGTTTCTATTGGCCCACGATCTTCAAGGATTCAGAAGCTTTCTGCAAAGCTTGTGATAGGTGCCAACAAACTGGAGCTTTAACAAGGCGTTTTGACATGCCGTTGAAACCCATTCTAGAATATGAAGTCTTCGATGTATGGGGAATTGATTTTATGGGCCCGTTCCCATCTTCCTGTGGAAATAAATACATCTTAGTCTGTGTCGATTATGTATCGAAATGGGTGGAGGCTCAAGCCACTTCTCGCAATGACCACAAAACGGTCATGCGCTTTCTAAAGAAAAATATTTTCGTGAGATTTGGGTGCCCACGTGCCTTGATAAGCGATGAGGGAACGCACTTCTGCAACCGGCCATTAGAGAAAGTACTTGAGAAATATGGTGTTCGGCATAAAATCGGCACACCATATCACCCTATGACTAGTGGTCAGGTTGAACGATGCAATCAGAGCTTGAAGAAGATCCTGGAGAAAGTAGTAAACAGTCACAGAAATGATTGGAGTCTTAAGTTGGATGATGTACTATGGGCTTATCGAACTGCCTACAAAACCCCCATAGGTACATCACCCTATCAAATGGTATATGGAAAACCATGCCACCTGCCAGTTGAGTTGGAGCATAGGGCGTATTGGGCCACTAAGTTCTTAAACTTCGATACCCAATCATGTGGTGAACACCGACTGCAGCAGTTGCATGAGTTAGATGAGTTTAGACTCCAGGCCTACGAGAGTGCCAGGATTATCAAGGACAGAATGAAACTCCTTCATGATGCTAAAATCAAGAAGCGAGAATTTCAAGTTGGGGAGCAAGTTTTATTGTACAATTCCAGGTTACATCTGTGTCCTGGGAAGTTGAGGACACGTTGGTCCGGCCCCTTTGAAATTCTGCAAATCATTCCTGGAGGTGTTTTAGAACTAAGAGGTCATGGTGACCAGCCATTTAGAGTAAATGGTCAAAGGTGCAAGCACTATATTGGTCAAACCAAAGGAAAACCTTTGATTGTTCATTTCCTCGACATCCTCGGGTGTGGTATACCTGAAGTCAATAAGTTTGACGAATTTTCACCCGACTTGTTTTCTGAGAATGATGTCAGTGGTCCATTAGAGGAAGTCATGGCTGGTAGTTGGGATATGGAAGAATTTAAAAGGGAGCAACAGCTTAAGAGACGTCTGAAGAAGAAGAAGTCTACAATGGGGAGCATTAGAAGTGTTCGGAAAGCTATCAAAAGCTTAACCCCATGTGTTAGATGCTGTTTTTTCAGCCACACTACTGATCAGAGCTTACACGATGTATTGGCTGGAAGAAAGGTTAAATGGCCTGATCCAGGCTAAATTGAGAGATTGTCGAGCTAACGACACAAACCAAAAGCGCCACTAGGAGGCATCCTAGATATCCTTATTTGTATTAGTTACTTTTGTTTTACTCTTTTCTTTGATTTATTTGTTTAGTTTAAGTCTAATTAGGGTAGCGTATCGTTGACATTCCTTTGGTTTCTATTATTCCTTGTCGTGCCTACATTGTAGTTTGATTCGATTTCACCTTATCTTTATCTTTATTTTTATTCTGCGATGTGATATAATCCCCGTTTTTCCCCGAGATTTTCCCGTGTTTATCGAGTAGTGCAGGCATATTTTTAGCTGTTTTGTCGAGCTAGTATTGGAATCGTGCTTTGAAACGAATAATCCTTGAGTTTACGAACGTTGGTTTCTTCATGCTCCGCCGACCAACGGTTCGAGTATCTATTCAAATCGCCTAAGTACTTTGTTTCTTTTTAATTCTGCACAACCTGAGGACATGTTGTCGTTTAAGTGTGCGGGAGGGGAATGGTTATGTGTATCTTTTTGCTTATATTGTTATTCTATGCTGAAAAGAGCTATATTTTTCAAATTTTTGTTTTGTCCCGTTTGAGCGAATGCATATTTTTGTTCGGTTTTTATAGACATTTATGCTGTATATTGTATGTTTAGTAGGTTAGATGTTTCGCCCTACATACATTTCACGAGCCATATTAAATGATGAGCTAAAATATAAAGCTATGCCCATTTGGATTAGTAATTTTTGATTAACTTATAAGTATCTTGTGCTTAGTGCTAATGTACGTATCGTGAGAATTATAATAGTTTGTGTTTAGAGCCGGAGTATGACATACTGTGAATATCTTAGGTTTGAATGTGATAAGTGAAACGTGACTATTGTGCTTTAAAAAGTTGTTGTTAAAATAATGAAAAAATTGGGTGTGTCGGAAGCTGGTCGATGATTTGAGTGAGGTAGGTCATATCTCGAATGTCCTATACCACTATGATGACCAAAAGCTCACGACAGTCAGAAGAAGCTGCCTTATGATTTGAGTAAGGTAGGGCATATCTCGAATGTCATATTCTACTATGACGGGCAATAGCTCATTCTGATGTGCGTATAAATGTGAATGTTAATTAAATCAACTAACGAAAGGTATTGGTATGAATTGATGTAAGACTTAGTTATCGCCTACCTTATCCCCAGTATAAACCGACAGATATGTTGTAGGGATTATCCTCTGAGTATGTCAGAAATGTCCTAAATGTATTCTATCATCCTTTTCGGGATATGTTACGTTTTGTAGGGTGCATGTTATAAGTATCATTTATTTCTAGTTTAAATGGAGTATTTGCTAGTTTCTTGGAAAGTTTCAAGTGTGGACTTAGTGGAAGTTTGTTGTGGCTTTGCACACACATGGGGTGAACCTCTAATTTATTAGATATGCTTTATTCTTGCTGAAATGTCTATCTTTTTCCGAGCCCTGATCTTGTTTTGTTTCGCTCGGGACGAGCAAAAGCTATGTGTGGGGGAGTTGTTTAGGGTGATTTTCTATGATTTATATTGTTCTATTTCGTAACAATTTTCCTCTATATCCTAATGTTTTGCATAAAAAGTTAAGTGGTTATTTGATTTATTAAGCAAATGAAGTTGAAAATTGTTTAGGAGCAAACTCTAGTTAATTACGTGGTTTTATTGGCAATTTTCTATCTATATATACGGTTTTACACTTTGCTCGTTTTTATCATCTTGAAGGTACATTTACATGTCATGGAAGGAGCTAAAATGACATCTTATTTGGATTTGAATAGAAGGAAGGAGACAAAGATGAGATTGGATTGAAGATTCAACTTGAATTTGGAATGAAGTTGATCCGGACGAGCGTTCGATACTCCGTCCGGATGGACGGGCGTTTGAATGGCGAACGGGCGTCCAGGAAGAAATAGTGGATTCAGAGTATTGAGATTTTTACTGAACGAGCGTCCAAAATTACATAGGACGGGCGTCTGATATGACTCGGCCCGACTCGAAGATTTTATGCACCCTGGACGAGCGTCCAGTCCGCCGCCTCAGCTAAACCGACTTAAAAACCTATTTATAGTCGCGTTTTCTGAACCCAAAAGAGGAGACAATTACCCTAGGAGGCCACATAAACCCTAAGGGGTGTTTTTTCTGTGGTTTGCACGTTTCTTAGATAAATTTTATGCTTTTAAATTCCTAGAGAGAATCCTTTATTTTATGTACTTCATAGAAGCTATTCCAAGTATTCAAGCGATGCTTAGAGGCTAAAAGCTTTTGGAACAAGCGTTGTGAAGCCATTCTATCAACAATTTGATTTCTCGTTGGATTATCTTGTGAGTTTTTATTAAAAGTTGTATCTTTATTATGTTTTACTTGTTGTTATGCAATTTATTCGATAGATACCTTGCATGCTTGATGTTTAATGTTTGATGAAAATCGTTATTAAACCCTAGATCACCGTAATAAAGATTAGATCTTTAATCTAATCAAAGAGAGTTTTTAGGTCGAATTTCTAGATTAGAAATTGAGAAATTTCACACCTTTGATATAAAAGCGTTAATCTTTAGGATCGAAAGATAAAAGATTTATAGACGAACTTTTCTAAGAGATTAGGAGCTCATACCTTTGTTAGGTGAATCACAACTTGTATTAAAAATCACTAGATAATCTAGAGAAGGAATTGAATGTTATAGAATTGGTGGATCAATTGCTTGTTCGTTCGTTAAATTATTGATTAAATTAAATCGCATGAACTTGAATTGCTTAGCTAAGTTAGAACTTTTTACTGCATGTTTAAGTCTAGAATAGATTATTTTAGATAATTTGGTTTGTAATATCGCTTCCTGGCTTTAGATTTCTAATCTTCTGTCCAGTTTACTTTTGTTATTTTCGTTTTTATTTTGTTACGTGTTAATCGTCTTTATTTTCTTATAATTCTTAATAATAGTAGTTGTGACATCCTTAGGTTTGTTAGATAAAAACTAGGTAAACAACCTCGATTCCCTGTGGACTCGACTCCGGTATTAACCTCTATACTACGATTCCTGCACTTGGGGTAAACCGGATTTATTTTTATTACTTGTTTTTTTTTCATTAGATAAAATCCGAGACACGAACACTGGAAAGCTGTGAAAAAATGATCACGCACCTTAAGGGTACAACTGATGTTGATCTAATTTATGGAGGTGATACTCAAGGTCTGGTAACAGAGTTTTGTGATGCTGGTTATCCAAGTGATGTGGACAGTAGAAAATCAACGACTGGTTATGATTTCATATTGGGGAATTCAGTTTTCAGCTGGAAAGCAACTCTTCAGGACACACTGGCTTTATCAACAACTAATGCAGAATACATGGCTCTTATTGACGAAATCAATAAGGGTATTTGGTTGAAGGGACTAGTCAGTGATTTGGGGCTACACCGGGACAAAGCAGAGATATATTGTGACAGTTTGAGTGTAATATGTTTGGCTAAGGATCAGGTTCTGTGAGCTTAGCTTACCGAGATGATATTACCATCCATTGTGACAGTCAGAGTGCAATAGACTTGTCACATGGCCATATGTATAATGATAGGACTAAGCATGTTGATGTTATATATCACTTTATTCGAGAAATGATTGCCAATAATAAGGTCTCTGTTCAGAAAATCAATACCAAAGACAGTCATGCAGATATGTTTATGAAGCCTCTTCCAAATCCAAAGTTCATGTAATGCTTGGACTTGATTGGCGTGGTATGATGACATGAGAGTCTGTGGAGAAAGAGTAGTACTACTATTTCTGGATATGGAAATTAAAATTGTCCTAAGGTGGAGAATTTTTATGCAAGTGGGCCTTGCATGTGGGCCAATTGTTAATGTGATTCCCTCATCGGTAGCAAGAAACACTTAGGCGACTTAGTTAGTATATTTAAATAACCTTTGGGTGTTTTATTAAGATGTACCAATGATAATAAATTATCAATTGTCTTAGCTATTTTGGCTTTTGTCTTTAAACTTTAATAGAGTTTGATGTTTTGCATTTTTTTCCACTATAGTAATATATTTTCTTTCACTCGTGGACGTAGATCACATTGACCGAACCGTATAAATTTGGTGTTTTGCCTTTTTTTTCTTCCGTTATTTATTTTGTGTCAACGTCGTTAAGGATTATTACTTGGTTTGTTTTTCCTAACAGTTTTGACTAGAAATTCTCACTTTACCCCTCCTCCCATAGTCACAGCACCCTTGTTGTGGAAGGGGCACTACAGAGGATCTTCCCTCAAGTTATTGGTGGAATAATGAGAGAAATTATACAATGAGGTCACTGTACACCCCTGTATTTCATGTCAGGTCGGGTCAGATCTGACTTTTTTTTTAAGGTTTCCCGTGCAATTCGAAGCGAGCCCATACAAATTTGCACGGCTCAACACCAGCACATACGGTGCAAATTGTATACAGCCCATTCCTTTTTTTGTTCACTTGCCATGCAAATGCATGCTCAAGCCATGTGCAAAATGTATGCACCTCGTTCAAATTTCCCACGAGCCTGTGTTGAGCCCGTGCAAATTTGCACGGACAACCATAAAAAAATGTCAAGTCTGATCCGACCTGACATTAAATACGTACGGAGATGTACAGTGACCTGAAACTATGATTTCTTGAATAATGAAAGGCTTTCACTTTACACCAAAATATCTACATAGTGTCAACACGCAAAATATATCAATAATATCATTTTGTGGTTACGTGTTGTTTTTTTTCCTGCTTCAATTTTTTTATAAATAAAAAATATGCGATGATTTATATGATGTTGAGCATATACATTATGAAAACTTTGGATGTAAAATTTCTTTATACTTATCGAATGTACCAAGTCGTGGACACCCATATTTTCCTCATGTTGAATAATTAGTATTAATTGCTTAGGGTAGTTTTGTCAATGCTTTGTGATATCTTTGATTGTGTGTGTTGGACTATGTCCATCTTGTGGGACCTGCTGGTATAGCCTAGATTTGAGTATAAATATGGTAATTGACATTGTGGTACAATTAATGAAAAAGATAGATTGTTTCCTCTAAATCTGTTATCTTGGAATTAGAGCAGTGGTATGGTTGTCGGACCTCCACCGGTAAGTATTTTACAACAGATCTATTGAAGCTTCAGTAATGTCGACCAGAGCTCTTCCAACGACTGTCCAGAGCTCGACTGCTCCAAGGAATGAAACCTCAGGAGCTCAGATCTCCTCATCTCCAAATTCACCAGTGACAGGCAATGCTGGCATGCCAATCGTTAGCTTCCCGTCCCTGTACATTCAGTCCAACGTTTTTCTGGCAGCTAGATCTCCATTGAACTTCACCAGACTTGAATTTTTCTCTAAGGGATTACCACCAACATATCCCACCATTCCTCGTTTACCTAGCTTTGGTGTCACCGGAAACCCAACTCTACCATCTATACCGTTCCCTACCAATCTGAATCAAGTGTGTAATGTTAAATTAGATAGAAACAATTATCTTCTCTAGTAAGGGGCCACAGATTGGAGCATCATGTTCTGTCTGATGACCGGAACACTAATCTTTCTCCGTTGAGTACCTCTCTCTCGCCATTCCTACGCATTCAGACTCAAGAAGAGTGGAATCTTACAGATCAACTGTTAATTGGATTGCTAATGAGCTCAATGACTAAGCAAGCCTAGCATGAAATAGTTGGATGTGCCTATGCTAGAGAGATCTAAACCACCCTTGAAACCTTGTTCAATAGACAATCCGAGTGCCGAATTGTGGAATACAAAAGTGCTCTGACCAGAGCCACTAAAGAAGGTAGATCAATGGCTGATTATCTAGTCCACATGAAGTCATATTCATACAATCTTGTTGTTGCAAGGTATCCCATATCTCGTTAAGAACTGATATTTGCAACTTTAGGAGGTTTGGAGAAAGAATATGAAGTTGTGATGAAAGCGAGGGTTGTCTCATTAACTTGGCAAGAAGTTCAGTCTCAACTAATCACCCATGAAAGGCTACTGGCAAGGTTTAGTCAGGGAAACAATGCTGATTTTGGTATGAATCTTAAGAATCCAAGTGCAAACTTTGAAAATTTTGTTGGCAATAAGCCTAGGATCAATGCTCCTGGCCCCAGGCCCTTCAATTCCTCCCAAAACCAAAGCAATAGAGACACATGAGGTAGGAATAGAGGAAGAGGTGGCAGAAATAACAACTTAAACAACAAACCTGTGTGCCAATTGTATGGAAAGAGTGGTCATACTGTAATATCTTGCTAGCACATGTTTGAGGAGGAATTTCTGCCCAACAACTCTTGAGGTGTTAGATAGAACTCTGCTTTGATTGTTTCACCACAGACTGATGCTGACCCTTCATGGTATCTTGATAGTGGGGCTACTAATCACGTCACCTCAAATATCAACAACATGCATCTTGCATCATATTACCCTGCCTCAGACACGATTGCATTTAGGAATGGTGAGCTCATAAACATCACTCACACTGGAACTTGTGCCTTACCCACACACATTAATGTTCCTTTACACTTAAATCATTCCTTATATGTTCCATCCATGACAAAAAAAATCTAGTTAGTGTTTTGATGGGAGTCAAATTGTAGTGTATTTCTTATATGAGATTACCTCCTTTTACGAGTTATTCATGGTTATTTTGGGCTATTATGGGTAGTATATGAACGATATTCACTTATATGCATGCTTCGAGACTAATGACATTTTCGTCCTAAAAACTCGTGTTTTATGTGGATTTCGTTACGTTTCTGTCAATGTATATTATGCCTTGGTGTTCGTGTCTTTGTTTTCAGGCATAGATTGATGTATAAGGTCGAGAATAAGGAAGGGATTCTCGAGAAAGAAAAAGATTTGGGGCCAAGGAGGAGAAAAGAGTGAAGAATCATTGACGAAATCTGAACCAGTCACTTCAGAGGCACTTTTGTCACACTTGGAGACACTTTCAGGAAGCGTTGTCTTGATGAAAGTTGTAGAGCCTTGAATCCTATTTCCAATGTATTTTGAATCATCTAATTTGGATACCTAGAAGTGAGGTTATGATGAAAATACTGAAGCTTGGTGCAAACGAGCGTTTGGCCAGTTCAAACTGGCGTTCACAGAAGCAGCATTGACACTGAAAGTTGGGTTTTCAGGAAAACTAGCCTCCAAATCACCTCAAACGCACATTTTTATGGGTTCGGCCCGAATCAATAAAGCTCGTATAAGACAAACTAGCGTTTGGCAAATGCAAACTCGAGTTTGGCCCCGACAGCAGTGTTCACCGTACTTGTAACGTTAATCGTTATTTTGACCCATCTTGGAGGCATTTTCTGGCCAAGTCGTCTTCATGAAAGTTTTGGGGAAATGAACGAGCTTTCCAACGCATCTTGAATCGTTCAAATCGGAGCTATACACAAAACGTTATTGCTGATTTACTGAAGACAGGAGGCAAACTAGCGTTTGGAAGAAGGCAAACTGGCGTCCGGGACCGACAGAAGCATATTTTCGACCTACACTATAAATATGCTGCTCATTCAGCCCCTATACAATCTTTGGCCGACTTTAGACTTTTCTTGGGCGATTTAGGTGCGATTTTAGGGTAGTTTAAACATCTTTTGATCCTTTGATCCCCTAGATAACATCCCTTGATTCTACACATCTTTTATAGCTTGGATTTGCATTACAAGATCAAAGATTTGGCTTTTTGGTGAAATATTTATTCGTATTTTCTGAATCAGATTTTCTGCAAATTATATGGTAATGATTTCTCTTTTATTTCTTGTTTTGAGTTTGATTACTATCTTTATTTCATTTAATAGCATAATCATGAGTAGCTAATCCGTTGTGTAGCCGAATTATGTGAAAGCGAGCGAAAACCCTAAGGGGTTTAGACGGGAGTAGTGTAGCGCTTAATTAAACGTTTGTATGATTAATCCACATTCTAAAACATGTTCTTATGAAGATTATAGCTTTGAATTAGATTGACAACCTAGTTCACTGTCACACACACGTCGAACTTATAGATGTATTTTGCGGTGAGATGTGGGATAATGGGTTTTAGGATCATCGCGTAGACAACACCTAGTTGTTAGATTGACAACCTAGCTAGTTGTTAGGACTGTGCCCTATGTGAGGTTTTCATCGGTTTTCCGAGCTACTCGAGATTTTGGTGAACCATGTTAGGTTAGTTGGCTTTCTAAAGGGAGGGTTAAATAGCCTGGCGTAGGGTGTTAAGCGAGAGTTGTTCAGACCTTAACACCAGAATTAGGAGTTGGCACCGGTGGATGTCTTATAAACTGAATTGGATAGGTAGGTCGGTTAAGGCACGCTCCTTGTCGAGTCTTTCCTGTGGGGTAAAAGTAACCCGTTGGATCGTAGTTCGGCTATGCTTTTTAATCATATAAGCAAAACCAGTAGTGTAATCGTTATTTCTGCATTAGTTGTTAATCTTTCCACTATCTATTGACCTGAACCAAGTTTTACGTCGACTTTGGTACTTCACTGGTACTCCCTGTGGATTCGACCTTGTGACCACTATACTACCGTTGACCCGATACTCTGTCGGTTAAAGTTAGCGGTTAAGTATTTTGCTATCAAAATTTTTGGCGCCGTTCCCAGGGAGATTGTTTAAAAGTCAATATCAAAAATTGTGTTAGGTCAAGAGAGCGAAAAAAAATGAAAACATTTTGATATTATGTGCTTAGACTAGGTTTGAATGCAATTTTGGTACTCAACCCAATCCCTTTATGGGGTTGTTATATTAGGTTGATATCTTGTAGGTTGTCCTAGAACTTGGGCCTAGGTTTTTATCATCTTGTTTCATTTAGATTTCGATAGGAGCCATGGGATGTTGAAGTGATATTGTCCTGAACTCGGATTGAATACGACTTTGGTACTTAGCCTCTTCGGGTGTGATATCTTGCAAGTCCGGCTAGAACTGGGGCTTAGGGCCTTCGGGTAACATGACTTTTTGAGGGGTCTAAAATATCGTGTGTGTGTGTGTGTGTGTGAGGGGTTTAAAAATAAAATAAATAAATAAATAAATAAAACTATTCGGTTTGATAATGGTGTTCCTTTCAGATTGTGCTCTGGAAAAAGAGTTGGGATATTTTGTAGAAGATATTTAATAATTTCAGTTCTCTAAGTTTATTATGATGACTTTTTAAGGATAAGCATTCTGTTTGAATCTTGGGATTGAGTTTCGTTTGAATCTTAATATGTCGTGATTTTCTTTTGACTTTGTTTTAATGAAAGGGTGAAATGGAGACTTTTGTGCCGAAAAAAAATTTAAAAAAAATATTTTAAAAAAAAGGAAAAGCAGACCTATTTTGGAATAAAGCAAGCTTAGGTGTGTCTAAGAGGAATTCACGATGAACACAGTGAGGAAGTATTTGATTGTGATACATGCTTTCACTACTCGACATGGATGTTTTAATGTGACCCTCTGTGGCCTTTATATGATATGCGTAGGTGTTCTGTTCTTTTACCTTTATGGTCATTTTTCCATCTATAGCGGTCCATGTTGAGTGATTGTTTGTGTTTCGAGTCTACTGATGTGGCATGGCTTCTTTATTTTCTATCCCCATTGTATATGTTGCATACTTTTGGCACGTGGACCACGTCCCGTGCATGTGTTTGCGTTGTTTTCTGTCTATGTGACTTTAGGTACACGGGATGCGCTTATAAGAAGATGTCACGAGATTCGTTCACGCCTTTCTGCCGGGTCTAAAGCTAAGTCGTCTTTCTTTTTCATACACACACTGAGGACAGTGTTTCATTAAAGTGTGGGGTGGGAGACTTAGCTTGGTTTGAGTTGTATGTTTAAATGTGCCAGTTCAGTAATATACTTAGTCTGTGTCCGTTTTCGAGTCAGATTTTTAAAATTTTCCAAGGTTTTCACGTCTGTTTGCATGTTTAAACTTCACATTTGCTTGGTAAACGAATTAGCGAAATAGTAAATGCTTATAGCAAGACGCTAGGTTTATCTTATAAACGGAATTTCTTACGCACGTTTAGCTTCAATGTCATAGGCCTTAGGATCTAGTGAACGATTATGGTAGACTTGAGCACAATTCGACTGCCTAGATACCATTTTGTAACTTCGAGGCGAAATAGAAGGATTAGCCTTGGTAGGACACGGGATGACAGTCCTGGAGCTTCTTTGACACAACCAGAGCCAAATAAGCCAAAATCCAAACATTATACCCTCGTAACCCCTCTAAGCCTTGATAGGACGGTCTGACCACCGTCCGAAATGAGCCGTTTTGGTTACTTAGCTTTGTATTACCCTAACCCTGAGCCTTATTTTTTGTCACGTTTCTTTTGATCACCCTACGAGTGGACTTAGTTGTTGTTTTTAGACACACTTGCTGAATGAAGTGTGGGGTGGGAGATTGGTGCGTGATTAGAGAAGAGTTGGTTAGTACGAGCTAATAATGCGAAGGGGAGGAGATCGAGAAATCTATATAGGCTGTTTGGTTTTGGAAGAAAAGTTAGAAAAGAAAAAAAAAACATGAAAAGAAAAGTGAATCAAAAAATTGAAAAATTTGAATAAAGTATGAATAAAGAAAATCGAAGGCGTTTTGGTGTTAGTTGATTTATTTTGAGAAGAAAGACGTAAGATGATTAGGTTCACTCGTGTTTTCTGAACTCCAGTCCCAAATTTCCTTTCGATTAGCCCCTGTCCCGAGCTTAACGTTATAACCCTTCAAGTCCTACTGGACCGTGTTTAGCCTTGGTTGGTCCCGATTAGTGGAGATGTTATTAAAATGAGCTTTAGTGTAGTCGCGATAGCTAAGCGTCTATAATCCGAACCGGTGATCTGGTCTATGACTTGGAAGCTAATTTTCACACATACACATACACATTCCGTTTGTCTGATAACGATTGAGTCAAGATGTTTGCATTCACTATATTTCTTATCGTTTACCTTGGCAATATGAGTGGTTTTATACGCGTTCGTGAAGTTGATCCCTTGGTCTCTTTTAATACGCCTGTTTACTCGAGGACGAGCAAAGGCTAAGTGTGGGGTAGTTGATGGGAGTCAACTTCACTGCACTTTTGTATGTGATCTAGCCCCCGTTTATCACTTTATTCGCTTGTTTTGGGTAGATATAGACCGTTTCAAAAGTAATATCGAGAGTTATGCACACGGGGAGTTAAACTGTCATATCGATAGTAAACTCCGCCTTTTTAACGATATTTCACTCTTTTCCGAGTACTTTTGTCTTGCGGAATTACGCGTGGTGTTTGTTCGTCTATGTTATTGTAGGACTTAGGTGACTCGAGGACCCAGAAGGCGATGTTTTGGACTAAGAGACATGTTCGTGGCACGAGAGTTGAATGAAATTGGAAGAAAAGCCAAGTTTGGAGTCAAGTCAAGGCAAGCGGCGTTTGCCATACCCCAAACCGGCGTTTGCATTTAGCATACCACAAGGCGGCGTTTGCCCGGCCCAAACGGGTGGTCACAGAGTTGACACTTCATTCAGAAATTTGGGTTTTCAGCTGGACGAGCGTCCCAATGACCCCCAAACTAGCGTTTGGATGGGTTCAGTCCGAATCAAGAAAGCTCATACAAGACAAACTAGCGTTCAAGGCATGATAGACTCTCATTCAAATCTCAAGAACCCTAATCAAGAATCTGATCTCCAGGCAGACGAGCGTTCACCAGGAGGGCAAATTTGGCCCCGACAGCAGTATTCACCATGCCTGTCCATTAATCTTTATTTTGACCCATCTTGGAGGCATTTTCTGGTCAAGTCGTCTTCATTAAAGTTTAGGTAATTGAACGAGCTTTCCAACGCATCTTGAATCGTTCAAATCAGAGCTCTACACAGCACGTTATCACCAGTTTACCGAAGACGAGTTAAATGGGCCAAGTTGGTCGGCCCAACTATGTCAAGGTCGCGATTTTTGCCTATTTAAGAGCAGCTAAACCTAAGAGAACAGATATTCTGACTTTTATTGGCCTAGACTGAGCTCGAGGCCGGCTTAGGTGCTCAACCCAGCCGCTTCGGCGGTTGTTATGACAGGTTGACATCTAAATAGTCGGATTAAAGCTCTAGACTAGCTAGGCTCCGTATTTCAATTTCTTAGTTTAGATTTTTTATATATACATAGTAGAATACGATATTCAATCGATAGCTTGGCGGAGTTCGTGCTTGGGAATATCATTGTATGAATTAAAGGTTGATATCTTTTGCTGATTTGGGATTCAAAAGTCTTGATCTACAATATTTTGATCTTCATTATTGTGAGTATTCCTGATTTCAATTTGTTTTCTCTCAATATGGTTTTGATTGTGTAGATCATTAGTTTGATGAAATTTACTCTGGATAAAAGTCTTGATTCAGATCCTTGTTTATGCCGTGAAATAATAAAAGCTTCGATCTTTTGTCTTGTTCATATACTCTCTATCCTCTGATTTTAACGCAAATTTTATATGCGACTATATCTCCTCGTGGGATCGACCTCGGACTCTGAATGCACAACCTACGATCGACCCGGTTCACTGCCGGTTAGAAAGTGAGTTTTGCCTAAGCTTTCGATTTTTATAAATTGTATTTGATCGAGCCGGATTGCGAAATCTCTACTTATCAAATTGGCGCCGTTGCCGGGGAGTACATGGTGAATATCTTGTAAGTTGACCGAAAGCCTGGGCTTAGGTCTTTTTTATTTGTTTTCTTGTTTTTTTTCTATTTTTGACAGTGCATGACCACGAGAAGTTCAAAACAACCTCTTATCGAACCGATTGAAGAGATTGAAGCTTTTTCATGCCACCGCAACAGTCAAAGAAGAAAGGAGAGCGTTATCGGGACTCCGAACCCTCTGTACGAAGAAGAGGGATCAATTGATATGTCTCTATCAGACGTCTCTGAAGAGATGGATGAGCTTAATGGTAGGGATAATTTGGATGGTCGGGATAATTTTGAGCCTTTGACTGAGCACAATGCACCGAGCAGTACATCCAACCTCGGGGATACAACCTTGCAATTGACCCCAATCCGTGATCGTATCGAACAATTGGAGAATGATGGGTTAAGACTCCAGCAAACGATCGACCCTCAATACACTCAGAGAACGGGAATTGGGATTAACCGAGGTGGACAGTTTGGACAGTTGGGAACTGGTGGTAGACAACTTGGGGTAAACAGAACAGGGAACACTGAGCGTACTCAGCAGCCGCCGTTGCAACAATAGAACACTCAGCAGTTCGGGCAGTATGACCAAGCTACAGTCGAAAGGGTACTTTTGATGCTGGCTGAACTGGAAAACCCACAAAACCAAAATAATCAGCAGAATCGGAATAATCAGCAACCACTTATTCAGCAACATGAGCAGCAACCGAGGAATGTAAGACAACCACCGGGGCAAGGACCTAGATTTTTCCGAGATTATGTCACTACCCCACATGAGGTGGTAGGGCATAACCATAAAAGAATGCCTCCCATAAATGCAAACAACATGGAGATCAAGCAGAACATCTTGAACATGTTGGGAGAGCATGCTTTGTTCCACGGGAAGTCCACAGAAGATCCTAATAGTTTCCTCGATCATTTCATGCAAATCTGTGGGACTATGAAATATAATGGGGTGCCAGAGGATGCAATACGGATGATGGTTTTTCCGTTTGCACTAAAAGGGGCTGCTAGAGATTGGTTCGATTCATTGCCTAACGATTCATTGCATACATGGGAGGATGTAGTGCAAGTTTCTCTAAGGAAGTATTTCCCCCCAGCCAAGATACTAGACCTGAAGGAGGATATTTCGACATTTGATGGATTGAGTGGAGAGACTTTGGAAGAGACATATGAGAGATTTCGGGGATTGCTGAAGAAATGCCCACCACATGGTTTCTCCACGGTTGAACAGGTGATTATCCTGTTTAGAGCTTTGGAACCAGTGGACCAGAATAAGCTCAACTCTGCAAGTGGTGGTGATATCATGAATTTGCCCCTAGAACAGGCAATGCAACAGATAAGGAATGCCGCTGAAGGAGAAGGGCAGTGGGGCTCTACAAAAAAGAACAAGAAAGCGCCTTTGGAAACTGTAAAGTCATTGAAAGACGATTTGGATAGAGAGCAAGCGTTGCACGAGAAGATGCAAGCGATGTCACTAATGATGGAGAAGATGGAGGCAGAGAGAAAGACGGCATTACAATGCCAAATGTGTGGAGGTGGCCATTACGCTTTGCAATGTACTTCACTAAAGAAGTCCATTTACCCACAACAGTTGCCTCCACAACAGCAACATAATGTGTTTGCGAAGGGACGGGTAAAGAATAATCAACAAGATTTTGGCCAACAGCAATAGTGGAATTCGAATTTTGATAATCAGAATGGCCAGCAATTCGAGTATGGCATGGAAGAGCAGCAGCAGTACAATGTTAGCTATGTTGGACAAGGTAATGGTGGTAACTGGAATCAGAACCAGCAGGGGCTAGGTTGGAATCAAACAAAGGGGCAGAATTGGAATCGAAACAATAACAATCAGAACCAAAGCCCAAATAACCAATCTTGGAATCAGAACCCCTAGAATCAGAATGCCTATCAAGATACCAATCAAGGCATGTATCAGAACAATCAGCAACAGGGCCACCAACAGCAGAATAATCAGAACTGGGGCCAGAATAATCAGGGACATAATCAGAGTTGGGGGAGCAATCAAGGATGGAACCGAATCGGGGGCGCAAGGAAACAATAATCGGCAAGCTAGCCATCAAAACAGAAATAACAGTTCTGGGACATATCAACACCCGAATGCGCACCTTCATCAGAATAACCAATCAAGCAATTCGGGTACCCAGAAGACCTCAACTGAGTTGCTGTTAGAGAAGATGGATACGACTATCTCTGAGCTAAATAAAAGTTCTATTGAACAGAATGTAGCAACGCACTTAGCTATCCGGAATTTAGAGACTCAAGTTGGGCAAATCACAAATACATTGAAGAAGAGTCTGAGTGATGCTGAGCAGAATCTGAGGCTAGTGAATGCCATAATCACTAGGAGTGGTAGAGAGCGGGAGTGGACCGGCCAAAGCAAGCGATTGTAGCGAGAAGAATATCTGGATGAGGAGGATGAAGGCGAGGCGAGAGAGAGAGAGAAAGAATGGAAACCGAGTTAGAAGCGGTACGAAGAGAGTTAGGCTGTTAAGAGAGACCTCATGATTGTAAGGAAAGAGTAAGCAATGGAAGTACAGAGAGAGCAGGAAGCTCAAACCAGAAAAGATGAAGAAAGGGAGAAGTAGGATTTTATAGTGCTGGACATTAAAGAGGAGGAGCCGAGCAAGCCAGTGATGACAAAAGAAGCTACATCTGGGCCTCCAAGGCCAAACACTCAAGGTAAGAAAAATTTTATGCCTCCTCCCCCTCCTGATTTTGGTGAGAATTCGTTGCCTTACCCACCTAAGGGTCCTAAGAAGCCGGTCCTTACTGAGAGTCAGAGTAGATTCCTCGATATTCTTAGGAAGGTAGAGATCAATGTTCCCTTGTTAGAGGCAATTGCTAGTGTGTCTGAGTATTTTAAATGTTTGAAAGGGATGTTGACAAGTCGAGAGAAAATGGGTAAGATAGTTAATCGGAGGGAGGAGTGTTCAGCGGTTTATGATAGTAAGATACCCCCTTAGATGAGAGACAGAGGAGGCTTCACCATTCCTATCACCATAGGCAATACTATAATTGAAAATGTTTTATGTGATTTAGGAGCTTCTGTGAGCTTGATGCCTAAGGCTTTATATGAAAAATTAGGGTTAGGTGAATTGGAACCTACGGGAATGACCCTACGGATGGCCGATAGGTCGGTGAGGAAACCTTTGAGGGTAGCGGAAGATGTTTTAGTGCAAGTTGGAAAGTTTGTGTTCCCCTGTGGATTTTGTGATTCTTGACATGGAGATGGACTCCAAGACCTCTATTTTTTTAGGTCGTCCCTTTTTGACCACCAGTGACGCTTAGATAGGATTTAAGAGTGGAGATATTTCTTTTGGTGTTGGGGGCGAGAGAGAGCGGTTAAATGTTTACAAGGATAGAGGTCCAAATGCTATAAATGATGAATGCTCATATACAGAATCTTTGTTTTCTTGTGGTGTGGTGCGTACTGACGTGCAGGAAGGAAAAATATTGTCAAAAGGAGATGCGGTGCGCTTATGAGATGTCGTTGATCAAGGCAAGATCGAGGCACATAATAAATTGGGATCGCCCCTTGCACCGGTGCTCCCCAAGCTGGGAAAAGTGCGGATTGATAAACCGCCTGATTGCAAGAAGTCTAAGAGGAAGCCATCTCCAAAGCCGGAGAGGAAAGAAAGTGTGAGATGGCAAGAGAAAGCAGCACAAGTGACACGTGGTAAGCCGCTCACTACCTTGACTATTTTTATGATTGCCCTTGGGATATCTACGAGCATGTTTAAACTGATGAATGTGGAATTTGGTTGACTTGCTATGAGCTTACATGATATGTGATGAGTGTCTGCTTGAGTTGTTTTGAGTCTTAAGTGATTTGAGTCTGCTTAAGTGCCATATGGTCGAGCCAACGACGTAAAACACAGGCGCTTGTGGGAGGCAACCCACCTTTTTGCTTTATTTGTTCAGATCTTATTGGGACCCTGAATGGATATTTTACACCCGGTCTTGTTTTTGACATGCATGCTATAGCCGATATATTCTATATATATACATCTCCAAGTTTGTGTTACCTACACTTAAGGTTTCGGCCTTTCGTTGTAGAGAATTCTTTGTGTTTACTTTGTAGCACAGGCACCCTGGGAGATACATTTGCGGTTGTTGCATTGCATTGGATGAGCTTTGCCGACAGTTCAGCTAAGTTTTTTTTTCCTTTCTCACTCACACACTGAGGACAGTGCTTTGTTTAAGTGGGGGGTAGGAGACTTAGATTCATTGTTTTTGTTGATAAATTTTTATGCCATGTTTTCATATACTTGAATGATTTGTAGGCTTAGTTTTTGCTATATCGTGTGAATTTGAGCCATATTTTAAAAAAATTCATGGATAGATGTTGTGTTATATGTTGAATCATGATATCCTTAGGTTAAGTATTTTACAATTGAGTAAATGCATGCGAGTTAAGTCGTGATCTTGTTATAAAAATGGACTACACACGCACTTAATAGCTTCAATATCATGAGTTATGATAATTAGTGATGCTTATAGTTGTCATAGTCTATTCTGTTACCTAGAACTTATATGATTAACTTCGAGGCGAAATAGAAAGGTCAATCCTGGTAGATTAAGGGATGACGGTCCTGGCATTTCTTTGACCCGACCAGAGCCAAATAGCCAACCCTGTACATAATTTCCACAGAAACCCCTCTAAGCCTTTGTAGGGTGGTTAGACCCCCACCCGAACTTAGCCATTCGTTGATTAGCCTATAATTACCGACCCTTAGCCTTTATTTGTGGTCTACGTTTCTTTGGCACCCTACGAGTGAGTTTTAATCTTATTTTGGGCACACTTGCTAGCGCAAGTGCGGGGTGGTGAAGATGTGTATCAAAGTATGGTGTTGGTAAATCTTTTGTACTACGAATGAGAAGGGATAGAAAAAGTGTTGGTGTTTGGTTTATAAAAAAAAAAAAAAAAAAAAAAAAAGCAAAAAAAAAAGAACAAAAGAATAAAATGAATAAAAATTGAGTCAAAGTTTGCCGGAAAAATGGCTATGTATTAATTCTTCCAAAGTGGCATTGGTGGACAAGTTTTCATTAAAGTATGTTGGAATTTGAGAGTAAAGAAGGAGAATGCTTGCTTGAACCAAGCTAAGAAGATGTGGTATGAGCTAAATGCAAGATGTTTTGATTAGACTCGCTCGTTTTTCTCTTTTGATATTCCTTTTATCCTTTCGTTTAGCCCCGTCCCAAGCCTAACGTTACAACCTTGCAAGTTCTACGACCTTAGTTAGCCTTGATTTGACCTCGATTAGTGGAGATGTTTATGAAGTATAAGCCTATGGTGTAACAACAATAGTCATGTATCTATAATCTGAACCGGTTAACTGTGATGAATGAATGAGAAGCTATGCACACACTCACATTCCATTTTTGTAATAAGGTAGGATTAGATTCAATTGCATTTGCCTGGTTGTTTTCACTTGACCTTTGCATATGATGATCCCGTGTATGACTACAATGTTGACTCTATGTTATATTTTAGAGTTGCATTATTTGCTCGAAGGCGAGCAAAAGCTAAGTGGGGGGGGTAGTTGATGGGAGTCAAATTGTAGTGTATTTATTATATGAGATTACCTCCTTTTACGAGTTATTCATGGTTATTTTGGGCTATTATGGGTAGTGTATGAACGATATTCATTTATATGCATGCTTCGAGACTAATGACGTTTTCGTCCTAAAAACTCATGTTTTATGTGGATTTCGTTACGTTTCTGTCAATGTATATTATGCCTTGGTGTTTGTGTCTTTGTTTTCAGGCTTAGATTGATGTATAAGGTCGAGAATAAGGAAGAGAGTATCGAGAAAGAATGAGATTTTGGGCCAAGGAGGAGAAAAGAGTGAAGAATCATTGACGAAATCTGAACCAATCATTTTTTAGGCATTTTTTCACACTTGGAGACACTTTCAGGAAGCGTTGTCTTGATGAAAGTTGTAGAGCATTGAATCAGCTTTCCAACCCATTTTGACTCATCTCATTTGGAGCCCTAAAAGTGAGGTTATGATGAAAATACTGAAGCTTGGTGCAAACGAGCGTTTGGCCAGTCCAAACTGGCGTTCACAGAAGCAGCATTGATACTGAAAGTTTGGTGGGAAAGCTTATAGCAAGCAACCATGATCATAAATGATCTTCATACACGTGTCCTGAGGAATATTTCCTTTTTCCGGACCTGATTATTCTAAGTATAAAGTGTTTGGTTGTCCCTATTTTCCTAACTTAAGACCATATGATCAACATAAATTCAACTATCACTCTATCAAGAGTATTCACCTAGGGTTGAGCACACAACACAAAGGCTTTAGGTGTCTTTATCCATCAGGGAGGATATATACCAGTAGGGATGTTTTCAATGAAATGGACTTTCCCTTTAAGGAAGGTTTTAGTTTGGAACCTCACAGATCTGTTTAAATAATACCTTCTATGCTAAATACACATTTTCCTTCATTTGAAACTCCTGATCTCCACAGTCATGTAACATTGTGCCATGTCATCATGTCACTGCCACTGATGACATTCTTACTAGTCGTAGCCATTCCAACCCTCAAAGTTCTACTCGCCAAAACATCAGTCTTCCTTCCACTCCTATTCAAAAATTTTGTGCTCCAGAATCTCCCTTCTCAAGTTCTCATGAATCTGAATCTGACAGCCCCACTCCACAACCTACTCCACCTCCACAGCATACTGGTCACCACATGAAGACAAGATCCAAAAGAGGGATCTTGAAACCATAAGTCTATCATACAACTATCACCAAACCTAATCTCCTTGCTCACCTAACTGAACCCGCAAGAAATTATGATGCTCTGGCTACTCCTGAATTGAAGAAGGCAATGGTTGAAGATTTTGATGCCCTAAAAAATAATAATACTTAGGATTTGGTGCGTCCAACTTCCAAACAACTTTTGGTACCAAATAGATGGTCTTTAAATTGAAGTTGAAGCCGGATGGGAGTGTAATAAAACACAAGGCAAAATTTGGTGGCTAAAGGGTTTCATCATAATTATGGTGTTGACTTCACAGATACTTTCAGTCCATAGGCTAAAACTTCTACAATTAGAGTTGTTTTGACAATGGTTGTTTCTCAAATCTGGAGTATAAGGCATGTTGACATAAACAATTCCCTTTTAAATGGTCCAATCAATGAATTCATCTTTATGCCACAACTATAGGGTTTTGAAAATCCACATTAGACACACTTCGTATGTAAGTTAAATAAAGCCCTATATGGACTAAAACAAGCTCCTAGGGCTTGGTTTTGAGCCTTGAGGAATCAAATGCTGTAGTGGGGGTTCCATCAATCCAGGACTGATCATTCTTTGTTTTTGTTGCAGACTGCATCTGATTTTTTATAAGTTCTAATATATGTTGATGACATTTTAGTTACAGGAAATTCATCAAAATTGATGCAGAATTACCATGCTTGACTTGAAGGACTTGGGTCATTTTTCTCATTTTTTGAGGATGCGGGCACATAGGGGCACATAGGGACACAAGCTGGGCTCTTATCTCAACAACATTATGCTGCCCAAATGTTGAAAAGATTGAACATGGAAAATGTTATATCCAATCTCATACATATCACTGTCAAAGAACATCTAAGCCCTAATCAAGAGATTCTTATGACAAATCCTACTCTCTATAGGAGTGATGTTGGGGGGTTGCAGTTTTTAACATCAACAAGACCTGATATTACGTATATTGTGAACTACCCGAGTCAGTTTATGAAACATCCAACATTGGATCACCGCATTCCCTAAAAAACTCTTGAGATATGTCAAATGAACTCTCCATTACTGTTTGTTTATCTCTGCTGGAAGCGATCTAAATATATAAGGCTTTTCTGATGCTGATTGGGCATGCTTTCCATCTGACAGAAATATGTTAAAGGTTATTGTGTTTATATAGGCACTTTATTGGTTTCATGGTGTTCAAAAAAACTACATGTGGTGGCCAGGTCTAGCACTGAATCTGAGTATAGGTCTCTTGCAAATTTGTCAGTAGAAATAGCTAGGTTAACACAACTTATAATAGAACTCAAGATTAAGGTTTCTTTTGCTCCCATTGCTTGGTTTGACAGTCTTGGTACAGCTTCACTTGCCCAGAATCCTGTATATCATGCCCGTACAAAACACATTGAAGTTGATGTACATTGATGAGGGTTGAACTGAGCCTCTCCACGTGCCATCTCTCAATTGATCAAACAATAAATGAAGATAGAGAAAATGTTACCTTAAGGGCCATGAGCCCCAGTTCATGCCTAAAGGCAGACCTAAACCCCAGGTGGAAGGTCTTACCCGTTCTCCCAAACAGCACCACCGCAGTTCGGCTAGGTTCCTGGGGAGCTCGGGTCCATGCAGTATGGGCCGAAACGGTCCGGAAGAGCTCGATGCAAGTCGGCCAGAGCCTTCCTTATCCGATATTGCACACGTGCAAAAAGCATAAGATAAAATGGAAAGAATCCCCAGTCATTAAGACTCCAATCATGATATTCACACTATTCGTAATTATCTCCTATATAATAGGGATTGACACAAGATAATCCTCGGTCAATACGAAATAGAGTCCATAATGGACACGGCATAGGTTTGCCATGGACGAGACGTCCTCTATATAAACGATCCCAAGAACTACGAAAAGATTTGATTCCTGAACAATTATAGGATACGTAGGAAACTTAGGATAACATTATTCCAGGCTCAGTCTAAAAACGCACAAAAACCACCCCCTCTTTTCGCACTTATATAAGTTTTGGATCTCTGATTAATTGTCACTAAGAGAATATGGCCCAGAGTTATTACCCGACGTCGTCATACATATCATCAGGGAAAAACTGCTCAACAAAGAATTTAAAGTTAACTACATTCCTTCAGCAACTCAGGTGGTAGACCTATTTACCAAAGCCCTACCAGCATCTCAGTTTGCAGCTTTAGGAGCAAACTAAATGTGACAC
Source organism: Gentiana straminea (assembly GCA_036785695.1). NCBI lineage: Eukaryota > Viridiplantae > Streptophyta > Magnoliopsida > Gentianales > Gentianaceae > Gentiana > Gentiana straminea. The sequence continues at coordinate 26,705,300 of JAVUPR010000349.1, forward strand.
CAACCATATTTAGTTTGAGGGGAGGTGTTGAATAATTAGTATTAATTGCTAAGGGTAATTTTGTCAATGCTTTGTGATTCTTTGATTGTGTGTGTTGGACATGTGTCCATCTTGTGGGACCTGCTGGTATAGCCTAGATTTGAGTATAAATATTGTAATTGACATTCTGATACAATTAATGAAACAGCTAGATAATATCTCCTGATATGCAAAGTTATGCATTTTCAAAGGCATCTTTTTGCCTCTAAAAATTAAAATATTGCATCTTTTTGTATGTGTCTGTTGTTAGAACCTTTCAAAGATCAAATGGTTTTCTGTTCATCTATTTCTGAAGAAGTTGGCCTAAGGTTGTATTTGTATGGTTTGTATTTTACTTCTGTATCATTATTATAATTGATAACATTTCTTTCTTATTCGAAATGAAGAAATTTTCCTTACATTAAACAATTCCTTACATTAAGATTATCGCTGGCCGGTTATTAAAAAAAATATATTATTATTAACGAAAAAAACCACAAAGAAGGTAGAAAAATCAGAACAATAACAAGCAAGGGTTCATCATTTTATTTTGTTTTTTATTGGTCATTAATCAGCATATCACACTTAGTCAAAGACCGTTTTAGAATTTTCGTTTCCACAGTAACACCCGGGGCGGCAATATTTAATGCAACGATAAACAATGTCTTTTGTGAAAATGACAATAAGTAAACCGGTACTCCTCTACTTTCAAAGTGATTAAAAAATAAAAATAAAAAAAAAACAATCGCATTTGAATTCTTCATTATTTCCAACAGAGGACCTTTCATGAAGTAGTCAAGACGTTTTTGGACTAACAAATGTTGGTTTCTTGCATGAGTCAAATTGAGGTAACGGCCGAATCAAGGCTTAGCAAAGAGTTATTGGACTACTACTATATATCTCTATTCATCCTAAATCATATAGACTAGAGGGGCGTACCGTGCGTTGCACGGTAGGCCCTTATGAGTCTGTGTTTTACGTGTCTTACGTTATATACGTTACCCTGTGCTTTATGTACACTACTCTTGTAGGCATAATGTACATTCCAAAAGCCTGTTTTTCGATCATTACATCCAAAAGCCTGTTTTTCCAGAAGACAGAGTACTTAAAATTATTTTAGAAATACAAGAAAGGGGTATATTGATATGCAATCAAACGATCTAGATTGAGATACTCCAAGTTCCCACGAAAATAAGAAGAAGAAAAGACGAGCAAAAACTTAGATCTTCCCTTGGAGTCAGCACCTCGGGATTCACCAAGTTGAGAACGTCGCACAAAGGATGCTCAATCCTTTGATAAGTTCTCGAGCTAACACAATACCTAATCAGCAAGGTAAAGTATAAACTCACAAAAGCTTTCAATCACTGAAAAACTTTAAATTTATAAAATATCACTCAAGGATTGTCTAAATAAGACATAAAATATATAATAATAATACTGAAAATATTGTATCTTGATTCATATCATTTATCCACTAATGGTAATAGAACACAACAATCATCTTACAATGCATATAAGTAACCAAAACTGCATCCTAGAAGGGGACGGACAGATTTTCTCAAGAATGCATACAGTTGCACATCAAACAGAAACAAAACTCCCAATCGACATCCTACCAAATTTCAAGATACCCTAAATTTATGAAGAAAACAGAGCACCTAAAATTATTCTTGCCTTACAAAAATAGTGGTTTATTCACTAATGGGAATAGAAAACCAAGAGCAGGTAATATTAGGCACCAAAGGGAATAGTTTTCTGCTGCAATTGTTGAATGCCAATGTTTTAGGCGCCATAACATCGTAGCAGTTGGCCATTGGCAAATATGTGCTGAAGGTCATTTTCTATCTTGGATCCCTTAGACCCAATTTGTGCTCTCTAATATTCCAGAGTGTTCTTCCTCACAAAAGCTACCGGCCGTCGACTCTGTCGCCGTGAACTCATTTCTCCGCCCCACCTTTTAAACTATTGTTTTGATCAAATAATTGTTGTCATTTTTTTTTATATTAACATGAATATTTTTTAACATCATGTGTTCGAGACATTCATTCCCGACCCGTCGGGACCCGACGCTAATCGGGTACGGGTTCGGGAAGAAAAATTGAATCCCGAATCTTATCGGGACGGGTTTCGGGTAGGAGGTTTACGGGTCGAGTCCCAACCCGATACCACCCCTAGTTTTCCTTAACGAAATAGACGGTTTGGATGTGTAGATTTAATAAGTAGCATAAAAAATATATATATATATATATATATATATATATATATATATATATATATATATATAATATAAAATCCACAAAAAGACAAAATTGTAAGTAGCACCACAAAAAAAAAAAATAATTCCACAAGAAGACAAAATTGTCGTCCAAAGGATGTACTTTTAATAAGTACTCCTAATATACGATAATTACACTTTTAGTCATTTGTTTTTCTTTGTATTTTTAAAATTAACTTCTATATTTCACATTGTCATTTTTTTTAAACTATTGTATTTGTGTTCAATTTTAGAAATTTAATGAAAACATAACGTCTGGCGTTAAACCATATTGCATGTGTCACGTGTCACATTAATATTGATTGAAAAATAACTGAAATTCAACGTTCTTTTGTCTCTTAATTTCTTATTTTCTAAAAAAAATAGCCATTTTTTAATAACAACATTTTAGTCCCCTAATTATATAGTTTACATTTTTTGGACACTTAAAGGACTTGATGTTTCATAAAACATTGAAGGTCCGAAAACGGTAACAAGAAAATATTGTTATGAGAGCTAAAATGTCAATATGAAAGATATATTCTAGTTTTGAGGTTCCAAAAAAATCTTGTTTTGAGGTTCAAAAATAATCTTGTTTTGAGAATGTGTGTAAATAATTAAGGCACGAAGAGTGTAATATTCCCTAAATCATAGGTCTTTTACTTTTTACATCAATTATGAAAATCGATGAATACCTTAAATTTTATAAAGTAAATGTAAAATACATTTTGACTATCATAAAAAAATGTAAAAGCATCTGTTATTTTTGAGTTATAATGAATCTAGTAAGTACTTAGCTACTTAGACTCAGCTATTATTATATAGCCTAGAATGGTTGCAGTATGCCTGAACTTTATATTTTTGTATTCTAGAGGTGGCTACCAACATCTCACATGGTGTAAAACTTAGTTAGATCTAATAGTCGATTATGATGTCACATGTAACGTCCAATAATTGAGGCCTAATAGTGCTATTTGAGCCATAATATAATAGTTCTGGTAAGTTCATTATGTCTCAACATTGTAATTTAGCAGTATTTTTCCTATTGTTTTCAATTTGAGATATTACAATACATAATGTAATAGTCAGATTAACAATAAGTTATCTAAGTGACATAAAGAGTGAAAATGGCCATCAATTTCACTATAGTGCAACCAATTGACTTGAGCGTCGGAGTGTCCCGCCGGAGGCAAGCTCTAGAACTCCTCACGCTCTCTTTGTTTAACAGTCCCAATTCACAAAATGCACTCAATGTGAACTACATCTCTCCTAAAAGCTTGGGATAGGGAGATAGATAATTAACATTATATATCTAATATGCCCTCGAAGTGTGGGCCATAAGAGGAGAGAGGCCGACACTTGTTTTTGTGGTTTATTTGGGTTTGGGAAGTGTGGGCTTTTTAAGAAAAGAGAGGGCCCAACACTGTTTTTTTTTTTTTTTTAATTGTCTTTGGAAGCGGGGTTTGAACTCGGGAACCTTACGCTCTACGATACAATGTCAACAATTGAGGAAATTAAGTATTTTTCATTGGTTTGATTGAGTACAATAGTAAGCTATTTATACTACTTAGCCATAATGTAAACGCAATAATACACAATAAATGTGATTGATTACAATGATTCATTTTCATGATTTTACGTATATAGAATATTCTCAACACGCCCCCCCCCCCCCCTCCACAATCTCATGGTAATGCATGAACATGGAGATTAACTTGTAATGAATGAATATTTCCTTCACATGGTGTCTGCAACAACTTCACCGAATCAATTGGCATCAACTGCTTCCAGCCTGATATTGCTTGAATCCCGCGATAGAGAGGAGGAAATATGTGGAGGGAATAGAATACCCTAAAAACAAACCGGGATAGGAAGAAGTCACGAGAATAAGGAATAGGAGGAGAATATAGCGGGGAGGGAGATACCCTAAAAAAACTAGATGACCCGAAAACGTGGAGGAGTCATGAAAAAAAATACGCGGAGGGAAGTTGATTCCGTAAACAAAATAAAAGAAGCGGAGGGTTGTACCCTAACAAAAGAAATGGATGGATGTACCCTAACAAAGTAAACGTAAGAAAATGCATGGAGGGGTGTACCCTAACGGGAAAAAAATGATTTTAATAGAGGAGAAAAACGATGATCAGATAGAGATTGAAGGAACAAAAAAAAGGAAAAATAAAAATAAAAATTAGACAGGAAGAGTACGAAAGGAATTTTTTTTGAGACGGTAGAAAGATGTGAGCTTTATCAAGCCCATTAGTAGGACACATAAGTCTTATATATCATACTATGGTAGTAGTACTTATTAATTGTGCATATGGACGACCATTTTGTCGTTTTGTCTTTTTTTTTTTTTTTTTTTTTTTTTTTTTTTCGCCTAGATAAAACGACGTCGTATTAATCCTTCATCTTTTTTGTTAATTTCTTTTTTTTTTGGGAAAGGTAAAACGACGTCGTATAATTTTGTACGGTAACATTTTTGGGTTAGGCAAAATGACGTCGTATGATTTGGTACGGTGTTATCGCGATAACGTGTTTATCACTAGGGTGCGCATTTCGATCTTCACTAGGGTTTAAATGCTTTTCTAAGCATTGAAATTGGTTCATATTTTTTTTATATTTTTACTAAAGTTAATTTATTGCGGATATAAAAACTATAGCCGATGTATAAAAAAGTGAGGGCTATAACCAATGTATAAAAAAAGTGAGCGCGTACATTTTTTTTTTTTTAGGTAAAATGACGTCGTATGATTTTTGGGAAAGGTAAAACGACGTCGTATGATTTTGTACGGTAACATTTTTGGGTTAGGCAAAATGACGTCGTATGGTTTGGTACGGTGTTATCACAATAACGTGTTTATCACTAGGGTGCATTTCGATCTTCACTAGGGTTTAAATACTTTTCTAAGCATTGAAATTGGTTCATATATTTTTTTTTTTTTTACTAAAGTTAATTTATTGCAGATATAAAAACTATAGCCGATGTATAAAAAAGCTATAACCAATGTATAAAAAAAGTGAGCGCGTACATTTTTTTTTTTTTTTTTTTTTTTTTGTCGGAAGGACAAAATTATCAAAAAAAGGGGATAGAAGGACGTTGTAATTTAATAAGGACGAAAAGTAACGTTTATGAAGTAACATATATGAAGTAACGTATGTGAGATAAAATAATATGAAGTAACGATTGTGAAATATAAAGTAACGTTAACGCGTGAAGTAACGTTTTTAAAGTAACATTTGTGATTTTTGTCCTTTATAATCGTGAAAATGTTCTTTTTTGTCCTAGACCATTTATCGAATTTTTTTGTCTTATGGCCGCCACTTTTTTTTTAGGTAAAACGACGTCGTATGATTTTTTGGAAAGGTAAAACGACGTCGTATGATTTTGTACGGTAACATTTTTGGGTTAGGCAAAATGACGTCGTATGGTTTGGTACGGTGTTATCGCGATAACGTGTTTATCACTAGGGTGCATTTCGATCTTCACTAGGGTTTAAATGCTTTTCTAAGCATTGAAATTGGTTCATATTTTTTTTTTTTTTTTACTAAAGTTAATTTATTGCGGATATAAAAGCTATAGCCGATGTATAAAAAAGTGAGGGCTATAACCAATGTATAAAAAAAGTGAGCGCGTACAATTTTTTTTTAGGTAAAACGACG